>CP139769.1:14586250-15927500 GCA_034370585.1 Fragaria x ananassa | reverse complement strand
TTAATCCCATGAACCACTCCTCTCCAAGTATTAGAACTACAGGGCTATGAATGATCACCAGGTTCCAAGGACTTTTTTTTTTCTTTTTTCTTTTGATCAGTAATCATGTCACTCCCCAAGAGAAGCGGACATAGATGTTTTCTTTTTTTCGTTTGCAAGGTTTTCAACATTTGTTAAGTAGTCGAGAAAAGAAAGTTTAAGATACATACATCTGTAGCCCTAGTAAAGGCTTAAAAATTGCAGAACTGAACTCTTGTTGCAGAAAACAAGGACTTTGACTTTGCATATTTCTTGAAAAAAAAAATATATATATATATATATATATATATATATCACACAAAAGCTCTTGTCATTTTGAAACATTAGCTGATTTTGGCTAACATAGCTTGGTTCATATGAATAGTTTTCTTTAAACCCAATCCACCATTAGATTTAGATTTATATATCATATCCCAATAAACAAGATGGACTTTCTTCTTCTCATCCTAATCTCCCCATAAAAAAATCCCTAGAAAGCTTATCCAAAGAATTATAAACAGAACAGGGAGCTTAACAGTTTGCATAACATAGATGGGTATAGTTAAGGTTACAACTTGGACCAAAATGAGTATTGCAACCTATGTTGCACGAACTTTGTACTGTTTGTATGCATTCACAACATGAGCTCAACAATTTAAGAACCAATGATTCGGAGATCCACAACGGTTGTATTGTGAGTAGGTTTGATAGGTTTGTGTTTAGGTTGGGAGCGCTACTACTATGGCCGGCTGTGCCACCCTTTTTTTTCTATACATCGGCGCGGCTTCTTCTACCGTTTCTGTTACCCACATTGTCTTCCCCACACTAGGGGTTAGTCCCATAGACATAGGCTGATATGTTTATCTTATTAGTGTATATGCAATTCTCGTTTGCAATAGTTTGATCAAAATCAGGCCTTATTGATAATTCTAAGAGAGTAAACTCTATGACTAGTTAATAAACTAACTAACAAGAACATAACCAACTTAGAAGGCCTAGAGAACTTGATGATGATCGAATTCGCTAAAGATTATGGATCAAGATACCACAAAATATTATCAACAATATGTAGTCAAATAAGTGATAATTAATCCACGTGACTAGTAAATCAACAAGTTGACTTAGATGGACATTTTAAGAAACGATCCATAAATGCATTCCACAGTACTTTGTGGTCATTACATTTTACACATATTGTCGTTGAAGACTTTTGTCGATGTGACACTTCAAAAACTTAAGAGCTAGAGACTTTACATCTCAGCATCTAGGGCTTGTTAGCCTCGGGGTCAAAAGATGTGGTTAATCCTTTGTAATGAAATGTTCCACAAATACCTAACAATGAGCAGAATATGACATTGCTCTTGCATATAAAACTAAGCTGTTATAAAACTCCATAGAAGTCATAAACGATGTTTTAATGGTTTATCCTACAGATTGATACAACAAAATCCGAAATAATACCGCGATTGATACAACACAATCCGGACTTCTAGGATTACATAATCCAAATAGACACCGGAATAGATACGAGTCATATGACACAACTTGGACCCAAAACACTTAGTTAAAGGATTTTCTTACACACAAAATCTTATACAAGAGAATGGAGATGGAGAACGGAAGGGGTGGGTGGGGTTTGAAAACTTGCGTTTTAAACATACATTTTGAATCTTCAAAGCTTGAATGAAAAAACAGAAAAATTAGAGCCGGACAGCCGATGATAGGCGGCCGTAATTGGTCAGATGGTAGCCAAGAAACGGCGGCAAAGGATGGTTGACGGTGAAACTAAGGAGGGCTTGAGAATGTTTTAAAGAAAAATCGGTTAGGGTCTTTTTCGGTTATCAGCTTAGGATAAGAGTGCATGATAACGTAATCAAGTATAGAGATAGTAAAAGAAATAGAGAATAATTGGAAGACCTAAGATTTCAAATAGAAGGAAAATAAATAAGAAAAACAAAAACAATTTTCCAAATGGCACTAGAACATAATCCAAGAGATAATTATGTGTAATGATGTGATATTGAAGAAATATACCTTGTACGTGCGTACTCCTAATCTTCTTTTCCATGTATCACGGTGGTTCCGTAAAAAGGTGTTGACTAAGGCAAAAAATTGTTCCATTGCCTGTACGATAAGAAGAATTTTACGCAAGTGATGAAAATATATGAGAAACACCAAAGGAAGAAAAGATATGCCCAAAGCAGAGCCAAGTTAAAGTAATACAATTGCAGAATATTAGGAACAGTAGATGTAGCTTGTATATAAAACAACTACGAGAAATATCAAATTGCAGGGAAGTTGAGCAAGGAGAGCACTATAGTTCTTGGTATTTATTTTGTGCACAAATGTCCAAAATAGTTATTTAATTCACAGTTTCAAAGTTGGAGTTGACATTTGGGAGTGTCTCCAAGCCCTCTTCAAAAAACTTCACATGTTAATCTCTAGAAGCTACAGCTTCTATATAACACAGGCATGAATGCAGGCCTTCATGCCTACCTACCTAGTGCATACAAACACACCCACCCTGAGGTTACAAACAAATTGAGACTCTTACAGCATCTTGTCTTAGATCATCGTTTCCAGATTTTGCCAGCTGTCTGTATCTGAGACCATCAGAACCTAGGCATTCAATCACCTTTGGAGCATTTATACCATTCATTACCCTGCATATACACCAATAAACACCAGGATTAAAATACAAACAAATATCAGAAACATAAGTTGACACAGAATTGTCTGAAACTGCCAAGCCATACATAACTGAATCTGCTAACCCCTTGAAGTATGGGAAGGAGCCTTCATCATATTGACAACTTCGGTCAACAGGAAAGGTAGCTGTCACAACTGGCACCTGAAAGTTTTATCACAAGTGAAAAATATTAATTTTTTAGTAAATTAAAGAAGTTTTACGAACTTGACGGGCACAATATCATTTTAAAAACCATGTAAAATGTTAAATCACATAATTAGTCTCAACTTAGTATCAATTATAAATGAGTAAGCATAGCGGGTACAATATTAAATCAAGTGCTTTACTTACAAGTTCCAGCTGTTTAATATTACACAACTCTCTTGGTAGCAATAGTTTTCTATTGGTATCCTGTTAAGACACTCTAGTTAGGTGGTAGTAGATAAATTTTTTTTTTGGTTACAATAAAACAATTTTTCTTCATCACAGAATAAAACAAAGGTTTCGGGACTTGATCATCATGATTAGGAACAATACTGGAAAATCAAAGAAGAAAATCTTCACATTAAGCTATTTGACTAACCTTTCTTTTCGTTTCTAGTTCTGCTAGTTTGATATAGATCTCCACCATTTGTTTCATCTTGTACGATATGTCATATATAAAGATTAGATTTATCCATGTTGTGCATATGAAAAAAAAGAACAAAAACAGTGTAATCTGGGAAAAGATGGAAAGTACTTGATTTATTATAGCACCATGATACGAGGTTAACTCTCGTAAAAGATTCTCTGCTGCAAGCTTTTTATCCATGTCTACCACAAATGAATTCTTACTCCGCTGCTTGTCCTTGATACGGTCACCATTTGCAAGTGCTAGAAGCTGGTGCACGAACAAATGGGATGGTAAATATTGAAAAGCTTATAACAAATAAAAAATATAAAAAAAGCCATTTCTAGTGGTCAGTTTACCCAAACGACCATTCACTTCTTTAATTTTTTAAATTTTTTAATCAAAGAACCATTTTTGGCAAAATGATGATTTGGATTTGTTTGTTTGTGTTTGTGAAGGTGAGGGTGTTTAGGGTCCTAAAAATTGATGTCTCTGGCTTACAATGAAGTTGTAGAAAAAAACACTGTTCAGTCATATCCTCAGAGTATGTAATATAACTGCTGACTCCCTTGCCAAGATCAGCATTGATCATGCTTCCGGCCTGATCACTTTTGATGAGCCCCCTATTCTTGCCAAGATGGTGATGCTAGAGTTAGGAAATCTGGGAACTCTGCTGTTCCTTAGTTTTTCTGGTTTTTGTTTTTTCTTGGGCCTTAGTGCCCCTACTGTAACGAAAAGGAAAATAAGTTGAAAAGATAAGACATATATTTGGCTTTGGTCAGCTCTTCACAAAAAAATATTTTTCAAAGGAACTAAAATATAAAATGCTTAGTATAGTATCAGGTTCACGTTTTGGGCTTTTTGCCAATTGAGCATATATATTATAACATAAAACAATTGCAGGAACCACAATGCCAAAGAGTAAAATATAAAAGAAATATTATTTGCAAGTTGCACTCGTATGAATCCCTAGTTTGCAGTTCAGTAAATAACAAAACAGACATCTGATATCATATTTTTCAAAAGCGAATTAAATACAACTTGAATACCTGAAATACAGTATGGTACGGATGGTCGATAGCCATTTTCTTCACAAGAGAAACTAAAGCAAACTGCAAATCCAAATATGATACCTTAATTTCCTTGGAAACTAAAGTATGACCTGAATTTGAACCTGGAAATTATGAGAACACTGGCTATCCTTTAAGCTACCCATTCTGGAAGCAATTTGATACACCAACGGGATGAATTTGTAAGACTGAACCTGTATACATTTTATTAAATCTTTACTCGCTCTAATCAAGAAAAAAAATCCCAATATCGAAATTAAGTATTCAATATCCGATTTGAGACACGTACCATAGAAGATTCAAGGGTGACATATAAGAATATATTTAGGCTGTGACAGAAGTGATAGGGTTTCATTCAGGCATTCCCCTCTTTGGTCAAGGCACTGACGAAAGAAGTGAGAAAGGCGGCTGCTAAGGTAGCGAAGGAAAGGCAAGCCGATGTTTTAAGCCCTTAATGAGGTGGGCCAATGGGGATAATGATTTTGATTGACTTTAGTCACTATACGAACACAATGTGAATTGCCTCATCGATGGTCAAGCTTTTTACTCGCGGAAAGAATTAAAACAAAAAGGACCAAATCTTATTGGGTAATACGAGCAATACACACATAACTTCCGCAAATTTCGGCCACCAATGCATTTAATTCAATGATCAGAAATTCAAGCTACTCATTCTTTAGGTTCCTATGCAAGGATCATTGTGGTACAAAACCAGCAAAACTGGACATCTATTGGGCCATCTAAACCATGCAACCAAATATGCTCTATCGGATAAGAGGCATTAGTGAAACATTTCCCATTTACCCTGTTTTTCCACTGGAATTGTGCTTGGAGAGGGATCTAGAGAAAAAATGGTTTTGGTCATTGAATTAATGCCAGATATATGAAACTACCAAAAACAAGTTATTATATGTGGACTCTAATATTATATACTTATTCAGATATTTGGCATTTAAGATGAAATTCAATTCCAAAAATGCCAACATTGATCAACAGTATCATACTCATCTTTTATGTACCTCAGTGATTGTGGAAAGCATGCTATCAACAACACTTTTTCTAGAGGAGAGAGAAAACCACAGAGAAACCAGTCGAAAAACCTGAAAGCACATAGGTTAGTTCCTCAAAGGACGCACATATTACACATAGAACCGACCTCAGGTAAAATATTCATGTTAAAATTTCGGCTTTTATAATCAAGTTGCGGTAAAACATCAGCTCATTTTCAAAAGAGTATTAAAAACAAAGGGTTTCAAACATTATTGAGGAGTCAAAAACTTCACTACATAATTACGTGTTGATCCTGTTCTCTTGAACATAGATGTTGACAATGAGTTCATACCACTCTGACGTCATACTTGTCACCAACAACCAAACAATGTTTATACCCATATGCTAGGCTAAGAAATGCTTCTCTGTCATCCTGAAAAGTTGAACGAAGATGAATGTAGTGGTTATAATTGGGTCAAAACAAAGGACAATTTATATTCCAGAAGATAATCTAGAAAATATTCAACTCTCAAATCCAATAGAAAAAGTCTGTCATTTACTAACTTATTTAAAGGTTTCACAAAAGAAACTAGTAGGTTGTTGTTTAATGTTGTTTTGGTCGCAGTTCAGAATGGTTTTGGTTGGTACCATTTATTAAATCAACCAAACTTATCTGATCTGTTAATAAAGGTGATTCAAACGCTTTAAAGGGGAAAAAATGTAACTAATAGGTTAGATCCAAATTACCACCTAAATTTGACTGTGTTCAACATTGTTCCCCCACCACAAGTGGTAAGGGCACGATTACCAAATTTCCAACAAGCAAAACCAATGTATAAAAACAACCTGAAGCTTTTCAGCCTCCTCCTTGTCCACTGCAAGCTGCTTTTGCAACTCTTGAATTTTGATAGAGTAATCAGTCTTCTCCCCCTGAAAGTGTAGATGCGGTGAAAAAATATAAAAAAATTCATGGAAAAGCATCTTGGCATGTTATAGCACAAAAGTCGAGGAAACATATCTATAGCCGGAGTTTTACCTTTGTTGAACATTTTAACCGTCGAATAAGTGCTTCCAACTCCGTAGTCTGAACTCAACATGCACAAGAAAAAATTTGTTCAAAAACACTAAATAATGTTTCAGTTCCTTGATGTAGATTATTCTCCATTACCTTATGTTTCCTCAGTCGCATGGCTGCTTGCCGCTCACTGGAGGCAAGTCTTTCCTCATAACTCCTAAACAAAGCATCCGCATAATGTGCAAGATGAAAATGAGTTTGGCTTTGTCTATCTCTCGATCTCTTGTCTGTAGCCTTCTGATCCTCGACAAGTGAAACAGCAGGTTTCAAATACTTTTCCAAAATAGTTCTTGAGCTGAATTTCCATTATGAGATGGTATAAGAGATATATCAGTATATAATCGGTAAAAATCTAAAATAGGATTAATTTCAGTTTACCCCCATGAGGTTTGGGATTAACATCATTTCAGATCTTACTCATAATTTTGAAATTTACCCCCTAAAGTTTCCAATTTTCATAATCATGTATTGCTGAAATTTCGTCCAATTTAGACGTTAAATGCTAGCATGAAATCTTAGAAAAATGGTCCTAAAAGGCAAATTTTGTTATATAACTATTTAGCCCTTAAAGTGAGTTAAAAAGTCAATTAACGTCCAAATTAGACAGAATTTCAGCATTTGGGCATGATTTATGAAAATTGGAAACTTCAGGGGTAAATTTTCAAAATTGAGAGAAACAGGGACTGAAATGAAGTTAACCCCAAACCTGAGGGGGTTAAAATGAATTTAATCCTCTAAAATAATATCAAGACTTAAGTTTTATCAATAACTTGCTAGATCTAGTCTCTGCCAGCCACTTCCCAACCAAGCGATGTACATCTGAAGACTCTTCATTTGACAGGGAATATTCTGCTACATACTTTGCAAGGCTGATAGCCATCTCATGTTGACCTTGGCTACGCAAAAGCTTTGCTTCTTCAACCTGACAACATAGAACATACTAAAGTTTACTATATTGCTATTTCCAACTTTTGAAAAGAAAAAAAGAAAAAAAAGACTTGGATATTTGGATTCTCTGGCATAGGATTTTAAAATTATTAACAAAGGGTAAAATGAATATACTATGTACCCTTCCAAGCCAATAGAGAGATGAATCTTGCTCCCCTGATTCAACACAAAGAAACTTAAACTCATGCAAGGCTGCAGCTGCTTGTGAATATCTAGATCCCTGAATAAAAAAGAAAGGAAAACGGTTAGTTAATGGGTTTAAATCCCAAAGAAAGTAAGAACTGGTTCAGTGTCTACAGCATTTAGGGTATCATTTCCATTATTTGTTATGGCATTGGGGAGTAAGTGAGTAACTATAGGGGAGATAATGATACATCATGGGTAAATACAACTACAACTCTTACAGGTTACATAACAAAATCAGATAGTAATGTTTGTTACTCATAACAGTTGTGCGAAACACTAGTTCAACCACGATGGACACCTTTTTTGTTTTTTCTTTTTCTTTTGAAAGGTTTTTGATGGACTTTTATATCCTTATGGATTTAAAAAACCTGATTCTTTAATTATTAGGACTCATGTCCAAAGGATTCTTATCAAACAAAAAGAAAAGATTTACTACTCCTATTGCTATAGCCAATAACTTTGGTTCCAACAATCCTGATTACTGCAAGGGTATTGGAGTGCCTTTATAAGGAGGTACAGGGCATTTTGCAATGGCTGACAGGAGAAGTACTCAGAAATGCTATCCCCACTCAGACTGAGACACAACTTTCACTTGTTCAAATAACAATTAATGTAAAGCAGCGTCAGGAACGATGTCTCTTTATGATAAAGGGATACATTTTGCAGCTGACAGGAGAAGTATGAAGCAAGAGGGATTTCCACTTAAGGCAAGAGTGAGGAAGAAGACAGTGTACGTAGCTTGCGAGTGAGTAAGTACCCCTCAAGGGTTGAATGAAGGTATTTTGGAGGAGGAAATAAAAATATACTTTTAAATGTAGAGAGAGGAAAAACTATTCCATTGCAGAGAGAGAATGTCTTCTTATTCTGGTATGTTCATTAAGTGTGGTGCTAAAAGCTTGGTAAGATCCTGTACCCATTATACATATAGTGGAAAGCAGACTAAAGCTTTTGATACAGTAATTATCAGTCCTTGAGAGTTGTTGTTTTGTCTATTAAATGTTGTTTAGAAGTTTAAGAGGTTCATTGTTTGCTAGCTGTTAGGCATTTAATGTAATCTAGGAATTAGGAGTGTTAAATGCTGGGAGTCTCTAGAAGAGTCTAGGGAATGTTTGGAAAGGTATTTTAAAAAAAAAGGGTTTAGATCAGACCTGTAAACTCAGTTCTCAAGCATATTTTATCAAAGTATTCCCTAATTGAAATATGTTGAAGTCTTTCCCTTGATTTTTCTAAGCTCCAACGGTGATTGGAGTATTTATACCCTACTTGATTTGCATCAGCTTTCCAGCTTCCCTGTGGGACGTTGGCAATTCGCCTAACAGTATTTTTATTATTGGTATAGTTGTGTTATTTATCTCTGTGTGTTATTATTGGACCCACTGTAATCAATCACACAAAAAATGCTAATAATACCTTACAGAGAGTACATGTGGTTGCAGGAGATGTTGCACCATGGAGTCCTTAAAATTTAAGACTTGAAGAAGAACTCGCCTGAACGCTATAAAAGGCTCTAATAAACTCATGTGTAACTGTGTTCGCTCCAAAATGGAGCTCCAATCCAAGTTCAGCCATGATAACTGATGGAAACCAAAAGGTTATGTCAGGCAACCAGAAAGACAGGTTTGTGTCAACAAAGTGACCAATAGCTAGTGGTGCATACCTTGAGACATTTATTTGAAATTATTTTTCAACAGATAATTTGATATCATATCATATCATATTATATCATATCAAATTATAGCTACTTGTACTCATCATCCACCATTAAATGAAAGGTGATGCTCAATTTCTTCATTCCGTTATCATAATACCTGATCCATGGCAGGGATTAGAGGTTCCGAATTCACTTCTTCCATCTGTGGATAGAAATTCATACTCTCAGATTGGGATGATCTCCAACGTAAATCCCACGCTGTGCCAAGATGAAAGAGGATCTGCGAACGGATACAAAAAGTACAAATTTTGAAGATTTCTTTTTTGGCCATAAAATTTGGAAGCCATAAAAGGCTTTAGGTTTTTGTAGCAGTTCAACATGTATTCAAGGCATATATAATGAACCAACTTAAATCAATAAAAAATTAAACCATTGGACAGGAAATGAGATATCCAAAGAAAGCTGAAATTTGTGAAATGAAGGAAAGCTTTGTTGTGAATTTGGTCAATGAGTGTGTCGAAATACCCAAACATGCACATAAAACCAAGAGAAACAACCACAAAGATAGAAGCACAAAATCACAGATTTAAGGTGGTTCGACAAAAATGCTGCCTACGTACCGAGCAGAAAACACTCTTCCACTATATTAATAATGGGTACACCGGAAAGAATAAGAAAACATACTCTCTCTTCTCTTCATATCTCCCTAATCTCTCCTCTCTGCCCTCTCTCACTCTCTAACCCTGAGAATGGAACAAACTTTGCTCTTTCTCTCTGTGATGATAAACCAAGAGCAGAACCTCGCCTTATATAGCCATAAGGATAGCAGCTTTCTTCACGAATTAGGAATCCTATTCCTATAAGTGGTAGGCAATATTGCCTCCTCCTTCACTGTTATTTTTATTCTTTTGGTCAAAGTAAATTGTATTAGAAAAACCAAAAGGTCCATCACAATACAATCACTAGAGATATAAAAGAAACCAGCAAAAGGGGAAACATAGGTCCCAGAAATAAGAGGCACTTAGGCCCAGTGATAGGAGCACAGGCCCAGCATAAGCAAACAAAAACCCATAGTGGGATTGGCTAAAATACAAGACAAGCCTGAAAAACAGAAAATACAACCCTAAATTTCCTAGCAGCCTCCATAGCATCTTCTCTAGCTGCTGAGAACTACTGCCGGAAAATTCAATTCGCACTCAACGAGATTGAGATACAAACCAGGCTCCAAAGTAACCAAGTAACCGAAGTAATTGAAGCAAGTAGTGGTTACTTCGGTTACTCACAAAAGGTATTTACCAAGTAGTGGGTGGTTATCCAAGAAGCACTACGCATGGTGGTTACCACATTGTGGGAAGCATCATGCGCGGCAGTTACCAAGTAGTGGGAGACATCCACACATGTAGTGGTTGGTTACTTACACAAGGTGGTTGCCAAAGTAGTGGGAGGCTACTCATGCATAGTTACCAATGAGGATAAGATCATGCGGTTAGTTAGAGAAGTAGTGGGCTGCACAAGGGAAGTCGCATAATTGCTTGGCAAGCATGCATGCTGCCACATAACCCTAGGCGTTTGGGGGTGTCAACCGCCATGCACACTTGTTGTGCATATAAACCTAGTCCAATGGGGTTGTCATGAACACGAGGGTACAAAGCCAAGAGAGGAACTAGTGAGTGATTAGTGTAAAACTACACTAAGTGAGTGGCCAGAGTTACTCTTTGTACTCGTTGTTGTACTCTTGTATTCCTTTAGTTGAGTTAAAGGTTGGGAGGGGGCTTCCCGTAAACACTTGTGTGTTGGGTTGTGTGTGTGAGCTTACTCATTGCTAATTAGTTGAAAGTCTTCCGATGTGTACTAAGCAATCGAGTGAAAGGGTTGGCTGGTCAAATAGGAAGGGCTACTTGGCGCCATCACAAGGGCAAAAAATTTAGGGAAAACTTATAACCTTGTGACAGTAGCCATGGTGGGGGTGGAGGTGGTGGTGGTGGAGCGGATTGTGGTCGTGTGAATCTCAAAATGATGGATTGGGTTGAGAAAATTTCTAGAGAAGGAGGGACTCTCTCTCCAGAAACTCTATCTCATTGTACAGTATGTTGTGTTTTGGCTCGTTGATGCAATCTAGACCGTAGGATTTAATAGTTAAAACAGGTGGCTTATTTATTAAGTATTCTTAGGCATTAAGAATACTAGTTGTATAAATAGGAGGCTTGTGGATGAACAAAGAGAGGAGAGAAAAAAACACAGAAAATCTGTAGAGAGAGAGTCAAGGTGATAGAGAGATAAGAACTAGACAGGGAGGGAGTTTTAGGTGCTGCAACAAGTTCTTGTACTACCTAATTTCTTCAATAGTGCTGGTGAATCTCTCAGGAGATATCACTAAGTGGACGTAGGTCAAAGTTAGACCGAACCACTATAAAACTGCTGTGTGTTTTTTCTGTTTTCTGCATTCATCTTATATTGCTGTGCATATTGCTAAGTCCTAAGTAAAGATCTTAAAGGCGCTTACCACAATACAGTAATATCTTCACCTCCTCCTCCTCTGTAATCAAGGATTACAGGTACTTTAATCATCAATAAGGATATCCTTTCCTTATTGGAACACCATTCATCAGCAGGAACCTAAACCTACCGGGTAAACTTTGTCATACACTTAGGAAAAACACATGAGCTGGAAACCCAACAAGTTGTTCCTATAGCTCCTATTCAGTACATGTCTTGGAAATTATCCAAAGAGAGCCATGAGGCAGGATTTCAAAACCTTGAATATAATGTGTTTTCAATTCCATTTCATATTTTTTTATTTGCCGTTTTCTTTGGGTGGGAAGTTCATTTGAGGCCAATCAATGTAATAGCTATGGGTTGAGGTTTTTTGTTGTTTTTTTTCCTCTTTTGGGCTCCATCTATATCTAGAACAAAAACAATAACAAACTGATATCTCAACTAGATTCTAATAACAAACCCAATATGTGCTTAAAATGTAGCATACTTGCAGTTTTATTATTGCTGAGTATATATGTTCAGTACTTTCTTCACTTGCACCAGAAACAGACCACACAATCTCCTAAAAAACATGAGACATTACATAAGTAATAGAGTAAAAACCCAAAATGGTACCGTAACTATTGCGAAAGATGTTTTGGTACCTAGGAAATTTTCTACCTCAAATGGTACTTCAAGAATTGCGCCGTTACCTAATATAGAAGGTCCGTTAGTTTTGCCGTAAAGTCGCATATGTGGCATGTGTTTAGCAATCTAAACATGCCATATAGGCTATACAAGAAAAGGTACCCAAACTATTGTGAATGGCATTATTTGGTATCTATCAATTTTTATACTCCAAATATGACCTCTAAATTTAGTTTATGATTGATATATAACTACGCAAAAAAATATACTAAGAAACTCATAAACATATTATTATTATTATTATTATTATGAGCAAAAGATAATTATGAATCATAGTGATCATATGCTTATGAATTTAATTATTATATCTCTGCCGTTTACATATCCATCATAAATTCAAATTCTGTGGTGCCATTTGAGGTAAAAAAATATATATAAAAAAAAAACAACAGGTTGCATTTCACAATAGTTCAGGTACCATTGCGGGTACCATGCCATATAGGCTACTTAAACGGAAAAACTAACAGACCTACGATATCGGTTAACGGCACAATAAATGTACTGTTTGAGAGAAAAATTTGTAGGTACCAAAAAATACCTTTTGAAATAGTTCAGGATCCCCACATTACCTGCTTTGTAGTGAAGACAAAAAGGAGCCGCACATTACCTGCTTTGAATCTTTCAGCTTTCTATGAAATTCACTGAAATCGCCCTCTTTTAGCGCCCTCAAACAACTGAGTATTCAACAAGCGGAAAGAAAGATGGTTTAGGATGCTTACACACTAAATAAATTGTGTATTTTATTTTTATTTTGTTGCCCAACTTCTCATTTGATGAGTTACCTATGCAAATTTTCATTAAAATGATTGGCATTGATGTGCAGAGTTGATGAAACACAATTATCTCCGGCATAGAGTAAGGAGAAATCCCAGTTCGCTGCACGCCTAGCAGCTTCATACTGTAATATAAACATTTTGAAGAAAATAAGTCCTTGTAACATAAACTAATAACAGTTCCAAATCAGGGTTCACAAAGTCAAATACATTGTTAATCAGGACTTTTAAACATCAAGAATGCTTCCACCAGCACACAGACAAAAAAAAAGTTTCAGAACCAAAACCTGCAATTCAGTAAACTCCAGATCCTGATGAAGCTGTCCCTTTCTAGATGTCAATCCTTGACAATAAAAGTCCAGGACATGCATACAACCAGTCTGCTGCAAAGATCTGATCAGACCTTTATATGGTTTCCTTTGCTTCATCAGATCATCCAGTGTGGAATTGGAGGTATTATCAATTTGAGTCTGTTCCAGTGACAAATTCCTAGAACCAAAATACATTGGTACCAAAGCAGCTGAGCGTACTTGCAAATAATAATATTCAAGGGCCTTGCTCCAGTTTCCCTCATGTTCAAATGTAATGATTTGAGAGGTCAGCTTTCAGTACCATCACAAGAAAACCAGAAACAAAGTACACCAATGTAAGAATAGTCATGTCCTGATTCTAATATAACAAGGGTAAATAATTAGCTAAAAAGTATAAAATAAAATTAAAAAAATGTAGAAATGGGTGACGTGGATTAGCACTCTACTTCGCCTACTAATGCAAGGTGTTTATTTATAAATTTTTCTAATCTTGCCGTTTGCTGATTTAGAATAATTTACCTCTCTTGTGGCCATGGAGTTATCCTCTACTTCGCCTACTAATGCAAGGTGTTTATTTATAAATTTTTCTAATCTTGCCGTTTGCTGATTTAGAATAATTTATCTCTCTTGTGTCCATGGAGTTGTCCTCTACTTTGCCTACTAATGCAAGGTGTTTATTTATAAATTTTTCTAATCTTTCCGTTTGCTGATTTAGAATAATTTACCTCTCCTGTGGCCATGGAGTTATCCTCAAAACTACGTCCTACTAAAATCCTTCCATATTGTATGCAGTTAAATTCACTTTTACATATGTCATGATTGCTTTGGTCACTAGAAATTGTTTTGCTTCACTAAGAGAAGATAAGTGCAGCTGACACTCCCATTAGGAGCAGCAAGAGCAAACACAAACAGACTTGAGGATACTTATGGTAGGTTGAACATTAAGGTGGACTGCATTTTTTTTGGGTTCTATTTAACCACACACTATGGTCTACTGTGAAAAAAGCACCATCATCATTTAGCATCATTTTAGTAAGTCAGTTTGGATAACTTCAAATACCACATCCAAAACATCTATCTTGGAATTCATATTAACTCAAATGGCCAAAGTCATAGTGTCAACCCATCTATGCAGGAAGTAATGAATTAACTCAGTACAAAGAAACCAAACATATATACTAACCTTGTGTGACTGGATAATCCCATATAAGCTGTCAGGTTCATTGATCTGGGTAATTGCTGCAACAAGTATTTCAATGTGGCATGGCAACTGAAAAGTAGATGTTCAAAAAAACAGGACAAAGATAAATAAAACACAGGCAGTTAAAAGAACCAATATAATCACAGAGCTGAAATAAAATCACAAGACCACAAATGTTTTTCACATGGGGATGGAGATAAACCATACAGCCCACCCATAGTATAGCATATCAGCTCGCGAAAAAGAATGTACCATAAAGGCATACCACATCATTGCAACTAATTCTGATTCCCTAGGTATACAACAGAACTAACCGTTTCGATGTGGGAGAAATCAGGGCTACCCAGTGTGAGGCTATTGAAATGTTCTTCGCACCAATGCTCCACGTACATCACGGCAGTAAAGTATGAGCCACAAACCTAAGAAGAATAAACATTCTTGTCAAACATGGTCTCTTAGGAATACCAGCTAAAGAAGGTACGAACTGAAGTATCAGACAAAAGAACTGAAGTACGAAATGATTGGAACTCACAACTGCTGACTTAGCAACAACAAGATAATCAATAGAAAGCCAATAAACCTGCGAACAAATACTAACTATTAGGAAAATAACAATGAAGCAAGAACAATCATTCATATTGAAACTGAGCTATTAAATATTTGAACTAAACTTAGAAACCATTTAAGCATAGATAATTTGAAACAGTAAAGAAGCTCTATTGTATATAGCAGTATGTTTGTGAACATCATGTAGGAAAAAACATACCTTGTCCCATAATGATGTCGGCATTCCCGTTGCAGCAGCAGATTCTCTAGCCTTTACAGAAGTGGAGCGAGATTTAGAGCTATAACTAAAAGGTTTAGCACTCTGGAAAACCAAGAAGTAATAATCAGACTAGTAGAAACTATACATTGTATATACAAGCTATTTTGGTCAACATAAAAGAGAACCAGTAGACATGAGCAGCCAATTTGCATCAAAAAAATAAATGAGATCTACACTAAATCGAAACAAGGTTAACTACAGATACAGAAAGTGCAAGAACTATCAAATATAAATTTTAAGCTACCTTAAACTCAAATCTTAGTTATCATTCTAATATAAGAATATCTTTTCCTCTACTGTCAATGTATCTGTATTAATATATTCTTTCCTTACATGTTCGTATGCAAAAGAAAACCAAGACCATAGTTTCTCTTTTTTCTTTTTTCATTCCATTTCTTCTGTTATTTACAAGATTTTAGTAAGGAGATAGACCACTGAGACAGATATATGAAAACTTCAACAGAAGCATCAGAAGCAGACTATAAAGTAATACTTATAGTCACCTTAGAGCTTTCTTGTTTTAATGGCAATAAAGATCTTTCCATCACATGACACAATCGAAGTTCATTGAGGGCATTCAACCATACTTGAATTGACTTGATTAACTTATTAGAGTCTGTAAATACATGTTCCTGCACCTGCATTTGTAATAAAGACGATAGTCAAACACTCGAACTTTATGCATAACAAGGAGACCTAAAAGACTGGAAACGTACATGCAAAGCTTTATATAGCTAGTCGTCGACATAGCCATTATCAACGGAATATGATCTTTTTATATACAAACCGATTCGTTTCGTTTCAATGCTTGTTCTCTGAACAATACAACAAATGAAACATAATAAACAGCGGTAAGGCATTCTTTACTTTAAGCATGCACTTAATCGTGTTGGATCAACTGCTTGTCCGTTGTAGATTTGCAAAGTTCTTTTTTAGTAAAATATGTTTTATTATCATAGAAAAATAAAATAAGTATAAAGAGGATAATAACATAAGAAGTCTAATAGCCAATGCACTGCCTATTCAATATCTCAGAATCTATGCGGACCCTGAGCACGTCAAAAAAATTAAAGATTCTTGTAATCTAAAGTTCACCTTTCATACAGGAAATTGGAATTCAACACATCAAAATCCCTACTTTCTTCTATATAGATGATCTCTTTCAGTTACCAATCACTTACAAATTACAATGACAACCTATTAAAGATGAAGCCTCGAGAAGTCAAATAAATAACCCTACCAGCTCTGTTTCGTTGTATAGTGTTTCGGGGTGAAGTATGTGGTTCCACCAACATACAGTAGAGGAAAAGAAAAGGGAATGCAAATCTAAAAGTGAAGAACAACTACAAAGATAAAAAAGGAATAAAGATACAACCTGCATGGAGATCAACTTGTAGAAATTAACGTCCAAGTCCTTCTTTCCAGCAAGATTGACAATAATACTTGCCAATATAAGCTCAGCAACTTCAGATTTCATCAACACAATATCCTGACATAATCTGAAAGGACCCAAATAAGAAAACGGAAAAAATTGATAAGCAAACAAATCATTTTGGCGGATTTGGCCGGCAACATGCATAATTGTAAATCAAAGAATTCCTAAATAATCTAGGAAATCAACGAATATACCTCAGAATAAAATCACCACATAAGCCAATAAGTGAGTAGACAAGTGGACAAATCCATGCATCAAAGGTTTTGCCACGTGTTACCCATACAGAAGATTTCTCAAGTGGAATTGCTTCAGCTGAAAAGAATATCTTCCCCAGTCTTTGAATTTAAATACAGCACGCTACAACTTTTCTTACCAGTCCCTATCAAATTAAAAACAGCTAATATCAACAAGTTAATTATCCGTAGTTACTTTTTGCCTATTATGCAGTGAATGGAAAGAACCTAGCCTAAGAAATTGTACAACCAATTCAGGTAACCATGCATCAATTATACTGAACTGGCCAAGATAGGAAATTAGGAGGGAGGGGTGTGTGTGTGTGTGGGGTGGTGGTGGTGTGCGAAAACCAACAGATTTGGAAAGGGAAAAAAAAAAAAAAAAAAAAAAAAAAGGGCCTCCAAAGACTCCTTGCTCACCCGAAGAGCTTGAGATGTCATATCTACTATTTTAACAGCATCATCCATCAGGCACTTCTTCAGGAGCTTCAAAAGTGCGACCAGAAGTTCTTCAGATAATCCACTATCAATCAGGATTGTGCCTTCCATAGCAGAGCTTTGATTTTTAGGTTCGCGGACGTGGATGTTACTTGAGTTTCCAGGCAGATGGAAAACAACACAATGTGGATCCCCAATACCAACCTGCATTTTTTCATTAAAAAAAATTAAAAATAATGATTAAACAAATACATTGTAAAGCTTACCGAACAGAATAAGAAAAGAATAATTGCAATGCAAATGTCTAGCAGTGTACCCTAGATAGGAAATCAGACACCAAAACTCTAATGCGATGTGCATCTTCATCTTCCGAGCCAGACATGCGAACCATAGTCCAGACAACATTCATAGTTTCATCGTCGCAATGCCAGTATCTGTCTTCCACCAGATCTGCTGTATTTTTTTCAATTTGAAATGTTTCACCGAAAAGTAGCTTCTTGTGCAATGCTTGGAGACTGCAAGAACATATTAGCAGAGAGCATCTCATCAAATTGAAAAAAAGAAAAGTAAAACTATAATCCTAACGCAACGCAACGGACGCACGCACCCTGATGCCTTTTAATGTTTATGAGCGAAAGAAATGGAAAAGGCATTCTCTTTTAATATGGCTTGATTAATTGTTCTCGATATAATTTCTGCAGCTTGGAGGGAAATCTGAGTCCGATTTTATAAGTCTCTAAGCTTTCTGTTCTTTCAAATTTCTGCCTTGTGACTTTTCATATTTCCATTTCAGTTTAGAAGTTTCAGGTTTCCTTTATCAAGTTTTTTATGCTTCAGTTTTGGAGGTCTAAGAGTACTAAAGAGTCTTTAACGCTAGTTAATGTGAGCTATCTGCTCTCAAGTATATATATGTGCAAGTGCCAAATGGTAAAAGGCATGTTTTGATGAATAAGAATTATCATCAAAGTGTTCAGTGTGTATGTTTCAAGCCCTAAGACTTAAGAGTTTGTTGATCCTATTGTCCATGTTGTTGTCCATGTTGTCCAAGCAGTGAGTTTACTGCTTCACTCCCCACACCCTCACAAAAAAAAAACCATGAAAAATAGATAAAAAGATATTAAGCTCAAACAAAAGCTTGTAAGTTTTATAAAAAGTTGTCAATCTAATTCAAAAACCAACAATGCGTTGCAATGTTAGCTTAACATCCAGTTTGATGAACTACAGCATCAAACTGATAAAAAAATTATAAAAAAAGAAGAAGAGAGAGATACCTCCAAAGAAGTAATCTTGGTGGAAGGTGACTGGATCTCCTAACAAACTGGAGAGAGAGAGAGAGAGATCAGATTAGTCGGAACTTGTTAGGGTGTGAAGCAAACAGTCAAACAGATGTACCTTCAGCAGATGATCTCTGGGAGAGTAAGCTCGGCACAAATCCTGATGGAACTTTCTAATCTCATCAAAGATTTCTATTTCAGGGAATGGTTCCAATTCCTAGGACGAAGAAAATACACAAATCAAAGGGTATTTAATCAAAGATTCAGGACAATTTCACAAGAGGTAAAACTCCATTGCAGTGAAGTCAGAAAGGCTAGTCTGATGTAATCATAAAGGGATGGATCAGCATGGACAGTAAGCTGAAACAGCAATGATGAAACTTGAGATGATCTGCAGCCAGAATGTTCCCCCTTAGTTTCAGAGGGAATGCAACATGCCACCAACTTTGATACTAAAAACTGCATGAAGAGAAATGAGTTTAGAGACGTTGTTTTCTTTTACTGAAGGGAAGGGAAGTGATGATGCAGAATAAGAGAAAGTGATAATAAGTTAACAAATGAACCCAACCCACCTGAAGTTGCTCACCTAAAACACTGATAATTTCTCTCGATGGATTACTTCTAAAAGTTCCCAGAAGCACAGATATGACACGACAGCATTGATCTTGTAAATCAAGATAACCAATGAATTGCCCGATCAGATTGAAAAGATAGCTCCACAACACATCAAATAATGAAAACTGGTAATGATCTCTTGAAACATCATATAATATAAAGATTTAGATTTGAATTGCAGATCAAAACAAATTCTTCTTCTCAACATTTCTCAAGTAATTTTACTTTTTAATTACAAGAAAAAGAAAGAGAACGATGATTATATAGAAAAACAATGTTTTCTTCCTCTTCAATTCCCCAACCACATTTCCACCTGTTGTTTTTTTCGTCTTCTTTTTCTTAATATAAGATTTAATTTCAAAATCGAAAAGTGTCCTCATTATATTCATATTGTAACTGTGTTCCTGTAGTAAACAAAGAAAAGGGATAGTCAGTGTTGCAACCCCAAATTTGTTTCAAACAAAAGAAAAAGGTATACAGTAGTTACAATAAGGAAAGTATTATTCCTCTCATAAATATAATGGCATATACTCGCATCAGCACCAAATTAATAGGGGCACAAAACAATTCCATAAGCACTCATTGTTCTAATTAGCTAATGAGACACCTACTTGGAAGTGCTCGCAATGGCAGCTCTATGCCCAAGGACATCTATCAGCACCTCAATTCCAGCCAGTCTGTGACATGCATGCCTATGATGGGTTGCTGCTGCAATTCTATAATGCATCTCAACTATAAACTGCACAACCAAAATATCAGTTCGTTAACAGATTGTATTGAACATGCCAACTGAGCAGTGAATTAGGACAAATCTCTATGCTTTTAGCCTTTTATGTAATTTTTTAATTTAAAAAGAGCATTGTTACCATGAAAACCCTATTGGGGAAAAAAAATGTTAATCTTGTAGCATAATCCTCCCTAGAGATGAACAAGAAACCATATTATGTTAGAATGCTATAAGAGGTGAGCAGGACAATGAAAAGAAAGCTAAGAAAATAACCCACGTCTCTAAAAACCCATCAACATTTGTCAGAATTCCCTGTGCAATCGTATCCCGAGAAAAGAATGGAACTGTAGGGTGTGGTGCTGCTGATGCAAGAGACAGAATGTGGCTTACAATGGATACCTATAAAATTTCACAGGCCCCAACATGTTATAAAATTATAAAGCAATCCTATTAATTCTGATGAACAAAAATTATGAAATATGTGGTGTGTTTAAATTGAGCAGGCAACTCAAACCCTGATTGGGCATTGTGTATAGAACCATGGGGTTTACGTGTATCGAAGCACAGACTCAGAAACGAATGTAGGATTTGTTTCTAAACATACCCACTCGGAAATATGGACAAGCAGAATTAAAATACAGATGAATTATAATATGCATGGGGCATATGATGCCGATATGGGAATGACACGTGGATGAGTTCCAAGCTCTGATGCATGTGCAATTTGCGCACTAATGAGAAACCATTTGGGAACCGAAAGATATTATAAAGTAATATGGAGTTCACATCCAAAACCGGTTGGCATTAGATAAAGAGGCCCAACCCTTATAAACCTATAAACAAAGTCCCATTTTATATACTCACAACAAGAAATACTTATTTTTAACTTTTTATATGGCGGAAATCCAAAAGTTAGACTATACGAAATTGGACTTTAAGTTTTCTGTAATATCTAACTGCCCATGATTCATAATCTAAATCTGAACAAGCAAGACTGCACATCAACACTAATCAATATCGGGTATAGGAGAGCATAATCATAATTGTGATCACGGAGACATGCTAAAGACAGCTACCATAGCCTGAATTAAGAAAATGCAACGCACATACAGAGGTAATGAGTTCATAAACAAGAATTTGAAAATTAAAACTAAATTTCATGAACTGCTATCAAACTTCAGACCTAGATAATTGAATATAAATTTAGTAGC
The DNA here is from genome assembly GCA_034370585.1 of Fragaria x ananassa. Classification (NCBI taxonomy): domain Eukaryota; kingdom Viridiplantae; phylum Streptophyta; class Magnoliopsida; order Rosales; family Rosaceae; genus Fragaria; species Fragaria x ananassa. The sequence goes on along the minus strand of CP139769.1, from coordinate 15,906,036 downwards.
AAACCGTATGTTTCTAGATGAGTTTGTCCCGTTCATTCTCAGATATCTGAGCAAGATACAAAATAGAATTCTGAAGCACATCGGCTCCCTTTTCCCACCCAGTCCTCCTGCTACAATGCAATCCCATACAAACAGAGAAGATCTGCACAAAGTGATTTTTCACCAGAACTGCCGGAGGTTGACAAGCAATCTGGATTAAAACGACAATATGATATAAGCAACAAGCATCTTATCCATACAAAATAGGGACTACAAAAATCGGAGTCAACGATAAAATATACATTAAACAGGAAAATAATCAGCTAACATACTTGATATCGCAAGTCCCAACAACAGATAAATTCATGAAAGTATTATTCAAGGGCTGAAAATAATTGGTTGCCAAAGAAATTAGAGAAACAAAAAATGAGTTCAATATGATTTTACTTTAGCAACCCAGCTGAGACTGGAGCTATCCCCATGCAAAACTAGAGCTGGGAGAAGCCAATTGCAACAATACTGCATGAAATAACTAGGTTCAGAATCTGATACAAATAACTGCCGTATCTGCAAAGAAGAAAGAATTCAACTCATCAGAAATTCCATAGAAAAATTGTCCTTTACAAAGATTCAGTGTATCAATTGCACCTTCTTCTTTTTTTTGGATACAAGGGGGCCAAAGGCCCAAACAAAGAAACTAATTGCACCTATTTTTAGCAACACCCTACATTAATTTTTTTATTTTTTTATTTTTGAAATAACCAAAGCTACAATACCTTAAAGTCGTTGACAGATTTCAAGATATAGAAAAGCGGACAAATGGGCAGAATACCTCTACAAGTGCAGCAAGGCTTACACCACAAGCAACCCAGCTAAAGAGAATTGATCCTAACAGCTCCTCCAAGTACTGCAAAAGAGATATTGAGGACCTCAAACATTTTATAATAGTTTCACACCGGGTGATGCCATTAACACTTTTTATTTATCAAGTATAATAAGTACCATAGGCCAATAATGAACAAAATAAGACTAACAAAATAAGGAGAACTAAAATATACTACCTTAAACCTACTTGAATAGCGTAGCTGCCTTGAGAGATTGTCAAGTACTACAAAGATTAATTCCCTGAAATCGAGGGAATAAGAAAATGGATAACGTTATTGTATCACACAAGCTTACTGTGACTACTCAAATATTGCAAGACAATGCAGAATATTGTACCTGTGGCAAGGATCTATAGCAGCAAGCACACATATCATGAATATAGCCTGTAGGTATCACATAGATCTCAAATTTAATACAAATCCACATCAAGACAGCCCTTTCAATGTAACAATTTTAAGTAATTTATCCATGCATTGTAAGAGAGCATTAACAGGATTGGAACAATTCTGACTACTATGCTCTGCTTCCTACTGAATCAAAACTAGCTGTAAATATTCTTATTTTGATATTAACTTCTTCAATTAAGTTTATCCATGGAAAAATTAAGTATCTATTCTTCTGCAAAAATAAAGAACAAAAATCAGTATGTGTTGAATACTGCCACTTGAACAAGAAAATTAACAATATACCTCCAACTCAATTTTCTCACTTTGCAAAGCAAGATGCATGAGAGTAATAATGACAGTTTCCACTGTTGGCTGAGGCTGTGGACCACTAGCTAAGACCTCGCTTGCAGTAACAAGTTTTTCTTTTGAGGAAACCACCAACATCACACCAAAGTTGGAACTAGAAAACAACCAAAATTATAGATAGATATTAGCAAAACAGAATAGAGTGGTATTTTACACAGTAAAGAAGCAATACTCAGGAATTGACGCAGTAAAAGAAAATTGAGGGAAGCATATGTAGATCAACGACTAGGGTGTCTAGGACCAAGCATATCAACACAATAAAAACAAGAAAAATAACATGAATCAGAACAATTATAAATCTAAGCAACTGTTGTAATATGCTTATAAACAATGTTTGAGTTATAGCCAGGGAAAGAAATGTCGACACTCAAACAGGCCCATCAAAACTACAACAAATACGTAAATAAACCACACATAACGCTATGTACACCATTGATGTGAAAATAAGAACTTGAGACAGACATGATTTATTATGAAGAATTCAAATAAGCTCTACAAATAGAAATAGTCAACAAGACACACAAACTAAATGCAGTTAAAACTCACCACGTTTGGAAAAGAACACCAATCCTTCTAGCCAGGGAGAACCGAACTCGATAATCAGGATCTTGAAGCATTGTCAACAACCTTTCAATCAGTGTATGATAAATAGTGCCACAACAGCAACCAATCAACATGCAAACAGAAGATGATTAGATTTTTTCCTCAAAAGAAAAAAACCAAATTATTTATACTCATTCATACTCTAAATCTTGAGATTACTACATAACAAGACTACATCAATAAATAAAAATAATTACAAGGAAAAAAAAAGTCTATGGACACTTATACCTAGGAGCCATAGAATCCTCTGCCTGTCTCTTCGTAAAAACAAATTTAAGCAAAATGATCATATTTGTAGAACAACAATAGACACCATTTTCATCATGTTTTGCAACCTCAAACAGATATTTAAACATAACACTTCAAAAATCCAAAGACACATAAAAGCATGTAGAGCCATCATCTAAGAGTGCATTTTTCTCCTTTTTTTTTTTTCCACCTAGAACATTTCAGCAAGTTCTCAATTTCTTTCCCCATAACATATCATTTTTCGTTTTCAAAACAAATGAAAGTCTAGGAACAAGGAAAGAAAAGTACAACGTGGACAACAGATGCATGGCTAAAAGGAGATTTATTATATTGGGAACTAGCATCTAAATGCAAACTTATATTGTCCTTTCGAATTACATAGTTCACTACCATATGCTTTTTCTAATCTGTCACAATGAGTTGCCATTATAGTTTCCACTGAAAAAATCTGTTAGATGGTGACATCGCTAATGTGGGCTCCACCACCTTGCGGATGTAACCCCCATGTCGAAAATTATAATAGAAAACAAATTTAACATCAAAAACATTACAAATTTTCATTTAAAACCATTTAAATAATGGTCTGTAACCATAACTGCCTACTACTGGTACTACTATCAGAAAAAGCAAACATAAAAGCATTAGAAACCAAGAGTTGTATTTCATATTTTATTTTTGTATTTTAACAAAAATTATTATTTTCTTTACTCAATTTATGTGATATTTTGTCACTCTGGGCCCACATCAGCTCTTGACAGAAGATTTGAGAATTGCAAAGAATTGAAAGTTATAGGGTATTGACCTGTTTAAATTTTATAATAGCTATCAGGTTACCTATTATTTGAGTATTAATATTGGTACCTACAATTGCACAGTTCAATATAGCAGTATTTTCATTCTCGTGAGTTCTAGAATTGCAACCTTCATAGTTTTCTGTATTTGCTATCAAACGCCAATGTTTCTCCTTCTCATGCCCTAGATTTTAATCATTCAAATCAGTCTCATTTCTGATGCAAATAATCACCTGACCAATTTGAGGGCTGAGTAAAACAAAATTGCATATGCAATCGATGAGCTTAACACGTCCAAACCAGTCAAGACAATCACATTCGGCAACTGCATCTCGAAGATACATTAAGCTCTGAAATAACAGATAAAGAGTCTTCAATTACAAAAGACTTGCAACAGCCATGAACTAGAAGGATATCACAAGACATCAATTTTGCTACAGAATTGAAGAAGTATTGAATTAACCTGCTCAGGTCCCCTTTCACCTAAACAGTTAGTGAAACCTTTATCTTTCCGGATAGTGTCGAGGGATGATAGTGTCCCCAGCAAAACATGGATGGTAGATAATAACTTACCACAATCAAGTTTAAGACTCACTTTTATCTTAACCATTTCAGTCAATAAACCGACCTGCAAACAAGGCAAGTAACTATGTATGATCCAACAGTATGACACCAAACCATTATGTAGCCTCTCATATACATACATATCTATATAACCACAATAAAATGAGTTCTTAGTAAATCGTCCGTTTATTCTCATACCATTTCGTTGAAATTTTCAGCAGAGGACCAAAAGGGATGTTCACAAAGACCGAGCATAATTTTTTCCCTGATCTGAATTGAGATAAGAACAAAAAAACGACGCACTATCAGAAGCATAAATTTCGGACAACCAACAAATAAAATCAAGCATATGTGAACAATGTGTGCTGTACCTTTTGATCACTTTCTTTTGACAGGAGCTTAAACAGGACATCCCAAGTTGCGTGTGAAACTAAGAAAAAATTAGAAATAAGAGATATCATGCCCAGCTTCCATCTTTCTACAGAAGATAATACACCAGCAGTTTTTCCACTATCGGGTAATGTATCCATATCTCCCATATCGTCATTAACATCCAGTTCCATGTCCACAATCCTACTTTTATTGCTATCAGCAGGGAAAGAACATTGTATTGAGGTATCATAAGCAGATAAACCTTGCAGGTTCATCTCAAACCTACCACCTCCTGGACCACTGGAATACTCTTCATACACATTAGACATTGCTTTTAAGAGCCTCTCCATCACTTGCATGATGGCACAATAAAGTTCAGCATCCACAGGATATCGATCACGCTGTCGTATAAAGATAGGAGAACAAGCAAAACATCTAAAGGAAGAAACAATAGAGCTTGTTCCAAAAGATATGAGATCAGAACCGAGAGGTGGACAATCATTTCCCTGGGTGACAGTAACAGCACAATCCAGCAATTCTAACAGACATCGACCCAATTTTGAGATGAATGATGAAACTTCCTCTCTTTGCCTGATAAAGATCCAATAATACAAAGTAAAATAAACTAGTGCAGGTAAAACAACAATATGAATAAAAGATCAGACGTTTAGCATATCAAAATTGATATGTCAACTAATAGATTATGCTACAAAATTTTGAACATACTTTACAGTCCAGAAGTATACCGCTGCCCGTATGACCCACAAGTGGAACACTGACTCCAAAGATAAACGTATCCAGGATACAGGAAAGATATACATATTAAAAACAGGTATCAAACAGCCAGCATGAGCCAGCTGAAAAGGTAACATAATATAAGAAATAATACACATGTCAAATGTAGGAAAGAAAGGGTTCAAGACCAAATTAGATGTCTTCAGATGTAAGAATATATATTATCTCAAGCTCAACACATAATACTAAAATATGATACCAGTACATGATTACATATGTAAATATAATGTATGCTGTAGCACCTCCACCCAGTACAATGTTCATTTAAATTTGATATATTTTGTCTAGCTCCTCCCTCTTAGACATAACAAATAAATAAATAAATAAACAGAATATATCTGACAAAGATGCCCTTCTCATCTCCTTCTCCACTAGAGATCCAAGAATTAGAGTCTCCATTTCAGAAAGCATTGGTTCTCTTAACTGCCTGGGAAGCCGTAGATTAGGATAGTGTTGGGATGGGAAAACCTGATGACAAACGTAATGTGTAAGATTCAGAAAACTAATCTAAGCCGAATATATTAGATGCCTATAAAGCTAACATGCTAATACCTCAACCTTGGAGCCTGGACCAATATTAGCAAGAACCTCCGCAGTACAGTCAAATAGTTCATGCAGACAATTTTGCTCAGGCTTTTCTGTCTACAATAATGGTACTTTTTATCAGAAACATTACTTTTCATTCCAGAAAAATGAAGGGTAAACATAATGAATTATCGCATACCTTATTGACAGCATCAGTAACATCTAGAACAGTGTAAGATTGGGTTAGTCCAGTGTGGCATTGTGTGAAAGGAACACAACCAGCACAAAGAGAAAAAACAGCTGCAGGCAATAATGACACCGAGTGCTTGTGTAAAAACAAACATTCTGTAAATATATGACTGCTAGTTTAATTCATGAGAAGAGAACTTTTGTTAAGTTCAATTGACCAACAAAAGACGATTCATGTGAAATCCCGGGTTAAAAACTCAAAATATTAAAATAAACAGTAGGATGAAACAATTAGCAACAACAAAACAACCACACCACCACAACTGGGGAAGTCAGCAACACTTTGAGTTGAAAAATCCATAGACAATACACCATTACACGCAGAATCACTTGAGGGCACCACAAAAATCTCCCAACCTTCCAGCAGCAAAGTTCCTAGCAACAGCAACGCTAGCAGCTCATCCATTGTCGCCAACTGATTGATCACATTGTGGATATTATTCAAGAAGTACACAGCAACACTAACATCTTCATTTAACTTCATGTTGACCATCTCTTTGATAATGAATGCTTTCTTCAAAGCGGTCTTCTTCAAAAAGATAAATTCCAATTTTCTCCAGAGTTCTTCCGCATCAGTTTCTTTCGCCAATTGTTATCCATCATATTGGTTGGCAGCCACACCTTCAATAGGCTCATGCAAATCCGTACAATTGATATCCTCCATTCTAGGCTGTCACCCAATTCATGTGGATGAGTTTGATCATTGTGCTTTTTGCTTCTTCCATTCTAACAACGCACCTGCTGGACCAAACCAGGATTACCAGACAAACCTGGCTCTGACACCACTTGTTCGATTAGTGGAATCCAAACCAGATGAAAGGAGATGGAAGCTGGAGTCAACTGGGAAATTCTCTTGCAAAACTTTTCATAGATTCTTAATTAGTAGTGGACTAGACCCAATCTCTGCGCCTGCAAAGTTTATTTGGAACTCCAAGGCCCCTACTATGGTAAAAATTTTGGGTTGGCTTGTGGCACATGGGAGGATGAATACTTGTGATATTCTTCAAGGGAGAAGGACAGGCTGTTGTTTTTCCCCTCATTGGTGCATTTTGTGCAAAGCCCAAGGGGGAAATGTTGATCATGTCTTTATGCATTGTGAAGTTGTTAACTTTTTATGGAAGAAATTATTTGGAGGCAAAAGAGGTCTGGACAGCTCCATCAGAGAGGAATGTTTTGTTCAAAGAAAATCTTTTATCTTTTGGAAAAGGGAATAAAGCCAGAATTCTTTGGGGGGTTGTGGGGTGTTAGCGGTAGTCTGGGTGGTCTGGATGGAGAGAAATACAAGAATATTTGAAACCCATAGTGGGGTGGAGAGGGAAGACCTGTGGGAGAGAGTCATGTTCTGGGCATCTTTATGGGCTTATACTTCTAAGGAATTTAAGGATTATAGTCTTTCTTCCATTATTCTTAATTGGAAGCAGCTTTAGTGTAATCTTTTTGTTTAGTTTTAGTTCTTAATGATGAGCTTCTTTGCCTTTAGCTGTAGCTGCTCTCTTTTCTTTTAAAGCGGACTCCTTGTCCACCTCCTTGTTCTTTGCTTTTTGTCTCAATAAAAAGCTGTTTCTTTTCAGAAAAAATAAAATCGTCATTAAGTGTGTCAAAATGCCCAAACTAGCAAAGCACAGCAAGAGAGACAACCACAGAGAAAAGAATACAAAAAACAGATTTAAGGTGCTTCAGAACAACTTTTGCCTGCGTCCACCGGGTACCAGGTAGAAAATGTTGTGTTTTGGCTCGTTGATATGATTTGGAAGTTAGGATTCAGCAGGCAAATCTAAGTCCAGAAAGGAAAGAGGATTTTCTATAAGTTCTAGGAAGTATGCAAGTTCTAGAAAATGTACAAGTTACTTCATTCTGGTCCTCCGTTAGATGCAGTATGCAATAGGTGAAAAATTGGTTCTGAACATAAAAGGAAACAAGGACTGTGTAGTATTTCATTTCAAGTTATTGAAGCAAACATACCGTTCCCTTAAGTTGACCCAAAACTGCTCTGAGGAGGTGTTTTCTCTGGTGTAAAATGTCTCGAACATCACCCTGCAAACACGTGTCTATATATATATATATATATATATATATATATATATTATAACACGTTACAAGTTGCCTCAGTCTCCAAATTTAAGCTTTGTAAATTATGGACTATCAGCATTACAAGCATCGAGTGATCAACTCTATATCCAATCACAAGAAACATCAACCTAGAATCAACTTTTCAACCATCTGATAAATGTCTAAGAACGTACAGATACCCATAATTAGATGAAACATAGATATATCCGAGATACTTCAGTCCAGACTAAATAAGCTCGTCACAAGGAAGCTTGTTGTAGGCATTTATTGTTTATAAAACAGTTGGAATAAAAGTTAAATCTTATGATTCTTGTTCAGATATTCACTTAGATAATGAAGATATATCATTCGCTTTTTAAAACTAGATGAAACTAGGGAAAAAATGTTGCATATTTAAAAATTAGAAGCAGGAATTAAGAGAAGACAAACGTGGCAGTAATACAGGAGAATATTTAGAAGACAAATGCAACTGATCAAAAAGTCAGAAGATAATATCAAATGCTAGGACTCACACTTGCGAACCTTTCCTTGAGAAGTAACAGGATATAAAGTACAAGACAGACCTGTTACGAAATCATAATCGTGAATTTAGAGAGGTTTGGATGTCAGGACAAGTATCATAAGTATTTTACTCAAACGGCCCAAGCGATTATGAAGCGCTAGTGCTTCATACTTAATGTTTACAGTTCAGTAATGCAAAATAGTGCCATTATGGAAGGCCATTACTTCACTTATTTTATACATTTTACAGCACATTCCTTCATCAGAAGGGTAAGAAATAATTGGCAAATTGTATGAAGACTATTCTTAATACTGTAGTAGAGTTTGCTTAGTTAAAATGACTTCAGTGGAGCGTAAAGAAAAGATTACAGGGGTACATGTAAAGCTTTTTATACAATAACAAGATACTTTTAGAATCATATGCAGTAATTTATTACAGGAAAATATTATGCTCTTACACTGATGGCATTTGTTTGAATATCCTAAGGTCCCACACATCCTGAGGTACGACGCATACATGTACACGATCCTAATAGTGATTTAAGAAATTTTGTAAAATAAGATATACATGAAAATATTGCATGAAAATATTACAAAAATATTTACAGTTCAGTAATGCAAAATACTGGAAAAGTATTGCATGAAAATAAAACGAAATAGTCTAATAAGATATACAGTCATACTCACTTGAAATTATGTTTCCAAGAAGCACCATTGCTGCATCTACCTGCACAAGGCGTTAAAATGAACCAAACACAGAATTCTTGATGGAAACTCAGAACTTCCAGAAAGTAAGTTGGCCATTGAGAATGCGGAAATTATAAATAAACAAAAACTTACAGATTCTTCAAAAGACTATAAATTCTTACTAAATTTACTTACAAATAGTAATACTAATGTTGTGATTGTCTTCAAGTAGCTGACGAAAGGCTTAAATTCATAACAGTATCATGATGATGCAGTATACAAACTGCCTAGATACCAGGATCGACAAACTCAAAAGCATAGGGCATTAAACTGACACAGAACACTTTGATTTAGGAATCAATCCCAGGTTTTTCACCCGAAACTAGGCTTCTCACCCAAAACTAGGCTTCTCACCCAAAACTAGGCTTCATGCCTATCCCATCACATGAAAACTCAGAAACACTGATAATTTTATTCATATAACATGACATACCTGGGCATTAGGCCCTTACACTTATTTATACTTGAGCAGATAGCTCACATTGACTGTATTAAAGACTCTTTAAGACTTCTAAAACTGAAGCACTAAAGACTCATTAGGACTCTTCTAAAACTAACACATTTAAGACTTCAAAGACCTTAGAACTTCTAAACTGAAATGGAAATATGACAAGACACAGACAGCTTCGAGACGTCTAGAATCAGACTTGGTTTCCCTCCCAGTTGCAGTAATTAACTTGAATGACTAGGTGCTCTCCTTCCATTTCTTTCGCTCATAAACCTTGAAAGGTTTGACTACGATGTCCTCATCACATGGCATATAAAACATAAAAGAATAGAATCACCATAGCAAAAGAAACAGCTTTCTATTAGCTAAACAAAAAGCATTGTAAAAAGAAGCTGAAAAGAAGTCTGCAAAAGAAGACACTTTGAGCAAGAGGATAACATGCTCAACTGTCACTAAATCAGACTGGGCAAAGAACCTGGAGTACAACAGCTTGCCAATCTAGAATATAGATGAAAGAGTATAATCTTTAAACTTACCCTGTATAGAGGTCAAAAGAGTAGATGCTCTTCCGAACATTTAAAAAGTGAATATATATATATAAAGACATACACATATCATATTTATTTATTCATATATTTATATCAATGCATGACTCTCCCAAACTCACTCCCAACAGTTGGAATGTCCGAGCACAACAAAACTTTCAACTGGCTTAGTTCAGCTTGATTAGATCATTAGGTGTAGTTGTGAGCCGCCTGTATTTTCTTTTTAAAATATGTTTGTAGATCATACAATTGATTCAATTCAAGAGACTCATGCTTATTTTAATATTTATATTCAATTATACATTTGTGGTTCTACAATAGAGACAAAAACTTACAACTGCAGTTACATTACTGAACAACGGGAAGCCCTGCATAAGGCAGCTCCATACTAGTTGCCAACCACAATCAAACTGCAAAAGTTTGTCCAAAACCCAAGTCAATCAAATATCAACATAAGGTAACAATATTAAAGATAGCAGTACAAGACAACTATAGATGAAGCTTTTGATCCTGCGTGACAAATGCAAGAACAGGAGACATCGCCTAAACATAAAGATAATCACCAAATAGTTTTCTGAATATATAATACTTAATAAAATTCAAACAAAATTTGATCAAAGGAAGTCAACTGTATCTTTCTATCAGTTACAGCAGTATTCTAATACAATACCAAATTCCTGTCATCTCAGTTCACAGAGCTTCTACAAATTTTTTAAAACTGTAGCATAAAATTGTCGTCATAAACCGAGAGAGAGAGAGAGGGGGAGAGACATCATTCAAAGGAGAGGAGGTTGATGGTTTTTTCTGCTCTGGATCTGGAAGCAACAAGACAGACGAGAGTTCCAGCAGGCTCCTGTAGATGCAAGTGAATATTCAAATATAGCTCATATGAAGCAGGGACCAGATAGCCGGAGAACGATTCTCAATTTTCCATGTAAATATTATCGTGCAGCAGATAAAAGACTATCAAACTTAGGATATCACCATATATGGCAGTACAATATTGAAAAAAAAAATAAACAGCTCACATTGTTAGACAGAAATTGTGTAAATATAAGCAAATTATCATCTAAAGTCAATATGCTTAACGTAAATCAGAGCAGCATACCTCAGTGTCCACAACAAACCATCATAAGCATGCCTCACATTTGCCTCATTCAAAATTCTGCAATATATTACATTCCATCAATACAATAAGATTCCCAGAACTTTACTTTGCATGCTTACAAGGGTCAGGTGTGATATATTCTCCTTTTGGGGGGGGGGGGGGGGGGGGGTGGGGTTGTGGGGGAACTGAAATTAATCCTAAAAAAATGTCTGAGCTCAAGACTTGCCTGATCAAACATGCATAGACACTCAACCCAAAAGTATAATTTGAATTACATATACAAAAAGGCAACAAAGGAACTTTCAGTATGCAGCTTTCATCCTAGAAGCAAGTGGGATAAATCTGTCATCACAATTCAAATCCCCAGTTTCTAATTATTATTAGTGTGCTTTGTGTTAATGCAGTCGATGACAAAGCAGTACGATGATGCTTAAAAGAATAGGAGGCTGCTAAATAAACAATAGTTTGATCACAACCAGATTATGACACTCATAACTGACCATAACACTTTTAACAAATAATAATAATAATAATGTTATATGGCATTACTATTATTTATTATTATTCAAAAAACTATTGACAAAAAAATATTAAAAAGTATTTTAAAATTTTCAAAAAAATAAAAATAAAATATAAATATAAATAACATAACACTTGAACTTTCAATACAGCATGCAGTACCTTTGAAAGCTTGTATATATGCCCTCGAACCAGTACATAAAAAGTTCTTTACCAATACATTTAAAGTACTTACGAGTAAGGCAACAAAATGAAGCATTCCTGGATTCAGAAAATAATGCAGAAAGTGCAGTGTCATCAACAAATTAGATCATATATCACGCATGGAATTAGATTATAAACATAATCAGTATGCATAGAACTTACCATAACCATTTCCCCTTCATGAGAGCCTCTCATAAATGGGCAGCAACATGCTCTCTCTTGACCCTCTTTTCAGTCGATGGTGCTTTTGTCAAGTTAATACAAGCCTGAAGAGTAAGTAAAAATGGAGATCAGAGAGCAACCATCTCCAGTCTCAAGATTGCAAATGAATTAAGCAATAGCAAACTTCTCCCAGAGCATAAATAACTTATAAGAAATAAAAGTAAATAACCTTTAACTAAAAACTTACTTCAACCCCAGTCCAGCTACCTCATAGAGAAGGTAAAATAAAAAAAATAAAAACACCAATCCACCTATAAATCACTTGAGCTAAAGTTACATTAGAAAGAGGTTGCGATAGAATATGACAGAATCAGTATATCAGGAAATTCAAAGCAAACCAATAAAATCTAGCAGAATTTCTGCAATGCCAACAAGCTATTGAAAGGAATCCCAACATCCCAATAAAAAAACAACCAAGTACTTTTCCAAATCACAAGAAATAAAAATTGCAAAATCCTAGTAATGGTAGTAAGATTTAAACAAGTGCCATAATGATAAGTAGGTACAGGCTACAGCATAGTAGAGCAGTTACACTATAAATTACAGCAGCTGCAAGTTCAACCAAGGCACAATGAGAGCTGCTCAAAGTTCCAAACTTCTCATACTTAGCTGCATCACTCCTGCGTATGCTGAGATATGTACGACCATTTGAAACAGCCACAAATAAACTCCAGAGATGATATCAGAAGAGAATAAAAGATCAATTACAAAAAAGATTGAAAAAAGTGAGGTAAAAATGGGAGCTGAAGTAGAAAAAGCGCACCTGGGCACAATTGTATTGGATACAGCGCTTTGATCTAACTGCTTGTACACCATGTCTATAAGTTGTTGTACCAAAAAACTCCCATCAGTAGCACCTCTAGTCATATTCAGTTGTAACCTTGCATATAAAATAAGGGCATCCTGCAGAGAAGCAAAATAGACACATGCTTACACAGTTAGTGATTCAGAATACATATGAAGTGATGAGGTTTCTTCAATAGCATTATTAATACCTTAAAAGTTTGATCATGTGTTGTCAGCAAACACCGGAAGACAAATTTATGCACGGCGTTGTGGATCTCCAAGGACTGACACCCTAAGTTGGGACCATCTTTTAACAAGTATGTATTAATACACTCCATAAGTTTGCGAGAAACCTTCCCCTCATCCCTAGACAAAAAGCCAGTATGTACTATAATTTACCAAAACATAGAAAAGGGATGTTAAAGATCAACAGGATAGAGCCCCAAAAATGGGTTACCTGATACAAGAGAAAATCCTAACAAAACCTTTAACAATGCTGTCCCTAAGATTATCTGGGAAATCTCCAGGGGGCTTCTCCAGATGTGAACGCAGAGTATTTACGTCCTTGATAATATGTTGATTATCATTCCTACCACTCAAGCTTTCTTCCATATTGGCCATGTACAGAAGCACTAGGCCTAACCAGTACAGGATTAAATAATTAATATAACAGAGCAATGACAGTGTGATCATCTAGTATAATATAATAGAATCAGCGCTAGAGGGTTTAGAAAGAATGACTCACTACAATAGATTCGCTTTCTCATGTGAAATCAATAATCTCTGACAGCCAAAAGATCATGTAGAAGAAGTCCATATTCCGACTGCCACTGGTAGCTTGGACCATTGCTTAAGACCTCCCAAATATGGTTGAAAAGACTTTTAACCACGGGTAACAGTGGCAATATGTTCCCTGATAGGATGATAAAACAGTTGCTAGAATCAATTACTAAGCTGCCTGTGAGCATGTACCATGATGCTAAAACATAAACAACCATAAAATTGGGGTGAAAATGAATCATAAATATTATCATCCTGGGCCCGTTGCACAACTATCCTCAGGGTCTTTGCAAATACCAATTTCGGTGATCCGCGCTTGGTTGGGGATATCTCCAGTGAAGCACACCGAATCAACGAAAGGCCATGTTTCGGCTGCAAGAAGAGTAGAAACAGGTGAGGTAGCTTCCAAATTCATATGGTCAATGTGTGGTAATCTAGAATAAGAAAGTTCATCTTACAGTGAGGAATTTCATCTCCTTTAAGCTTGGCAGTTTTCTGTGAAATATATACACAGAAATCGTTCGATCTATCTCCTTCTAACCATGTATTCAGCAACTTTATCCCTTCCTATGAATTTATACACAAAAGACAATTTCAATTCCAGTCACCGGCAAATCAAACACAAGAGAAGAGAGGAAAGAGGACATACTTCTCGTGTCTTGGCTTTATGGGACGAGAGCTTTGCGACAATTTCTTGGGCGTCTCGAGACTCGACCATCGCCGAGGGCGGACTTTTTAGACTAAACGAGAATAAGAACGTGACGGAGGAGATGGCTACGACGGAGAGAGAGACGAGGGCGGACGAGAGCTTTGCGAGACTTGACCATCGCCTCCGCTAGGGTTTCGCCGTGGGCGGACTTTTTAGACTCCAGCGAGAATTTTAGGCATGTTGTGGAGCGGATCAGCTGTCCCGAATATATCTGAGCGAAACCTGTGTCATCATCCACTACTGTCTTGCCACGTTTCATCACGCCGTAACCTTAGCGAACTCCGTTAAGCCAAGGGAACAAAAATGTGAAAGCATCAAAATAATATTCATTTTCTATTCAAAAAATAGATAAGAAAATTTTAATAACAATACACCAACTTTGCACCACTCATCATTCAAATTTCTTAACTATCCAAAATAACACATTAGTACATAGACTAACAATCTCACTTTTGTACATGACGTTAACTTCTCAATAACGGAGTAACATAAATGAGGGTAAAATGATACTTTAATTATCATACCCTTATTTATCTTTATATATTTTCTTTCGGGGATTGAAATATACATGTCTTTTTTTACAATCCACACATCTATGCTCCATTGTAAAAAGTGTGCGTAAATTTCAGCCCCTTTTATTATTTTATCATATTTAAAAAATTAATTAGAAAGACATCTAATTAAAAGCCATTGGATGAAAGGAGAAAAGAGAACTTAGACTTCAACCAGCCAAACTCCAACACCGACCTTACTTCGACTGGAAACAATGGCTCCCAAACCTTTTGCCAATGACCCGAACCTCATGTCCGGAGAACAATCGACAAGTCTGAAGTTGCCAGAGGAAAAGCACATGTCCGGAGGGAAACTGCGGCAGGCCACGACAGCGAGACTGCTCTTGTCGTTCCTCGGCCAACGAGCGGCAAAAGCTCACGGAAGCGTCCTATCGAGGACGAAGAGGACTTGCTCAAGGACGAGCGGTATCAGCGAGAGTATGGCTTGGTAAGCAACCCGGTAAGCGAATCATCTTCGGATTAATTTTTCCTAAGTCAGAACGACTCGCTAACTTTGCTTTTGACAGGTCCGCCGCACTCGTCCTCGCCTCGCTGTTGTTGAAGAGGCGCTAGTGATGACGGAAGTCCCGTCTCCAGAACCACTCTTTGGAGAAGTACCCTTGGCAATCAAGGAAGTCGCTATGGCAAGCACGGAGCCAGTCCTCGAAGAAGTTGGTGGGGCCAGTGAGGGGATCGCCCTCGAAGAAGATGCTGAAGCGGCTACGGAGGAGATTGTCATGGCCATCGAGGGGGCTGGCATGGCTACTGAGGAAGTCGTGCAACCGTCTTTTCCAACCGCCGCTTCAGGCGAAACTGGTCCAATCCTAGAGCCAACCTTGGATCCCGTTGAAAATGCAGCTCTTGACCAGTCCACCCAGGTTTCCGATCCTACCGCCCCCTTGGCGTCTCCGCCCGAAGGCCTCCAATTGATACTTTGGGTCCCTCCTCTGCGATTGGGCCAAGCGGGTCGTACCAACGAAGTGCCTCCGGCGGTTCCAACAAAGGATCTTACTGCCCCCTTGGTGGAGACAGAAAAAGCTCGTGGCACTCCGCCACCCTCTCCAGAGATTGAGGCGGCTGTCGAGGTTGAACCAACCACTCCGGCTCCAACGAGAACAACTGGCAAGGAGTCTTCTTCCTTCGGCACCTGGGCCGCTCGTCTTTGGGCCCGAACTACTCCGCCTGCTGATCTGGAGCCCATCCGCCTAGCTCGTTCTTTCCTTCATGGGTTGCTGCACCACGGCTCTCGCTCGAACGTATTTGACTTGGTAGGACGTGTTCGTGAAGCTCATGAAGCTCTGGACCGACATCTTACTAGCGGCAATCCTGTTTTGGACCAAGCATTGGAGTTGGCTGATGCTGTCGAGTCGCAGGCTCGCCGAGTCCTGGATATCGGTGTTCAATCAGCTTCCCATGAGCAAGCTCGCCGAAACTTAGACAACCAGATGACAAACCTCTTGGCCGAGCTTGGTGACGTTGGCATCCCGGGAGCGTCTTCAGAGAATCCAAGTGCTGGCCATGCTCGGCAAGTAGAGGCCCTAGAGGCTCAGATAGCAGAGTTGCAGGCTCAACTTGCTCAAGCTCGCCAAGACTTGGCCCGCGCTGTGGAGGTGGAAACCCGTTTGCAGGACGCAGAGGAGGCCCAGGAAGCTTTGGACTCGGCCATTGCTGCTGCCGAAGAAGTTCAAGCCCAGGTCTATGATGAAGAATTAGCCTTAGAAGGCATGCTCTTAGATTTGTATAGGGTTTGTAGGCGTGCTTAATGATTTGCCCCCCTTGTGTACGAACTGTTATGATAATGTTCAAAGTTGAATTTTTCCCGCTCTTTGCCAACTGTTATGAAATAACTGTCAGGAAAAAATCTTTTTCCGAGATTTGGTGACGGTTTCCAATGTAACTACTCGCTCGGAACGCGGATAATCATTATTGAAAAACGCGTCTGACCTTATCTCCAAAGCCCGTATCTCGGAGCAATTATTGCATGGGGGACAACTGTCGAACGCACAATCGCCTCTTCCGCCTATAAAAAGAAACGCTTGGCCGGGGTGAAGTATCAGTGAAGTCTTTGCCCCCTCCCCATGATTTCTTATTCTCTTCTGTTCATCCTTTTGTCCCTGCTTAGGGCGAAGCCCCCAACCATACATTCCCATTTTTTGCCTTTGCTGATTCTGAAAATCTACTCTCAGGGCGAAAGTGATTCTGGAAATCTACTCTCAGGTCAAGCCTTTGTTCGGTCTGACCAAAGGTTGGGTACCCTCTGCCTTGCGCCTACTGTTCTATCAGCGCGTGAGGCTCTGCCGGCCCTTCAAATCGAAGACCGGTGGTAGCATGAGGGACCTTGACCCACTGGACTTCTAGCTTCCCAACACTTTCTCTTAGGTCCAGGCGGATGTCAAGGTTCATGCTGGCCTAAAGAAGCGAAGCGTTTGTCAACTTTGAGCGAAGGACGCGGCGGCAGACTTTTCTTTAGCCTTGCGAGACATGCGGGACGAGGCTTCCAGTATTTGTAGATCTATGCTTTTGAAATGTAAACATAGTCTAAGTTCACCTTTCTGTCAATGTAATTGTTTTGGCCGCAAAGCCACAATTCGAAACATGTATTGAACAAAGTCAAAAAGGCAAAAATAAATGAATTTATTTTTTAGGACCTCTGGAATAGGCCCGAATCTTGTACTAGTCTTTGTGTTTAGACTTTGCATGTTTACAGAGAATGAAGAAAACAATAGAACTTTTTAGGGCTTCTGAAAATAGGCCCCAATCTTATACAGGCCTTTTTAGGCTGGTACGTTACAATGTATTCTATTATTCTTCTGTCCCGAGTTGCCCCCTAGTGTTAGGCGGCTGAGCGAGTATGCGATGGCGCGTAGCACTATTGATTGTGGTGGCGGGATCTGGTGGAGGTGTAGGATCCTCGCGCTCCCAGACTCCTGCAATGTGGCGCTTGAGGAAGCGGCCATTAATAGGGTTGCGATTAATAGTACCGTCCAAGTCGCACAAGTGGTATGCCCTCTTGCGAAGTATACGATGAATGATAAAGGGTCCATCCCAGCGAGCGGACCACTTGCCTCGACCGTCTGTTTTATCCCCAAACGGGAGGACTGCACGCCACACTTTCTGCCCCTCAGCATAGCTCTATCCGCGCGTGATCTTATCATAAGAGCGGGCGATGCGTTGTTTCTCAAGGAGGATGCCAAGGATGACCTTATTGCTAGCCTCCGCTTGGCCGTTGGACTGTGCATAATATGGCGTAGAGTGGAGAAGCTTGATGCCGTAATCGTTTAAGTACGTAACAACTGAATCGGCCACGAAAGCTGCCCCCCTGTCCGTAACGATGCACTCCGGGATACCAAAGCGTGAGATGATATTGCGGAAAATGAAGTTGCGCACCGAGTTAGCGGAGGCGACTTTGAGAGGTTCGGCCTCGACCCATTTGGTAAAGAAATCGGTGGCAACAATTATGAACTTATGCTGCTCAGAGGAATGGGGATGAATGATGCCCACGAAATCCATTGCCCATCCGCGACACGACCAAGGTTTGATGATGGGCTGCAGCGGGATGTTGGGGATATGTTGTACTGGTCCGTGAGCCTGGCAGTCTTGGCAACCTCTGGCGAAGGCAATACAGTCTTTCAGAATGGTTGGCCAGTAGTATCCATGGCGGCGGATTAGCCAACGCATTTTGGGCCCGGCCTGATGCGAGCCGCAAACTCCGCAATGGACTTCGCGCATGAGACGTTTAGCTTCGTTCCCGTATACACAGCAGAAGTCGTTGCCTCTTCCCCACGCCGCCAGAGTTCGCCATTGCGTAATACAAAGTTTAAGGCGAGGAAGCGGATTTGTCTGGAATGGGCAGCGTCGTTGGGGTTCTGGAGGTAGGCGATGAATGGTAGCCGCCAATCCTCGTCGATGGGGTCTAAGGGTGCAACTTCTGGGAGGGCGTCCCGGAATTGCCCCCTGGCGATGAAAGAGGGAAGAGTACGGCGTTCGACCATGAGCAGGCGTTCGCGCACTCCGTCTCTCAGGCTGAGGCCAGACGCTATCTGGGCGAGCTCGTTGGCGGCGAAGTTAAATTCACGTGGTATGTGCTCGATGTACACGTCGTCAAATCGATCCAACACCTCGAATGTTTTGCGTAGGTATGGCTCAATTGACAAGCTTAAACATTTGAACTTTTCCACAAGCTGGTTAACGACCAACAAAGAATCGCCGAAGATTTAGACCTCGCGGACTCCTAAGTCCAACAAGATCTCTAGGCCGATGAGTAGCGCCTCGTACTCAGCCTGGTTGTTGGTGCATTTGAAATCGAGCTGGAACGAGTAGGAGAAGCGATCTCCAGCGGGATTGGCTATGGCTATCCCGGCTCCGGCTGCTGTATCAGTCCGTGAACCATCAAAGTACAGGGTCCAGGGAGCGAGTGTTACTGTGGCGAAGTCCAACTCGCGAAACGCCGTGAGCTCTGATGGTGGGTGATGGGCAAGAAAATCAGCTATTGCCTGTCCTTTTACTGCCTTTTGCGGAACATATTGCAAGGAGATTCGAACATGGCGAGAATCCACTTGTCGATGCGTCCCCTGCCGCGTTTGATATGAAGCGGCGGAGAAAGTTGATTCGCCCTAGCAGCTGTTGTAGCTCCTTCTTGGTAGTGGGGGGCGAAGCGGTGATTACCGCTTGTGCTTTGTCCTTTGGGATCTCGATGCCTCTTTGATGTACTAGGAAACCAAGGAAGTCCCCGGCCTCCGCGAAGAAAACACACTTGGCGGGGTTCATCTTGAGGTTATGTCTGCGCATCCGTGTGAACACCTGCCGCAAGTCTTCCACGTGGGTTGCTCGCGATTTGGTTTTGACTACCATATCATCGATGTATACTTCGATCAGCTTTCCCAAGATGTCGTGGAAGATTAGGTTCATGGCGCGCTGGTACGTTGCCCCCGCGTTCTTGAGTCCGAAGGGCATGACAACGTATTCGAACGCGCCAGCAAAGCCAGGGCAGCGGAAAGCGGTCTTGTGTCGATCCTCCTCGGCTACGGGAATCTGATGGTACCCGGCCGTGCCGTCCATAAAGGATAACACCTCATGCCCCGTGGCGGCATCAATGAGTAGGTCAGCCACAAGTATGGGGTATATGTCCTTTGGTGTTGCGTTGTTGAGATCTCGGTAATCAACACAGACACGCATTTTGCCATTTTTCTTGCGGACGGGGACGACGTTGGACAACCACTCGTTATATTTTGCCACACGAATGATACCCGATCGGTGCATGCTTTCGATCTCTTCCTTAACCACGATCTGAGTTTCAGTTCGCATGAAGCGGCCGTCCTGCCGGACTGGTCGCCGGTCGGGATAAGTTGGTAGTCGGTGGCAGACCAAGTCCGGGGACAAGCCGGGCATATCTTTGTACTTTTCGGCGAAGCAATCCCTGTACTCGCGTAGTAGGGCAAGAAGGGCTTCCTTTTCGTCCTCCGCCAACTTTGCGCTGATGGAAATGAGTAAGGGCTTTTCTGCAGTCCCTACGTCAATTTGTAAAATGGGGTCGCGGACTTGAGGTGGAGTGTCGTCCAAGGCGGCAGGAGCTAACTGAATAACTTCCTCCTTGGCATCGGAATAATCCACCACTTCATCGACATATTCCATAGTCGCGACCTTGTCGTAGGCTTCGCGTTCTGCCCAGTACGAAAGGAGTCTTTCGCACAAGGACTCGCCAGCCTCGCGTGCCTCCTCAGAAAAGGCATTATCCATCGAAATGGGGTGTGAGAGTCGCGATGGTGTGAGGACGTTGCAAATCGTCCTTCGCCTGGGTTAGTCCCCATCGCTTGAGATTGGAGGCCGTTACTCCGTATGGGCGGCCCTTGTGATCGACGCCTTGAACATCCAACGGGCCCAAGTCCGTATTATAGTACCGGGCATCGTTGAGGTTGGCGGAAATAGAGAAAGGCCACGGGTCGGCCTTGACGATGACTGCCTCATGTTTCTCGGTATCCCAGATCATGAGTTCTTGGTGCATTGAGGAAGGCACGCAAAAACTTCTGTGGATCCAGTCTCAGCCGAGGATCATGCTGTAAGAGGAAACGCACTCGGCGACAAAAAAGGTGTAAACCCGCGATGCCGGCCCGACCTTGACCCGTAGAAACAGTAAGCCTAGGGTTCTGGACACCTGTCCTGTGAAGTTCTTCACCGTTAAGGACGTGGTCTGGATCATCGAGCGCGGGATGTCGAGGAGTCCCATGGTGCGGGTTGTGACGACATTAACCGCGGCACCGGTGTCGATCAAGACCTTGTTGTCATCGTGAGGGTTGAGACGGCTCACGTTTAGACTCTGAGTCCGGAGTTATGAACAATTTACGCCTAGGGCCGGTAGGTGGAGCCTTGCTTTGTTTGGGCTCCGGTGACGGCCTACGTCTGGAAAGCCGCTGATCCCTCCTCCTGTTAGTTTCTGGTGACGGATTGGGCCTAGCAGGCTGTGGATCCCTCCTCCTGTCAGGTACGGATGACGGCCTGCGTCTGGAGGGTTGCGGGTCCCTTCTCCTTTCAGGTATTGGGGATGGCCTGCGCCTAGGAGGCTGCGGATCCCTTCTTTGTTCAGGTGGTGGTGATTGCCTGCGCTGGGAGGCTGCGAATCCGGCTTGGGCGGAACCGTGAGTCGGCAGAAAACGTTTGGCTTGGGCGCAGGCTCGTCACTGAACTGCTCGCAGATTCTTGGAGGTGTGACTGGCGGCATTTGAAGGACTGCGCGCAGACCTTCTGCTTCCCGCCACATCCGCTCAGGCGTCTGTGCGAGCTGTGAAGGGCGTACAGCTCCCTCGTCGACAGCCCGTAAGGCGCGTAGGATGCTGCCGTATCGCTTCTGGAGCTTGCGCTTCTTGGACCTGCGGATGGTCACTGCCTTGCCCCCTTGCTGCGTGTACCAAACCCCTTCCTTGATCTCCGATTTGGACGTTGGGGGAATGTAAGGGTTGGTTAAAACGTCGTCACGAGGGCTTGGGGCGTCGCTGCTTCGACTCTCGCTGCTGGAGTCCGACATGTCCATCTCGCTTGCGGCAGGGGATGGAGGTATCGCTGCTGCCCAATGAGCGGCGACATACGTCTCGAGACGCGCTATCCTTTTCTCCAGCTCTTCGCGAGTCCTTGGGCTCGTAGGCTGGGAACCTTTGACGGGGAGCGATCTATCGTCCCTCATGATTGCTTTGCCCTTATCCTTGTAGGAAGGGCGGTCTGGTTCGAGCCTAGCGACCAATTGTCAAGCTGGGTCATCTGTGCTCCCCATTTGGTTATCCGGGAGCATGTAGTTATTCGCCGGCCGTTTGCGATTTCGGCCTGGCGGCTCGGATGGTCCTGCATTTGGTGACAGGTCTAATGTGATCATTCGCTGGCCAACGCGAGGCCAAGCGAAATCAACAGTTGCAATCGTAAAGCCGCCCTCATCCTGAAAGCGGATGTACCCGAGGTCGAGCCAGTCTTGAACCTGGTCTCAGAGCTAACGGCATTCGCTGGTCCTGTGCCCCCAGCTATCATGGAATTTGCAATGAACGCGTCCCTCCTTGTACTCGATGTAGGGCAAGGACCTGACTGTGACGAGCCCGGCCTCTCTGAGATCGTCTAAGACCTCATGTGCCAGACTTTCGTTGTAGGTGTACTGGCGACGTGGCTGGCGGGCACTGTCGTCTCCTTCCTCGCGGCCCCTTTTAGGCGTGCGACGCTGATCGCCGTCCTGGGTCTGATCGGCCCAGTTGACTTCGACCATGCCCACTACGGGCGGGAATGGGTCTATATCGACCAATGAGGCCGTACTACTCGGTGCCTTCATCCTCAGCTCGCCTGAGTTTAACCAAGTCTGCAGCTGGTCTCGGAGCTTGACACAATCTTTGGTGTCGTGATTGTACACGTTGTGGAAGGCACAGTATTTCTTGTCCTTCAGCTCCTCCTTAGGCGGTATCTTGTGATCCAGGCGCACGTACTTCGCCTCGATTAGGTCATTAAAGACCAAATGGGCGTTTTTGGCGTCGTATGTGTACGACTCATATTCTGGCTTGGTCCAGGCAAAGGACTGGATGGTGATCGGCTCGCGGGTCATCTTCAAGTTCTTTAGTTTATGAGCCACTTGCTTGCCAGTCAGCTCTACCGCGCCAATGTCGTCCAAGTCTTGATCTGCGTGAGCTGGCTTCGGCCTTTGATAGTAGGGATCGTGAGCAGGGGTTTGCATGCTGAGTGCCCCCACTATCTGGTTCTTCCCTGGTACGTAAGTTCCCTTGGAAGCGTTGGCCTTGTCGTCTAACTCGTTCAGGATGAGCTCGTAGCTGCCGACCTTATTGATCAGGTCACCCATGGAACTGAAACGTTCTCTGTGGTGCTTCAGCCGCTGGCGGTGCTTCAGACCCCGAATAGCCAACTTAATGGCTTCCTGCTCAGGCCTGCTGGATCTTGAAGCGCTGGAGGAAAGAAACTCCGGACTTCATGCTCTGCTGGCTCATCTGCGTGAGGGAGTCGAGGCCGACTTCGGGCTCAATTGTGCCATATGTCTCCCGGAAGAAACGTTCCATAGTGGGCCAATCTGCTATCGACCCCGGCTTCAATCTGGAGTACCAGGTGAAAGCGGCTCCGGATAGAGAAGTCCCGAAAAGCTTGAGTTTGAGCATGTCATCATTCCCGTACTGGCCGCATTGGACCTTGAAGCGGGCCATGTGAGTCGCTGCATCTTCCCTTGTCTCCCTAGAGAATGTGGTGAAGACGATGTTCTTGAACCCGTGGGGGAAGGGATACTGTGCCACGCTATCTGGAGAGGGGTCACGATAGTGCAAGCTAGCATCACCCTTTCCGGTGTCCTCCTTGACGATGCTTGAAATGAGTTGGCGCCAGTCGGCCGCCGTTACTGGTGCGGATTCTGCCCCCTGGTCGTGGCCATGCCATGCAGAGAGGTTAGGGGCCTGCCCGACATTTTTAAGGGTCGAACTGGAATAAGCCACGATCGGGTCATCTGGTGTCCCCATTCCTTGCGAGGGGAAAACACCAGCGCCCCTGAGTGTGACTCCAGGGCTGCATGGCGAGGGTAGACGAGGTGGCGTCTTTGATGAACTGGCTCCCAATGTGAATTGGGGAGCTTTCTGAGCCCCGACCCTCGGATTTGCTCTAGGGCGTTCGTTAGGCGGGATGTACCTTGAGCCCTCCGCTGCGCTTGAACTGGCATAGTTCATAGCGTGATTCCTTGGCGCTTGGGCCCGAATCCAGTCTTCCATCTGCAGAACCCTTGTGTTCAGGGTATCATGGCGCTCATTGTAATCTTCGAGCTTTTCCATGCTGTTCTTGCTCCCGAAGAAGGAAGCGTCATGCTGTTGCTGCAGCTTGGTGTCATGGTCGTTCAGGCGATGGGTTTGGACCTCCAAAGCCTTTGTAAAGGCCACCTTGCTCTGATCCAGTTCTGTCTGGATCCTTTGCAGAGAGCTGGTCATTATGTCCTTGTCCTCCCTGATCGTGCCGGCCACGTAGTTGAATTCCTCGCTGAGCCTAGCGTGGTTCTCCTGGTTCGCGAGCCAGATCTCCTTGTCCTTAGCGACCTGCGCAGAGATGCCCTGGACAGTTTGCTGAGTATCTTCGACTTTTAAGCCGAACTCACTCCTGAGCGTGCCGATCTCATTCTTGAGATCGCTCCTTAGTTCTTCAAACATCTTGCGGACTTCCTCTGTGGACAGAGTAGGTCCTGCTTCCGAGGTTGGTTATGAGTTTGTCATTGTGGACTTAGTAAGGTCGGGATTGCCGAACCGAGCGAGAATCTCTTCTTTAGTGAGAGATCTGCAAGCCGCGCTGTTATGGGGCTTGTATTGCGGAGCCTTATGTTTCAAACAAGAAAGCGAAGGTCTCCGGTATGGGGAGTCGTCTGACTTCCCAATGATTGCTAGAAAAGTAAACTCCCGGTCCCACTGGGCGTGCCAATGTTTTGGCCCACGTCCTCAGCGAAGGTAGAGAGGGAACAAAAGTAAAATGGTGTGTGCGGGGCGTGCCACCTCACGGATGAGGAAAGAGAACGGTGCGCGTTCTGACTTCTAACCAAGCGAAAGAGAGCTCCGGTGCCACCTCACGGATGAGGAAATATTTACGAGCTTACTCTTCTAGTCACCTGTCGATCGATACTCACTGTGAGAGCGAGCAGAGCAACAAAAGGGAAATCAGAGACGAGTCCTGACGGGCTCTGAAATCTAAGGCGGGGTGCGCTTAGAACGTAAGGGTTTTCGAGGAGGCTCGAAGGTTTCGACTGTGTTCGTCTGTTTGAGAGAGTTGTTGATTGATTGATTGTGTCTTTTCTGAAAGCCGTGGAGCTTCCTTATATATTCATCCGCAAGCACACCACGGAAACCTAATCACAACCCACTCAGACTCTGCAATTAGAATCCCACAAGGATACGATTAACTCCCCAGTCATGCGCTCCACGCAACACGTGTCAAACCTACCTCGCTTAGGTCTTGTTCACCGCTTTGCATCATTTCATTTGTCGTGTCGTACGCGAACTCAAATACTAAGCGACCTTATCCCGAGGGCGTTATTGGTCATTTCCAACTCATCCTCGCCAGGAACTGTAGAGTCCCATGTGAACTGGAGATAAGGATCCCGCGAGAACATCGAATCTCGCGAGGTATCAGAATCTTTTGACAAAGTCTTCGTCACATGCTGCCAGACCTCGCCACTCTTCGTGGGCTAAAAAAGGCCACAGGCGTTGGCCCAAATGATATCCAAGTCTTTCTCGAGTCTTGGACCGCAAATGCCCGCTCGGCTCAAACAGAAATTATGGTCAAGAATGAATTATTGAAAGAACAATATATCATAAAGAGAATGAAGAACTGTATATTATTCATTGATATAAGAGATATTATATAAGGATTACATAGCAGTGATAGCACCATATAGTGTTCTACAAGGAAACATATATTTGATATCATATCTATATACAGAATCAAGATTTTTTATGACTAGCATAGACCCACACATGTAGAATATTCCTATAACATGTTATCTTATATATTGCAATGTTGCACACATATACGTGAAGACATTTTTTTTAAATGATCTATAAATTATCAAGTTCATGTAAAAACATTCTTTTGATGATCGATAGAGATTAATTTTGAGACACAATACCATGTTTTTTTTAAGATAAAAGTACTCTTCATGATTCGAATAAACTTTTCTATGAAATTATGTCATTGAAATTCTTTCATACAATTTGATAAAAAAAAACTATAGGTCTAGTGACATTTTATGCAAAAATTTAAAAAAATCAAGAAATGGAGGTCGGGGATGGATGTTTGCGTGAAAAAGAAAAAAAAATAAAAAATGGATGTTTGCATGCAAAAAAAAGAGGAATGGGAGATCTAGTGAGTGAATAAACAAGAATTTTTGGCACTCTGTTGTACTTATAGTGGAGTGAATAATGCGCGATAGCTGTTATTTAAGCAAGGCAGTTTATCGAAACGGCCTTTCTCTCTCGCCGGACTCATCAGAATCTTGTCCGGTCCATGAACCTTGTAATTCGAAAGCACGCCGTCTTCGAGTAGAAACCACCGCGACCTCCACCCCTTGCCGTAGTTCACCCACTTGTACAGAATCCCGGCGACGCTGCCGCCTCCTCCGAACACCTTCGAATCCCTCGGCTCGCAGAATGTCGAGTCGTCCGCGGCGTGGTGTTGCGCCGCCGAGGCTCTGTCCGATTCGGTCCCCGCCGACGAGACCTGCGCCGAGTAGCAAACTCCGGATCAGCTGTCCCGAATATACCTGAGCCAAACCTGTGTCATCCACTACTGTCTTGCCACGTTTCATCGCGCATAACCGTAGCAAACTCCGTTAAGCCAAGGGAAGAAAAATGTGAAAGCATCAAAATAATATTCATTTTCTATTCAAAAATTAGATGGGAAAATTTTAATAACAATACACTAACTTTGCACTAGTCATAATTAAAATTTCTTAACTATCTAAAATAACACATTAGTACATAGACTAACAATCCCAATAACACTTTTGTACATGACATTAACTTCTCAATAACGGAGTCAAATAAATGAGGGCAAAATAGTACTTTAACTACCATAACCCTATTTATCCTTATATTTTTTCTTATGAGGAGTGAAATTTACACACATTTTTTTTACAATCCACACACCATTGTCCCATTTTTTTATAAAGAAATGTCTAAATTATCCATGTTTTAATTTCTTCAAGTTATCTAGGATAGGGACATTTTAGACATTTTGTTATAAAAAAACGAGGCATGAGTGTGTGGATTGTAAAAATTGGTGTGTAAATTTCAGCCTTCTTTCTGATTTCATCATATTAAAAAAAAATTAATTAGAAAGACATCTAATTAAAAGCCATTGGATGAAAGGGGAAAGGAGAACTTAGGCTTCAATTTTCTGCTTCTGCTACTTCGCCAGATGGGTTTGGGAATAAGATAAATATAAAAATTGCAAACTCAACTAGAAGTACTGCCAAGAATTTAGTGCTGAAGTGTCTCTCAAGTGAATTGGATGTCATCAATGAGTTTTCGGATGAATCACATAGTTACATGGGTTCCAATTTCACAAATAGTTGGGTTTAATAAGATTTGGACTTGAAGAAAGAAGGGCTAATCAAAAGTGACAGTGGTTTAAGGGAGGTGTGGTCGAGCGTGCCTACAACCTTCTTCTTGTTTTTAGAGAAGGATATGCAGAGGAAGGAGATGGTGGAGCGGGAAACGGTGGGAAAAAGTTGAACCGATTGATTTCCCCCCAATTAGTACGAAAACAATGTTAGAATTGTTAGTATATGTACTAGTGTGCTATTTTATAAAGTTGATAAACCTTAATTATCAGTGACCTAAAGTTGATGTACTGTTTTTAAAATTTTACAAAAAATAATAATATTTAAAATACGGCTATTGGGACCTCCAAATTTGCTCACTTGATATCATTATATTTTGAATTATTAAATGACATATATATCCTCTTACATAATGACTATTAAAGACAATAATTACATAAAAATAAATATAATATTTATTCTCTTTAAACTTTCCAATTCAATAACAATAAATTGCTTTTTATTATTTTTCTTGATGATCATTTTCTAATTTTACTCCATAATTATTGTTTATATATATATATATATATGTTATAACAGTTAAAACTACGAGTAATATCCATCATACGTGTGGACAAAAAACTTTATGTAACTATATCAAAAAAGAATTATTAAAAAAACAATAGACGAATAACTGTATCTTATTTATTAATATAATAGCCATGTATAACGGTATGTTCTAGAAAGAAACGTATGTTTGATATCACTGAGGGTTAAACATCATAGTTTGATATATATTTTTTGGTTTTGAGGGGCCAGGCCTGATCACCTGCGGACTTGTTTTTACGGGACAGGTCAGTTATGATATTTGGATTTACGGATGGAGAGAGAGAGAGAGAGAGAGACGGAGGAAGGAGAGCAAGGGATGAAGATGGGTAAGTGATCAGGTGTGGACTCACAATTTGGGGTGAATTTCCTTTCAGCCCTGAGATGAACTTCATTTAAATCCAAAGGTCATAACTGAATTGTGCCTCTTTGTCCCGTAAAAACAAGTCCGCAGGTGAGCAGGCCTGTTTGAGATGCTGGGTGAGGCTTATCCCAAACTAGCAGCGTCTACTGGCCACACTGCATCCCACAAGAGCGTCATGGCTTCCGTCTCCGCTCCGACCTCAACTCCTCACAACCTCACCTTCCCCACCCTCAAATCCTACCCCTCCTCCGCGAAATCCCCATTTTACCCTTCCTCATCCTCCAGGTTCTGTCTCTGCCGCTGTCGCAACCCTTCGTCCGACTCCGTCCGGTGGAGGTGGGACTCGGCGCTCCAGGACCTCGTGAAAACCGCGATGAAGCGCCTCGATTCCTACGTCAATTCGAACCCACAGCCCGACGAGGAGCCTGGCTGGGATTGGGATCGCTGGCGTCAGCATTTCCTGGAGGTGGAAGAAGAAGAGCGCCTTGTCTCCATTCTCAAGGCGCAGCTGGGTCGCGCTGTGAATGTGGAGGATTTTGATGATGCTGCGAGGCTCAAGGTTGCCATTGCTGCCGCTTCCACAAACGACGTCGTCGGCAGAGTCATTTCTCGTCTCAATACAGCTCTACAGGAAGAGCGTTACCAGGAAGCTGCGTTTTTTCGAGATAATGCCGCAGCTGGATTGGTGAGTGAGTGAGTATGATTTTGTTTGTTCCATTCCTTCATTTGGTTAACTGCTAATTGGTTTCTGAGTGTTAGGTGGGTTGGTGGGCTGGCATTTCAAAGGATAACCAGGATCCTCACGGCCTCATTATACGAGTCACTGCAGAGCACGGACGATATGTCGCAACCAGTTACAGCCCTCGGTAAGTTTTCTATTTCTAGGATCGTATATCAGTTAATTTATCTGTTATTGATACTTGTCTTTTCTGCAATGATGTATTTTTTTCATCTTCTCTCAGGCAGAGCTCGCTACAGCTGCAGCTGGTGTTCCACTGTTTGAGATATTTTTAACAGTGAATAAAAAGGGTGAATACAGACAGCAGGTATTCTCCACTTTTTCTTTGGTATTATTGTAGTTTTATCTACTGTAACGATCACGAATTGTCTAGTACTTGGGATCATTTTGTGTCTTATTTGGTGTTTTGTGCAACTTTTCTTATTAACAAAAATTAAAGGTTACAATAAACCAAGGAAAAAAGGAAAACAGCACATGCATATCCTGAGCATGAGCAGGTCTGTTGGGAGCATGGTGACAAAACAATGTAGAGAATCATGCCAAAGTTTCTGAGATTCCTTAAGTTTTATGGACTATTGAATGCTAAGAGCATCCTTAAACTTCAACGCATCATTTCAAATTGTAAAATATAGAGTTCACTAAGGGAAGGTTTCCGAGTTCCTCGACCAAAAAAGTTTATCTATGAATTTGAAAGGTTTAGTTTTCTTTATGAACAACCTGTCATCTTTACTCTTTATGGTGGTTAATCCGACTTCTTACCAGCTTTGTCCAGTTAGTAAGTAAATGAGGTATTGGTGGTTAGCTGAACCGGTAGATTAGCTAGGCTGCTCAACCTTTTAGTCCAAGTTGGTCTTATAGATGATGGTATCTGTTGAATAATAGATAACACTATGATTCTCTGGAATAACTGCATAACATTGAACTTGAACTCAGTTCACAAGTGAAATTTCTTGAAGTTCATCATTCTGATAATCAGTACAGAGGTTAGATGTATAATTACAGTGTCATCACTGGATGTATTCTTATTCTCGTTCATTATGTTTGACATACATATCTTGTTTTGACTGTGAGCCTCTCCTTTTATATAGATTTGATCTTTCAGTCAAATAATTCATGTATACTTCGCACATAATTTGATCTCTTCCAAATGGATCTTCCCGAGTATTCTCACATGTACATCCATATTTATATTGAGCCCCCAACCCTATGGCAAGTATTGTTCCTGATGTTTTCTTAATTCCATAATTTCAGGCTGTGTACTTAAAGCGGGGAGGAGTATTTCCAGATTTTCCACAAGGAAGCTCCAAAGCAATGGATACCTTGAATCCTTTAGATTCAACTGGAGAAAAAAACGATGTATTTCTTGGAGGCAGTGCTGATACTGAAGATGGTGATGATTTGGATCTTTCTGAGGGGCTCTCTGGATTTCAGAGCATCTTGAGGGATATGATTCCTAATGTGAAGGTCAAGGTTTTGAAAGTAACCGCACCAGGAAAGGTAGATCGGGATTTAATATCTAAAGTGATTGAGCAGATCATTGAGGAAGATGATGAAGATAAGGATGATGAAATCGAGAATTCAGATGCTGAAGATGAGGACGAAGATGAAGAAAAGGTTGAAGGTGATCAAGAGATAGATGTGATTGAGCTGGATGCTGATCCTGCAATTATTCAAAATGCAGGGAGACAAGAAATTGCAGTTAAAGTTGTTTTTGGTGGTCTTGGGCAGAAAATATCTAACATCCCACCTAGTAAAAATTTACTCCGAGTCCCTGCTAAAATAGAGAAGAAGGGGCGTTCATCCTTTTCCTTTACTGTTGAGAAAGATATTAACCAACAGCATTCTCGTGACAAGGAACAAAGTTCAGGAGATAAAAAAGTGAAACTTGGAGGTCAACCTAGCATCGATAATGTTATGTTTGATCTTTCTAAGGTCATTGGAAGAGAGAAGATACCATTAAAGGTTGTCTTAAATATCATTGTAGAATGGGAACACCTGTGACTTAGCGAATATCCTCCACTGCTTGATATTTAATCTTATCCTTTATTCCATAGGTACTCAAAGATGTTGGTGAGCTGATAAATCTCACTCTCAAACAAGATAATAATCATCAACCATTGTCAGGATCCACTACTTTCAATCGCATTGAAATGCCTGTTTCTCAAGATCCATTAAATGGTGAGTTAGTACAAACTGTTTTACTTCCATTTTGTGTCACCTATTTGATGCTGCTATAAACACAAGGAAAATATGTGCTCAAAGCTGTTTCCTCATTTTCACCACGCTCTTTCTCAAGATCATATCCTCCCATGTCCCACTCAAAGAAACATGTATCCATACCATCAAATAGAAAAGTTCTGTGGTTTCCAAAAAAAAAAAAAAAAAGTTACGAGGGCTATTTACCTTCAAGGTCATTCGAAGGGATATTTTTCTATTCAGACCATATTTAATTATTTTTTTTCAATTTAAATGGTCTGCTTGTAGAGCAGTAACTGTTTGCAAGTTTCTTTATGGTTTTCCACTTTTTGACTTGTTAAAAAAATATGAAATATATTTTCTTCTTGCATGTATTCCCTTCATTGGTATGCTTGTAACATGAACCAGATAGAAGGGAGCTGAAAACCTCGTCAATTTATGATTTAAAGAAAGTTACTGAAATGCAGTTTCTAGAAGCAACATTATTTGCATTCTTTCTGACAAAAAAATATAAAATTCTGGGAATCTATTTGAGCCCGAGTCTATTCTCGAATAGAATCTCCGCAAGTAGCTCTAAAGGAGCTCCTCTTTCTCTTAACTAAACATCCCTCCCATCTTTAAATCGTTATCAGGTTCATTCTTGTTTAAACATCCCATCTAATTGAGTGATTTTACCGTGTTCAATTTAGGGTACTTTTATACACTTTTTTCCCCTGTAGTGCTTGTCTTTGGAGCTTTATTTGTCTCTGCTTTCTCTTATATTTTTGTTAATAGAAGCTCAGATGTTTACTCTGAACTCCGTGCATCTTGGGATCTTCACCTTGACCTGTTTGTTATCTTGTTTCTGGGTGATATGACACACACATACAGTATATATATGTGACAAACAAAGTTCTTTTCGATGACAGTACATACGAATTGTTGATCATCCTGCTTGCTTGTAGAATACTGAAATGCATTTACTTATTCCATGCCAGACCATTAAGTCCACCCTACTCACCACATAAGCCAATAAGTGAGTAGACAAGTGGACAAATCCATGCATCAAAGGTTTTGCCACGTGTTACCCATACAGAAGATTTCTCAAGTGGAATTGCTTCAGCTGAAAAGCAATTTAAAAGAACTATTACAAGTTGCAAACATCATTAGTGAAAACCTAATACAAACACAAATAAACCCAAAACAATTAACAAAAAGCCAAAAAAATAAAATGAA
The DNA here is from genome assembly GCA_034370585.1 of Fragaria x ananassa. Taxonomy (NCBI): domain Eukaryota; kingdom Viridiplantae; phylum Streptophyta; class Magnoliopsida; order Rosales; family Rosaceae; genus Fragaria; species Fragaria x ananassa. Next base: position 15,873,427 of record CP139769.1, on the reverse strand, counting down.
ATAAACAAATTTTGAAAAATCAAATGAAAAAGTCCAATTAAGGTGTAAAACTAAATCGTGGATCTTTGGATGTAACAAGGAGAGCTGAAATAACAGACTATTGCATGATGAAGCAAAGAGAGAATGGAAATGCATGCATGCATGGCATGGATATACAAAGGCACATGAAGTGGAAAGCAGGCAGCAAAAAACAAACAACCAAGTACTACTACTACCAACTTTAACTTATTCTTGAAATAAGTCAAATAACATATACCACCCTTTACATCTAGACAGAAAGCAACTCCTACTTACCTTTAAACTTAATTTCCAGATCCAAAAGGAGCTTTTCAACCAGCTCAATATTGACTCCCTTGGAGTGAACCTACAACATAGGCAGAGGAATTACATGATTCCTCCGCTGTGGAAAGAGGAAAACATAATAATGGCACAACCATTGAAACATTATTAAAGGCTTCGACCCTTTTGAGAAGCATAGTTACCTCAATTACAGACCTCTCATAAGAATCAAATGACAAGAGAGTACTCTGACCCCTTTGAGTAGAAAGAATTCCCTATCATAACACACGATCTATCAGATTATACCAAGTAAAGCCGAAAATGTGAAATAGCAGACAATAGATGTAAGTCTTCATCAGTACAATATGAACATCAATATCAAGAAGTACTGCATATTACTTGTTTTCCTCTTTCCATTCTAAAAAAGAATAAAAGAAACAGCTTGCTACTGGGAAAAGAGAAGTATACAACAAATGAAAATAAGAAGCAGACATGACTCCACATAAAACAGCTAAAGAAGACAGCTACAGCAACAAATTGGCTCAACTCCCACAATAATCCTTGCCAATCTAGAATATAAACTCCCCAGGTACTGAGGCCCATAAACATACCTTAAATCTACTTATTAAATAAAAAAACAGACATTCAATTTTCTCAAAACTCAATATCTTCCCCAGTCTTTGAATTTAAATACAGCACGCTACAACTTTTCTTACCAGTCCCTATCAAATTAAAAACAGCTAATATCAACAAGTTAATTATCCGTAGTTACTTTTTGCCTATTATGCAGTGAATGGAAAGAACCTAGCCTAAGAAATTGTACAACCAATTCAGGTAACCATGCATCAATTATACTGAACTGGCCAAGATAGGAAATTAGGAGGGAGAGGTGTGTGTGTGTGGGGTGGTGGTGGTGTGCGAAGACCAACAGATTTGGAAAGAGGGGGAAAAAAAAAAAAGGGCCTCCAAAGACTCCTTGCTCACCCGAAGAGCTTGAGATGTCATATCTACTATTTTAACAGCATCATCCATCAGGTACTTCTTCAGGAGCTTCAAAAGTGCGACCAGAAGTTTTTCAGATAATCCACTATCAATCAGGATTGTGCCTTCCATAGCAGAGCTTTGATTTATAGGTTCGCGGACATGGATGTTACTTGAGTTTCCAGGCAGATGGAAAACAACACAATGTGGATCCCCAATACCAACCTGCATTTTTTCATTAAAAAAAATTAAAAATAATGATTAAACAAATACATTGTAAAGCTTACCGAACAGAATAAGAAAAGAATAATTGCAATGCAAATGTCTAGCAGTGTACCCTAGATATGAAATCAGACACCAAAACTCTAATGTGATGTGCATCTTCATCTTCCGAGCCAGACATGCGAATCATAGTCCAGACAGCATTCATAGTTTTATCGTCGCAATGCCAGTATCTGTCTTCCACCAGATCTGCTGTATTTTTTTCAATTTGAAATGTTTCACCGAAAAGTAGCTTCTTGTGCAATGCTTGGAGACTGCAAGAATATATTAGCAGAGAAAATCTCATCAAATTGAAGAAAAGAAAAGTAAAACTATGATCCTAACGCAACGCAAAGGACGCACGCACCCTGATGCCTTTTAATGTTTATGAGCGAAAGAAATGGAAAAGGCATTCTCTGTTAATATGGCTTGATTAATTGTTCTCGATATAATTTCTGCAGCTTGGAGGGAAATCTGAGTCCGATTTTATAAGTCTCTAAGCTTTCTGTTCTTTCAAATTTCTGCCTTGTGACTTTTCATATTTCCATTTCAGTTTAGAAGTTTCAGGTTTCCTTTATCAAGTTTTTTATGCTTCAGTTTTGGAGGTCTAAGAGTACTAAAGAGTCTTTAACGCTAGTTAATGTGAGCTATCTGCTCTCAAGTATATATATGTGCAAGTGCCAAATGGTAAAAGGCATGTTTTGATGAATAAGAATTATCATCAAAGTGTTCAGTGTGTATGTTTCAAGCCCTAAGACTTAAGAGTTTGTTGATCCTATTGTCCATGTTGTTGTCCATGTTGTCCAAGCAGTGAGTTTACTGCTTCACTCCCCACACCCTCACAAAAAAAAAACCATGAAAAATAGATAAAAAGATATTAAGCTCAAACAAAAGCTTGTAAGTTTTATAAAAAGTTGTCAATCTAATTCAAAAACCAACAATGCGTTGCAATGTTAGCTTAACATCCAGTTTGATGAACTACAGCATCAAACTGATAAAAAAATTATAAAAAAAGAAGAAGAGAGAGATACCTCCAAAGAAGTAATCTTGGTGGAAGGTGACTGGATCTCCTAACAAACTGGAGAGAGAGAGAGAGAGATCAGATTAGTCGGAACTTGTTAGGGTGTGAAGCAAACAGTCAAACAGATGTACCTTCAGCAGATGATCTCTGGGAGAGTAAGCTCGGCACAAATCCTGATGGAACTTTCTAATCTCATCAAAGATTTCTATTTCAGGGAATGGTTCCAATTCCTAGGACGAAGAAAATACACAAATCAAAGGGTATTTAATCAAAGATTCAGGACAATTTCACAAGAGGTAAAACTCCATTGCAGTGAAGTCAGAAAGGCTAGTCTGATGTAATCATAAAGGGATGGATCAGCATGGACAGTAAGCTGAAACAGCAATGATGAAACTTGAGATGATCTGCAGCCAGAATGTTCCCCCTTAGTTTCAGAGGGAATGCAACATGCCACCAACTTTGATACTAAAAACTGCATGAAGAGAAATGAGTTTAGAGACGTTGTTTTCTTTTACTGAAGGGAAGGGAAGTGATGATGCAGAATAAGAGAAAGTGATAATAAGTTAACAAATGAACCCAACCCACCTGAAGTTGCTCACCTAAAACACTGATAATTTCTCTCGATGGATTACTTCTAAAAGTTCCCAGAAGCACAGATATGACACGACAGCATTGATCTTGTAAATCAAGATAACCAATGAATTGCCCGATCAGATTGAAAAGATAGCTCCACAACACATCAAATAATGAAAACTGGTAATGATCTCTTGAAACATCATATAATATAAAGATTTAGATTTGAATTGCAGATCAAAACAAATTCTTCTTCTCAACATTTCTCAAGTAATTTTACTTTTTAATTACAAGAAAAAGAAAGAGAACGATGATTATATAGAAAAACAATGTTTTCTTCCTCTTCAATTCCCCAACCACATTTCCACCTGTTGTTTTTTTCGTCTTCTTTTTCTTAATATAAGATTTAATTTCAAAATCGAAAAGTGTCCTCATTATGTTCATATTGTAACTGTGTTCCTGTAGTAAACAAAGAAAAGGGATAGTCAGTGTTGCAACCCCAAATTTGTTTCAAACAAAAGAAAAAGGTATACAGTAGTTACAATAAGGAAAGTATTATTCCTCTCATAAATATAATGGCATATACTCGCATCAGCACCAAATTAATAGGGGCACAAAACAATTCCATAAGCACTCATTGTTCTAATTAGCTAATGAGACACCTACTTGGAAGTGCTCGCAATGGCAGCTCTATGCCCAAGGACATCTATCAGCACCTCAATTCCAGCCAGTCTGTGACATGCATGCCTATGATGGGTTGCTGCTGCAATTCTATAATGCATCTCAACTATAAACTGCACAACCAAAATATCAGTTCGTTAACAGATTGTATTGAACATGCCAACTGAGCAGTGAATTAGGACAAATCTCTATGCTTTTAGCCTTTTATGTAATTTTTTAATTTAAAAAGAGCATTGTTACCATGAAAACCCTATTGGGGAAAAAAAATGTTAATCTTGTAGCATAATCCTCCCTAGAGATGAACAAGAAACCATATTATGTTAGAATGCTATAAGAGGTGAGCAGGACAATGAAAAGAAAGCTAAGAAAATAACCCACGTCTCTAAAAACCCATCAACATTTGTCAGAATTCCCTGTGCAATCGTATCCCGAGAAAAGAATGGAACTGTAGGGTGTGGTGCTGCTGATGCAAGAGACAGAATGTGGCTTACAATGGATACCTATAAAATTTCACAGGCCCCAACATGTTATAAAATTATAAAGCAATCCTATTAATTCTGATGAACAAAAATTATGAAATATGTGGTGTGTTTAAATTGAGCAGGCAACTCAAACCCTGATTGGGCATTGTGTATAGAACCATGGGGTTTACGTGTATCGAAGCACAGACTCAGAAACGAATGTAGGATTTGTTTCTAAACATACCCACTCGGAAATATGGACAAGCAGAATTAAAATACAGATGAATTATAATATGCATGGGGCATATGATGCCGATATGGGAATGACACGTGGATGAGTTCCAAGCTCTGATGCATGTGCAATTTGCGCACTAATGAGAAACCATTTGGGAACCGAAAGATATTATAAAGTAATATGGAGTTCACATCCAAAACCGGTTGGCATTAGATAAAGAGGCCCAACCCTTATAAACCTATAAACAAAGTCCCATTTTATATACTCACAACAAGAAATACTTATTTTTAACTTTTTATATGGCGGAAATCCAAAAGTTAGACTATACGAAATTGGACTTTAAGTTTTCTGTAATATCTAACTGCCCATGATTCATAATCTAAATCTGAACAAGCAAGACTGCACATCAACACTAATCAATATCGGGTATAGGAGAGCATAATCATAATTGTGATCACGGAGACATGCTAAAGACAGCTACCATAGCCTGAATTAAGAAAATGCAACGCACATACAGAGGTAATGAGTTCATAAACAAGAATTTGAAAATTAAAACTAAATTTCATGAACTGCTATCAAACTTCAGACCTAGATAATTGAATATAAATTTAGTAGCAAACCGTATGTTTCTAGATGAGTTTGTCCCGTTCATTCTCAGATATCTGAGCAAGATACAAAATAGAATTCTGAAGCACATCGGCTCCCTTTTCCCACCCAGTCCTCCTGCTACAATGCAATCCCATACAAACAGAGAAGATCTGCACAAAGTGATTTTTCACCAGAACTGCCGGAGGTTGACAAGCAATCTGGATTAAAACGACAATATGATATAAGCAACAAGCATCTTATCCATACAAAATAGGGACTACAAAAATCGGAGTCAACGATAAAATATACATTAAACAGGAAAATAATCAGCTAACATACTTGATATCGCAAGTCCCAACAACAGATAAATTCATGAAAGTATTATTCAAGGGCTGAAAATAATTGGTTGCCAAAGAAATTAGAGAAACAAAAAATGAGTTCAATATGATTTTACTTTAGCAACCCAGCTGAGACTGGAGCTATCCCCATGCAAAACTAGAGCTGGGAGAAGCCAATTGCAACAATACTGCATGAAATAACTAGGTTCAGAATCTGATACAAATAACTGCCGTATCTGCAAAGAAGAAAGAATTCAACTCATCAGAAATTCCATAGAAAAATTGTCCTTTACAAAGATTCAGTGTATCAATTGCACCTTCTTCTTTTTTTTGGATACAAGGGGGCCAAAGGCCCAAACAAAGAAACTAATTGCACCTATTTTTAGCAACACCCTACATTAATTTTTTTTATTTTTTTATTTTTGAAATAACCAAAGCTACAATACCTTAAAGTCGTTGACAGATTTCAAGATATAGAAAAGCGGACAAATGGGCAGAATACCTCTACAAGTGCAGCAAGGCTTACACCACAAGCAACCCAGTTAAAGAGAATTGATCCTAACAGCTCCTCCAAGTACTGCAAAAGAGATATTGAGGACCTCAAACATTTTATAATAGTTTCACACCGGGTGATGCCATTAACACTTTTTATTTATCAAGTATAATAAGTACCATAGGCCAATAATGAACAAAATAAGACCAACCAAATAAGGAGAACTAAAATATACTACCTTAAACCTACTTGAATAGCGTAGCTGCCTTGAGAGATTGTCAAGTACTACAAAGATTAATTCCCTGAAATCGAGGGAATAAGAAAATGGATAACGTTATTGTATCACACAAGCTTACTGTGACTACTCAAATATTGCAAGACAATGCAGAATATTGTACCTGTGGCAAGGATCTATAGCAGCAAGCACACATATCATGAATATAGCCTGTAGGTATCACATAGATCTCAAATTTAATACAAATCCACATCAAGACAGCCTTTTCAATGTAACAATTTTAAGTAATTTATCCATGCATTGTAATAGAGCATTAACAGGATTGGAACAATTCTGACTACTATGCTCTGCTTCCTACTGAATCGAAACTAGCTGTAAATATTCTTATTTTGATATTAACTTCTTCAATTAAGTTTATCCATGGAAAAATTAAGTATCTATTCTTCTGCAAAAATAAAGAACAAAAATCAGTATGTGTTGAATACTGCCACTTGAACAAGAAAATTAACAATATACCTCCAACTCAATTTTCTCACTTTGCAAAGCAAGATGCATGAGAGTAATAATGACAGTTTCCACTGTTGGCTGAGGCTGTGGACCACTAGCTAAGACCTCGCTTGCAATAACAAGTTTTTCTTTCGAGGAAACCACCAACATCACACCAAAGTTGGAACTAGAAAACAACCAAAATTATAGATATTAGCAAAACAGAATAGAGTGGTATTTTACTCCGTAAAGAAGCAATACTCAGGAATTGACGCAGTAAAAGAAAATTGAGGGAAGCATATGTAGATCAACGACTAGGGTGTCTAGGACCAAGCATATCAACACAATAAAAACAAGAAAAATAACATGAATCAGAACAATTATAAATCTAAGCAACTGTTGTAATATGCTTATAAACAATGTTTGAGTTATAGCCAGGGAAAGAAATGTCGACACTCAAACAGGCCCATCAAAACTACAACAAATACGTAAATAAACCACACATAACGCTATGTACACCATTGATGTGAAAATAAGAACTTGAGACGGACAAGATTTATTATGAAGAATTCAAATAAGCTCTACAAATAGGAATAGTAAACAAGACACAAAAACTAAATGCAGTTAAAACTCACCATATATCGTGGAATAATTCCTCATGTCCATCCCACGTTTGGAAAAGAACACCAATCCTTCTAGCCAGGGAGAACCGAACTCGATAATCAGGATCTTGAAGCATTGTCAACAACCTTTCAATCAGTGTGATAAATAGTGCCACAACAGCAACCAATCAACATGCAAACAGAAGATGATTAGATTTTTTCCTCAAAAGAAAAAAACCAAATTATTTACTCATTCATACTCTAAATCTTGAGATTACAACATAACAAGACTACATCAATAAATAAAAATAATTACAAGGAAAAAAAAGTCTATGGACACTTATACCTAGGAGCCATAGAATCCTCTGCCTGTCTCTTTGTAAAAACAAATTTAAGCAAAATGATCATATTTGTAGAACAACAATAGACACCATTTTCATCATGTTTTGCTCAAACAGATATTTAAACATAACACTTCAAAAATCCAAAGACACATAAAAGCATGTAGAGCCATCATCTAAGAGTGCATTTTTCTCCTTTTTTTTTTTTGCACCTAGAACATTTCAGCAAGTTCTCAATTTCTTTCCCCATAACATATCATTTTTCGTTTTCAAAACAAATGAAAGTCTAGGAACAAGGAAAGAAAAGTACAACGTGGACAACAGATGCATGGCTAAAAGGAGATTTATTATATTGGGAACTAGCATCTAAATGCAAACTTATATTGTCCTTTCGAATTACATAGTTCACTACCATATGCTTTTTCTAATCTGTCACAATGAGTTGCCATTATAGTTTCCACTGAAAAAATCTGTTAGATGGTGACATCGCTAATGTGGGCTCCACCACCTTGCGGATGTAACCCCCATGTCGAAAATTATAATAGAAAACAAATTTAACATCAAAAACATTACAAATTTTCATTTAAAACCATTTAAATAATGGTCTGTAACCATAACTGCCTACTACTGGTACTATTATCAGAAAAAGCAAACATAAAAGCATTAGAAACCAAGAGTTGTATTTCATATTTTATTTTTGTATTTTAACAAAAATTATTATTTTCTTTACTCAATTTATGTGATATTTTGTCACTCTGGGGCCCACATCAGCTCTTGACAGAAGATTTGAGAATTGCAAAGAATTGAAAGTTATAGGGTATTGACCTGTTTAAATTTTATAATAGCTATCAGGTTACCTATTATTTGAGTATTAATATTGGTACCTACAATTGCACAGTTCAATATAGCAGTATTTTCATTCTCGTGAGTTCTAGAATTGCAACCTTCATAGTTTTCTGTATTTGCTATCAAACGCCAATGTTTCTCCTTCTCATGCCCTAGATTTTAATCATTCAAATCAGCCTCATTTCTGATGCAAATAATCACCTGACCAATTTGAGGGCTGAGTAAAACAAAATTGCATATGCAATCGATGAGCTTAACACGTCCAAACCAGTCAAGACAATCACATTCGGCAACTGCATCTCGAAGATACATTAAGCTCTGAAATAACAGATAAAGAGTCTTCAATTACAAAAGACTTGCAACAGCCATGAACTAGAAGGATATCACAAGACATCAATTTTGCTACAGAATTGAAGAAGTATTGAATTAACCTGCTCAGGTCCCCTTTCACCTAAACAGTTAGTGAAACCTTTATCTTTCCGGATAGTGTCGAGGGATGATAGTGTCCCCAGCAAAACATGGATGGTAGATAATAACTTACCACAATCAAGTTTAAGACTCACTTTTATCTTAACCATTTCAGTCAATAAACCGACCTGCAAACAAGGCAAGTAACTATGTATGATCCAACAGTATGACACCAAACCATTATGTAGCCTCTCATATACATACATATCTATATAACCACAATAAAATGAGTTCTTAGTAAATCGTCAGTTTATTCTCATACCATTTCGTTGAAATTTTCAGCAGAGGACCAAAAGGGATGTTCACAAAGACCGAGCATAATTTTTTCCCTGATCTGAATTGAGATAAGAACAAAAAAACGACGCACTATCAGAAGCATAAATTTCGGACAACCAACAAATAAAATCAAGCATATGTGAACAATGTGTGCTGTACCTTTTGATCACTTTCTTTTGACAGGAGCTTAAACAGGACATCCCAAGTTGCGTGTGAAACTAAGAAAAAATTAGAAATAAGAGATATCATGCCCAGCTTCCATCTTTCTACAGAAGATAATACACCAGCAGTTTTTCCACTATCGGGTAATGTATCCATATCTCCCATATCGTCATTAACATCCAGTTCCATGTCCACAATCCTACTTTTATTGCTATCAGCAGGGAAAGAACATTGTATTGAGGTATCATAAGCAGATACACCTTGCAGGTTCATCTCAAACCTACCACCTCCTGGACCACTGGAATACTCTTCATACACATTAGACATTGCTTTTAAGAGCCTCTCCATCACTTGCATGATGGCACAATAAAGTTCAGCATCCACAGGATATCGATCACGCTGTCGTATAAAGATAGGAGAACAAGCAAAACATCTAAAGGAAGAAACAATAGAGCTTGTTCCAAAAGATATGAGATCAGAACCGAGAGGTGGACAATCATTTCCCTGGGTGACAGTAACAGCACAATCCAGCAATTCTAACAGACATCGACCCAATTTTGAGATGAATGATGAAACTTCCTCTCTTTGCCTGATAAAGATCCAATAATACAAAGTAAAATAAACTAGTGCAGGTAAAACAACAATATGAATAAAAGATCAGACGTTTAGCATATCAAAATTGATATGTCAACTAATAGATTATGCTACAAAATTTTGAACATACTTTACAGTCCAGAAGTATACCGCTGCCCGTATGACCCACAAGTGGAACACTGACTCCAAAGATAAACGTATCCAGGATACAGGAAAGATATACATATTAAAAACAGGTATCAAACAGCCAGCATGAGCCAGCTGAAAAGGTAACATAATATAAGAAATAATACACATGTCAAATGTAGGAAAGAAAGGGTTCAAGACCAAATTAGATGTCTTCAGATGTAAGAATATATATTATCTCAAGCTCAACACATAATACTAAAATATGATACCAGTACATGATTACATATGTAAATATAATGTATGCTGTAGCACCTCCACCCAGTACAATGTTCATTTAAATTTGATATATTTTGTCTCGCTCCTCCCTCTTAGACATAACAAATAAATAAATAAATAAATAAATAAACAGAATATATCTGACAAAGATGCCCTTCTCATCTCCTTCTCCACTAGAGATCCAAGAATTAGAGTCTCCATTTCAGAAAGCATTGGTTCTCTTAACTGCCTGGGAAGCCGTAGATTAGGATAGTGTTGGGATGGGAAAACCTGATGACAAACGTAATGTGTAAGATTCAGAAAACTAATCTAAGCCGAATATATTAGATGCCTATAAAGCTAACATGGTAATACCTCAACCTTGGAGCCTGGACCAATATTAGCAAGAACCTCCGCAGTACAGTCAAATAGTTCATGCAGACAATTTTGCTCAGGCTTTTCTGTCTACAATAATGGTACTTTTTATCAGAAACATTACTTTTCATTCCAGAAAAATGAAGGGTAAACATAATGAATTATCGCATACCTTATTGACAGCATCAGTAACATCTAGAACAGTGTAAGATTGGGTTAGTCCAGTGTGGCATTGTGTGAAAGGAACACAACCAGCACAAAGAGAAAAAACAGCTGCAGGCAATAATGACACCGAGTGCTTGTTAAATATGGAAATCTCCTGTGTAAAAACAAACATTCTGTAAATATATGACTGCTAGTTTAATTCATGAGAAGAGAACTTTTGTTAAGTTCAATTGACCAACAAAAGACGATTCATGTGAAATCCCGGGTTAAAAACTCAAAATATTAAAATAAACAGTAGGATGAAACAATTAGCAACAACAAAACAACCACACCACCACAACTGGGGAAGTCAGCAACACTTTGAGTTGAAAAATCCATAGACAATACACCATTACACGCAGAATCACTTGAGGGCACCACACAAATCTCCCAACCTTCCAGCAGCAAAGTTCCTAGCAACAGCAACGCTAGCAGCTCATCCATTGTCGCCAACTGATTGATCACATTGTGGATATTATTCAAGAAGTACACAGCAACACTAACATCTTCATTTAACTTCATGTTGACCATCTCTTTGATAATGAATGCTTTCTTCAAAGCGGTCTTCTTCACAAAGATAAATTCCAATTTTCTCCAGAGTTCTTCCGCATCAGTTTCTTTCGCCAATTGTTATCCATCATATTGGTTGGCAGCCACACCTTCAATAGGCTCATGCAAATCCGTACAATTGATATCCTCCATTCTAGGCTGTCACCCAAATCATGTGGATGAGTTTGATCATTGTGCTTTTTGCTTCTTCCATTCTAACAACGCACCTGCTGGACCAAACCTGAATTACCAGACAAACCTGGCTCTGACACCACTTGATCGATTAGTGGAATCCAAACCAGATGAAAGGAGATGGAAGCTAGAGTCAACTGGGAAATTCTCTTGCAAAACTTTTCATAGATTCTTAATTAGTAGTGGACTAGACCCAATCTCTGCGCCTGCAAAGTTTATTTGGAACTCCAAGGCCCCTACTAAGGTAAAAATTTAGGGTTGGCTTGTGGCACATGGGAGGATGAATACTTGTGATATTCTTCAAGGGAGAAGGACAGGCTGTTGTTTTTCCCCTCATTGGTGCATTTTGTGCAAAGCCCAAGGGGGAAATGTTGATCATGTCTTTATGCATTGTGAAGTTGTTAACTTTTTATGGAAGAAATTATTTGGAGGCAAAAGAGGTCTGGACAGCTCCATCAGAGAGGAATGTTTTGTTCAAAGAAAATCTTTTATCTTTTGGAAAAGGGAATAAAGCCAGAATTCTTTGGGGGGTTGTGGGGTGTTAGCGGTAGTCTGGGTGGTCTGGATGGAGAGAAATACAAGAATATTTGAAACCCATAGTGGGGTGGAGAGGGAAGACCTGTGGGAGAGAGTCATGTTCTGGGCATCTTTATGGGCTTATACTTCTAAGGAATTTAAGGATTATAGTCTTTCTTCCATTATTCTTAATTGGAAGCAGCTTTAGTGTAATCTTTTTGTTTAGTTTTAGTTCTTAATGATGAGCTTCTTTGCCTTTAGCTGTAGCTGCTCTCTTTTCTTTTAAAGCGGACTCCTTGTCCACCTCCTTGTTCTTTGCTTTTTGTCTCAATAAAAAGCTGTTTCTTTTCAGAAAAAATAAAATCGTCATTAAGTGTGTCAAAATGCCCAAACTAGCAAAGCACAGCAAGAGAGACAACCACAGAGAAAAGAATACAAAAAACAGATTTAAGGTGCTTCAGAACAACTTTTGCCTGCGTCCACCGGGTACCAGGTAGAAAATGTTGTGTTTTGGCTCGTTGATATGATTTGGAAGTTAGGATTCAGCAGGCAAATCTAAGTCCAGAAAGGAAAGAGGATTTTCTATAAGTTCTAGGAAGTATGCAAGTTCTAGAAAATGTACAAGTTACTTCATTCTGGTCCTCCGTTAGATGCAGTATGCAATAGGTGAAAAATTGGTTCTGAACATAAAAGGAAACAAGGACTGTGTAGTATTTCATTTCAAGTTATTGAAGCAAACATACCGTTCCCTTAAGTTGACCCAAAACTGCTCTGAGGAGGTGTTTTCTCTGGTGTAAAATGTCTCGAACATCACCCTGCAAACACGTGTCTATATATATATATATATATATATTATAACACGTTACAAGTTGCCTCAGTCTCCAAATTTAAGCTTTGTAAATTATGGACTATCAGCATTACAAGCATCGAGTGATCAACTCTATATCCAATCACAAGAAACATCAACCTAGAATCAACTTTTCAACCATCTGATAAATGTCTAAGAACGTACAGATACCCATAATTAGATGAAACATAGATATATCCGAGATACTTCAGTCCAGACTAAATAAGCTCGTCACAAGGAAGCTTGTTGTAGGCATTTATTGTTTATAAAACAGTTGGAATAAAAGTTAAATCTTATGATTCTTGTTCAGATATTCACTTAGATAATGAAGATATATCATTCGCTTTTTAAAACTAGATGAAACTAGGGAAAAAATGTTGCATATTTAAAAATTAGAAGCAGGAATTAAGAGAAGACAAACGTGGCAGTAATACAGGAGAATATTTAGAAGACAAATGCAACTGAACAAAAAGTCAGAAGATAATATCAAATGCTAGGACTCACACTTGCGAACCTTTCCTTGAGAAGTAACAGGATATAAAGTACAAGACAGACCTGTTACGAAATCATAATCGTGAATTTAGAGAGGTTTGGATGTCAGGACAAGTATCATAAGTATTTTACTCAAACGGCCCAAGCGATTATGAAGCGCTAGTGCTTCATACTTAATGTTTACAGTTCAGTAATGCAAAATAGTGCCATTATGGAAGGCCATTACTTCACTTATTTTATACATTTTACAGCACATTCCTTCATCAGAAGGGTAAGAAATAATTGGCAAATTGTATGAAGACTATTCTTAATACTGTAGTAGAGTTTGCTTAGTTAAAATGACTTCAGTGGAGCGTAAAGAAAAGATTACAGGGGTACATGTAAAGCTTTTTATACAATAACAAGATACTTTTAGAATCATATGCAGTAATTTATTACAGGAAAATATTATGCTCTTACACTGATGGCATTTGTTTGAATATCCTAAGGTCCCACACATCCTGAGGTACGACGCATACATGTACACGATCCTAATAGTGATTTAAGAAATTTTGTAAAATAAGATATACATGAAAATATTGCATGAAAATATTACAAAAATATTTACAGTTCAGTAATGCAAAATACTGGAAAAGTATTGCATGAAAATAAAACGAAATAGTCTAATAAGATATACAGTCATACTCACTTGAAATTATGTTTCCAAGAAGCACCATTGCTGCATCTACCTGCACAAGGCGTTAAAATGAACCAAACACAGAATTCTTGATGGAAACTCAGAACTTCCAGAAAGTAAGTTGGCCATTGAGAATGCGGAAATTATAAATAAACAAAAACTTACAGATTCTTCAAAAGACTATAAATTCTTACTAAATTTACTTACAAATAGTAATACTAATGTTGTGATTGTCTTCAAGTAGCTGACGAAAGGCTTAAATTCATAACAGTATCATGATGATGCAGTATACAAACTGCCTAGATACCAGGATCGACAAACTCAAAAGCATAGGGCATTAAACTGACACAGAACACTTTGATTTAGGAATCAATCCCAGGTTTTTCACCCGAAACTAGGCTTCTCACCCAAAACTAGGCTTCATGCCTATCCCATCACATGAAAACTCAGAAACACTGATAATTTTATTCATATAACATGACATACCTGGGCATTAGGCCCTTACACTTATTTATACTTGAGCAGATAGCTCACATTGACTGTATTAAAGACTCTTTAAGACTTCTAAAACTGAAGCACTAAAGACTCATTAGGACTCTTCTAAAACTAACACATTTAAGACTTCAAAGACCTTAGAACTTCTAAACTGAAATGGAAATATGACAAGACACAGACAGCTTCGAGACGTCTAGAATCAGACTTGGTTTCCCTCCCAGTTGCAGTAATTAACTTGAATGACTAGGTGCTCTCCTTCCATTTCTTTCGCTCATAAACCTTGAAAGGTTTGACTACGATGTCCTCATCACATGGCATATAAAACATAAAAGAATAGAATCACCATAGCAAAAGAAACAGCTTTCTATTAGCTAAACAAAAAGCATTGTAAAAAGAAGCTGAAAAGAAGTCTGCAAAAGAAGACACTTTGAGCAAGAGGATAACATGCTCAACTGTCACTAAATCAGACTGGGCAAAGAACCTGGAGTACAACAGCTTGCCAATCTAGAATATAGATGAAAGAGTATAATCTTTAAACTTACCCTGTATAGAGGTCAAAAGAGTAGATGCTCTTCCGAACATTTAAAAAGTGAATATATATATATAAAGACATACACATATCATATTTATTTATTCATATATTTATATCAATGCATGACTCTCCCAAACTCACTCCCAACAGTTGGAATGTCCGAGCACAACAAAACTTTCAACTGGCTTAGTTCAGCTTGATTAGATCATTAGGTGTAGTTGTGAGCCGCCTGTATTTTCTTTTTAAAATATGTTTGTAGATCATACAATTGATTCAATTCAAGAGACTCATGCTTATTTTAATATTTATATTCAATTATACATTTGTGGTTCTACAATAGAGACAAAAACTTACAACTGCAGTTACATTACTGAACAACGGGAAGCCCTGCATAAGGCAGCTCCATACTAGTTGCCAACCACAATCAAACTGCAAAAGTTTGTCCAAAACCCAAGTCAATCAAATATCAACATAAGGTAACAATATTAAAGATAGCAGTACAAGACAACTATAGATGAAGCTTTTGATCCTGCGTGACAAATGCAAGAACAGGAGACATCGCCTAAACATAAAGATAATCACCAAATAGTTTTCTGAATATATAATACTTAATAAAATTCAAACAAAATTTGATCAAAGGAAGTCAACTGTATCTTTCTATCAGTTACAGCAGTATTCTAATACAATACCAAATTCCTGTCATCTCAGTTCACAGAACTTCTACAAATTTTTTAAAACTGTAGCATAAAATTGTCGTCATAAACCGAGAGAGAGAGAGAGGGGGAGAGACATCATTCAAAGGAGAGGAGGTTGATGGTTTTTTCTGCTCTGGATCTGGAAGCAACAAGACAGACGAGAGTTCCAGCAGGCTCCTGTAGATGCAAGTGAATATTCAAATATAGCTCATATGAAGCAGGGACCAGATAGCCAGAGAACGATTCTCAATTTTCCATGTAAATATTATCGTGCAGCAGATAAAAGACTATCAAACTTAGGATATCACCATATATGGCAGTACAATATTGAAAAAAAAAATAAACAGCTCACATTGTTAGACAGAAATTGTGTAAATATAAGCAAATTATCATCTAAAGTCAATATGCTTAACGTAAATCAGAGCAGCATACCTCAGTGTCCACAACAAACCATCATAAGCATGCCTCACATTTGCCTCATTCAAAATTCTGCAATATATTACATTCCATCAATACAATAAGATTCCCAGAACTTTACTTTGCATGCTTACAAGGGTCAGGTGTGATATATTCTCCTTTTGGGGGGGGGGGGGGGTGGGGTTGTGGGGGAACTGAAAAAAAAATGTCTGAGCTCAAGACTTGCCTGATCAAACATGCATAGACACTCAACCCAAAAGTATAATTTGAATTACATATACAAAAAGGCAACAAAGGAACTTTCAGTATGCAGCTTTCATCCTAGAAGCAAGTGGGATAAATCTGTCATCACAATTCAAATCCCCAGTTTCTAATTATTATTAGTGTGCTTTGTGTTAATGCAGTCGATGACAAAGCAGTACGATGATGCTTAAAAGAATAGGAGGCTGCTAAATAAACAATAGTTTGATCACAACCAGATTATGACACTCATAACTGACCATAACACTTTTAACAAATAATAATAATAATAATGTTATATGGCATTACTATTATTTATTATTATTCAAAAAACTATTGACAAAAAAATATTAAAAAGTATTTTAAAATTTTCAAAAAAATAAAAATAAAATATAAATATAAATAACATAACACTTGAACTTTCAATACAGCATGCAGTACCTTTGAAAGCTTGTATATATGCCCTCGAACCAGTACATAAAAAGTTCTTTACCAATACATTTAAAGTACTTACGAGTAAGGCAACAAAATGAAGCATTCCTGGATTCAGAAAATAATGCAGAAAGTGCAGTGTCATCAACAAATTAGATCCTATATCACGCATGGAATTAGATTATAAACATAATCAGTATGCATAGAACTTACCATAACCATTTCCCCTTCATGAGAGCCTCTCATAAATGGGCAGCAACATGCTCTCTCTTGACCCTCTTTTCAGTCGATGGTGCTTTTGTCAAGTTAATACAAGCCTGAAGAGTAAGTAAAAATGGAGATCAGAGAGCAACCATCTCCAGTCTCAAGATTGCAAATGAATTAAGCAATAGCAAACTTCTCCCAGAGCATATATAACTTATAAGAAATAAAAGTAAATAACCTTTAACTAAAAACTTACTTCAACCCCAGTCCAGCTACCTCATAGAGAAGGTAAAATAAAAAAAATAAAAACACCAATCCACCTATAAATCACTTGAGCTAAAGTTACATTAGAAAGAGGTTGCGATAGAATATGACAGAATCAGTATATCAGGAAATTCAAAGCAAACCAATAAAATCTAGCAGAATTTCTGCAATGCCAACAAGCTATTGAAAGGAATCCCAACATCCCAATAAAAAAAACAACCAAGTACTTTTCCAAATCACAAGAAATAAAAATTGCAAAATCCTAGTAATGGTAGTAAGATTTAAACAAGTGCCATAATGATAAGTAGGTACAGGCTACAGCATAGTAGAGCAGTTACACTATAAATTACAGCAGCTGCAAGTTCAACCAAGGCACAATGAGAGCTGCTCAAAGTTCCAAACTTCTCATACTTAGCTGCATCACTCCTGCATATGCTGAGATATGTACGACCATTTGAAACAGCCACAAATAAACTCCAGAGATGATATCAGAAGAGAATAAAAGATCAATTACAAAAAAGATTGAAAAAAGTGAGGTAAAAATGGGAGCTGAAGTAGAAAAAGCGCACCTGGGCACAATTGTATTGGATACAGCGCTTTGATCTAACTGCTTGTACACCATGTCTATAAGTTGTTGTACCAAAAAACTCCCATCAGTAGCACCTCTAGTCATATTCAGTTGTAACCTTGCATATAAAATAAGGGCATCCTGCAGAGAAGCAAAATAGACACATGCTTACACAGTTAGTGATTCAGAATACATATCAAGTGATGAGGTTTCTTCAATAGCATTATTAATACCTTAAAAGTTTGATCATGTGTTGTCCGCAAACACCGGAAGACAAATTTATGCACGGCGTTGTGGATCTCCAAGGACTGACACCCTAAGTTGGGACCATCTTTAAAAAGTATGTATTAATACACTCCATAAGTTTGCGAGAAACCTTCCCCTCATCCCTGGACAAAAAGCCAGTATGTACCATATTTTACCAAAACATAGAAAAGGGATGTTAAAGATCAACAGGATAGAGCCCCAAAAATGGGTTACCTGATACAAGAGAAAATCCTAACAAAACCTTTAACAATGCTGTCCCTAAGATTATCTGGGAAATCTCCAGGGGGCTTCTCCAGAAGTGAACGCAGAGTATTTACGTCCTTGATAATATGTTGATTATCATTCCTACCACTCAAGCTTTCTTCCATATTGGCCATGTACAGAAGCACTAGGCCTAACCAGTACAGGATTAAATAATTAATATAACAGAGCAATGACAGTGTGATCATCTAGTATAATATAATAGAATCAGCGCTAGAGGGTTTAGAAAGAATGACTCACTACAATAGATTCGCTTTCTCATGTGAAATCAATAATCTCTGACAGCCAAAAGATCATGTAGAAGAAGTCCATATTCCGACTGCCACTGGTAGCTTGGACCATTGCTTAAGACCTCCCAAATATGGTTGAAAAGACTTTTAACCACGGGTAACAGTGGCAATATGTTACCTGATAGGATGATAAGACAGTTGCTAGAATCAATTACTAAGCTGCCTGTGAGCATGTACCATGATGCTAAAACATAAACAACCATAAAATTGGGGTGAAAATGAATCATAAATATTATCATCCTGGGCCCGTTGCACAACTATCCTCAGGGTCTTTGCAAATACCAATTTCGGTGATCCACGCTTGGTTGGGGATATCTCCAGTGAAGCACACCGAATCAACGAAAGGCCATGTTTCGGCTGCAAGAAGAGTAGAAACAGGTGAGGTAGCTTCCAAATTCATATGGTCAATGTGTGGTAATCTAGAATAAGAAAGTTCATCTTACAGTGAGGAATTTCATCTCCTTTAAGCTTGGCAGTTTTCTGTGAAATATATACACAGAAATCGTTCGATCTATCTCCTTCTAACCATGTATTCAGCAACTTTATCCCTTCCTATGAATTTATACACAAAAGACAATTTCAATTCCAGTCACCGGCAAATCAAACACAAGAGAAGAGAGGAAAGAGGACATACTTCTCGTGTCTTGGCTTTATGGGACGAGAGCTTTGCGACAATTTCTTGGGCGTCTCGAGACTCGACCATCGCCGAGGGCGGACTTTTTAGACTAAACGAGAATAAGAACGTGACGGAGGAGATGGCTACGACGGAGAGAGAGACGAGGGCGGACGAGAGCTTTGCGAGACTTGACCATCGCCTCCGCTAGGGTTTCGCCGTGGGCGGACTTTTTAGACTCCAGCGAGAATTTTAGGCATGTTGTGGAGCGGATCAGCTGTCCCGAATATATCTGAGCGAAACCTGTGTCATCATCCACTACTGTCTTGCCACGTTTCATCACGCCGTAACCTTAGCGAACTCCGTTAAGCCAAGGGAACAAAAACGTGAAAGCATCAAAATAATATTCATTTTCTATTCAAAAAATAGATAAGAAAATTTTAATAACAATACACCAATTTTGCACCACTCATCATTCAAATTTCTTAACTGTCCAAAATAACACATTAGTACATAGACTAACAATCTCACTTTTGTACATGACATTGACTTCTCAATAACGGAGTCACATAAATGAGGGTAAAATGATACTTTAATTATCATACCCCTATTTATCTTTATATATTTTCTTTCGGGGAGTGAAATATACATGTCTTTTTTTACAATCCACACATCTATGCTCCATTTTTTTATAAGAAAACGTCTAAAATGTCCTAAACAACTTGAAGACATTAAAACATGAATAATTTAGATCTTTTTTTTATAAAAGGTGGGGCAGAAGTGTGTAGATTGTAAAAAGTGTGCGTAAATTTCAGCCCCTTTTATTATTTTATCATATTAAAAAAATTAATTAGAAAGACATCTAATTAAAAGCCATTGGATGAAAGGAGAAAAGAGAACTTAGACTTCAATTTACTATTTCTGCTATTTCGTCGGATGGGTTTGGGAAAGTACTGCCAAGAATTTGGTGTTGAAGTGTTTCTCAAGTGAATTGAGTTTTCGGATGAATCACAGAGTTACATGGGTTCTAGTTTCACAAATAGTTGGGTTTAATAAGATTTGGACTTGAAGAAATAAGGGCTAATCAAAAATGACGGTGGTCTAGGGAGGTGTGGCCGCACGTGCCTACAACCTTCTTCTTGTTTTTAGAGCAGGATTTGCAGAGGAAGGAGATGGTGGAGTGGGAAACGGTGAGCAAAAGTTGAAATGACTGATTCCCCCCCCCCCGAATTAGTACGAAAATAATGTCAGAATTGTTAGTACATGTACTGATGTGCTATTTTATATAGTTGAGAAACCTTAATTATCAGTTACCACTACCAGAACAAGTACTTTAGCCGACGAAAAAATTTCGTCGGCCTGTTAAAAAAATTCGTCGGCTAAGACCTTAGCCGACGATCTTTCGTCGGCTATAGTGTCATCGGGAAAAGGTCGTCTGTGATGACTTTAGCCGACGAAATTTTTTTTTCGTCGGCTATAGTCCCACTTTAGCCGACGAAAAAAATGTCGTCGGCTATAGTCCCAGACTTTAGTCGACGAAATATTCGTCGGCTAAAGTGCGTAATAAATAATAAAAAATAACTATAGCCGACGAAATATTTTATATTTTGTCGGCTAAACGTTGTAAAAAATTTTTAAAAATAACTATAGCCGACGAAATATTAGGTTATTCGTCGGCTAAACCTTATAAAAAAATTTAAAAATAACTATAGCCGACGAAATATTAGGTTATTCGTCGGCTAAACCTTATAAAAAAATTTAAAAAAAAATTAAAAATAACTATAGCCGACGAAATATTAGGTTATTCGTCGGCTAAACCTTATAAAAAAAATTTAAAAAAATTTAAAAATAACTATAGCCGACGAATATAGTGTTTGAATATCGTCGGCTAAAGTTGCTGGGTTTTGAAAAAAAAACTGCAGAAACTTTCGGCCACCCAAATGCAAATGGCGGAGGTTGGTCATGTGAGCCACCGAAACCGGCAACACGCCGGTGAGGTTGTTGTTGTAGAGGTCGAGAACACGGAGGTTAGTGAGGTTGGAGAGCTCCGGCGGGAACGTGCGGTACGGTTGAAGACGTTGTTGGAGAGGTTGAGGAGGCGGAGAGCGGAGAGAGCGGAGATCTCAGGCGGGATGGGACCGGAGAGGTTGTTCTCGGCGAGGGTGAGATTGGAGAGGTAGACAAGGAAGGCAGGGGAGAGATACCCGGAGAGATTCAAGCCGGAAAGGTCGAGGGAGGTCACGTGGTTGTGGGAGTCGCACGTGACTCCGGCCCAAGTGCAGTGGCTGGTGTTGGGTTTCCAGGAGGAGAGGCGGGAGTCGGGGTCGTCGAGGGAGGACTTGAGGGAGAGGAGGGCGCGGTAGGTGGCCATTGGGTGCGTGGGGGTGGAGAGTAGACGGTGGGGTGAGGAGAGAGAGTGGCGGAGGTGGAGGAGGAGAAGGAGGAGGAAGAGGAGGAGGGGCCGCATTATTAGAGGTGGTTGTGTGGAGGAGGAGGAGGATATTTAATTACCCTACTCTGCGGCTATATAAAGAACTTTAGCCGACGAAATTTTTTATTTTCGTCGGCTAAACTCTTTGGTTGACCGCCAAAAAATTTTGGTTGAAAATTTTTCGACTGTAGCCGACGAGTTATCATATATTTTCGTCGGCTAAAGTCCTTTGAAAATTTTGGTTGACCGCCAAAAAATTTTGGTTGAAAATTTCGAAAATTTTTCGACTTTAGCCAACGACATTTCATATATTTTCGTCGGCTAAAGTCCTTTGAAAATTTCGTCGGCTAAAGGTACCAATTTCGTCGGCTAAACTTTATAAATTCGTCGGCTAAACCTTTGAAATTCGTCGGCTTAAAGTATTTTTATACATTTGGCATGTTGTGATTGTGATGATCAAACTTGAGAAACAGAAATCCGACCGTCAGATCTGACCATCATGATAAAATACATGTATGGGAAAAAATTCAACTTGATCCGAAAAGAATAAGGGCTCAATCCGGACGGTCAATCTCGTAAGTCAAACCCTTAAACGCACGGAAAAGGTCGTTCGACCATCTAAATTACGTATTTTGGCCGGACCTCCAACTGAAAATAGTTTTAAACCGATGATATGCAACAAGTCGTATAAAAATTTTACGCAAAATAACCACCGAATATAGGGCTACTCATAGGGGGAAAAAATGAAAAATTGCATTGACCGCAACTATTGGCACCGAATATTTACCGGAATAGTGTGATTTTTCAACCGTGGATGTATTTCAACATTCTCGTCATATCTTATTTCATGACTTTTTGGCGTTTGAAGGTTTTACGTATAGTTTGTTTTTGAAACAGAACATTTACATAACACTAATTGGTAAACAAGTTATACAACATTAGTACGCATGTTGTGATTATGATGATCAAACTTGAGAAAAGGAAATCCGACGGTCAGATCTGACCATCATGATAAAATACATGTATGAGAAAAAATTCAACTTGATCTGACAAGGTTAAGTGCTCGATCCGGACGGTCAATCCCGTAAGTCAAACCCCTAAACGCACGAAAAAGGTCGTTCGACCGTCTAAATTACGTATTTTGGCCGGACCTCCAACTGAAAATTGTTTTAAACCGATGACACGCAACAAGTCGTATAAAAATTTTACGCAAAATAACCACCGAATATAGGGCTATAGTAGGTAATAGAAAAATTTTAGAGTTTAGCCGACGAATACCCTAACGTATTCGTCGGCTATAGTATGTAATTAAAAAATTTAAAAAAAACTATAGCCGACGAAATATTAGGTTATTCGTTGGCAAAAACCATCTTAGCCGACGAGTATTTCGTCGGCTATAGTTATTTTTTTAAATTTTTTGACTTTAGCCGACGAAAATATATGAAAAGTCGTCGGCTAAAGTCCTTTGAAAATTTTCCTCCAACTTTGGTTTACCGCCTAAAAAATTTTGGAATTTTTTGACCTTAGCCGACGACTTTTCATATATTTTCATCAGCTAAAGTCTATAAATTCACGAAAACACTCATATCTCCCCCTATATTACGTAGTTTGGTCAAATCTTCCACACAAAAAACTCTCACGTAGATGAGACGCAACCACCTATATAAAAATTTTGAGACATTTACCTTCCGACGATAGGGCTCCCCATAAGAAATAATAACGGTAAATAGGGTTGACCGCTACTATCGACTCCGAGACTTTACCCGATTTACGTGATTTTTGAACCATAGCCGTATTTCACCATTCTGAACACATCTTATTTCACTAGATTTTTAATAATTTTGCTTCCTATGTAGAGTTGGTTCAAAAAGTTACGAGGGCTATTTACCTTCAAGGTCATTCGAAGGGATATTTTTCTATTCAGACCATATTTAATTTTTTTTTTCAATTTAAATGGTCTGCTTGTAGAGCAGTAACTGTTTGCAAGTTTCTTTATGGTTTTCCACTTTTTGACTTGTTAAAAAAATATGAAATATATTTTCTTCTTGCATGTATTCCCTTCATTGGTATGCTTGTAACATGAACCAGATAGAAGGGAGCTGAAAACCTCGTCAATTTATGATTTAAAGAAAGTTACTGAAATGCAGTTTCTAGAAGCAACATTATTTGCATTCTTTCTGACAAAAAATATAAAATTCTGGGAATCTATTTGAGCTCGAGTCTATTCTCGAATAGAATCTCCGCAAGTAGCTCTAAAGGAGCTCCTCATTCTCTTAAGTCTTAACTAAACATCCCATCTTTAAATCGTTCTCTGGTTCATTCTTGTTTAAACATCCTATCTAATTGAGTGATTTTACCGTGTTCAATTTAGGGTACTTTTATACACTTTTTTTCCCTGTAGTGCTTGTCTTTGGAGCTTTATTTGTCTCTGCTTTCTCTTATATTTTTGTTAATAGAAGCTCGGATGTTTACTCTGAACTCCGTGCATCTTGGGATCTTCACCTTGACCTGTTTGTTATCTTGTTTCTGGGTGATATGACACACACATACAGTATATATATGTGACAAACAAAGTTCTTTTCGATGACAGTGCATACGAATTGTTGATCATCCTGCTTGTTTGTAGAATACTGAAATGCATTTACTTATTCCATGACAGACCATTAAGTCCACCCTTACATTGAATGTATATATCAGGACTATACATTGGCGCACATGGGCTCTACACCTCAGAAGTTATTCACCTGAGACGTAAGTTTGGCCAATGGAAAGAAAATAATGGGACTAAGGAGGCCGCAAACCTCGAGTTTTATGAATATGTGGAAGCCTTAAAACTTACTGGGGATCCTTATGTACCAGCTGGCCAGGTAATCATTAAGACGTTACAAGTGTCTAGCTTCATACAAAATTGTTGAAATAAAACATCATCGGCAGTTCATGAAGGATCTGCGAGTAGTTATTTCCTTGCTTCTGAATCATGTAATTAAATTGAAGACTAAAGGAAACCAAACTAGATCTTCAAAGTACCTACCTGAGCTATGCTAAATTACTAGTTACTTAGTTTCCGTCATAAATTGGAGATCTCATCAATTTTTTTCTTCAGATGGCATTCCGTGCAAAGATTGGCAAAAGATATCAGCTTCCTCATAAAGGGATCATACCAGAAGAGTTTGGAGCTATGATGCACGGACACCTCTAACCATGGAGTGTCGAAGCGTCGGACGCTCCCCGGCACGCCGATACGTACCGACACGGCCCGACACGGCGTCCGACACGCCACGTGACGTGTCGAAAAAGTTTGACTTTTTCGACACGGTTGCGACACGTTGACCGTTTCTCGACACGGCGTCGACACGGTTTCGACACGCCACGTCACCATTTTAAAAAAAAAAATTTGAATTGACCTGACCACAAGCCGAACCTTGGAGCCGCACTTCTCTCATTCTTCCCATTCTTCCCAAATAGTTCCCGGAGTGAGAAAAGCTGAACCCAGCGACCACAAGCCGAACCCAGCCTCCAGCTCTGACCGACGACCTCAGACCGGCGACCTCTCCAGCCTCCGAGCTCACTGTAAGTAATTCTTTCTTATTCTTTTCGTCTTTCGACCTCAAATCAGTGTGGGACTGTGGGTTACTGGGTTAGAATTTGATATGAAGATAATGGACTAAATGGAGAAAGGAGGTAAGTGCGGTGGGTGGGTGCATAGGTGTGGAGAATTGCCAGTGTGGTTGGGGCGGAGGAACCGGGAACGAAACGACAGCGGAGGAATGAGGATGTTGGGTAAGCTTGAATTGTTGATGATGCTCAATTGCTAATGATGCAGATGATAGAGATATAAGAGAGGAAGGAAAAAGAAGAGGAAACGGAGGATGAAAGAATTGAACCAAAAAAGAATTGGGATGAAGATGAGGGCTGGGTTCGCATAATCTACTATAAATATAAAATTGTCAACAGTGGACCTTAGTTGGTATATATATATATATATATATATATATACATATATATATATGTGATGTTATGATGACCTATGGTTCAATTTGTTTATGTGCATGTTAGACTGAGAATTCTCCATCTTTGTTCAATCAATTTATGCATGGACTTATATATGTGTTAGATTAAAAATGGACTTACGGTATGTGGTGTAAAGTTTGTATATTGTGATTCAATTGCACAGGATGAGTACTTCAACAACATCTACAGAACCTAGTGTCGATTCAAATGTGGAGGAAAATTTATCTGCGCCACTTTGGAAATATGTCACTAAGGATATAGTTGTTGATGCCGACGGTGTTGCAAGAGCAGGAGGAGAAAATGTGAGTTTCACTTGTAGTTTCTGCGAAAAGAGATTCAATGGGTCACATTCTAGAGTCGAGGCTCATTTGCTTAAAATCCCAAGAAAAGGGATCAAGCCTTGCACCAAAGTCACACAGGCAAAAATGCAAGAGATGCAACAACTTCTTGATTGGTGTGCGCAGCAATTGCGAGAGAGGGCTCCTAATAAGGTTCCTTTGCCTCCCTCTTCTAGTTTTTCCGGAAGTGGTTCAAGCTATTTTCCATTGATGGAGAGGGATGATGAAGCAAAAAAGAGAAGAGTGAGTCCATAACTAGCCAAAGCTTTCAAGATTGAAGATAGGCAACAATGTGATGCTGAGATTGCGAGATTGTTTTACAGTAGTGGACTATCGTTCAATGTTGCAAGGAATCCTCTCTACCGAAGCTCTTACACCCATGCTAGCAATATTCCGGGTTATGGTCCTCCAGGGTACAATGCTTTGAGGACCACACTACTTGATAATGAGAGGCGTCATGTTGAGCGGACATTGGAACCTGTGAAGAAGACATGGAAAGAGACCGGTGTGAGCTTGTGTTCCGATGGGTGGACTGATGGCCAAAAGAGGCCATTAATCAATATGATGGCTGCTGCTACAAACAAGGCTATGATGTTGAGAGCGGTCAATTGTGATGGCACGACCAAAGACAAAACTGAAATTTCAAAATTGCTTTTGGCATCCATCAATGAGATTGGTTCGGAAAATGTGGTTCAAGTGGTGACGGATAATGCGCCTGTTTGTGCTGCTGCCGGTGCAATGGTTGAAGAGGCACATCCACACATATTTTGGACACCATGTGTGGTACATACACTCAATCTTGTTTTGAAAGATACTTTGAAAGCTAAAGCTTATCTACCCGGGGAGAATGTGGAAAAAGAGTTGGGGTGGCTTATGGATGTTTGCAATGATGTTTGGTTCATAAAGAATTTTATCGTGAACCATAACATGCGTTTGTCCATGTATAATGATAATTGTGCCTTGAAGTTGCTCCAAGTTGCCGAGACAAGATTTGCTTCTCATTATGTGATGCTTAAAAGGTTTAGAGATGTGAAGAATTGCATGCAACAAATGGTGATTAGTCCAAGATGGGACATGTATAGAGAAGATGATGTTAAGAAGGCAAGAGCAGTGAAGGAAATGCTATTGAGTGACACCTTGTGGGAGCAAATTGATTTCATGATTGCATTTATGTCACCTATATATGAGATGATAAGGATGGCCGATTTGGATAAGCCTTGTCTTCACTTGGTTTACGAGTGGTGGGATACAATGATAGAGAAAGTGAAGAAGGCAATTTATACTCCCGAGTTTGCCAATGTCTTATCAATTCATTGTGATGCATCAAGGTTTTATGATGTGGTGTACTCCACCTTGATTGCTCGGTGGACTAAGAGTTCCACCTCACTTCATTGCATGGCTCACTCTTTGAACCCAAAGTATTATAGCTCTCAATGGCTTAAAGAGGATCCTAACCGGGTTGCTCCACATAGAGATACCGAGCTCACCAATGAGAGGAGGAGATGTCTTATCAAGCTCTATCCGGATCCGCAAGTTCGTAATAAAGTGATGGAAGAATATGGATATTTTTCATTGAACATGGGTGATTACTCAAGACCGGATGCTTTGGAAAACAAGTTTTATTTTGAGCCTCTAATTTGGTGGGCCTCCTATGGAGCTTCTACACCAAGACTCCAATCTTTGGCTTTCAGGTTGCTTAATCAACCTTGTTCATCTTCTTGTTGCGAAAGGAATTGGAGTACATATAACTTCATACAAGGTTTGAAGAGGAACAAGTTAGAACAAAAAAGAGCTCAAGATTTGGTGTATGTTCATACAAATCTTCGACTTTTGGCAAGGGCCGAGCCTACCTATTATAAAGATAGGGACTCAATGTGGGATCTTACGGGAGATGGTCATGAGTCTATGGAACCGGGGATTAATGATGATGTGCTTGAGCTTGCAGAATTGTCCCTTGATGAACCGACATTAGAGAGGATGCTTGTTAATGATGAGATGGACTATTGAAGGTGATTAGTAGGTAAATTCTTAGCTATATATTCTCTATTATTTCAATTATTATGGAATGATTAAGATGTTTAGATTGATTATGGAATGACCAACTCTTATTGTGTATTAGGTGTTGCATTGTTGAAGGTGCAAAGTTGTTGCCCAAACGTCCAAACTCCAAAGTTGCTGCCTATTGTGGCTATTGCATATGTCATTTATGAACATCTCTTCATTTGCAATGATGAATTGCTTCTTCTTAGCTTTTATGTTGTTAATTATGAACTTGAATCATTTTAACTATCAAGGATAAAAGATGATGCCCATGCATGCGTGCCTTGCTCTTCTGTATTTTGAATACCTCAGTTATGGGGTTTTAGGCAGTTGGTGTACGTTGTTATGGGGTTAGGAATGTTGCATTTTCATTCAGTTTAATGAACCTTGTTCAATTTGATATAACTATTTGGTAATCATCTTTTAGATTAATATTGACTCTCTTTTATATTATTTGTTACAGACTTACAGTTATGCAATTGTTTAAATTTATAACATTATTTAAGCAATGTGATGAATTTATTCATATTTGAGCATTTTTTTATTATTTAAAAATATATAAATAAGTAATTATATTTGCCGTGTCTGAGCCATGTCGAAAATGCAGTTTTTGAGTTTTGCCGTGTCGCCGTGTCGGTACGTATCGTGTCGCCGTATCCGTGTCGGTGTCCGTGCAACATAGGTTTGGAGTGGTATATTTTTAGCTGGTTGGAGTTAATTTTTTCCAATAATTTTTAGCTGGTATATTTTAATTTTCCTTTTCATTGAAGAGTGTTTTTGGTTGTTTTGGAAACTCAGGTTGCTCGATATAAAGGACAGGGGAGGCTTGCTGAGCCAGGGTTTCGTAATCCTCGATGGGTTGATGGTGAACTTGTTATTCTTGATGGAAATGTCATAACAATTTTCTTCTGCCAATTTAAATTTCTTGGTAATCTGAATCAGTATTTTATTCACTATCCCTAGAATGAATAGTCACTGAGATACACCTTAAATGAACTGTTGCAGTACATTAAAGGAGGACCTGTTGTTGGGTTTGTTTATTGGGCCCCAGAGTATCATTTCTTGGTGTTCTTTAATCGACTGAGGCTTCAAGGCTAGGTTCATTGTACATAATGCTCAAGTTGTTGATATCTTTTCTTCGCAATTTTGTAGGGTAAGTTCCTTCGCATTTGAAAAAACTCTATGCAAGAATGTACAAATAATGTATATAATCTTTTGGAGTAATCTTGCAAATGTTATCCTCACACTAATTCACAAGTTGTTTAGGAATGTGATCCTATAAAAATAGAGAATAAGGCTCCGAGTGTCATTAAGTGAAGGGAGGGGTAGAGATCTGTGCTTCTTCTGTGTATATCTGTTCTTACCCAGACCCATAGTTTGATCCCATGGGTCTAGGGTTTGAACCCCGGATGGTACATATGTAGCTAATTGCTAGCTTTCCCGTCCCCTAATGATTGTAGGATTGAAACAGAAAGAATAAACATAAACATAAGTATGTTTTCCTTTGTGCTTAAGTGTGGTATTCATCTGTGTGGCCATAACTTCTGATAGAGGTTTCTTTTGTCCTTGTGGTGCAGTTTAGATATGAATTACATCTACAAAGGGCTACATATTCAATGCTTATTCAACTGACTGGTGCACATGCAAGCATGCCAACTCAAAAACGATTACTGAAAGCTTTGGACTGCAATAGATTAGATAATTGCCTTCTTTGATCCTGTTTCTGGAAAATCGTTTTCTGTCATTGTATGTCTAACCTCTGTTGTTTTGTCTCAAGTAAAATGCACTTCAGTGATGCTTTTGTGCTGTCTTTCTTTTTATTAGGACTTGATAAAAATTTAACCAATATATTGATGGGTTTCATTCCTGTATATATTAGGTTTGTATATATCTATGCATGTTATTAGAAACCAAAGTATTTTTTGGTTTATTGCATTGACATTATTCCTCTACTCTCTTTTTAATGGAATGTCTGGCTGTCGCTGTTACCAATATATGATGTCCATATTTCAGTATTTTGTGGTTTATAATATATTCACATAAATCAGAAACTGGAACAAAGTGTAGATTTAATACGAAGGGCCAAATTGACATGATCAAGAAATAGATTCATTTCCAGTCTAGTAAGGAGGGACTTTTGTTAGAACCCTAATTGATACGATTTCAGTTGATAACTTGGGTATTCTTCTGTTTCTACCAAGTAATTAGTGTCTATGAATATGTTGTTTTTGATTAAGAGTTGATGTCTGCGAGTGAGGGTGAGCTGGAAGCGATCGTAGAGTAGCTGTGATCGTCCAGGTTCAAAAATCATCATACATAATTTGCACCTTTTTTTTTTTTTTTTTTACAAACGGAGCCTAAAAAAGGCTCGAACAATATAATTTGTAACTTTCATTTCTTTATTTTAATTTTTTTTCTTCATTTCTCTATTTTTGAATACTCTGATGAGGCTGATTTATAATGAAAGAAGGACTTGGGAGATCTGGAGGTACTTTGTGCTGGTCTTTTCAATGACATTGATTTACTCCATATCTCATTTTTCATTTGGAGAAGATCTCTAAAAATGTTGCAAGTGCACTTTGAAGATTTAGGAAAACCAAATCCGCTTTTGGTGCAAGTAAAGTTGAGTATCTTCGACCCTAATGTATTTGGAGATTGGAGTGCGGTTAGGGTGTGAGAAACCGTATTGCAGTCATGAGCAAACATTGTCCCAAATAGAGCTACAAGTCGGCACAAGCCGCTCGTGTTTGACTTGTGTTCGGCTCAGTTTTTTGCTCCTTCGGCTCATGCTCATAGGGTAAATGAGTTAAATTTGAGCTTAATATTATGCCCGATAAGGAAATGAGCCGAGCTTAAATAAGAAGGTATTCAACTCGTTTAGCTCCTCTTATAAATATATAAACAAAATATAATTTGTTTATAAATTTTTCATTACCTTCCTATTTAATTAGAAGTTAATATGAAATACTTAAGTAAAATATATAATTAAAATTTGTTTAATCTTTATAGGCTTGTTTAGTCTTTGTAGACTTATGGTTTAATCTTGTCCATGTTTTATCCCCTGAGGTTTTATATTCATCTTAATCATGACCGTTAAAAAATTTCTAACTCACCCTAAAATTATATGAATTGACCTAAATACCCATGTTATGCTAATGCTAACATCTCGACTCTTTACTCTCTCTCTCTCTCTCTCTCTCTCTCTCTATCTCTCTACTCCTCCTCCACCTCCACATCGCCACCACATCAGCCACCAGACCTTCATCGACTTCACCACCATAAACTAGGTTTGCCACAACGGCCTCAACCACATACTCGAGCGCAAGAAAAACCTCCGGCCAGTACTCAACAACCCCATTTCCACCCTCCTCCAAATCCCCACTCGCCTTGTCGACTTCACCCCGCAGCTCACCCCACAGCTTCTCGACATCGACGTCAAGGAGCAACTCATGTACCAGAGCCACTAAACCCACTTACCCTGCATCTCTCTCTCGACGCTTAAAACTCAAACCCTCACCACAATCTTCTTCCTTCGCCGCTAACCAAACCCTAAACACCACCACCAATGAAGCCCCCTCCTTTTTCCGGTTCAAACCCGAGCTAGATATACAATCTCAACAACTGTGAATCCCAGTCAACAACCCCTTCTCGCCTCCCCTTCTTCTATCTGAAATTAAAAGCCATTTGGAAACATTTATGTTTCAATTTGATGGGAATTGACCACCTAATCGGGGATTTCAATCCCTAGAATTTCAGATTTAGGAACTGAAAGGTTGTTGGACGGTGAGCTCGGCGGCGCTGGTGGGTTTTGGAGGTGAAGAAAGAAAAGAAAAGAAAAGAAGCCGAGAAATGAAGTTAGAAGGAAAAAGAAAGAAGAAGAAGAAAAAAAAAAGGTAAATAAAGATAGGGGTATTCTTGTTAGTATATAATTTTTTTGGGTAAACTATAAAAAATACCCGAACTTTAAAACTCATTTTAAATAAATACCTTATTTTTAATTTATC
Source organism: Fragaria x ananassa (assembly GCA_034370585.1). NCBI lineage: Eukaryota > Viridiplantae > Streptophyta > Magnoliopsida > Rosales > Rosaceae > Fragaria > Fragaria x ananassa. Next base: position 15,841,169 of record CP139769.1, on the reverse strand, counting down.
TAATTTTTTGAAATGAGCTTCAAAGTTTGGGTATTTTTTTTTTGTAGTTTACCCAATTTTTTTTAAGGAAAATGTTAAGAACAATACATGACAAACAGTTAACTCTCAATTTTTTTGTTTAAAGTTTCAAAACAATCAAAATTGTATATGACGTTTAAAAGCCGGCACACTTTTAGCACATACCGTCAATAACACCGTTAACTCTTTGTAATTTCTCATTTTTAAAAGGGTGGTTTCGGGTTTTCTCTATTATCTCTTTCTTTATATTATGTTTTTTTTCTTCTATTTATATACTTTTTTAATCTTGTAAACTCAGACCATATATTCTTAAAGACTTTGTTATTTTCCCCTTACCTGGTTTCTTTGCTTACTATTTGTTGTATTTATAAATTACCGGGTTTGGTTTTAATGAAAGGCTTATATTCATCAAAAAAAAAGAAAAAAAAGAGAGACTTTGATGTTCATCCTAATCCAAATAAAACAATAACATAGCTTTCTCGCTATAAGTTTCCTTTCTCAATATTCACCTATATATATTAATTCAAACCCTTTATTTCATAACTTGCCAAATCAAATTATCTTCAAACTTCTTTCTACAGTCCTACCTCGATCACCATTTTTGTGTATGTTGAGTTTGAACGGGGACGAAAAAGAGAGAACAATATTTTTTCCTTTCTTATTTCCCTCTCCTTATTAATTATTAATTTAATTATTTATTTTAATAATTTATTACTGCTAAATTAAGGAGTGACAGATTTACCCCTCAAAATTTAACGGAAAATACGTTAGATAACGGAGAATGTAACGATATGTACATATTTTTGGTTGAGATTACAAGTTCATGTACCGTTATGATTGTTTTGAAACTTAAAACACCAATATTAGAAGTGAACCATTTATCATGTACTGTTCTTAATTTTTTTTTGAGTGTTTGACTGCCACATCATCATACTAACGGAGGAAGTGATGGAATAGACCTTTAAATTAGAATTAAAAACTATGACTTCAGGACCATTGAGATTAAATTAGAAGAATGAGGACTAAATCGGTGATGAATCCATACTACAAGGACTAAACAATATTTAGCCCTAAAATGTATTACAAACAACAATCAAATCAATTTGATTAGACCTAGTACCATTTGGTCTAGTGATATAGTCTTTCCTTAGTAAGCAGGAGGTTATGAGTTCAACTCACAAAACTTTGACCTGAAATATTTGCTTGATGGTTAGACATCAAATTTGGATTATTATTATTATTATTGTTATTTTTAACTTTGTAAATGAGCCAAGCAGACCTGATTTAAGCTCGATCTTAAAGAAAAATATTCAAGCCGAGCCGAGCTTGAACATGAAAAAAATTATTCAAGTTTTAGCCCGGCTTAAACTTGATAAAAAGTAAACGAGCCGAACATAAACACCTTAGTATTCGGCTCGACTCGACCCATTTTCACCCCTAGTCACAAATAAAATCCAGATTAATTTGAAGGAAGAAAGAGTAACTAATTGCCTTTATCTACATTGTGCTGGTTTTAATGATACATAAATACAGTAACTTCCAAAGTCGAACTTCCATCTTCTTGTTCCTAGTGTAACTTGATAGATCCTAAAATCTCCAAGATTCAAGCCATGGCTACCGGATGGAATTGTTGAGGATGAACTTCTCTGCTTAAGTGCTTGTTTCACTTGGATGTGGATAGACGAACCAATGTGGTAAGTGGTAAGACATTAATTCATCGGAAAGTCCTCTTGAATGAATTTTTCTCATACATAGGACATGAGCTTCTGGCTTAAATTCTCGCATTCCAACCTGTAGAACATATCTACCTGTACAACAAGTAAAAAAGAAGAATGTAAACGATCAATCGCTTAAAGTTCCAACAAAACAAAATAAAAAGTACCTGGAGTTGTAAATTATAGAACACCCTCCCTCCAGAGGACTCGAAAGTAGAAGCATTCAGTATTTCAAGCCCATCCTCCTCCAGGCTCTGCAAAATCCGAGATATGATGTTGTGGGTTGACTTAACCGTGGATATTTGAATGGCAACTTCAGTATCACTAAGACGACTTGTTGATACAGCAGATAGTGAGCTCCCACTCCTCCGAGCTGTGCTTTGTAGCTGCTTTTCCTCTTGTAATATTACATTTTCTTGCTTGGACATTTTTGATAAAAGCTCGTCTCTTTTTTGAATTAGTCCCTCTACTTGCTGTTGGAGCTCTGGAATGTATTTCAGCACCCGTGAAACTGTGGCAGGAATGCTTAATCTTTTCTGTATTAGAAAAAAAATATTTGCATAGTGTAAGTAGGATTCAATACTTGCTATTGTGGAGTATGGAACTATGGATACTTTTAGGCTTATTATTGTGTGTCATGCTCTAAAACAAGACATTTAGGCTTATTTTTCTCATGTAAAAGCAACACTAGAGAAGTTGATGGTATAGGAAAGAAACGTAGGCATACCGCATGATCAGCGGGAACGAGAGAACGCAGTGATGAGTACAAGTTGTTGATCTTCTTGCGGCGGTCACGCTCACTAGCATTGTGGTTGAGCTTCTTGACCATTGAAGATATGTTGGACTCGCCGCTGACTGCGGTGGATGGCGTGGAGTGATCTAGCTGATCAAACTGTGGCTGCAGAGTTGTTGGGAAATGAAGAAGCGATGATTCTGCTGAGTAATAGTTGTTGTGGTCCTGACTTATGGAATGATCTTCCAAGGGCCATCCAATTGTTGAAAATAGAGGAGGAGATAAAGCCAACATGGTATGAGATATGGGATTGCTGAATTGTTGAATTGAATTTGCTGGGATTTTGGTAGATATTGACATTCATATATATACAAACAGTCGTCATTTTCATGGTTCACCTCAGCATCATTAAGTTATTCAAAAGTTGAGGGAGTCCATGCAATCCAAATTTTCATTACAATAAGATGGTTAGGAAAGTGAGTGGCCAATTTATTCCCATGCCAAGCGTGTGTGTGCCCGTGTCCATCTGTTGCTGCCATAGATTTCCTCCAGTCTACAGAGACAATGTTCCTCAAGGTCTAAACAATTGTGTACATGTGGTCACTTTCAAAACTCTAAACAATTTGGGGCAAGTGCAAATAGCGCGTGTTGTGCATAAAATACACGAGTTTGGAGAGACTTGGTCACTGATTCCACGTGCCTATGCTTCTGTTTCTCATGGAGACCTCAACTCTCTCTTATTTCATTACACCAATATTCATGGCTTCCTTCCGAAGCTTATCAACTAATTAACAATTATACCTCTCTGTGTTTGTATATGTTCATTTCTATATACTAATAGATTCTGTTCTCCTTCTTGACATTTCTGTTTGTACTTGATAAATGATTAATTTCCCAACCAAAATGGATCTTCCCCTTGCTAGCTCATACGTTGGGATACAGCTTAGGAATATACGATCGAATCCTAAACATCTGTAGGTTCTAGGTACTTCAATTTTTAACCTGTAGGATGAGTTTTTCGCTGTGAGAGTACATGCCTAAGGGCAAATACTGAGCTGAGACTTGCGTTCAGCTGTCTGTGTGACTTGCTAATGTAATACATAACACAGATAGTAAAATGTCTCAAGTAATGAATAACATTGTAAGATAAAATTGATAGTGTTGAATACGTTATATGATGCTACCAGTAATTAAAGACGAGCAAAGATGCTGCATCAACAAAGCAAAGACGCTGCATCTTTTTTGTTGAACAAAGCAAAGATACTGCACTGCATCTAAACGAAAAAAAGAAAAAAAAGACTCCACTATCCCAAAATTGCACAGATCACCGATCGAGCTGCCATACACAAAATGATCCATTCACCAGCGGCCTCTTCTGCCTCTTCCCCCTCTGCTACCTCTGCCCCCTCTACCTCTACCCCTGCTTCCGAATCCATTCCTATTTTGTTTTAGTCCCAATGACTGAACTCCCCGTCTCTTTTCACGCTCTGCTTCTACATCATCATCCTCTTTATATTTTGCAGAGCCTCTAGCTCTAAAGGAAATCTCACGTGACCCTCCGGGCCCCAGCTTAACACCTCTTGGGAGGACAGAAATCCGCTGATCATCTCTGAGTGCTTTTACCCTTTCTCCCAATGGCAGCAGCTCCTCATGTCTAAGTGATGCGCCACTCCAGACTGCCTCTGCATGCCGCTCATTCTTGACTTCCAACAATCTAAAGAATTTACAACCAACTATTAGTACAGGAAAATTCAAGTTTTAACCTCCTTTAACATTCTTAAAAGTAAAAAGTTCAGACCTAACCCTTATGCAGAGACAGATATTTCTTCTGTTTATGACAATTCTATTTTATAAAATTATACCAACTTGACCAAGGATAAGAATCCTTTGCAGATGTATTTTGTATCGTCTCTTATAATTAAAACACGAAAGCTATGCGTATAAATGCAGTCCAGTTCAAAACTTGATATAATGTCTTGTTCTTCAACGGAATGCAATGTAGTCAACGGACACACAGGAAGGATAGTCTACAAAGATACAGCAAGAATGACTCACCTTGGAGCTCGTCCTTTCCCTTTTATTCTGCTGTTTCCATATTCAGGCTCGTCCTCTGATGTTGCATCACTATGATTCTCGTCTTCATCTTCCATGATAGGTCTGAAGTGTTCTTCCACCAGAGATGCTCGCTTGTTAGAAGAAGCTGGGTGTAAAGCCTTGTATTCTTGTGAATACTCATCAATTTCAAAGTCCTTCACACAAATTACAAAAGGATACATTAATGGAACTGTTAACACAATCAACTAACAAACAAGTATTGATCGTATGGTTCATTTCTTTTCCCCACCCCAAGGAAAGCAAGGTTTGCAATATGAATAAAACCGGAGCTAATACAGAGATAAAACAGAAACACACTTAACTTGGGAAAACAAAACAGGAAAAAAAAACCGAACTCATTAATATTGAAGACATGAGAAAACTAAAAATGATAGAAAGAAAAAAAAAATTCAGTTAAATCTACTACTATAAAGCCAAGCCAAAAGCTTCACCAAATTGTGGATTGCCTAAAGTACCCGTTATATTAAAAAAAATTACTTAAATGATCATATAAAGAAAACAACTTTTTAAAAAGGTCAGGACAAAGAACCTTCCACGTTTTTCTTCTATTCACCAATAACATGTGCATCGCACGGGTCAGAGGCTAGTAATAGGATAAAACACCACACTGACAAAATGCACTCAATACAACTGAATTCAAAAAAGAAGTTGCTTATCATCGGAAAAAGAAAAAACAAAAAAAACAGAGAAGTTGCTTCAACACAAATCTCAACTCCGCAAATACATGAAACAGCATGCTTATGTTGATCGAATGACCCAGAAAACCACATTTAAAGTGAGAGAGAGATTGAAAATTCTTTCTTTCCCTCACTCACACCCTCCCAAAAAACTCGCATTTAAGCTTCTTAACCACTAGGAAACAAGAAATGACAGATAATAATTTGGCAGACTTTGCCAAACAGGTGCACTGGGGTAAGCATCATTGTTGTCCTCTTTCATGGGAGCCTAGATTATCATACCTTATCTTCAAAAATTGCTTTGAATCGCTCATCTTCAAAAATATTTTTATCAAGTGCCTTCTTTTTCTTGGATGGCTTGTTCGTCTCATTTTCATCTCTAGTTTCATTTTCTGTTTCTTCATACTCCAACAACTTCACTGCCAACTGTTGGTTGACCTTGGGCAATTTTCTCTTTTTCTGCAGTAAAGAAAAAGCACAGTACAAGGAATCATAGTATTGACCTCATAATAGATAATTTAACATGAGTCTCGCACAAAGTCGATATAATATAAAAACACTCTAGGACTGTGAACACTATGGTCCCAAATTAACAGTTGAATCAGTTTCTCAAAAAGAAATATGAGCACCTCGAAGCAAAGTTGAATGTTCTTTAAAGATAACTAACTTATATAGATGAAAAGAAAATAGGAAGTAGTCTGGATGCAAAGGTACCAAAAAAAAAAATCATACGGTTGTAAATATATAAACAGTATTCAGAAGAAAGTGTCTAACCGTAATTCGCTGTCCCGCAAATTCTTTTTCTAGCTTCTGCCTTTTCTGTTGTTCAATGTATTCACTATAATCAAAAGGCTCTACCATAGCTTTTGCCTGCAGAAAGTATGCAATAAGGATCATTAGACTACCAAATTAGTACCTTATAAGCAAGTGACCTATCATCTTTGAATAGAAATAAGTAACGTTTCACCAACTCACGGTAATTAAGCCATCAATGCTCAGTGCCAGAAAATGTTTACTAAGAATAGAATATATAGTAGAAAAGGAAAAGGGCGACACAAATTTATTTATTTTTTGCAACAAGTCCAACAATTCTTTCCATTTATGAAATATAGCTAGGGGCCAGCATACTATTGGATGGTAAAGCTTCATTTTGGTTCCAAGCATTCATTAAACCCTTGATCAAAAATGAAGGCGGCCTTACCTTTTTATACAACGAATAACGAACAAAGTACCCATGCATGTAAGCCCTGAGTAGATTGGTTCCAATTAGTGTAGTCAACCTCAACCTCTCAAGTTCTTCCTTCGTCAAAAATTTGAAATTATCGTAGATTGTCGTCTGTGCACCCTCCTCTAGCTCTTCCTGTAAAAATAACAGGCAAGCAGCTAATAAATGAAGATATAAGAATGGAACCAAATTAATACAGGAAAAAAAGGAAGTTGAAAACTACAGTTAGATTTTGCAGGTAAGAACACCAATTTGGAGCAGGTCCAAGTTCAGGTATGAAATACGATGGTATCTGACTACAGTCCAGAGCCAACAGCATCAATCCACTGCCAGGAAATGTACATATATCATTTATTGCTCCAGCCGTGGGCTCAATGCTTGTCATTCCTTCTCCCTGAACACAATGGAATATCCATTTGCTTGTATATAGAGAAAAACAATATTCCAAACTTTTCATTATATCCAAAAGTATACTAACTTACCGTATCAGGGTCCCATATTCTAACAACGTGACTATCAGTGGTAATTAGCTTCGGCCGTTCAGAATTAAGAGTTTGATGCCACTTAATGTCTAATATTGGGCTGCCATACCTATGAAACAATGACAGGATCTTCAACAATCAGTAAATTACAAGGGGGGAGAAAAACAAGGCCCCTTATCATGTTGAAACAGGAAAAACTGCACAAGGAGGATGTACTCACATGTGATCCTTAACCTGTATAGGATGTGATGAACGCAAGTCATAGATGAGTACCTGCAGTTCAATGACACAATTGAAGTTATATTATTCAATCTGAATGCAATTAATTCTTGTTGAGAAGTGGCTTGCAACTACAGAAGGTACAGGTGATGGTCCCAACAATTCATCTTGTTATCTACTAATGTACAATGAAGATGCAAATCCATACTTGTTGAATTGTAGTGTATTCTTACCACCAAACATGCAATCTTAATCATCACACCTACTTGTCAATCATTACTTATTCAACTATACCCACTTCTTCACACCAAATTCTAATATGAGGGCAGTGATGCAAATTATTTCTCAAGATTTGTCTTGGGACTTTGATTAAATTAAAACTGGAAACAATGATGGGAAGAACACCCATTTCACTAACCACTGGCTGCAGCAATTGACGAATCATGTGGTAGAATTTTCCGCATAAGGAAATATGGTCCTCAAATTAGTACCTTTTTGAGTTTATTCTTTTTCTAAAGTCAAGGCCACAATATGAAATTTTGGCATATGTAAACCTATTGACTGATGTAAATACAACAGAAACATTCCAATGGATCCATATCATCATGTTCTTCTTATACAGAAATGTTCACCTAGTCATCAACTGACCAAGAAAAATACTCAATCACCCTTGGATGTAAGTCTAAGGGTAGAGAGGATTATCAGAAACTTAAGTTGTTTTATTCTCCACTGTGATTGACCAAAATTACTTTGGTCAATGTCTGACCAGGTGAACATTACTGTCCTCATATGCAAGACAATTCCCCACCCCAGGCCGCGCACACGTGGGGTTTTATTACAAAGAGTCTATAGGATCCTTTGTTGTGACTAGCTTAAGAACCGCTTGATTGTTTTCTTTGTATTTAAACATCCTGACGAGGACATCACAGTCAAACCTTTTAAGTTTTATGAGCGAAAGAAATGGAAATAGAGAGCACCTAATCATTCCCTTTCCATATGGCCTGATTAACTGCTCTTGGTGTAAAATCTGCAGCTTGGAGGGAAAGCTGAGTATGATTCTAGAAGTCTCTAAGCTCTGTGTCCTCTCAAATTTCTGCCTTGTGTCTGTTCAGCTTTTCATTTCAGTTCAGAAGTTTAAAGATTTCTTTCATGAGGTCTTTTATGCTTCCGTTTTGGATATTTACGAGTCCTAATATTTTATTTTATTTTGAAACTAGGGTATCCGGATCTTTGACCCGACTAATCCCTAGGCTTCCTGCCTGACCCCATGGGAGAGGGTCGAACCTGACCTCTTGGGAGCAAACCAAGTGTCTGACCGCTAGACCAACAACTCTTTGGTGATATTTAGAAATCCTAATGAGTCTTTAATGTTAGTTAATGTCAGATATCTTCTCTAGTATAAATAAGTGGAAGTGCCAGATGGCTGATCACGTTATGTTATATGAATAAAATTATCAGAGAGTTTCTGAGTTTTCCTATGATGGGATTAGGTTTCTCACCCAACACTAGGCTTCTCACCTGTGATGGGATTATTGTGAAGCCTAGTTTTGGGTGAGAAGCTTAGTGTTGGGTGAGAAACCTGGGAGTGATTCCTAAATCAAAGTGTTTTGTGTACGTTTAAAGCCTTAAGCTTTAGAGTTTGTCGATCTGGTATATAGGCAGTTTGTATACTTCAACACACCTCTTATGTTGAATATGACTGAAAGGCCAATTTTATGCTATTGGAAGGTAAATCTGGATAAGCTAATAATTGTTTAAATTTTTAAATAAGCCAAGCTATCAGTTATGTGTTGCCGTTGAGGAAAAACTACATTAGCTATTGCAAGGTTGAGAATGATCAACATGGTGGGAATTTCCAATATGAACACAACTAAAATAAAATAAAATAAAAATTGCATTGTACCTTTATTAGATTAAAGAAAAAATAATTATACCTTCCCTGCACTGCTTCCAACAGCCATTAAGAACCCCGTTTTTTCATCAAATTGTACTGCTGTAACTTCCTGCAAATCCAAAATGCAGTCAGACGGTTAATTAAGACATGATTATAAGCAAAGAGAATGAGGAGGTAGAGCAGTCAGAAAAAGGAAAGAAATGTAATTAAGAGGTCCTCTCAAAGGAAAGGGCTGGGGGAAGGAAAAAAAAACACAAACTATAATGAAACTGTAGACAGGAGATCTTTACCTGGTCAATGTCACCAGCCGGTCCCGCAGCATTTATCCTACCAACTGGAGATTTCATTCTCAAGTCAAAACATTCAACAGCGCCATCCTCACCACCACAAGCAACTAAACCATGAAGCTTGCTGAAATTTCAAACCAAAATCTCCTCGCTCTTAGATAAAAACCAACACCAACTATATAAATGAAAAGAAAGCACATATCTGATATTTAAATAAGAGAAAGAAGAAATTAAGGACAAGAAATCACCTTTGAGAAACTACATTAAGCGCTGGCGACTGTGTGTTGAGGGAAGTTAAAAACCGCCCCTACAAAACAGTGAGTGTAAACATTGAAAGAAGTGTGAAGCAAAGGAGAAACTTGTTTAAAAGAGTGTGGTTGATATAAACAAACCTGTTCCAAATTAATTCTGTAAATTTCAGGAGAAGAGGCAGCACAGAGCAAATCACATGACCAGCAATCATAAGCCATATCCCTACCCATTCTGTAGACAGACACAAGTTGAATCAACACAACACATTGTACAACAGAAAGGAAAAATTGAATGCGTTCAGAAGAAGGAACCTGGGAATCCGCAAACTGTAATGCTTTCCGTATTTGGCATGTAGATAAACAGAACGATTGGCACACAAAAAGGCAAGCTTGGAATAATCATCGGCCAAAACCTAAACAGATAACAAGCCGGTGAATATATAAGAGATGTTGTGAGATGAGAAATGAAGTGGAATAGAGAGAGTGACCGACCTGAAAATCAATGATCTCGGAGTCGAGGTGCCTCTCAAACTTGAGGGAGAGTTCCCTGAGCTCGTAAACTTTGACTTGGGGTGGGTATATACCTGAATCACGGAATGAATCAAGGAAGGATTGTGAAATTGAAATTGGATGATAGTCGTAAGTAAATGCCATTACCAGATGCAATGAGGAACTCGCCGTCGGGGGTGGCTTTGATTTTGGTGGTGGCGGTTTCAAAGCGGAGATCCTGGATCAGGTCCACTCTTTGCATATAATCTGAATGAATCCAACAAGGACATGAATACCAAGTAACTAGACGAGAAGAAGAATAGGGTCGGCGGAAAAGGTACTTTTGTCCTTGCGGAGAGCACGACGCTTGTTGGGGTCCAGCCAGGTAGCCAGAGAGGGCTGCTGATTAGCAACGCTGTACATCTTGACGCCATTGATGGAGGTCGACTTCAGTTTGCCGCCATGGTATGCCATCCTGCCGAGTTTCTTTGCGAGACCTCCAGTATAGCATATAGGGTTTCTTTGCTGCTCTCTGGAGTCGCCGGCAAAAGGTTTCTACCTCATTCTGCCGAGTTGACGTGCTCCATACATAATCCGACACGTGGTCAATTTTAAAAGAAAAGTAGATTTGGGGTTTAGGGTTCAAGGGGATGAAAAGAAGCAGGGAACTTGTGAAAGTACTCGAATGGGCTGGGATCAAACCAAGAGTGGTTGGAACTAGCTTACCTTCATATTTTGTTAGGCCAATGAAGAACTAGGAATCCTTCGATTTTGCGACTTAATCAGACTCCTTGCTGCACTAAGAATCCTCCTTTGATTATGATTTCTCTCAATTCTTGCGTTTTAGCCTTCTTTTGTGTAAAACTGTTTCTTTTGACCTACAACACAAAACAAGCTAGAAATGACGTTATTAAAAGAATAACGAAGTTAAATATGGTCGGAAATACATTAAGAACATAACATAAACGGCGTTTATCATGCAGTTATAGCCAAATTGGGCTGGAAAATCATTACTCAGAATGACAACCGATGGGTTCAAATTATGAAGGCTAAGAAGAAAGCATCTTCGTCTCTAGCTTGGAAAGGCATTTTAGACCAATGAGATCTTATTCAAAAGGGCATGAGACATTACCTTTTGGACTTTTAATTGGGTATTTCTTTTTCCTCTTATTAATCTTATTGATGAAAATAATCGTAACAATGTAAATTGGAGTGATTTTGTGGTTGGTTACATTGTTAATAAAGCTTAGAACAGGTTGAAATTACTTACTGTTCTAGATACAAATACTGTGGATCAAATTTTTGGCATTTCTATTCCTATGAATCAGGGCCGGCATTGAGATTTTCGGGGTTTTAGGCGAAAACAAAAATGGGGCTCTCAATCTCTCACCTTCAAATATATTTTTAAGTTTTTTTTCTTTCTTTAAAAGTAATTTAGTAAGTTTAAATAAAATTCACTAATAAGTTTAACAGTACATCAATCTCAAAATGATGATGGCAGTGTAATGCATATCAAAGAAAGAAATCTAAAAAGAAAACAGAAAAAATAAAAAATAAAACTGATGTATATGAGAAGAGAAAGAATAATAAAAAAATAAAATACATGCATATAAAAATAATTCAAAGAAGCAAGCGCGTTTCGAACCAGGGATGTCCTCCAATTGTAACATCCGCCTCTACCACTATGTTAACAACAAATAATGTTTATTTAGAGAACTTGTATTTATATATTACGTTTTAATAGATTTTAAAAAAATCAGAAAACTTGATTTTATTTTTTGAGGGCCGTAAGTCTTGGGGCTCTAGGCACATGTTTTCTGGGCCTCTGGTCAGGGCCGACCCTGCTATGAATTCTCAGTTAGATTCTTTTATTTAGAGTTGCAGCCCCAATGGGGAATTTACGATTAAGTCTGCAACTTGGATACAAAATTCTGAAGTTGAACCTCATGAAAATTCTTCTCTGTTGAAAAAAGTTTGGAAATCAGATTTGGCTCCCAAAATTAAAGTTCTTGGTTGGCTCCTTCTAAGGGTTAGGTTAAAGACTAGAAGCTGCACATGTTTGGTATTAATCCTACTAACTTGTGTCATTTGTGTGATCACGAGGAAGAAACTATATATCTCTCATCTTTTTTGTAAAAGTCGTAAAACTGATCAAGTTTGGAATCTTGCTAATTGCAGAGATATCTGCAATTCTGATAACTTGGCCCAAAAGCTGCATGACCTTTTTATAAATAGTCCATTTGATGCTTCTAAGTTTGGAAGATTCTTACTTTGTGTCGACAGATTTGGCAGAAAGGTAATGATTATGTTTAGGAACAAAATTTTCTCTACTCATGCAGTTGTGGCTTATGCTGCAACATATCACTGTGCTACTCCAAAGTCCAAACCGCATCAATTCTTCCTCCAACAGTACAGGCTCAAGGCTCAACATCAAGTGGAATCCCCCTCCTCAGGGCCAAGTCAAGATTAAAATTGATGACTCAGTTATCCAACAAATTTTTGATGCTGTTGTTGAATTTATTTTGAGAGATTATGTTGGGTGCCCTTTAATTACTTCTGCTCGAAAACTCAGAAAGACAAATGTTCCCGTTGCAGAATCCACTGCACTCAAAGATAGTCTTGTTAGAGCGTAAGAAATGGGAATCCAAGATTTGTTGGTGGAAAGTGACTCTTCGTTAATCATCAATTGTTTTTATGGGAAGTTTAAATGTCCCTGCAGGCTTTTTTAGATTGTCCAAGACATTAAGAAGATTACAAGCTATTTCCATCGCATTCACTTCCAGCATAATTTCCGTGAAACCAACTTTGTTGCCAATTCTCTTGCCAACCTCGGTCAGCATTGTGCGAGGTATAGTTTATGAGATTCAGATTTTCTCCTTGTTGTAGGTTCAATTATAACTTTTGATATCTTCAGAGCAGGTTGTTTCGCTTTGTAGGTTCAGTTATAACTTTTGATCTCTTCGAAGCATGTTGTTTTAGAAGTTTCGTTTTATAATAGTCCTTTAACATTAAAAAAAAAAAAAAAAAACTTGGCACCCAAAACGGCTGCACACACCAAGCAATGGAGCTAGTCTTGAGGTAACTACTAACTAGCTAGGGCCTCGGGACTCACACTCTCTCATGCCAATCTCTCTCTCTATATCTTTGCTTTGTATTGCTCATGATATGTTTTCAGAAAAGAAAACATTATCATTACGTGTGATCCATTATTTTGATAGATGGATGACTACTTAATGATCCATGAACTAATTTAAGGCTTCTTCTGCTCATACGTTGAGTCAATTGTTGCCCTTTAAATTTCCAGTCACACAAGATAAACCAAACAAGCAAGCTAGTTAGTCTTGAATAATCACTGGACCCTCATCATAACTATTCCTTTTCCTTTCAAACAGGCCGGGAGCTTTACATATGAACTAATCAATGAAATGATTTGAACCAGGATCCATCATGTGATTCCTCCCAACTACCACTCAATATTTAAACCACTAGGGCTGTTACTTTCATATTCTGTTATTTTTGTCCCAGTCTCTGTCTCCTTACTCATTGTCATTATTAATTTTCATATATGGGGGTCTCTCTAATTGTCCATGTTAGTATTAAACAATGATTTTAGCTCTCCTTGTAGTGAGTAATAATTCTAATTCTTTTGTTACTATCATGTCAAACGGCAAAAGGGATCTATTAGAAGAATATGTAGCATATATAAGGACAGAGACAGAGTGCAGCAGCAGATGAAGGAAAAAAATATGAACGCAGCAGTGAGAGTTGGAACAACAACACAAGTTCAAGTATGGAGTCCTCATCAACAACTCCAAGCAGAAACACAGTATTTCCGGCCATGAAGCTACATCCTTCTACTTCCTCCCTAAGACCATCGTCTTCTTCTTCTTCATTACCTTCATTTGTGTCTTCCGTTAATGTCCCTGATCGTGATGATTCCCCTGCCACCACCCCGTTTCGATTTTCTGGTGTCCCATTTTCCTGGGAACATGTTCCTGGAATTCCAAAAAAGCAAAGCTTGAACTGCAAGAAGGAACATTGCAGCTCATCATCACTGAAGATTCTCCCATTGCCTCCTACAACCACTCATCAAGCTCCAAAAAAGAAGCCATCATCCAACCCCAAGCAAACTAGTACGTTCCCCAAAGATCCTTTCGTTGCCGCTTTAGTGGAGTGTTCCAAGGAGGAAGATGAAGAACAAGATCAATATTCCAAGAACAATGGTCAAGCTGACATATTCCAATGGAGTGCCAAGGTATCAAGAAGTGTAAGTGACAGGTTTGGATTTGTCAATCTTTACACATCGTCTTGTAAAAGAGGCTGCGCAGTTTCTCAATCTATCATACATGTTCCGAGGTCCATCAGTAGAACCTCCTCTAACTACGATCTAATTAGTCACCGTTCCCGTTCCCGATGAGTTTGTCATCATCATCACTACAATAAAAATCTATGCTTTGCTGTCTCAAAGATTTGTGCCTTGTAATTCATATATGTGTTTGTTGCCAACGTATTGAGCAAGTTCTATATGCATAATATATGGTTCTCGTTGCTGTAATCATGTGATGTGTGTGGCAGCATGAGTGAAATTTACACGACCCCATGTGGTAGAAGTAGACAGTCGACTCTTGTCTGCTACAACAGACTAGTGACATTGTTTATATATCTGTTGCTTTTAAAAGGATATGTTGAAGTTGTGTTGCAGCACACTTTGGAATGGCTTCTCCATTTGCGCGGTATAATACTTGTTCAAGGGTCTGTTTACAGCACATCAATGTTTTTATATATCAAGTAGAAGTTGGATAGACAGATGAACTCGCTCAATAGTGAATGTTAGACTTGGGAGTAATTATTCTCTGTGCCATGTGGTGCACCGACTAATCGTATAACTCAAATTCATGTAAGGACCAACATGGGGTGAAAAAAGAGAGTAAAAGAAAACATAAAACAGATGGTGTTCTAGGTACAAATAATAATTTCTCTAGACTTGATGCTTCCTCGATCTCTTATAGAAAGACATTTTAACCTCATTTTGCTAGATAAATCCCAGTAGCATATTTTAAGGGTATTGTTATTAACAAACTCATTTTTGTTATCAACACACCCTATCTATTTTGCTATCCACACATTTTTATTTTATTTATAAACTTGCCACTTGAATTTGATTGATAATTGATTCTCACCATATATAACGTGTGTCAAAAACAATAGTAGATGTGTTAACAACATCACCCTATTTTAATTGAAGAATTTTAAAAATCTTGGAGGCAAGTAAGATAACCTTATTTCTAGGGACCAAAATTGTTTTTTTTTTTGAAGAGAAAAAAAAAACTTGTATAAGCAAAAGCCCCTAGGGCATCCCAAGCTTTAAAAGACTCGCTAGGCCCTATCATCCCAATGTAATAGAACAACACTAGAATGACCAATATTAGCAATGACATCCGCTACAAAATTAGCTTCATGAAAGACATGTTTAAAGCTAATGGAATCAAAATTAGTCGTCAACTCTCTAATGTCTTGAACTAGCTTGATCGATCGCTAAGGCGGATCAAATCGACCATTCTCACCGCTTCAATTACTAGCTTGGACTCAAGTAAAACCTTTCTCCTTTGCTTTCATCAAGCTATCTCTCAATGCCAACGCCTCTGCAATAGACACTGAGGTTCTTCCAATATGTATAGATACGGCAGAGATAGGCCTGCCATGAAAATCATGAATGATAAACCCACTTGCCGCCGAGTCTCCCATAACCGAACCATCAAAGTTAATTTTAACAAAAGAACTAGGGGGTGCTTGCCACTTAATAGTGGCACTCAGGTTTAGAAGTTGCACACCACTAGGACTCTTATTAAGGTTAACACAGCTTGAAGACATTAAAGATGCTGCCATGGTAGTTGAGAGGGGACTAGGATGTTGCCCCTCTCTAAAAACTGTCATTTCTGGTTTTCCAAACCTGCCAGCATATAGTGATCACTTTTGCAAATAAATCTGCATCATAAGGCTGGTTAACAAAGAGTTCCTTAAAGACATTAAGGTAACCTTCTTCCCAATCAATTGGGGAAACAACATTGGATAAGGTCCAAACCTGTTTAATGAAATCACAATATCCAAACAAATGGTTAGCAGTTTCATTATCATTATTATTGCACAGAGGGCAAGAATTATCACTCATTAATCCGAATCTGGACAATCTATCCCTCATTTTGAGCCTTTCTCTAAGCAGTAACCAGCCAAACATTTTAATCTTTGGCTGAATCTCAAGTTTCCATAACTTGTTTAACAAGTCAATTTGGTCATGTTTGTGAACTCGATCATATTGTAACCAAGTGGCAGATTTTATAGAAAATTTGCCATTGGAGGAAGGGCCCCAAATGAAAGCATCTTCTTGCTCAGAAATAGGTAGAGGAATACCATTGCAAATATAGTCAGCCACATACTCATCAAAGTTGATTCTGCTTTGTCTATCACGAGGTAATAAATTTAACAAGGGGTAATCAAATACCCAATTGAAAGTCCAAAACTTAATTAGCTTACCATTGCCAACAATCCATCTCATGCCTTTCATAATTAAGTCTCTAGACTCCAACACTCCATTCCAAGCAGTAGAGTTTCTCTGCTTTTTCTTTGCCTGGAAAAAAGAAACTTTCCATAAGTACTTTTTCCTAACAATTTGAGACCACCTGTCACATCCCAAATTTTACCCTTTGAAACAAATTATCAAAAGCAATGATTTTGAATGTGAGATTTCAAAAAAATGAATTTGAATGTGAATCGGAAGATTATCCAATGCAAAGGAATAATTAATTATTCACAAATGACAGAAAGTAAAAATTAAAATCATAAACCTTACAACCATATTGAAGGTATATCAAACTCTAAACCATAACGCGAAAGCGCAAATTTAAATCTAGGAATTTACATAAGAATCATGTCACTCAGACGTCAGTTACTACTCCTGAATGCCTCTTGTTAACCTTCAAAACTCCCTGCAAAGACACTCCCTATGCCATAATATGGTGTACCGGGTTCACAAAAGAAAAAGAAAACCCGGTAAGCTTATGAAGCTTGTATGAGCAAAACTACACAAGAGACTATTATGCACTGATAAATTACTTTAAGTAATACAGGAGAATATTTCATAAGAGTGTATGTTGAACAAATTTTAAAATAACAATACATAAGACTACTAATGATAACACACAATAAGTCTCGTACTAAACAATATATAGAGATGATATTCCACTTTATTCTACACATTGATGTAATACTTGGAGAAGAATAAAATAGCATTTCATAGGTTTTTGATAACAAACAACTCTATAAAATAAAAATTTCATGAGACAACAGTTATAACATCCAGTACGTCTCCTACAAAGCGGTAGTGTCACCTTGACGTGGTGGAAGTCATCAGTTCGAGCCTGATTATCCCTAAACCCAATGTGAGTTTTTCCATTTTTATTTGCTACCCCGCCGTCATCGAATGATAATGGGTAAGAGGCTCTTGGGATTGACGTGAGGGGTTAGGGATGGCTATATTTCTGGGAGCGAAATCCAAGCGAATTTGAAGCGCATGGATACAAGTTATGCCTTGGAATGAAAGACAATTCCGAATCCGCTTTGTCTACAAACAAGGAAGCTATAAGTAATGCAACTATGAATCTCATGGAGTATCACCCTGATCTACACATATACAAACTCAAGACAAATGACGCAGCATTACACAATTCGATTTAAGAATACACAATGACTCCTCATCTATAACACCCACATGGATCAAACTCACCAAGTAGAGCACTGCTCTAACACGGATCAGACTCACCTTGCTGAACCAGACCGCACAAAATAATACTGAATTGACAACGATAGACTAGTGCACTAACTGTAATGAGGTTTTTCACCCCCGAGACTCCCCTTGTTCGAATTTACTTGTTCTCTGCTTGCTCACTATGGGATCAGTCAAACCCATACTACAAGAAACTCAAAAGTAATCAATCCTTTAACCATTTGGCTCCACAATAATATAACTCTAATTTACTAACAACTTGTTATCGCTACCTTCACATATGCAGGTATAAGAAAACCAATTCAATCACACAAAATTGATTATTAAATCCCCAAGAATTGAGTATATCACAGTATCACTTTATGCAAGAACTCTTCTACATATTTCCACATATATTCCAGATAAGAACATATATAAATAGAAGATCATAGGTAATTATATAGTTGCAGGAACATTCCGGACTACTTAAAACAGAGTAATTATAATCAAATTGTGATACTAGAATTTAAGACATGAATTTGCAAGCATAAAGACACTAGAAGGAAATAGTATCAACACTAAAACAGACTAATATTAGACATCAAAATGCAATATCAGTAAGTGGTAGTAGTAGCAATGACTTTTAATTATTGGGTTTTCACACAGGAATTTTGACACAACTCCATGATCTCAAAACATACCCAAATTAGATAATACTTGATCCTATAGATGGAGAATGACACCCTCTATAATAAAATTTGAGATTTATAGTCAATTGAGGAGTTCAAGAACCAGACAAGTCCTTGAATCCATTTGGTTTAAAACAGAAAAAGAAACAGACAAGAATAACTTCACATCACCATAACTTCCCCAATTCTCAACCAAATTACACAAATAATATGCCGATTTTATACTACTCAAAATGCCCAACAAATCTGTACAACCAATTCATGATTTTAAAGACAAACAAGGATGCTAAATTGACCAATTACAGTAAATTCGACCCCAACTATAAAAGAAGAGAAAATCCGACTGAACCTAGTTTCCATACAACCAAACATCCCTAAAATTCAAGTTCCTATCAATAGAATGTGAAATCCTCAATGGCAAAACAACAACTAAGGATTATTGGAAACAATGAAAGAGGGAAAGAAGAACAACTGTAATCATTGAACTAAGAAATTTCAGAAGTTTTAGTCACCTAACACTTGCTCCCAAACGCAAGACTTCAGTTCTCCTCCCTCTCCTCCAAATCGTCTGTCCTCATTCCCGGAAACTAGTCGACAAAACCAAAGTATTCCAAAGTCAGTTAAGTTAACTGCCTCCAGTATTCCCTTTCAACTCTCTCTCTTCTTCTTTTTTTGCTACCTTAGTCCTTTAAAAAAAAACACACACTAACCACTACTCATCTTTACTAAAAAGAAAAAAAAAAACAAATAAATAAAAATACCTATATATTTATATAACCATGTAACAGTGTAGATATATATTCATGTGTGTGTATACATAACCAAAAGAAAACAAAAGTTGAGTCATTACACCACCAGTTCTGGTCATCAGAGATGACTTTCCAAGCAAGCATTATTAAAGAAACTTGTAGGTCTAATACCAAGACCTCCCACAGCCTTGGGTTTACAAACTTGTTCCCAAGCTACAGGAGGACGTTTCATGTCTGATCCCCAGAAGAAATCTCTTGTTAGTTTATCAATTTTATTGGTCAGCTTTTTGGGACATTTAAAGCAAGATATAACATGATTAGACATGAGAGCAAGATTGGACTTAATAAAAGTTAGTCTACCTGCTCTTGAAAGTGTTCCTTTCTTCCCACCCTGCAAGCTTATTGGTAAGCTTGAGAAGTAGCTCTTTTGCATTAACAGAATCTTTCCAGAATAAAGCATTATGTACCAAATATTTTTCAACTGTAGATTTTTGTTGAATATTCAAAATGTTAACTATTTCATTTTTGATAGAAAAATTTACCCTTGAAGAGAAAAACAAAGAAGACTTGTGGTAATTAATTTTTTGTCCCGAAGCCTGGGCGAAAAGATTGAGGATTGTTGAAATATTTCTTGCACCTTTTCTGATAGCTTTTGCAAAAATAAAACATTCATCAGCAAACATTAAGTTGGAAATCCTTCACCAAGAGGAGATGACAATAATCCAACTTGTGATTTATGATCTATTGATAAGGCATTAAGTTGTCTGATGAGAGGTTTCATAGCAAGAATGAAAATGCAAGGGGACAGAGGATCACCTTGCCTAATTCCCCTAGTTGGCTTAAACCAACCACAAGGGGTTCCATTTATTAATAAAGAGAAAGAAACATAAGAAATACAATTGCAAATTAAATTGATCCAGTTATCATGGAAACCAAACCTTTTTAGGCAGTGGGCTATATACTCTCCGGTATTGTCCTCAAAAGAAAAGGTTCTAAGCTCAGAAATATCAAAACCAAAGGTGATTTTCTAGTATGTGATAAAGAGACCAACGAGAACCTGGCCAAAAAGCCATAACACCCATCAAGGACACAATGGAGACGCTCATGACAAGCTATGCACGACATCTTCGTAAAATTGACCAATCTATCCAAAAAAGCGATATCGTGATCTCTACAACACTCGATAATGGACATAGTAGGCACAAGCGAGTTGTTTCCTTCAAAAACAAAAATTGAAGTTAGCATCATCTGCTCCTTTAAAAGTTAACCTTAAAAGTAGAAAGACAATTTTAAAAGCCACTCCCCTAAAAGTCATGGTTAAGCAGGTAAATGGTATGATTAAAGTAAAGGTTCCTGAGCCAGATTCCTTCGAGTCAGGCGTCCTTATGGATTTTGGGAAGACTATGTTTCGTGAGGAAGACAAGACACAAGAAAATTTGCCTCGCGTTTCTGTGTTTCGACATCTAGCAATTGAACCCTAACCTCGAGTTTCGGTGTTTCAACCATTGGGTGAAATTCATCCCAAACCACAAAAGAACAAGAAGTGGAAGCTCAAGATTAAACAATAAGGAGTATTGATTTCTAGACAAGTGGACGAGAGTACAGAGGAATTTGCATCAACGAATTGCGTTTCCATCGAAGAAGATCAAATCGTAGATGAAGAAGCATATGCATTCATCGATAGTGCTCAACCTGCCCCGCTCCAGATGGGAAGACGGAGGACAAGCGACAGTTGATGAACTCCAATCAATAAATTTAGGCACCAGTGAAGACCCAAAACCCATATTTGTGAGCGCTCTTTTGACTCTAGAGGAATTTCAAGACTAGAATCTTCTACAAGAATATAAAGATGTGTTTGCATGAGTGATAGGAGCATTAAAATGCGACGTTCTTAATATGTTTTTACCTCCATTTATACTTTGCTTAACCCTTATTGTTGTAATATTAAGTCATTTAATCAAGTTAAGAGTTTATGGTAGAGTTGGTTGTATATTGTGTTAAAACGAGCTGAAAATACAGAATTTATCAAGAGTTTTATTTAGAGTAAAATTCCTTGTGCAACTAGGAAACCTAGTTAGATTAAAAGTCTTCATTATTCGACGATTCTGTAACATTTGTGATAATTAACTTGTCTTTATTTTATTTCTTCTTTCTTATTTTCAGAAATTAAAGAAGAATTGAGGATTAAATAAGGAGATAATTCAGGAAGAGAGAAAAGAGAAAGAGGAGAAAACCAAGGAGAAATAAAGAAGAAGACCAGCTGTGTACAGCTAGGATTGAGGGGATGAGGCGGCCTTTTAATGAGCAAAATAATAAAGAAGATTGGAAGGAAGAGAAGATTTCGTGCAGCAAACCAAGGAGAAGATAAAGGAAACATTGGCATTGATCAGAAAGATTCATGGAAATTTATAATGCAAACTTTTTGCAAATACCATGACAATTGCTGGGAAATCAAATCAGATTTTATGATGTCTTTTAGCTTGCATAATTCAAGGAAATAAGAAAATGAACCTGGTCATCATTCTGGGAAAAGAAGAGAAAGTTATGACACCAAATTGAGGAGAAATACAAGGAAAATGTCTTCTTTTACTCAAGGGAAGAAATCAGGTCTAAAGTGTGACTTAATAAGAGCATTGGATTAGAAATTGATGAATGGCTAGGATTAAAATTCAAAGCTGCTCTCCCTCTATAAGTAGGATGCTTCATCAACAAATTGATCATCACATCTTCCATACAAACACAAGCCAAAACTCTACCAAATTCTCACCATAAACCCTATACAGAAACTAGATTAGCCGAACCACCATCATCTCCCTTTTTGTTTTGTTAAATTCCATCACCGATTTCACCACCTTTGCAGCCACCATTCAAGGTTTCTACAAAGTGTGATCCATTCTTCTCATGGCTGTTTATGTTTTTGTAATTTTACAATACTTTGTCTATGAAGATTGTATGTTTTTATGGTTGCCGATTTGGTTTTGTAACATGTTTAGATTTTCTGATATTTATAACTTATGTATGACGATTGTTACAAGCTTGTTCATGTGATATTTTCTGTGTTAGATTTAGGGCAGCATGTTTCAATGTGTTCTTGATTGTATTCGATTAGTTTTCTGAATTGAGCAGGCAAAATCAATGGTTACATATAGCCTAAGGCCATGGTTGTTATGTGGGTTGCGATTTCATTCACCAAAGTGATATATGATTTAGTCATACGCGAAGTTGTCTAGGTCTTTGTTGCTTAAAAGTGGTTAAGTATAATTCTGAAAACTTGCATGTTAATAGGATGAGTGATGCCATACCTTGTGCATGTTTCTAATTCGGCTTACTATGCTTATGTGTTTTCTTGTTTAATTTCTACGCGAAGTGTTTTTAAATGAGTTAACATACAATTTAGGATTACACGCGAAGTTGATTCTAAATACTTGTGAAGTCTTAACGATTGGAGTAACCGCGAAGGGCTCTAAATCAGAACCGGAATTGAAGTAGAGTCTAGGATGTGTTGAAACTGTTGTACCGAATGTCTTGCATAGTTTGTTACATGTTCTTGAGTGTTTTCATTTCTTGTTTTATGTGAAGTTGTTGATCACATGTATATATATTAGTTTAGGTTTTATTTCAGCAGTAGTTTTAGTTAGATAATTCTTTCCAAAACCCCCCAATTTCTATGTGTATTATGTGAATATGTATTAGCACTTATAAGTTCAATTCACCATTTGACATCCCCGGACTGAACGATCCATACTTATTCTATACTAACGATGACATTTGCAGGATAATAATTGTGTGAGGTTGCATTATTTACTTTTTTGTCGATGTAGTCTCCATCAATGAGGCTATCAAGACATACCCGGTCTAGATCCAGAAGTTGCTGTTCATAATCTCGTAGTATCAAAGAAAAAAAAGGTGGGTTAAACAAGCACCAAGACGCTTTCGTATAGAGCTAGCTACTCAAATTGAAGCTGAAGTGGATAAGCTCATTGATGTGGGTTGCATTCGTGAAGTTAAATACCTTACATGGCTGGCCAGTATTGTACCTGTTAAAAAAAAAGAATGGACAAATCCGCATATGTGTAGACTACAAAGATCTTAATAAAGCTTGCCCAAAGGATGAATTTCCATTGCCAATTACTGAACTTTTAGTTGATGCAACAACAGGTTTCGGTGCTCTGTCCTTCATGGATGGCTACTCCGGCTATAACCATATAAAAATGGCATCGAAAGATGAGGCGTTTATAGTATTTCATACTCCCAAAGGGGTATATTGTTACACAGTTATGCCTTTTGGTTTAAAAAATACAGATGCTACCTACCAAAGAGCGATGACAACCATTTTTGTTGACATGTTGCATAATATAGTCGAATGCTCCGTTAACGACTTGGTGGTCAAAAGCAATAAGAGGGGGCATCACCTAAACGACTTGAGAATTCTTTGAGAGACTTTGAAAAAATAAGCTGAAAATGAACCCTCTTAAATGCGCATTTGGAGTAACATCTGGTAAGTTTCTCGGTTTCGTTGTCAGGTACCGAGGAATAGAAATTAATCCAACCAAAATCAAAGCAATAAGGGAAATGCCACCACCAAAAAATCTTCGAGAGTTGAGAGGATTGCAAGGGAGACTCGTTTATATAAGAAGATTCATATCAAATCTTTCTCGAAGGTGCTAACCATTTTCAAGATTGATGAAGAAAGACGTACCTTTCATGTGGAATCAAGCATGTCAAAATGAATTCGATAGCATTAAGGAATATTTGCTCAACCCACCAGTCCTAATGGCGCGCCTATAAAAGGGAAATCTTTAATCCTCTATAAAGTAGCTCTTGAGCACTCCCTAGGGGCATTGCTGGCACAAAATAATGATGAGGGGAAAGAAAACGCTCTCTACTATTTAAGTCGAACATTGGTGGGAGTTGAACACAATTACACGTCAATAGAGAAGATATGCTTGGCTTTAGTCTCCGCCGTCCAAAAATTACTGCATTATCTACTTGCTCATAGTGTCACCTTGATATCTATAGCCGATCTATTAAAGTATTTGATGACAAAGCTTATGCCCTCAGGTAGACTTGCTAAATGGTCTTTGATTCTCTTAGAGTTTTCGATAAAGTATGTGCCCCAAAAGGCAATAAAAGGGCAAGCACTTGCAGATTTCTTAGCTGCACACCCGATACCAGATGATCATGAATTACCCGAAGACTTGCCAGACGAAAATGGCTTCTCAATTGAGACTTCCTCATGGCAGTTGTACTTCGACGAAGTGGCTAGAAAAGAGGAGCTGGAGCTGGCATGGTGTTCATCACGCCTTTTAGCCGTATAATCCCCTACTTATTCTCTCTAATGGCTCTATGTTCAAATAATATTGCAGAATATGAAGCACTCATCATTGGCCTCGAGATCGCTTTGGAAATGAGGATTGACTTCTTACAAGCATTTGGTGACTCCCAATTGATCGTCAGACAAATAAATGACGAATACGCGGTCAAAAATGAGAACCTCGTCCCATACCACCAAAGGGTCAAATACCTTATGGGTTTCAAAACATAAATGTTAGCCACATTCCTAGATTAGAGAATGATAATCCAACTTGACGAAAGAGACATCCAGATAACAGTTGGGGAACGTCGATTGCTGCCTACATCACTCGAAAAAATTGAAGCCACCAATGAAGCACATGTGGTCTCAGTGTTCGAAGTTGAGGAAGAGTCTGATTGGCGAATGGACATGGTCAAGTATTGTCGGACATGAACACTACCTACAGATCCAAAGAAAAAAGTCTATGTCAGGCGGACAACACCTCGATACACATACCTTAATGATACTCTGTATAAGAGGTCCTTCGATGGAATGCTCTTGAGGTTTTTATCAAAAGAAGAGGGAGTTGAAGCTCTTAAAGATGCCCATGCTGGTACATGTGGAGCTCACCAAGCTGGTCCAAAATTGGCAGCCCAATTGAAGAGAATAGGTTATTATTAGCCATCAATGGTACAAGATTCAATAAATTATGCACGATCATGCAAGGCGTGCCAATTACATGGAGATTTTATACACCAACCTCCACTACCTCTTCATCCCACAACTCTCTCGTACCCCTTCGAAATATGGGGGTTGGATGTTGGGGGTGACATAACTCCTAAATCCTCACGTCTGCACCAGTACATATTGGTTGTAACAGACTACTTTTCTAAATGGAGTGAGGCAATTCCTCTCAAAGCAGTGAAAGCGGAGGATGTTGCAAAATTTATCAAAACTCACATCATCTATCGCTTCGAAGTTCCCTCTAAGATAATATCTGACAATACTTCGTATTTCAAGTGCAAGACCATGGTCACAATGTGTGAGAAGTATAACATCCAACATGCATTTTCGTCCAGCTACAACCCAACAGTTAATGGTCAAGCAGAGACTTTCAATAAAATACTTTCCAACATCCTAAAGAAAATGGTCTCAACAAATAAACGAGACTGGCATGACCGTCTCCCTGAGGCATTATGGGCATATCGGACCACTGTTCGCACAACAACTGGTTGTACTCCATTCAACTTGGTCTATGGGTCTGAAGCGGTTTTTCCATTAGAAGTCCAATTGCCTTCTTTACGGATAGCTACAATGTTGACAAATCCAGATGAAAACGCACAAGTCGGGCTAGCAGAGCTTGAAGCACTTGATGAGTAGAGACTTGCAGTTCAACAAAAACTTGAAATTTACCAAGCTCAAGTTGCAGGTGCTTTCAACAAGAAAGTTAAGTTAATGTCGTACAAAACATGCGACTTGGTCTTAACAATCAGAAGACCCATCATCTCACCAGGAAGTCAAAGGGAAAGTTTGAACCTAAATGGGAAGGTCCATATGTGGTCACCAAGGTCTTCACCAAAGGCGCATACGAGCTTTCAAATGCAGACGGAGATTGCATCTATCCCTGTGACAACGAGAAGTTCGTGAAAAAATTCTATGCCTTTTGAAGCTCGCTAGATCCAAAACCTGAAAGAGCGATGTAGACAAAAGTTAAAGCTACAGGAAAAAAGACAAGGAGAAAAGTACGCTCACTAGATTGAAAACCCGAAAGGGCGGTCTAGGCAACAGTTAGAGCGCAAAGCCATAAAACTTGAACTACGAGTGACTTGATCCCTCCCGGGGTACGTAGGCAGCCTGTAAAACAAACCGGGCACAGTCACAATTCCTCTCAACCACACATATCCCATTTTGTTACTTTGTAATTAGAATAAAAGGGTTTTCCCTTGAAAGCAAGGGTGTAATTAAATAATTTATTCTATTATGAATGGGTCGAACCAGACATAATTAAAACTCTATTTTAATTAATAAGATAGAGTGAAGTTGTGTTGGGTATATTTATTTACAATTTTCTAGATCAAGTTTAAGAGCAAAGGCTCCCACTCTCCCTTTCTTCCTCTGAAAGTTAGAGAATAATTCATGTGCAATGAGAATATTGTCCTGAATGGCCCTTCCTGGAGGAAAGGGACCCTGATTTTTTGGGATACATTTTGTGAGCAACGGTTTTAGTCTCTTAACAAGAATCTTAGTTAAGATTTTGCAAGAGACATTACATAAGTTAATTGGCCTAAAATCATTTACCTTAGAGGGTTCATCAACCTTAGGGATAAAAGCAATAATGATTAATGTGATTTAAAGTGGCACTATCATTAAAGATACCTTTGATCATAGGAATAACCGTGTCTATTATATCCGTCCAACAATTCTGATAGAAGGATGCATGCAAACCGTCTGGTCCCGGGGCTTTGGGGGCGCCAATAGCATTGACTGCTTCCCAAACCTCATCATGTGTAATCTGTTTTAAAAGTAGATCATTATCAGCATCATCAATACAAGGATCTACAACAGATAAGAAATCATGTAAAGAATTATAGTTAGGAGCATTATCCATGTGGAAACGTTTTTTGAAATCCTGGACTAAAACATCTGCAATATCCTATTCAGAAGTGGCCCAGTTGCCTGCATTGTCCTTGATTTTGGAAATATGTTTGATTTCTTTCTAATATTGGCATGTGCTTGGAAAAATCTTGCGTTCCTGTCACCTAAATTGAGCCAATTAGCCTTTGCTCTTTGAGCCCAGAAGAGTTCCTCTTCTCTGTACAGTTTTGCGAGGTCATCTTGAATCCTCAAGTTCTGCTCCCTTAGATAGGGAGACAAGGGAGAGAGCATCAACTATTCTTGTATACAAATACTTCTTTCATGCAGGTCTTCAAGCTTCCTGAAAAGGTTTCCAAAAACATTCTTTTTCCAAGCCTTGGCTTGGTTAGCAAATTGCCCTGCAATTGTAAAAAAATTCAGAGAGGGTTAGCATTTACGTTCTGTTTCCAAAAATGATCCACCAAGGGCTTGAAATCCTTGTGAGATAACCGAACTGCTTCGAATTTAAAACTTTAAACAATTTTCTTTCTAGCAATATTTAGGGTAAGACAAATAGGTCTATGATCTGAGCCTATGATTGGAAGATTCTCTAGACTCAGATCGGGATATTCATTGAGCAAGCTTGCATTGACACAGGCTCTATCAAGCCTTTCAAACATAAGAGTGTCATCCTCATGTTTATTTGTCCAAGTGTAAGGCAACCCAGTTGCCTTGAGAGAATATAAATTGAGTTGTTTAAAAAATCGCAGAAGCTCTCCAAGTAACAACTTGGTTTCCACCAAGCTTTTCATCGAGAGTAGTAATGGCATTAGTCACCAATAAGGGCAACCTTCCTGGTTTGCAGGTTGTAATTGAGCCACAACACTCCAAAAAGCAGCCCGCCTATCTTTTTGAGGGTAGGCATAGACAAACGTTGCATAAAAAGATTTTGAAGTAACTATCTTGAGGTTCAATCACATCAATTTTAACAACCTTTGATTTCCAAAGAATTGTCAAACCACCACATTTCCCTGAGGCTGGCAATACCATAAGATTTATCAAAAGGAAGGTTCTTCAGTTTATTTGAAATCGAATCAAAAGGAGCTCTGGTGTCCAGAATACAGAAAAAAACAAATCCCTCAGAAATACTATCCACTTGCACAGCACAAAGCCACAAACACAATCATCTTTGGACGTGCAATTATGTTATAAATTATATGTTAACTTAATCGCATGCCAAGTGAGAAAAACCTGGCAGAAACCAAAGATGCAAGACTTTTCCATTCAATGATACAAGATAAGAGAGAAGAAAACATGGCAACCAACCTCTCACAACAATTAAAGAGGTCCCTATAAAATCCGAACATCCAGCCGACAGCAACAAGACATGTATAACAGTAAACTCAGAAAGGCGAATCAAAGCGTCTGTTGATATTTTTTAAGCAATGCATTTAGCATGATATGAAGTGTCTTTTCATAAACTAGCATAGCAATATTATATGCCATCTATTGTTACATCACACCCAACAATTCCAGTTCATAGATTAAAAATCCAACAGTAAAAAGGAACCATTCAACTAGCAAACAAGATTCATGTTTCGAAGTAGCTCATCATAGACAGCCCAACAGTCATTTAGCATAACATGAACTATTGCCTCCATCATTCTCAAGTTGGGCAAAATCACTTGGAGTGGTGACATTCCAAGGATGTCAACATCTTTGCAGATTGATTAAAAGTGTACAACATGACCTTTTTAACGGAGCAATCCCGGCTAGTCTTTCCTAGCTCACTGATTTAGAAACATTGCATCTCTCTAATAACAGCCTCTAAAGTTGGATTCTCTTGTTTTTAAGGGACAATTAACTCAGTTGTCACTCTGTAATCATATAATTTCTCTCTATAAGTTTAGACAAACAGAAGGCAACTTATAACTCTTATTCAGATTATATGACTTGAGAAATTTTTTAAAATAGAAGGCAACGTAAAAATACAAGGCAACATATTAATTGAAGGACGCTTATAATCTAAGGAAACTCATAAATCAAAGGCAACTAATAAACTGCAGGCATTGCATATGCTGCATTTGTTTTGCTTTTGTGCCCTACTGCATTTTCATCCTCATTAAGGTGGTTTATTTTTTCCATAAATCAGTGGTGTCCATCACAACAGACAAAAGCTGTAACGCAAAGGACTATCCAACAAAAGCATTATTCATTTATCTAATCTACTACATAAACAGTAGAGTGATCCCCTGAACTCTGGAGCCTATTTGCATCATTGATTAAAATGAGAATGTACAGCACCTTTAATTTGTTATATAATGAAAATTTACCAAGAAAGGGAGAACACAAAACATCTTTCACCAACACCAAATGTTCATCCACAAGGCAACAATCATGTACTTTCGAGGCAAC
This sequence comes from Fragaria x ananassa, assembly GCA_034370585.1. Classification (NCBI taxonomy): domain Eukaryota; kingdom Viridiplantae; phylum Streptophyta; class Magnoliopsida; order Rosales; family Rosaceae; genus Fragaria; species Fragaria x ananassa. Next base: position 15,811,585 of record CP139769.1, on the reverse strand, counting down.
AACTCAGAGGTTTCATCCCCAAGACAACAAGGCACATGAGCTGGAATGGTCAGAATGGTTCGGTACCAACTCAAGTTTCAAAATTGCAAATTCATGAACTTTCGCGGCAACAATCTTAGAGGTCACATTCCCAAGGTACCAAGAAATACAAGACAACAAGACACATGAGCCAGAATGGTCAGAATAGTTACATACCAGCTCAAGATTCAAAATTGCACAATCATAAACTTTTGAGGCAAAAATCTCAGAGGTTTCATCCCCAAGGCAACAAAACACATGGGCTGGAATGATCAAAATGGTTACCAGGTCACATTTCAAACTAGAAGAATCATTAAATTTTGAGGCAACAATCTCGGAGGCAGGTCAATTAACCTTATTTTCAGGGACCAGTTATTACTCAATGATGTAATTCCATCATTTAATTCTTGGGGCAGGGACAACATATCTGTAAATTCGGGTATCAAGCAACAATTGCAACACAACAGAAGAATGCTCTTGGGACAGGGACAACATATCTGTAAATTCGGGTATCAAGCAACAATTGCAACACCAGAGAAGAATGCTATTGGGACGGGGACAACATATCTGTAAATTCGGGTATCAAGGTAACAATTGCAACACCAGAGAAGAATGAAAGATCACATAAATTTAGACAAAAAAACAAATCCCTCATAAATATTTGGTTACCGCCTGGACAGCACAAACACGATCAAAAATTGTTGCTCCACCCTAACAAAAGCTTTGCAGGAGGGAGTACCAATATTTTGTCAGTAAATCCAGGCATGTCATCAAATTACTAAATTTTCATTATTGGGATAATTTTCTAACGAACATCAACTGATCCATTTATGTTTTCAGCTATGGATTAAGACAGTAATCAAACACAATAGTGTACAGCTGAGACAATGGTCTAGTGCAGATTAATCACAGATTCATAAAAATAGCATAAACCCTATCAAATGGTAAACCATTCTTACATATTATAAGACTTGTTCTTCTAGTGGCTAACAAGAGAAACAATCCCAGAGACAAACCCCACCACTGCGAATACCAATTTGCCCATATTCCATATTCATATTCCTAAAATATAAAAATAAAACAATAAAAAAATAAGTTGAACCTTAGAAATTCAACGCATGTCTCTCCCTCAGATTACTAAAAGTTGCATAAAATTGAGATATACGCCAATATCCCTGTAAATTTACTCTCTATTAAGCTGAGAGATATTGAAGTCCTTGTATAATCTGAATTGAGAAATTCTTAACTCATTGCAGGCAGCATATAAATCAAAGGCGACATAAAAATCAAAGATAAACTGATGAACTTTACTGAAAGTTAGCATAGCTTAATTGTTCTTTGAACAGAACCTGGTGAGTCTTCTTTAGACGTGCAATGATCTTATATCACAAAAATTACTAGGTAAGTTCCTCACGCGATGCTGCAGGTTAACAAAAAGAAATTCGTGTATCTGTTTAAAACAGTCCCCAGGTCATATTTCTTCAGAGTCAATATATCCTAAGCTTTAATATTTGAATCTATTCCATATCATCTCAATGTCTGTGTGCAAAGTGCTAGAGATTAAATCTTAAATTTCTTCAGGATTAGTGAAGAGCTAACACAAATTTCTGGACTACGCTCTCCTAGGTCTCCGACCACTTGAAAGAGTCAGTTAAAGACTTGGTGCTGACTTCTTCAAGAAGGATGACATCAGTTTCTTTAGTAACTTCAAAACATTATAATTATAAAGCACCTATGTATAACCCAAATAATCCAATTCAAAAAGGAACGAATATATATATATATATATATATATATATATATATATATATATATGGACCATGTGCAATTATATGAACTCCTTAGAAATTAAAGGAGGAAAAAAACAAATAACACCAAGTCAAGTCCTTTACCTTCCATCTAGCATTTTGCAAATTTTGATTCCAGCATTGAGAAGATTATCAAATGGTCAAGTTCTTTCTTCATGCATAATATGGCCTTGACCGAATCCTTGTCTTGATCAGCATTGAAGAAGCATTCACAACCTTTGGCACCCAGAACCAAGGCCAAAATCCATAGACAACACCTTTTGTAGAATTCCACAATAACTAATTTATCTCCAGATTGACATAGAGCACTTGACAACTCTTGAGTATAATTTTATGTCAGTTATATTCAGAACACTTCTTTAGTCTGTTTTGGTAACAGCTGTACATAAAGCAAAGCATATAAAGAAAAATACACAAGCCATAAGATCAATCGGTAACTATAGGCTTATTTTAACAGTTGAGCAAAACTAACACAATATCGTTGCCAAAGGGTTTTCTCATCTCCTGAAAATGCCGTGCCAAGTTTTACTAATGTGAACCATATGACTGAGTACAGGAGTTGAAGCGTAAAGAACTCGATGTAACAAAGCAGCATGATCGGTTTTCTTTTATTATATCATACTAAAAAGCAAAACACCAAGCCAGAAAATGTATTTTCCTTATGATGTATTTTCCTTTTAATTAGTGATGTTTTCCTTTTAATTATATGATTCATGTGCATTATTGAGAATCAACACCCATGTATATTTCAAGTTAATTCATTGAGTAGCTTTGTGCTTTGTGAATTTCACAATGAAATTGTAATGAATGCATAAACTTTGATGAAACAACAGCAATATGGAAGGTAAAGTCATACAGATGTGAATAGGCAGCAGGTTATTGTTTCAAAGAATTATGGTAGTGTCACCTGTATACAGTTCCTGCGCATGACAAATACAATTCACTACCGGATTTTCTTTCATTGCTTTGTGCATTTAAGGCGATGTACCACCATCCTTGTTCAGCAACAAACCAGGTCAGAGTGGCTTTCCAATAGAACATTTTATCCTGAAACTCAAAAGAAACTCATGTTTAGATTGCAATTATGACAGCGTAGTTGTCATAGTGCAGATTAATCCTAAACAGCGGTCTTTACCATGTCACATGCAGGATCGAGTATGTCTGAATCCATGATGGTTATCTTCTCCACAAATTTCATATCTGTCGCATTTCCCTAACTGCCTCGGTTGATATGTTACACTTAAGTGAGATGCTCGATAAAGAATGGAAATAAATAATTTAGAAAGAACAAAACACACAATGAATTGTAAATACTCACTTTGGTACTATTTTAGTTTCTGACTTGTCAAAATTATAAGATCATGTGGTTCTGTTCTTCGATCTCAAAGCTCCAGTATCAAGTCAGAAGAACATCAAGCTAGAAGTCGTTGCAGCTGCCAGAAATAAAAGGATAAGTTGATAAAATTTTCAAGTTATGAGAAATCAAGTATTTTGTTTTCTTGAAATTTACAATTTGATCGGTGCATGAATATGATATTTATTTCCTGATGTTAGTTTTAGACTTGGATTCAAGCATGTGTAGTTTGCCGTTAGATCGATGATGTCAAGCCAAAGAACTCAAGTCACCGGCGCTTCGAGACCGATCAAACCTGAAACACGAGTCACCAAAAACCGTATTGCTCTCTACAATGTAAAAGCACGGACACCAGAATCTATTGAAGTAAGTGAATGACGCACAAAAGTAAGTGAATGACCCCAAGCTCCAATTGGCACAAAGGCGTCAAACCCTACCATCTTTACATTTCTGCGGCTTCTTCACCAACCTCCTCTCTAGTACAGAAATAAAAATGAGACTACCTTTCTAATGAAAGCCAAAGAACGAATGAGACTACCTTTCTATTGAAGTAAGTGAATGACGCACAAAAGTAAGTGAATGACGCACAAAAGTAAGTGAATGACCCCAAGCTCCAATTGGCACAAAGGCGTCAAACCCTACCATCTTTACATTTCTGCGGCTTCTTCACCAACCTCCTCTCTAGTACAGAAATAAAAATGAGATTACCTTTCTAATGAAAGCCAAAGAACGAACGTCTATAATTCATTGACCACAATATAAAAATTTGTCAGCCAGAAGCATAATTCTAAAAGATAGCTAAACAAACTAATGAAATAATATAGTTGGGGCAAGAAAATTCAGCTACCTTTATGACAATTGTAGGGTGGAGGTGAGAAAGAAGATTGATCTCTTGTTAAATTGTTTCTCCAATCGAGCTGCCAAGGGGTATGAAATACAAAAAAGGGGGTTTAAGAAAAACTAGCTGAATTCAATTTCATATATGACATGGCGGGCTCTCACCTTGACAACACCGGATGAAAGAAGGAATTTAAGTCGCAGCAGGTTAATCCTCTACATCAGTCCTATTAGCCTGAAAATCAAAATTAAGCAAATTCAAGTTACAGTCCAGATTGCCAGCAAAAGCAATAAAAAAACAGAAAGAAGATAGAGATAAGCCGGCAACCGGAATTTGATCCAGATGAAAAAGCTGAGCTTCTTGGATGGCGTAAGCTCCTTCACCCCAGTAGTGTGGCATTTTGATCAAGGAAAATAACGATAGGAAAGGTAATTATCATCAGCAACAAATCAAATTCACACAACTGAGACAAACAGATATCAGACAAAAAAAAACAAATCACCTATAGTAGAAAATTTGGAAACCGCAAGCTGATTCATCATCTGCCAACAAATCACAATCACACAACTAAGACCCAAACAGATACCAAACCCAGTGTTAACAATACTCTATTTACTGTGCTACTGAGATCAATCTCTGAAATTGGGAAAGCCATCTCCAAGTTCCCATTGGAAACCCAACATAACCATGTAAGCAATAGATATTGAAACTTCAAATATAATAGGTTTGTCCATCAATATCATAATATTAACAAATCAAACTATAGAAGCCTGTGCGCAAAGCTATCTAATGAACTAACTCTTCAATCAAGACACACACACACACACACACAAAATATGTATACACATAGTAGGCACAAAAAGAGCAAAAGGCACTAAACCTTGGAATTCAGTCCTTCGATGAAGTTCTGATATTTCAAAAATGCAGACAGATCGATATCCACCTTTGTCACTAAACCTAGCACAAATGACATCCCATAATCAATATCATCATTAATCCACTAATCACTACATCGTGCAACACAAACAGATGTGACCAATTCCAGTAGTGAAAGTGATTATATTAGCTGATCACCAAAAACACATTCAGTTGCTGAGAAGGAAACAACAATTGCACGGAATATATTATACTACTTGGCATAATGACATATACGATCAAACAAAGGAATTTAGAAAATCAAAGACCCTTTGTTTACAAAAGATGAGACATTCTAGCTCAACTGAACTACAACCAGATGGTGCAGACGTGTAAAGCAAGCATATTGCACAGGCAAGAGAATCAAATACATGCATAATACTTATACGGATGTGAAATATTAAAGCTCATGTTCCACCTCAGGCATTAACAATAAACAAATAAATAAAAAAGAACATTGGCCTACAATTAACCGGCACCGCCACAAACTCATAGTCACATAATCAAGCAATGCAAGTCACATACCACTCATAAATAGTGATCTGATCGGGAGGTCCTTCTGAGCAGGATTGATGACAGGGTTGAGGAGAACATAAACAAGGCTCTCATTGATATCCCATCAACTGTCGCAAAACAAACACACTATTACTCATAAAAAAACTAACATATTCTTACAAATAAAAACCTGAATGGATAACTTTGGCAATAGGTTTTCGAATTCGAGATGGTATAAACTAAAATTGAAGATGAGCATAAGCTTACAGCTTTGTGAATAGTCATATCAGATTCCTGAACGTCAGACCCGGTCGAGTACCATCCCAGTATGTAAAAAGAGAAAGAGGAATTTGGATAACTTGCTGTGTTCAATTATGTCATTCCATATATACGTTTTATCTCAAAACAATATAATGATTTGGATGACACCTAAATCAGAATGCAGGCTTTAACAAATATTTCTACTAATCCCCGTAATTCCCACCAAATAATAGAAGCATGGCAAAATGTGGCAACATTACAGAAATTTTGGCCTGAAGCTACTGTAAAAAATAATTTCTGGTATCAAATAATCCATAGAATACACAGAAACTTTATTAGTGATCTGAAAATCTTTGATGATTTTACACTACTTGTTATTTCCCTTTATCCCAACAGCTTTTTCTCCAATTTCACTTGCTGCATCATCAGGTAAGAAGTAGTGACTATAACCGTTGCAGATTTTTATTTATCTGGGTTCTAGGTTTGAGGGAGGGATATGATCGAAACTGCATCTCTCCTAAAGAGAATGAGTACCATGTCCTTTTAAACATTAAAATCCAATTGTCTTTACAGAAAGAACTCAGAGCAAACTAACAACTTGAGGAGAACATGTAAGAGTTGGAAATGTTGTTCGTTGTGTATGAAAGTATCGACTGTATTATACTTCATCACACATATGCTTTATGTCAGACTTCGGGAATTAAGTATAGCTAAAACAATGAATGTACTAAAAGCTGATAATTTTCAACCTTCATTGAAAATGCATGTTGATCAGAATTTTGTTTTTGTCTACATCCCAATCAAACAAAACAAAGCAACCTAAGTTTAAAAGTCTCATGCTTATATTTAGACAAACCAACAAACAACCAACAAAGAAGGGTAATAGAATAAGGAATAAAGGAATGGATATGATATATATATATATATATATATATATATAACTGGGGGTATCACAAATAAAATCTCATTGCATTTTGAGCACAGGGCAAGTCAAACTCTTGATCTTTCTAATTAAAGCTGATAAAATTCTAAGATTTAACTCTCTCTCTCTCACTCTCTCTCTCTCTCCCTCTCCCTCTCCCTCTCCCTCACAGAACATTGGGGAAAAAAAACTACCTTGACCAATTATAAGTAACAATTTGATGATTAACAAAGAATAGTAATTTTAAATCAAGGAATGTGTTGACCTCTTCTTTGACACACTGATAGTGCACAAAGATGCAAAATGTCTGATCTTCTACCAGGGCACCTTCTGTACCCTTTTTTTTTCCCACTTCCAGTGCCTTCATGATCTGCAGCAAGCAGCAAGTTATTTTTGCTAACAGATATACGATGAAACATGTATGGGAATACTGAAAACATCATAAAACATGTATGGGAATACTTAAAACATCATAAATCCTTCCAAAATGCAGCAGAAAATTCATTACCTGATTGTCGTGATCTCCTATGAACCTGCAAAATAAAGAGAGCAGTGGGAGTTATAGTTAGGTCAGCAAGATCAACTGACTTCAATTTATTTCTGGATTTTGGGGGTAAAACTGTGCAACCAAAAGTAAAATTTTAGACAATTGAAGGAAACCCATGTTATACCAAGTAAAGAAACCCAATTTCCATTTTATTGAACCGAAAGGGATGGAAAAATTACCTTCACAATTTCATGGAGAACAATCCAAACCCTCCTCTATCGCTGTCCAAATCCAACAAACAATAACAGTCTAACCCGATTACTTGAAAACCTCAAACAAAACATACATGCAGTGTAATCCCAGATTACTACATATCAATTACAAAGAAATTGAAGAATTAGTTTAGCATAGATTATTTTCCCTGAAATCGAAATGAGGTCGAAACCTTCAAGTACACAGATGAAATAAAAGTAACCTTCCTGATCCAAGTAATCTGACTGAGAACTACTTTCACAAAGATCTCTGCAGCGGTATGAATGCAGCAGCTACGCATTGAAAAAAAACGGAAGGGTTTGACGTATCCATATCCTGCAAAAACATATTCAATAATCATTAGCAAAGAATTTTGTCCAACCTATGAGGCCCAAAACAACATACCTTCAGAACACTAGTACACAGGCCTAATAATTTATGTGCTAGCTGCAACTTCTCTTCCTCGATTTCCTGTAGCAGATTCACAAAAATTGTCAGGCATCATAATAAAAGGGAGGAAAGTGTACCTTGAACTGTCTATCTGTTAAACAAACAGTATAGACTATAGAGTAACAATGCCTTACTAACCTTCACTTTGTTACTCAGTCGTTGCTCCTCATCAAAGTCAACATAAGGGCTTCTCCCAACAGAAGCACAATAGCGAGCACTCTTCCTTGCAACGTGATAGAAGAACCTCTGTCCGTCGAAGCTTATTGCTAAGTTCTTCATTGTGAGTTTTTAGCACGTGATTTTCTTCCTGTTCCATTATAGATATAAGCATATAGCCTAATTAAATGGACTAGAGAAAAGAATGATGACTACAGAAAATCTCAATGCTGTGCTTTTAGAAAGACTAAATTGGCTTAGATATTAATACTGGTAGTATCTTGCCTTGATTTTTGCATGATGATGGATTCTTTGCTGGATGTTTTGCTGCCCAGACAGTTTATCTACTTCTCCTTCAAGTTCCATCACCTTCTTTTTATGATTTGCGTTCTCCATCTACAAAGATTAAATGAAGTAAGCTACGGGACCAAAGGAATGAATATTCACAATTGGCTATATTGTTTCCAGAATACAATCTCTACCTTGAGCACCTCATTTTCAGTTCTGTGTAACTGATCTCGCTGCCGAAGTTTTTCCAAAGCAATTTGCGCAGCTATGGTTTCAGCCTGCTTTCGTTCAATTTCCTCTAGCCATCTGGAAGGTCACACAAACTTAAGACATATGGGAGATAAAAGAAAATAGTAAAATAATAATAACTAATAATAATAAAGTCTGGTAGTTTCTCACCCTCTTCGTTCCTCAATGAATTCATTAAGCTGTTTTTTCAGCTTAACTACCTCCTGCTCCTGAATAATAGATAAGATTATATATTAACACCAAAAAAAAGAGACAAATTTCCTACCACATTTCATATTTTCAAAAAGGGGATACCTTTTCCTTAGATTCAAAACTATGAAGCCGGGCCTTCTCTGTGATCTTTTGCACTTGTTGATTATCCAATAGTGACTAGCATTAACAAAATAAAGGAAGATGTCAGATGAGCATACTTCAAAAGAAGTTAATTGTGGCAAAAAAAAAAAAGGCTATTTTTTTCTGTTTCCATCATACAATATTTGGGGTGAAGGCAGTTCATTTGTACATGCTGATTTTCTTACAAAGCAACAGTAGAATATGATTTAAATTTTAAACTGGTTGTAATGCTTATTAATAGCACTATTGGTTAGCAGAACAGTTTGGAATGATATGATGTACCGCGTAGGTGGTCATATCCAACTTGACTCCCAGTAAGTCCCGAAGTACATCGTGGGTCATGCTATCAGCAGAAGCTAATTTGGAATTCAAATTAAATATCTGCATAGCACCCAAAAAATGAAACAGAATGAAATTATGATAAAATAATGCGAGTAACTTATCCCAAATACTGATGCTTATAGTACGTGAATCTGAGGTCCACCACATAAAACAAAATAGACCTACCTCTTTCTGTCGACATAATGCTAAGGATTCAAGCTCTTCAATGCGGGTCCTTGCAGCTATAAGTTCCTCATCCTTTTCAGATTTTATGTGTTGTCCCATGCCCAATCTGATGCATTTAAATGGGGAACCAGAGCCTCTAGACTTTGTGGCATATTTCTCCGTTTTGTTTGGTGCAGAACTTGTGGCATGAGTGGAATGGCCTTCAGGTCTGACTTGTTCAGCCATGGATTCCAATGCCTTGAACTGTTTCCAGATTTTAGAGTTAATTAATTGGACATAAGCCCGGCTTCCAGGCAATATTATTGCAACGAAAAACTCATGCAATCTTTTATTATACCTTTTGCTTATATTCACAAGCCTGTTCTTCAGCATGCAAATTTAACTCAGAGATATGCCCTTTATATTGGGCAATCTGTCGAGTAAAAACAGCAATGAGATTTCAATACTATATAAACACATGATACGATTGGGTATACAATTATTTCATGAAAGTTTGGTTCAACATTGGCAGCTCAGATCATAGTTAGAGCCAAATACTTCAATGTAGTAAAAGAAAAATAACTTCACCTCTGCACCCTTCTCAGTTATATCCCTCTCGAGAATTCGTATGTTCCACTGGACTTCTTGAATGCTTTTCTCCTTCTCGTTTAAATGTCTATTATGTCAACTTAAAACATTTTAATTTCTATTTATTGAACCAGTAAACTATAAGTAAAATTGATGGGAGGAGCATCCACAAACCTGCTCATGTCAGCATTAGCATTTTCAACATTCAGCATCTGATGTTTTACGGCTTGAAGTTCAGATTCAAGCTCTTCTCCATGTAACCTTTGTCGTTTAGCCTCCTCCTTAACAATATCAACCTAAATAAGAAGGAATACATAATACAAGTGAGGATAAATAACTCAGAAATCTAAACAAAATCAACAACACTTAAAAGTACTTGGAATCGACCTTATTTTCTAGCACATTGACAGTACGTTCAAGCTCCTCTATAGACTGCTCCAAGAGCTTTACCTCGGCCTCTTTGTCATCAGCATAGTTCTTTCTTAACTCCGCTATCTGAAAATCAGTGCAGTAAACTAGTATCAAGAGATGTGGTAAAAATCTAATAAAAAATAAACAGTTTGCCTTAAACAAGCACACACCTGTTGAGTTTCATTTGCAATCACTTCAAATTCATCAGCCCGTGCCTGTTCTCTTTCCAGGTTCTCTTTCAAATTTATCATCTCAATGTGGAGAAGATCCCTCTCTCTAGCAAGTTCATTCAGATTGCTCCTCAAGGATTCACTGGAATCATTCATTTGGCCAAGAGCATTACTCATTTCCAGGACTTCCATTTTCAAGCTCTCTATAATCTTTTTCTTATCTGTCAATTCTTTCAAAGCAGAATTATGTGCTGCCATGACACCTTCAATACAAGCTCTCAGCTCCCCATTTTCACTGGACAGGACATTCAGAGACTCATGCTCTTGCAATAACCCCAACTCAAGACGAGAGATTAAGTCAGTCTTCTCCTGCAATTGAGTTTCAAGCATTTGGATATTAGAATTGGCCTCATCAAGCTCACACGATTTTACAAAAAGCTCAGCCTCTAAAGCTCCCAAAGAAGCTACTACTTCTTTAATTTCATCTTGATGATCTTTAGTTTTAGATGCAGATTCCTGCAACAAGCTCAGATCGAATAACAAACCTTTAAGAACTTCATCCTTCCTCAGTAATTCAGCCTTAAGGGACAGATTTTCAGACACCAACTCCTCAGTGTGGCACTCCAAGCAATCAAACTGCTCTATAACTCTGTCTACAGTATCATATATTTCATCACACATTTTTCCAAAATCATGGCACCATCTTCCTTTATAATATTGTGCATTCTTTCACCAAGCGAATCAGCTGTTTCCATAGAATCAGCACAATTCTTGACCGTTACACTCCACATGGAGAGGACTTCCTCCCTACTTTTCTTGAGACACCTAAGTTGTTCTCGGAAGAGAACATTTTCTTGCTTAAGTGTATCACCTTCTGTCTCAAACTTCCTTATCTCAATTTTAAGCGAGTCATTTTCCAACTCTAGAAAGTTCATTCTGCTCAGCTCAGCATCTTTCTTCTTTAATGCATATTGAAGTCCATGTGATGATGTGTGTAATGTGTGAATATCATCTTGCAAGCTTTGGTTCTTTTGATGAAGGGCAGAAATCTGACTGGAAAATAGTTCTAAACTCCTTTCCTTGATGTTCAAATCTTCTTTTAATTTTTGATATTCAGCTTCAAGTACATGGACCTGGTTCAACAACCTCACCTCTGTTTCCTTAACTTCACCGAGTTCACCTTTCAAAGCATCATTCAAACAAGCAACATCATTCAACAACTGAATTTCCTGTTCAAGAGCCTTGTTTGCCTCATCTATACGTGCAATATTTAAATGGCTTTGGTCCAGCTGTAACAACAGGCCCTCCCTCTCCTCTTCTGCTTTCTTTTGAAGACAAGCAACCTCAACCTCTTCGCCCAATAGGAACTGTTCTTTTAAATTTGAATCAACCTTCAAAAGAACCACTTCTTTCTTGAAATCTTCCAGCCTCGCAGAACAAGCTATGTTCTCTCTCTCCATGTCAGCCATGTGAGTGGCCATCACTTCTAATTCTGATGCCATGACAAGTGACTCAAAGTCTTTAGCACACCATTCTATCATTAGACACTCAACTTGAGATTCGAGTTCCTCCTCTTTCTCTTTGAGCAATTTCTCTTGATCTAGGAGCATTGTGCCAATGTTTGAGTTACTTAAGTCCAACTCCTTCAGTAAATTATCAAGCTGGGATCCGATATAATTAGACGCTTGCAACATTAACTCCTCTTGTATCTGTAGTTCTGATATCTGTTTCTCAAAAGAATTCACCTTCATATTAAGCTTCCCAGCTTCCTCTTCTTTTCTAATGATGCGATCAAAACTGGTCTTAATGTCAGCCAGCAATTTCTCCTTCAGAATCTGGCACATCTCAAGCTCTCTTTTTGACTTATCATTGTGTTGCCTCAGATCAGCCACAACAGAGTTAGACTCACACAGTCCGTGTTGAAGCAGACCATTCTCTACATTCAGCTCAGTCACTGTTTCCAGAAAAAATCCCATGTGACAGAGGTGTAGCACTGACACGGCACAATCCTTCACAATTATGTCAGACCAGATGTCCTCAAGCAATGAACGAACAAACTTGGAGGATTCTGCCAGCAAAGACTTTATGCTGCAGAGATCAGATGATAAAAGCATGAAGTTTTCCTTGTAAGCAGCCTGGATTCCTGCAAGCATGTCCTCCAGCTCTACAACTACAGCATTCATTTGCATTACATCTGAAGCTCGCATCTCTTCAACATGCTCCAATTTCTGATTGCTCAGATCATTGATAGACTGCAACCTTTGGACATCATTCAGTAATGCATCCCTATCACTGTTAAATGAGGCTTCTAGATTCTTCAGCATTTCTATTTCAAGCTTCATATTCTCATTGGACATCATTAGTTCATTGACCATTATATCTGCTTCCTTCATAGAGAAGGGTGTAACCCATGACAAAGACAAAAGAAACTGAAGTAAAAGTGTAAAACCAAAACTTACTTCTTTTCTTTGGCACCAATGAGATCTAGATTCCTGCACAATATGTTCAAATGCCTCCAGTCTAAGATTGAGAGCTTCCAACTTTCCTTTGGATTGCAATTCTACTTCATTTAAAGTTGATTGCAGATTAAGAACCTGCAAACCAATAACTTTCATGCTATCCCGACTCTGTTGCTCAGACTTGCACATTATTTTGTTCTCTTCACGTAGGTTGTCCATCTCAGCCTGTACCTGTTTTAAGCTATCAAGGGCAACTTCAATTTCCTTTTTCAGAAGTATAATGGTAACATCTCTACCACACTCATCTCTACTCTTCTCAAAAATATTAGAACTTTGGTCTTCAAGAAATTGTTTACTCCCGCTGTGGTCTTGCACAGTCCCAGTAGATATCTGCAACAGTCAAGGTATACCAATTACAAACTACAATCTAGAGATTCTACTCTACAACACAGAAGTGAACTTCAAGACCAAACTATCACAAAGCAAAAAAAGTAACTTACTTGTCCACCATCTTCTCCTTCAGAATTCATAGAAAGTACTGGTGGATTCTTATTACAGCTTCTGTGATGCTCCATATGTGGGTTCATGCATGACCTGAGTGTAGATACACAAGTTTGTAGCTCAGCCAGTTTCTCCTTTGTCTTCAAAATGTTTTCTTCTTCAATATCTTCAAGCTTCTGTTCAATGGTGCAAGCACGTTCCTGCTCCTCAACAAGCTCCTTTCTTAGATTTTCACAAGTTTTATTGCACTCAGCAAGCTCCTCATTTAGAGATTGAATTATGCTCTCAGCTTCTGCTATCACAGTGTCCTGATCACTGAGAAGGGAGACCTTCATTGAGATCAACTCTTCTGATTCATTAAGCCGTATACTATTATGCTCTAATGCATCAAGATTATTACAATTCCTTTCTGCTAAGCTATTCACAACAACAAAGGCAACTGTTGCACAGACTGATGTTTTCTTGATCCGATCTTCAAACAACTTCACTCTAATCCCCAGCTTCTCCACTGTAGATGTATCTGTTTTCAACTGAGTTGTTAAAAGGAGCAATTCTTTCTCCTTTGCAGTATACTCCTGCTGGTGTGCTTCAGTAATAGCTAGTGTTGCTCCTTTCAAAGACTTGAGCATGCACTCAACATCACTTCTCTTATTATTTGCATCTTCTAAACATGTTCTCAGTTCTTCAATCAAAGACTCCTTCTCCAAGGCAATCTGTACAACCCTGCCAACTTGTTCAGAAATCCAAATTCTTTTCTCTGGAAAGGAGTTGGATATTAGGTCAAGCTCATCAGAAGCATCAACTAGCACTTTATATCCACCAGAAAGTACTCCTTCAATATCACTGGACAATAATGTCCATTCTTCTGATAATGTTCTTATTTCTCCATCTTTCTCCTCAAGCTCTGTACTTAACCTTTCATTATCTACATTCAAGTTGTGCAGTTTCTCTTGCACCACTTTCAGTTCATTCTCCAGCATAAATACATTTTTGTTCACTTCCAGTTCTTTGAATTGGCTATCTTGGACCTGCTGTTGAAGAATGCTAAGTTCTTCCTGCATACAGACAATTACTTCAGCAGTTTCAGCCTCAGCCTGCCTGCGGACTTCCTCCACTTCTTCTTCATTAGACACTTGAAATGCACGATCAGTTTGGTACCACATATTCATTCTCTTGGCCATTTCAAGGGAATCTTGCATCTGCTTCAATTTTCCCTGTAGTGGAGAGTCATGATTGTTTGAACAGCTCAAAGATGATACGTCTTTAAACTCCTTAGAAGTACATTGCTCCTTTAGAGCCCTTAGTTCAAGCTCCTCTTTACTCAAAAGCTGCACATAACGACTGTTACTTTTCCTCAAGTCCTCCATCCCATTGTTTGACATGATTTGCTGAGTCTCGAGAGCTGCAATGATGCAGTTAGCCTCTTGCAGTTTGATGTTTGCATCATCATGTTTGCGTTTTCGAGAGAGTTCTTCATTTGCTAGCTGCAAATATCTAATTAAGAAAAATACTCTTTCATCTTGAGAAGTCATCTCTTCTTTTAAAATGATATTTATTATGTCCAATTCCAGCTGCAAACTCAAAATTTCTTCTGCATGTTCCCTTTCTATCTCCTGGATGTGAATAGCATTATGCACCTGAAAATCATAGGGTATAGTTTAGTGAGTCAAAGAAATGTTAACATAGAACACAGGAATCTAAAGCATGTGACAAATGCAGCAGTTTGATGTTTGCATCATCATGTTTGCGTTTTCGAGAGAGTTCTTCATTTGCTAGCTGCAAATATCTATTTAAGAAAAATACTCTTTCATCTTGAGAAGTCATCTCTTCTTTTAAAATGATATTTATTATGTCTAATTCCAGCTGCAAACTCAAAATTTCTTCTGCATGTTCCCTTTCTATCTCCTGGATGTGAATAGCATCATGCACCTGAAAATCATAGGGTATAGTTTAGTGAGTCAAAGAAATGTTAACATAGAACACAGGAATCTAAAGCATGTGACAAATGCAAAACACACACAAGGCATATATAAATCAGGTTGTCACATATAGAACATACAATTATTCATTTTTTAAATCTATATACTCTCTTCACCAGAGTGTCAAGTAAACCAACTAAGTCATATATCATTTCAAAAGCGATTGTACCTTCGAAGCCAAATCACCATCTTCATCAATAGGTGTAGATCTGAGAGTGTTCAACATATTGTGCAGATCATCAATTTTGCTGCAATATTTAGGAAGAAAGAAAATTACATTAAAAAAAAAAAAGAAACAGCAATAACCAAGTGAATCAAAGACCGCCAGAATTGTAAGAAAAGATGAAAGTATCTTCTAACCTATTGAGTTTTGCATTATCCTCCAAACAAGCATTTAAGCTGCGTCTGCATTCATCTAACTCTTTACATGTGCCTTTCAACTGAAACGAATGACCATCATAATGTGGATATGAGAAAACTAATGAAAAGGCTATTTAAAAGCTTTGTACAAGACTAAGATGGGACTAAGTTCAACCTTCAGGCTGAGGGGATCATTTTCTTTGTTTGTAAACATGGCTTCCTGTTTCAATGAAAGATATATAATTAGGCAACAAAAAGTTATTTAAGACCAAACATAAACAAATATTGGGCCTTTGACTACTGAAAATTTGAAGTACATAAAAAATGCATGAAGGAGCAAAGTGAAACCCACTTGTGGACTTTTGTTCGGTAATTAGATGGCAATGGCAAGATTTTGGTTCAACAATTATATGCAACCTCTAATATGCTGTACGTTTCCTTATTAGAATCCTCAATAATATGCTTGTATGTTGTGATCAGTACTTAAATCACGTAACTTGCACATATACAAGAGTGATCAGAGAACTACTTATTCCCAAAATGTCAAGGAGGAGAGTCAGAAATCTATAATAGTCTGAGCCAAAATATGGCTGAAATATGATTATTCTAAATCCTAAACTAAAAGGCTGACTGCATCTTTCTTCCCCATTAACAGAGTCAAAAAACTTCAACTGAAGCAACCTACCTGAGGTTCCATTCTAAAATCTGGATTGCTCTGCTTATTTGAGCGTCCATCAAGAAATTGAAGCAGCTGTAAAAGAAAATTATCATTATTCAATTATCTTGAACCAAAATAAATCTCAAGAAGAGAACCAAAGGTACTCTGTTATATCAATAAGTACCTGATCTCGCAGTTTTGAAACGTCATCCAACAGTAAATCTCTCTCTCCAACAATAAGTACTATGAATGCCACATGCCCCCAATTAAGGGATGGGTATAATTATCAGAATAGGCTTTAAATTAATTGATGTTAACATAAATTACCTTCTAAGTTGGTGCAGAAGCCTTATATTCTCATATGCAAACCGGGTTACTTCAGGATTCTTATCAAGTTTAGCCTGAAGTAGCTGAATCTCTTCACAGAGCGCTCTGTTCTCATCCAGTAAATATGCCTCAGCGGGAATAGAACCATTAATTAGTGCCTCCATCTTCTTAATTTTGTCTTCCCGAAACCTAAGCATCATTTTAGTGGATCTGGTGTCATCCTCTCTTTGACAAACCTAAGAAGTAATCAACGTAAGGAGTGAAGCCATGGTTTACGAGAAAAACTCAAAAAAATTTAAATTATGAAAAAAATAAAAATAAAAACGGCTCCCGAAATACCAAGCGATTCAAGTGCTCTTTTTCAGCTTCAAGTTGCTTGATTGTAGTTTCAGCCATTTTCTCCCGGCGAAGGGCACCAGCAAGTGTTTTTTCCAGAGACTTTAACTGATTCACCATGATTGTCAGCCATAAGTTATAGTTGTATTACCAGGAAACAAAATTGAACAGTTTGGCAGACCTATGATTAAAAGAATGGAAAGAAAGGAGGAATATGTGAAGCTAATGGGTGATGAATTGTTTTTTCATTTTTGTTTGAGAACACGAATATATGATGCTTTCCTACAGAGCGCACGTCTTTTAGGTCTAAAATGAAAAGAAAAATTTGGCTTTATTGCTAAAGAAGAAACAAACACAGACACAGGCATATGCTTATTTATTTTTCTTAATCAATAACATAACATTCTTTTAACATATTAAATTGCTATTGTAAACTAGACAAATTTATTCAAGCAAAACAAGCAGACCTGTTTGGTGGACAGTCTCACAGTTCCTTTTGCTTCATCATCAAGAAAAGCATCCTGACATTGTAGATCCATGTCACATATGTTTCCAACACAATCAATATTTTGTACTTAGACTGTCTTCAATATTGGGGGAACCAAATGACAACGACCGGGAGACATGATGATGTTTAAGAATATAAAGTTCCTCCTGTTCCAGAAATTATTCGTCTATATTAACTATAAATTATTTGGTACATAAAAACATGTGTAATATAGACAACCAGAACACCTTTAGAAGTCGTATTTGGTGTTGTAGAGCAATGCAATCTCCTGTAGAATCTTCATTCACCACAGCCTGCACATTGAAACAAGAAAACATATTGATTCAATAATCAACTAATGCTCAAAAGACTCAATGATACAGCCTATTTACACTGCTTTTTGTGTTAGGCTTACATTGTTTTGAATAAGTTTTGCTCGCTGAGCAAATTTAAGTGTGTTCAGTGTTTCAGCTGCACATCTGTAGACAAACAAATAATAAGTCAACTTGATAAAAAGGTCCATTAAAGTTCCGTGGTCAAGTGCAAAATTGAAAATGAGATCCAAGCATTTAACCAAATGACTATAGATAAAAACAAACCCAATAGAAGGGCTGACATTTGAAATGATCATTGTTTTTGAATTACCACCGAGTGAATCCTGCAATTGTTTGGTACGAAGATTAAAATCAAATCTAAGAAAACTAAGACTGATTTAGGCAGAATAGATGAAATTACACTTGACCTGTAAAAGGAAGGTTAGCCTAGAGTCTCTATAAGGTATATGTTTTATCTTCCCGTGTGCCACATCCACTAGAACCATGATGACATGACTACAAAAGGCACATTCCCATTATCACCGAATATATTTTAAACAAGAACACATGAATATTGTATAAAAAAACCAAAGTAATGTAAGGAATAAAAATAAAAGTACCCAAGTGTCGATAGTGATTTATTAATATTAGCTGCTTCCTTCAACCACTCACCCTCAGCGCCGGAAGTCTTCTGCCTACAAAGAGTAAAACTGCAGAGGGTTAAGGTCATACTGATGTTCTTCATTACTACAAAGGGGTCAATGTTATACAGATGAGTCCTGCAATTTATGTTCAAATTTTAAACAAGGTTGGGACTGATACCATACCTTTCTGAACCAGCCAAATCAACTAGATTTAATCTAGCAAAGCGGAAGTTAGTCGTTGAATACTTTTCCCATCTGCTCTCAATTACGCAAGTAAAGACGCTGTGTGACCGACTGCTTTCTCTGTTCATATTTGTTGCAGCAACTCTCCTATTTGAAGATCCCTACATACAACAAATAGCATTTTGGTTCAGATAGGCATGAAAGATACCAACAATTGAGATTCGTGACACAAACTAAGCAAGAATATGATCAATGGTGCGAACCTGGATTAGTAGCCTCAAAATATCACTCACGGTATGAACTTCAAATTCAGACAGATTTTCAACATAAACACCTTTCGTCACATCTTCCCGTAGCTTAAACACAATAAACAATAGCACAATGAGAAAACCTACAAGATAACCAAAGGTCATGGCACTTTTAGAAGAATCAACTTACAAGCAAATTGGATGAAGAGGAATCAAGGAGATCCGTGATTTGTTCATTGTAAATTTCTAGGAAAGAGCACTTGCAACTGTATTTTAGTTTCTCATCCTTCCGAGTTTCCTCTTCCTGAATATACACAGAAGATATAGTGAAAAACTTATACATTCTCGCATAACCTTAGCATTAAAGTAGCAGAAGCATATAATATTACCACTTGAATTCTTGCAAATAAAAACTCAAAAATGCGTGGTGTCATTCCACGATGTGTACTGGGCTTATCTTTTAAATCGTCAATCTCCCCAAGCATGGTATAGGTCTTCCCACTTCCTGTCTGCATGATCAAAGCCCACTAAATAAACATTCGGAGAAACAATAGCTACTAGGATAACAATAAGCGCTAAAGTGAGAAAGCCATTGAGGTTTGAGGATCAAGAGAAATGTTATTGCATACACAACCGTGTTAAGTCTTATGGTTATAACAATTTCATCTATATTATTCATATTAGTAGTATATGACCATTCTAAGGCATAATAGAACTAATATAGTACACTCAAACAAAGAAATTGATATGCTAGAAAGACATTCTCAACAGAGAAACTAGAATAAACAAATTGTTCTAGGTAGGCTACAATATATCTTTGCGTCTATCTAGTAGCAAAACATATGAAACTCAAGCAGTTAGAAATGCTTTATTTAGCCATCTTAGTTTTCCTAATAGTGGTACAAGAGTTTGCATTGTCTGCTAGGTGGTAAATTGGTAAGGAGAATTTATAAGTACTTCGTTATATTGAAAAAACAATTTGCATCACATGCAGTCTCAAGATAAGAGTCTCAACATCAAAACTTGAGTCCAGAAAAGAAGAGAGAATGTTCACTGATCCCAAAGCATAAACAGTACTTGGTGCTAGTACTTGGTGCTAAACAAAGCCTAACTATATGCTTTACCTGACCATAGGCAAACATACAGCTGTTATACCCCGACAAGCAATTCTCTACCATCGGTAGACCAGCCATCCTGAAAAGCATGTCCTGCAATACTCTAAAAATTCAAACCAAAGCTAACAATTTAAATAATAAATATGGATATCACATTACAAACTTGTCTCAACACACACCTGGTCAACTGTTTCACATGCTACATGATCAAATGTGAATCGAGTTTCTGGTTGCCCAATCCAAGTAATTGTCTGAGCATTTTCTTGCTTCAAACACCTATTGTATCCATGTGTACTTCGCTCCATGCTATTGAGAGGACGAATACGTATAAGAACCTAAAACAAATCCACAAATCAGCTTGACTTGCAATATACTACTCAAAAATGCGCAATTTTGATTGTCTATGATCATCAAATAACACAACATAATGTTCTAAAATCCACTGAACCGGCACCGCAATAAACTCATAGTCACATAATCAAGCAATGCAAGTCACATACCACTCATAAATAGTGATCTGATCGGGAGGTCCTTCTGAGCAGGATTGATGACAGGGTTGAGGAGAACATAAACAAGGCTCTCATTGATATCCCATCAACTGTCGCAAAACAAACACACTATTACTCATAAAAAAAACTAACATATTCTTACAAATAAAAACCTGAATGAATAACTTTGGCAATAGGTTTTCGAATTCGAGATGGTATAAACTAAAATTGAAGATGAGCCTAAGCTTACAGCTTTGTGAATAGTCATATCAGATTCCTGCGCGTCAGACCCGGTCGAGTACCATCCCAGTATGTAAAAAGAGAAAGAGGAATTTGGATAACTTGCTGTGTTCAATTACGTCATTCCATATATACGTTTTATCTCAAAACAATATAATGATTTGGATGACACACCTAAATCAGAATGCAGGCTTTAACAAATATTTCTACTAATCCCCGTAATTCCCACCAAAGAATAGAAGCATGGCAAAATGTGGCAACATTACAGAAATTTTGGCCTGAAGCTACTGTAAAAACTAATTTCTGGTATCAAATAATCCATAGAATACACAGACAAACTTTATTAGTGATCTGAAAATCTTTGATCATTTTACACTACTTGTTATTTCCCTTTATCCCAACAGCTTTTTCTCCAATTTCACTTGCTGCATCATCAGGTAAGAAGTAGTGACTATAACCGTTGCAGATTTTTATTTATCTGGGTTCTAGGTTTGAGGGAGGGATATGATCGAAACTGCATCACTCCTAAAGAGAATGAGTACCATGTCCTTTTAAACATTAAAATCCAATTGTCTTTACAGAAAGAACTCAGAGCAAACTAACAACTTGAGGAGAACATGTAAGAGTTGGAAATGTTGTTCGTTGTGTATGAAAGTATCGACTGTATTATACTTCATCACACATATGCTTTATGTCAGACTTCGGGAATTAAGTATAGCTAAAACAATGAACGTACTAAAAGCTGATAATTTTCAACCTTCATTGAAAATGCATCTTGATCAGAATTTTGCTTTTGTCTACATCCCAATCAAACAAAACAAAGCAACCTAAGTTTAAAAGTCTCATGCTTAAATTTAGACAAACCAACAAACAACCAATCCCAGAGACAAACCCCACCACTGCGAATACCAATTTGCCCATATTCCATATTCATATTCCTAAAATATAAAAATAAAACAATAAAAAAATAAGTTGAACCTTAGAAATTCAACGCATGTCTCTCCCTCAGATTACTAAAAGTTGCATAAAATTGAGATATACGCCAATATCCCTGTAAATTTACTCTCTATTAAGCAGAGAGATATTGAAGTCCTTGTATAATCTGAATTGAGAAATTCTTAACTCATTGCAGACAGCATATAAATCAAAGGCGACATAAAAATCAAAGATAAACTGATGAACTTTACAGAAAGTTAGCATAGTTTAATTGTTCTTTGAACAGAACCTGGTGAGTCTTCTTTAGACGTGCAATGATCTTATATCACAAAAATTACTAGGTAAGTTCCTCACGCGATGCTGCAGGTTAACAAAAAGAAATTCGTGTATCTGTTTAAAACAGTCCCCAGGTCATATTTCTTCAGAGTCAATATATCCTAAGCTTTAATATTTGAATCTATTCCATATCATCTCAATGTCTGTGTGCAAAGTGCTAGAGATTAAATCTTAAATTTCTTCAGGATTAGTGAAGAGCTAACACAAATTTCTGGACTACGCTCTCCTAGGTCTCCGACCACTTGAAAGAGTCAGTTAAAGACTTGGTGCTGACTTCTTCAAGAAGGTTGACATCAGTTTCTTTAGTAACTTCAAAACATTATAATTATAAAGCACCTATGTATAACCCAAATAATCCAATTCAAAAAGGAATATATATATATATGGACCATGTGCAATTATATGAACTCCTTAGAAATTAAAGGAGGAAAAAAACAAATAACACCAAGTCAAGTCCTTTACCTTCCATCTAGCATTTTGCAAATTTTGATTCCAGCATTGAGAAGATTATCAAATGGTCAAGTTCTTTCTTCATGCATAATATGGCCTTGACCGAATCCTTGTCTTGATCAGCATTGAAGAAGCATTCACAACCTTTGGCACCCAGAACCAAGGCCAAAATCCATAGACAACACCTTTTGTAGAATTCCACAATAACTAATTTATCTCCAGATTGACATAGAGCACTCGACAACTCTTGAGTATAATTTTATGTCAGTTATATTCAGAACACTTCTTTAGTCTGTTTTGGTAACAACAGCTGTACATAAAGCAAAGCATATAAAGAAAAATACACAAGCCATAAGATCAATCGGTAACTATAGGCTTATTTTAACAGTTGAGCAAAACTAACACAATATCGTTGCCAAAAGGTTTTCTCATCTCCTGAAAATGCCGTGCCAAGTTTTACTAATGTGAACCATATGACTGAGTACAGGAGTTGAAGCGTAAAGAACTCGATGTAACAAAGCAGCATGATCGGTTTTCTTTTATTATATCATACTAAAAAGCAAAACACCAAGCCAGAAAATGTATTTTCCTTATGATGTATTTTCCTTTTAATTATATGATTCATGTGCATTATTGAGAATCAACACCCATGTATATTTCAAGTTAATTCATTGAGTAGCTTTGTGCTTTGTGAATTTCACAATGAAATTGTAATGAATGCATAAACTTTGATGAAACAACAGCAATATGGAAGATAAAGTCATACAGAGGTGAATAGGCAGCAGGTTATTGTTTCAAAGAATTATGGTAGTGTGTCACCTGCATACAGTTCCTGCGCATGACAAATACAATTCACTACCGGATTTTCTTTCATTGCTTTGTGCATTTAAGGCGATGTACCACCATCCTTGTTCAGCAACAAACCAGGTCAGAGTGGCTTTCCAATAGAACATTTTATCCTGAAACTCAAAAGAAACTCATGTTTAGATTGCAATTATGACAGCGTAGTTGTCATAGTGCAGATTAATCATAAACAGTGGTCTTTACCATGTCACATGCAGGATCGAGTATGTCTGAATCCATGATGGTTATCTTCTCCACAGATTTCATATCTGTCGCCTTTCCCTAACTGCCTCGGTTGATATGTTACATTAAAGTGAGATGCTCGATAAAGAATAGAAATAAATAATTTAGCAAGAACAAAACACACAATGAATTGTAAATACTCACTTTGGTACTATTTTAGTGTCTGACTTGTCAAAATTATAAGATCATGTGGTTCTGTTCTTCGATCTCAAAGCTCCAGTATCAAGTCAGAAGAACATCAAGCTAGAAGTCGTTGCAGCTGCCAGAAATAAAAGGATAAGTTGATAAAATTTCCAAGTTATGAGAAATCAAGTATTTTGTTTTCTTGAAATTTACAATTTGATCAGTGCATGAATATGATAATTATTTCCTGATGTTAGTTTTAGACTTGGATTCAAGCATGTTTAGTTTGACGTTAGATCGATGATGTCAAGCCAAAGAACTCAAGTCACCGGCGCTTCGAGACCGATCAAACCTGAAACACGAGTCACCAAAAACCGTATTGCTCTCTACAATGTAAAAGCACGGACACCAGAATCTATTGAAGTAAGTGAATGACGCACAAAAGTAAGTGAATGACCCCAAGCTCCAATTGGCACAAAGGCGTCAAACCCTACCATCTTTACATTTCTGCGGCTTCTTCACCAACCTCCTCTCTAGTACAGAAATAAAAATGAGATTACCTTTCTAATGAAAGCCAAAGAACGAACGTCTATAATTCATTGACCACAATATAAAAATTTGTCAGCCAGAAGCATAATTCTAAAAGATAGCTAAACAAACTAATGAAATAATATAGTTGGGGCAAGAAAATTCAGCTACCTTTATGACAATTGTAGGGTGGAGGTGAGAAAGAAGATTGATCTCTATGTTAAATTGTTTCTCCAATCGAGCTGCCAAGGGGTATGAAATACAAAAAAGGGGGTTTAAGAAAAACTAGCTGAATTCAATTTCATATATGACATGGCGGGCTCTCACCTTGACAACACCGGATGAAAGAAGGAATTTAAGTCGCAGCAGGTTAATCCTCTACATCAGTCCTATTAGCCTGAAAATCAAAATTAAGCAAATTCAAGTTACAGCCCAGATTGCCAGCAAAAGCAATAAAAAAACAGAAAGAAGATAGAGATAAGCCGGCAACCGGAATTTGATCCAGATGAAAAAGCTGAGCTTCTTGGATGGCGTAAGCTCCTTCACCCCAGTAGTGTGGCATTTTGATCAAGGAAAATAACGATAGGAAAGGTAATTATCATCAGCAACAAATCAAATTCACACAACTGAGACTAAAACAGATATCAGACAAAAAAAAACAAATCACCTATAGTAGAAAATTTGGAAACCGCAAGCTGATTCATCATCTGCCAACAAATCACAATCACACAACTAAGACCCAAACAGATACCAAACCCAGTGTTAACAATACTCTATTTACTGTGCTACTGAAATCAATCTCTGAAATTGGGAAAGCCATCTCCAAGTTCCCATTGGAAACCCAACATAACCATGTAAGCAATAGATGTTGAAACTTCAAATATAATAGGTTTGTCCATCAATATCATAACATTAACAAATCAAACTATAGAAGCCTGTGCGCAAAGCTATCTAATGAACTAACTCTTCAATCAAGACACACACACACACACACAAAATATGTATACACATAGTAGGCACAAAAAGAGCAAAAGGCACTAAACCTTGGAATTCAGTCCTTCGATGAAGTTCTGATATTTCAAAAATGCAGACAGATCGATATCCACCTTTGTCACTAAACCTAGCACAAATGACATCCCATAATCAATATCATCATTAATCCACTAATCACTACCTCATGCAACACAAACAGATGTGACCAATTCCAGTAGTGAAAGTGATTATATTAGCTGATCACCAAAAACACATTCAGTTGCTGAGAAGGAAACAACAATTGCACGGAATATATTATACTACTTGGCATAATGACATATACGATCAAACATAGGAATTTAGAAAATCAAAGACCCTTTGTTTACAAAAGATGAGACATTCTAGCTCAACTGAACTACAACCAGATGGTGCGGACGTGTAAAGCAAGCATATTGCACAGGCAAGAGAATCAAATACATGCATAATACTTATACGGATGTGAAATATTAAAGCTCATGTTCCACCTCAGGCATTAACAATAAACAAATAAATAAAAAAGAACATTGCCCTACAATTAACCGGCACCGCCACAAACTCATAGTCACATAATCAAGCAATGCAAGTCACATACCACTCATAAATAGTGATCTGATCGGGAGGTCCTTCTGAGCAGGATTGATGACAGGGTTGAGGAGAACATAAACAAGGCTCTCATTGATATCCCATCAACTGTCGCAAAACAAACACACTATTACTCATCAAAAAACTAACATATTCTTACAAATAAAAACCTGAATGAATAACTTTGGCAATAGGTTTTCGAATTCGAGATGGTATAAACTAAAATTGAAGATGAGCATAAGCTTACAGCTTTGTGAATAGTCATATCAGATTCCTGAGCGTCAGACCCGTTCGAGTACCATCCCAGCATGTAAAAAGAGAAAGAGGAATTTGGATAATTTGCTGTGTTCAATTACGTCATTCCATATATACGTTTTATCTCAAAACAATATAATGATTTGGATGACACACCTAAATCAGAATGCAGGCTTTAACAAATATTTCTACTAATCCCCGTAATTCCCACCAAATAATAGAAGCATGGCAAAATGTGGCAACATTACAGAAATTTTGGCCTGAAGCTACTGTGAAAAATAATTTCTGGTATCAAATAATCCATAGAATACACAGACAAACTTTATTAGTGATCTGAAAATCTTTAATGATTTTACACTACTTGTTATTTCCCATTATCCCAACAGCTTTTTCTCCAATTTCACTTGCTGCATCATCAGGTAAGAAGTAGTGACTATAACCGTTGCAGATTTTTATTTATCTGGGTTCTAGGTTTGAGGGAGGGATATGATCGAAACTGCATCTCTCCTAAAGAGAATGAGTACCATGTCCTTTTAAACATTAAAATCCAATTGTCTTTACAGAAAGAACTCAGAGCAAACTAACAACTTGAGGAGAACATGTAAGAGTTGGAAATGTTGTTCGTTGTGTATGAAAGTATCGACTGTATTATACTTCATCACACATATGCTTTATGTCAGACTTCGGGAATTAAGTATAGCTAAAACAATGAATGTACTAAAAGCTGATAATTTTCAACCTTCATTGAAAATGCAACTTGATCAGAATTTTGTTTTTGTCTACATCCCAATCAAACAAAACTAAGCAACCTAAGTTTAATAGTCTCATGCTTATATTTAGACAAACCAACAAACAACCAACAAAGAAGGGTAATAGAATAAGGAATAAAGGAATGGATATGATATATATATATATATATAACTGGGGGTATCACAAATAAAATCTCATTGCATTTTGAGCACAGGGCAAGCCAAACTCTTGATCTTTCTAATTAAAGCTGATAAAATTCTAAGATTTAACTCTCTCTCTCTCTCTCACTCTCTCTCTCTCTCCCTCTCCCTCTAAGAACATTGGAGGAAAAAAACTACCTTGACCAATTATAAGTAACAATTTGATGATTAACAAAGAATAGTAATTTTAAATCAAGGAATGTGTTGACCTCTTCTTTGACACACTGATAGTGCACAAAGATGCAAAATGTCTGATCTTCTACCAGGGCACCTTCTGTACCCTTTTTTTTTTCCCACTTCCAGTGCCTTCATGATCTGCAGCAAGCAGCAAGTTATTTTTGCTAATAGATATACGATGAAACATGTATGGGAATACTGAAAACATCATAAAACATGTATGGGAATACTTAAAACATCATAAATCCTTCCAAAATGCAGCAGAAAATTCATTACCTGATTGTCGTGATCTCCTATGAACCTGCAAAATAAAGAGAGCAGTGGGAGTTATAGTTAGGTCAGCAATATCAACTGACTTCAATTTATTTCTGGATTTTGGGGGTAAAACTGTGCAACCAAAAGTAAAACTTTAGACAATTGAAGGAAACCCATGTTATACCAAGTAAAGAAACCCAATTTCCATTTTATTGAACCGAAAGGGATGGAAAAATTACCTTCACAATTTCATGGAGAACAATCCAAACCCTCCTCTATCGCTGTCCAAATCCAACAAACAATAACAGTCTAACCCGATTACTTGAAAACCTCAAACAAAACATGCATGCAGTGTAATCCCAGATTACTACATATCAATTACAAAGAAATTGAGGAATTAGTTTAGCATAGATTATTTTCCCTGAAATCGAAATGAGGTCGAAACCTTCAGGTACACAGATGAAATAAAAGTAACCTTCCTGATCCAAGTAATCTGACTGAGAACTACTTTCTCAAAGATCTCTGCAGCGGTATGAATGCAGCAGCTACGCATTGAAAAAAACGGAAGGGTTTGACGTATCCATATCCTGCAAAAACATATTCAATAATCATTAGCAAAGAATTTTGTCCAACCTATGAGGCCCAAAACATGTCACATTTAGCCAAAAAACAGTAATAATCATACTCCGTACATAAGTCTTCGTTTACAAAACTCAAATTCATCCTAATCTAGTGAAACAAGAACCCGTTACAGATAAATGGTAAATGGTTCAGTAATCTCCATTTGCATAAATACACATTTCTTATACCAAAGTAAACTGAATTGTAAAAGACTTATATTCTGCATATGACTGTCACAGAGAATTAGAAATTCTCTTGCACACTGCTGCAAACATGTATAGCATCTTGTACAAACGTATAGAATGCTGCCTGGATTTTCATCTTCATATCACTCGTATATAGCCAGCAAACTCAATAATATTTCAGCTCATCTCTACTATGCATTAACTCTTCACAACTTGACATTAGATAGACCATATAACATCACTATCCAAGCACTTCAACACTTCAGCAGTAATCTCCAAATTGCAGAAAACATAACAAATTCCTCATCAAATATGGAAACATCATCCAAACTGATCACAACCAGCACATAGATCCATACAACCAATTTATAATCCAATTCGCAAGCCAATTCACCATACCAAAAAGAAAATATAACTGTTTCATCACCTTTTCTTTGGTTGATGGCAGACACAAACTTTGATATAAAAGAAAAAATGGCAAACTGATGATACTGACGGAGCAAATTAAATCAGAAATCAATTCCACAAATCCAATAATAGGGTGGAAATTGGGAAGACATTACCAATTCTGCTGAAAAATCTGAACCTAACTGTGGTGAGAAGCACGAGAAATTGACAAGCCAAACACAACGAATCAGGATATGAAACAGAGATAGCCTCAAGACCCATCAAATCAGACTACTTATTCATCTTCATTCATCTTCAATTTTCATGTGAATCAGCCTTGGTTCTGTAGGAGATAGGATATATAAGGTTGCTCCTAACCAAACTGATTGGTTCTGTGCTTGTGCTCCATGAACAAGGCATAGAATATAACAATTTCTCATAGAGCTACCATGAATAAGCACTCATAACCCCATGCTGAAATACAACTCAAACCATTCCGAGAACAATCAAACAGCTCTAAATCAATCATTCCAATAGCAGACATAGCCCAATCTTCAATTTTAGATAATATGTAAACACCTCCCAGAATATACATAACTAGCACAAGGAGCCACACATCAAATCAAAATTCAACTCATCTAGCCAGAATCACCAGTTCAAAAGAAATATAAAACTCTTCTTCAAACTTTAAACTTCAACTTAAACTTCATCAATTGACAAAAGAAATTAAAATCGGACAAATAATGATACTAGCCAAGACAACCGAGATCACAACCTCAATAGCATGATTCCAAGAGATAGAAATGACCAAATCTGAAAAGAGATTACCATCGGTAAGAGAATATGAAGATGGGAGCTGGCTGAGAGGAGAGAGCCACATCACCAGCTCAGAATACCCATCTCGCATTCACCGTAGAATCTCCTTCTCCGACATCATCCCGACTGGATCTGAGAATGACAGATGGAAAAGAGACTACACAAGACCGTGCCGGAGAGAGAGAGGACCAGATCGCGAATCAACCAAAGATGGCGATGAAGGCGAACAGAAGAAGTCATACTGGGCATCTCTGATGGGAGGACTGACGTCGTCGATTTGACAAGATTGGAGGCTAGGGTTTCAATTTGGGAAAAGAGAAATCGCTCAGAGTTTAAAATGCGGAAGCAAAGAGAAAATCACAGAAGCCACAAGGTACCAGATCGGATACCATGGGCTCTGATACCATGTTAGGAATCCATGGATTATTGAAGCTAAGACAGAAAATGAAAGAAAGGCAGTAAAGAGGCTATGGACTACATCTTATAATTCATTGATAAATTGTGAACAGTACATTAGATCATATATAGGATAGGGTTTAACAAAAAATACCAAGTCTACCCTTACATGGTTAATACCCTCCCTCAACCATATGCTTGGTAACAAGCATTATGGTTGGACCAAAGTACACAACAAGAAAATACAGATTACAGGATGTAGAACTCATTACAAAAAGATCAACCCAAAACAAAAACCAACTCCTTGATATCAAAAGTCAACATCCATCATGACATTCAGCTTATTTAGGAGAAGAGAGAGCTGCTGGAAAATTCATACTTCACATGGAAGACAGTGGTGCAGTAACATGAAACTCATCTAACAGCATAGCAGCAACTGATATAAAGGATAAAAAAAAATCACCACAGACATCTATGTCAAACAAATTTTCAATAAATATTATATCTAATTAATAAAAAAAAAGTTAAAAGAATGAAAAATTATAAAGAATAATTAGCCAAAACAACTGACATGTCTCAACAAAAGCATACCTCTCTCCTTTCAGACTCCAGCATCAATAAAATTCCTTCAAAATCAGACCCAATCAGTTAAAAACCAACATCAACAGAAAACAAAATCAAAACCCCACAAAAAGGACGAACCCAGTGTAAGCCAAGTTAACCCTGTTACAACCTCACACACACAGATCTAAAATCCAATTCCAAAACACAACCAAACCCAAACAACAAATCAAATGGTAAACCCTATTCAAGGCCGAGAAACCTAAACCCAAACAACATATCAAACCCTAGGTTTTTGAAGGCGGAGGGCAAGAAAATCATATACTCACCAATTAATCAAATTAAACCAGAGAATCAAGAAAGACCTAATTATTTGATTTAAGCGAACACAAATTCAGAAGCAAATTAAACCAGAGCATCAAGAAAAGACCCAATTATTTGATTCAAACAAACACGAAGCAACAGAGAGAGCAAGAGTCTTACATACATAATTGAGCGACGGAGATGGAATTGGGTATCCCTTTCCCTTCTCTCTCTCTCGCTCTCATTTTCTCTTGCTGTCTCTCGCAGGGCAGTCTTCTTTCTTCTTTCTTCTTTCTTACATAATTGAGCGACGGGGATGGAATTGGGTATCCCTTTCCCCTCTCTCTCTCGCTCTCTTTTTCTCTTGCTGTCTCTCGCAGGGCAGTCTTCTTTCTTCTTTCTTCTTTCTTAAAGAGTAAGGACATAAATACCGAGAAATTTCCCACTGCCTCGCTCTCTTTTTCTCTTGCTGTCTCTCGCAGGGCAGTCTTCTTTCTTCTTTCTTTCTTTCTTCTTTCTTCTTTCTTAAGGAGTAAGGACATAAATACCGAGAAATTTCCCACCGCCTCGCTCAGTCAAAAGTCAATTTTTGCAATCAGTTGGGACACACTAATGAACTTGATCGATCAGACGCGACAAATGGACGGTCCGATTGACGTGGTTGAATCATTTTATTTTATTATTTGCTCCATTTATATATACATATATGAGATACCACCCGCGTGTTATTGCCGGATAAGATTTTTTGATAATGAACAATATTCAATCCTCAATTCACATCCCCCATGCCACTATCTTTTTCAAATCCACCTCTGATTCCCGCGCATTCGTCTATTTTTCAACAAACACATCTATCTTCCCCAAATCCACCACCAGCATTATGGCATCCATGCCTGTAAAATTCATATCTCACCTCTAATTCTACCACCTCTTATTCTGCCACCTGCACAAAATTCATCATCAACCATATAGCCTATGCCATCCTTTTTTTAATTCCAACCATATAGCTGATCCCGAGGAGTAAACCGCTCAACCCCGTTGAACCAAAGACAGGAAAACAAATTTGACATTGGAGTGTGTGCCCTGATGATAAAAGAACCTTCTGGTACATCTGCAGATGTGAGGAAAAAAATCTATATAAGAGCAAGTCCAACAGCTTCCTTATATTTTCTACATAATAGGGAAGCAAAACTCAAAATCTCTAAAAATTTTGTATACCAAATCCAACAGTTTCCCTATTTTAAAGATTCAAATATTTATTACAACAACAATCCTCATTTATTACAATATAATAATAAGTATAAAAATATAAAAGTTTATTTTTTAAAATAAATTATGTTTTCTTTCATCTCTTTGAGCCTTGAAGAGTGTGCAACATTCAATTCTTCTTTCCCTAAATATTTTTAGGGAATCTGTAAATATAGGGAAGCAAAGCTTCTCTTTCATCTCTTTCCCTATTTTAGGGAATGAGATAGGGAAACTGTTGGAGTGGAAAATGACCCCATATTCCCTAAAATAGAGAAAATCAAAGAATTTAAGGAATCTGTTGGACTTGCTCTAAGACTGTTGCATCCATGGTTTATAATGAAAATGTACCCATTAAAAAATTCCCACTGCTTTGTCCAAAAAACTAAAGTTCATACTGCTGGGAAGAAGCTTGTTCGGATCCAATGCGTTAAATCTTGTAAGACCATCATCCTTGTAAAATGCAAACTGTTCATCTATGATGGTATGGTTATACTTGTTCAATTTTTTATTCTGGGCAACCTCTTCCCATACACAGTGTCGATCGTAGTGATTCGAAATTGCATACTCATGACCTTTTCGCCACAAAAAGTACTCCAATATGAGTAAGGGGTCAAGTTGAAGACGCAACTTGCTGTCCAACCATATTGAATACCTGAAGGTTTTGCAGTTTTAGAATAGAGCTTGTTTGTGTTAAAAATCAATCAAAGAAATAGACAAGTCCCATTATAGTAATATGCTTCTGTGGAAAACACACAAAGCTAACATGTGATTCAAACAGAACATGGCACTACAAACTCATATATGCATCTAGCTGGTCCTCTACAAGAAAAAAAGAAAAAAAAATCAAAGCACTAACAGGATTGAAAATAAGCGTATTTGAAGATAAACTCACATAACACAGAGTTCAGATATATCAAGGCTGTAAAGAAAATTCTCGTCCAACTTCTACTACTATGGTGCTTAAAGATGAAAAGTGTAAGACAAGAGGGAAATTTTAAAAATAAATAAATTAAAAGGCTGATTTTGACTACTCAATACTAACGAGTCCAACAGGCTATGGTGGGGGGGGGGGGAGTCTGAACCAAGAGCAGCAAGTTTTTGTTTTGTTCCACAATGAAATAAGCAATTAACAAAATGATTCTCAAACACTATATATAGTGTACGACAAGGTCAAGCAGAAACCAGACCATGTTTGTGCACATCACAAGCTTTGCTTTCATCCACAGAAATGTCAAATTAAATTAGACAACGCATGACAGAGCTAAGGCTGCTAAAGTAAAGAATAATCTCTTAAAAAGCATGCTACTAAGAAACTGAGAAATCCTCACAAATTGTTCCCATCATTGATAGTGTCATTCCAAATGAAATTAAATATTTGAGCTGGAGAATTTTGGTGCCTCCGACAAAGAGAGAGAGGCTACCAAATTACCAGTTCACCTCCAGGAAATTTCTAAAGGGACTCAAATAACTTTCAGTGGAACTTTAGAAAATCTGAAAAAGCTTGTTGCAGCAGTCATATTATATCAAACAGGACACAACAATAAGATCAAAATGAAGTAAATGTTCTCAAAAGATAAATAACAAACCAACTACCTAAGCAACTGCAGTTAACTCGAACTATTTCTCTGTGGTCTGAACGATACTTTTTCTTTTTACTGCAATTCGAACATAAATTTGAGATTCGTTTTTGCTATTCCGTAGTTAGCTAGCAGGGCTCATGTTTGACATCAGTAACAAGCTATTGTATCAAATTAAGGTCAAGTATTAAAATTCTGTACTTTAAGGTGGGTTCATGTTTGATATCTGTAACGCGCAGTATACAAGGGGGATAAAACTAAGATCCAAGATTTTAAGTGCTTGAGCCACTTTTGCTCCGGCAGAAACAGGAGCACTTGAAATTCATGTAAAAGAAAATTATAAATTGTGTCAGGGTAGATCTTAGAGGTTTGGTAGCTTATTTGTCCAGGTTCTTAGTAAGTCCAATTCGTGCTTGAGAGATAATTATGATGGTGGGAACCCACATATATCCTACTATCAAAAGATATACTCCAATCACTAAAATTTGAAATTTTGAGTAAAGATTCAAGTTCTTTTTAACTCTCTCTACCATGTTCTTTAAAATTTTGGATAGCTAGCTTACAATTCTAATCTATCAGCCAAAATAACCACTCAAAAAGACACCCAAATATCCTTCACTTCACTACATATATGGGTACCTAAATGATGCATAATCTAATATACACTTTTAGCATACATATTGTTCTAAAATCAGTTGAAAATGAATACGTGCTCCAGTTAGCATTCCTACAAGCTTTAAACTATGCTACTAAGTATATTATCTGTCTAGAAGGCCAAAATTCAGTACAGGTTACTATTCCTATTCTCACCTTGCAGAAGGAAAAAGCCTGTGAGGCAAAAGCTTTGGTATCTTTCCCGCCCTCCGCATATCAGCATATGGAAGGTTCTTCACCACAACAATCTTCCACAAACCAATAAAACCCATTCTATCTAGAGTTTGCCCTTCTGAAGAAAGGGTACGCAAAGTAACCTCGTCAATGAACATAACAAAGCAAACATTCTTCCTTGACAAACGAGAGACCTGAAATATATACAATTTCCAAGACAATGGATAGTTGGATACCTCCACCAAACACACCGTAAATTAACTGCAGTCCGCTTTGCATAACTTCAATCATATCCCAAATGCATACACTTTACCAGAATGGTATTATTTAGCTATCTGAATAATACACTAAAAACTTGACCTATTTAGATCAAAGACGTAATTTGTTTACCGGACGTTGTACAATCTGTAAAAGAAGCGGTGGTGCACCTCCATCAAAAAGCACAACCCCAACTGTTAGTTGAGCCACACAGACTAAAATCCAACACCTCAACATCCACATAGCAACACAAAAACAAAACAAAAAAAGGGAAAAGGAAAAGACTACAGTTGGTCTTTTTTCTGATCCATCTAGTTTCTAGTGTCATGTGCTTCAACTATATGTGGCCTCACTACTAATAAGTGCTGCAAAGTGTGTAGGTTGCAGTTACTTCAACAATAAATATATGATAACAAAATGCTATATCCTTGCCAATTTCATCAAGAGCGTGTGAGACACCTAAGGATTGGAATTAGTACTCACACTCTGGTCATGCCCCCCACACAGACACACACACACACACACACAAACACAGACACACATATAATCAAATAGATCCAACTAGAGTAATATAGATGGCATGCTAGAAGATGTCTGACCTGATTGGTACAAACCTATAAGGTACAGATGAAAGCCAATTAGTCATCCAACAAACCAAAGAGAAATGAAACAATAGGCCATTAGTATCACTGACACAGGAGATTTTTTCATTGCCTTCCAAACCGTCCCATGATGATCATCAACATCTTAATGTTTAGAGTGGATATGAGAACACGTAGATGCAGAGAAGAGTTGCCGAAGAGATGAACCATAAAGAAGTAACGATAGTTGCACTGCGCACATACCAGGAAATTAGATTTCTAGTACAAATGGCAAATTAGATTTCTAATAAATATGCCAACTTGAGAAAGGAGGAATAAGTACAAAGTACAAACAAGAATACAAGGATTATTCTGAAATCCAAGAACACGTTATGGGTAATACAAATCACACAACCAAAATATTTCAAGTTTAGGTACCTGGACAATGCATTGCCTAAACCAAGGGCAGTGGTGATCAAAGTGCTCCACACAGTTGTTGCAGATAGAACAATGAGAACAATGAAGGTGATAGCATGCAAGTGTCACAATACTTCACTCTTACAGGACGTCATTGATAATAACTTGTTTTGTTCTAGGGAACTGAAGGAGCTTGTCTTCCACCAACATTACTGCAATAATCCCTAATCTCACATGAAACCCTTTTCCTCCGACTCTG
Source organism: Fragaria x ananassa (assembly GCA_034370585.1). Taxonomy (NCBI): domain Eukaryota; kingdom Viridiplantae; phylum Streptophyta; class Magnoliopsida; order Rosales; family Rosaceae; genus Fragaria; species Fragaria x ananassa. The sequence continues at coordinate 15,775,639 of CP139769.1, read as the reverse complement.
CCGCCATCGTCATCAAGGACTCCAAGAGCAAAAAGGTTGTGGTCGTCGCCGTTATAAAACCTGACGAAGAGTCTCGAATCGCGGGGTTATGGTTTCGGGTTGAAGGGCTGGACCTTTCGTTTCTGACGTCAATGGTGGTGGTGGTTAAGGTGTGTGATGGCGGTGAACTGGTCGTGTAGCTTAGGTTTTTGTTCTGAAAGGCTTAGACCCAGAAACTAAAGAGAAGATGAATTGATCGAAAAAAATAAATAATTGATATTTCATTTCATCTGGGTTCATTTGATAAAGTGAATCATCTTTACGTGGTTTTTACCACAATAACTTGTGTTTTTTATCCCAAGTATTTAACGGTGTTAGTACTGTGTCTTCACGGGAAATTAAGAATGATATATAAAAAAAACATAATATCATGTTAGTCGAAAGAGTAGAATTTCTGACAGTCGACCATATAATGGTTAAAATCAGTTCGGTTTATGATTAAAGCATAATGTTGAAGCACTTGCAAACATTAACTACAATCTTGAGAGTATTTTAGTACACGGCGTGTATCTTCACATGATCAGGATTAGAAGAAATAATATAGAAACATGGTGGTCAAACATATGAATTGTTATGAACGGTTAAGATTATGTCGTGTAAATACACGTCGTGCATACAAGAATTTCCATACAATCTTAACTAAAACTCTGAAATATGACATTTTTGTTTCACGGAATCAATAAGGTGGCTTATTAAAATACAGACACGAGTCCATTATTAAACGGTTTTTTTTCCTCATCGAAGAAATTCAAGAAAAGGAACTTGGGCTATTAACAGGGTAGAGTTGGAATTTCAAAGCAATAAATGGAGACGGAGGGTTTGCAGAGAGTCCTCAGGTTCTTCTATTTTCGTTTTCAACTCAAGGCAACTGCTGCTTAAACCCCTCCTAAAACCCTATTCGGCTATTCCTTATGGGTAAGTTGCTTTCTTTCTTATGCCTCCGATTTGTACTAGTATGATGCAGAATCCAACCTTTTGTTTTTGTTATGCATATGTCTATGTAACCAGAGAAATCAAGGCAAGAGAAGCGAAAAGAAGCTCGCTTGGCCAAGAATGCCAGAAAAAACCAGTCTTGGCTCCAACGTCAGGTACCCTCTACCATCTCCCTTGTTTCTTCTTCTGGGTTTTCTCTATATCTTGTGCTCTCTATCGAAACTCTTTGGTTTTTGCTGTTATTTTATATATGCAGAAAGCCTCAAAATCTACAGAGAAACCCCTAAATTCTTCTCATCAGAATAAGAATGACGAAACAGCTATTTCTGAGACAAGTAGGGATATGGGAGTTGAAAATACTAAATCAGAGGTTCATCCGAGACCATCAACAAAGGTACCTAAGATAACCCAAAAATCAAAGTTTGACAAGTTTCTTCAACTAGATCATACTAGGGCCGAGGATGATTTGGAACTAGAAAGGAAACTTGCAAAGAAACTCAAAGTCAAGGGTGGAAAATTGAAGGGTGAGGATCTTGGTCTTAACATGTTGTTTGAAGGAATTTCATCTTTTGCTGACGAGGCATTGCCTTCTAAAAAATATGAAAAAAGCTCCCTAAGAAAGAAACGGAAGAAGGACAAGTTATTACCTGATGACCTAGAGAGTGAAGATCCAAATGTAGTCGCTACAGATGGCGCTGTTCCCTCCAAGTCATCTTCGAGGAAGAGACCGAAGAAGAGAAAGTCCTTGGAGGAAACAAAAGATGGCAATAACGATGGTGGTATGGGCATTGAGGTATCTAAGCCAATGGAGTCCTTGGAAAAAGTTCCTGCCACCGCACCTCAAAAATATGTAGCTCCTCACTTAAGATCACGTGCCAGGAATGAGCTTGAAGAGTATAGTCAGGTCCGTCGACAATTGCGTGGTCTTCTAAATAGGCTTTCGGAATCTAATGTCGAATCCATTACAGGGGATGTGTCTGTCCTCATGCGTTCCATTCCGCGTGGTATTGCCTCTGATATATTTGGTGAGGAGGTATTAGCCTCATGTGCTCATGGTCCTCGTGGAAATGAACAGTTAAGTTTATTATACTTGATGGTGATACATCAACTTACTAATGTTTGATTCTGTTACCCTAAAATTTTGCATTTTATTCTTTCAGATAGTGTCTGTAATTAACTTGTTTTTCTGTTTCTGTTTTAAAGGCATGCTGCTGTTTTTGCTTCTTTTGTGGCCGGCATGGCCAGTTCAGTGGGAATCGACTTTGGCGCAAAGCTTCTGGCTTTACTTGCTAAAACTTTTGAGGTGTGCTAATGATGTACTAACTTCAGTTTCCATTGTTTTCAGAAAGCTTTTACATCAAGTAATATATCCTTCTTCTTTTTTTCCTCCTGTTCTTAGGATGAGTACCACAAAGAGGACAATATTTCCTTGAGAAATCTTACTCTTTTACTCTCTCAATTATGCATATTTGGAGTTTGTTCAAGGTACGTTACCTAATGTCTCTAGGGCTGTTGGCATATATAATGTGAAGTTGAATAAGTTCAAAAGCAGTTGTGCAAAATCTTCTTCCACGGTTTTCTTAAATAGTGGACCTCTATTTGAGATTATATTTTTGAATTCTTACTTTCTGGTTGATGGAACTTGCTAAAGCATACTAGTATGCTTCATAAGCAGAGGTAGATCTTGATTGTATGTATTTTGGTAAGGCTGTGTTTTCAGACTTGGATCTGAAAATATGCCCCAAAATCTCCATCATCATGATACAACTGCAAACATGCTCCTGAATGTTTGTGAAATTAATATATGTATATGTAACACCCTCAATGTCACACTCCTTCAAATGTTAGTGTTGTCTTCAAAACATTGCACAATTGTATGATATACATGAATTTAAAAGTTCAAATGTACGTATATTTACATTTTGGGTGTGTTGATAACAATATCCATATTTGCAGTAATTAATTAGCTAAATCATGTAATCTAGTTAGCAACATGATTAAAATATTAGTTTTACTTAGTAACTTCTGTTATACTATGAGCATATTCTACAACAGGTAGTGTGTAGGATGGAATAAACCCTTTTCTAACTGCTTTATTTTTGGTTATGTTTTTCAGTGATTTGATATATGACTTTCTGATTGTTTTGAGCAAGCGGTTAACAGAGATTGATGTCTCAACCATCTTGACAGTTTTGCAATGTAAGCATTTTTGAAGTTTACCAATTAATACTAAGCTCTGTACGAGAGATAAAAGATATTGTATCATCCCAAACCCGCAGATGTAGCAATTCTACTCATTCATCTCCAACTAGGAGCCCTCTCATTCAATCAAACTCTATAGCGTTATAACACACTGTGTGCGAAGCCTGCATTCATATGTTAATAGATTTTCATACTTATGATCATATGATATGTTATGTATCATGTATGTCTTGTTAATGCTTAGTATAAATCAACATAACTGTTACTTCTAAACCAATTCAGAAAGCTTCATACTCTTGGACTTGCAAGTTATAAAATGAACTGTTCTTTCTAAACAGGCTGTGGAATGAAAATAAGGGCTGACGATCCTCTTGCAATGAAAAATTTTATTGCAAGTGTTCAGAATAGAGTGAACGAGTTAAAGGCCTCATGTGGAGATGACCAGGAGAAGATCAATGGCAGAAGGGTAAGCTTACATCTTTACTGTAAGTACTGTTTAAATTGGTATTAGTCTTTGCCTCAAAAGCTGAAAAATCTAATCTGATACCTGTAGATGGAGTTCATGCTTGAAACCATATGTGACATCAAGAACAACAAGAAAAGGTTGAAAGAAGATACTGCACCTCATACGAGGATAAAGAAATGGCTACAAAAGGTGTGTGATTCATACATTTTTTTTTCTTGTTTTCTACTTGGCACTGTGGAAGGAAGTTTTGGTGCTTCCTTGTACTGCACGTCATACAAAGGATGAAGAGGGTTCTACCCCAATTTAAGTTGTTGAGGTTAAACAGGTGATAAAAGCTACAACCAAGTCAAGTATGTGCACTTTAGAAACTAAGTGCTTGTTTGACATTGCTATTAAGTATGCACACTTTAGAAACTTAGTGCCTGTTTGACATAGCTATAGCAGCAAAGCTGGTTCAGGCAACTTTCTGTGTCGGTATCATTATAACAAGTGATAATACTATAATACCAAGAATTTTTTTGCTATCTGGGTATAGAAAAGCGAATAGGTGAAACCTAATTAATATATGCAAGGCTGTTAACCAAGTGAAAAAATCATTGAAATGATGGTATTTTGAAGCATCAGCTGATCTTTTCAACTTTCGGTAACTTCCAAACATCTTTTCCCCAGTTTCATCCCCGGGATTTTAAAGAAACTCTTTCAAGTAACAGCCAAATACTTTATAGAGAAATATACAGAAAGCCATTTGCTCCAAAAGCTGTGAAACAAGCAGCAACTTAACTAGTCTAGAGGTATAATCCAGTGCTTAGTTTATTAGGATTCTATAGTCTAGTTGCTGGTGTTGATTTTTCAATCGCATATGGTCATAATCAATTCATGTGTAGATAATAGCGTCAAACCTTTATACTATATAGTCTGTTTGTCAGGTTTTCATTATCTGTATGTTTCTTGATGATTTATTTCAGTTACGGGTAGAAGACATTTTAATAAGTGGACTCAATTGGAGCAAACTTCTTGATCCTAATAAGAAGGGCCAGTGGTGGCTATCTGGTGATATTGCCTCAACAGCAGACAATGTCGAAGAGGTTGCTAACACAATAGACAAAGAGGTTCTTGAAGCCCGGAAACTTTTGCAGCTTGCTGCTGCACAGAGAATGAACACAGATGCTAGAAAGGCAATCTTTTGTATAATTATGAGTGGGGAGGATTACATTGATGCATTTGAGAAGCTTCTGAGATTGGATTTACATGGAAAGCAGGTAGGTGCAACCCGTTCAGTTTCTGTTTTGGCAGTATTGTCTTGCAAAACTTATTTGTCTTTGTTCTTTGTACAGGACAGAGAGATAATGCGAGTTCTAGTGGAGTGCTGCTTGCAAGAGAAAGTGTTTAACAAGTATTACACAATTCTGGCTTCCAAATTGTGCGAGCATGACAAGAATCACAAGTTCACATTACAGGTATTCCTTTCTCTCCATGAGTATTTAGATGGGGAGTGATGAGGAATATGGAATAAATAAACTCTCAGCCCTTTTTTTTTTTTTTCCTCAAGAGGGAGTTTACAGGCAATGAGTTGTAAAATGGAATCAGAAACATATTTCTGTCTGTAATGCAGCATATTTTCAGATTCCATTTTCCAAGTATCTTGTTTCTGATTCCATTTTACAGGCATCTTTTTCTGAACCCTAACTGCTATTCTTTATTCAACAGTTTTGCCTTTGGGACCACTTCAAACAGTTGGACTCAATACAGCTTAGTAGGTCAATGCACCTAGCCAAATTTGTTGCAGAGATGGTAGCCTCTTTCACTCTGTCCCTCGCCGTTCTGAAGACTGTAGATCTAGCCGATATCAAGCAACTAACAGCAAAAAGGACAATTCATTTCCGGATGTTATTTGAGGCCATATTTGAGTATCCAGATAACCTGATATGGAATATATTCACGCGCGTGGCCGTCACCCCGGAGCTTGAAAGTCTTAGAGATGGGATTGAGTTTTTCATCAAGTATGTTGTGGAAAGCAATAAATCCCTCGGGGCAAAGTTTAAGCTCGCAAGGAAAGCCCTTAATAATGCTGAAGGGGTCCTCATGTGACACACACTTTGCCCCCATCAACTATCGTAGTTTTTTTTTTTTTTGTCGGATTACTTGCCAATACTTACCAATACATGATGGGGGGACTTCCATTTCTTTTTATGTTTCTTTTTCCATCCTCTCTCTCTCTCTCTCTCTCTCTCTCTCTTTTACACCTTTTTTTATACATATTGAAAGAGGCCATGGAAATCCAATGATATTTATTATTTTTTGTTGTCACACAAGCTGTTGTGAGATACACATTTAAGTAGACATAACCTTTCTAATGCCAAACTAAACAGTGTGCGTAATTCACCTCCATGTTTGTTTGAGAGAAGAGTCATTAGCTATTTACCTAGCGCTGTCCGACCCTAATTCCCCCGTTTCATCTTCGATCTTCTAAGTTTTCATCCCCTCAGAGTCACTACTCTATTGATATTGACGATGTTACAGCAAGATCAATGACTTCCATCGACCTCCATGCCATGTTTGTTTGCTTGCTGGGGGCCGTATGAAGGTAATCACATGTAGAAGAAATCAAGTTGTGTATTTTCTTTTGGTTGGGGGGATTATGTACTTAACTAATCTTCTCAAAATGATACATGGATTCAATGGTGGGTCTTTTAGTATTAAGAAACATAATTACATCATACTTTGAACTAAAAGTAAACCATTGTCAAAATCTCATCAATCATTGAAGTTGGTTTGTGCAAAACAAGAGATTATAAACCTCAAAGAATTGAGATTGAAATGTTGCTCTTAATGAGAATCTACCTAGAAATATAACATGTTTATGATATATATTTTTTATTTTTTTTGTGAAAAATGGCAGATAAAACGGCTTTTAAACTTTGATTAATTACATCATATAATACAGGGAAGTCCAAATCTCGCATTTACAATAAGTAATACATTCTAATACACAACAACAGTTATTTCATTGGCTATTATGATATATATATATATATATATTTTACCTTGTAAACATTTTAGTGTTGTGGAATATAGTATATAGTCATCAATTGCCACACTTTTCATTCGCTACTGCTCAAATGAAGAACGGATCCTAATCCATTAATATATATTTTTTCTCTAAACCCCAAAATAAAAATAACTAAATTAGTGCAGAAAGAAAAGAAAAGAAAAAACCCCCGCAGAGGAAAACAAACACAATCCAGAATTGTAATCATAATAAGAAGAGATAATGCCATCACCCCTGAGCATAGGCTTATCATCTCCAATCTTGCCGCCAAAGCATCATCCTCACTCGTCCCGCCCTTCCCGCCAAACCACAATGGCAACTCCTTCTTCTTCTTCTTCTTCTTGGAGTAGTCCTAGTCTGATAGAGTATGTGGGCCAAGGAGGTGGCCATGCGGGTGATGATCTTGTGCTGCTCTTCCATCACATAGAGTACGCCTGCAAGAGAATCGCTGCTCTCGTCGCCTCTCCAAACGCATGCCTCTCCCCTCCTCTTCTGCTGACCGAGATGCCCCCAAGCCAAGCCCCTCGACATTCTCTCCGTCAGTCTATCCTTTCACTCTTGTCTTTGCTTTGTTGATTTTCAAGATACATTTTTTGCAAACTAGAGTACAATTCACACATTATAGCTCATGTTGACTTTGACATCTGAACTATTAGCAGCTTCCTGGTGATTAGTTTCTTTGGCCAAGCAGCATTGGCTCTTTATGATTTTCGCTGAATTTGATTTGTTTCTCTTATTTTGGCAAATACCTTTTCACTTTCTATTCGAGGTTTAATCTTTATTTGAGGAGTCGCTCATTAATCGATAAACAAATTATGCAGTCAATCTCCAACTTCTCTTGCAGTTACCTTTTAAGACTTGATTCGAAGGACCTAATCTAATTAGGATTATTCTTGAACGAACTGTCAGAAGTGACACTGCCAATCAAGGTTTTTTTTTTTTTTTTTCTTTCTTGGTTTACCTCTTAAATGATGATTCAAACTTCAGGCACCCGTTAATCATGACTTATATCTGTTATTGAATGATTTACACTTTACAATTTGTAATCAAATGATTCATAGAGGATTCCAAGTGGTTGAGCTGGTAATTTATTTTGTCACTGTTCAAGAGGTCTAGGGTCAAATGATTCAATTTCTTCTTCATCAAGCTTTTGAAGGATTTGGATTTTTTGTCTTGGGGTTGGCAAGAGTTGGAGTAACTTTCTAAGAAAGAAAAAGATCAAACCAGCTGCTGGGGCTATTGCACTCTTATCCTGTCTTCCACTGTTAGTTCTCATATTGCCTTGCCTTCTTGTCTAGAGTAACCGAGCATATATTTCCAATGAATGGTGAAAAAAGAAGAAACATTTATGATTGTTTGGACTTTCTTGTGTGCAGAATGAAATCATTTTGTCATCTCTTAGAAATTCTGGAAAAGTAGCTGTCATGGCTTCAGAAGAAGATGATACTCCGGTTTGGATATCTGATGATGGCCTGTATGTAGTAGTAACAGATCCTCTAGACGGTTCACGAAACATTGAAGCATCCATTCCCACCGGAACAATCTTTGGGATTTATAAATGCCTTGCAGAGCTGGATCATCTACCAAAGGAGGAGAAAGCTTTGTTGAATTCACTCCAGGCTGGAACTAGGCTTGTAGCTGCTGGTTATGTTCTTTATTCATCAGCCACAATATTCTGTACCAGCTTTGGTTCTGGAACACATGCATTTACGCTGGATCATTCAACAGGAGATTTCATTCTCACACACCCAAGCTTAAAAATTCCTCCTCGCGGTAACACTGAACGTTGATATAGTATTTTTGATTCTATAATTTACATACATTTCTGACGTGGAAAAAAAATTATGATTTTGTTTAGAAGAATTGAAAGAGTATCTGACCTTGAGAATGACAACTATACTGATGGCATCAAATTAGTTTTTTTCATCAGAATAACTTTGCATTGGATAAATATCGAGCGTGACATGTGTAATAAGTCTACCAAATGAACTTTATTCTATACAAGGGGTCTACATGTTTCTTTAAGAATAGTGATGCAGTGAAATGTAAGATAGTAGTAATTAGCACTTACAATGGCTCTTTGTACTCCAGGACAAATATACTCTGTAAATGATGCTCGATACTTTGACTGGCCTGAAGGGTTAAGAAAGTATATAGACACTGTGAGACAGGGGAAAGGCAGATACCCAAAGAAGTATTCTGCCCGTTATATCTGTTCTTTGGTAGCTGATCTTCATCGAACTCTGCTGTATGGTGGTGTTGCAATGAATCCGAGGGACCATCTATGTCTTGTTTATGAAGCTAACCCTCTTAGCTTTCTCGTGGAGCAAGCTGGAGGTAAGGGTTCTGATGGTAAAAATAGAATTCTTTCAATACAGCCAATCAAACTGCATCAAAGGCTGCCCCTATTTTTGGGAAGTCTTGAGGACATGGATGAGTTAGAGAGTTACAGAGATGTACAGCAGAAAGTGAACCCGGGATATGAAGTTTGAGTGGTCACTAAGATCTTTTTCAGGTTCGAAACCCCTTATATTGTTTACCATTCTAAACCGTAATTGTGGCACAATGCACTATGTTCTCGTCAACTAGACAAACATGAAGAGTGAGACATAAGGTCGCCTGAATCTGATCATGTAGATAGTGCTAAACCCTGAATGGCGTATATGTAATTTATTTTAATTAGATGCTTCTGGCTCTTACAATAGGTGGAAAATTTTTGCCATCCTAGATACCTGAATAGTAAGATTTGACCTTCTAATAGAACTGCTCCAGGCCAAATGATATTTGTGGTGAAGTATTTGATATTTTTGCTTAGTTGTTGAATCATGCTTTATTTACTTGTTCAGGTAGTAATTTGGTATATTTGTGAACTGGACCTTACATTGTGCTAAAGGTATTGACATTACTTTCTGTTCGAGAGTTTATGGACGAAGAGAAAGCTGTCGATCTATTGTCAGAGATGGATGAGTATTAACATAATTTTAGCAAATTGCCTTGTGGCAGAAAGGGTGCCCCTGGAAAACATAACTCCAGAGCCCATAGAACTCGATAAGAAGGCGAGTGAATAAACAGTAGCTTGTTTAGTTGATGGTTCTGGTTGCTGCACCTCGGTTGGTTTATGTGCTGGTTTTGGTCAGTTTTGTTTGTGGTTTCTTCTTTCCGTTCTGTTTTCTGTTTTGCAGTTTTAATGAAGGGTTCATTGATAAATAAAAGCAAAAACTGAAAGAAAATATTTGAGTTTTATTTTTCGTTGTGCCACTTTCATTATTCCAGGACTTTATTTGGTCATCAAGTATATATCAACCCTTGAGTAAAATGACCAAATACAACCAATGTCTTGAATATTTTCATCCTGAAGATGGATAACATAGAAGCCAAGACAAAAATCAAAACGTAGTTGCGTTCTTCAGGAAGTCTTCTCCTGAATATTTTCATCACAGATCAAGTTCAAAATATCACATTTGGCAAGACATTTTGATGCCGTGGATTATATGACTCATGATAACAGGAACTTTGGAATTTAATGGGACCTCTTCTGTCATATCACTCATATGAACAATTGATAATAAGAGCGACTGCAATAAACAGCTATTAATATTTACAAAATTAGGCGCAATTGTGCCTAAATGGCTCTTGGCTCTTGCAAACCCAATAGCACTCAAATGTTGGTTGTCTGCTACTCATGAAGACCCTACTTTGAGACCAGGTTCCACCCACTTCCAAACAGAAAGGCGACCAGTTCCATCCCCACTGAAGAATAGTCCACCAGGTCCTACCTGAATTGCCCCAACTTCTTTTTTTGCAAATAATCTGCCCCTTTCAGCAAATCTAAAACGGCAAAAATCAGACAATCAAATCAACCATAAGGAAATAGTGGAACTGATTATAAACAAGAATTAGAGAAAACGAGCTAACACTCACGACGGCAGTTCATAGAGCCAAACAGAATTGTTTTTACACGAGCATAACAGGACTGGCTTAGCTTCTGCATCTGTCATTCCAGAAAGACAAAGAAGACCCTGCAACATGATCAAACATGGTCAGTTACCATAACCCCAAAACACCAAATCACAACAGAGAACATTTCAGTGACTTCCTGACTATCAAGAATGAACACCAAATTCTATGACAGATTATCCTCCAATTAGTGTGAAGTTGCAGTACATAATTTTAATAACAATAACAGAATTACTCCCCCCCCCCCCCCCCTGCTGAACGGGGTCAAATTTGAAACCAAAAGAAACCTCAGAGTCGACACGCGAGCAATGAAATCCCAGATCTTCAGACCGTAATCCATAGAGGCAGTTACAGTGAGGAAATAATGGATAATAAGATGGTTGATTTCCTAGACCACAATGAAACTTGAGAACATAAAGCTGGAAAAAGGATAGAAATACCATACATGTTCTTGAGTGTGGGTGTACATAGCTTCTAAGTTGCCGCCTTTCTCAGCCCAGACTTTTATTGTGCAGTCCAGCGAGCATGAGATCAGAAACTGACCCCAGCAAATAAGAGACGTCACAGCATCAGAATGCGTATCTAGTGTCATAATACACTGAAGAGTATTAAGTGCCCACACCTGATACAAAATGATGTCAATGATAAGTGAATCAAGTACAAATTGAATATACAAGCATTTGTAAATCAGATCATATGAATTTCACTTTCTTTTTCTTTCTTTTTTGTACCAGAGAAAATCAACTAAATTAAAATATAATGTGTCACAACTTACCCTTATAGTATGGTCCACAGAACCCGAGTAAAGCCTGTCGGCTTCAACTTTTAAGCATAACACAGCACCAGTGTGGCCTTCCAGTGGTGCAGCAAGCTGAAATGGATTATCCTCAGAACCATCTGTCCACACCACTATAATGCCTTCCTGCAGTTTTACAAGAACAGATAAATGAGTTTAAACGAATGCACCAAGTATAGAATGGATGAAGATGCATCCTTAAACATTCAATGCGTAAGAGATAAGGTAACTTGGAGAACTGTTGCGCTCTTTACCTGTGTCCCAGCAAAGAGCATTTCGTTACCAACCTCCATGGCATGCACTTGCCCAGCAGGTGCACTTAGGCTAAACTCAGCAGTTGTCTGAATGTTTCATGCCTGCAGCATCGAGCACAATAAAGTTAATATTAAACTGCTCAATATACATAAAAACTATTACAGCGGGACAATTAGATGAAAATGCTCAATACCTCAACAACATTTGGGGCACCTGCGAAAACCCATGGACCCTTGCTAAATAAACAACCTGCTTCACCACCAAGATTAAGTACGCTGCCACAATGACCAGTATGGCAGTCCCAAACTCTAACTGTTCCATCTTTACTGGTTGAATAGAGCTTGCTAGATCCTTCGGGAAGCACAATACCAGTGACCATCTGTTGACACACATCTCATCAATCATCATTATGGTTATCCAAACACACAAGTGAATAAAAACAACAGAAGGAACAGAAAATTTTGCTTCTGTTTGGGCTACCATATACGTAAATTATAAAATTTTGCATATTAGTTCTGTTCTTTAAGTCTGGCAAAAGTAAAGTATTGTAACCTTGGTTGTTATAAAAAATAATGTAATAGCCAAATCAACTTGATCCTCCTTTTTCTAGTTTTTCACATGAAGGTCATAGAGAACAAAACAGATCTGAAAAATACATGTTTCCACAATCACTAGTACCTTCTTGTGGTCTTGGAGTTGTGCCAACTCTAAGGGCTTCAAAATGGCATTATTTTGCTGGGTACCAATGCTTTTCTGGGTAGGGATGCTTTGCTGAGCAGCGTTGCCTTTCTGGATGGCAATGCTTTTCTGAGTAGCCACGCTTTGCTCATTAGCCGAGCTTTGCTGTCTTTGCTGGCTAGGAATTCTCTCCGAAGCAGCCATCTTACTCTTATGCGTAAGAATGCTCTCATTGTTTTTCCATGTGAAACTCTGTGCATAATCCCTTGTGGCCTTGGTGGGAGGGTTTGTGAGAGGCGTTGGTGCTACAATGTGCAAGAAGGTGCAATTTATCCTGGTGCAATCTCCTCGCTTGAAATACCTGCAAACTTTGGTTTGTTGAAACCCTCCTCCACCTCGGCCTGGTTGAGAATACAGTGACACCTCTGACCTATTCGCCGGCCTCTTTACCCCATTAAAGGCCATGCTATAACCAACAATTTACAAAAACAATGAGAAATCTTCAAACCCTAACGCTAAATTGACATCTTGACTCAAAACCCTCGATTTCTCCTTCGCCGACGAGAGATCGGAATATCTAATGCAAAATAAAAGTAAGCCTAAAATCGACAAGGAGCCTGAGCCGAAGCCAGGATCAAACGCCTCCATCCTGTTGATAATGGCGATCGGATCTTGGGTACCCATCAATTGTAGAAACGGAACAAAACCCTAAAAGTGCAGAGAGGCAAGCGAACCTGAGAGAACGAATCGATAGCCGAGAGAGCTTTGAGGTTTTGGGATTGATTGCTTAAATAACAACAATCAATCGAAATCGTCGAACAAGCGATTGGATTGCGAAACTAAGCGTTATACAGGAATTGTTGGAGGGGTTCAATATCACGAGGTAATATGATGTGTCTATAATATCCTTTTAATAGAAAAATATGCCATGCTAAGAAAAATGATGATACTTTATAACATACGTTTATTAATTTGGAATGAAATTATATATGATCGAATTCAATCCGGTATGTCAGGTTTCCGGCCTTCACTAACACATCAAGAAGAAATTAGATTAGGTGCTACTCACGTCCTTATCAGATCTTGATCCCTAATGAACCTCTTATTCGATATCTAGAAATTTAATGGGTTTGGTTCCCTAGCAAAAGCTCGCACAACCTGCCATGGTTTGTGTTCTTCAAAGTGATGGCTTACCATATCCTCCCATCTTATAGCTTAGAGGTTGGGAATGATGGTCTCTAGTGCTCTTCTTTCGATTTTGCATTCTGATAGGTTCTTGTGTTAGAGTGATGGTTGTTTGTTTACTCGTTTGTGCTTCTTTGAGTTTTCTGGGTTGACCTTCATGAAGTTTCATTTTTAGGAAAAAAAAGAAGAAGTTTAAGGGCACCTTAGCCATTTCAAAAACTTAATAGTATATTTTGATAGTCAACCGATGAATGGATAAAAGTGTCAACAAATGAGAAATTAAGGATATACCGATGTAAAGTGGAAATCGAGGACACAATTGTTTTTAGATGTAAAGTTTAAGGTGTCACAAGTATTTAATCTTATATAATATTTATAGAGTCATTAAATTACATAATAAAACATTTAATTTTGTGTAACATGTTAGAAGAGTTGTTGGAGTTGAGACTTTTTTTTTATTAGAGGTTTTGTGATTAGAGAAATTTATAAAACAGATGCTCTAAGGACGTTTGTTTCCCTATACCAGGAGGAGTAGACTGGTCTACCTAAAAAAATAAGACTTGTCCCGTGTTTGGGAGAGACAATGACTCTTTTAAATGAAGTTACACAATCCACCAAAAACCACGAGACTCTAGAAGACCAAAACATGCATAAACCAGTTTTTCCAAAACCATTTGCTTCAGCATAGCCTCTCACCTCCTTTCCCGCAATTTCTCTTCGTCTGGATCGCTCTCTTGTCCTTCCCATGTCAACCATCGCCGCCCTCTCTGCCCAAGTCGTCGTCAAGCTCCAACCTGTGCGATCAACAGGGTTTACATGATCGACATTGATTTGGGGTTACAAGATCAGATCGACAATATATCTGGATTTTGATGAAAAATTATATACACATTTCATCTTGGGTTTTGTGGTTAGAGCCAGTATCCAATATGGGTTTTGAAAGCTTGCAGTTCGTCTTTCTTTTCGGGTATGTTTTTGGTTATGTAAATATTACTATTGATTATTCCTTGTGCATCAAGATGAGAATTCTGGTATTGTTTCATGTAACGACTTTGAGGTCTTGGTTAGAATTCCTCCTCGAATTCTGGTAGATTAATTTGGATTCATGAATTTGCTAATCTAGTTTCTTTTCTTCTTGTTCTTCATTTTTTTTTTTGTTCCCTCCAATCGCCAAAGGAGTGTGGATTTGTTCATATAGAGGGAAATTCAATAGAAATGTGGATTTTGATTTGGAAATTGATATGGTGTTTTTTAGTTTTATCCACGTAGTGATTTAGCTTTGGTGTTGATAGACTGGTTTGCACATTAGTCTTACCAGCAATCAAACATGAGTCTGGAGCTAAGACAATATTGTGAAATAATTATATCCTAAATAAAACAACAAACACAGAATTATTATATCCTTGATATAGCTAGGCATGTTATCAGAAATAAAAAATGGGTCACAAGAAGAAAAATGACTTACCAAACTTATTACTACAACGAAGTTATTTTTAAGTTGGTGATATTAACACTACATATATAATGAGAGTCAATCATGAAATAAATTTAAGTGGTAAGTTTGTAACTAAAATTAAAATGTGTGGTGTGTTAATAATATGGATTAATTTCTGTTTATCCCTAGGTTTAGGGTTAACATCAATTCAGTCTCTTTACTTTTAATTTTAAAAATTAACCGCTTATAGTTTTCAATCAAATTTCGTCTTATGCTTTTTTTTTTGGGACTGAAATACGCAACTGTTATGCTTGTTAAAGAATATGAGATTCTGGACCCGGCCGGCCTGACAAAATGGGGCCCAAAGTCCTCAAGCACATAGTTGGATTTGACCAACATGTAGTGTCCTGAAACAGAAGAGGCAAGGAAGGAGAGAGAAATGGAAGAGAAAAATGGGCAAGTCGATGGCTCGGTCTGTGGCTACGACTCACTTCACCACCTCCTGAGTGCAAATCTCAAACCCCATCTCTTCCAGGTTCCTTCCGACTTTTTAGTATTTTGCTTTGCTTACTGGGTACCTAGAACCAGACTGGATTTCACTTTCATAGATCATGAGATTTAAGAAACATTGAAAGACTAGCTGTTTCAATCGAAAACCATGAACTAAAATACTGGTTCTAGATGGTGTTACTTCTTGTCATCATTGATCATATATTGTGTCATTTGTTGATGCTTTTCAGGAAGTCAACCGTATTCTGTTAGGTCTGAATTGTGGCAAGCCACTAGAAACAATTTCTGTTCCAGAATCTGCTAAAGGGCTCTCGTCGCAACATGATTTTGACCTCCAGGTAACTCTTGCATAATTACCATGCAACAGTTCACAATCAAGGGAATTCATATCCTGTATATATGCTTCGCTCCATTTTATTAATTGAGATGTTGAAACATTATACTTTTAGCTATAATTAACACAAAATATTCGTACGAAATGAAGTTTTCTGTTCCTGCAATACAATGCCGCTTTACTTAGTCCCAAGTTCCCACCACCAAACAGTATGTTTTGTTTCCGTTTCGCTTATGGGGTTTCTTTGTTCCTTTTTGGTTTCATTTACCTGTTTAATGTAATGAAATTTTAATATCTGTGCTTAATTCCTAAATCATTGTTTGCTCTGCTGTTTTTCTGAATTGTTGTTCTGTATACTCTTTCAGGCTTTCTGCTTTCATGCGGACAAAGAGTTGTTAAGGGAACCTCAAATTGTGAGGGTTGGTCTCATTCAAAACTCTATAGCTGTTCCAACTACTGCCCACTTTATGGACCAGAAGAGGGCAATATTTGGGAAATTAAAGCCAATAATTGATGCTGCAGGTGTTTCAGGAGTAAACATTTTATGCTTGCAGGTTTGCCAATATGCCTTGCCCCCCTTTTTTTGATTTAATTTTTACCTGGTATCTGATAAATTCAAGCACATCCATGTAAATGTCATCCAGGAAGCATGGACAATGCCGTTTGCCTTTTGTACGCGGGAGAAGAGGTGGTGTGAATTTGCGGAGCCTGTAGATGGGGAATCAACACAATTTCTTCAGGATCTTGCCCGGAAATACACAATTTCTTCAGGATCTTGCCCGGAAATACAACATGGTCATCATAAGTCCAATTCTTGAGAGGGATGTCAATCATGGGGAGACTCTCTGGAATACTGCTGTCATAATAGGAAATCATGGCAACATAATTGGCAAGCATCGAAAGGTAAATAAGTTGGTATATCTCCTGTTGGGTAATATACTAATATGTGAGTTGTATACGTTTCTGTTGAATGCGCATTGACCAATGATAGTGGACAGAACCATATACCTAGAGTTGGGGACTTCAATGAGAGTACCTATTATATGGAAGGAAATACCGGGCATCCAGTTTTCGAGACTGCGTATGGAAAAATTGCGGTAAATATATGTTACGGAAGGCATCATCCTTTGAATTGGTTGGCATTTGGCTTGAATGGTGCAGAGATTGTCTTCAACCCATCTGCCACTGTTGGTGAACTCAGTGAACCAATGTGGCCCATTGAGGTTATCTTTTGATCATTTCCTTGTTTTCATGGATCATTGCTTTGTGATGATATTTTGCTCACTTTCATTTCATAATCACACGGCAAAAATAGCTAAAAAATGCATACTATATTTATTCTCACATTGTCACTGCTAGGAAAACATTTGAACTCAAAGTTATTGACCTTCGTCAAAGATTTATGACTAGTTTGCTATTTTTTAAAATTCAAATAATGGTCCTAGTCTGTATAAAGATAAAATATTTGCGTTCAGGTGCTGGATGAGGTTTTCTTTGTACTACTCCCAGTTGTCAGTTGACATAAGTTACATAACATTGGACTGTTTTGTTCCGTAGGCTCGTAATGCTGCAATTGCAAATAGTTACTTCGTTGGATCAATCAACCGTGTGGGGACAGAGGTTTTCCCAAATCCATTTACTTCTGGTGATGGCAAGCCACAACATTCAGACTTTGGCCATTTCTACGGGTCAAGTTATTTTTCTGCCCCAGATGCCTCATGCACCCCCTCTCTTTCACGCCATTGTGATGGGTTGTTGATGTCAGACATGGACCTCAACCTCTGTAGACAGATAAAAGACAAGTGGGGATTCCGAATGACTGCTCGTTATGAGTTGTACGCCGATCTGCTTGACCGTTATTTGAAGCCAGATTTTGAGCCCCAAGTCATTTCTGATCCCATGTTACATAAGAAGACTGCATAATGGTTTAGTCACGGGTTATTGCACAATGCAAGATATAGTTGGAATAAATCTGTGCGCAGAACATACTGTTTCAGATATTTGTAGGTATAATAATATTCATGCAAAAGAAATGTTTTGTAGATAAAATTACGTAAAATGTGCAAGCATGAAATGTTAAGAAGAATGCGAACCAAGATGTCCAGAAACCTGTGCTGAATTCTATAGACGTTATGCAGTTGAGGACCATGAGCTAGTCTTATTGTTCTCTCATCTCCTTGCTCTTGATTTTACTTAAAAGTATGACCAACTGATACAGTTGTTGAGGTGATTTTGTGTCCTACATGGTCATGGTCTCCTGCTCTGAAATACTACAAAAGAAAAGTCCGAAAAACTACGGTAGAGTTGGATGGATCGGGGAAGAGGAAACTCAAAGTATGCTTGTTGCAATGACAGTCTGGTGGTACGTGGTCATGTTTTCATTTGTGCTTCAGTGTTCAACTCACAACAAGCTCAACTCATCGTAGTATAGTTGTATAACCAATCCAGAAAAAAAAAAAAAAAAAAAAAAAAAAAAAAAAAAGGTGAGAGTGTGGTGCTCGTCACGTGCGAGCGCAGCTGAGAAATATGCCCCAACAATACCAAGTCTCCGGCCCCCCTGAGAAACCCAGATAGAGAAAGCAGATGTTAGATTAAGAGAGAGCGAGAGCAGTCGGGAAAATTGTAGTGGGAGACTAGTATGGGAAGCACCTTTCTGTCTCTACCAGCGAAGCGTTCAATTTCTTCCACAATGTCCTCCGAAAACGGCTCCTCGAAGCGCGCCAGGCCCCGCCAGCAGCAGCTCCCTGTTCCTCCGGGCCACGTCTCCTTTCGCATGCTCTGCCACGCCTCCCGCATCGGCGGCGTCATCGGCAAGTCCGGCGCCGTCATCAAGCAGCTCCAGGTCGCCACCGGCGCTAAGATCCGCATCGAGGAACCTCCCCAAGTCGACTCCCCCGACCGCGTCGTCGTGGTCATCGCTCCCTCGGCCGTCCGCTCCAAAGTGGTGCTGAATGGTGTGGATGAGATTGAGGTCTCCAAGGCCCAAGAGGCGCTTTTGAGAGTGTTCGAGAGGATTCTAGAGGTGGCGGCCGAGAGCGGAGCTATAGGTATAGGGGTTGGAGTGGTTTCTTGCCGCTTTCTGGCGGATGCGGCGCAGGTCGGCTCGGTCATAGGCAAGGGCGGCAAAGTTGTGGAGAAGATTAGGAAAGACACTGGGTGTAAAATTAGGGTCTTGAATGACAAATTGCCCTTTTGTGCTGCTCCTTCCGACCAGATGGTTGAGATTGAAGGGGACATTTTGGCTGTAAAGAAAGCACTTGTTGCTGTCTCTGCTCGCCTTCAAGATTGTCCACCCGTTGATAACACACTTCCTCGAGATACTTTACCTGAAATTCGTGTGGATCACCGGAACTCGGTGATTTCTAGTTTGCCAATCAGCTCCATGAGTTATATCTCAGGAGTATCAATAGAGGCCGAGAGGATCCCAACACTGGATGCCAGAACGCTCCAGCAGGAAGTTACTTTTAGGATTCTTTGTGCCAATGATAGGGCTGGGGGTGTGATTGGTAAGGGAGGTGCCATTGTCAGGGCTCTTCAGAATGAGACTGGTGCTACTATAAGTGTTGGAGGATCTGTGGCCGACTGTGATGAAAGATTAATTACTATTACCGCATCAGAGGTTTGTGATCTTACAACTTGTCATTATTGTCTGTACTTGTATCTGTATGAGCTAAACTGCTTCTGGACTTTCATATCTGTTAGTAATATGTTTCATATTGGTTTCATCTTACCTAGAATCCTGAGTCCCGCTACTCGCCAGCACAAAAGGCTGTTGTTCTTGTCTTCTCAAGGTCGGTAGAGGCGGGCATTGAAAAGGGGCAAGACTCCAGCTCAAAAGGGTCACCTCTTGTTGCACGTCTTGTTGTCCCTACAAGCCAAGTTGGTTGTTTGCTGGGAAAAGGGGGTGTAATAGTTTCAGAGATTCGGAAGGTAACTAGTACTGGTATACGTATAATACGTGGCGACCAGGTCCCAAAGTGTGCTTCAGAGAATGATCAAGTTGTACAGGTGAACTTGCAGTTAGCTTTTATTTAGTTCCAATTAAAGCATTTTGTAATTAGTGGTGACCTGAAGTTGTTGAGGTGAATTTGCAAGCTTTTCATAGGTTTAGTTGAGTTGTTAAGTTGAACTTGCAAGCTTTTCATACGTTTAGTTATCTTCTGTTCTACAGGTTTCAGGAGATTTTTCAAATGTGCAAGATGCTTTATACAATATTACTGGTAGGCTACGAGATAACCTTTTCTCCAGTGGAGTAAATAATTCGGGGAGGAGGAACAGTTCAGCTGTGCTAACAGATAGCAATCCTTATGGAAGACTCAGGGACCCTACTCCTATTGTATTTCAGCCAACGTCATCAACTGGTGTTACTCATGGTCTTGGTCGACATACTACTTTATCTCAAAGTATGGATCACCTTGGACTCTCCCATAATTTAGATCATCCATCTTCACCAAAGCCATGGGCATCCCATGTATGCTTCTAATCATCCTCTTCTACATGCATGTGGTTTACTTTTTTCCGATTAATTTGATTTGTGGATCGGATTGCAGATGATTGCTCCAAGGGGAATCTCAGATACTAGGGGTTTGACTAATCTTAAAATTGGCTCGGATCTTGGCAGGTCAGTGATGTCTGTCACACACTGCAAAGAAATTATTATATACTTTAGTTATAATGTATGTGAAAATAAAATAGAACCTGTTTAAAACACGAGTCGGTTAGCGTCAGATAAAGAGATATGAGCAGCTTGGCTTATATAAACATTATATAGCTTTTAGGTCATCTTACCATAGCAGGGTCATCTGAATTTAAGGATTTCACATGAAACATATAGGGATTGATGTGGACTAGTAGCTATAGATGTGTTTGAGAATGTACATGTGAAAGCTAAATAGCAGTATATTATAAATTGAACTAATTTCAGTTTACCCCAATCAACTTTAGGTCGATCATCATGTTAGTCATTTTTTCAATTTCATCAAAAACACCCCTCAACTCCCAATTTTCATCAGCCGTGTTCAAACCTCTGTTCTCCATCCAATTCCTCCTTCAAGTGATGATGTGGCATCAAGAAGAAAGTCAAATTCTGAAAAGATAACATTTCTGACCATTTTCCCTCATATCGATACATATCTCCGTTCACATCACGACCCCCTAACCTTAGTGATTTTGGTGGGATTGAATGCAATTTATCTATTTTGCCCTTTTTTATGGGCCGAGCAACTTCAAATTTGGTTTTCCTCTTAATGCAAGTCATCACATGATGGGGGAACTGGATGGAAAACGGATGTTTGGACATCACTGATGAAAGTCGAGAGGTGTTTTTGATGAAATTGAAAGAAAAATGACTAACATGATAATCAACTTAAAGTTGATGGGGGTAAACTGAAATTGGTCCTTATAAATTCTTAGCCAGATCAGACATCATGGTCTGTAATCTGCTGATTGTATGCACTTTCAGTTGTTCCAGTTGGATATCAAATCATGATATTTAGGAATAAACCATATTGATAAAAATATGCACAGTTAGAATTCTATCGGACACCCTAAATTACACTATTTGATTGATTATGTAATGTCATCTGTATTTCAATAAAACTGAAATACTCTTGAATTTCACACAATAAAGTGATCCGACTTGGTCCATTTACAACCTCCATCTGTATTTTATTTTATTTTTCAGGTTGAAAGTCATTGAATTATGTCTTTGTTTGTGGGATGCATGCTGTTTGTTTATTTTTTCTTCTAACTATTTTCTCTGCCAGTGGTAGTAAATCTGCTATCGTGACAAATACAACTGTAGAGATCATTGTTCCTGAAAATGTAATCGGCTCAGTGTACGGAGAAAATGGCACCAATTTGGCTCGTCTGAGACAGGTATTTCATTTTCATCTATGTATTGTTGCTTCCTCTGTCATATTTACCAAAATGCTCTCTTTCTTATGGCTAGCACGTGCACCTTTCAAATTTGTTGCTTGTTGGCTTTCCAAACTCAAGATTTTCATTAGCTTTTGTTATTTTGGAGGGCTGCTTGTGTCTACTAAAAGTTAGAGTCAGCTTATGAAAGGAAACTTAATTGTATTAATAAGATATAACTCTCTATGATTTGTGTGGACCAGCTGTCCACAAAAACAGAGAACCGCCCACAACTTACAAAGAAGCCTCAAACAAGTCAAAAAGTCAGATGACAAAAAATAGAATGCCATTACTGAAACAGAACTCCCCATTACAGCAAACAACGAAAACCCCACACTGGATACAAACTCTCAATTTAGAGTTATAAAACTAACAGAAAATCAGTTGTCAATTGCTGCACCCAACCAAATGAACTTTCTTGAAAACAATTTCAAATATGTATTTTTTTTTTTTTCATACCTTCTCTGTTTATGTTATGTTTCTTCTCTTTCCTGTGGGGCAAGGAAAGGACAGTTATGTTGCTTTCAGGCGGGTGTTAGAACAAACAATAGGTGAAACTTTACAAGATAACACAGTTGTTGCTGTTTCGATCTTCCAGAAATTTAAGTCTATATCAACTTAACAACCGCTTCTCACACTTAATCAGATTTCCGGTGCGAAGGTCATAGTCCATGAACCCCGTCCCGGAACAACTGATAGGATTATTGTCATATCTGGGACACCTGACGAAACCCAGGCAGCACAAAGCCTCCTCCATGCATTCATTCTCACCGGACCATCATGACAAAATAATTCTAAGTTCTGATCAATTTCACGTGAGAAGACTCTGAGTGGTCACTTGGCATTTGGATTTGTTTATGTTAAATATTGTAACATAAAGTAGGAAGATTCAAGGATGCTATTTAATGCCAATCAAGAGAGTAGAGAAGGTTAATATTTCTCTAATGACCAAAGTTAATTTGTCTTTAATGACATTATGTCCTAGTTTGTTGCCACTTTTGCACAATGGATTACTCAATTTCTCTATGCTTCATTACACTTTTGTCTTGATCCCTTAATTTCATATTTACTTTTAATCATCTGTCCTACTCGAAAATTAAACACAAATAACTATGGCCAAACCACAATCTCCATGACTAGCCGTTTTTTTACTGTTTGAATATAACATCAAATGATAAACACAAAGCCATGAACAGCCGCAATATCCTTGGCTGATGATCAGGACAACAAGGAGATTACCTTCCTGCCATTTGAATAAAAATTACCGAATTGAGTTCTTCCTTGACTCTACATTTCCTCCTTATCCTTGAACTTAAATACACTCCCAATTGCTTGGCAACGTTGACAGAGATGTTTGTTTATTTTATTTTATTTGTTCGATAGTTTTTTTTTTTTTTTTTTTGCTTGCGACTCCATTCCAGTTTCTTGTCCTTAGTCAGTGCCTTTTTGCTGTAAGTACTTGATTCTCCTAAAATCCAGCTGGGATTTGCATCTTTATGGTTGGTAATGATACTGGTTGAATTAATTATGATAAACCAGGTCTGCAGATAATAATGGTAATGGGTGTTATTGTGATTTTTTATCATTATCATAGTAATTACATGGAAATTTTAAGGTTGAGATATCGGCCAATTATGTATGTCAAGGAACCCCAAACAAGCACAGCAAACTAAGAGAAACAACCACAGAGATAAGACACAAATAACACAGATTTAAGGTGGCTCAACAAAACTTTTGTCTACGTCCACCGGTAGAAAACACTCTTCTACTATATTAATAATGGGTACACTAGAAAGAATAAGAAAACAAGGATTCTCTCTTCTCTTCCTATCTCTCTCCTCTCTGCCCTCGCCCACCCTCTAACTGAGAATGGAACACATTTTGGTCTTTGTCTTTGTGATACAAAACCTAGAACTGAACCCCTCCTTATATGGGCATAAGGATATCAGATCTCTTCACCAAATAGGGAATCCAATCCTATTGGTGGTAGGCAATAATGCCTCCTTCATTCTCTGTGATCAAAAGATTAAAGGTACACCATCATCAATAAGGATTCACTTTCCTTATTGGAACACCATACTCTAAGACGAAACACCTTAGGAAAAACGCATGGGCTGGAAACCCAACAGGACCATCTTGTGATTTTCAACCAAATGTTAACATAGGACATGATCCTTTTATGCAACACTAATGTATCAATTTTCCTTGCTAACTCCTCATATGTTTTCATTATTTTTGGATCTATCATTATCTACTTGTTTTAGTATGGATACCTCATGAATATGAATCTTGTATACTGTTCTTCATTGTCGATACTATTTACAATTGTACCTATTGATTCCAAGAAGTAAAGGTTATTTTATTCCATGACCTAAATGATTCCCAAGACAAGACTTCAATATCATCAGTACTAGTAAAACAGTGATTAAGGGTACTAGAGAGTGGCTGGTGATTTATGAATTCAAACAACTTCAAATGGTGGGGTGATATAATTTTTAGTAATACGTAGGTGCTTGCCATGGAAGTACATGCTCAAAATGATAGAGCTTAAATGGTTTGTATATATTCTCCTATTGTAAATATTACTTTTTGCAACAGAACCTCCATAACTTCTTCATAGTCTCCAATTTGTATAATGTAAGAGCTCATGAACATTATTGCTATTTTAAGTCATAGCGACATACAAATCCATTGCTCTTCAACTGTGATCCTAAAATTTATGCTGTGCCATGATATCATGAGATTTGGAATTTGGATCGTAACTGGTACAATAATGAGCAGTCTATTTATCGTTAAAATGTTGTTCTTCAAGTTAACATTTTGTTAATTAAAAGTTAAACCTGGCAAATGATGGATGATGGAATAAGTAAGTTGGGCGTATGTATAACTATAAACTAAGGAGGTATTCAGTTTTCAGTTGCATTATGCACCACTGTGTATTTTTATTTTTTTCCGACCACTTCCCACTATATATTAGAGGTGTGTTGGTTATTCTCAAGGTTTTAGATCTGTTAGGGGCCTAGGGCTGGCAACAAATATGTATAAGCTACCTCCAACGTAGTATGTACCATAGAAAACTGTTGGTGGATAGCTTAACCAGCAAAGCAGAGGTTCCTTGGCGCATTAAGACCCTGGTTTCTGATATCCTTACCTTGGCACAGCAATGTCACTCCATAGTTTTTCGACACGTTTTCAGAGAGGCCAATGTTTTGCTGATCAACTTGCTAGTTATGGCCACACGCATTCTACCCCTGTTGTATGGTTCCACTGTTTTCCTATTTCTGTGTCCCTAGCGTTCTATTTGGAACATAAAAGGAATTACTCGTGACCTTATTCTTTAGTTTTGTTTTCTTCTTGTATCGAAAAAAAAAAAAAAACCCTCATTTCAATGTATGAAAATAAGATCCGGTTTAAGGGACATCATTTTTTACAGACGGTTTTAACCACATTTTTAACCATTAGATCTTAAAACGTTTAATGGTTTAGATTAATCATGAATGTGATGTTAACAAACAAAAAGTTGACATGACAAATGACATGGTATTACATAATTAATTTATTTGTTGTTCATTAAAGAAAACAAGGAAAAAATAACAAAAGAAAAACAGAAGAACAAGAATAACAAAATTGAAGATCGAACAAGAACAAGTAGAAGAACAAGAGCTATAAAAAAAAAAAAGGAGAGCAAAAAAACAAGTGCTAAACACTATATTGCCTTCTCTCCAACTCTCATTTGTATTCTCGCAACTATTTAGCTGGTAATTGAAACAAAACAATACTCAAATCCGATATACAATTACATCTGGAGCTAAGTTTGTCGACATAGTATGAAAAACAAATAAATTTAGGGTTTAGGCATACAAAAGATCTCATCTGCAATGTGGGGGATAACACAAAAGCAACGCCCCAAGTTTCTAACGCTCTTGAATAAAACAGATATCATACGAAGCTACTATGATTGCGTCTAACGCTCACATCACCCCACACCGGAATTGTACCTCGCATATGGGGGAAAGCGGCCGAGTGGTGATATATACGTGCTTACTCCTTGTACAAAATATTTGAATAAATAAATGCATAATTAGAAAGACGCACAGGGCTACGACACTCGCGTCTAACGCTCATGTCACCCATACCGGAATTGTGCCTCGCGTATGGGGGAAATCACGTATAGCTAGCTAGCATTTAATCATATACATATTATTCTCATATAAGAGTATAATCACCGAAAATCTCAATTTCGGGAAATATCCAACAACAGAAAATCATTCAAATGATAAAACATTTCGAACACAATATTTAAAACAAAGGTCCACTCACAGGTTAGGCCTAAGCCTGATGTTTGTCGGATGTCTCTTCCACTCGAGCCTCCTCACGTCCTGTTCTATATAAATAAAACCTTAAATAAAACACCGACGCTTAACGCAAAACAAGCATAATTAAATATGCTTCGCGCTCAACCAAGACTAACACTCCAAAATCTTAAATCCACTGTCAACCTCAAAACTCCACAAATTTTACCGACATCCTCAAAAACACATTCCACCAAATAAAAATCTAATGGCCGGATTATAAATTAATAATCCGCTAAAAATACCAAACTTCAACAATTCTTAAACCTATCCAAAACTCCTCCAAAAATTCTAAAACTTATTCCATTAAACTCCTCACATTTTTCTCCACCAAAAACATTTTCTCGGCGGCGGCCGGCGACCAACTCCGGCGACCTCCGATGGTCACCAAAATTTGGCAACATCTTCCTCTCAACCTCCTCTACAACATTCCTAACTACCACAAACTCCAATTCTAAGCCTAACCGCGGCGGCCGGCGACAAACTCCGGCGACCTCCGATGGTCACCAAAATTTGGCAGCATCTCTCTCTCAACCTCCTCTACAATATTTCTAACTACCAAAAACTTCAATTCTAAACCTAACCAAGCCAATCGGACACAAACACACAATAAAACCCTAGAAATTCAAATTCTGATTTCTCCTTACCTAGCTCGAGATGGAGCGAGCCCTTTGGAGGGATTGAAACACGAGAGGAGGGCTTCCTTTTGAGCCATGGCTCGCCGGCTATGGCGGCCGGAGGAAGGAGTTCCGACGAAAAAACGATTTTGACAGTCGGGGCTCTCGGCGTCGATTCGTCCTTCACGGCGGCACTAGGGAGGCTGCCACCGGTCTCGAACTGCTGCTGGCTTGAAGACCGACCGAACGGGACCGGTGCGGCTGGCTGGGGCGGCCGGGAAATTTCTGGGCAGAAACGGGCTCAGGGGAGAAACCGGGAGGAAAAGATAGAGAAAAAGAAAACTGAAACTAGGCTTTGACCAAGCCCGGTCCACAACTCCTCTTTAAACCCAATCCAAAATTCAACACCCAAAAAATAATACCCCAATAAAATTACATTTTACTAACAAAAATTACCATTTTTTACCGTCGTCAAAATTTCTTCCTTAGAATAATCCCACAAAATAATCGTCTCATACACCTCTCTGGGGATCAATTATATTTTACACTTAATGACGATCATGGTAAAATTCTTATTCCACTATGCCAGTAATAAATGTAAAAATTATGGGTTGGGGCGTGACAGTTTACATGAGCAAAAAGAAAGTTTTAGTTTAGGAACCTGCTCACATTGTGTGATGACCACATTAAGGAAACAATGGCTGATATAGAAGCCCTGTGCTCTCTGGAAATCCCATCATCACATTAAGATTCTGTAGAGCCTGACCTGAAGCTCCCTTGACAAGATTATCGATCTGCACCAACAATTCAAAGCTTAGACAAAAACACCCGTTAACAATGGTATATCTACTGGGAATTCTAAGAACGACACATTCAAGAGATGAACAATTCTAAAAACGCAAGGATGGGGGACATATACATACAACTGAAATTATTATTGCTCTTCCTGAGATTCGATCAGGAAAGACATTGATGAAACAATAATTAGACCCTCGAGTATTATGCGTGTGAGGAACAACACCGTCCTCCAACAAAACTACAAATTCTTCATCCTGCAACAGTACAAAAAATATAAGTGAGTAATCAACTGTTACATTCATCATCAAAGATATTAGTCATATGAGCAGAAAAGATATATGTACACATTAATATAAGTTTCCTCTAGTCACAACTGCATTGCCCAGAAGATTGGGCTATGGAGATTAATCATGCTGACATGATCTAGTAATCAACAAATTGATGCAGAAATTCCACAGTTCAAAATCTTTTAAATTACCATTGGGTGTTTACACATGAGCATTTTAGTGACAACAGAAAACTGAACTAACCATTCCTCCTAGTAACCAAGTAACACATAAATCTGGCAGAGAGTTGAGCAACGATGGTATATCTCCTTCATTTCTTATCATTGTAATATGATGCAGGTTACTGTTGTCTGGAATGTTCAATGGAAACTTAAGAAAGGAAGCTGTTTCATTCTAAGGCATAGATTTTAGTAACCAAGCTACTCAACGACTATACCTAGATGATAGGTGAATGTTTGTAGTGCACACTTAAATATTAGATTCAGCTGCTTCATTCCCACCCAATACATGAGAAGGAGAAGTATCAAACTATCTGAATAATGTGAAACTAGTATACCTCATAGGATAACCTCAACTGTTGCCGTAAGTCCTTGATTTCAACCCCTGGAGCCATTTCCACATAAATAGTTGATTGCATACCACGGCTCTAAAATAAAAAGTGATATAATTTTGTCCTTCATAAGCAAAGATGGCATTGAAAATATAAGAAATCTATGAATGCATATGGGTGCAGTAAGTACCATTGGCATTAGATGCGGAGTAAAACTAATGGTTACTTTTGAATTGGCAGCACCAGATAGTCCCTGCTCAATTTCCGGTACTGAATTTCAAAGATAAAATCCAGGTCACTGTCTTTGGTAGTCAAACAAAAGAGATAAACGCTCTCTACTTCTAAAAATGTCATGGAAAGAACAGAGAAAAAGTCATAATCTTTTCCAAATTAAAGCAAAACTACATTACGTGTAGAAAGGAAATTCAACAATATAAAGATTCTAAGCATCCACAAATATAAAGAGGTAGAAAGGAACTTCATTACGCGTCTCTCCATTTTGACCAAATTTTTAAGAGCTTCTGAATTATATGAATATGAAACACAAGAGTAGAGTTCCTTTAGGGAAAACCTTACAAGTATACGAGTACAACTGAAAATTCTTTGAGGCATATTTCCCAGTCAATAGAATTAATCCGAGAGATATCAAGTTAACTCAAGTAGCTATCAAGAAGTAGAAAATCCAAATACCATCAAAATAAGAATTTTACCATGGCGATGACGGCTAATGCCATAAGAATACAGGCCTTCAGCTATTTCAGTGTACAAATTTGCCTCCTTGGCACCACGTCCTGCACAATTAACCAGGTTGCAAATGTTACTATACATAATTAGGACAACGAATATATATATATATATATGTGTGTGTGTGTGTGTGTGTGTGTGTGTGTGTGTGTGTGTGTGTGTGTGTGTGTGTGTGTGTGTGTGTGTGTGTGTGTGTGTATTTATAGATATGGATAGATTTTGCATGCAAATGTAAGAAACTGCTGGTGCATCCTAACCTGCTCCACTAACACCAGATTTTGCGTCTATGATAATGTTTTTAAGTTGAATGAGATTAGCCTGCACAAAAGAGTCCATAAGAAAACCAGAATGTTGTTATCGACTAGAATTGGCAATCAAAACAAACTCGAGATATAAAGCATGTCCCAGGGCCATAGAAAACAAAAAATCTTAGCATCAGGTTGGTGACTCAAAATTGACAATTTTATGATTGCAGTGACTCATGAAGCCTAATTCAAGAACAAAGTCAACAAACAATGCAGACACAACCATCAAAACAGTTCATACTCCATGCCACCCGGCCACCTTACGTATTCATCATAAAGTAAAATTTGCAGAGAATTTAAACACCTTAAATAGTGGAACAAGGGGAAGCTGAATAGACGTCGGATAACAGCCAGGGTTAGCAACTAGACGTGCACTTTTAATCTCCTCCCTCAAAATCTCTGTCAAACCATACACAGCTTCTTTCTGGATGCAGGAAAATATTTAAAGGATGAGAGTAAGACCATACCGAAGTAAATTGGTAGGATATACATTCTACAAACTAAGAATGCAAGAGTTTTTATTCGAAGCAATTTATTTCAATAGTGATGCTAATTGGACTTGGAATATTCATAAGGTATTCATACCTGCAAATCTGGTGCTCTATGTGCCTGACCATACCATTCTTCATACTCAGATATATCTTGTAGACGGAAGTCCTGAACCATCCCATTAATTTTATGATGAGAAAAACTTTAAGTTCGAAATCTAATCTAGAATTTGAACAACCAAATCATAAAAGTAGGTAGTGTTACTCAAAGCATACAGCAGACAGATCAACAATCTTTAAACTCTTTGGAAGGCCCTTGATTATTTCCTGTAAATCAAATATCAAGCATATAAATTTTTAAAGGTTAGGGAATATTCATTAAAGGAGAAAAGGATTAAGAGATACAAGGTAAAGAAGAAACAACCTGTGTTGTTCCGTGTGGTAAACAACAAAATACAGCATCCACATCAGAAAAATCAGCATCCTTGATAGCAACCATCTTTGGCAGATCCTGGAAACATTGAGAAGGTAGAGCATTGTAATTCCACAGTACATAAAACATGATGAAAGATATTAAGTTCAAATTGCCCATGATACCAGCTTCCGGAGTACACCATACCAAAATTTATGGAGAAATATAAAGATGAAGAATACACAGCTACACAGGAATAACCTCAATCGATCAATATAATTCATCATATGTTCCAGAGTCGACTCTTAAAGGAAACACAGTAATCATAGGAATTCTTACTTGAGAAATTAGATGAGGAAACACTGATCCAATTGACTGTCCAGCTTTTCTATCAGCAGTCATTAAGGTAATGCCAAAATGAGGATGATTTGCCAGCAGCCGAACAATCTTCCAGGAAAAAAGAAAAGAGGATCACCGCAGTTTATTCCAAGGCAGTAAAAACTTCTAGCTACTATAAAATGCAGACAAAAAAATCTCACTCAGTAAAACCTTCTAGCTACTATATATCCTTGGCTTTGAGATAAACCCAGAAACTTAGCAAAATATTAAAAAGCATCTGATCCATAAGCACATTCTTCTATTATAACAACATTTTATGTTTCTTTTCATCACAACATCCAACTGCATAAGCGTCATAGTAGCAATTCAACAGTTCTAACCTTAGAAATCAATGCATGTCATTTAATAAAGACCCAATTTCTATCCCCATATGAAAAACCAAGTTGGGCACTTACCTCAGAACCAGTATAACCACTTGCACCAAGAACACCAAGGCGAACTTGCTTCTCTGCTTTCTGGGTTTTTGAATTCACAGAACATTGCACAAACACCTTCCCTGCATTTCGCTTATAACCCTCTAAATTCTTCACTCCACCCTGAAAGTACAAAACTTTAACAATAAAGTTAAAAACGTTTTATGAAATAATCCTCAACCCAGCAAACCCAAGTTCCCAATTCACAGAAAAAATGCCAATGCAGGAATTCAAGTTAATGGGCACGCAGACCTTCCATTGGCACCCAGTTTGGAGAAAATTGGATCTGAGAGTTGCAGAGCTCATCTTCAATTGGAAGTTGCACAATACCCTGAAAAAGCTTCAACTGAATAAGAAGCCTAAACCCCAAGAGCTCAGATGAAGAACTGGAGGAATGTGAAACTAGACAGAGAAAGAGAGAGGCTTCTTTTTAGAACTTGCGTTGTTTTGTTGGTCTGATTGTTATACTTGTTTAGACCTTGAGAAAAGAGTTTCGGCACTTTTGTGCTTGAAGAATCAGACAGAGAGCCCCGAGTGGTAAAAACACAAAATACAAATGGGTGAAAGGTGGACTAGGTTTTATTTTGTCTTTTTTAGTTTAGTTTTTTTGTCTTTTAAATCTACCTAAAATGAAAAACAAAGAGTTGACCAAATTGAAATTTCAAATATTTGCACCTTTGGAACAAGTTTCTATATACCAAATTTGTTTGTAAATACGATCAATATTTAAGTCGACTTTTAAATTATTCATTATTTAATTATAGTTTGGAGCTTCAATTTCTTTCTCGTCTTCTTTTTCTTCAACCTTATGGAGATTGTGACCTAACTTGGGTTACATGGAGGCTTAAAACGGTAAAAACAAAATGTGAAATTTTTTTAACACGGAGAGGATCAAAATTTAAAATGGAAAACCAAAAGAAACCAAATTACTTTTGTGGGGGTTCTTTATGAATTAAGCATGACTAGGCCAAGATTAGCTCAATAATCCGTTTAATGAAAAATCTTGTATGTGATTCAAACAACAAAACGAGTCTGCAGCATGAGCCTGGTGTGGGAGCTAAAGACACATCGCAATGATGAGAATTGAATTGGGTTTTAGAATTAGGTTTCTGGGGAGAATCTGGGTTTCAAGAATAAAGATTGAAGGATGGCTGGTAGGGTTTTGGCTTGAAGGCATGAGAGTTTTGAGTGATTAGGGATTTTTCTGAGTTGGTTTCTTCCCCCTTTTGCAGTTCCCCAAACCTCCCTTTTATATAACCGAATTGAAGGGTTTTTGCAATGGATCGTGATGCCCTATCCACTGTGTAAAATGATTGTTCTTCTTAAGCACATGATCTTAGCCTCAAAAGTTGGCAGAGAGAAGTTGAAATTGTGAGATGGAAGAGACGACTCACTGCAGAGAGGCTGCGAGGACGGCTGCAGAGATGGAAATCCTGAAACAGGACAGACCAATTAACTTGAATCCCACAATCTCGTCCAAGGATGAAAGAGCTGCCTTGGAAACAGTCACTGCCCTTCTTCTTCCTCGGATTGGGAGTGGATGACACTTTCCTACTATACAAAGCTTATCGTCGTACTGCTACGAGGAAGAAATAGTGGCTGACTGTGTAGTCGGCAAAGAAGAAGAAAAAAAGGGATTGGGCTTTTTATGGAAGAGAGTTTGAGCTTTTCCTAAAAAAGAAATAAAAAGGGTGTTAGGTTTCATATTCAAATGTATTTTGGGTTTAAAAGATGAGCAGTCCAATTCTCACGTTCTTTACCGATTTGTCGCCGACTTAAGTCGTTGAGCTTAAGTTTCGAGCCCAAGACCGAAATTATCAATGTTAAACCAAGGAGCAAGCATCATGTGCCTTCGTAACCTTCCACACCACACCCACTTTCTACAAGCCCCAAAGATGCGTGGATGTGGCTTGGATCCACATCAATGATCATATTTGCTTGGCGTGTTAAAATCCTAAGATTATAGGATTTTACATGAATTGCATAATAAATTATCGCGTGGCAAAATGTGATTTTTTGGGTATCAACAAATATATACTCAGGTATGTATTTACACAACTGGTAACATGTATATACAGGTAATGAAGCTTTTGGGCAGAATTTATACACCCAATAAGACCTTTTAGTTGTGTTCCTTCTGATAATTGTTAGCAGAAAACTAACAAGAGATATGATTGTTTACACTATGAGTACAGTCATCGATCTAGAGCAGATAAATATGGAGCTTGGGACATTCTTCTAGGAGTCTGGCAATTCTCGTCTGGTTTTGAGCTTTTTGGCGAAGCTTGTGGCATGAGCTCTGACAATCTAAGTCTTTCACTAGTTATCTTATTCTGTAAGAAAAAGAAATGGACGTACATAGTGTTTTAGATCATAGATATGTACGTCTGCTCAAAATTAAACAAAACATTATCAACTATAAACCAACTTACATACCTTAACCTTTAGATCTTGCAATTCTCTATCCAATGACGTAACTTTGGTCTTGAGTTGCTCGAGTGCCTCTTCAGCAATTTTAGGATTTATATGGGGTATTGGTTTTGTTATTCCAGCAGCCTGTAAATTAGTGCAAAAGGAAGATAAGTCATTCTTGGTTTCAACTGGAGCCTTCATAAGTCCATTGGTTATGAATTGCTTGTTGAGTGTGAAATATGTAGTTACTAATCTTTTAACATACCTTCAGAACACTAGTACACAGGCCTAATAATTTATGTGCTAGCTGCAACTTCTCTTCCTCGATTTCCTGTAGCAGATTCACAAAAATTGTCAGGCATCATAATAAAAGGGAGGAAAGTGTACCTTGAACTGTCCATCTGTTAAACAAACAGTATAGACTATAGAGTAACAATGCCTTACTAACCTTCACTTTGTTACTCAGTCGTTGCTCCTCATCAAAGTCAACATAAGGGCTTCTCCCAACAGAAGCACAATAGCGAGCAAGCTCTTCCTTGCAACGTGATAGAAGAACCTCTGTCCGTCGAAGCTTATTGCTAAGTTCTTCATTGTGAGTTTTTAGCATGTGATTTTCTTCCTGTTCCATTATAGATATAAGCATATAGCCTAATTAAATGGACTAGAGAAAAGAATGATGACTATAGAAAATCTCAATGCTGTGCTTTTAGAAAGACTAAATTGGCTTAGATATTAATACTGGTAGTATCTTGCCTTGATTTTTGCATGATGATGGATTCTTTGTTGGATGTTTTGCTGCCCAGACAGTTTATCTACTTCTCCTTCAAGTTCCATCACCTTCTTTTTATGATTTGCGTTCTCCATCTACAAAGATTAAATGAAGTAAGCTACGGGACCAAAGGAATGAATATTCACAATTGGCTATATTGTTTCCAGAATACAATCTCTACCTTGAGCACCTCATTTTCAGTTCTGTGTAACTGATCTCGCTGCCGAAGTTTTTCCAAAGCAATTTGCGCAGCTATGGTTTCAGCCTGCTTTCGTTCAATTTCCTCCAGCCATCTGGAAGGTCACACAAACTTACATATGGGAGATAAAAGAAAATAGTAAAATAATAATAACTAATAATAATAAAGTCTGGTAGTTTCTCACCCTCTTCGTTCCTCAATGAATTCATTAAGCTGTTTTTTCAGCTTAACTACCTCCTGCTCCTGAATAATAGATAAGATTATATATTAACACCAAAAAAAAGAGACAAATTTCCTACCACATTTCATATTTTCAAAAAGGGGATACCTTTTCCTTAGGTTCAAAACTATGAAGCCGGGCCTTCTCTGTGATCTTTTGCACTTGTTGATTATCCAATAGTGACTAGCATTAACAAAATAAAGGAAGATGTGAGATGACCATACTTCAAAAGAAGTTAATTGTGAAAAAAAAAAATAACTTTTTTTCTGTTTCCATCATACAATATTTGGGGTGAAGGCAGTTCATTTGTACATGCTGATTTTCTTACAAAGCAACAGTAGTATATGATTTAAATTTTAAACTGGTTGTAATGCTTATTAATAGCACATTGGTTAGCAGAACAGTTTGGAATGATATGATGTACCGTGTAGGTGGTCATATCCAACTTGACTCCCAGTAAGTCCCGAAGTACATCGTGGGTCATGCTATCAGCAGAAGCTAATTTGGAATTCAAATTAAATATCTGCATAGCACCCAAAAAATGAAACAGAATGAAATTATGATAAAATAATGCGAGTAACTTGTCCCAAATACTGATGCTTATAGTACGTGAATCTGAGGTCCACCACATAAAACAAAAT
This sequence comes from Fragaria x ananassa, assembly GCA_034370585.1. Lineage (NCBI taxonomy): Eukaryota > Viridiplantae > Streptophyta > Magnoliopsida > Rosales > Rosaceae > Fragaria > Fragaria x ananassa. The sequence continues at coordinate 15,740,278 of CP139769.1, read as the reverse complement.
AGACCTACCTCTTTCTGTCGACATAATGCTAAGGATTCAAGCTCTTCAATGCGGGTCCTTGCAGCTATAAGTTCCTCATCCTTTTCAGATTTTATTTGTTGTGCCATGCCCAATCTGATGCATTTAAATGGGGAACCAGAGCCTCTAGACTTTGTGGCATATTTCTCCGTTTTGTTTGGTGCAGAACTTGTGGCATGAGTGGAATGGCCTTCAGGTCTGACTTGTTCAGCCATGGATTCCAATGCCTTGAACTGTTTCCAGATTTTAGAGTTAATTAATTGGACATAAGCCCGGCTTCCAGGCAATATTATTGCAACGAAAAACTCATGCAATCTTTTATTATACCTTCTGCTTATATTCACAAGCCTGTGCTTCAGCATGCAAATTTAACTCAGAGATATGCCCTTTATATTGGGCAATCTGTCGAGTAAAAACAGCAATGAGATTTCAATACTATATAAACACATGATACGATTGGGTATACAATTATTTCATGAAAGTTTGGTTCAACATTGGCAGCTCAGATCATAGTTAGAGCCAAATACTTCAATGTAGTAAAAGAAAAATAACTTCACCTCTGCACCCTTCTCAGTTATATCCCTCTCGAGAATTCGTATGTTCCACTGGACTTCTTGAATGCTTTTCTCCTTCTCGTTTAAATGTCTATTATGTCAACTTAAAACATTTTAATTTCTATTTATTGAACCAGTAAACTATAAGTAAAATTGATGGGAGGAGCATCCACAAACCTGCTCATGTCAGCATTAGCATTTTCAACATTCAGCATCTGATGTTTTACGGCTTGAAGTTCAGATTCAAGCTCTTCTCCATGTAACCTTTGTCGTTTAGCCTCCTCCTTAACAATATCAACCTAAATAAGAAGGAATACATAATACAAGTGAGGATAAATAACTCAGAAATCTAAACAAAATCAACAACACTTAAAAGTACTTGGAATCGACCTTATTTTCTAGCACATTGACAGTACGTTCAAGCTCCTCTATAGACTGCTCCAAGAGCTTTACCTCGGCCTCTTTGTCATCAGCATAGTTCTTTCTTAACTCCGCTATCTGAAAATCAGTGCAGTAAACTAGTATCAAGAGATGTGGTAAAAATCTAATAAAAAATAAACAGTTTGCCTTAAACAAGCACACACCTGTTGAGTTTCATTTGCAATCACTTCAAATTCATCAGCCCGTGCCTGTTCTCTTTCCAGGTTCTCTTTCAAATTTATCATCTCAATGTGGAGAAGATCCCTCTCTCTAGCAAGTTCATTCAGATTGCTCCTCAAGGATTCACTGGAATCATTCATTTGGCCAAGAGCATTACTCATTTCCAGGACTTCCATTTTCAAGCTCTCTATAATCTTTTTCTTATCTGTCAATTCTTTCAAAGCAGAATTATGTGCTGCCATGACACCTTCAATACAAGCTCTCAGCTCCCCATTTTCACTGGACAGGACATTCAGAGACTCATGCTCTTGCAATAACCCCAACTCAAGACGAGAGATTAAGTCAGTCTTCTCCTGCAATTGAGTTTCAAGCATTTGGATATTAGAATTGGCCTCATCAAGCTCACACGATTTTACAAAAAGCTCAGCCTCTAAAGCTCCCAAAGAAGCTACTACTTCTTTAATTTCATCTTGATGATCTTTAGTTTTAGATGCAGATTCCTGCAACAAGCTCAGATCGAATAACAAACCTTTAAGAACTTCATCCTTCCTCAGTAATTCAGCCTTAAGGGACAGATTTTCAGACACCAACTCCTCAGTGTGGCACTCCAAGCAATCAAACTGCTCTATAACTCTGTCTACAGTATCATATATTTCATCACACATTTTTCCAAAATCATGGCACCATCTTCCTTTATAATATTGTGCATTCTTTCACCAAGCGAATCAGCTGTTTCCATAGAATCAGCACAATTCTTGACCGTTACACTCCACATGGAGAGGACTTCCTCCCTACTTTTCTTGAGACACCTAAGTTGTTCTCGGAAGAGAACATTTTCTTGCTTAAGTGTATCACCTTCTGTCTCAAACTTCCTTATCTCAATTTTAAGCGAGTCATTTTCCAACTCTAGAAAGTTCATTCTGCTCAGCTCAGCATCTTTCTTCTTTAATGCATATTGAAGTCCATGTGATGATGTGTGTAATGTGTGAATATCATCTTGCAAGCTTTGGTTCTTTTGATGAAGGGCAGAAATCTGACTGGAAAATAGTTCTAAACTCCTTTCCTTGATGTTCAAATCTTCTTTTAATTTTTGATATTCAGCTTCAAGTACATGGACCTGGTTCAACAACCTCACCTCTGTTTCCTTAACTTCACCGAGTTCACCTTTCAAAGCATCATTCAAACAAGCAACATCATTCAACAACTGAATTTCCTGTTCAAGAGCCTTGTTTGCCTCATCTATACGTGCAATATTTAAATGGCTTTGGTCCAGCTGTAACAACAGGCCCTCCCTCTCCTCTTCTGCTTTCTTTTGAAGACAAGCAACCTCAACCTCTTCGCCCAATAGGAACTGTTCTTTTAAATTTGAATCAACCTTCAAAAGAACCACTTCTTTCTTGAAATCTTCCAGCCTCGCAGAACAAGCTATGTTCTCTCTCTCCATGTCAGCCATGTGAGTGGCCATCACTTCTAATTCTGATGCCATGACAAGTGACTCAAAGTCTTTAGCACACCATTCTATCATTAGACACTCAACTTGAGATTCGAGTTCCTCCTCTTTCTCTTTGAGCAATTTCTCTTGATCTAGGAGCATTGTGCCAATGTTTGAGTTACTTAAGTCCAACTCCTTCAGTAAATTATCAAGCTGGGATCCGATATAATTAGACGCTTGCAACATTAACTCCTCTTGTATCTGTAGTTCTGATATCTGTTTCTCAAAAGAATTCACCTTCATATTAAGCTTCCCAGCTTCCTCTTCTTTTCTAATGATGCGATCAAAACTGGTCTTAATGTCAGCCAGCAATTTCTCCTTCAGAATCTGGCACATCTCAAGCTCTCTTTTTGACTTATCATTGTGTTGCCTCAGATCAGCCACAACAGAGTTAGACTCACACAGTCCGTGTTGAAGCAGACCATTCTCTACATTCAGCTCAGTCACTGTTTCCAGAAAAAATCCCATGTGACAGAGGTGTAGCACTGACACGGCACAATCCTTCACAATTATGTCAGACCAGATGTCCTCAAGCAATGAACGAACAAACTTGGAGGATTCTGCCAGCAAAGACTTTATGCTGCAGAGATCAGATGATAAAAGCATGAAGTTTTCCTTGTAAGCAGCCTGGATTCCTGCAAGCATGTCCTCCAGCTCTACAACTACAGCATTCATTTGCATTACATCTGAAGCTCGCATCTCTTCAACATGCTCCAATTTCTGATTGCTCAGATCATTGATAGACTGCAACCTTTGGACATCATTCAGTAATGCATCCCTATCACTGTTAAATGAGGCTTCTAGATTCTTCAGCATTTCTATTTCAAGCTTCATATTCTCATTGGACATCATTAGTTCATTGACCATTATATCTGCTTCCTTCATAGAGAAGGGTGTAACCCATGACAAAGACAAAAGAAACTGAAGTAAAAGTGTAAAACCAAAACTTACTTCTTTTCTTTGGCACCAATGAGATCTAGATTCCTGCACAATATGTTCAAATGCCTCCAGTCTAAGATTGAGAGCTTCCAACTTTCCTTTGGATTGCAATTCTACTTCATTTAAAGTTGATTGCAGATTAAGAACCTGCAAACCAATAACTTTCATGCTATCCCGACTCTGTTGCTCAGACTTGCACATTATTTTGTTCTCTTCACGTAGGTTGTCCATCTCAGCCTGTACCTGTTTTAAGCTATCAAGGGCAACTTCAATTTCCTTTTTCAGAAGTATAATGGTAACATCTCTACCACACTCATCTCTACTCTTCTCAAAAATATTAGAACTTTGGTCTTCAAGAAATTGTTTACTCCCGCTGTGGTCTTGCACAGTCCCAGTAGATATCTGCAACAGTCAAGGTATACCAATTACAAACTACAATCTAGAGATTCTACTCTACAACACAGAAGTGAACTTCAAGACCAAACTATCACAAAGCAAAAAAAGTAACTTACTTGTCCACCATCTTCTCCTTCAGAATTCATAGAAAGTACTGGTGGATTCTTATTACAGCTTCTGTGATGCTCCATATGTGGGTTCATGCATGACCTGAGTGTAGATACACAAGTTTGTAGCTCAGCCAGTTTCTCCTTTGTCTTCAAAATGTTTTCTTCTTCAATATCTTCAAGCTTTTGTTCAATGGTGCAAGCACGTTCCTGCTCCTCAACAAGCTCCTTTCTTAGATTTTCACAAGTTTTATTGCACTCAGCAAGCTCCTCATTTAGAGATTGAATTATGCTCTCAGCTTCTGCTATCACAGTGGCCTGATCACTGAGAAGGGAGACCTTCATTGAGATCAACTCTTCTGATTCATTAAGCCGTATACTATTATGCTCTAATGCATCAAGATTATTACAATTCCTTTCTGCTAAGCTATTCACAACAACAAAGGCAACTGTTGCACAGACTGATGTTTTCTTGATCCGATCTTCAAGCAACTTCACTCTAATCCCCAGCTTCTCCACTGTAGATGTATCTGTTTTCAACTGAGTTGTTAAAAGGAGCAATTCTTTCTCCTTTGCAGTATACTCCTGCTGGTGTGCTTCAGTAATAGCTAGTGTTGCTCCTTTCAAAGACTTGAGCATGCACTCAACATCACTTCTCTTATTATTTGCATCTTCTAAACATGTTCTCAGTTCTTCAATCAAAGACTCCTTCTCCAAGGCAATCTGTACAACCCTGCCAACTTGTTCAGAAATCCAAATTCTTTTCTCTGGAAAGGAGTTGGATATTAGGTCAAGCTCATCAGAAGCATCAACTAGCACTTTATATCCACCAGAAAGTACTCCTTCAATATCACTGGACAATAATGTCCATTCTTCTGATAATGTTCTTATTTCTCCATCTTTCTCCTCAAGCTCTGTACTTAACCTTTCATTATCTACATTCAAGTTGTGCAGTTTCTCTTGCACCACTTTCAGTTCATTCTCCAGCATAAATACATTTTTGTTCACTTCCAGTTCTTTGAATTGGCTATCTTGGACCTGCTGTTGAAGAATGCTAAGTTCTTCCTGCATACAGACAATTACCTCAGCAGTTTCAGCCTCAGCCTGCCTGCGGACTTCCTCCACTTCTTCATTAGACACTTGAAATGCACGATCAGTTTGGTACCACATATTCATTCTCTTGGCCATTTCAAGGGAATCTTGCATCTGCTTCAATTTTCCCTGTAGTGGAGAGTCATGATTGTTTGAACAGCTCAAAGATGATACGTCTTTAAACTCCTTAGAAGTACATTGCTCCTTTAGAGCCCTTAGTTCAAGCTCCTCTTTACTCAAAAGCTACACATAACGACTGTTACTTTTCCTCAAGTCCTCCATCCCATTGTTTGACATGATTTGCTGAGTCTCGAGAGCTGCAATGATGCAGTTAGCCTCTTGCAGTTTGATGTTTGCATCATCATGTTTGCGTTTTCGAGAGAGTTCTTCATTTGCTAGCTGCAAATATCTATTTAAGAAAAATACTCTTTCATCTTGAGAAGTCATCTCTTCTTTTAAAATGATATTTATTATGTCCAATTCCAGCTGCAAACTCAAAATTTCTTCTGCATGTTCCCTTTCTATCTCCTGGATGTGAATAGCATTATGCACCTGAAAATCATAGGGTATAGTTTAGTGAGTCAAAGAAATGTTAACATAGAACACAGGAATCTAAAGCATGTGACAAACGCAAAACACACACAAGGCATATATAAATCAGCTTGTCACATATAGAACATACAATTATTCATTTTTTAAATCTATATACTCTCTTCACCAGAGTGTCAGGTAAACCAACTAAGTCATATATCATTTCAAAAGCGATTGTACCTTCGAAGCCAAATCACCATCTTCATCAATAGGTGTAGATCTGAGAGTGTTCAACATTTTGTGCAGATCATCAATTTCTCTGCAATATTTAGGAAGAAAGAAAATTACATTAAAAAAAAAAGAAACAGCAATAACCAAGTGAATCAAAGACCGCCAGAATTGTAAGAAAAGATGAAAGTATCTTCTAACCTATTGAGTTTTGCATTATCCTCCAAACAAGCATTTAAGCTGCGTCTGCATTCATCTAACTCTTTACATGTGTCTTTCAACTGAAACGAATGACCATCATAATGTGGATATGAGAAAACTAATGAAAAGGCTATTTAAAAGCTTTGTACAAGACTAAGATGGGACTAAGTTCAACCTTCAGGCTGAGGGGATCATTTTCTTTGTTTGTAAACATGGCTTCCTGTTTCAATGAAAGATATATAATTAGGCAACAAAAAGTTATTTAAGACCAAACATAAACAAATATTGGGCCTTTGACTACTGAAAATTTGAAGTACATAAAAAATGCATGAAGGAGCAAAGTGAAACCCACTTGTGGACTTTTGTTCGGTAATTAGATGGCAATGGCAAGATTTTGGTTCAACAATTATATGCAACCTCTAATATGCTGTACGTTTCCTTGTTAGAATCCTCAATAATATGCTTGTATGTTGTGATCAGTACTTAAATCACGTAACTTGCACATATACAAGAGTGATCAGAGAATTACTTATTCCCAAAATGTCAAGGAGGAGAGTCAGAAATCTATAATAGTCTGAGCCAAAATATGGCTGAAATATGATTATTCTAAATCCTAAACTAAAAGGCTGACTGCATCTTTCTTCCCCATTAACAGAGTCAAAAAACTTCAACTGAAGCAACCTACCTGAGGTTCCATTCTAAAATCTGGATTGCTCTGCTTATTTGAGCGTCCATCAAGAAATTGAAGCAGCTGTAAAAGAAAATTATCATTATTCAATTATCTTGAACCAAAATAAATCTCAAGAAGAGAACCAAAGGTACTCTGTTATATCAATAAGTACCTGATCTCGCAGTTTTGAAACGTCATCCAACAGTAAATCTCTCTCTCCAACAATAAGTACTATGAATGCCACATGCCCCCAATTAAGGGATGGGTATAATTATCAGAATAGGCTTTAAATTAATTGATGTTAACATAAATTACCTTCTAAGTTGGTGCAGAAGCCTTATATTCTCATATGCAAACCGGGTTACTTCAGGATTCTTATCAAGTTTAGCCTGAAGTAGCTGAATCTCTTCACAGAGCGCTCTGTTCTCATCCAGTAAATATGCCTCAGCGGGAATAGAACCATTAATTAGTGCCTCCATCTTCTTAATTTTGTCTTCCCGAAACCTAAGCATCATTTTAGTGGATCTGGTGTCATCCTCTCTTTGACAAACCTAAGAAGTAATCAATGTAAGGAGTGAAGCCATGGTTTACGAGAAAAACTCAAAAAAATTTAAATTATGAAAAAAATAAAAATAAAAACGGCTCCCGAAATACCAAGCGATTCAAGTGCTCTTTTTCAGCTTCAAGTTGCTTGATTGTAGTTTCAGCCATTTTCTCCCGGCGAAGGGCACCAGCAAGTGTTTTTTCCAGAGACTTTAACTGATTCACCATGATTGTCAGCCATAAGTTATAGTTGTATTACCAGGAAACAAAATTGAACAGTTTGGCAGACCTATGATTAAAAGAATGGAAAGAAAGGAGGAATATGTGAAGCTAATGGGTGATGAATTGTTTTTTCATTTTTGTTTGAGAACACGAATATATGATGCTTTCCTACAGAGTGCACGTCTTTTAGGTCTAAAATGAAAAGAAAAATTTGGCTTTATTGCTAAAGAAGAAACAAACACAGACACAGGCATATGCTTATTTATTTTTCTTAATCAATAACATAACATTCTTTTAACATATTAAATTGCTATTGTAAACTAGACAAATTTATTCAAGCAAAACAAGCAGACCTGTTTGGTGGACAGTCTCACAGTTCCTTTTGCTTCATCATCAAGAAAAGCATCCTGACATTGTAGATCCATGTCACATATGTTTCCAACACAATCAATATTTTGTACTTAGACTGTCTTCAATATTGGGGGAACCAAATGACAACGACCGGGAGACATGATGATGTTTAAGAATATAAAGTTCCTCCTGTTCCAGAAATTATTCGTTTATATTAACTATAAATTATTTGGTACATAAAAACATGTGTAATATAGACAACCAGAACACCTTTAGAAGTCGTATTTGGTGTTGTAGAGCAATGCAATCTCCTGTAGAATCTTCATTCACCACAGCCTGCACATTGAAACAAGAAAACATATTGATTCAATAATCAACTAATGCTCAAAAGACTCAATGATACAGCCTATTTACACTGCTTTTTGTGTTAGGCTTACATTGTTTTGAATAAGTTTTGCTCGCTGAGCAAATTTAAGTGTGTTCAGTGTTTCAGCTGCACATCTGTAGACAAACAAATAATAAGTCAACTTGATAAAAAGGTCCATTAAAGTTCCGTGGTCAAGTGCAAAATTGAAAATGAGATCCAAGCATTTAACCAAATGACTATAGATAAAAACAAACCCAATAGAAGGGCTGACATTTGAAATGATCATTGTTTTTGAATTACCACCGAGTGAATCCTGCAATTGTTTGGTACGAAGATTAAAATCAAATCTAAGAAAACTAAGACTGATTTAGGCAGAATAGATGAAATTACACTTGACCTGTAAAAGGAAGGTTAGCCTAGAGTCTCTATAAGGTATATGTTTTATCTTCCCGTGTGCCACATCCACTAGAACCATGATGACATGACTACAAAAGGCACATTCCCATTATCACCGAATATATTTTAAACAAGAACACATGAATATTGTATAAAAAAACCAAAGTAATGTAAGGAATAAAAATAAAAGTACCCAAGTGTCGATAGTGATTTATTAATATTAGCTGCTTCCTTCAACCGCTCACCCTCAGCGCCGGAAGTCTTCTGCCTACAAAGAGTAAAACTGCAGAGGGTTAAGGTCATACTGATGTTCTTCATTACTACAAAGGGGTCAATGTTATACAGATGAGTCCTGCAATTTATGTTCAAATTTTAAACAAGGTTGGGACTGATACCATACCTTTCTGAACCAGCCAAATCAACTAGATTTAATCTAGCAAAGCGGAAGTTAGTCGTTGAATCCTTTTCCCATCTGCTCTCAATTACGCAAGTAAAGACGCTGTGTGACCGACTGCTTTCTCTGTTCATATTTGTTGCAGCAACTCTCCTATTTGAAGATCCCTACATACAACAAATAGCATTTTGGTTCAGATAGGCATGAAGGATACCAACAATTGAGATTCGTGACACAAACTAAGCAAGAATATGATCAATGGTGCGAACCTGGATTAGTAGCCTCAAAATATCACTCACAGTATGAACTTCAAATTCAGACAGATTTTCAACATAAACACCTTTCGTCACATCTTCCCGTAGCTTAAACACAATAAACAATAGCACAATGAGAAAACCTACAAGATAACCAAAGGTCATGGCACTTTTAGAAGAATCAACTTACAAGCAAATTGGATGAAGAGGAATCAAGGAGATCCGTGATTTGTTCATTGTAAATTTCTAGGAAAGAGCACTTGCAACTGTATTTTAGTTTCTCATCCTTCCGAGTTTCCTCTTCCTGAATATACACAGAAGATATAGTGAAAAACTTATACATTCTCGCATAACCTTAGCATTAAAGTAGCAGAAGCATATAATATTACCACTTGAATTCTTGCAAATAAAAACTCAAAAATGCGTGGTGTCATTCCACGATGTGTACTGGGCTTATCTTTTAAATCGTCAATCTCCCCAAGCATGGTATAGGTCTTCCCACTTCCTGTCTGCATGATCAAAGCCCACTAAATAAACATTCGGAGAAACAATAGCTACTAGGATAACAATAAGCGCTAAAGTGAGAAAGCCATTGAGGTTTGAGGATCAAGAGAAATGTTATTGCATACACAACCGTGTTAAGTCTTATGGTTATAACAATTTCATCTATATTATTCATATTAGTAGTATATGACCATTCTAAGGCATAATAGAAATAATATAGTACACTCAAACAAAGAAATTGATATGCTAGAAAGACATTCTCAACAGAGAAACTGGAATAAACTAATTGTTCTAGGTAGGCTACAATATATCTTTGCGTCTATCTAGTAGCAAAACATATGAAACTCAAGCAGTTAGAAATGCTTTATTTAGCCATCTTAGTTTTCCTAATAGTGGTACAAGAGTTTGCATTGTCTGCTAGGTGGTAAATTGGTAAGGAGAATTTATAAGTACTTCGTTATATTGAAAAAACAATTTGCATCACATGCAGTCTCAAGATAAGAGTCTCAACATCAAAACTTGAGTCCAGAAAAGAAGAGAGAATGTTCACTGATCCCAAAGCATAAACAGTACTTGGTGCTAGTACTTGGTGCTAAACAAAGCCTAACTATATGCTTTACCTGACCATAGGCAAACATACAGCTGTTATACCCCGACAAGCAATTCTCTACCATCGGTAGACCAGCCATCCTGAAAAGCATGTCCTGCAATACTCTAAAAATTCAAACCAAAGCTAACAATTTAAATAATAAATATGGATATCACATCACAAACTTGTCTCAACACACACCTGGTCAACTGTTTCACATGCTACATGATCAAATGTGAATCGAGTTTCTGGTTGCCCAATCCAAGTAATTGTCTGAGCATTTTCTTGCTTCAAACACCTATTGTATCCATGCGTACTTCGCTCCATGCTATTGAGAGGACGAATACGTATAAGAACCTAAAACAAATCCACAAATCAGCTTGACTTGCAATATACTACTCAAAAATGCGCAATTTTGATTGTCTATGATCATCAAATAACACAACATAATGTTCTAAAATCCACTGAACCGGCACCGCAATAAACTCATAGTCACATAATCAAGCAATGCAAGTCACATACCACTCATAAATAGTGATCTGATCGGGAGGTCCTTCTGAGCAGGATTGATGACAGGGTTGAGGAGAACATAAACAAGGCTCTCATTGATATCCCATCAACTGTCGCAAAACAAACACACTATTACTCATCAAAAAACTAACATATTCTTACAAATAAAAATCTGAATGAATAACTTTGGCAATAGGTTTTCGAATTCGAGATGGTATAAACTAAAATTGAAGATGAGCATAAGCTTACAGCTTTGTGAATAGTCATATCAGATTCCTGAGCGTCAGACCCGGTCGAGTACCATCCCAGTATGTAAAAAGAGAAAGAGGAATTTGGATAACTTGCTGTGTTCAATTACGTCATTCCATATATACGTTTTATCTCAAAACAATATAATGATTTGGATGACACACCTAAATCAGAATGCAGGCTTTAACAAATATTTCTACTAATCCCCGTAATTCCCACCAAATAATAGAAGCATGGCAAAATGTGGCAACATTACAGAAATTTTGGCCTGAAGCTACTGTAAAAAATAATTTCTGGTATCAAATAATCCATAGAATACACAGACAAACTTTATTACTGATCTGAAAATCTTTGATGATTTTACACTACTTGTTATTTCCCTTTATCCCAACAGCTTTTTCTCCAATTTCACTTGCTGCATCATCAGGTAAGAAGTAGTGACTATAACCGTTGCAGATTTTTATTTATCTGGGTTCTAGGTTTGAGGGAGGGATATGATCGAAACTGCATCCCTCCTAAAGAGAATGAGTACCATGTCCTTTTAAACATTAAAATCCAATTGTCTTTACAGAAAGAACTCAGAGCAAACTAACAACTTGAGGAGAACATGTAAGAGTTGGAAATGTTGTTCGTTGTGTATGAAAGTATCGACTGTATTATACTTCATCACACATATGCTTTATGTCAGACTTCGGGAATTAAGTATAGCTAAAACAATGAACGTACTAAAAGCTGATAATTTTCAACCTTCATTGAAAATGCATCTTGATCAGAATTTTGCTTTTGTCTACATCCCAATCAAACAAAACAAAGCAACCTAAGTTTAAAAGTCTCATGCTTAAATTTAGACAAACCAACAAACAACCAACAAAGAAGGGTAATAGAATAAACGGAAGGGTTTGACGTATCCATATAGAATGCAGCAGCTACGCATTGAAAAAAACGGAAGGGTTTGACGTATCCATATCCTGCAAAAACATATTCAATAATCATTAGCAAAGAATTTTGTCCAACCTATAAGGCCCAAAACATGTCACATTTAGCCAAAAAACAGTTATAATCATACTCCGTACATAAGTCTTCGTTTACAAAACTCAAATTCATCCTAATCTAGTGAAACAAGAACCCGTTACAGATAAATGGTAAATGGTTCAGTAATCTCCATTTCCATAAATACACATTTCTTATACCAAAGTAAACTGAATTGTAAAAGACTTATATTCTGCATATGACTGTCACAGAGAATTAGAAATTCTCTTGCACACTGCTGCAAACATGTATAGCATCTTGTACAAACGTATAGAATGCTGCCTGGATTTTCATCTTCATATCACTCGTATATAACCAGCAAACTCAATAATATTTCAGCTCATCTCTACTATGCATTAACTCTTCACAACTTGACATTAGATAGACCATATAACATCACTATCCAAGCACTTCAACACTTCAGCAGTAATCTCCAAATTGCAGAAAACATAACAAATTCCTCATCAAATATGGAAACATCATCCAAACTGATCACAACCAGCACATAGATCCATACAACCAATTTATAATCCAATTCGCAAGCCAATTCACCATACCAAAAAGAAAATATAACTGTTTCATCACCTTTTCTTTGGTTGATGGCAGACACAAACTTTGATATAAAAGAAAAAATGGCAAACTGATGATACTGACGGAGCAAATTAAATCAGAAATCAATTCCACAAATCCAATAATAGGGTGGAAATTGGGAAGACATTACCAATTCTGCTGAAAAATCTGAACCTAACTGTGGTGAGAAGCACGAGAAATTGACAAGCCAAACACAACGAATCAGGATATGAAACAGAGATAGCCTCAAGACCCATCAAATCAGACTACTTATTCATCTTCATTCATCTTCAATTTTCATGTGAATCAGCCTTGGTTCTGTAGGAGATAGGATATATAAGGTTGCTCCTAACCAAACTGATTGGTTCTGTGCTTGTGCTCCATGAACAAGGCATAGAATATAACAATTTCTCATAGAGCTACCATGAATAAGCACTCATAACCCCATGCTGAAATACAACTCAAACCATTCCGAGAACAATCAAACAGCTCTAAATCAATCATTCCAATAGCAGACATAGCCCAATCTTCAATTTTAGATAATATGTAAACACCTCCCAGAATATACATAACTAGCACAAGGAGCCACACATCAAATCAAAATTCAACTCATCTAGCCAGAATCACCAGTTCAAAAGAAATATAAAACTCTTCTTCAAACTTTAAACTTCAACTTAAACTTCATCAATTGACAAAAGAAATTAAAATCGGACAAATAATGATACTAGCCAAGACAACCGAGATCACAACCTCAATAGCATGATTCCAAGAGATAGAAATGACCAAATCTGAAAAGAGATTACCATCGGTAAGAGAATATGAAGATGGGAGCTGGCTGAGAGGAGAGAGCCACATCACCAGCTCAGAATACCCATCTCGCATTCACCGTAGAATCTCCTTCTCCGACATCATCCCGACTGGATCTGAGAATGACAGATGGAAAAGAGACTACACAAGACCGTGCCGGAGAGAGAGAGGACCAGATCGCGAATCAACCAAAGATGGCGATGAAGGCGAACAGAAGAAGTCATACTGGGCATCTCTGATGGGAGGACTGACGTCGTCGATTTGACAAGATTGGAGGCTAGGGTTTCAATTTGGGAAAAGAGAAATCGCTCAGAGTTTAAAATGCGGAAGCAAAGAGAAAATCACAGAAGCCACAAGGTACCAGATCGGATACCATGGGCTCTGATACCATGTTAGGAATCCATGGATTATTGAAGCTAAGACAGAAAATGAAAGAAAGGCAGTAAAGAGGCTATGGACTACATCTTATAATTCATTGATAAATTGTGAACAGTACATTAGATCATATATAGGATAGGGTTTAACAAAAAATACCAAGTCTACCCTTACATGGTTAATACCCTCCCTCAACCATATGCTTGGTAACAAGCATTATGGTTGGACCAAAGTACACAACAAGAAAATACAGATTACAGGATGTAGAACTCATTACAAAAAGATCAACCCAAAACAAAAACCAACTCCTTGATATCAAAAGTCAACATCCATCATGACATTCAGCTTATTTAGGAGAAGAGAGAGCTGCTGGAAAATTCATACTTCACATGGAAGACAGTGGTGCAGTAACATGAAACTCATCTAACAGCATAGCAGCAACTGATATAAAGGATAAAAAAAAATCACCACAGACATCTATGTCAAACAAATTTTCAATAAATATTATATCTAATTAATAAAAAAAAAAGTTAAAAGAATGAAAAATTATAAAGAATAATTAGCCAAAACAACTGACATGTCTCAACAAAAGCATACCTCTCTCCTTTCAGACTCCAGCATCAATAAAATTCCTTCAAAATCAGACCCAATCAGTTAAAAACCAACATCAACAGAAAACAAAATCAAAACCCCACAAAAAGGACGAACCCAGTGTAAGCCAAGTTAACCCTGTTACAACCTCACACACACAGATCTAAAATCCAATTCCAAAACACAACCAAACCCAAACAACAAATCAAATGGTAAACCCTATTCAAGGCCGAGAAACCTAAACCCAAACAACATATCAAACCCTAGGTTTTTGAAGGCGGAGGGCAAGAAAATCATATACTCACCAATTAATCAAATTAAACCAGAGAATCAAGAAAGACCTAATTATTTGATTTAAGCGAACACAAATTCAGAAGCAAATTAAACCAGAGCATCAAGAAAAGACCCAATTATTTGATTCAAACAAACACGAAGCAACAGAGAGAGCAAGAGTCTTACATACATAATTGAGCGACGGAGATGGAATTGGGTATCCCTTTCCCTTCTCTCTCTCTCGCTCTCATTTTCTCTTGCTGTCTCTCGCAGGGCAGTCTTCTTTCTTCTTTCTTCTTTCTTACATAATTGAGCGACGGGGATGGAATTGGGTATCCCTTTCCCCTCTCTCTCTCGCTCTCTTTTTCTCTTGCTGTCTCTCGCAGGGCAGTCTTCTTTCTTCTTTCTTCTTTCTTAAAGAGTAAGGACATAAATACCGAGAAATTTCCCACTGCCTCGCTCTCTTTTTCTCTTGCTGTCTCTCGCAGGGCAGTCTTCTTTCTTCTTTCTTTCTTTCTTCTTTCTTCTTTCTTAAGGAGTAAGGACATAAATACCGAGAAATTTCCCACCGCCTCGCTCAGTCAAAAGTCAATTTTTGCAATCAGTTGGGACACACTAATGAACTTGATCGATCAGATCAGACGCGACAAATAAACGGTCCGATTGACGTGGTTGAATCATTTTATTTTATTTTTTGCTCCATTTATATATATATATATATATATGAGATACCACCCGCGTGTTGTTGCCGGATAAGATTTTTTCATAATGAACAATATTCAATCCCCATTTCACGTCCCCCACGCCACTATCTTTTTCAAATCCACCTCTGATTCCCGCGCATTCGTCTATTTTTTAACAAACACATCTATCTTCCCCAAATCCACCACCAGCATTATGGCATCCATGCCTGTAAAATTCATATCTCACCTCTGATTCTATCACCTCTTATTCTGCCACCTGCACAAAATTCATCATCAACCATATAGCCTATGCCATCCTTTTTTTAATTCCACCATCATACCATAGTCTTCCCCTTGCTAAAACTCATCAAGGACATATCCGATCCCATGCCCGCAACTAAGTAAAAAATAGAAAATGACATGAAAGAAGTAACAAAATTTTCAATGATACAAACGTTTTTTTGATTAGAATAATAATATATTTGTAAATAAATTTGCATCAAAGGTAACACAATCTTTTTAGTCAATATAATGGTAAATTTGTAAATAAATTACATTAAAGGGCAACACTGTCATTTCATCGAGAAATCTATAGTGTATAGAATGTATGTATGTATCACTTCTTGTATTAACTGGTAACGTGTTGTATCATTTCAGTGTTTGTGTTCCATGACCACAGAGGATTTCAGCTTCCCCACAGTACATAAATGCAGTAGTACTGGAAGCATCGATTTCCCTCTGTGGCGAAAATCTCCCTGCACAGATTCATGCCATGAAGATGAAGAAGATCACTCTACTCTTGTGGAGGATTGTAATCAGAGGAAGAGCTTTGCTTGTGTTGAGGGGGTTGATGATGATGAGATAATAGTTCGTACTCGAGGTCATGATAAGGGAAAAGGGAGAAAAGGGAAAGGGGTGATAAGGATCAAATCAGAACAAAAGGCAACATAGAGAACTATGATTGGGATATAGTGGTAGTAGTTGTGCTATGCTATTGGCTACTTCACTTGCATCCTGGGGGACAATGAATGAAAAAATGGGATGAATACAACAGAGTTAAGGTTCTTGTCGAAATAGGTACGTCTCGGTGGTAGAAGCAACTGCAGCGATGGTACATAGAAGGTCAGCAACAACAGAATTAAGACTACAAAATCCCCATGTTTAGCACATTGAAGGTCAGCAATCTGTTACACTGGCCAAACACCGGCCATAGAATAGAACTCAGCAAAGGCAAATCTTGAAGACATTCTACTCGGTAGCTCTTTGCCTAGTAATCGACTTCTCTTCCGACCTGTGGCGAAACAACTTAGCTATGGCTCTTCTCTCACAATCCTGCAATATTGGGGAACAAACAAAATTGTTGAATGCAGTTCATGATTCAAAACAGTATTATGCATGGGCTATCCATGTGTATGTATAAACTTGGTTAACCATGAACAGCCATTCCACCTTACAACCTGAATTCAATCGACACAACTTTTTTCACAAGATTTGATTTAACACCTCAGCATCATGTACAGATTAAAGGTCCTTATCCATTAGGAACCAACCACTATTCCTACTATTCATTCCTTGTTGAGGAGCAGTAATTCCTACAGTAGGTTTACTTGAGTCTAATTTCTCCACTTAGTTCCCATTTATATGCTGTAAGAATGATTCCACAGAGATTCTCACCTTGAACATATTAAGACGAAAAGGTTTCAGGATTCATCCTTCTTAATTTCTGGTATGTATAGGCAAAACTTAGCTGATCCCGAGGAGTAAACCGCTCCACCCCATTGAACCAAAAACAGGAAAACAAATTTGACATTGGAGTGTGTGCCCTGATGATAAAAGAACCTTCTGGTACATCTACAGATGTGAGGAAAAAAATCTATATAAGACTGTTGCATCCATGGTTTATAATGAAAATGTACCCATTAAAAAATTCTCACTGCTTTGTCCAAAAAACAAAAGTTCATACTGCTGGGAAGAAGCTTGTTCGGATCCAATGCGTTAAATCTTGTAAGACCATCATCCTTGTAAAATGCAAACTGTTCATCTATGATGGTATGGTTATACTTGTTCAATTTTTTATTCTGGGCAACCTCTTCCCATACACAGTGTCGATCGTAGTGATTCGAAATTGCATACTCATGACCTTTTCGCCACAAAAAGTACTCCAATATGAGTAAGGGGTCAAGTTGAAGACGCAACTTGCTGTCCAACCATATTGAATACCTGAAGGTTTTGCAGTTTTAGAATAGAGCTTGTTTGTGTTAAAAATCAATCAAAGAAATAGACAAGTCCCATTATAGTAATATGCTTCTGTGGAAAACACACAAAGCTAACATGTGATTCAAACAGAACATGGCACTACAAACTCATATATGCATCTAGCTGGTCCTCTACAAGAAAAAAAGGAAAAAAATCAAAGCACTAACAGGATTGAAAATAAGCGTATTTGAAGATAAACTCACATAACACAGAGTTCAGATATATCAAGGCTGTAAAGAAAATTCTCGTCCATCTTCTACTACTATGGTGCTTAAAGATGAAAAGTGTAAGACAAGAGGGAAATTTCAAAAATAAATAAATTAAAAGGCTGATTTTGACTACTCAATACTAACGAGTCCAACAGGCTATGGTGGGGGGGGGGGGGGGAGTTTGAACCAAGAGCAGCAAGTTTTTGTTTTGTTCCACAATGAAATAAGCAATTAACAAAATGATTCTCAAACACTATATATAAAGTGTACGACAAGGTCAAGCAGAAACCAGACCATGTTTGTGCACATCACAAGCTTTGCTTTCATCCACAGAAATGTCAAATTAAATTAGACAACGCATGACAGAGCTACGGCTGCTAAAGTAAAGAATAATCTCTTAAAAAGCATGCTACTAAGAAACTGAGAAATCCTCACAAATTGTTCCCATCATTGATAGTGTCATTCCAAATGAAATTAAATATTTGAGCTGGAGAATTTTGGTGCCTCCGACAAAGAGAGAGAGGCTACCAAATTACCAGTTCACCTCCAGGAAATTTCTAAAGGGACTCAAATAACTTTCAGTGGAACTTTAGAAAATCTGAAAAAGCTTGTTGCAGCAGTCATATTATATCAAACAGGGACACAACAATAAGATCAAAATGAAGTAAATGTTCTCAAAAGATAAATAACAAACCAACTACCTAAGCAACTGCAGTTAACTCGAACTATTTCTCTGTGGTCTGAATGATACTTTTTCTTTTTACTGCAATTCGAACATAAATTTGAGATTCGTTTTTGCTATTCCGTAGTTAGCTAGCAGGGCTCATGTTTGACATCAGTAACAAGCTATTGTATCAAATTAAGGTCAAGTATTAAAATTTTGTACTTTAAGGTGGGTTCATGTTTGATATCTGTAACGAGCAGTATACAAGGGGCATAAAACTAAGATCCAAGATTTTAAGTGCTTGAGCCACTTCTGCTCCGGCAGAAACAGGAGCACTTGAAATTCATGTAAAAGAAAATTATAAATTGTGTCAGGGTAGATCTTAGAGGTTTGGTAGCTTATTTGTCCAGGTTCTTAGTAAGTCCAATTCGTGCTTGAGAGATAATTATGATGGTGGGAACCCACATATATCCTACTATCAAAAGATATACTCCAATCACTAAAATTTGAAATTTTGAGTAAAGATTCAAGTTCTTTTTAACTCTCTCTACCATGTTCTTTAAAATTTTGGATAGCTAGCTTACAATTCTAATCTATCAGCAAAAATAACCACTCAAAAAGACACCCAAATATCCTTCACTTCACTACATATATGGGTACCTAAATGATGCATAATCTAATATACACTTTTAGCATACATATTGTTCTAAAATCAGTTGAAAATGAATGCGTGCTCCAGTTAGCATTCCTACAAGCTTTAAACTATGCTACTAAGTATATTATCTGCCTAGAAGGCCAAAATTCAGTACATGTTACTATTCCTATTCTCACCTTGCAGAAGGAAAAAGCCTGTGAGGCAAAAGCTTTGGTATCTTTCCCGCCCTCCGCATATCAGCATATGGAAGGTTCTTCACCACAACAATCTTCCACAAACCAATAAAACCCATTCTATCTAGAGTTTGCCCTTCTGAAGAAAGGGTACGCAAAGTAACCTCGTCAATGAACATAACAAAGCAAACATTCTTCCTTGACAAACGAGAGACCTGAAATATATACAATTTCCAAGACAATGGATAGTTGGATACCTCCACCAAACACACCGTAAATTAACTGCAGTCCGCTTTGCATAACTTCAATCATATCCCAAATGCATACACTTTACCAGAATGGTATTATTTAGCTATCTGAATAATACACTAAAAACTTGACCTATTTAGATCAAAGACGTAATTTGTTTACCGGACGTTGTACAATCTGTAAAAGAAGCGGTGGTGCACCTCCATCAAAAAGCACAACCCCAACTGTTAGTTGAGCCACACAGACTAAAATCCAACACCTCAACATCCACATAGCAACACAAAAACAAAACAAAAACAAAACAAAAAAAGGGAAAAGGAAAAGACTACAGTTGGTCTTTTTTCTGATCCATCTAGTTTCTAGTGTCATGTGCTTCAACTATATGTGGCCTCACTACTAATAAGTGCTGCAAAGTGTGTAGGTTGCAGTTACTTCAACAATAAATATATGATAACAAAATGCTATATCCTTGCCAATTTCATCAAGAGCGTGTGAGACACCTAAGGATTGGAATTAGTACACACACTCTGGTCATGCCCCCCACACAGACACACACACACACACAAACACAGACACACATATAATCAAATAGATCCAACTAGAGTAATATAGATGGCATGCTAGAAGATGTCTAACCTGATTGGTACGAACCTATAAGGTACAGATGAAAGCCAATTAGTCATCCAACAAACCAAAGAGAAATGAAACAATAGGCCATTAGTATCACTGACACAGGAGATTCTTTCATTGCCTTCCAAACCGTCCCATGATGATCATCAACATCTTAATGTTTAGAGTGGATATGAGAACACGTAGATGCAGAGAAGAGTTGCCGAAGAGATGAACCATAAAGAAGTAACGATAGTTGCACTGCGCACATACCAGGAAATTAGATTTCTAGTACAAATGGCAAATTAGATTTCTAATAAATATGCCAACTTGAGAAAGGAGGAATAAGTACAAAGTACAAACAAGAATACAAGGATTATTCTGAAATCCAAGAACACGTTATGGGTAATACAAATCACACAACCAAAATATTTCAAGTTTAGGTACCTGGACAATGCATTGCCTAAACCAAGGGCAGTGGTGATCAAAGTGCTCCACACAGTTGTTGCAGATAGAACAATGAGAACAATGAAGGTGATAGCATGCAAGTGTCACAATACTTCACTCTTACAGGACGTCATTGATAATAACTTGTTTTGTTCTAGGGAACTGAAGGAGCTTGTCTTCCACCAACATTAGTGCAATAATCCCTAATCTCACATGAAACCCTTTTCCTCCGACTCTGCCGCCATCGTCATCAAGGACTCCAAGAGCAAAAAGGTTGTGGTCGTCGCCGTTATAAAACCTGATGAAGAGTCTCGAATCGCGGGGTTATGGTTTCGGGTTGAAGGGCTGGACCTTTCGTTTCTGACGTCAATGGTGGTGGTGGTTAAGGTGTGTGATGGCGGTGAACTGGTCGTGTAGCTTAGGTTTTTGTTCTGAAAGGCTTAGACCCAGAAACTAAAGAGAAGATGAATTGATCGAAAAAAATAAATAATTGATATTTCATTTCATCTGGGTTCATTTGATAAAGTGAATCATTTTTATGTGGTTTTTACCACAATAACTTGTGTTTTTTGTCTCAAGTATTTAACGGTGTTAGTACTGTGTTTTCACCGGAAATTAAGAATGATATATAAAAAAAACATAATATCATGTTAGTCGAAAGAGTAGAATTTCTGACAGTCGACCATATAAAGGTTAAAATCAGTTGGGATTTATGATTAAAGCATAATGTTAAAACACTTGCAAACATTAACTATTATAATCTTAACTAAAACTCTGAAATATGACATTTTTGTTTCACGGAATCAATAAGGTGGCTTATTAAAATACAGACACGAGTCCATTATTAACCGGTTTTTTTTCCTCATCGAAGAAATTCAAGAAAAGGAACTTGGGCTATTAACAGGGTAGAGTTGGAATTTCAAAGCAATAAATGGAGATGGAGGGTTTGCAGAGAGTCCTCAGGTTCTTCTATTTTCGTTTTCAATCTCAACGCACTGCTGCTTAAACCCCTCCTAAAACCCTATTCGGCTATTCCTTATGGGTAAGTTGCTTTCTTTCTTATGCCTCCAATTTGTACTAGTATGATGCAGAATCCAACCTTTTGTTTTTGTTATGCATATGTCTATGTAACCAGAGAAATCAAGGCAAGAGAAGCGAAAAGAAGCTCGCTTGGCCAAGAATGCCAGAAAAAACCAGTCTTGGCTCCAACGTCAGGTACCCTCTACCATCTCCCTTGTTTCTTCTTCTGGGTTTTCTCTATATCTTGTGCTCTCTATCGAAACTCTTTGGTTTTTGCTGTTATTTTATATATGCAGAAAGCCTCAAAATCTACAGAGAAACCCCTAAATTCTTCTCATCAGAATAAGAATGACGAAACAGCTATTTCTGAGACAAGTAGGGATATGGGAGTTGAAAATACTAAATCAGAGGTTCATCCGAGACCATCAACAAAGGTACCTAAGAGAACCCAAAAAACAAAGTTTGACAAGTTTCTTCAACTAGATCATACTAGGGCCGAGGATGATTTGGAACTAGAAAGGAAACTTGCAAAGAAACTCAAAGTCAAGGGTGGAAAATTGAAGGGTGAGGATCTTGGTCTTAACATGTTGTTTGAAGGAATTTCATCTTTTGCTGACGAGGCATTGCCTTCTAAAAAATATGAAAAAAACTCCTAAGAAAGAAACGGAAGAAGGACAAGTTATTACCTGATGACCTAGAGAGTGAAGATCCAAATGTAGTTGCTACAGATGGCGCTGTTCCCTCCAAGTCATCTTCGAGGAAGAGACCGAAGAAGAGAAAGTCTCGGATTGATCAAACACAATTTGGTGATAGGTCGGGGTTGATCATACACAACCCGGACAAGGAATCAAGAGTGATCAAACACACTCTTCACCCGTGAATAAAATTCCGGGATTTTTGGTACTTGCACGCACAAAATCTCAAACATAGAATGGAGATGGAGAACAAAATGCATGATAACGTGATGAACAATAATGTCAGGACCCGCCCTGAATTTCACCCCGAAACCCGAGGTGATTCCTGTGGGGACCACCTCCAAGAAAAATTTACCGAAGGACTAGGCAAACCTCCATCGAAAATGGACAACCCTAACCCGGAAAAAATTATAGAACCACCTTTTTAAC
Source organism: Fragaria x ananassa (assembly GCA_034370585.1). NCBI lineage: Eukaryota > Viridiplantae > Streptophyta > Magnoliopsida > Rosales > Rosaceae > Fragaria > Fragaria x ananassa. The sequence goes on along the minus strand of CP139769.1, from coordinate 15,717,337 downwards.
CCAAATTAACATCCTCCACAACAACCCAATAATTATCCAGAAAAGATATACAAAAATCCCAACAGTATTCAAAGCAACTAAAAATTAAAAACAACGGAAACTGACAATCTCCTAGTAGATTAAACAGGTAACCTACTGGTGAAATGTAGCGGAAAGATGAGTGACTATGCATCGACGTCTTCTTCTAGACCACACTTGAACGCTGCAAACTGGGCATTTTAAAAACGAAGAACCCAAGGGAAAATATTTAATTACGTCAGAGTGAGTGGACAAAAGTAATTTCGACAAAACAAATAATATTTCCCCAAAGATACTTTCATTGAAAACGTTTTACCAGCGACAACTCAAAAGATTCTCAACTGGTGTCTAGCCTTGCTAGACTCCCAAACTTTAAAAAGGGCCTCTCAGGCTAGGATTATTATATAAATCAATATGTATTTACACTCGTCTATTCATTGTACGATATCTATGAATAAGCTCGAAAAGTAGATAGTCATACAAAGCTACGACGCTGGCGTCTAACGCTCACGTCACCCCATAATGGCATTTTACCTCATTATAGGGGAATTGCACGAGTGGATATATATACGTGTTGATTCCTTATACGAATTCTATGAATGAATACAAAGAATAGAAAGTCATACAAGGCTACGACGCTGACGTCTAACGCTCACGTCACCTCATAATGGCATTTTACCTCATTATGGGGGAAAATCACGTATAGCTAGCATTTATTTATATACATATTATTCTCTTAAACATATATATATATATGAGTAATATCACCGACATTATCAATTTCGGTTATCTTCCAACAAAAGGAAATTATTCAACAATAAAACATTTCAAACACATTATTTAATACAAATGTCCACTCACAGATTAGGCCTAAGCCTGATGTCGGTCGGATGTTTCTTCCCCTCCGGCCTCCTCAGGTCATGTTCCAAAAACATAAATAAATCCTTAAATAAAACACTGACGCTTAAAGAAAATAGACATAAATAAATATGTGCCTCGCGCGCTCAACCATGCCTATCACCCCAAATCTTAATTTTCATTGCCAACCATAAATCTCCACAATTTTTACCGACATCCTCAAAATCACCCTCCACCATAAATAATCCAATAGTCGGATTCTTATTAATCCGCAAAAAATACCAAACTTCAAAAAATTTCAAACCTATCCAAAATTTCTCAAAAAATTCTAAAACTCATACCATTAAACTCCTCATAAAATTCCCCATCAAAAACACTTTTTCAGCGGCAGCCGGCGCCCTGCTCCGCCGACCTCCAATGCCTACCAAATTTTGACAGCACCTTCCTCTCAACCTCCTCTACAACTTTCCTAATTAACACAAACCACAATTCCAAGCCTAACAATGCCAATTGAACTGAAACACATAAAAAGCCTTAGAAATTTCATTACCGGTTTCTCCTTACCTAGCTCGAGAGGGAGGGAGACCTTTGGAGGGATGAAAGCACGGGAGGAGAGCTTCATTTTGAGCTAAGGATCGCCAGCTATGGCGGCCGGATGAGGGAGTTCCGGCGACAGGAAGTTCTGGGCAGTCGGAACTTCTAGGCTCGGCTACGGCTTCTCGGCGGCGCTCAGGTAACTGCCACCAGCCCAGGAAGGAAGAGGAGAGGATGGTGGTTCGAACGGGACCGGCGCGGCGGTCTAGGGCGGCCGGACGGCAGTGAACGGGCGACCAAAAGTTTCCGGGTAGAGGGAGCTCGGGAGAGAGAAAGAGAGAGCGCGAGCGGGAGGAAAGGGAAAGAGAGAGCGCGAGTGGGAGGAGAGAGAGAGAGAGAGAGAGAGAGAGGGGTTGGGTTTGGCCCAGCCGGTCTAACCTCCATTTAACCCATTCCAAAATTCAACACCCCAAAAATAATACCCTAATAAAATTACCTTTTACTAGCTAAAATTTAACAATTTTACCATCATCACAATTTCTTCCTTCAAATAAATCCTTCGAAATAATCATCCCCTATAACCTCTTTGGTGACTAATTAAATTACAAACTTAATGACGAAAATGGTAAAACTCTTATTACCACAAAGCTAGTAAATATAGTAAAAATTTAAGAGTCGGAGCGTGACAATTCTCCCCTCCTTATAAAAATTTCGTCCTCGAAATTTACATACCTACTAATCAAAGAGGTAAGGATACTGCTGCCTCATTTGCTACTAATCAAAGAGGTAAGGATACTGCTGCCTTATTAAATCCCTTCTTGGTCAAACTTGTTAGTGGAGCTGCAATATTTGAAAAGTCTTGCACAAATCGCCAATAATAACCTACTAACCCCAAGAAACTACGAATCTCCGTCACAGTGGTGGGTCTTCTCCAACTTGACACCGCTTCCACCTTCTAGGGACCCACACTAACACCTTCGGTTGAAACTACATGACCTAGGAATCCCACTTTATCCAGCCAAAACTCACACTTGCTGAACTTGGCAAACAACTGAGCATTTCTTAAAGTCTGCAATATCAATCTTAGATGTTTGGCATGCTCCTTCTCACTTTTCGAGTACACCAAAATATATGAACTACATAAAAGTATCAATTTACATAAAAGTATATATCAACTACGTAAAGTCTATATCGTCTAAATTAAAGTCATCTTCTGGGGGCTGCTGCGGAGGTTGCGGCGGCTGGGGTAGCGGCATGGGCGGAGGCATGGGCGGAGGCGGAAGTCCCTGAATCTGGGCAGCTGCAAAGTCCTGCATGTACTGGATCATCTGCTACTGCTGGGCCTGCTGGATGGCATGTAACTCGGCAACATAGGCTGCCTGCGCGGCATTAAAGGCTGTCTGCGAGGCAATATAGGCTGCCTGCGAGGCTGCCTGAGCAGCTTGCTGTTCTCGTAGTCTCTGAACTTCCGACTCTAGCTGAGTCGTCCTGTTGATCGTGGACGTGGTGCAGCTACTGGTCGAGGTTGCCTTTCGTTGAAATCCTGGAGTGGTCTTCAGGACCCCCTCGCCTCTCTTTCCTAGACCTCGGCAGTAGAAGTTGTTTTCTCTCGGTGGGAAGGCTATGCCCATGATCCTCGCCCCAATCGTCGGATCCGAATTGTCGATCCGGGACATGGTTTCGGACATCTCGGAATCCTGCGTGTCCGGCCATGCCTCCCTCACTAAGGTACTCAGGACCTCGTCACTAGCCTCCCTCACCCTCGCCTATATGGATAGGAAAAAAATTATTAATTAAAATTTTTACATAAATTTAAAAATTTAAAAACGTAAAGTGACTTACAATATCCTCATGGGAGTCAGGATATGTCTTCTCGTACGTATAGACGTAGGGGTTGACTTCTGGATGTTCCTTGGCCGCCTCGTCCATGAAGACACCGAACGGTCTAGAACCGGCATGATGGTTCCTTGTGTTGCGTTGCCGGTTCTGAGCGTTCACCCGGGAAACCGCCTTCAAAGAAAAAAGTAAACTATTAGTAGAATATTTTAAAACGCACGTACTTATTTTTAAATTAACTAACTAATTTATTTAAATACCTGTTTACGAGGGTTGTTGAATTCTGATGTCAGAAGCCAACGCCACTCGTACTCCCTGTACTGGAACTCAGTAGGGGTACCATAACGTGCGTTCCCGTGCTTAGTCTAATGGGTCCGCAGCTCGTTCTTCCACTCCTTGTACCTACAGATACAACAAAAATATTAGAAAAATTATTAATATCACATACAAAATTGTTTTTCATTAACTTCCCAACGTACCTTCCCCCATGCACAACGTCGGCCCAGCTGTCCCTCAGGTGCTCGGGAACCTCAAACCACACCTGTATTTAACCGATTATTATTAGTTTAGCTTTTCGAGAAATCAACAATTTAATACATAATATTATTTTGTAAACTCACCGACATCGCGTTGTGGACCATGTCCTTAACCTCCTGCGGGACCTCGCCCCAGTCGGACCACAACATAGGGACTCTATCCCTAATGAGAGCACCCACGCGGCCGGAGTACATCCTCGACTTCCCGCCCGATACTGCGTGGCCATCCCCGTCAGTATCGATGGGGATCCTCCCCATGGTACTCACCATCTTCTCGAGAGCTTTCCCTGTGACGGGGCCTCTCTTCTTCTTTGTGCCTATGACATGATTCGGCCAAATTGATTATTAAAATATATATGACCCTTTAAAAGTAATCATGCATCACTGATTACCTGAGGAGCTCGCGACGGATTCCGGTTCTGTCGCCGATAATGATACCCTCGCAGAAATAAGAGGCGTATCAAAAGGCAGGAACCGGTACGCCGCTGATGGAGCCACTGACGGGGGCAGTGGATAAATCGGCGTCCCTGAGCCATGTACTACAGGTATCGCCGGTATCATCCGCGGAAGGAACAGATGAGGCGGCGGCATCTGTACCCCAGATGACCCACTATCCGAAGAAGTAGGACCCGGAGTGGGCGCCCGGTGTATCTCGGGCATACGAGGTGCAGACACCTCCGTCAAGGGCCTCGGGGAACGAGGGACGGCCGCCTGCCTCGATGAAAGGGGCACCTCCGGCGCCGTCTCCAGAAGGCTCGCACGTCTGGCTGTCATGTGGCCCTGAAACGTCGTTTGAGGGTTGCTAGAGGTTCCCTCAGACGATTCGGACCTTTGGCCCTTCGAACTCTTCTTCGATCGAAAAAAGCCGCTCATCCTATTTAAAATATTAATCAAAGGCTTTAAATACAAGTGGATTGAGTAATGTTCATAACGTTATTAATTGCATTTATTCAAATATTGTCCACAACAAAGCATCCATGTTCTTCCACGGATCAAAAGTTCGAAACATAATTAATATTCATATAGGAAACAAATCCATTGCCAAATGCAATGATCGATTAAAATTATTAGTCTAATAGGTGGTCAATAAATTTGAGAAGATCAACAAATGCATGGATGATGAATGAGATTATCTACACGATTAAACCATATGCTGATCCAGCAGCTTCTTAATTATCATTACGCTAGTTATTCGGCCTAATTAATCCTCTAGTAGGACTAATATGCAGAATAGTCCATCAACAGCAAATCAAAAACCTAGATCAATTTCCAAATCAAAATCCACACTTATGTTCAATTTCATCTATATGAACAAATTAAGATCTAGTATAACAATGTATAAACAAAAATTAAATTAATATGGGAACCAAATATAAAGTTATAAACCCAAAACATTAATCAAAGTAGAAGGAGTAGATGTTACCTGCAATCGTTGAGAGTTGAGAAACGGCAGAGCTTTACAGAGAGAGGAGGGAGGGAGGAGACCGGGAGGCAGGGAGGAGGGAGGAGGCGGCGACGGGAGAGGGAGGGAGGAGGGAGGAGACCGGGAGGGAGGACGGAAGAGACCGGGAGGGAGGAGGCGAAATTTGAAAAACTGCAGAAATGAGGGAGGAGGCCAGGGTTCGCAATTAAAACCCGAGGACTGTAGCCGACGAAATAATTTGTTCGTCGGCTAAAGATTAAAATTTCGTCGGCTATACATATATTCGTCGGCTAAACATTTGAAATTCGTCGGCTAAACCTTTGAAATTCGTCGGCTAAACCTTTGAAATTCGTCGGCTAAACCTTTGAAATTCGTCGGCTTAACCTTTGAAATTCGTCGGCTTAACCTTTATACATTTGGCATGTTGTGATCGTGATGATCAAACTTGAGAAACACAAATCCAGCCGTCAGATCTGACCATCATGATAAAATACATGTATGAGAAAAAAATCAACTTGATCCGAAAAGAATAAGGGCTCGATCCGGACAGTCAATCTCGTAAGTCAAACCCCTAAACGCACGGAAAAAGTCGTTCGACCGTCTAAATTACGTATTTTGGCCGGACCTCCAACTGAAAATAGTTTTAACCCGATGACACGCAACAAGTCGTAGAAAAATTTTACTCAAAATAACCACCGAACCCGGGGATACCCATAGGGAGAAAAAATGGAAAATTGCATTGACCGCAACTATCGGCACCGAGACATGACCGGAATACCGTGATTTTTCAACCGTAGACGTATTTCACCATTCTAGTCATGTCTTATTTCACGACTTTTTTACGTTTGAAGGATCTACGTATAGTTTGTTTTTGAAACAGAACATTTACATGACACTTGGTAAACAAGTTATACAACATTAGTACACATGTTGTGATCGTGATGATCAAACTTGAGAAACACAAATCCAGCCGTCAGATCTGACCATCATGATAAAATACATGTATGAGAAAAAAATCAACTTGATCCGAAAAGAATAAGGGCTCGATCCGGACAGTCAATCTCGTAAGTCAAACCCCTAAACGCACGGAAAAGGTCGTTCGACCGTCTAAATTACGTATTTTGGCCAGACCTCCAACTGAAAATAGTTTTAAACCGATGACACGCAACAAGTCGTATAAAAATTTTACTCAAAATAACCACCGAACATAGGGCTATAGTAGGTAATAGAAATATTTTAGGGTTTAGCCGATGAATACCCTAACATATTCGTCGGCTATAGTATGTAATTAAAAAATTAAAAAAATAACTATAGCCGACGAATTATTAGGTTATTCGTCAGCAAAACCTATATTAGCCGACGAATTACAGTGTATTTCGTCGGCTAAAGTGAGTAATTAAAAAAATAAAAAACAAGTTTAGCCGACGAAATTAAGGTTTTTTTCGTCGGCTAAGAAAGGTTAGCCGACGAATCACAGTTTATTTCGTCGGCTAAAGTGTGTAATAAAAATAAATAAATAAAATCTATGACCGACGAATTAAGGCTTTTTTCGTCGGCAAAAAACATCTTAGCCGACGAATTATAGTATATTTCGTTGGCTAAAGTAAAAAAATAGGGAAAAAAAACAGACGATATTCATAAACCATACATTAAAAAAACCCTGTTCATCATGTATCACCAAAATTCATATAAAATAACTGAAATATGAATTCAACATGTGTAAAATATAAAGGAAAAAGTCTTTGAAAAATTATACAAATTAATCGAAATCATACATTAAAACTAAGGCTCGTAATCGGAATCATCCGATGAGTCTTATTCGGTGTCAGAATTAATTTCTGGTAATATATGTATTTCCTCATCGCCAGAGTCTTCGTCTGACTCTTGATTTGGATCAACATCAACAAGCCTTGGCTCTTCATCACGAATTCGCACCGAACGACCCGCTTTAAAATTAATAAGGCGAATGGTAGAGGAGTTAGGAATACCTATTGCGTTGGGCTCTTGATACGCAACATCTTCTTCCTCGTCTTCGGCCTCTCCAAGTGTAGCCGCCCGATAAATGTTTCGAGGGTGCACAAGGTTGACTACTTTCCACGCGTCACCCTTAGCAAGGTCATCAAGATAAAACACTTGTTTTACCGATGTGGCAAAAACGAAGGGGTCATCCTCGTAAGAACTTGTAGCAGTGTTCACCGATAATATTCCGTACTGATCGGTCTTCATGCTCTGCGGCCTAGTATCAAACCATCTACACTTGAAGAGGTGCACTGTCATGCCTTCACCGTAAACGAGTTCCACCACTGAATCAAGAACACCTTAATAGTCAACTCCATTCCGCCCACCATGTGCCATGACCCCAGAATTCTGTGTTCTCTTTCTGCTGTCTCTTTGTTCGCATATAAATTGCACGCCATTCACCTTGCACATCGGATAAACTCTTGAGACTATCGGCTTCATGGCTAGAAGTCTTAGTTCGTGCGACCAATTTGGGTGACCATCAGATTGAATATGGTTCATCTTTAACCAACCATCTCAACTGTAAATACGGATAATTATGCAATAAACATAAACCCGTAGAGAAAAATTAAATTACGTACCCAACCGCCAAAATAATCTGCGAACTCCCTGTTGTGGTACTCGAGATCACCTTGAATGTTGGGATGATTGAGATGGATGTCTTTCCAGTATTCAACTTCTGGACAGTTAATCAATACCCACCAGTGGGCAATGACTAGCTCATGTGGTTGCAACTTGTAGGAGTTTGGCAAAATTCCATACACTTCAACATCACTAGAGACTATGGAAAGATTGAACTTCGGTACATCTACCGGCATGGTTTGCGGAGTTTCCTTCAACGCTCCTAAATACAACTTCATGTAGGTGACGCACTCGTGCGCAATATATGCTTCAGCTATACATCCTTCAGGAGCGGATTTATTAGCCACATAATCTTTGTAGTCTCCAAGTTGCCTGTAAATCAAGTTGCAAAATGTTATGATTATTGAACATGTATATGTATTGAGGAATTCATGAAAGTAAAAAACGTACCTTTCCATGGGATACATCCAAGTGTAGTGTACTGGACCGGTAAGCAACAATTGCTCGGGAAGATGGATCATCAGGTGAGGCATGATGTCAAAAAAAATTGGAGGAAATATCCTCTCAAATTTACACATGATATAAATGATGTCCATTTGCATTTCCCGGAGGTCACATCGAGACACTTCCCGTGTGCATAACTTCTGGAAAAACCTTCCCAACGCTACTAACGGCTCCACCACCTGACGGGGAAGGAACGGTCGAATGAAAACAGGGAAGAGACGTTGTAGCAGGATATGACAGTCATGACTCTTCAACCCGTACATCTTATTGTCCCGGAAGTTCACACACCGGGCAATATTTCCTGCATAGCCTGAAGGATACTTCACACAACTCATTCACCTGAAAATTAGGTTCTTCTGGTCAGGCTTCACGGTGTAAGGAGCTTGAGGCATTTTTTCTTCCCTTCTTTCAACCACAAATGTCTTCTTATTCCGCATTTTTTTAGATCAATGCGTGCCTTAGGACCGTCTTTCGTCTTCCCCTCCAAGTTCAGCACTGTGCCCACCACACTGTCGCACACATTCTTTTCTATGTGCATCACATCCAGGTAGTGCCTGATCAACAACTTACTCCAGTATGGGAGTTCCCAGAATATGCTCTTATGTGTCCAAAATTTGTACCTGTCGGGTCTTTCAGGTATTGCCGCCACAATGTTGGGATGATTGCTGAGCTGCCCAAAATCGTACTCATTAAGCACCGCTAAAATGTCTTCCCCCGTCCATCTTCTGGGAGGAACGCCGTGTTCTACGGTCCCATCAAATGCCTTTTCATCGAACCACCATTCGTGATCATATGGAAGGAAAGCACGGTGACCTAATCTGCATATCTTGTTGCAATGACTGCTGCTCCCCTCATCGCTGAGGCATTCTGGACAAGCCTTGTATCCCCTAACAACGTTGCCCGACAACATCCCACGGGCAGGAAAATCACTGATGGTGCCAACAACCATGACATGCATCAGAAACATCTCGTGCGTGTACTTGTCATAAGTGGGATGACCAACGTCCCACAAAAATTTAAGCTCTTCAATCAAAGGTCTCAAGTACACATCGAGACACTTCCCCGGATAACCGGGCCCCGGAATCAACAAACTCAACATATTGTATTCCTTCTTCATGCACATCCATGGGGGAAGGTTGTACGGTACCAAAATCACCGGCCATATACTGTATTGCAGACTCATGTTCCCAAAAGGGTTGAACCCGTCGGATGAGAGCGCGAGCCTCACATTTCGGACCTCTGACGCAAATTGAGGAAACTCCCTGTCTATATGCTTCCAAGCCTGACCGTCAGCAGGGTGTATAAGGGTATCTTCGTCATGCAATTCCCTATCAGCGTGCCATCTCATCGCTTCGGCCGTGTGTGAAGACATGTACAACCGCTCCAACCTATCCGTCAAAGGGAAATACCGAAGTACCTTTACAGGTTTCCTGTTGCCTGCAGGAGTCAGTTTATATCTGTCAGTGTGACATACCAGACATGCGTCAAGGCCACCAAGGTCATTCCCTTCTGGATCTTTACCCCAAAAGAGAACGCAGTCATATCTGCATGCATGGATCTTGATGTAGGAAAGCCCAAGATCTTTCAGGATACATCGGACTTTCCGATGAGTGGTAGGAAGACGATGACCGTTGGGCAGCATCGAAGCAGTGTACTGTAGATACTCATCAACATCCTTCACGGTCGATTTTGTCTCAACTTTAATCTTCATTACGTCCATCACACTTTCAAGAACGGTCTTCTGACAACCGGGGTACACAGGGGTCTGTTGGAAAGCAAGCAGTTTGTTGTACTTTTCAATACCAGCAGTGTTCACAGCTCTAGGGAAGGGCTGCACCAGGTCAGGCATATACTGTCCTTGAGCGCATACACCGCTCTCATAAGGAAACATGTCGTTGATGAATGTCGTTGTTGGATCGTTGGATGTACTAGCACTGCCCGTCTCGGAAAATTGGCCATGATCATGCGGACCCCCTGATGATGTTTCACCGTGATATAACCAACATGTGTACTTCTCCCAAAACCCGTTACTCCTCAGGTGCTGCCATACTTTGTCAATGGGAAATCGATACATATCGCTGCGACACTGACATTTCGTGCACGGGCAATAGAAAATTGTATTCCCGTTAGCATTATCCATCGCATATTCTAGAAAACTCATAACTCCTGCACCGTATCTTTTGTCCCATTTTGGAAGCGAAATCCAACTCTTATCCATATCCTGAAAATATAACAATATATATATATATATATATATATTTATAACGCTGCTAGCTAATTATTAATAAAATTTCATGTCATATATAAAATCTCAATTCATTTAGTATATATATATTCTACGTACGTATTACAACTAATTAATTACAAAATTATCATTATGAACTCATATATATCATCAACAACTTCATACCATATCAACACAATAATATTATAAATTAATATTAACATATATATATATATATATCTACTATTTATTAACAACAAATTAATTCATATATATTATCAATTCAAATCATCAACCAAATCGATCAACACATATATATATACATCCAACGTACTCAAAATTAATCAACTCAATCACAATCAAAATCAATAAACTCAATTAATCACACTAATTAAAATTGATCAACTCAAATAAAACTCAATTAATCAACATATATATACATATACGTACCTATATATGGCTCCACAAACTGATTATGGACAGATTTCGACAACACCCAAACTTTTTCTCCCCTTTTCTCTTCTCCCGTTTTTTTCCCGTTTTTTTTTAAATGAGCTGCTGCTGCCCAGATATGCAAATATAAAGAACTTTAGCCGACGACTATGAATTTCGTCGGCTAAACTTTTAAATATTTCGTCGGCCATGGTTTGTGAACTTTAGCCGACGACATAAATTCTTTAGCCGACGAAATTTTTTGTCGTCGGCTAAAGTTTGTCATAGCCGACGAAAATTTAAAATAGCCGGCGAAAGAAAATTTCGTCGGCTAAAGTGGACATCATAGCCGACGAAAATTTATCTTAGCCGACGAAAAAAAATTTCGTCGGCTAAAGCCCACTATAGCCGACGAAAAAATACTTCGTCGGCCTGGTTTTTTTTTTTCGTCGGCTATAACCTTTCTTCTGGTAGTGATTCAAAATTTCTACGCTAGTTATATATTCCATACCAGATGTTTTAAAATTCTCTATCTGGTTGAAAGAAAAACCCAGTGAGAAAAAGACCACAACGTTTCAGCCAAACTAGAGGGTATACTACACAAAATTATCATACATGATTTGGATCCCTATAGCAATCCTCCCACCAGAAAATTGCAGTTGAAGAGTTACATCACAGTAGTTAGAAAAGCAAAAAGAAAATCTGATGCTAAGTCGGCTTCCTCATGTTGCGCCCAGCACGGATCACTTCATCCACCAACAACAACTGAGATGTAATTACAGGCCTGCACGGTGCAGCACAAACATCTGTTAGTTACATAAATATTTTTATTTCCTAAGTGCAACAATAATGAATTAATGATTATAGGCAGCACAAACATCTATTAGTTACATAAATCTTTTTATTTCCTAAGAAAGTGCAACAATAATGATTGGCTTAGTCTTACCAAAATATTGATAGGATATATTTGTCAAGTAATGAGTTGCTATATCTGACCCGAGTTTATAATCTGCCGCTTCACAGAGTAGTTGTCGAAGATCCCCTCCATTTGTGGGTCAACGGGTTCCCCAGTGTGATGATTTAGTCCGACAATGTTTCCACGCTCATGCTCTCCCTGAACAAGCATAGACATGGCACAACAAAGTGCGGATGTGATTATTTTTCAATCAACACAAAAAATGGCCAAAAGAAAAAATTCAAGAGGTATACCTTGAGAGAAATTATCACATCTTGTGTGTCAAGGCCAGCATTCTCAGCAAGTGTCTTGGGCACCACAAGGAGAGCGTCAGCAAAAGCTTCAACACCGAGTTGAGCTCGCTGTTTCAAGTTTCCCAACATGAGAAAGAGATAGACATAGAAAATAGAAGAGCTTAGAAGAATTTTCTACAAGGAAAGAAGACGATTGATTACCCCTTGAACAGTTTTCTTTACTTCATTTATCAGATATTGTCTCGCTGCAACTTCAAAAGCTCCAGCACCCTGAGTCACAAATGAAAGAATGCACAAGTCAATGTCTGAAATATACACCAGAAGCCACAATTTGCTTTCATATTATATAAACTGAGTGAAGATTATGATTCAATAGAAAAAGGGAAAGAAAAGAATATGATTGCAATATCATATGATTTTCTAACATATAAAAAAAACGTACCAAGATTACAGCTTCATCTTCAATAGTATTTTTTACCGCCCTCAGACCATCGCGAACAGCATCCTTAATCTGGGCAATTGTATGGTCATTAGGCCCTGCACCATTAAAAGTGAAAATAAGGATTAAACTACCACATTACTTGCCACTGGCAAAAAAAAGTTACGAGTATCATGTAAGCATTACCATGACAGCGATGCAGGATATATCAACACATGGATAGAGAACAAAACTGTAAATATAATTTTGGAATTCGCGGGAGCTACTGTCTGAATACCTTTGATTAAGATTGTGCAATAATGAGGGTTCTTCACATTTTCGACAAATGTATACTTCTCTTCACCAAGGACATGCTCGTATACAAGTCCAGCCCAGCCAAGGCAATCAGGAGTTAAATCATCTACAGAATTTACAGCCTCCGCTCCACAAGCCAAAACCAACCGTTCCATATTTCTCCTCTTTGCTCTTCTCAGAGCAATAATCTACAAATTCAGGGGTTAGAAAAAGGTTGAACAAAAGAATTAAACTGCACAGAAGTATAGCTAGTTCATAACAGAACACCAACGCACTGCTGTATCCGTGGCTTGACAAAACCAATATGACCAGACTTTATAAACATTATTTTGAGACGGTATTCCTAGAAGTTCTACAACTAGCTAACACTCTGGCTTTTCAGCATGTCGTATATTAAGATTCACACTGACATTCAGAAAATTGTTAAAATGCCTGGTAGTATCAACTCCAATGTAAGTGCACAGATTTTACTAAATGATACATTTTTTAGTCAAACAACCAATTCAGAAATTGACAGAAGGAAATAAATAAAAATCGTGGAAAAAATTCACAATGATTCATGCTTACCCCTGCCCTTGCCAGAAGGTCCAGAGATGGGGGATCAATTCAATAATTATTGAATGGTTGAACTGATGTGTTAAGCATGTGAGATATCCGGGTTTCATTTGGAAAAAGAGCTTTCGGTGTGCATAGTAAAATTGGACATTGAGTGGATTTAAAGTAGTGCAAAGTTCTACCAAACAAAGATTCGATAATAGGATTGAAGTATGAAGATGCGCGTCAATCCCTTAATCAGAAGGATAAAAAATTTAGATAACATGTCGATGTGTTTTTAAAAAAAAAAAAAACTTTTATTAAATAACTCACGCACCCTATATATGTCAGTAATGTTTGAACTCATAACCTCAAAGTTGTTAGTTAATATCTTTAACCAACCATACCACTATGTTAAAACATCTTTACTAATGCTAGGCATTTTTGAGTTAAATTTTACTTAAATTAGCTAAAATGTCATTTTGGTTAACGACTTTATAAATATGTCTGTATCAATGCTCTCTATTTTAACTAGTATTAAATTAATATTATTCTGAAGATTAAATATAGTTTATATGTATTTATATATCACATAAAATATCTTAAAATGAATACATTAAATTATATAGAGTCTCATCTCGCTCTTTATATTTAGCTAGCGAAATAGTTAAAAACCTAAAAAGCTACACACGCTCTTAAAAATAGCTAAAAACCAAAATAGAGAGTTTGATAAACATGTTCTTACTAGTTTGAGCAGCATTGGCAATAGAGCTTGAGATTCCAGGTAGGATCTCTCGGGGAACCTAATATGTTTAAATGGTTAAATATAGTTCTGATTCAAATCGGTGAATTGTTTGTTATTAATTGTTTAACTCTTGAATGTTATCGTTTTTTATAAACTCATGTTATAGTTTTTGATAAAAGCATGTGTAACACATTCTAAAAGAGAAAAGAAAAAGAGAGGCCAAAACAGTGTTGATCACTCTCTTCTTCTTCTGCTTTTGCAATGGCTCATTCTTTTCATAGAGCTCTCAATGGGCCATTTGGAGATAGGGGCCCTCGTCACAACACTGATGATACCGATCAAGCCAGCCACCATGGCTACTGATCATGAGTCTCTCTCAGCCCAGCTCGTCAATTGGAATATTATGTAACTATTAGTCATGATGCCGATCTTAAGTCCCTCGGTCGTCGATCATCTTTGTCTCGTTATCGTTCTCGTAGTCCTCGACTCAACAACGTACACAACAACGGACCCGTTGACTCGCTCCGTGGCTCGTTGGCTGCATGGACTGAGTTGTTACATTTTCATTCCAATGTTTGGTGCTACAAGGAAACTCACATGAAAAGTTGTTAAAAAGTTGATGATTAATATAATAAATTATGTAGTGAGTAATAAATGTAAAGAAATAATTAAGGAAAGTGATTCATTTAGATTTTGGGAGGAACCTCCTCTTTACCCCCTATTTTCCCTTCAATTAGAGTGTTTCCTTTCGTTTCGCTTCCCCAAATGCAAGAAGTAACAACTTTCCGTTTCTTATGCTTACTTTCCATGAACCAAATCTGTATAGCATCTTAAACCAGTTCCCTATAGCTTATCTATTAATTATAGGGAAGCAAATGTCAAAGTTTTAAGTAAATTTTCTTCTACAACTCCAACATATTATCTATTTTAGAGATTTTATTATTATTCCCTAAATTCGTCAATAAAATTTTAGAGTTCCCTACAAATTTAGGGAATTTCTCTATCTCTCTGTCTCTCTCTCTCTCTCTTCAAGTTCCTTATTTTAAAGACAATTATAGAGAATTTGTTGGAGTAAAAAAAAAAAATATTTTTTTCTCTAAAATAGAGAAAGTTCAATATTTAGAAAAACTGTTGGAGTTGATATTATAAAATAGACTTCCATATTTTTAAAATAGTCTTGTAAAGGAACCGAGTACTTGTTTCCACACAAGCCCATCTATCGAGTAAAAGCTTTATCTCCATATGAATCAAAGAGTCGAATAAAATCAACTACTAAAAATAGAAGAAACAAAACTGAGGTAGTCCCAAAGGACAAATTATGTCTCCTCGAGACAATTTAGGAGTTTCTCAAATGTTATGCGGAATAGTCTTGATCAATGCATTCCCTGCATGCTACATACGCCTGCACCAACTATAATATACTCAATTAAACACACATATAGCAACCGCTATAAGTTAAGTTTGAAATATTAATCTGGATTCTGGACAATATACAAATAGGTCCCCATATAAATATAATACAAATTTGAACATGAAACCAAATATCTTGTCTTTTTCAGCCTTTTGTATAGTACAGGCCTGCAGAGAGATAGACGTAATAAGTTTCTCTTAGGGTTCTGTGCTTTCTTGAGACAATATATAACTATGTTGTTTATACCTTTCATTGTTTTCTTGCACGCTGAGGCAATATATAATATATGTTCTTGTTTCCTTTTTTATTATCGGAAAGAAGAAGAGTGTCTTATTGTGTTGTTGACGTATGGTTTTGTTATTTATAGTTTTATGTGGCAACCCAAGTACCTGGTAGAATTTGAAAGATTGGAAAACGGAAAAGCACGGAGGACGGATTTGATGGAAGGCAAGGGCGGAGTAGTAGGTGAAATAAGACGACTTAACATCATCTACTTCTTTTCTTGTATGGAGCGTTTTGATAATCTCCATCTCATTCGTGTCGACCATGTCACTTGTTCATTATTTTGTATTTTCAATTTATTTTTTAATTTATTTACTTATCATTAATTCTGAAATACAGACGTAAAGAGGTGGCTTGCGGATTTCCGAGAGAATGACATGTCATGGCCAGAGACCTTCAATTGGTCATGCAAGAGGTTCAATTCAATTTTATATATCTTCGATTACAAATTTTTATTCTCTTATTGGTTATCATTTTAAATTGGGTTTTGATTTCATTCAACACAAGTTAAAACTTAGAAAATCGTCGTTAATTATGTTATCCGGTTTGCATGTATAGACAGTTAAGAAGATGTGTTAGATTTTTTGAATAAAATAAAAATCGTATTAATAGATGGAGGCCAGAATGACATCATACAAGAACCTCAAAGGGCTTGCGAATTTCCGAGGGAAAGGCTTGTCATGGCCAGAGACCTTCAATTGGTCCTGCAAGAGGTTCAATTCAATTTTATATATCTTCCATTACAAAATTTTATTCTCTTATTGGTTATCATTTTAAATTAGGTTTTGGTTTCATTCAACACAAGTCAAAACTTAAAAAATCGTCGTTAATTACGTACATATTATCCGGTTTGCATCTATAGATAGATAAGAAGATGGGTTAGATTTTTTGAATAAAATGAAAGTTGTATTAATTGATGGAGGCCAGAATGACATCATACAAGAACCTTGAAGGGCTTTATATATAGCACCATTACATTGAAATTATAGAAGCATATATCCTAGAGAAGAATATTGTCATCGCCAGTGTTCTCAATTTCGATGCTCAAACAATATGCAACCATAGCATATTGGTTGATATGTTCGAGTACAAATCATAGAAGCATATAGATACTAGAGAAGAATATTGTCCCGCCAGTGCGCTCAATTTCGATGCTCAAACAATATGCAACCATAAGATGTAGTCATAAACCATAGTATGTCAGCTCGTGCCCAATCAAAAATAAAACTACAACTTATCCTTGTCCTTATAGAATCTTACTTTCCAACTTTATTGTCTTTTCCGATGACTAGTCAGTGTAGTTTTTTCTATGTATTTAGACATCTAGTTTTTTCTCTGTTAAGCTCACGAATAAGTGAATTAAATGTAAAATGTAATGACACTATTGTGGTCCTTGTAGTTGTAATCTGGTCATTCTAGTTTTCGTTTATATAAATAATTTATTATTTTAAATTTATTGAATTAATGTTATATTAATTAATTAATTAAATTAATTATATATTACATATGTATGTATATGCAGGAGATACAAGAAGGGTTATGTTTGGCAGGACTTGTTAGATGACGACCTCATCACCCGTCTCTGACAATGAATATATCCTCAAAGGCTCCCAAATGCTCTCTCATTCCTGTTTTGGTATGTTTTATTTATTCCTAATTGAAAAATTGAAAATGAAATCCATAAATTAAGTCGATTACGATCAATGTACCATATATTGTCTATGTAAAAATTTCCATGCCATTAATATTTACAATTCTATTACAGATTCTCCGCATTCATATGTATATGCTGCTGAAAAGAAGAGGTGCTTGTTCAAAGAGCTGCAGCCACCTGATTCTGAAGAAGCTGCCATTCAAATGCACCAAACTACAAAAACATCCTTTGAAACGGACCAACCACCTCATAATTCCGGCTCATCTTTGATCCATGTTGATGCAGTAAACATCCAAGGAGATTCCTCAACTATCAAAACCAACGATACAAATCACGAACAATCACCAATAGAAAACTCGGGTTTCTGTTCCAACTTGTTATTGAAGAAGAAGATTAAGTCGTCCGACGAGTACAATAACAAAGACAGCAAAGAAATGGGTTGTAGTAAATGTTCATCTTCTTCTTCTCCACATAATTCATCATCACCTCAATATCAATCTGAATCTGTGCCTGTGGGAAAGAGTAGTAAGAGACGACACTTGAGCATGTTCCGCAATTTGATCAACTGCGGTGCTGTGAACACGAACGACGCCGCGCACGTCAGGTTGAATCGGGACAGTAACAACAATGACAGCAGCAAAGACATTATCATTAGCAAAGAAAAGAGGGATAAGAACGTAGGTGCTGTTG
Organism: Fragaria x ananassa; assembly: GCA_034370585.1. NCBI lineage: Eukaryota > Viridiplantae > Streptophyta > Magnoliopsida > Rosales > Rosaceae > Fragaria > Fragaria x ananassa. Next base: position 15,699,113 of record CP139769.1, on the reverse strand, counting down.
GGTCTGCTGGACTCTTTAGGACATGTATGGATCAGCAGAAGCACCAAAACCATACTTGGACAACTGCTAGGTATCATCCATCCCGGCCCTAGCTATTTCACTAATTCATGATCGATCAGAATATTATTCTCAGAATGCTTGCTGCTGATTAATAATTCTCTCTGGATTTGATTTCTTGTTTTCAGCAAAAGGGCCGATGATAGGAACCAAAAAACAGCTGCTTCTGCTTACAAGCCAATACGTTGGCCCCATTGCTCGTAAGTTGCCTATACCGTGGGAATATAATTTCGGGTCTTTTTTAATTTCATGTTTAGAAATGCATCCGGAAAATTCAAAAGCATTTTGAACTAATAAAGAAACTTATATATCATGTTTATACAAAACTACTCCCGACGACAGTAACAACTCATCTCCTCAAATCATAACCAATCTTTAGCTGACGCTAGTCCCATGGATTCATTTGTTCTAAGGAATATAATTGTGAATCATCATCATCATCATATATATATATATATATATATATATGTATATATATATATATATATATATATATATATATTAAAAGGGTCATTTTTAGTTGGCAGAGATTCAGCCTTGTACGTTGGCCTTATTTGTTAACCTTGCTTTGTTCAAAATAATTTTCAAGAGATAACATGTGTTTGGTCATGTCAAAGGAAACAACAGCTTCTACTTTCTTTGTTCCACTGTGGCACTTGATCAATCTCACGGCAATATACAAAACCTTGCATAAATGTGACATTCAACTAGTTTTGTTTTTTTGGTAATAAACGAGTTTTCTCTTACCATTTTGTTAGTCAGCAAGGATTGATCCCCATGTCAAATGTTTCAATCTATAAGTATATAACTAAACAGATTCTATTGTAATCATCATGATTCGTGAGTGCAAAACAAATTTGACACATGAGAACCCACAACATTGAGCCAATATCAATTTTGGCTTAATTAAGCGTCTAAATTTGAAGCTTTGGATGCAGGCATTGCAGGAAGCAGTTTAAGCCAGACAAATTCCACTCACACATGAAATCCTGCAAAGGAATGAAAGCTCTGTCAAAAAATGCTCCTGCGTCTGTGAGCAAGATGCCATGAAATGGAAACAAGGTCAAGAATATCAGGTTCGTGCTATTTCGCGGCCAGCTGGACATGAGCCTGTAATTTTTTTTTTTGACAAAGGGCCTGTAAAGAGTAATTGATATATGAATTCTCAACTTGAATTTAAGTTGTTTGGATTTGTTTGGATGTCTTATAACCATTAGATGGAGTAATGATGACATAAAAACGACATAGTGGTCTTAAATTGTACTTAATCTAATAGTTAGAAGTCATTTAAGCAAATCCAAACAACATAAATCCAAGTAGAGAAGCCAAATTCAATTGCTATAAGGTTTAACGACAAAAAAGAAGAAGAAAATGTTTTGTCACGGACCTAACGAAATGAAAGCTCTTTAATTTAATTACCTAGTTTATGTACCGTACAAGATACTATCATTACCGCTTGGACAATTAGACATCCAACCCGTAATCGCAACGACCCAATTGCAAGAGCAGAGCTCTACTAACTGAGCTATATCCCCCCGAGCCAAGTGGAGCATGCATGAAGGAGACAAATGTTGCTTCTATTCTTTTCCTTGGCGCAGCTGGGCCATCCTGGACTTGAACCAGAGACCTTGCCTATGAAGTAAATCATCGCACCTACCATCCAACCAATTGGGTGGGAATCAATAGATTCCTTTTCGGGAGCGATTCATCCTTCCCGAACGCAACATACAACTCTCCGTTGTACTGCGCTCTCCAAGTGTGCTTGTTCCTCTCTTCTTCCTTACCATGTCAAGTCTTTGTGAAATAACTCCAATGAGAATAAAAAAGAAGGCGTTAAGAGACCCTCTTGGCCCAACCCTAGACACTCTAAGATCCTTTTTCAAACATGCTCCCATTTCAAGTCAAGAGATGGATAAATAGACACATCCCATTGTATTGATCGGGGGCGTTCGTAGTGACTGAGGTGGTCGAAGATCAAGAAGTGAGGTGAGTTATTTATCAACCAAACATTCTTCTTACGGCTAGATTCAATCTCTGAGAGGGACTAGCACCTTTTTCATTATAAAATTCACAACGAATTTTTGTTTTTTGTTTACTTGTGTGTGTGTTGATGTGATTGGAGGTTCGACAAAAAAAAATGTGATTAGAAGATTGAGAAAAAAATAAATTTTTTGGAAGGGGATAAGAACCAACACAAGAAATTTGTGCGTAAGTTTTGCAACAAGTGATTACGTGTAATTACTGTTTAAATATACGAATTAAGTTAATCTGTAAGTTAATTAATATATAATTAATTCATATTTGTTTATTCATAAGAAATAAGCGGAGTTGTGGTATTTGAGTCAAAAGGTACGGAAACAAAGCAAATTAACGTTTTTTTTTATTTTTATAAAAAGAACAAATTATCAATACATCTATTTAAAATTTTGTATATATTCAAGTTTCATCGGAAGACCTAATTTCAATGGTTCGTCTTATGTCTCCCACAAAGTAGGAAGCATGAAAGCTTCAACTTACCCACGTTCGCGTTCTGGAGCGGAAGCGCAATTAGTGAAAAGAAAAAGAAAAAATTTAGAATCACAAGGCAAGTACAATTTAGCCCCTGGATAGGAAGCAAGCTCCTAAGGATTTAGAGAAGGCTGTGGTCATGGCGAGTGACACAAGAATCTTTTTTTTCTTTGTTATAACTTTACATAAGATATATTTTCAAGCGTTTTGGTTCTACGTAGTAGCCGTAAATTAAGGACGGGTGGATTTAAAATGTAAAAAATCAGACTGGGCTGGGCCTCCCCGAGTTTGGTGGTCGTTTATTAGGGCTTTCAAGTCAAATAGTGGTCACACAGAGCAGAGCAGAGCAGAGCAGAGCAAAGAAATGATGGATGTTGAACCAATACAAGCGAGGCCTTACGAGGGCGAAGAGTCGGAAGGCGAGGCGGCTGTGAATAATGGAGCCGCAATGAGTCGGACCAGTGAGCTCACCATCGCCTTCGAGGGCGAGGTCTTCGTTTTCCCCGCCATTACTCCCGACAAGGTTCCCTTCCTTCATCTCGTCTTTCTTTAATTCATTAATTCTTAGCTGCCTTGCTCACTTGTTATAACTAACTAGGGAATGGTTGTTTGAACAGCATTTGAGGTGTTCAAGGTTTGTAAGACATCATACACTGTACTATTTGATCATCTTCCGAATGTCTATGTCGTAGTTGTCCATGAGCAATTTCCCATCTTCACTGATCTAAAAGATACATTTTAATACGATCTGCAAAACCAACCATCCTTTTGTTTTGAAACAAGTTTACGTTCTCAATCTGATCAAAGATATGGAGTCAAGTATGACTTGACTAATTTCTAGGTCTGGTTCTCTTTGCTCTTTGTTTATTCATATTAGACTGGAATAATAAATGGTTTAATCAGTGCATGCTTAAGTGCAGCATATACTTGTGCAATGTTATGTAAATAATTCTGACTTCTGGAATATCAATTACAGGTACGAGCAGTGCTCTTGCTATTAGGAGCACGTGATATACCAAGCAGCGTCCCTAGCTCTGGGTTTTCTCTACAACAGAATAGCATGGTAAATCCTGTAAAGACTTTGCTTCTCTTTTCATTTTGTGGTTTTAATATTCTCTCTAATTAAGGCCTTTTTAAAAATAACTCTGTAGGGCATAGGCAACATCTCACGAAATTCAAAACTTTCACGAAGATTTGCATCTCTTGTTAGGTTCCGTGAAAAACGGAAAGAGAGGTGCTTTGACAAGAAAATTCGGTACACTTGCCGTAAAGACATTGCTGAGAGGTAGTGCATCCTGTCTTGATGACTTTTATCATAATGCATGGAATACTTTTCTTTTGGTTGTTTGTTTTGTTTTTCTGGCTGATGCTAGTGATTGGTGGAATGCAGCTGTGGCCTCTAGACTGTTATTATATCTTATGAAAAACAATGGGTTCTGAAGGAGTGATTATACTTGATGTCTTGCATTACTTGGGAATCAGCCTTTATTCTTTTTTTCATTTTGATGACTTTTGATCCAATGCACATTCAAATTTTTTCTTTTATTTCACTTGGACTGCTATCTAGATTTGTTTTTTCTTCTATTTAAAAAATTAACTGTAGATCCAAGTGAATATTTGGAAGGTAATCTTTTTTTGTTTAGTATAAGGACTTTGCTGTCTTGGTTCCCAGCTGTATTCTGGCAGTTTAATCTGATTATTATTTTTCCTTCAAAGAGAGTTGACCCTATCCCTCAGACATCATATCTCCCTGTTACACATGCTATGTGTAACGGGGAGATATAGCCATGCGAGTGAGAGAATCTTAATAACAACCTTTATTTTTTTAACTGATTAGTATTACATGGACATATCTTCAGGGTAGGGTGACGACCTAAAGTAAGACATTTTGCCTTGTTGGTGGCAATTGGTAGGGTGAATACATAGTGGCTTTTCTTGCTTCATTGGTGACGGAAGAACCTTTTTATGTTTATGAGGGGAATGGGGATGGAAGCGGATGAGCTTTGGGATCGATTGCTCTCCTGGTCTGCATTATGGGCTTAGTTACTGCTACTTTTGGGGTTAATATACTCACATTTGTATAGTGATTCGTGTGCATGTGTTTGTTGGGTCTTCCAGAACTGAATTTTTTCAACACTTGAAAGAAAGCATTGCTTTATGCATAGATAAAAATATGAAAAAAGAAAATAACAGAGGATGAGGCTGTACGATTTACTAACTTTAATAGTTTTCTTTTTAGAATGCATCGGAAGAATGGACAGTTTGCATCTTTGAAGGATCCTACCAAACCGGTTGCGGGAAATTGTGATTCAAGTGATAGCACTTATTGTCCAGAATCTGTGTGAGTTAAATCCTTACTTTCAGCTAATATATCACTTTTTGGGTAAATCATTTGTGAATTCTTCATCATTTTATTCATCACGGGCTGTATGATAATTCATCTTATCTGTCTGTTGATTGCTGGCATGTAAAGCTTATGTGCTTCATTTCTGGTTTTCTGCACTTCTTAAGCTTACGTAGATGTCAGCACTGTGGGATTAGCGAAAAGTCTACCCCAGCAATGCGTCGGGGACCAAATGGCCCAAGATCTCTGTGTAATGCTTGTGGTCTCAGGTGGGCAAATAAAGTAAGTGCTTTTTGTTATGACCCTTCTGGGTAGGGACTGTATGATTACATGCATGAACGTATGCACCTGATCTGTGCTGTACTTTTTCTTAAAATCATTATCATGATGAATGTGATTACAGTTGACATGCATATGGTCTCATGGAATCACTACGGTTTGCATATTAAATAGAAAGTATCTTTGTTCTCAATTTCCAAACTCTGGAGGAAAGAGTTATGCTGGTGCATGTGGATCAGGCATGACAGATGGTTGTAATTATTTTCTGCTTTTTATGTTGTCCTAGTGCTTCATGTATACTACGGATCAATATATGTGATGCCATTTGATTTGCGAGCTCTCAGTGTTTTCTTTCTTATTGAGTTTGTGCAAGCTGAAGGGTTAATGTGATTATAATTTATATTCTATACCGTATTTTTGATTCCATTGACTCATAAAACAAAGAAAATAAAAGAAAAAGAAACAGAAAAGAGAAAGGTCAGTGGAGGTACAACTTTGTGTATGTGGAGAACTTCACAATATTAACAACTCAGAAAGCTTCATGCATGTCCATTGGAAGGAATCTGATTTCTGTGCACTTTCAATAATATGTGTATCTTGTTAACAGCTCCCTTTGCATACATATATCTTGTTAAATTAAAAAGGGAAAGAACAATGATGATGTGGTTATCAATACCTGTTTAAATTTATCCCTTTATTCTTGTCTGCAGCAAACATTTTGACCCCCTTATTATTTGGTTTCTCTTATCCTGTTTTTTGTTGAACTTGAAGGGAACATTGAGAGTTCTTACAAAAGCAGGGAGGGATATTTCTTTTGATCAAAATGAGCTGGTATGTATTCTAAGCTGTGTTGCCTCTACAGGCGGCATCAAATTATTATGTTGAGACTTGAGACTACTTAAAATCGAAATAATTTGTTTCTTTAACGTAGGAATATTAGTTAAAGTCAGTTATAAAATGTTCTCAACTAATACTCATGTTTCTGATACCCCATTGAATTATTGATGGTTTTGCATACTCTTTGAGCATACAAATTTCTTAACCACTTTGCCCTCTGTTTTCTTACATTTTGCTGCTTTCTTTTTTCCAAATAAATAAATAAATCTATCAATCAATCTAATTTGCGCTACCAAATCTGAGGTGTTATGTAAACTCCATCTTGAACCTTCAATCGTGGAATTTGAAAATTCTCAAATGAGTTGATTTATTATTTTCCCGGGTCAGATTCTTTTGCCCTATTGTTGTGCTTGAAGTCCACAGGCATTATAATTTAGAAACCTTGTGTACACTGTTGTTTTAGTGGTGGTACCATAATGGCTATATAGTTTGGTGTATGTGTTCCCTATGTGCGTCGGTTAATTGGTTTCAATTCTTGTTTGGGTCTACTTTTGATTTGTGCACTTTGACATTTTATGCGATTCTTTCAGCTCAGAACATAATTGCATATTCTAAGCTGTTGCATAACTTAGTGCTGGTTACATTTTTGCTCATCAGGAAAGCCCAGAGGAGAATAAGCCTATTGCATTGAATGCCGAAGTATCTCCTCTGAGATTGGGCGAACAGGTACCATGTGTTTCCAAACAGCTAAAAGAATAGTGCATGAATATTCATATTGCCAATGTATTTGGTTTTCCTGTATTCTAGTCATCCTCCTTCCTATAGAGAAATGATATAAAAAGCTATTGAAGATCTTGTAATCTGTGTAGAATAAATGGTGTTTTATTGCTTAGGTTGGCTAGTTAGGGTCTTTGTGCAAGACCATAGAAATTTTGAAATAATAGTTTGTGTGATACTGTGATAAATTTCAAATTAAAGAAAATTATATTTGAATCACAAATTTTGTCGTCTGATGTGCAGGATATGCTTGAGACAGCTGAAGCTGGTAGGAATCAGGTATCCATTCAAATGGAGAATTCATCAGTCAACCTTGATGAGCAGGTACTCTTTCTTTGCTCAACATTAACTAGATGGCTTGCCCAGTATTATTGAGCTCAGATTCTATTTGTAAGTTTTTGTTACCTTTAATTCCCTTTTGCTGATTTCATTCACGTGAATACATAAACGGAGGACATGCATAAGGGGGAAGGTTCAGAATCATTGCCCTACATACAAAGAACCCTTCCAATGATGAATATTCAATCCAGAAGCAGCTAAAAAAAAAAAAAACTGTCGACAAACCTGCTGATGTTTCGGTTGTCCAATATAAATGGGGCGTTAGTGATCTTGCTATTAAGTGGAGGTCTAGTGTTAAGCTTTGGGGCTGAACCATTGTTAGAAAAATTACAACATGTTAGTGTGTTTGCCAATAACTATGGAGAACCTGAGATTTAAAAGGGTCGTCAGGTTGATCTGCGCATACTGTGAATAATTGTAGGGATTAAGGACATAAAAAGTACACTAGGTTATAGGTTTTTTATGGGGGAAGAAAGGGGTGTGATGGGCTACAATGTACAGGAAAAGCTTTATTTTCAATGACACTTGAGAAGCTCATACAAACTCTTACGAGAATACAAGATTCATGTAGTTGTTACCTGCAAAATTAAAATTTGCCACTGTACATAGAGAACGTATCTCACAAAACTAAATATGAAAGTGAAATTAAGTCTAGACTTGCTGAAACCAATAAGGCTTTTCCAGTAGGTTGGACAAATTCACTCCTTTTCAGTCTGTAGTTGGTAATAGGAAAGATTATGGCTTTGGAGGACATATGGTTGGGAGATCAACATCTAAGGTGCCGCTTTACTAGAATTTCAACTGTTCATAATTCTCAGACTAACAAGTAGTCTAATAAATTAAAGCTATCTGGTGTACTGAGACTTTGCCATTAGAATAAACTAAAAGATGAGATTCGCATTAGTGGAGATCAAACTGGATGTCAGGAAATGGAATCTGGAGTCTTTTGGAAGATTTTCTACTATACCTTTTGCAACATCTAAGTTGCCGCTTTACTAGAATTTCAACCGTTCATAATTCTCACGCTAACAAGTAGTCTAATAATATATATCGAGTGTACTGGGATTTTGCCATTAGAATGAACTAAAAGATGAGACTCGCATTAGTGGAGATCAAAGTGGATGTCAGGAAATGGAATCTGGAGTCTTTTGGAAGATTTTCTAGTATACCTTTTGCAATTTTCTAATCGATAGTTTCTCTGATCCTAGGCAAGTTTAATATGAAAAGCTAATGATTCCCCAAAGTCAATACTTGTGATTTACTTCACCTAGGGGCTTCCATTGCAAATGCATTTAAATATATACCCTATATTCCATTAGTCAAGACTAGAAAGCTGCTGTGTTGCTTAGTTTTCTACTTGTGTCTCCAATGCTTGGCTAGTCTTGCTGATGTCTTTTTGATCATGTTCTTTTCTTGCTGTGAACTTCTTGTCCATAGCTCTTGTACTTCTTTTGTCCTATCGATGGAAGGTACCAAAACAAAAAAGGACTTTTGGTCTACATCTAAAGCCGCACATTGGTTCCACATCCAAATGTTAGATCATGTAAGCAGGGAAAGCTTAACTTCAGTATGCATATTGACATGGACCAGTGAAAACATGTCAGCATTTTTCAAGTATTAAGGTTGTCAGAATCCAATAGATTGTTAGATTGTTGTGGATCATTGAAAGTGTATTGTCTTCTTTTGTTATGCATAACGATCATGTTATTTTTATACTTAGTACACTTTACTCTACACTGCAATAAACATAAGCAGTATGTGGCAATTGAAGGTTACGGTAATTGGAGTGTGTGGGAAACTTAGATGTTGTTACTGTTTACATATTCCAATAGAAAATATCTCGAGGTTTCCTATATTTTCTTTAATTAAAAATCCTGGCTATTATAAATTGAATTATAATACAGATTTGATGCGATTGCGGTTGTGTGTGTGAAACTTAGATGTTGTTACTGTTTACATATTCCGATAGCTCGAGGTTTCCTATAGTTTCTTTACTTAAAAATCCTATTGAATTATAATGCAGATTTGATGCAATTGCGGCTGTTTAGTCTTTTCATTTTCCCTCGCTCACATACTATAACGTGCAGGAGAATTTGGATGAATTAGCCAATGCTTCAGGGACAACATTTGAGATTCCTGCAAACTTCGAAGAGCAGGTATTGGTCTTTATCAGCTTGACATCACATATAGGAGACAGTCCATGTCCTTCAGACGGTCTAAATCTTAAATACTACAGCTGCAAGTCTTATAATCACAAACGTACAGGTGGTTGATTTTTACGATTGCAACATGGAGACTGACTGGGGAGGAACTTGAGAAGATGCTGTGTGCCTCTTGCTACAAACCCACGAAGTGGTCATGCTTTTCTTGTTGGCTAGAATGAAAGGTGCTGTGCTGGCGGCCAACCTACTAACATTTGATGTTCATGCCTTTGTGTTTATAGATGAATCTTTCACAGAAATCTCATCTTTCTGTTGGTAGCTAGAATATTTTGGAGGTCAGTTATATAATGTGTACTAAGGAACCACTCAAACAAGATATCTTAAAACTAAAAGACCTTCAACCTTCCCGCAGCGGCAAAGATATTCTAGAAACGCGGCAAAGTCTCCAGACCTCTTTTGTGGCAACCCTTATGATTCAAGTGTTTCTGAGCCATCTTGAAACAGAGATATGAAGTGAACTACCCAGAACTGCTTCGACCAAGGTGTACCAGCAACATCTAGATAAAAGAAGCCAATTCCCAACCCTCGAGTCTTTACGAAAAAACATAGAAACAAATCATTTTACCATGTCTTGTGCACCAGGTCGTACGTACCAGCAATCATTGTACAATAAGAAGCTTGAATCATAATTTTGAAGGGAATAAGGGTTAGGGTTGACGGGTTTTGGGGCAATACATCATAAAAGCAAAGAGATGATAGTGAGAAAGAGTCACAATACCCTCAGGCTTTCTAGATGTAAACTGAGAAGATGTGATGCTTCAAAGTATACTATTTTCGGTTTTGCTCTCTAGTTTAGCCAATATTAAATTGACAATATTCTCTTTTTGATAAAAAAACGACATCAATCTATTAAAATTTGAAAGTAGAAGTACATTATAAACACGACCCGCCTTTTTGGGCACGGAAGAATTAAATCATGCAAAACAACTCAGAAACTTAAGACCTAAGAACCTAAGCCAACCTAAGCTATCTTAATGCCATAAATCATATGCGAGGTCGACACAAAAACCTGCCTTGATAGCAAATCGAGTAACCAGCCACCAAGACATAAGGATGAATAGACACATGCTCAACCCATCATTATTTGACTATTTCCTGGATCACCCTACGCAGAGGGGGCAACCCCAGTGCATCAACAAACCCTAGTTAAAGATAGAAACAAATTAATCAAACAAAGGTGAAAGTGAAATGAACCCGATTTTAGTGGAATCTTAATGGTTGGGTCTATATTTAAGCTTGGGTTGAGATCGCTTACTGTAGTTGTTGACGGTGAAATGAACCCTAATGCCAATGGCAAGGGTAAGACATTACCTAGAGTGCCAATGGCAAGGGTAAGACATTACCTAGAGTTATGATTTATAACTGTTCTACTTAATTTTGGGTTTTATTTGTCATACGCTAATTGAGGTCTTTAAACGACTATATGCCTTTCATAGGGATTAAATAGAAGTGGTTGATTTTATTTTGTCGTAGGTTTCATATCCTGAGTGTATTCTATAATGATGGTTATTTGTCATATTGATTGACAACTTGTGTCATGGTGGTTGACCGGTTAGTATAAAACAACATGTATAACATGAATATCACATACGGATATGTACCGTAAAATTTCTCACATTTTTTTAGGTACAAAATTGCGAGTTACTTCCTAGTTCCATGTAAGTTAATAAAAAATCGAAAACAAAAAGATAAAAATCCTCTTATTCTGGTAATCCTCGAAAAAATAAAAAATAAATCCTCAAAAAGCAACTCTCTCAAAAATTGTAATACAGCTAAAACTCGAAGTCTCCAGTCACAAGAAAATCAAATAAAACTCTCTCTCTTCTTTCTCTCTCCAAGAAATTTCCAAAACCCTAGGGAGAGCTTCACCGTCCGTAAGATCTCCATCCAGCCATGGCTGACGAGCCCTCAGTGGCGCCACCGCAACCTTCATCCTCTAATTCGCCGCTCGGAAACTCTGTGATCCCCATTGTGAACAAGCTCCAGGACATCTTCGCGCAGCTCGGTTCCCAATCGACCATCGAGCTCCCTCAGGTCGCCGTCGTCGGCAGCCAGAGTAGCGGCAAGTCCAGTGTGCTCGAGGCCCTTGTCGGCCGCGACTTCTTGCCCCGCGGCTCTGAAATCTGCACGCGCCGCCCCCTCGTGCTCCAGCTCTTGCAGACTAAGCGCATCGCCGATGGCACCGATGAGGAGTACGGCGAGTTCCTTCACGTCCCTGGCAAGCGCTTCTACGATTTCTCCGACATTAGAAGGGAGATTCAGGTACTCTTTCCCCTCTTTGATTCTACTCGTCATTTGAATTTGAATCATGTAATTTGGTTTCTTAGCAAGTAAGGATGCATGTTTGAATACTTAAATTCATATTGAACAGTATGAGTTTGAATTCATCGACTAATTAGACACTAGCATAGGGAGTTTAATTGTTAAATGTAGTATTCAATTTCTGTTTCGGGATGTTTGCTTCCTTTTGTTACTTCTGCTGCTCTCATTGTGCCTTCTGCTACTCTATACTCGGACGTTTAGGGGACCATGTGTCAGCCAAATCCAGTGAAACAGGATTAGCATATCATGCAGTTCTCTGGCTTCCTTTTTCATCATATTTTTCTTGTAAAGAACATGCAAGTGTAAAGAAGTATAAATATCCAACGAATACTAAGCTACAAATATGTGCATCGATGTATATGTGTCGGTTCGTCCCTTGGTAATGAATTCCTATTGATGTAGGCTGAGACTGAGAGGGAAGCAGGTGGAAACAAAGGTGTCACAGACAAGCAGATTCGTTTGAAGATATTTTCTCCTATGCAGGGAATGCTGATCCTGATGGTAAAATCTGCAACTTTGAAACTGTATTTCCAGGTCGAATTTCGGTATTCTATATTCATCTGTCTTACATTAACAATTTCTTATGACAGGCCTCCGGACCATAGGAGTAGTCACTAAGGTACAATTTTTCTAACATTATTTCTTTGGCAGTTCTATTTTGCAATCTATTTTGTTTCCTGATAAGTTTTTTTGTTTTGTTTTGTTTATTTCAATGAATTCAGCTGGATATTATGGATAGAGGTACTGATGCTCGTAATCTTTTGCTCGGAAAAGTGATTCCTCTACGGCTAGGCTACATAGGTGTTGTGAATCGTAGTCAGGAGGTAACCCATCTTAAACTCTATAAAAGTTGCTTCTTCTTCTGCTATATATCTGATGTGGTGATAAACTAAGTGATTCTTGACTACAACAAACATGCTTTTGGTTAGAAGTTGATCTATCTTGTGCTCTCATCTCTGTTGTAACAATCTGGTACTTATTTCTGTTTGGTCTTGCCTTTTCTGACAAATATTATGTCAAGCAGCTGCCGGTGGAAAACTGTTTTTCTTCCCTTGGTCATGTCTGGTACATATTAATACGCAGTCAATTTTTTCCAGGCTGCTAATGGAATACTGTTCATGCCTTTTCTTTCTTTTCTTTTCGATTAGAGTATTTCTTTTTCACATCATGTGTTCACGTTAGAGTATTTCATTTGGTGAACACTGTTTTACCTGCTTTCCTGTATTTCCTTATAATAGTGGTTATCAAATTAGGATATATGCTTTCTACATTCTGATAAGGTTACTCAATTTTATCCTTGAAACAGGATATTATGTTGAACCGGAGTATCAAGGATGCACTTGTAGCTGAGGAAAAGTTTTTCCGCAGCCGCCCGGTATGAGCATTTCCCTTGAATTAGTACACATATCTTAGCTTGGATTAAACAAATAATTTATTATAAATTTTTCTGTGCTGTTATATAGGTATATAATGGTCTAGCTGATCGCTGTGGCATCCCTCAGTTGGCGAAGAAGTTGAACCAGGTACAATATCTGTAAATGGTTATTATATGTTTCTCTTGTAATTGAACTGCTTTGGTACTGCTGGTACTATATATACATGTTTCGGTTCTGCTTAGATTGTCGCGATTACTTGAATTCATTTGCTATGATGATGATTATACTTCTCTACACAGCTGTGAAGTGGATCCTCATAATTTATTTGCAGATTCTAGTCCAACATATCAAGGCAGTACTCCCGGGGCTGAAATCACGCATAAGCTCTGCACTTGTTTCTGTTGCCAAGGAACATGCCAGTTATGGGGAAATCACAGAATCAAAGGTGTGTTTAGTGTGAAAACTATCCCTGATTTATATGGTCAATATTAGACAAAACAATGTATATGTTGTATCTAGAGTTTTTCCCGTGGACAATAGATGATCACATGACTAAAACGGAGTCTCTAATATTATCTATTCTCTATTTAAAAATACTGAATACAGTACATGCATTTGTACCCTGCTATATTTGGCGAGTTAGTACGTAGTTGTAAACAGGGATTTGCTCTTGTAGGTAGCTTTTTACTATTATGCTTCAACATGAGTTAAAAACCCATCTTCTTACACTTGCAGACAATCAATTGTTAACGATCTGATTGTATTTTTTGTTATATGATGTTTTTGTTAAATATTTCTAAATTTGTGTTACCAATAGGCTGGTCAGGGAGCTCTTCTCCTTAATATTCTATCAAAGTACTCCGAAGGTAAATTAGCCTTACCAGTTCTCTTTTCCTAATAATGTATCTTGCCTGTATGTATGTGCCTAAGCTAAGTACTTATCACGGATCTCTTCTTGAAAACAGCATTTTCTACAATGGTCGAGGGTAAAAATGAAGAAATGTCAACAACTGAGCTGTCTGGCGGAGCACGAATTCACTATATCTTCCAAAACATCTTTGTGAAAAGTTTAGAGGTTAGAACTCTGATAACAAGTGATGTCTTCCTGGAGTGATCTTATGGTTATTTATGTGACATTTTTTGTTTCCTTTCTGATTTACATATTTTTATAGCAACAATTTAGGGTGTACCCACCATATAACTTGCAGTTGCTTGACTCTGTCATAAAGAATTGTTTGTTATAACCTCATTTTTGCTATTCGATTACTCTACACTATTATCTAGTATCAATTATTTACCAACAGTTGGTCTATGCATTACCCTCTGCCATCATTGGCTACTAGCCAATTTGACGTCTGGGAGAAATGCAGATGTGCAATGTTTTCTGTTCTTAACTCCATCATTAAATGGATTTTTTTTTTGTGTGAAAACAAATGCAATTTTTCCCCACACTGGACTGTCTGCATGAATATATTCATTTTCATACAGTTTTTCCAGCAGTTTCATTGCTCCATTATGTATAATAATTAAAGGTTTTGATGGTTAACACGGTTCAAAATGGGTTCTTATTGATGATAATAACAATCTTTTTAAATTGGCTACATATAGTTCAAGTTGCCTGTTCTGTAAATTAGAGTGTAACACATTGATCTTGCTTGTATGTCTGTCGTGTGTTTATACCTAACTCAAGAAAGTAGCAAGAAAACTCATGTGGAAAAATAGTGAATGATGAGATGTCAAAGCTAAACTGTACTTCCCTAGATTCCCTGCCGACTTTAATTACGTTACTTTGTTAGATTCATTTGTATGTTTTTATAGTCCTTGCACATCATTATATGACATTGGTTTGGTGTGTATATAGGAGGTGGATCCCTGTGAGGACCTAACAGATGATGACATTAGAACTGCAATTCAAAATGCGACGGGTCCCAAGTCTGCATTATTTGTACCAGAGGTAGATCTTTGTTGTATTTTCTCACTTACTGAAGACGAACTAAACTTTCTCACATAATCATATGATTTCTACTTTCCTGTTTTTCATTCAAGACGTTAGTCATGTTTTTCCTCCATTGAAAATACCTGAAATTTGATCTTTCATGTATATAGGTGCCCTTTGAAAATCTTGTCAGGAGGCAAATAGCTCGTTTGTTAGATCCCAGCCTTCAATGTGCCAGGTTCATATATGATGAGCTAATGAAGGTAAGAAACATGTTAGTATCATGTATTTTGTCACTATGCATGTATTTTCAAATTAATTTGGAAATTGTATCTGTTCAGATTAGCCATCGCTGCCTCGTAAATGAATTGCAGCGATTCCCTGTTCTGAGAAAGCGAATGGATGAAGTCATAGGGAATTTCTTACGAGAAGGCCTTGAACCCTCTGAGACAATGATTGGACATATTATTGAGATGGAGGTATGAGGATGAAGACACTTTTGCACTATTTTTGTGTTGCTTTATGCGATAGATATTTATCATTTCACAGATCTGCATTCAGGAGCAATGTTCTAACTGCTCTTTCTCTTTCACATCTTTTTCCCCCGAATGTAATTCAACATTGTTTTTTAGAGTTGATGAAATTACTCTATGGATCCCACTCAATATATTTGTCTAGGTTGTATTTTTTTATCTTTATTTATTATCATCTATTGGTCAAATGGTATTTTGCATCTTTTGTATTTTATGTACGTCCAATGCATTCCCAGTAGGGACATCAAGTACTTGCATCTTTTTTACAATCCAAGTAGGCCCGCACATAATTATTTACCAAGGATTCTCCTTTTAGTTTTTTTTTTTGGAGAGAATTTTCTCCTTTTAGTTGGGATTGGTGTTGGGCCAGCTTTATCCCTATGTTTCAAGTTTGTGTTGTGTCTAGCTTGACTGCTTTATTAATGCCACTTGATGCTCCTTAAAAAAGAAAAAAAACATGTACAGAGGATAGGTAGGGTCCAAGTGGAAATTTAACCAAGCTCTCTGTTGCATGCTAGTTCAGTAGTCTGCTTGTATATTTTTATTTTATGACCGATCAACTCCCTTCTTGTACTATTGTAAAGCATCTGTTTTGGTCCCTTATATTGGATCTTATTCATTCTGCAGATGGATTACATCAATACTTCACATGCTAATTTTATTGGTGGAAGTAAGGCTGTTGAGAGTGCATTACAACAGGTGAAGTCCTCTCGGATTCCTCTGCCTCTTGCCAGGCAAAAGGTATACAGGCATGCCACTGAATTGTTGTGCAATCATGTAGTCAGTTTAGCATGATGTCATTTTATACTTTTTATATCTTTTTTTCTTTTTCAACTAGGATGGTGTAGACTCTGACAAGGCATCAGCGTCTGAAAGAAGTTTGAAATCTAGAGCAGTTCTTGGCAGACAAGTGAATGGAATTTTACCTGACCAGGTATGCAAAAGTTGTCTCTTTGCAACGTGTTTTAATAAGCGACTCTTTTACTTATAATTTAATCTTTCACTTACCGCTAAAGTTTAAAGAACACAAAGTAGAAAGTTGCCACTGATATTAACCTAGTCCCTTTTATGTTGATGATTCTTTTTTTGTTTTTTATTATTTGACTGACAGGTTCGTCCTGTGGTAGATAGTGAAAAAGTTCCACCTGCCGGTAATATGTTTTTCCCCACTAAATATCATATTCCTTTGCAGTCTTTACCAACATTTTCGTACTAAGGAATTCTGAGTCAAATATATCTATACGAGACGCATACATACACATCTGTCGGTGTCTGGAAATTCACATGCTCAGTAACTTAACATGGAAATTATACTCAACCACCCTTGGATCTAGATTCAATGGTGGAAGAAAACAATACAAATTTATTAGACTATTAGTGCATGTTTACATGATGCAACTGTCAAACTACATTTAAACCTCTTATGTGTACTTTATTTTGTCACCTCTTGCTATGTGATTAGGAGGCCCAAGTGTATCAACTTGGGGAATTTCATCTATTTTTGGAGCGAGTGATAACCGTACGCCTGCTAAAGAGACCTTAATAAACAAGCCGTATAAAGAACCTATCCACCACATGGAACAAGCCATCTCTATGATCCAATTAAGAGAGGTATTTTCTTATTCAATATTTACTTGGGTCATGTGCTTTTTACCCGATATTATTGTCTTATATTATTTTATTAACATATTTATGTTTCTGTTCAGCCCCCAACTGTCTTGAAGCCCACAGAAAACCACTCAGAGCAGGAGACGATTGAAATTGCGGTCACAAAACTTCTGTTAAGATCATACTATGACATTGTTAGGAAGAATATAGAGGATTCTGTACCAAAAGCAATAATGCACTTCTTGGTAATATTGACTTTCCTGGACGCACCTGTTTAACTTTTGGTTATTTCACCCTCTTTTTTATTTTTATTTTTAGTATCCTATATATCAGATTTGAACTATTTGATGTGTATTAAAAAATATTGAACTGTATTGAAAAAAAAATCCTTTGGGGTAAGATGGGTGCAATAAATCTATATATACGGAGCAATATAAATCTTGCTCAAGTAAGAAACTTCATTCCTTTCCTTTCTACCACTTAATTCTGAGGGCTTTCTCTTTATTTCCTTATTCATTATTTCACATACAATACTTCATCAATGTTGTACCCGGATCTGTTTTCCTCAGCATCGTTACCTACCAAGTCTACCTTGCACGTTCTTCTATTTGTTTGTATATGAAAGTAATGGATATCGTACGTATTTGCTGTTGCTGTTGTCTTTTTGAGTTTTCAATTTTCATTTTATTAGTCTTACTTTTATGTGATGTCTCCCAAGTTTTGTGTTTGTAGTACAGATTTACTGTTGTGTATTAAAAGGATTTTCATATATACATGTCTTCATTTATGTATTATAACTATTGTTGACATACATTCAGGTCAATCATACTAAGCGTGAGCTGCACAATGTCTTCATTAAGAAGCTTTACAGGTGACAAAATAACTGGAACAGCATTTAAAACTATTACATCCGGGATCTTTTGTTTATTAGCTAACCTGTCATGACTGCTGATGTGCTTGCTATGTATGCTTGCGAACAGAGAAAACTTGTTTGAAGAGATGCTGCAGGAGCCTGATGAAGTATCAATGAAGAGAAAGCGCACCCGCGAGACCCTCCGAGTTCTGCAACAGGCTTTCCGGGTATGTCCTTAATAAAAAAAATATAGGTTTTGGATTTTTAAAGATCAATGATGAAGTTTACTGTTATTACCTAAATTTTGTGGTATTAGTGGCTCTGCATGTATTTTTGTGCACATAATTCATGTCATAAACATAGGCCTGTATCATGTATGTTTGAGTTTCATGCGTTTGACAAATGGAACTGAAATTTGTTCAGCCGGCAAGATATTTACATTTGAATTGAGAACTATGTATCAAACTTACGAGTAAGTTAAACCAAATGAGTAAGTTGATACGTGGTTAGTTAGGACTTGAATACAAGAATGGATGGTCCCTAAATTTCCACTGGCTTTCAGTGCGCTCTATTTGCTATTATAGCCTACTCATTTTTGTTTTTTATTTACTGGTAGACATTGGATGAGCTGCCTTTGGAAGCAGAAACAGTTGAGAAAGGTTATAGTATGGGTGCTGCCGATACGACCGGGTTGCCAAAGATCCATGGATTGCATACATCGTCGATGTACTCCGCAGGCAGTCCCAATGACTCCTACTCTTCACCTAAGAACCCAAAGCCAAGAAAGTCATCTCATTCTGGAGAGCTCAACTCATCATTTTATGCAAATGCAGATTCCAATGGAAGTGGGCACATGTACATGCCTGGTCTATATCCATCTCTGTTGATCTATAAGCCGGTCAAGTAGTGCTCCAAGTCTTTCAGATAGTGTCGAAGCATTACATTCATTTGATTGCTCTATCCAACTCAGGTTGATATGAGTTTACATACTGCAGCCCAGCTTGTTGCAAGTGCAAATCGGGTATCCGGCATTGCCTTTTCCAATGCATATTTTTTTCATTGTCTTTATAATAGCATAGGTTTATAAGTGTTTCTTTAACGGGGTCCAAGAATAATATATTGAGGAGATGGATGATCCTTCTCTTTTACCCCTGTTACCTATTTTTGTCAGGTGATTCTCAGATATGCATATATTACATTGAATTTGAGATTGTCCACTACTTGGGGGTAATTAAAATGTGCAGGTTGCAACCAATGTTTCAAATGTAATCAGTATGTAGTGTACCTCAACATTATTATTATTATTATTTTTTTTTTATGGATGTGCATCGGATGATCAATGCATAATGATTAGGAATAGATTGTACTGAAAACTAGGGTCGCTTCAGTCATTGTAATTTCATTGGAATGATGCCCTCCACAACTAGGAAAGTAGTGCTTCGAAGTCTGGATGGTTTTGAGTTGTTTTTCAGGGGGAAAGAGATGTGATTTCGAGTTGCCTGATATCAGCTAAGGCTGTTAGGAAATTGTTAAATAAAGGCTGTCAAGTATTCTTAGCTCATGTTGTGGACGCAAGTATAGGAGTGTTGGAAGTGGGGGATATTCCTGTAGTAAGAGAGTTTCCGGATGTGTTTCCCGAGGATTTGCCTGGTTTGCCTCCTGTAAGGGAGATAGACTTTTCTATCGAGTTGGTTCCTAGAACTATGCCTATCTCTCAGGCACCTTACAGAATGGCCCCAGCGGAATTGAAAGAGTTGAAGACTCAATTGCAGGAGTTAGTAGATAAGGGTTTTATTTGGCCTAGCATGTCTCCATAGGGTGCTCCGGTGTTGTTTGTTAAGAAGAAGAACGACACCATGAGACTATGCATTTATTATAGGAAGCTGAATCAAGTCACAGTGAAGAATAAGTACCCGTTGCCTCGCATTAATGATTTGTTTGATCAGTTGAGAGGTGCCTCGGTGTTCTCAAAGATTGATTTGAGATCTGGTTATCATCAGTTGCGGATTCGGGATAGTGACATGCCAAGACTGCCTTTCGATCACGCTATGGTCATTATGAGTTTGTGGTGATGCCTTTTGGACTTACTAATGCACCCGCGGCGTTCATGGAACTCATGAATAGGGTGTTTAGTCCATATCTTGACCGCTTCGTGATCGTGTTCATAGATGATATTTTGGCGTACTCGAAAAGTGAGAAGGAGCATGCTAAACATCTAAGATTGATATTGTGGACTTTGAGGAATGCTCAGTTGTTTGCCAAGTCCAGCAAGTGTGAGTTTTGGCTGGATAAAATGGGATTTCTGGGTCATGTAGTTTCAGCTGAAGGTGTTAGTGTGGATCCCCAGAAGGTGGAAGCGGTGTCCAATTGGAAAAGACCCACAATTGTGACTGAGATTCGTAGTTTCTTGGGGTTAGCAAGTTATTATCGGTGTTTTGTGTAAGACTTTTCAAAGATTGCAACTCCACTATCTGGATCGACCAAGAAGGGAGTGAAGTTTGAGTGGTCAGATCAGTGTGAGCAAAGTTTTCAAGAATTAAAGAACCGCTTGACTAGTCCTCCGGTGTTGGCACTTCCGGATGATAGCGGGGAGTATGTGGTGTTTTGTGATGCTTCTAGACAAGGTCTAGGTGGGGTTTTGATGTAGTATGATCGAGTGATTGCCTACGCTTCTAGGCAATTGAAGCCGTATGAGGTGAATTATCTCACTCATGATTTAGAGCTTGCAGCTGTGGTTTTTACTCTCAAGTTGTGGATACACTATCTTTATGGAGCCAAGTGTCAGATTTTTACCGATCACAAGAGTCTTCGGTATGTGTTCACACAAAGGGAGTTGGATATGAGGCAAAGAAGGTGAATGGAGTTGATCAGTGATTATGATTGCACTATAGAGTATCATCCAGGAAAGGCTAATGTGGTAGATGATGCTCTTAGTCGCAATCCCTCTGTGTCTTTGTTTCACTTAATGATGGTTCGAGTTCCACTTCTTTGTGAGCTACGAGCTACATGGGTGGATTTAGCGATGGATGAAGTGGGTGCTTTGGTAGCTAGTTTCCATGTGAGGCCAACTTTGGTTGATAAAGTGCGGGAGACACAATATAATGATCCTTCCATAGTTCGGTTGATAGAAAGAGCAGCGAATGGAGCCGCCGTAAATTTTTTGGTAAGAAGAGATGGTTCGTTGTTGTTCAAAAATAGGCTTTGTGTGCCAAAGAGGAACGAAGAGTTAAAGATTGAGTTAATGGAGGAAGCTCATAGTTCCGCTTATGCTGCTCACCCGGGGAGTACAAAGATATATCAAACTCTGAAAGATTATTATTGGTGGCCAAACATGAAGAGGAAAATTGCAGCTTTTGTGAGTAGGTGTCTGATTTGTCAGCAGGTGAAAGCTGAAAGGCAGAAACCTTCAAGGTTGCTTGAGTCGTTGCCTATTCCAGTGTGGAAGTGGGACCACATCACCATGGATTTTGTCTTCAGTTTACCTCGTACTCGTGAAGGGCATGACGGTATTTGGGTGACAGTGGATAGACTCACTAAATCAGCTCATTTCTTGCCGGTGGGAAAGAAGTATTCGCTGGATAAATTGGCTGAGTTGTATGTGAATGAGATTGTCAGACTTCACGGCGTACCTGAATCCATAGTTTCAGATCGGGATCATAGATTTGTTTCTAAATTTTGGGGAGTTCTTCAGGCAGATTTAGGTACCCGACTACATGACGTGCTCCGAAACTGGGGTGTGGCAATTATGAACCCTTTATGACAATTGTAGTATTGGTAAATAAGCTTTGATCAATCCGGGGACTTTAGGGTGCTCTTACGTTTACAAAACTAGAAAAGTTAATCACAGAATATAAACAGCAATTACACTTACATGATTTCATGGGGGATTTTGAGAGTTTGTTCTAACATTCCTACGAAAACAGTAAAGAAGAAAAGAAAAAGAAAAAAAAACTAAACTACTATGTACAGGTGATCAACTTCATTCCACTCAAACATATAAAATCATGTAACATATTGCTTTAATCTACACAACTTAAAATCATGCCAATCAAGAGTGATGAAACGAATTCAGAATTACACACCGTAACGGTCATGCAACCTATAATAATCTTCTTAAGTATCATATGTTTGCCTTAGTGGTTTAACACAGAAAATTCCTTGCAATATGTCATGTTAATACTTAGCGCAACCATACAACATATAACATGAATCATTAAGTTCATATAAGAATTCGAACATGTAAACAAATTTATCTTAGCGCTTAAACAGTTCACATGCAACTCATGATCAAAACCTGACCCATTCCCATGAATCTAAGCTTTTGCCACTTAATCAATCGATGTTTGCCTTAGCGGTTTAACACAGATTGATGGCACTACCAACCCTGTAGAAGTTAGTAATTCATAAACCGGATCATAAGTTTTCAACATTAAGAATGACACAGGAATAAGTGACGCAAATTTCATTAACAATCTAAGAACAAAACTTTATAAAATTCATGCATAAAACATATTGTCAACAACAACAATCATAATCCATGCGATTAGGAATACAAAGGCAGTAGGAACAAAATAATAAATCCAGAGCATAGTTTTACACTTTTGAGTCTTCTTGGCCTTGAAGCTTCAAAGGGGTGACGAACTAGTGCAGGAAGAATCTTGGCAGCGTGAGGGCTGCGTGCTTGCTCCTTTGTGGCTTGGCACTCACACAGATTAGAGAATAGAAGAGAGAGAACGTTTTTCTGGATTTTTGGTGAAAGAAGTGATACCAAATCTGTTGCTCTCTGCTCCTTTATATAGTAGTCTGGCAGAACCTTTACTCTTTTCTCAGCCCTTGATGAACTTCTGGTCCAATGGTAGTGAATTATTGCTCAGAACTTTCCATAGAATTCTCTTGCGCAATTATATCTTGAATGGAGCTTGAATGAAGACCAAGTTCGTTACTTGTTCTCCAAAGGAAATCCCAGCGATTAAGAACTTTCCATCTTCTGCCTTCAATCAGACTTCTGACAAAAATCCATGATTTTCCTTCCTTTATTTGTGCGTAGTTAGGGTTCCTGAAAAAGAAATAAAGTCAGATAAATATGGTAGGGAATAACAGAATTCAAACCATGAAATTAAAGGAAAGAATTTCCCTTAATTTATTATTTGTATTAGCATAGATAACTCCTTGATTACTGTAGAATTCGTCCTTCCCTTTTATACCCTTTCAAACCATTTCTATTCCAAGTTGGATTAGGTTTCTTGACTTCAAATGGTTTCCCTGTCTCATTAGAAAAGAAAGTTTCCTAAATCCGAATATGAAAGATTCAGAAATAGTAAGTTTCCTAAATCAAAATAAGAAAGTTTCTTAAAATGAAATAGGCAACTCGTCCTTTTCAAAACAGAAAAGTTTCCTAAATGACTTTTCCTCAGATTTTACGACGTAATGAGATTCCTTGCTGCACCAGGAATCCTTCTTTCATTAGGATTTCTCTCAACTCTTGCATTTTAGCCTTCTTTTGTGTAAAACTGTCTCTTTCGACCTATAAAACAGAAATAAGCTAGAAATGACATTATTAAAGAAATAACAAAGCTAAAGAAGGTAAGAAATGCATTAAGAATATAGCATAAAATGCGTGTATTAAATTCCCCCACACTTAGCTTTTGCTAGTCCTTTAGCAAAACCAAACTAACAAACGGACTATAACAAAAACAAACAACAACGAAAAATTCATAAAACAACAAATACTTAAACTCTAATGCCCATAACTATTGTCTCAGAATCTCAACTCTCATGGTATATAAAAATTATCATTTAACCAAGAATCATTCCATGAAGTTTCATAAGCTAATTGCCATGTACAGATCGCATATTTACACGTAGGACCTGATAAAACAATGGTGATATTTAAGCTCAGCATATTTCAAACAAGTATGATTCATTCTCACAAGGTATGCACTCAATCTTCACTCAGATTTTCTGGCTAAATCACTCAACAAGTATGCAAGACAGAATCAGAAAGCTTGCATTTATATGAACATATATAAACCTCAAGAAAGAATATGATTACTCACACAAATGAACCGTATCATAGGCTCAACTCTTTGGAACAAACTCCACAAATCAAGTTTTACTCATCTTTTAGATCAAAAGGAACTTTAAAAGGTGTTAGTGGGGCTAGGCTAGGGGTATGAATTTAAGAGTAAGGAATTGCAAAATTACTAAGGACCTAGCAGAGCATTATCCAATGCCTTATGTAGCCAAAACAAGGATCAAGATATCATTTGTCCTCCAAAAACGTCAATGCACCTCCTTACACAACATGAAACAGAACATAGGCCAAATATTACGATTTTAAGGCCTTCCATTTACACCACAACTCCTGATTCAGAAACAGAGAGTATGCCCAATTTTTCTTTTCTTTTCCTGCCGAAATTTTGTTCTTTATTTCCTTTTTATTCTTTTCACGGCATTTTCTTTAACTTTCAAACAACAGGGACATTTCAGCAGCTCCTCCCCCCACACTTGCTCCTCATCGTCACCTCTACTAGTCTTCACACAAAATGCTCTACTAGGTCCAAAGGACAAGGGTAGAGAATGCTATACTAAGTTTAGGTAAAAATTCAATAGGTGATGAAACAAAAGGCTTAATGTAGGCTCAAAGACGTTCAAACTAAGGGGTGTGCAGCGCACACAAATAGGGACACAAGTTTATTTGGCAATGATGATCATCTTAAAAAGATCCATTTCTCCTCTCTAAAATCAGAGTGTTTTATGATTAAAAGTTTCGACAGTTCACAAGAGTGAGTTCTAGTCATCTCTAGTTCATTAACGGCTGTGGTGAGCAATCAATCAAATTGAAGGAATAATGAGGTTTTCAACAATTATAGCCAAGAAAACGAATCAAAATATTTCAAAGAACACTTAGAAAGAATAGCACATATATAGGCTCAAAAGCTTATATGTAAGGTTCATATATATGAATCAAACTTGTCTTAGCATGCTCAGTTCTGTACCAGTGATTCAAATCATATCCACTACATTTCACATGATTTCCATTCATATCAATTAACTTCAGAATATCAGTTGGAAATCATTTTGTGATCTTATCCATAATTTCAGAGATTATAATCATCAAAGACAGCTAAGGGCTCATAAGACTCAACAACAAACAAAAGATTCAAAAAGCAAACGAAATTGTTTTTTAATTTTGTTTTGAAATTTATCAATTTTTATATATTTTTCAATAAATGACACAATAAACATGTAAATACTTAATAAACATGTAAATCTTTCCCTCACACTAAAACTCTACATTGCCCTCAATGTAGAATAGAATATAGCATGCAACATAGAAAAAAGCATGGAAACATGGATTCTCAACAAAACAGACCAAACAGAAACTAATTAACAAACAGTAAGAGATTAAAGTTGAGAAAACTCCCCCTTGTAGACATCCCATACTCACGGCCTTCCGGTAGGATTGAAATGTAGGCCCCTGCCTCAAGGCACAAGACCTTAACCTTCAAATGAAAGCTCCTTGCAATCAATACTTCAAAGTAGATGTAGGGTGTCCAGAGAATGGAAAAGCACTTGTGATTTCCGTGCAATTTCTTGACTTGAGTTGCCGCAAAGTCAGTAACCTACATTTCAAAAACAAGAGATTAATCCAACTTTCACAAAATGAAATGAAAAAAATATGGAAATAAAAATAAAGAAAAAGTTGTCCAAAAATAGTTGCAAAAAGGTGCAAAAAAACAGTAATAAGTTTAATACAATATCCAAAAACTGGAATAAAAATAAAAACAGAACGTCTCAAAATTGCACAAGTGTGCGATTTAATGTAGGGCTGCCTCCCTAGAGCACCTCGTTTAACGTCCATGAGCTAGACGGATGACTTCCATCCTCAATCTTCATTAGCAAACATGGTTTCTTCATCAACATTGTTCATCCAGCCTTCTCCAGCAGAGCGAGAATCTGGGGGAGAGTAAGACTTCCTTGAGCTGCCATGGCTGCCATAGCTATAAATAGAACCATTCTCTGAGTCGTCCTCTGCATCTGAATCCATCCCAGACATCCTCCTATTCCGAAAAATTTGTGCTTTAGGTGTAGGCTCAAAGTATCCACCATAGACTTCCGCAAAGAGTTCTATGATCTTGGAGTTCATAGCATCCATTTTGTTGTTGAACTTGCTGATGGAAACAAAAAGGACGCCTTGCTCCTTCTTCAGCTCGTTAGTGAGGTCAATTAACTTCTGCATTTGCTTCGCCTTCTTCCTCTTGGTAATCATCTTGTGGGGAGGGATGAGGTGGGCTGATTTTGGTGAAGTAGCCTCCATCTTAGGCAGCAGGGATGGCTGAGGAAAGCTTGCTGGATTTGTGATCTTTCTAGACTGAGCTTGTGCCATCCTTTCTTCATAGACATGGCGTGGACACTCTTCCTTTCGTGCTGGTTGCACTTGTTCTGCCTCATGCTTAACTTGCTCTTTTCTAGCTCCTCCTCCTGTCATGCCCCGAACCTTAATGCATAGTGGTAATAAGAGTTTTTACCGTGTTCATCACTAAGTGTTTAATTTAATTAGTCCCCAGAGGGTGTTGAGGGACTAATATTTTGAGGGAATTATTCTAAGGAAGAATTTTTGACGACGGTAAAAAAGGGTAATTTTTGCTAGTAAAAGGTAATTTTATTGGGGTGTTATTTTGGGGTGTTGAAATTTGGAATTTTGGGTTTAATTAGAGGTTTTGGACCCGGGTTGGGCCAAAGCCCAACGTCAATTTTTCTTTTCTTCTCTCTCTCTCCCTCCCGCTCCCGACTCTCCCTCTGCTACCCGATTTCTTTCCGGCCGACCGTCCGCTGCCGTCCGGCCTCCGTTCATAGCAGGACCGGTCCCGTTTGAACAGTCTCCCTCCCAGCTACATTTCTAGACCGGTGGCAGCCTCCCTAGCGTCGCCGTGAGGGAGAAACCCTGCACGAAAGCCCCGGCTGCTGAAACCGATTTCTTGCCGAAACTCCCTCCTCCGACTGCCATATCCGGCGAGCCATAGCCCAAATGGAAGTCCTCCTCTCGTGCTTCAATCCCTCCAAAGGGTTCGCTCCGTCGTGAGCTAGGTAAGGAGAAATCGGAACTTGAAATTTCTAGGGCTTTTTGTGTATTTCCGTTCGATTAATGTGCTTAGGCTTAGAATTGAAGTTTGTGGTAGTTAGGAATGTTGTAGAGGAGGTTCAGAGGAAGATGCTGCCAAAATTTGGTGACCATCAGAGGTCGCCGGCCTCCGCCGAGAAAATGTTTTTGGTGGAGAAAAATGTGAGGAGTTTAATGGAATAAGTTTTAGAATTTTTGGAGGAGTTTTGGATAGGTTTGAGATTTGTTGAAGTTTGGTATTTTTGGCAGATTATTAATTTATAATCCGGCCATTGGATTTTATTTGGTGGAAGGTGGTTTTGAGGATGTCGGTAAGATTTGTGGAGTTTTGAGGTTGGCAGTGAATTTAAGATTTTAGAGTGTTAGGCTTGGTTGAGCGCAAAGCATATTTAATTATGCATGTTTTGTCAGTGTTTTATTTTAAGGAATTAATTATGTTTGGAACAGGACGCGAGGAGACTCGAGCAGAGGAGACCTCCGACCGACGTCAGGCTTAGGCCTAAATTGTGAGTGGACTTTTGTTTTATATAATGTGTTTGAATTGTTTTCTTGTTGAGTAATTTCCTTTATTAGATATTATATTTTTCCAAAATTGAGAATAGATTTTCTGCGATTATACTCGAGGCAAAATTCCGAGAATAGTATGTATGAGAGAGAATGCTAGCTAGCTATATACGTGATGGCCCCCATTCTGAAGACGAATGCCAGTGGGGGTGACGTGAGCGTTAGACGCAAGCGTAGTAGCCTTGTACGATTTTGCTACTTGTCGAAATTATTCTATGTTTTTCCATTCATTCATAGAAATCGTACAAGAAGTGTGCACGTATTTAAACCACTCGGCCTTGTATCCTCCATTCTGAGGAAAAATGTCAGTATGGAGCGACGTGAGCATTAGACGCAATCGTATTAGCCTGGTGTGACTATCTAATTTAAAGCTTATTCATAGATAGCACACATGGAGCATACGAGTGGTTAATACATACTGATATATATATTTATAATTTGAGCCTGAGAGGCTGTCTTTATTTAAGATTTGGGGACTAGCCAGAACTAGTCGTTTTCATTGATAATTTCTTGGGAAAATATTATTGTTGTTGAGATTATTTTTGTCTACTCACTCTGACGTGATGAAATATTTTCCCCTGGGCTTTTCCTTCGTTTTTAAATGTCCAGTCTGCAGAGTTCGGGTGGGGTCTAGAAGGAGGCGACGAGGCATAGTCACTCATTTCTCCACTACTGTTCACCAGTAGGTCTTCTGTTAAATCACTATGATTTCTAGTAGCTTCCGCTGTATTGCTTGTAGTAGCTCTGAATACTTTCAGAAAAATATATGTGTATTATTTTATTTGGATTAAGTTGAAGAATTTATATTATTGGTTAAGTGTTCTTTAATTTTTTTGGGTTAGGGTTGTCCATTTTCAAGTGAGGTTTGTCAAGTCCTTCGGTAAGTTTTCCTTGAAGGTGGTCCCCGCAGGACTCACCTCGGGTTTCAGGGTGAAATTCAGGGCGGGTCCTGACAGTTGGTATCAGAGCTCTAGGTTTCATCTTCTGTTTTCTACTCACTATCGTATTTGCCTAAGTAGCCATAGTGTCTATAGAGTGATGGTCCGACCGCGGCAGATTCATCGACAGTTTTCTGCTTTTGATACTATGTGTTATTGGGTATGTGTGATAGTTCTGTTAGTCTTATGGACAGACTACTTAATTTCTTCTTCCTCAGGTACTATGCCTCCTAGGCGCAGACCCCATGTAGCTTCCTCGACCAACGCCAGTGAGGGTGATGAGGTTAGAGGATTGGTTGATTCGATTGGGAGCATGCTGAGAGGTGTGCTAGATAGAGTTCAGCAGCCTTGGTATGTGAAGAAGAAGGATGTCTTCGATGCTGGTGCAATTGAGTTCAAGGGTGTCAAGGGACCCCTCGATGCTCACACTTGGTTAGATAAGATGGAAATGGCTTTTGAGAGCACTGAACTGCCGGAAGAAAAGAAAGTGAAGATGGCAGTGATTTTTCTGGATGACTCAGCGCATCACTGGTGGACCCTTGCTAGCAGAAATCGTGGTGGTGCTCAGGACATGACTTAGGAGGAGTTTAAGACGCTCTTCTTGGGTCAGTATTTCGGTCACGCTCAGCGTATCAGGATTTAGTCAGACTTCCTGAACATGAAAAAGGGGGATGATGAGGGTGTCATCGAGTTTAAGCAGAGGTTCACTTCCCTGAGCTACCATGTGCCCTATTTGATTCCTGATGAGAGGACCAGGATTGATATGTTTGTTGGAGCTATTGGTGGGGTTTATGCAGACAAGATGGTCGGTGGCATTTACCCGACTTTTCTTGATGCGGTTACTGCAGCCATGGCCATTGAGACCAAGAGAACTTTTAGTGCTCGGCCCAGAGATTTCGGTGGTCCCAGCCAGGGTCCATCGAAGAAGGCCACTTCCTCATCCGCTTCTGGATCTTCAGCGGGCAGTGGTAGTAGTGGAGGATCAGGTTCTGGTTCTCAGGGTAGATTTGGAGGACGTTTCAAAAGACCCTCCAGGAGCCAGTTAGGCAGGCAGCAAGCCGGTTAGTTTAGTGTTGGTGGTAGTTCCCAAGGGGGATCTTCTGGTGGTCAGGCTTTTTCTTTTGGTCAGCAGCAGTCTTCTGGATGCTTTGAGTGTGGTGGTCTGGATCATTTCAGGAGAGACTGCCCTTTGTTGGCACAGAGGACCGCTCCATCTCAGCAAGACGGTCAGTTTTCAGCGAGAAGCTCTAGTGGTGGTTCTCGTGGAGGTTCGCCAGCTAGGAGTAGTTCTCAGCAGGGGAGTGGTCAGCGTGGACGTCCCGCGACTCGCGCTAGACTCCATGCTATGACCCAGCAGGAGGGTCGTACTTCCCCAGATGTCATCATTGGTACGTTGTTAATTTTTGGTCAACCAGCATTTGTTTTAATTGACTCTGGAGCTACGCATTCATTCATGTCTAGTAGATTCACTCTCCATGCCAATGTGCCATCATCTTCTCTTCCAGGCGAGTGACACGTATCTCTTCCCTCTGATGAGGTGATGAGAATAGATTGGGTGTTTAGTGGTTGTGAAGTGCTAGTAGAGGGATTTAATTTCAAGGCCAATTTAATTCCTCTAAATATGGTGGAGTTTGATGTGATCTTGGGGATGGACTTCTTAGAGTCTTATAGAGCTGTGGTAGATTGTTTCCGAAAGGAAGTAGTGCTTCGAAGTGTGGATGGTTGTGAGGTTGTTTTTCAGGGGGAAAGAGATGTGATTTCGAGTTGCCAGATTTCAGCTGTGGCTGCCAGGAGATTGTTAAATAAAGGCTGTCAGGCATTCTTAGCTCATGTTGTAGATGCAAGTATAGGAGTGTTGGAAGTGGGGGATATTCCAGTAGTAAGAGAGTTTTCGGACGTGTTTCCCGAGGATTTGCCTGGTTTGCCTCCTGTAAGGGAGATAGACTTTTTTATCGAGTTGCTTCCTGGAACTATGCCTATCTCTTAGGCACCTTACAGAATGGCTCCAGCGGAATCGAAAGAGTTGAAGACTCAATTGCAGGAGTTAGTAGATAAGGGTTTTATTCGGCCTATCATGTCTCCATGGGGTGCTCCGGTGTTGTTTGTTAAGAAGAAAGACGGCACCATGAGACTATGCATTGATTATAGGAAGCTGAATCAAGTCACTATGAAGAATAAGTACCTGTTGCCTCTCATTGATGATTTCTTCGATCAGTTGAGAGGTGCCTCGGTGTTCTCAAAGATTGATTTGAGATCTGGTTATCATCAGTTGCGGATTCGGGATAGTGACGTAGCCAAGACTGCTTTTCGATCACGCTATGGTCATTATGAGTTTGTGGTAATGCCTTTTGGACTTACTAATGCACCCACGGCGTTTATGGATCTCATGAATCGGGTGTTTAGTCCATATCTTGACCGCTTCGTGATCATGTTCATAGATGATATTTTGGTGTACTCGAAAAGTGAGAAGGAGCATGCCAAACATCTAAGATTGATTTTGCGGACTTTGAAGAATGCACAGTTGTTTGCCAAGTTCAGCAAGTGTGAGTTTTGGCTGGATAAGGTGGGTTTTCTGGGTCATGTAGTTTCAGCTGAAGTGTGAGTGTGGATCCCCAGAAGGTGGAAACGGTGTCCAATTGGAAAAGACCCACAACTGTGACTGAGATTCGTAGTTTCCTGGGGTTAGCAGGTTACTATCAGCGATTTGTGCAAGACTTTTCGAAGATTGCAGCTCCACTAAATAGATTGACCAGAAAGGGAGTCAAGTTTGAATGGTCAGATCAGTGTGAGCAAAGTTTTCAAGAGTTAAAGGATCGCTTGGCTAGTGCTCCTGTTTTGGCACTTCTAGACGATAGTGGGGAGTATGTGGTGTTTTGTGATGCTTCTAGACGAGGTCTAGGTGGAGTGTTGATTCAACATGATCGAGTGATTGCCTACGCTTCTAGGCAATTGAAGCCGCATGAAGTGAATTATCTCACTCATGATTTAGAGCTTGCAGCTGTGGTTTTCACTCTCAAGTTGTGGAGACACTATCTTTATAGAGCCAAGTGTCAGATATTTACCGATCACAAGAGTCTTCGGTATGTGTTCACACAAAGGGAGTTGAATATGAGGCAAAAACGGTGGATGGAGTTGATCAGTGATTATGATTGCATTATAGAGTGTCATCCAGGAAAGGCTAATGTGGTAGCTGATACTCTTAGTCGCAATCCCTCCGTGTCTTTGTTTCACTTGAGGATGGTTCGAGTTCCACTTCTTTGTGAGCTGCGGGCTACATGGGTGGATTTAGCGGTGGATGAAGTGGGTGCTTTAGTAGCTAGTTTCCATGTGAGGCCAGTTTTGGTTGATAAAGTGCGGGAGACACAGTATAATGATCCTTCCATAGTTCGGTTGATAGAAAGAGCAGCGAATGGAGCCGTAGTGGATTTTTCGGTAAGAAGAGATGGGTCGTTGTTGTTCAAAAGTAGGCTATGTGTGCCAAAGAGGAACGAAGAGTTGAAGATTGAGCTAATGGAGGAAGCTCATAGTTCTGCTTATGCTGCTCACCCGGGGAGTACAAAGATGTCTCAGACTCTAAATAAAGGGTTATTATTAGTGGCCTAACATGAAGAGGAAAATTACAGCATTTGTGAGTAGGTGTCTGATTTGTCAGCAGGCGAAAACTGAAAGGTAGAAACCTTCAGGTTTGCTTGAGCCGTTGCCTATTCCAGTGTGGAAGTGGGACCACATCACCATGGATTTTGTCTTCAGTTTACCTCGTACCCGTGAAGGGCATGACGGTATTTGGGTGATAGTGGATAGACTCACTAAATCTGCTCATTTCTTGCCGGTGGGAAAGAAGTTTTCGTTGGATAAATTGGCTGAGTTGTTTGTAAATGAGAAGATCAAGGTGGTCAGATATAGGCTCAAGGCTGCTCAGAGTAGGCAAAAGAGTTGTGCAGATGTCCGCAGGAAGGACCTTGAGTTTCAAGTAGGTGATTGTGTGTTCCTGAAACTATCTCCTTGGAAAGGGGTAGTTCGTTTTGGCAAGCGTGGGAAGCTTAGTCCGAGGTATATTGGGCCTTATGAGATAGTAGAGCGAGTTGGCTCTCTTACCTATTGGTTAGCTTTGCCTCCGGAGTTGTCCAGGATACATAACGTGTTCCATGTATCCATGCTTCACATGTATATTGCCGATCCTTCTCATGTGCTGGAAGAACAGCCGATTAGTTTGCATAAGGATTTGTCCTATGAAGAGGAGCCGGTTCAGATTCTAGATCGGAAGGAGCAAGTGCTTAGGAGCAAGTCAATTTCGCTCGTCAAAGTGCTTTGGAGAATCCACCAAGTAGAAGAAGCTACTTGGGAATCAGAGGAGCAGATGAGGCAGCAGTATCCTTATCTCTTTGAGTAGCGAGTTTGTAAATTTCGAGGACGAAATTTTTATAAGGAGGGGAGAATTGTCACGCCCCGAACCTTAATTTTTACCTTTATTACTGGCATAGTGGTAATAAAAGTTTTTACCGTGTTCGTCACTAAGTGTGTAATTTAATTAGTCCCCAGATGGTGTTGAGGGACTAATATTTTGAGGGAATTATTCTAAGGAAGAATTTTTGACGACGGTAAAAAATGGTAATTTTTGCTAGTAAAAGGTAATTTTATTGTGGTATTATTTTCGGGGGTTGAAATTTGGAATTTTGGGTTTAATTAGAGGTTTTGGACCCGGGTTGGGCCAAAGCCCAACGTCAGTTTTTCTTTTCTTCTCTCTCTCCCCCTCCCGCTCCCGACTCTCCCTCCGCTGCCTGATTTCTTTCCGGCCGACCGTCCGCCGCCGTCCTGCCTCCACTCGCAGCTGGACCGGTCAGTTCGAACGGTCTCCCTCCCAGCTACATTTCTAGACCGGTGGCAGCCTCCCTAGCCCCGCCGTGAGGGAGAAACCCCGCCCGAAAGCCCTGGCTGCCGAAACCGATTTCTCGCCGGAACTCCCTCCTCCGGCCGTCATATCCGGCGAGCCACAGCCCAAAAGGAAGCCCTCCTCCCGTGCTTCAATCCCTCCAAAGGGCTCGCTCCGTCGTGAGCTAGGTAAGGAGAAATCGGAACTTGAAATTTCTAGGGTTTTTTGTGTATTTCGGTTCGATTAATGTGCTTAGGCTTAGAATTGAAGTTTGTGGTAGTTAGGAATGTTGTAGAGGAGATTGAGAGGAAGATGCTGCCAAAATTTGGTGACCATCGGAGGTCGCCACAGTTGGTCGCCGGCCGCCGCCGAGAAAATGTTTTTGGTGGAGAAAAATGTGAGGAGTTTAATGGAATAAGTTTTAGAATTTTTGGAGGAGTTTTGGATAGGTTTGAGATCTGTTAAAGTTTGGTATTTTTGGCAGATTATTAATTTATAATCCGGCCATTGGATTTTATTTGGTGGAAGGTGGTTTTGAGGATGTCGGTAAAATTTGTGGAGTTTTTAGGTTGGCAGTGAATTTAAGATTTTGGAGTGTTAGGCTTGGTTGAGCACGAAGCATATTTAATTATGCATGTTTTGTCAGTGTTTTATTTTAAGGAATTAATTATGTTTGGAACAGGACGCGAGAAGACTCGAGCAGAGGAGACCTCCAACCGACGTCAGGCTTAGGCCTAAGTTGTGAGTGGACTTTTGTTTTATATAATGTGTTTGAATTGTTTTCTTGTTGAGTAATTTCTTTTATTGGATATTATATTTTCCCAAAATTGAGTATAGATTTTCTGCGATTATACTCAAGGCAAAATTCCGAGAATAGTATGTATGAGAGAGAATGCTAGTTAGCTATATACGTGATGGCCCCCATTATGAGGACGAATGCCAGTGGGGGTGACGTGAGCATTAGACGCGAGCGTAGTAGCCTTGTACGATTTTCTACTTGTCGAAATTATTCTATGTTTTTCCATTCATTCATAGAAATCGTACAAGTAGTGTGCACGTATTTAAACCACTCGGCCTTGTATCCTCCATTCTGAGGAAAAATGCCAGTATGGAGCGACGTGAGCGTTAGACGCAATCGTATTAGCCTGGTGTGACTATCTAATTTAAAGCTTATTCATAGATAGCACACATGGAGCATACGAGTGGTTAATACATAATGATATATATTTATAATTTGAGCCTGAGAGGCTGTCTTTGTTTAAGATTTGGGGACTAGCCAGAACTAGTTGTTTTCATTGATAATTTCTTGGGGAAATATTATTGTTGTTGAGATTATTTTTGTCCACTCACTCTGACGTGATGAAATATTTTCCCCTGGGCTTTTCTATCGTTTTTAAATTCCCAGTCTGCAGAGTTCGGGTGGGGTCTAGAAGGAGGCGACGAGGCATAGTCACTCATTTCTCCACTACTGTTCACCAGTAGGTCTTCTGTTAAATCACTAGGATTTCTAGTAGCTTCCGCTGTATTGCTTGTAGTACCTCTGAATACTTTCGGAAAAATATCTGTGTATTATTTTATTTGGATTAAGTTGAAGAATTTATATTATTGGTTAAGTGTTCTTTAATTTTTCCGGGTTAGGGTTGTCCATTTTCAAGGGAGGTTTGCCGAGTCCTTCGGTAAGTTTTCCTTGGAGGTGGTCCCCGCATGACTCACCTCGGGTTCCAGGATGAAATTCGGGGCGGGTCCTGACGCCTCCTCTCTTGAATCTCTTCAGGAATAGCTCTTTGCATGTGTCCCAAGTGACATTGTGATCATGCTCGTTGAGAAACCACTCAGTGGCCTCCCCACTCAAGCGTCGATGAAAGAGGTTCACAGCCACAGCTTCTGCATTGAGCTCCATTGGAACCATAAGTGTACACACGTTCTCCACAAGGGCAATGTGAGATGCTGCATCCCATTTTCCAGTGCCGTCAAACCTTGGTACCACCTTAAGCATGTTGTCGAATGTGTCACCCTTCTTGAAGTAAAAGATTATGTCCAGGATTGAAAGCTTATTTGGGAAAGTCATCTGTACATTCAAATTAATTGTAAGTAAAAAGACATACAGTTTATAGAAGTTAGAATTAAAGTAAGAAAAGTTAAACAAGAATGAGTTTCCATAAACACATAAGACACTACACGTCTGCATTATCCTATGCTAAAGTTTATTTCAACTCTACACTAGGTACGGGAACAGAGGACAGTGGTGTGCAATGGGACTAAAACAGCTAACCAATCCATAGTCATGTTTGGTCCAATATACCTTAGTGTGACACATAACAAAGTTAAAAAAAAACTAATACAACACTACTGATTCTAAGTTTTATTCACCCTTCAAATTCATACCTCAAGCAATGAAAGGGACAGTGGCATTGACATCTAAACACAAGCAATTCCGTGGTTTCATAAGGCTTGAATGGCAAGGCTGAAGTGAAACGGGCTGGTAGGGTTTCGTTTTTGGTGGGCTACGGAGATCAGAACCCCTATCGTGCTTATGCACAGTCTATAGCACTTTGAAACCCAATTTTGGTCCCAGTCGTTTACTCGGGCCTTGGCACCACTCAAAGTGCCCCTTACTCAGCTAAGAACTACTTATATCTTCGATGGTCCAACAAGAGCACAATATGGGCCGCCCTCAACCTCGAGAGACCTCAGAAAGGAACACACGAAGGGTTAAGCGGGTGACCCGGGTTCGATCCCCGGCAACGGCGCCAAAATTGATGTGCTCCGAAACCGGGGTGCGACAATTATGAACCTTTTTTGACAATTGTAGTATTGGTAAATAAGGTTCGATCAATCCGGGGACTTTAGGGTGCTCCTGCGTTTACAAAACTAGAAAAGTTAATCACATAATATAAACAGCAATTACACTTACATGATTTCAGGGGGGATTTTGATAGTTTGTTCTAACATTCCTACGAAAACAATAAAGAAGAAAAGAAAAAGAAAAAAAAACTAAACTACTATATACAAGTGATCAACTTCATTCCACTCAAACATATAAAATCATGTAACAGATTGCTTTAATCTACACAACTTAAAATCATGCCAATCAAGAGTGATGAAACGAATTCAGAATTACACACCGTAGCGGGCATGCAACCTATAAAGTATCTTATGTTTGCCTTAGCGGTTTAACACAAAAAATTCCTTGCAATATGTCATGTTAATACTTAGCGCAACCATACAACATATAACATGAATCATTAAGTTCACAGAAGAATTCGAACATGTAAACAAATTTATCTTAGCGCTTAAACAGTTCACATGCAACTCATGATCAAAACCTGACCCATTCCCATGAATCTAAGCTTTTGCCACTTAATCAATTGATGTTTGCCTTAGCGGTTTAACATAGATTGATGGCACTACCAACCTTGCAGAAGTTAGTAATTCATAAACCGGATCACAAGTTTTCAACATTAAGAATGACACAGGAATAAGTGACGCAAATTTCATTAACAATCTAAGAACAAAACGTTATAAAATTCATGCATAAAACATATTGTCAACAACAGCAATCATAATCCATGTGATTAGGAATACAAAGGCAGTAGGAACAAAATAATAAATCCAGAGCATAGTTTTACACTTTTGAGTCTTCTTGGCCTTGAAGCTTCAAAAGGGTGACGAACTAGTGCATGAAGAATCTTGGCAGCGTGAGGGATGCGTGCTTGCTCTTTTGTGGCTTGGCACTCACATAGATTAGAGAACAGAAGAGAGGGAACGTTTTTCTGAATTTTTGGTGGAAGAAGTGATACCGATTATGTTGCTATCTGCTCCTTTATATAGTAGTCTGGTAGAACCTTTGCTCTTTTCTCAGCCCTTGATGAACTTCTGATCCAATGGTAGTGAATTATTGCTCAGAACTTTCCATAGAATTCTCTTGCGCAATTATATCTTGAATGGAGATTGAATGAAGACCAGGTTCGTTACTTGTTCTCCAAAGGAAATCACAGCGATTAATAATTTTCCATCTTCTGCCTTCAATCAGACTTCTGACGAAAATCCATGATTTTCCTTCCTTTATTTGTGCGTAATTAGGGTTCCTGGAAAATAAATAAAGTCAGATAAATATGATAGGGAATAACAGAATTCAAACCATGAAATTAAAGGAAAGAATTTCCCATAATTTATTATTTATATTAGCATAGATAACTCCTTGATTACTGCAGAATTCGTCCTTCCCTTTTATACCCGTTCAAACCATTCCTATTCCAAGTTGGATTAGGTTTCTTGACTTCAAATGGTTTCCCTGTCTCATTAGAAAAGAAAGTTTCCTAAATATTTTAGGAAAGTCAGAATATGAAAGATTCAGAAATATTAAGTTTCCTAAATCAAAATAAGAAAGTTTCTTAAAATGAAATAGGCAACTCGTCCTTTTCAAAATAGAAAAGTTTCCTAAATGACTTTTCCTCAAATTTTACGACGTAATGAGAATCCTTTCTGCACTAGGAATCCTTCTTTCATTTGGATTTCTCTCAACTCTTGCGTTTTAGCCTTCTTTTGTGTAAAACTGCCTCTTTCGACCTATAAAACAGAAATAAGCTAGAAATGGCATTATTAAATAAATAGCATAAAATAGGTCGGAAATACATTAAGAATATAACATAAAATGCGTGTATCACTACACTTTAGCACTGCTTTTCATCCTCAGACTGATGGGCAATCAGAGAAGACTATCCAAACTTTGGAGGATATGCTGAGAGCTTGTGCCTTGCAGTTTAGGGAGAGTTGGGATAAGAACATTTCTTTGATGGAGTTTGCCTATAACAATAGCTTCCATTCGAGTATCGGTATGGGTCCCTTTGAGGCACTTTATGGGAAGCAGTGT
The DNA here is from genome assembly GCA_034370585.1 of Fragaria x ananassa. Taxonomy (NCBI): domain Eukaryota; kingdom Viridiplantae; phylum Streptophyta; class Magnoliopsida; order Rosales; family Rosaceae; genus Fragaria; species Fragaria x ananassa. The sequence continues at coordinate 15,660,753 of CP139769.1, read as the reverse complement.
CGTACGCCATTATGTTGGATTGAAGTCGGAGAAAGAGAGCTTTGTGGTCCTGAGATTATCCATGACACAAATGAGAAGACCAAGGTAGTCAAAGATAGACTCAAGGCCGCTCAGAGTAGGCAAAAGAGTTATGCAGATGTCCGCATGAAGGACCTTGAGTTTCAAGTAGGTGATTGGGTGTTCCTAAAACTATCTCCTTGGAAAGGGGTAGTACATTTTGGCAAGCGTGGGAAGCTTAGTCCGAGGTATATTGGGTCTTATGAGATAATAGAGCGAGTTGGCTCTCTTGCCTATCGGTTATCTTTACCTCCGGAGTTGCCCAGGATACATAATGTATTCCATGTATCTATGCTTCGCAAGTATATTGCCGATCCTTCTCATGTGCTGGAAGAGCAGCCGATTAGTTTGCAGAAAGATTTGTCCTATGAAGAGGAGCTGGTTCAGATTCTAGACTGAAAGGAGCAAGTGCAGAGGAGTAAGTCAATTCCGCTCGTCAAAGTGATTTGGAGAAGCCACTAAGTAGAGGAAGCTACTTGGGAGTCAGAGGAGCAAATGAGGCAGCAGTATCCTTATCTCTTTGAGTAGCGAGTTTGTAAATTTCGAGGACGAAATTTTTATAAGGAGGGGAGAATTGTCACGCCCCGACCCATAATTTTTACCTTTATTACTGGCAGAGTGGTAAAAAGAATTTTACCATGTTCGTTATTAAGTGTAAAATATAATTGATCCTCAGAGAGGTGTAGGGGACGTTCATTTTATGAGATTATTCTAAGGAAGAAATTTTGGCGACGGTAAAAAATTGTAATTTTAGCTAGTAAAAGGTAATTTTATTGGGGTATTATTTTTGGGGTGTTGAATTTTGGATTTGGGTATATTTGGGGTGTTGGACCAGGAGCGGGCCAAGCCCAAATATTTTCTCTCTTTTTTCTCTCCTACTCGCTCCCTCTCTCACTCTTCCCCGACCCGTTTTTGCCTGGAACTTTCCCGACGCCGTTCGCCGCCGTCCGATCGCCCCAGCCTGCCACACCGGTCCCAAACGGTCGGTCTCCGACCCAGCTGCCATTCTAGACCGGTGGCAGCCTCCCTAGCGCCGCCGTGAAGGAGGAATCAACGCCGAAAGCCCCTACTGCCGGAAGTTAATTTTCACCATAACTCCTTCCTCCTGCTTCCATAGCCGACGAGCCGTAGCTTAAAAAAAGCCCTCCTCCCGTGGTTCAATCCCTCCAAAGGGCTCGCTCCATCTCGAGCTAGGTAAGGAGAAATCGACATTTGAAATTTTAGGGCTTTATTGTATGTTTGTGTTCGATTGACATGGTTAGGCTTAGAATTGTAGTTTGTGGTAGTTAGGAATGTTATAGAGGAGGTTGAGAGGAAGATGCTGCCAAATTTTGGTGAGCATCGGAGGTCGCCGGAGTTGGTCGCCGGCCGCCGAGAAAATGTTTTTGGTGGGTCAAAATGTGAGGAGTTTAATGGAATAAGTTTTAGAATTTTTGGAGGAGTTTTGGATAGGTTTGAGAATTGTTGAAGTTTGGTATTTTTTACGGATTATTAAGTTAGAATCGGGCCATTGGATTTTATTTGGTGGAAGGTGTTTTCGAGGATGTCGGTAAAGTTTGTGGAGTTTTGAGGTTAGCAGTGGATTTAAGATTTTGGAGTGTTAGGCTTGGTTGAGCACGCGAAGCATAATTAATTATGCATGTTTTGCTATAAGCGTCGATGTTTAATTTATTTGGAACATGACGTGAGGAGGCTCGAGCGGAAGAGACCTCCGACCGACATCAGGCTTAGGCCTAACCTGTGAGTGGACCTTTGTTTTAAATTATTGTGTTCGAAATGCTTTATCGTTTTGAATGATTTTCGGTTGTTGGATATTTCCCGAAATTGAGAATTTCGGTGATTATACTCTTATATGAGAATAGTATGTATATGATTAAATGTTAGCTAACTATATGTGATTTCCCCCATACCGAGGTACAATTCCGGTATAAGGTGACGTGAGCGTTAGACGCGAGCGTGGTAGCCCTGTGCGACTTTCTAATTTCGTATTCATTTATTCATAGATTTCGTACAAGGAGTAAGCACGTATATATATACCACTCGGCCGCTTTCCCCCAGTCTGAGGTATAATTCTAGTGTGGGGTGACGTGAGCGTTAGACGCAAGTGTAGTAGCTTTGTATGATATCTACTTTATTCAAGTTATTCATAGATATCGTACAAAGGGTTAGGTGAGTGTGCATACATACTATATATATATATATATATATATAATATCCTGCTTGAGATGCAATTTCTTAAAGTTTGGGAGTCTAGCCAGGCTGGACCCCAGTTCATAATCTTTCCAGTGGAGCTCTTGTTTTTGCCGCTGATGAAGCGTTTTCTTTGAAAGCATTTTTGGGGAAATATTTATTTGTTGTCGGAATTGTTTTGTCCACTCACTCTAACTTGTTGAATATTTTCCCCTACGCTCTTCGTTTTTAAAAATGCTCAGTCTGCAGAGTTTGTGTGAGGTCTAGCAGGAGACGTCGAGGCATAGTCACACATCTTTCCGCTACATTTCGCCAGTAGGTTACCTGTTTAATCTACTAGGGGTTTGTTAGCTTTCGCTGTGTATTATTTTATTTTTAGTAGCTTTGATTACTGTTGGAATTCTTGTATATTTATATTCTAACTACTTTTGGGTTGTAGCAGAGGTTTTATGTTGGAGTAAAAAAGTGGTTCTTAAATTCTTATAAGTTAGGGTTGTCCATTTTCGAGGGAGGTTTGCCGAGTCTTCGGTAAATTTTCCTTGGAGGTGGTCCCCGCAGGACTCATCTCGGGTTTGGGATGAAATTTGGAGCGGGTCTTGAGACATAACATTCTGTCGCCTAAGATAAAAAACATAACAGACGGATACAAACGGTATCCGTTGACTAAGAATTGATACGAATTCGTCGGTTTAGAGCTTTACCGACGAATATTCCGTCGCTTAAGAATGGAGCAACATTCATCGGCACATATACTTACCGACAGATTTTCCATCGGGTAGGAAAATTTCCGTGTTCATCGGCTTAGAGCGTTACTGACTAATATTTCGTCGTCTAACAACGGGAGCAACGTTCGTCGGCAAATACACGTACCGACGGATTTTCCGTCGGCTAAGAAAATTTTTGTATTCGTCATCTAAGAAACATTCGGTTAAACTTTTTCTGTCGACAAAGATTCTTGTCGACAAATATGTTTGTCGATGAGGTAGCAAATCATCCGTCGGGTAGGAGAGTTCTTACTCGACGACTTAGTTAGTTTCCGTCGCCTAAATGTCTACCTCACGCCACTTAGGCGACAAAACTTAGACGACAGAAACTTCGTCGTCCAAGATCTTAGGCGACGGATATTGTGTCTTAGCCGATAAATTATTTTCGTCGGCTAAGACTGATTTTCCTGTAGTGATATAAGCCTTATTTCATCCATCTATGTAGTATTACATGTCATGTAATGCCCTCTAAAGGAGTCTAATACCTTTTTTTTTAATCTCCATCGAAATCGTCAACATATTTCAGTTTCCATGTTTTGACATAAGACTGTTGCTTGTATATGAATGTGTCGAAGCGAGATTGAGTGCTTAGCTTATTGCAAGGAATAGATAACTATTCATGGATTTAGTGCTTTATAAATCCGTTGTGACTACGATGACTAGATCATTACAAATAATCAAAGAGCAGATTAATGCTCAAGTTCTAATGCCTAATGACGTTATGATTCAAGTCACAGATGCTCTTTATGTATGCATAAGGAAACAATCGAACCGTGCTATGACTTAATGATATTCACGCTAACGTTTATCACCTGGAAACACATTGTGAGAAAAGATGAGAATTTCTTGTGTATCATTATAATGAATGCTTAACATTCATGAGTCACTAAGATTTGGTTAATTGAATCAGTTATTGTCGCCAATGATGAGAATGAAGACATCGACTTATGTAGGTTTTAACATAAATCATCCGAGATAATTTTGGACGTGTTTTGATGATTCGTATACTAAAGAGTAAAGACTCTCACTGACATCTTTTCTTTTGAACAAAGTAACCATTGAGATCAAAGATCACTAGAATAAAACTTGGTGGAGCTATGAGCAATGCTCACGGCTTATGGATGGCATTAAAGCCATTCGTGTCATCCTGCTATACAATGGCGGCACTACTTATGCTTTCATAAGAAAATATGACGCAAAAAACCCCTATGATCTCACATTGGTCATGCTCGTTATTTGTTTTGTAAAGCCTATTCTTTAGCAAAGATTAGGTGCGACACCCTCTTACGCTAAAGTCAATAATGTAGAGACTAGCATATAAACAAAATGCTAAGTCGTTGTTCACTAAATAAAACATTAATTACAATGTCCATGAGTGATTCTACAAGAATGATACATAAGATGTTGGCCTAGATGACTTCTCATTGTTCACTTTGAAGCATAATAATGCTATGGTGATGTTCACAATGGTTCAATTCAAGCCATAACAATTGGATGTTATGGGGAACCTTAACAATGATTGAAAAGTTAAAAAAACCTAGAATTTTCGGTTTTTCAGCATGCGGACCAATCATTGTGTGAACCGGTTCATCAACTTTTAGACCGGTTTTTGAGGTTTTGTTTATGGCCACGGATTCCTAACATCCAAGCCTACTTATTTACAAAATTTTGTGGCATTTGCAGACGTGGAAGGTAGTGAACCGCTCAATATCAATGTTCACTGATGTCCTTGACTCCGACGGCTAGTTTGGAAATTTTTCGGCCGGTTCTGTCGTTGAGGCTAGCGATTTCTGAATTCTAACTTCTATGTCTACCTATTTACAAAATTTGGTAGCGTTTGGAGCTTTGGAGAATAGTGAACTATTAAAAGAAGTGTAAAACAAAGGTCTGTTAATGCTGGCGGTCGATTCAACTGGTTTCTTTTTTACTGGTCCCGGCGGTGAGGCTAGCAGTTTTTTTTTGGACTTGTAAGACCAACGACTATGGGTTGTAGCTGAGTCGTAGTTTTACTTATTCATCTTTATCCACCATCATTCAAATCTTTATGTTACGGTTGTAACAGTATGCATATTTGTTAACGGATTGAGTTAACGTTCTATAATCGATATTGTCCATATGTTATACGTGCCAAATTGCACCTCCACAAGCGCAAAATGATGGGTTATTTGATTAATATTGTCTTTGAATAAGACATAAGCTTCCAACTATAGTCTGCTTCTATAGAAACCTTGACAGGCGATCTCTTTTATGTCATTTTGATAAGCTAATTTTCTTGTCGTTAGGAGGAGATAAGAACAAGAATGTTCAAGTAGAACGACTTGAAATTGTCGTGGTTTGTCCCTACTATGTCTCATCAAGTTTTTTAAAGTGACGAGATCACATACACATACCTGCAAGGATTTATCTATGGATACGAGGACATCTTGATGTTCGGATAGGAGAACATGTTGATTTCCTGATAAGAGGCCATGTCGTCACCCATAGATGGTGGCATGGTGACGCCACAAAAGTGATAAATGGTGTCACTAGGTCGTGGCTCCTTGGTTCGATACATACTCGGCAAGGAAGAATACAAGTTTGGCACAACTTAATCGTTTGATAAATGATACTCATTCGTCTGTTAATACTGGATTATGGTTATCATTAAGGGACGCCTCAATGTCAATATCAATCCATATAGAGATCTCTACACTTAAAAATTACACCGATGTACATGATGACATGGTGAGTTTGATATCGAACCATACTTCGTTGAGAAAATATTAAAGTTGTAAATTGACCTAAATGGAAAGATGTGATACAATTTAAACAAAAAGATAGTGCTTTGATTAGGTGACACCGACACCCCAAGCGTAAACTCTATCAGTTATGTCCTTATTAGAAAGTGTAGTGAGAAAATGAGTTTAGACTTACCTTCTAGCGCAAGGTCCCTCAAAAATTCCATGTAATCAACTACAATGAGATATACTCTCGTAATAGATGTCATTGCACTCTACTACCTTGTCAGTTTGATCGTTTCCGAAAAATTGAATAAACAGTTTGTGGTCACAACTTATCTCTGTTGGGAACTAAGATATGTACATAAAGATCTTGAATAGATCGGTTTTCACCCAAATCAAGTGGCTCCTGTCCATGGAGCGCGTTTGCAAGGTATTTGCTAAGTATTTACTTAATTAGGGAAGAGATATGAAGAATTATGCCCATTTACGTGTAAATTCTAGATGAATCGTGATGAACTCCTGTTAAACTAAGAGATGCCACTAATCCAAAATTAAGAATGAAATGATCTTGGGAATACTTGGTCTCGAAAGTAAGGACCGTCATTAATGATGTTTATTCATATGTCGGCTTAAGGCAATCTAAAGGATGATGAAGTTATGCCTATATGTATCCCTTGATTGGTTGAAGTGTTGAGAAGACATGTTTCGTCCATATGACGAAGAAGTCTAGAAGAAATCCTCTATCTAAGTACGGTAGCACATTCATGTACTTGTTACAATATGCTCAACTCAACATCTCATTCACTATAAACTTGTAAGGCCAAGTTCTCCTTAGTTTTTCAACTCTCTTCCTAACGGTCGAGCATTTTCGCTCCCCTTTAAATGAGTGTGAATGAATATCAAGGTAGTGGCCGGTCAACTTTCACGGGACTTACATGATAGCCCACTTGTTGAAAAATTCGAAATTGGTACATTGGAAAGGTCAATGTGTCTACTTTCTAAGGACACCAACCATTTGATCACACCTATCATATTGAGTGAGTTATGGATATTTTCGTAAAGATAGGACGGATCTGTCTGAGAATCTGCTTTGGCAGAATAGTCAACTTTGACAGAGCTTTGTGATCAGCTCAAAATGAACAAGGTTATGGACCTTGTATAGTTGGAAAGCTACATGTATCTAGTTACCAGAACTTTGTACGGTTTGTCCATACCTATTTTATCAAAGACGTTATGACTATTTAAGTACACGAAGGTCATGCCATGCATGAATATGATTTTCAACACGAACTTATGTTTTGAGTTGATAGGCAACTTTCTTCTTAAAGATTAAAGTAATGTTAAGCATATGAAGTCTGATCTAAGGATGTTGTGGCTGGATTTAATGACTAAATAGTTGTCCAAGTCTACTTTTGAAGTATGTGAAGTGTATTAGCTTGCGTCATTTATCTGTACTCTGAGATTGAGTTACCAATCAGGGGGAGTCGTTGTGTAGACATCACATGTTATCTTCAATTATAGTTGGTGCATTGTGCTATTTCTCTCTTAGTCCAAGTCTTTTGTTTTACCCACGAGGTTTTTGTTTTACTTGGAAAGGTTTTTACCGAGGCAACCATAAGCACCGTGAAGTATTAGGGACGCAACACAAGGGGAAGTGTTTAAGAAAATTATGTTTTCACTCTTCTGATATGTGTCTTGTCCTAATACACGTAAGATTGGTTATTCCGGTTTCCTTATTAGAATAGATTATAGTTGATAGATCTTCTAGATCCTTCGAAAGACTCTATGTAATGTCTATAAATAAGTCTTTCTATTAATGAATGAGTAGACCGTTATTCTCGTTATCTTTTCTTTTTCAACACTCATAAAAGTCTTTCTATTAATGAATGAGTAGACCGTTATTCTCGTTATCTTTTCTTTTTCAACACTCATAAAATAAGCCCTCTTTAACACAGATTTTCCAATTATGGATACAATATATAGTTCAGAGAAACCTCAACTTATGAAAGTCAAATTGAGAAGCTAACTTGTAGCAACATATTGCGGAAGGTCAAGCATGGTGTTTACTATGTATTATGCTTTGTTTTAAGAGAGCTTCAACATTAAGAAGGCTTAGGGGATATTTGCCTTCAATTTGACCAGCTGATAAACTAATTAACATTGATCGCTGCACAAAGAATCGCCAAATTAATTAATGGATGGCAATTGATAAACATAGTCTATTAAGTTATATATTATAGATCCAATTCCATCAAATCTATAGTCACTGGGAATTAATTGGACATCTCTAGCCCTAAATATAATTAACACTATTCCCATATTCCCATTCCATCTAATCTCTAGCCCTAACGGGGTTAATCACTATGAGTGAGGATGCAGTACGTGGTCTTAAAATTAGGGCTAGTGGGAATTGTCCCTTGCTTTTAAGAATCAAGAATAATAATTCACGTATGTACAGAAGAACCTCAGTGGCTTGAACATACCCTATGCATGCATGCAGTGGCGGATCCAGCCCAAGGCTTGCCTGGGCTGGAGCCCAGATGAGATTTTGGGCCAAAAGTTCTACCATACCCAGTAAAAAAAAAACCCTACGACTGTGTCAAGTGTATAGATCCCTCAGTCCCTCCAGCCATACGATTGATACGAAAGAGTCTCACTCTCAGATCGCCAGTCACCTGCTCGTAGTCCGCATTGGTCCGCGCCTCCGCCAGCTCAACTGCTCCTCTAGTCCTCCTGCTCGGTTGCTCCTCCAGTCCTCCTGCTCGGCTGCTCCGCCTGCTACTCGCTGTCTGCTCCACTGGCTCCACCTGCTGCTCTGCAACCTTTGCTCCTAGGCTGCTGCGGTCTTGGCTCCTGGCCGCCTGCTCTGCTCCTCCTGCTTGGCTGCTCTGCCTGCTGCTCTCCTGCTACTCCTCCTGCTCAGCTGCCTATGCCTGCTGCGCTGCTCCGCGCCTCCGCCTGCTCGGCTGCTCCTACAGACCTCCTGCTCGGCTGCTCTGCCTACTACTCGTTGTCTGCTCCACTGGCTCCGCCTGCTCGGCTGCTCTGCGGCCTCCGCCTACTACTTTGCAGCCTCTGCTCCTAGGCTGCTGCTATCTTGCCTCTTAGTCGCCTGCTCTGCTCCTCCTGCTTGGCTGCTCTGCCTTTTGCTCTGCTCCTGGCTTCCTACTTTGCTCCTCCTGCTCTGCGTCCAGCGGTCCAGGTGTGTATAACTGTATAAGTGTATTCTTAATTTTTTATTTCTTATTACTTGTGTTCATTCTGGGTATTTGTATTCTTTGAGAGTCTGAGACCATTGTATTTGTGTTCCTTCTGGGTATAAAATTGGAAGTCAATTGAATGAACTAGGCTGCTGGTATGCTTATTCAATTGAATTGTTGTCTTGTTAAGTTTTGCATTACTGAATTGCTAAAAATTTTATTTGGAATTACAGAATGTCAAATGAACAAATTAATCGTGTCGAAAGGCCTTGATCAAAGATATCAGCACATGGTTTAGTAAAGTTCAACAGTCATCATGTTCAAGTTCACAAGCCTCTATAAGCATTCCAATTACTATTGGAATAACTGAAGAACCGTCTTCAGAGTCTCCTTTATTTGGGTCTCAGAGGAATGAGTTTGATCCATATGGCAATGTCAATGCCATTGAACGTGATCCGGGCAAATGGTATCCTTTATGGAAGTATCATGTGAATCAACGTGAAGCCGTTCGAAAAGCTTACATTGCATTAGGTCCATGCCAACCTAAGCTGAAACATTATCCTCTTTCACTTCATGGGGCACAAAATCGTAAGTTTAACTTTGATTGGTTTGAAGGTCATTCATGGCTTGAGTACTCGGAAGATCAAGACAAGATATATTGTTTCCCTTGTTTTCTTTTTTATAAAGAAAACCCTCTTCATTCTGCTTTTACTGTAGATGGGATGAGAAATTGGAAGCAAAAGAGTGTGCTTACAGTACATATGGGGTCTATAGGGAGTCCACATCATGAAGCCATGGAGAAATGACACCTCTTGAGAAATTTGGCTACATAAATTGAGAGAGTTTTTGTGAAAAGAACAACAAAAGTGGTAGAGCATAATCGATTTAGATTGAAGGCTGCAATAGAGGGTGTGAGACTTCTAGCAAACCAAGGACAAGCTTTTAGGGGCCATGATGAATCTGAAAGCTCTCTTAATGCTGGAAATTTTAAGCAAGTTTGAAAGTTTTATGAAAGAATGGCTAGTGATGATGATAGGGTTATATTGCAGAATGCTCATGGAAATGCCAAGTACATCTCTCCATCTATTCAAAAGCAGCACTAAATATTGGAGATAGTCAAAGTTCTTGGTATGTTCAATCTACAAGTGGAAAATATGCGTGGTCAAGGATATGACATAGCTAGTAACATGAGTGGTATTTGGAATAGCATACAGACATTGTTTCTTGAAGATTGTCCCTATGCATACTATGTTCATTGTTTTGCTCACCGTTTGCAACTAGCTCTAAATGGTACGGCTAAGGGCGTTCATGATACATATCGCTTCTTTTCTATAAAAAATGGGAGACAGCGAGAACCCTGGTTAAGAGAGAAGCCAGAGGAGTTTACAATTCTTTCATCGTTGTTAAGGGATAAGTGTCAAAACCCGCCCCGAATTTCACCCTGAAACCCGAGGTGAGTCCTGTGGGGACCACCTCCAAGGAAAATTTACCGAAGGACTCGGCAAACCTCTCTTGAAAATGGACAACCCAAACTCGGAAGAACAAAAATAAAGAACCAATAAATTAACATTCTCCGCTACAACCCAAAAGTAGCCATAATAAGTTATACAGAAATCCCAACAGTATTCAGAGCTACTAAAAAATTAAAAACACAGCAGAAGCTAACAATCTCCTAGTAGATTAAACAGATACCCTACTGGCGAAATATAGCAGATAGATGGGTCACTATACCTCGATGTCGCCTTCAACACCTCACGCGAATGCTGCAGACTGGACATTTTTAAAAAATGAAGAGCCCAGGGAAAAATATTCAAAAACGTCAGAGTGATGGACAAAAGCAAAACCGACAACAAATAAATATTTTCCCAAAAATACTTTCAAAGAAAACGCTTTACCAGCGATAGCTTAAAAGCTTAACTCGAAAATTCAAAACTGGTGTCTAGCCTCGTTAGACTCCCAAACTTTAGGGAAAATGGCCTCTCAGGCTAGAATATTATATATATATATCAGTATGTATTCACACTCGACTATCTTTTGTATGATATCTATGAATAAGCTCAAAAAATAGATAAACATACAAGACTACGACGCTGGCGTCTAACGCTCACGTCACCCCATACTGGAATTGTACCTCAGTATGGGGGAAACGTCCGAGTGATATATATACATGCTGATTCCTTGTACGAATTCTATGAATGAATTCAAAGAATAGAAAGTCGTACAAGGCTACGACGCTGGCGTCTAATGCTCACGTCACCCAATACTGGAATTGTACCTCAATATGGGGGAAAATCACGTATATCTAGCTAGCATTTAATCATATACATATTATTCTCATAAACAACTACATATGAGTATAATCATCGAAATTCTCAATTTCGGGAAATTTCCAACAACAGAAAATTATTCACCAAAAAGCATTTAAGCATATTATTTAAAATTAAGGTCCACTCACAAATTAGGCCTAAGCCTAATGTCGGTCGGAGGCCTCGTCAGCTCGAGCCTCCTCGCATCCTGTTCCAAAAACATAAATAAATCCTTAATTAACAAACAAACGCTTAAAGAAAATAGGTGTAATTAAAAAGGAGCTCCGCGCGCTAAATCATGCCTATCGCCCAAAAATCTTTAATTCACTACCAACTAAAAAAACCTCCACAAAAATCTTAACCGACATCCTCTAAACATCTTCCACCTTTCTAACCTTAAATAATCACATGGCCGGATTTTAACTTATTAATCCGTCAAAAATACCAAACTTAAAAAATTCTCAAACCTATCCAAAACTCCTCCAAAAATTATAAAACTTATTCCAATAAACTCCTCACAAAATTCCCTACAAAAAACATTTTTCTCGGCGGCTAGCTCCGGCGACCTCCAATGCCTACCAAAATTTGACAGCATCTTCCTCTCAACCTCCTCTACAACTTTCCTAACTACCACAACACCAATTCCAAGCCGGATTAATCAATCCTATGTGTGGGGTGACGTGAGCGTTAGACGCAAGTGTAGTAGCTTTGTATGATATCTACTTTATTCAAGTTATTCATAGATATCGTACAAAGGGTTAGGTGAGTGTGCATACATACTATATATATATATATATATATATAATATCCTGCTTGAGATGCAATTTCTTAAAGTTTGGGAGTCTAGCCAGGCTGGACCCCAGTTCATAATCTTTCCAGTGGAGCTCTTGTTTTTGCCGCTGATGAAGCGTTTTCTTTGAAAGCATTTTTGGGGAAATATTTATTTGTTGTCGGAATTGTTTTGTCCACTCACTCTAACTTGTTGAATATTTTCCCCTACGCTCTTCGTTTTTAAAAATGCTCAGTCTGCAGAGTTTGTGTGAGGTCTAGCAGGAGACTTAAAAATGCTCAACTGTGAGTCTCCGAAAAATCTAGAAGTTCTATCAACTGTAATTTATTCTAATAAGGAAACCGGATTAATCAATCCTATGTGTATTAGGGTAAGACATATAACAGAATGACGAAAATATAATTTCCGTAAATACTCCCCCTTGTGTTGCGTCCCTAATACGATATGGTGCTTATGGTGTTGCCTCGGTAAAAACCTTGTCAGGTAAAACAAAAACCTCGTGGGTAAAACAAAAGACTTGGATGAAGGGGAAAAGAGCACAATGCACCAAATACAATTGAAGATAACATGTGATTCATGTAGACTCCCCTTGATGTCTACACAACGACTCCCCCTGATTGGTAACTCAATCTTGGAGTACAGATAAATGGCGCAAGTCAATGCACTTCACATACTTCAAAAGTAGACTTAGGCAACGATTTAATCATTAAATCCAGCCACAACATTCTTAGATCAGACTTGCTATGCTTAGCATTACTTTGATCTTTAATGAGAAGGTTGCCTAACAACTCAAAACATAAGTTCGCGTTGAAAATCATATTCATGCATGACATGACCTTCGTGTACTTAAACAGTCATAAAGTCTTCGATACAATAAATATAGACGAACCGTATAAAGTTCTAGAAACTAGACACACGTAGCTTTCCAACCATCAAGGTTCATAACCTAGTTCATCTTGAGCTGATCATAAAGCTCTGTCAAAGTTGACTGTTTTGTAAAAGTAGATTCTCGGATAGATCTGTCATACTTTACGAAAATAGCCATAACTCACTTAATATGATAGATGTGATCAAATGGTTGGTGTCACTGGAAAGTAGACACATAGACCATTCCAATGGTACCAATTTCACCATTTTCTAACGAGTGGGCTATCATGTAGGTCTCGTGGAAGTTGACCTACAAAACTGGGTAAATTCTGATTTCATTGTTAATATGTCTTTCTGTAAGAATGAATAAGCCACAACCTTTCATCGAATGAATCATTGTCATTACATTGGCGTTGCGTGGGCGCATCCGGCCACTACCTTGATATTTCTTCACACTCATCTAAGAGGGAGCAAATTTGCTCAACCGTTAGGAAGAGAGTTGAAAGACTAAGGAGAACTTGGCCTTACAAGTTTATAGTGAATGAAATGTCTAGTCAACATATTGTAACAAGTACATGAATGTGCTACCATAGTTAGATGGAGAATTTCTCTCAAGACTTCAACCGATCAAGGGAAACATATAGACATAACTTCATTGTTCTTTAGCTTGCCTTAAGCCGACTGATGAATAAGCATCATCAATATTGGTCCTCACTTTTGAGACCAAGTATTCCTAAGATCCTTTCATTTTTAATTTTGGATCAGTGGCATCTCTTAGTTTAACAAGAGTTCATCATGATTCATCCAGAATTTACATATAAATAGACATAATTCTTCATATCTCTTCCCTAATCAAGTAGATACTTAGCAAATACCTTGCAAATACGCTCCGTGGTCAGGAACCACTTGATTTGAGCGAAAGCCAATCTATTCAAGATCTTTATGTACATCTCTTAGTTCCTAATAAAGAAAAGTTGTGACCACAAATTGCTTGTTCAGTTTTTCAGAAACTACCAAATTGGCAAAGTAGTGGAGTGCAATGACATCCATTACGAGAGTATATCTCATCGTAATCGATTCCAGGGCATTTGTGAGAGACCTTGCGCCAGAAGGTGAGTCTAAACTCTTTTTCTCACTATGCTTTCTAACAAATACATAATTGATAGAGTTTACACTTGGGGTGTCGGTGTCACCTAACCAAAGCATTATCTCTTTGTTTAAACAGGATCTCATCTTTCCATTTAGGCCAATCTACAACGTTGGTATTTTCTCAACGAAGTATGGTTTGATATCAAACTCATTAAACCACGTCATCATGTATACCGGTGTAATTTCTAAGTGTAGAGATCTCTAGATGGATTGGTATTGACATTAAAGCTTTCCCCAATGGTGACCATAATCCAGAAAATAATAGACGAATGAGTATCATTGATCAAATGATCAAGTTGTGCCAAACTCACATTCTTCCTTGGCGAGTATGTATCGAACCAAGTGGCCTCCCCCTAAATCGTGGGAGTCAAAGCCTAGCAACACCATCTACCACATTTGTGGTGTCACCATGCCACCATCTATGGGTGACGACATGTCCTCTTATCTGGACATCAACATGTCCTTATCTGGACATCAATCCTTGCAGGCATGTTTGCAGCATGTATATGTGATCTCGTCACTTTAGGGAACATGATGAGACACAGTAGGGACAAACCACGACAATTCCAAGTCGTTCTACTTGAACATTTTTGTTCTTATCTCCCCCTAACGACGGGAAGACTGACTCATCAAAGTGACATAAAAGAGATTTCCTATCAATTTCCTTATATAAGCGGACTATAGTCGAAAGTTTATGTCTTATTCAAAGACAATATCCATCATAAATAACCCATCATTGTGCGCTTGTGGTGGGGCAATATGACACATACAACATGTGGACGATATAGATTATAGAACGTTAACTCAATCTGTTAACAAATATGCGTATAACATATTCGTATATATAGAGACGAATTTAGAGACAACAGTCTTATGTCAAGACATAGAAACCGAAATATGTTAACAATTTCGATAGAGATTAAAAAAGGTATTGGAATATTTTAGAGTGCATTATATATATGACGTGTAGTACTACATAGATGGATGAAACAAGGCTTAAAACATGCTAAAACTTGGCACCGCCGCCAACGGCCCACTATTGGATCTTGTAGAGAAAGAAAATGATTTTTCAACATCCAATTTTGGATGACATTTAGCGTAACGTAATTTTCTTTTTACAATTATGAATCCAGTAAAGAGTGTAGAAGACTACTCTTGTTTGTAATGTCTTTATAATTGTATATGTGTGCATTGTGCCACACTTGACATTACAAATCCTCTTTTGATCCAAAACCGATGTGCATTGCGCAACATCATGATATTTAACCTTTAGAAACACCACCTGATAATAACTGGTGGTCCAATGTAATCTAATGTAGTGTCATGCTATAATGCGATATATTGCATTAACATATAGCTTATGTAGATCGAACCATATGTGTCAAACAAAATCTGAATATATATGCCAACAATGATAACGAGGTCTTCACCAAGAATTTAATTCAAAACATAACGACTAAGTAACTTTAGTCAAATATGTGAGGTGTATGCCTTCACAAAACTTGAAAAAATTAACGGATTTGTAGTCACTTAGACTATTAAACCGAAGTCATATGCTTCATATCTTCCGCAATGTATCTTTTGCTTTTAAAATCCGTAACTGTGAGAATAATGTTCTCATCTTCTTCCATATATATAATGAGTTTCTTGTCGGAAGAACTCCATATATTTCTTGTGTATTGACCATGTTATTGTTTTCTTTACAATTAATGAACAGATGTAGAACCACATCAATAACAAGATTTTTCTTTCATTTACTGGCTCAATCTTTTTATGACATATAGGTTTCGAGGTGTTGCTTCTTATTCTTTTCAGAACTCGTGACATGAAATTCGTCATTTTTTTTATGTCAAATTCAGGGCTCATATTTCAGTCAAATATTTCAACAACAAGATGGAAGATTAACCATTATCAAGATACGATAATTAATTCCAAATATTGAATTAGATCAAGACCAAGGTTTATGGTAACTGAATTCTATATAAACAGTGACAAATTCCGTCACAAAACGATATTAACCACGACAATTTCAGTCGCAAATTGATGTTTGTCCCTTTATTAACCACGACAATATTTCGTCGTAATACCGTGACTTGTCAAATCGTTACAAATTTCAACTTTGATATGAGGGGTCCAAATCCCACAATATCGTCTCACGTTATAAAGAAAGGTGAGATGTAGAAGAAGGCTATGAAGCCCGGTTATGAAATTAAAATTTTAAAAGCGACGACTTTTATAAAAGCTTACGTGCTAATTTGCCGTGTAAGCGAAGTTGCATTTGTAATTTTCATGCTTACTTCCATGCTACGAAGTTACCCTCGTAATTCCAAGCGATCTGTCGCACGAAAAATTTCATGAAAAATAAAAAATATGGTTAGTCATATTCACCATATATATGAAAACAGTAAAACTAATTAAATAGTTACTAAACATAAACTGTTTTTACTCTGAGGCAAACAAAATTTTACCCGGAGGGGCAAAAAAGTTGGATCCTCGAATCCGGCTTGAGCAAATCTGGTTCGGATCTAGTCTGCATCAGCGGTCAGTGGGCGGACATGGTGCCGGGCAGGCGACGCCGAGAGACGGGCGCACGGCTGGTCGTAGATCCGACGTGGCCGAGAGGAGACGCTGGGTTGCCCGCTGATGGTGGAGCGACGGACGTGCGCGAGCTGGGTTAAGGGTCGGCGCCGGTGGAGCTCTGAGATCGAAGGGGCTGAGGTGAGCGCCGATGGAGGCTGAAGGTCGTCGGGGCACGCAATTGGTCGTCGGGGACCGCTCAGGCTGGATCTTGGTTGCTGGATCTGGGAAGGTGGGTGCCCAGGGAAGAAATCTGGGTGCAGGGCAGAAATTGATTGGGTACGGCAAAGTTTATCGTTTTTTTTTTTTAGGTTTCGTTATTAAGCTCGGGGTAGAGCAAAGTGCTAATAACATGTTAAAGGAGAAAAGATAATGAAAATAACAATTTATAGGTATTACATAGAGTCTCCCGAATGATCTAGAAGTTCTATCAACTGTAATCTATTCTAATAAGAAAACTGGATTAATCAATCCTACGTGTATTAGGGCAAGACACATAACCAAAGGACGGAAATATAGTTTCCTTAAACAATAATCTATTTATAATTCATATATGTATTACAAATAATGTAATTAATTAATTAATTAATAAAAATAAATAAAACCGGCGCGGGTTAACCGGATTGAAATTTTCCCAATCCAAATCCAGTCCACTTTCATATATGAGGACTCAAGTACCACTTTAAGCTCACATTTTACCACTTTAAAGACACATGATTACTAATGTTGTAACTAGAAAATTTTACAACTTTAAGGACTCATATTACAACTTCGATGACTAGTATTACTAGTTTGAATACTTAATTTACAAAGTTGATGCGTTACATCTTTTACATTTATTAACACATTATAGAATTTTTCTAAGAGTTAGGCCTGAAGTGTTATGGGCTCAGGGTTTGAAACTATAAATCAAGTCATAATCTATTTATGGTTCATATATGTATTACAAATAACATAATTAATTAAATAAATAAAACCGGTGCGGGTTAATCGGATTGAAATTTTTCCAATCCTAATCCAGTCCATTTTCATGCGGGTTGAAGTTTTCTCAATCCACTACAACCGATGCGGTTTGAAATACGGTTTGAACCAATACGGTATGTTGCATGCGGTACCACATTTCCGTGTGAAGTACCCAACTCTAGTATTTCATATCCTTGAAGGATTTGGATTTGTCAATTGTTCCACTAATACCAATTTACTTAATTCATTTGTATATGATGGGATTTCAATAAATTTGGTTGTTATATATTTTGTAACAATTAGCCAACAAGAATAAAATTGTCCAACATGTTATTGTACAATGATTAAAGCACGATGAGTCGACTCTACACCACACTTTTTATCAAAAAGAACTATCGATGTAGGACAATCTCCTGCCAGGAAGTACCCAAAAACATGTCACAAAACATTGAGTTCTAATGGAATAAGATACTCATTACATTTGTTCTTAGTTGTTTTTTTTAATTTAAAATGGATGTACATATATTAGAACTCAATGTTTTTTTTTTGTTCTTAGTTGTTGAAGTACTAAATTTAAAATGGTTCACGAGAAAGAAAAAAGATTCATAGGTCGAGTGTTGTACATTGTAAAAATCATTTTTCCTAAAGAGAAAACAAACTAATACTGTTGACGAAATTAAGAACCAATGTTTAAGAGAGTTTTTAGCTTCAAGTTTATTAGCATAACTGAGCCTGCAAATTTCCTTAGAATTACACCTTGATGCCGAACTAAAGACATAGAGATGATAACTAATTGCCTCCTATACTTGCATCCTTAAGCCTTCGCAAATACTCTCACACTGAACCACTAAACCTTTTAGCCTCTCCTGAAAACCCTGCATATTTACATTCTTATTTTTCAGCCTTTTGCTGATACCTCCAAACTTGTAATGTTTCATCATAAAGCACCTTTGAGGAAGTTTAAGCACAACCTTCTCCATGCCTCCCTATCTGGTTCACGGGCAAGCACTTTCGACTTCAACTCCTCGGTTTCAGAATCCTAGATCGTAAGTTTCATTAAACAAGAATGTTACTATTATTGTGGCAGCTATATAATGCAAGAATACTAGAGAAATGAAATAACTACTACGTACCAAGATGAAGTTAAGTTTGAAAAGACGATCAATAAGGTTAAGAAGAATGTCTTTGGTGTATTCAGGGTGGCCTTGGATGCCCATCATGTGATCACCATACCTGAACATCTCAACTCCAGTTTTTTCAGACCAGGCAATTAGCTCAGCCTTTGGTGGAAGCTCCCACACCTAATTTGAAGCACAAATTAGTCCACATTTCACAGGTATAATATGTTTTTAGGGTTTGATTGCATGATAAATACACACCTCATCTCGATGGATCTCATAGATGGAGAGAAGAGCTGGAATGTTGAGAGAGGAGAGAACCTTGCAAGACGATGACAAGTGGACAGTTCGGATTCCGATATCCCACCCTGTGATGGCTCTGCCTGATTTTCCACCCAATGCACGACTTAATATCTAATTCAATCACAAAACTCAGTTAGTTGGCTTATCATATCAGCAGCATAATACACAGAGAGATTTTACAGCTCATTGTGAACTAAAGGAGGAAAGCAGCCCTTCAAAAAAAAGAAAGAAGGAAAGCAGAATCCAAATATCAAGATAGTAACAGAAAGAAATGGACCCGAGCAACCCAGTCTTGAAATAAAGGTGGATAAGATGACAGATTGACAGAACAACACTCACGCAGTTGCAACAAATCATTTCACTTGATAGACAAGTATAACCAACCAATTCCCTTGTTAATAAGGATAACTGCCATAGAACCCTGCTTAGGTGTAACATTCGTCGTAATATTCTCATTCTCGAACCAACGCTAGCTTGCACGCTCAATCTTTACAAGTGTGACATTTACACATGCATAATGCATTGCGTGTGTGCCGGAACTAGCTAGTTTTACATGCGTTTTTCGGATCATAAACAGTTGTAAGAAGCATTGGCTGTGCTAATTATACATAGCAATATATCACGGCCAAAACACAACCGGAAATCACTTGCTAAAGGGACACACCACGTATTTCCAAGAGTTTAAATCAGAGAGCCACACAAGATACTTGACGGCAGGCACCGGCGTAACTAGCTTACGACCCCCCCCCCCCCCCCCTCCCCCCTCATTTTTTAAAGATGTCAATTAATGTCATGCTATTAGTAAAATTGTATGGTTATTATTATAATTGGCACCCTCAAAGTTTTTGAAAAATGTCAATTAATAATATTCTATTAGTATGATTGAATGGTTATGATTATAATTGTATAAGTCTAGCTTCATTTTCATATAATATTAAGATTATGAAAAAAACAATATTATTACTTTTAATTAAAACATAATTTTGTCAAAACAATTTTAAAATTATTATAGATATCTTTTTACGTTTATTATATTTCGACCTCTAAATATACGATTCTGGCTCCACCGTTGGCTCCAGGCACCATGTAAACCCAACCTTCAGACTTCAGAGTTATTCTAATTCTAATTAATTAATTAGTTGCCAAGAAGATAAGGATATTATAATTAATTTAGGAAGACGTCAAATATGAATTATATTTCTCTGACAAGGGACTTTATCACGTGCATTGCATGTCTCTATCTTATTGGAACATTATCATCTTAATCCAGTCATCTTCTAAAAAAATCTATCTATTATTTCATAGCTGTTTTCATTTCTAGATAATATCTCACATATATATTGGAGATTTTAGGGTGAGTTGGGACTCTTGGTCCAGCATTTGGTTGCCTAAATCTAAAATGTGATCAATTAGTGGGCACCAACTACTACTACTACTACATGTTACCCTAAAATACAAAAGCCAGGCATATTGTCACCCTCTGAGACAGCGGGATTAAAATAAGGGACCAGCTGCAAACTAAGGGAAGGTCCCCTAAAATATGTGGCAAATTTTTTTGGCATGTCAATTCTAAAATGTCTACTCTAAAACAGAAACCATAGTTGTTACATCAGTGATTGGTAAAAAATAGAAAACGAATCGATTTCCATTGTCATGTAATACGCATTATTCTATAAAGAACGGACAAAGTTTATATTGAAATCATTTTAGGGATTGTTCACAATTTAAAAAACAAAATACATGATAGTATCTT
Source organism: Fragaria x ananassa (assembly GCA_034370585.1). Lineage (NCBI taxonomy): Eukaryota > Viridiplantae > Streptophyta > Magnoliopsida > Rosales > Rosaceae > Fragaria > Fragaria x ananassa. The sequence continues at coordinate 15,639,996 of CP139769.1, read as the reverse complement.
GAACATTTCTCCAAAAGTGAGTTCGAATATGACATAATTTCAATTTATTTTTTCAAATACGTCGCATCAAACACGTCTTTTTTCCTTCATTTGCTACATGAGGCCAAACATTTTGGAAAGATATAGTACGTGTTGTTCTAACTTTTTCGGCTTTAAACTAGGTTAAATCTACATTAGGTACTCTAGCGCTAAAGCAATACAACATGTTCACCTAGAGCACATGATTTTCTACATACTCCCCTACGTAGGTATTATGGTGAAAAGGAAAATTACTCGCAAATCCTATCATGTCTGGTGGTTTCCATAATCCGATTATTCTCATCGATTAAACAAAAATGTTGCGAACAACAAAAATACAGTATGAGAAATTCAAGAGTAAGAAGAAAACATTAGGAAACGTAAACAGTTTGCCATGACTCATGATCAGTCATCTCTGTTGGCATGCGACGTCGTTTTCTTCAAACTCACCGTCAGGCAAGTTACACCGTCAGCTACAACTCCAAGTGGCAGCAACCGAAAAAGATCGAATAGCGCGTGGAATACACCGGCTGAAGGGGATGAGTCAAGAAAGAAGATATAATAATATTATACGACAGAATCACACAAACCCACTTGGGAACCAATCACATCGCGGACGTACGATGACTGAACCACTCACACGTGAGATTTCGGTCTGATGGACCACACACCAGCCACTTGGGCGCACATCAAAATCGCCTTCTGGTTTCTTCTCAGAACCACGCGCGTGATTACAGCTAAATGCCCATCTTAAACATGCCTTATTAATAGTTTTCTGGAGATTTCGTTTTCGTAAACGCCAGCCATTAATTACTTAAATCGAACCTAATTCTTTATTACCAAAAAAGTAATCACAATGAGAAAAGACTATCGTACCCTTATCAAACCCAGGCTTGCCTTCTATTTCCAGAATCAGGGAAGGAAATAAGAAAACAAGACCAAATATGCAATGAAGAAATTAACGGGTTGGCATGTACCTGATGGCCGAAGCAAATTCCGAGGACTTTGATCTTGAGCGAGTCCAATCTGGTCAAGAGGGTGAGTAGCCTGCAGATCCAAGCGTCATTCCCATGAGCATCTCTGCTACTCCCGGAGATGACAAACCCGTCGTAGCTCTCGACATCGTCGTCGTCGGGAAACTCACCGCAGGCCACGCGGTAGAGGTCCCAAGTCTCGCCTTCCTCCGCCAGCATTTTCCGAAACACCCCGAAATACCCTCCGTACATCTTCTTCACAAAGTCCGTGTCCTCTGCGCACAGCAGAACCCCAAATTTCTTCCCTCCCATTCTCAGTTGGGAAAATGTGGAATTTGAGAAGAGAAAGACGAAGGTTGAAACTAAGAGGACTTTGCTGGTGACAGAGCAAGAGAGAATGCCAGATGGGTGTTCTTGAGAAATACCAGTGGTGCTCTTGGTTTTAAACTGGTGGGTTTTCAAAAACACCCATGTTTAGACACCTATATTACTGTATTAACACGCGTATTTGTTTTGCCGAATCTGCCCTCGAATGCTTCTTGTTTTTCTTATGTTTTGTTTTTTTGTTTTTATTTACAAGTTACAGAAATATGTTGGGTACAGTGAAAATGAATCTGGATGAGAATATGGTCCAAATTTGAAGCAGAGATGAAACTCTTCACGCAAAGCTCCCTTGTTTTTGGTTCTTTTTTTCTGGCTTTTTTGCATAATTTTGGGGCGTGATTGGGTTATTTGGGGAATTAAAAATTGTGAGCAAAATTTTTAAAATTAATGGGGCGTTGATTTTAAAGAAGAAATTTGGTGATCTGTGTGATGTGTTAGTTTGATGCAAATTGTTAAAGAATGGAGTTCATCTTTTGGAGGTAATCCATTCATTAATTTAATGACAAAATTGCCTTTAAGTTCAAAAAAAAAAAAAAAAACTTAATTATATTGAGCTTCATGAATATGGTCTTCCCGGTGAGAGAAAATGTTTTAGTTTACTAGAATTATAGCCATTGGCTCTAGGAGAGCGAGCTTCATTAGAGGTCATGACGGCGCTGAGGCAAAAAGATGAAACGAGTTCTTGAGGCTTTTGAGTTTTGAGAGAACTGAGAAAATTGATATGTTAAACCGTAATTTTTAGTTAACCAAGAATAAAAGGATCCAAAAATATCTGTTAGGCATATTAAATTAGATGAGATTTGAGGAAGAAAGAAGAAATTAATTGAAAGGTGATTGAGGAGGAAGATAAGGATGCAAGACGTTTGGCCTTTTGTATGAGATCCCGCATTACCCCGGGGAGCGAGGGGAGATAATGTGCCCTAAACATTCAAAATCTCATATAGTCCAACATATTACATATATAACGGAAAACAAGAAAGACAACAAAATTCGTGTAAATGGTACTTGGCGGAAAACTTTTGCAGTGGCAACATTGTTGACAGTGGGTGCTAAATAAGGATGGCATGCTCTTGGAGTTTGGCTTTCAGGTCATACAGTCACGGTGTCCTTGTTGTGCTTGTATCAATTCTGACCTTGTACTTCTGAGGGGTAGTTTGCCATCGTCGTAGTACTTGTTGGTCCTTTATTGATCTATATATCAGTGCCTGCGTAACTTTTAACGGTGATTAGTTTGTAATCATCTTAATTAGATGTAATTTGGATGATGGGTCCAACCAAAGTTTGTAAAACACAACACGATCTGGATCACTATCACCATCACAAGCGTTGAGTTGGATCCCAATGCCCAGTACACAGAATATGCAACATTGGAGAACTAATCCATCATTGAATCTTGGTATCGCACACACAGCAAAGAGGTGAGACTTAAAATGTCCTTTTTTCTGTCATAAAAAAAAAGGTCCTTTTTTTCTGTTTCTAAAAAATATCTCATGGAAAAATTGGGAAGAGATGTGCGATACACTGCAATATGCAATGCATCACCTGTCACTTTTGGGAAGAGATGTCCCAAATTAATCTCATATATATATATATATATATATATATATATATATATATATAAATGCCTAGCCTAAACGACGTTGGAATTCCCTACACGTCTAATAACTTCCAACATAGTTATTAATTTGGATAAAGTGATAAACAGTGTCAAACACATAGTTAGTTATTTGGTTCACGCAAAGGCGTTCTTGAATCAAATGGAAAAGCTTGAATTTTTCACTTGTACTCAATGCTCTCTTCATTGTTTCATCAATAAGATTATTGTTAATGCTATATATTAACCTATCTATATATGAATAATCTGACTCATATACAATGCCGGCCTGTTCAAGTTAATAGCTGAAAACAATTAGCTAGCTAGCTAGGTTACTGCACGCATGTAGTGCTTGAGTCATGATGCATTTGCCATGCATAATTGATCATCAAACTGTAAATTGTAAGTGACCTCTTCCACTTTGCTTTAGTGCTAATCCTAACTTACGTAAATGGTTCTATCGCAGTACCAATCAGAGCTACTTTTTGTTGTTGTTGTTGTTGTTGTTGTTGTTGTTGTTGTTGTGTATACGTCTGTGCTGGGAGTGCGATTTTGAAACCACCTGAAAAGATATATATCTATCTTTGTTGGGCTAGCTGTTGTGTAATAGTCCCAACATCTTAAAGTTGTGATAACAAAATACCACCAAACTAGCTTAATTATCTCTGCTAGAGTAGTGGCAATCCACTCAAATGAATGATATGGTTATTATGGCCTATGCCTCGTCATGATCCATGCATATATATATAATGGAAACCAATAATGATTCCCTGGGATGGCCTGGTCGATCGATCTCCATTGGAATTATGATTCAATGAATTGAACCAAGTCCTCAAACAGCAATAATCTTTCCCTTCAAATTTAATATATGATGAATTCTAAAACTATTCTGATCAGAAAAATTGTGCTCAGTTTGTGGAAAGCCTTACCCCCAGCTATGAAAGACGTACGTAAGACTGTCAATATGATTCTTGCTTCCAAGTGGATAATTGGAAAATGATTGATATATCACAAAGAAGAGAAGCCTAGTTTGCTCTGAGAGAGAATGTACTACACAAAAGAGAAACCGGGTCCTTCCAATTTGATTCCAGTATAAGGTTTTGGTCTTTTGGAGAGAAAATTAAGAAAGGAAAAATGGATGGTAGAGAACCCGGGTGGGTTTGGAATTAGCTAAAATATAGAGCCAAGACCGCTGTACATGCAGAAATGTTCATATAATATATACTAACTTATTTGTCAAAACCTCTGTGCAACGAATTTGATGAGTCTATTGGCAGGGATGGCTCTTTTACCAAGAATTTAATTAAATTAATCCCAGAACTGAATCGGGTATTTCATGACATAGAGGAAACCCATGGAATTAGATGGTTGGTTGTTTTGAAAATTTGAGTATGGAAGTTTTTTCCCTTCTTATTGTTCTATGGTTTGTGTGGATAGAGAAAGTAAAGACTCTAGAATGATAAATGTTTATCAATGCAACAATTACTGTGTCAAATTAATTCTTATGTATTTATTTTGAGATCAGTAAAGTATATTTTTGGTGTTGAAAATTAGGGAGGATAATGCTAATCCATTTACAGGGAGATAAAAAGAAAAATACATTACCTCAAAAAGTTCAAGAGGAGAACTTCCCCTGCTTTGCATCCACACTAAGCATTACTTTTCTGTAGTGAGAGAGTACACGATTCCTCATACTCACAAGGATGCAAACTTGGCACATAAAATTAAGGATCTCCCAGTAGCAAAAACACTCAAACTAAAACGTTTTGCTATTCCCAAATAGTTGATATGGAAACTAGTTTGAGACAAGTGTCAATTTTGTGAATGCAAATGCACTTTCCCCTAAAACTCATGCCTGTAATCGACACAATCTAATTACGAACGCAATTTTGAATTCTGAGGGACTAGAATATAAATCCGAACATGCAATTTGGCAAAAGATGGGGGTGATAAGATTTTGCTTTTATTTCTAATTGAAGAAAATGAGAGCTAAGTTATAAGAGTCAGCATAATGTGCTGAATGAGGATGAAATGTATAAAGATTGGATCATAAATAGAAACTACTTTGAAACAAATTTAAATCTTGACCAAAAATTTCCGACAGCTTTCTATGTGTCTTTTTATGCATTGGAAGAAAAAAGAGGGGGCGGGGGGCTATAAAACCAAAAAACAAAAAAGTTACAGTAATCTCAAGGGATGCTTTAAGCAAGAGAAAAGCATAATAAATTTCAATAAATAAAATAAAAATTCTGAGTAGAAAAAAAAAAAATTAAATGCCAAACTCGTGGTGACGTTCAACTTGTATGAATAAAATCCAACTGAAAGGACAACTAGCGGATACTATCAAGATTAGCAAATATGGTACACCTTGATTTCCCACTTATATATATATATATATATATATATATATATATATGTATGTCCCAACAGAGATCATAATGTTGTAATAAGTGCAGTTAGGGCTATGGGGATCATTGTATTCCTCTTCTCACCTAAGTGTAAGAAGAGAAGGCAGACCAAATTTAATCAACGTTGGTTGTATAAACCAAAGAAAACCAATAAAGACTCCTCCACTAGACTGAACTAAAGGGAAAGACATGTAAAAGCATGGCCACAAGCAAATACTGCCACTAGAACAACCAAAGAGAATGATTTCAAGGGAATGATAATCTGTAGAAACACAAAATACGGGATTGTTACTAGAGACTTTTGCATGATAGAATCATAGTTTTAGCTTCTATACAATTAAAAGTTAAAAGAACTATTTGTAGATATCGCATTGGTGAAAGTAGTAAACAAGAACGCCATGTAGTATAGAGTGGTTTAAGCTAAACAGAACAATGAAAAAGAAAGCAAGAAAAAAAAATGTTGAATTTTTTTCTAAGCTATATTTTCTAAACTACATGCCTGAGATAATGCAACACATGGTTCACAGGTACAAGTACATTTGAATTGTTTTGCTCAAGTAAATATTCATCTACAGTTCAATACAACAAGTTCCTTCACCTAGTAAATTATACTAACTGTACATACAGTCACACACAAAGGCACAACGCAGCCAAAAATGCAGTTAACCTGAAAGGACTCTCGGGGCATACATAGAGAAATAATCTAATAAAAAAAAATCAGAGCATTACATAGCCCATCTTTCTTAATTCAGTCAGAAACGAGACTTTCACAGGTGCGGGAGGTGTTTTTTTTTTTTTTTTTTTTTTTTTTTTGAATAAAGGGCTGGTCATTCTAGTGTGCAAGAATCATCAACTATAATAAAAAGCTCCAGAAAATATGAAACCCGCAGCAGGGCGCGGGCAATCTACCTAGTTGGATGACTAGTGCTATAACCATGGGAAAAATAACCACCACCTTATCTTACAAAGAATCAGAAAACTAAAGTTTGATAACCTTAATAGTAAGAGTATCGGATGGGTATAGTTTAGAATGAAAAATATGGCCATCTTACCTGAAAACTATCAACACTAGAAATATCTACTACTTTCTCAGGCTCCATCCAGAAATTAGTGCTTCCAGGAGATTTACTTGTGCACGGTAGAGGCATATAATTGCAAGCTGATGACTCAATTGAGCCCTGGACTCCACAGCTTATGTTACTTGAGGACTAATTCAACTTCATCAAAGTTACCCAAGATTCACCTACGGAGGGCTTGGTTTCCTTTGCTTCAAGCAAATTGAAAAACCAATTGGATCCAAAAGAGCAACACTGGTGCCAGGAACTCTCTGCTCTTTCATATTGGTTCCTCTATTGACTCCACATGAAACTCTCCAGAAGGAAAGCTTTTAATCCTGCTCAGTATATTCTAATTCAATTTTTGTTAACTTCTGAAGTCTCAGCAGCACAATTCTACTCTTAACAAGGAAAAAAAAATGAATAAAGTAAATAAAAAATTCAGAGAGCAATAAGAAATACCGGCATTCAAGAATATGAAATGTGTGTATGTGAGTGAAAGAGGGACAGACAGAGTTCAGAAGAAAAAAATGAATTCTGAAAAATAATTACAGACTAAGGTTCATTACTGGTGCCAAGAGAAAGGTCTTTCAGAAACAGCAAAATAGTTTCAATAATTAATGATTAGAAGCCAGATAGCTTGTATTGAGTCTCATAGGAGTGATAGGACGTTATTGAGAGAAGCATTTATCTCTTTATTGTTACATGTTACCAACATAAATTTGTTACTACAACAAAGTAGTGCACTCCGAAGTCCATATTCTATTTATGCAGATTGCCTTTCTGACAGTGCCATTAACATCTGCCAATTTTAATCCCAAGTATACATCAACCTTTAGAATCAAGGAAAAGAGGGAGAGGCCAGGGAAATGGTATTGAGGAAGAGTAGAAAGTATTCATATCAACAAAGAATTGCAGAAACTTGCAGCTTGTGCAGCTTATCTATTATAACAACTTAAACCACAAAACCATTTACTGTAAACAGTTGAAATTTAGAGCTAAGGGCAGAGAAGAACTGTCTTTAATTCATAGACTATAAACCATATGTATGAAACTCATTGTGTGGATTTTCAGTAAGGACATGTTAATAGTGACATACCATTGTAGCCTCCTCCAAAATTGCTGCTTGACCCATCTGCACGTCCATCTCTCTCTTTTCCGCCACCCACACACATGCGTTATCTTTTTCTTCGAACCTGAAGCAGGAACCTTTCTGGTTAACTTCATGTAACCCACACTTTAGAGCATTTTAGTAAAATTTCAACAAATACGTATATCATAATTATAACTCAACTTCTATAAAGGTAAGAATGGAGATATATCAACTTTCCCATCATTTTATAATTTATTTTCTACATGGATAGGGGTATGTTAAAGATTTTTATTGACTTTCCCAGAATAAAGGAAAGACACTATTCACATTAGCACCTTCTAGTTGGAAAATTCCTCAACTAAGTATACATCTCTAAAGCATTTCGGTGTTGATTTTATTTTTGTGAGAAACATGACTCTTCTTAATAAGGGTAGAAATAGTGAATTACAGTGAATTACTATATAACAAAAAAAAATTGTACAAAACAGCCTTACATACCTTTACCTCAGATAACTAGAGCAGCAGTCACCAGTCAACATTGTAAACTTTGAAGATGTAGATGCCACAAAAGAGTGATTGTTCCTCACCTGTCTCATTATCAGATACCCACTGTCTGTGGGTGCATCGGAAGGTAGGGTTGAGGATTATAACCCTCTTTTCTCAGCTCTAGAAGAAGAATGTTGAGCAGTGAATGTAATATAGCAGATTGTGGGTGACTTGTGTCCGCTGCAACAAATACATGAGTCTTGTTGTTGACCTCGATCCAACTGTACCCAGGAATTTTCTGAACTCCTCTTTCATTCATCAAATTTCGAACCCTACGCACGTTCTCCCATTGTCCTGCATCAGCATATATATTTGCGAGTAGCATATAGTAGCCTGAATTTTCTGGTTCCAAGTCAAAAAGATGTCTTGATGCTTCTTCAGCAAGCTCAATGTTTCCATGTACCCGACAGGCTCCAAGCAATGTTCCCCAGACACCAGAACCTGGGGAAAATGGCATGCTCTTTATTGTTTCAAATGCTTCGTGTAAACGTCCAGCACGCCCAAGTAGATCTACCATGAGGGCATAATGCTCTGACGAAGATGGAATCCCATATTCCTCAGTCATGCAGCGGAAATAGAGAATTCCATCATCAACTTGGCCTGCATGGACACAAGCAGATAACACACCAACAAAAGAGACATGATCAGGTAGGATTCTGTTATCTAGCATATCACGAAACAGACCAAGAGAGTCCTTAAGGCGACCATGATAACCATAAGCAGAAATAATGCTGTTCCACGAAACTTCATTCTTCTCTTCCATTGAGTCAAATACATGGCGAGCAATAACTAAGTTTCCACATTTGGCATACATATCAACGAGTGCACTCTGGGCAAAAATATCAGAACTAAATTCACTTTTAATAATGAAACCATGAATCTCTTTCCCATAATGAAGTGCTGGTAAGTTTGCACAAACAGAAAGTATAGCTGAAAAGCTTACACAGTCATACTTAACACCTCCCATCCCCATGTGACGAAATAAATCCATTGCATGTTCTGGTTTACCATTTTGAGAATAGCTTGTTAACATGGAATTCCAACATATTGCATCTCTTTCCGACAATCTTTGGAAAACTAGATGAGCAAGATCAACCCTTCCCGATTTTGCATACATGCCAATAAGGGAACTACCTACATGAAAGCCTTTATCAAGCCCGTGCTTGAGGATATTGCCATGCAATTCCTTTCCCAATTTCAAAGCAGCCAGACCAGCACAAGCTGGCAGAATACTTGCCATGGTGAGAGTATTAGGCCTCAAATTCTCTCTAAGCAACCATCTAAAAATTTCCAATGCATCAGTGTTCATCCCATTAAGGACAAGCCCTGAAACCATAGCAGTACACATCACGACATCAGTTCTGGTACTTTGGTTGAAAATATTGCGTGCCATATCCACGCTTCTGCACTTGGAATATACATCAATAAGTGCACTTTTCAAATACACATCAAAAGGTACACAGTGTCTAATAATGTAACCATGAATTTCTTTAGCTTGCTTGAGGTTAAACAGTTGAGCAACGGACGGAAGAAAGCTCGCCAATGTAATGGAGTCAGGTTTGACACCAGCAGATATCATCTCATCAAACAAACCTGAAGCCTCACTCATAAACCCATTTTGTATATAACCAGATATCATCCCATTCCATCTCACTACATCAGTTCGTGGCATCATATCAAACAACTTACGAGAATCAGACAACCAATAACATTTAGAGTACACGGCTATCAATGTATTAGCCACTGAAGAATGCGACTCCAGACCAAAAGCAACAACTAACCCATGGAGTTGAGTACCAAAACTAATCATGGCTTCTGAGGCACAAACAGACAAAACGCAAGAAAATGTCACCGCATTGGCCTTAATTTCACTGCTTCTCATTTCCATAAATATACCAACAGCATTACTGAACTCCCCCTTTTTAGCATATCCATGAAGCATGACATTCCATGAAACACAATCTTTGTGGGACATTTTATCAAACACGTGCCGTGCATCACGTATACAGCCATTGTTGACATACAATTGAAGTAAAGAACTACCGGCGTATATATCAACCTCAAAACCCATGACCTGCATTGAATCATGCACTGCTCTACCTAATCTCACATTATTCAAACCACCACAAGCCTTGATTACACTAGGAAAAGTGTACTTGTCAGGTGAAACTCCAGCAGCCAACATCTTGTAATAAAAGAGCATGGCAAAATCAAAGCGGCCCAATACACTAAACCCTCTAATCATACAGTTCCAGGGAAAAATACAGTTCAAATCAAGGTGATAAAACAGGTTCTTGGCATCCACAACACTAGCACAATGGAAATACATGCCAAGGAGCTTTGCGGCAACAAGACTATTTTCTAAAAGCCCAGTGCAAATAGCATGTGAATGAAGTTGTCTACCTGGTTGAATAAGAGAATGGTCACTGCATGCTTGCAACATATTACCAAACTGGGTTGCCAAAGCTGCTTCCAGGTTGAGCAAGTAGTTGGCTTTGGTATGCATGGACTTGGAGTTGTCTAGTGTAAAGGGTCTATAAAACGAACACAACATCCTCCTGTACATGTCTTTTTACAGCAAATGAATTATGTATCAAAATGCTTGTGATTCAAAATCGAATAAAACATAATCTCAGAAACCCATTAAACAAGCTCAGAATTGATACCTGAAGAGGGCGAAAAGTGGTGGGTTGAGTAGAGCTCTCTACTTCAGTCTCTCTTCTCTGTAACCCTGGCTTATGCATTGACCCATGTTTCAGGAGTTGAGGACTATAATTAACCCAAAACCAGGGGAGATCTGAACAGGTGCACCCACCGTCAGCGAGGCTGAAGCAAAGAATGATCGAGTAATTCAGCGTTAGACAGTCCGTAGTTTTTCATGGGTTTGTGGTACAAGGTGTATTATGTAAAACAGTCTCATCCCCCCTAATCCGGGGTAACGAAGTTTTAACCCAACGCGTCTTCACTAGTCTCGACCCGTGGATGGATAACGTGTGTGTCAACCTCAATAGAGCTTTCGTCCTATCTTGGTTAGACGAGGAGTCCGCCTTACTCCAGCTCGTGAGGAGAGAACGTCAACAGTTCGCTCAGGAACTGCAACGTTACAAGATGAAGTGGATTGTGCTTGACAAGGCACAGTTGTACCTATTTCGTGCTTCTGATGTGCCAAATACCCATTCGGCTATTCTTAGAAAAAAATAAAAAAAATACCATTTGGCCAGTTAATCACACATTCAAAGGCACATAGAAATTCTGCTTTATTGTATTTACCGACCTGTTTTAAAATAATTTAGAAATTATATAAAATGTAGGCTAGTGTTATTAACACACCTCATCTATTTTGTCAATAGATCTAAAATGTATATATATAAACTTATCTTGCCAAGTTGTTCTTATTAAGTTGACCATCACAATTCATCAGCTGCTAGAATGATAACTGTAAAAACTGCCCAGCACAGCCAAGTACCAATTATGATATAGTTGTTTTTAATGTTCTAAAAAACGTTAGGCGCTAGTTGGGCGGACACCTGGCGCCTAGGACATAGGACCCAAAGGATTAATCTGACGCCTAGGCGGTTTTGTATTTTCCATATTTTTTATTTTTAATAGCAAATAAAATATAAAAATAAATTTATAGAATGCATTATAATGTTCCAAAATAGCAAATATAAGAACATAAATAAAAAGGTTAACTACTATGTTCTTAGAAATAAAAATAATAATTTAAAATAAACAAATTAAGCTTTGATGTGTTTTGATTTTAAAAAAAAATCGAGCCGCCCTGCTCGCCTAGGCAGCCGTTTTTCCCGTTAGTGCCCAGATTGAACGATTAGTGAGAAATCAGAACGGTGAGATGATGCCTAGCACCTAGACGACCCTGGGTGGCGTTTTTTAGAACATTGGTTGATTGTTGAACTTTCTATCAGTCCTGATATTTTTCTTGCAAATTCAACTATGTAAGGTGCAAAAAAGAATGAAATTACCTGTCCAGCCTCAATTTATGTCTGAAATTTTTGTGGAGCGGATTCTACGCTCAAAGGTGTACTTGCACCATTAATGTGCAAGTCCTCAAATCGCCATATGCAAATATACAATGAAGACCATAGATCCTAAATTCTTTCATTTCATTTTCATTTTTGATCCGATCAAATTAAGCGCTCATAACAAGAGTATATCTTATTCGACCTTATGTCCTCACCTCCTGTGTTGGTGAAAACACTTAGACTATTTTTTTTGTTTCAATTGTGTTAACTGTATTAGAATATGCAAAACTTGGTGCGTAGATGCAACGTGGATGACCAGATCAAAATATTACATATTAGTTGCTCAGTTCACTTGCATCTTGGTGCGTAGAAGAATTTTTGATTTCTGTTATCAAAGATTATTGCCTCTTCTGTTAGCCTGGCATTAAGAACACAAAATACAGGTCAGCAGCAATCTCCATGCCAGAAAAATAAAAGAAGTGACTCGCTGAGAAACAATGTGTTGGGGTCATTTTGAACAAAGACTACTAGATTTGCTTAAACGGCTTGATTTCCTCTTTGTACCCCTTCTGAGTTCAAGAACTGGGCCCAAAACTTCAAGGAGCTTTGTGTGTGTTTTCCCCAGGATCTTCCCAGCAGTAATATTGGCTTGATGCATAGATGATAACTTGCTGCAGTGACATGTTGTTTGTGATCTGAAGTTATGAACTTAATGTGGTTTTTATTGCATGATAGATGAACAAAGTACATAAAAAGGGCTTGCAAGATGGCATGTGGCATGGGAGCTAGAAGCACATGAGTTGCAAAGGATGAGAACTTGCTATGGCTAAAGGTTTGTTGTGGGGTAATCTATTGTAGTGAGGAGAAAAAGGATCTAGTGGTGTTTGATAGGTTTAAGGTTGTTTAGAGCTTGAGAATGATTTTGGATTGGAGACTAGGGATGTTTGGCTTGAGGCTTGATTGTGGGATGCATTGGTTGTAGGTATGTGTTGTGTTGTGTTGTGTTTGTGGTACCTAGAGGCCTTAATTTATAGGCTGGAAGGGTGAGGCTAATACACAAGTGAATGGAGCAAGTCTGCTAGATCATCAAAGAGATGTATCATGTTGAGTTCAAATGTATAAAACATTGTAAGACGACAAGGTTAAGAGATGATGTCTATTATTATGCGTGAAGTTGGAATTAGAGCAACATATTTAAAGAAAAAGCTGTTGTTGTGTGTTGATAGATGTGTTTATTTGAATAGCTTGTGGAGGCTAGAGTTTAGAACAGAGTAAAAGAAAAGGCTGATGAGGGCTTGTGTTGTAGTAGAAAAGGATTAGACGTACTGCGGGATTTAAAGAAAATATTGTTTGTTTGATCGGGTAGAAAGACTATTACATTAGGGTTAAGGTAGGTGATTAGGTTAAGTATATGAGTTTGGATTATCTCATGTTTGCAAACCCATTAAACGGTTCAGATTGTTATGCATGGATTTCGATCCCAAGTCCAAAATCACCAACAACCAAAATCGAGAATAAGCCTTATGTATTTTTGTTACCTTCCACACCACACTCAAACTTATAAGCCCTAAGAGCGTGGTTGTGGCTTGGGTCCATATGCGTGACATAAATATTCGAATAAATACGTAATTTTTGTATTTCGAATGTAATTTGCATATATATATATATATTTTTTATTGAGTTTAGAATATCTATTGAACATGAATATTATTTTTTAGGTATCAACGCAGTGATTAAGTGCTAATATTATATGAGAATATGGATTGCAATTATTGGAGTATAAATTTCAGCTCTCAAACATTAATATACCTTGTACACACAAAAAAATTAATATACGGTAGCAGCATTATTAATATATAAATATAAATACGAACACACGTCTTTTGGTCAAGTAATGAAAAAGTAAGGTCGTCTCCAAGTCTTTCCAATTCCAAGGCCAACAGATGAGAATTTGATTCGATGCTGCAGTCCGTAACCACAGGAAGTCGCTGAAGCTCAACATGGGTTTACTGGGTCTTCTTGGATTTGCGCTCCAATGCTTTGATATTCTTGCGTGATGCGCTTTCTCAGAAAAATTCTCTGAGAATATAATAACATTTTTGGGTTTGTCTATGATTCACTTGCAGGCCTCTCTTTGCTCTGCTCTATCCTCTGTAAGTCTTTCTCTGACTTAACAACTGTAATATATAACTGATGATGATGAATTGATGATGATCATCATCATTCTTACAGGTATTCTTCCATAAGAGCAATCGAGACAAATTCCATTTCAGATACTCACAAGTTAAATACATATTGGGTCGTTTTCTCATTGATCTTGCTCTTTGAACATGCTTTTATGAAGCTGCTTGAATGGTAGTGCTCTATTCTTTTTATTTTCTTTTGCTTTTTCTATTGGGTATTTCTGTTTTTGATTATCCAATCAATGAAAGAAAGAAATAATTGTGGAACCTTGTATAATGTAGGCAAGAGAACTGTATTGACATCCTATTTGTAATGTGAACATTATGCTGTGAATTTTCTCCAAATATCTTTTTTGTTCTTTTGTTTTTTCTTTCAATTGAAATGGTTATCCCATGGTTTTATTTCTAGCTAAATACTGGAATACTGTGCGAAATAAACGGATAAGTAGTAGCGGTAAAATTGAAAGAGGAATGTTTAAACGTTTGCTAGCCTTTACTAGAATCAATATAAGACAAAAACTTTTCACACTGGTTGATTGAATTGCTGGACATATAGTGTCAAGCTATGGAACGTCGAATTGGCCTGACATATCCAGTGTTTTTTTTAGATGTAGATGATCCTCATATTTAACGAAGAGGATTACATGAACTTTCTGTTCTTTTTTGTTCTCTAAAGCATTTCAAGCTTTTCTAATAGATGTTATTTCTCATTTCAGTTTCAACCTCAATGTTACATCACATTTATTCAGTTTCAACTTTTTTGTTCTCTCTATTTACATACGTATATCTGTGAGGAAGCTTTCATTAGTTTTTCTATTATTTTCTCAAAGACAAAGAGCTACTTAGTGTGATATCAGATAGGTTGTTTATGACAAAGTACTGAATCTGGTTATCACTGATATGTAATATAGTTTTCATTAACTTTTGTTTCCTATTGCCAATTCCATACTGGTCAGCTTCTCGCTCTGGCCATACATGAGGCTGCTGATTGTCTTCTATTTGGTGATACCACATTTTGACGGTGCCTTGTATGTCTATAAACACCTTATCTGTCCATGTCTCTCCATGGATCCTCAAATTATTTTTAGCTTGTTCAAAATGCGGAAGGAGTCCTGGGTGAGAGAAAACTTTCTATCTGAGGTGGAGAGATATGTAAAGGAAAATGGATATGAAGGTTTGGAAAACTTTATCTCTAGCAAGGTAAGCAGATCTTGTTGCTTGTATATCGTATTCATTAATTATATGAATGAATGCTTCAAAATTTATACTTTGAGAAATTACAAATTCAGTTTTGGGCAGCAAGACATTTGATGCAATCATTGTTAAGAGGTTGATTACTAGTTCCTGTCCTCATGTCTCACTTTCAGTCAATAAAGACAAATATCAATGTAAAGTTAAATGCACTTTCAACCATGGATAATGAAGCGGTAGAATGCAGAACATCCTGATGCGATTCATAAGATTTCATGGTCCTTTTAATACAGTATCAGACATTTGAGTTAGATAATTAGTGTATAATTTACAAAGGGATACAAAAGATTTTAGTTGTTGAACGTGATCATGGAAAAAGCCTGAAAATCTTTCTTTCTTTTAGGCCTAACTTCTTAGTTAATGATCTGACATTTCCTTGTCTTTTCATGTAGTCAATATCCATAAAGCCAAATGGTGGACAGAATGGTATGCAGGTAATGGTGAAAAACAACTGATAACCAAGTAAGATTTTGCATGTAGTAAAATGTTACAAGTACATTGTCAGTTATAGTAGGTTGATAGTATAGACTTTTTTGTTTTTTTTGTGTTTTTTTTTTGTTTTATGTTTTTTTTTGTTTTGTTTTTTGTTTTTCAATTGAAAAGGTCATCCATTATATTTATAGCCATTAGTTGTAGTTCATGTACAAGAGTATGCACATGTCTTCCAAAATGCTTCCATTCACTTTGCTATATCTTTGGTGGTGGGTTTGCGTCTCATATTTGAACCAAATGTTTTTGTTGTCATTCTGTACTCCGGTCATCAATTTGCGTTTCACACTTTTTTTGGAACATTATGTTCTTAGAATTGTTCATTTTAAGAGTTAAATGAAAAAAAAAAACAATATTTTGAACCTTGTTTCATTGTATTGCAGGTTAGCGAGGCAGAGCCTATTCTCACTGTCAATAAAGATAAATCTTCTGCTATGCAAATGAAAGAAAAAACCATTGAGGTTGCAGCAGACAAAAGAATTCTGGAGACTCCGCCTTCAAAGAAAGCCCAAAAGGAGTTGACCGCAGTCAGTGTGCTAGCAACTCAAACTGATGCAAAAAACATTGAGGTTGCAGCAGACAGAGGAATTCTAAAGACTCCGCCTCCAAAAAAAGTCCAAGGGGAGTTGACTGCAGTCTGTCCACTACCAACTCAAACTGATGCAACTTTTAATTTCCCTCTCGGTGGTAATAAACACAAGGCTACATATGAGGCAAAGCCGAATCTCACTCTGACTGAAAACTATACTGTTCCAGCTGTGAAATTTAATGAAAAGCCGATTCAAGTTGGAACAGGTACGGAACATCCCCAGTCACCTAAACAAGTCCAGAAAGAGTGGACTTGTGCTCTCTGTCAGGTAACCACTAAATGTGAAACAACTTTGAATGCCCACCTGCAAGGGAGGAAACACAAGGCTTCATATGATGCACTGAAAGCAAGGAACCAGGCATTTGTGCCCACGAATGCCCCAGCTTCAACTGCAAAGACATCCCATCATCCAAGTAAGGAGCCAGGAAAGAGTATTCCAAGCAGTGGAGTGAAACAAAAAGTTACTTCAAATGAACACGTGCAAGCCCAGAAAAAAATTAGTCCAATTACAAAGCTCGATAAACCTAAAGAGGTGCTAGTAGACGGCGTATCCAGCAATGGCCAGAAGGGGAAAAGTCAACAACCGAAGCGAAAAAGAAGAAAGCATAAGCCCGGTGGCAATTGTGATACCGCAACAGGCGAGTTTGACAATTTCCGGTAATTTTGACATGGTATATCATCTTGAATAAAGTAATTGCCGCCATAGTTAATGACCAGAAATGCAGGTTCTGGAGAGATGCTTAAAATAGATGTATTATGATTTATTTTTCTTTGTTAAGCAACTGAAAAGACATTTCCTTGTATTCCTGGTGTTATCTCAAGACAGTGTGAGAAACACACATGATCTGTTTTAAATCTTGTTATATGATCAACTTGAGTTGCATCCGTAATGATCGGGTTGTGCTATATTGACCTGACTAAATTACTCAACATGTAATGAATAAACACAAACAACCTGATTGGCTTACATGAGTTTCATTCATTGACAATTAAAACAAAGGCCCTCTTTCATGGCAATGATAAACATAGGGCGGTGAAATAATTACCACTGAATAGAACCAACAAAATGCAGATAGGGTGGATCTAGTCATGAATAGTATCAAGAAAGTTTTTTTTTTTTTTTTTTGAACTGAAGAAAATTTATTAAAAGAGAACATAACAAACAAAATACAGAGAGCTTGAACATTTCCCAAAACAAGTAGGCAAAGGAAGCTGAGCAAGAAAAAATTAAGTAGATGCATCTCTTGTATCTAACAAAAGGATCCGAGTAAAAGAGGAAGGTGGAGACTGAAACCAATCAGTTGGACACTTCCTTTGTCGAACTAACGAGGCCATATGGTCAGCTGCCTGGTTAGCAAGTCTGCTGGTCCACTCCCAGCTATGAGAACCCATATCAACGGTTAATGCCTGGATGTGCTCTACAAGGGGCTGCACGGCCCATTCTGTAAAGTGATTTGAATGAGAAAGCATGTTAACCAGTTGGAGAGAATCTGTTTTAAAGATAAAATGTGAAGTTGTCATTGTTCTTGCCAGTAGAACTCCCAGACGAAGAGCCAAAGCCTCCGCCACCAGAGAAGTGGGGGGGGGGGGGGGGGGGGGGGGGGGGGGGGGCTTGAGTACATAGAACCTTCCCTGTAATCAGAAAACCAGAATGGTCTCTGGCTACCACTGTATTATCAAGAAAGTTAGCTACTCCATCTTTGATCGGTCATTTTGTTCAAATATAAAGGATTCAAGGTAATACTTCGGCTCCCAATGCTCCAAGGCTTCACCATGTATAGTGTTAACCATGGTTAGATGAGTTCAAAAAAACAGACATGCATTATGCATCTAGGTAAGTGAGGAAATAAGGTGGGAAACAAATTTATATTATTAAAAACGATAGTAATAGACATCAACTTTATTGTTTGAAGAAATCTCCGTCTTCTCTCATCTTTCTTCGACTTAGACTCAAAGAAATCTTCTTCTCTCATCTTTCTAGGAGCATCTTTCTTTGACTTAAAGACTCAAGGAGAAAAAGAAAATCTCGAAAGAGACACTACATCCATGATCCATCCCGTGTTTCGCACTATGTATATGGGACACTAGGAAGTTCTGGGAAACTCAATCTAATTCCAGCTGCAGTATTCAATTTAAAGTCTTTTCAACACTGAACAGAGCTGAATCAAAGACTAGAGAAAGTAATAATACTTTTTTCTTTGTTTCTGTTATCTTTAGTGCAAGTCATTTGTGTGCTCGGTGTATGACAATTATGACATCGGCCAACGCTAACTCTGAGCTTCCAATGCAACAACATTAAGATTATATGTTAACTAGCAGAGGTGGTTTCTTTGACATTCGCTTAGCTATATCAACTCCCCACTTCAGAACAAGAAAAGACAAATGTGGTAGATTGGAAACAACTAAAGGAAAGAAGAGACCTTGATATTGATTTATTGTAATGGTACAATATATTGTAGACAAGGCAACTATGCCTTTTGAGAAGTTGGCATGGCAAGATTAACTACACTGCTTCCTGGTAAATCCTTCCACTGCTGAGTTACCGTTTTGATCTGGGTGAAAAAGTTAACACCTGCCTTGCCTGTAATTTATTTAAAAAAAGAAAACCTTCTTAAATATCTCGATAGAGTTATTTACAATCCGCTTTTAGTAAATGACTAAATCACCAAATATAAAGCCAAGTAACTGGTAAAAGATAAGTCATACCATAGAAGTTCAAATCCCCTGCAAAAGATGCCTTGTTGCCAGTAAAAGAGAAAAAGGGCAAGGGAACTGGAATAGGAACGTTGATACCAACCTGTTTCATACTCAAAATAATTTAGAAATTGATATAAAATGTGTGTGTGTGTATATATATATTTAAACTTATCTTGCTAAGTTGTTCTTATTAAGTTGACCTTCACAATTCATCAGCAATACAGCTTGAAGGATAACTGTAAATACTGCCCAGCAGAGCCAAGTAACATTTGTGATACAGTTGTTTCGTTGAACTCTCTATCAGTCCAATTATTTTCATGCAAATTCAGCTACATAGGATGCTAAAAAAATGTAATTACCTGCCCAGCCTCAATTTCTGTCTGAAACTTTCGTGCAGCTACCCCAGATGAAGTAAATATAGAAGCACCATTGCCATATCTGTTCCACACAACAACAAAAAAAATACATTAATAATGAACTGCACACAATAATTCAGGAAAATGTTCTAATTAAGGGAATAAGGGAAGCAATAATGACTACCTGTTACAGTTAACAAAGCTTATTGCCTCTTCTAGACTGTTAGCCTGGCATTAAGAAGAAAAATTTAGGTTAGCAATGTCCATGCCAGAAAAAGAAAAGTGGCTCGCTGAGAAACAGTGATGAAGTCATCTAAATACCTCCAAACAAAGAAGAACTGGACCAAATATCTCTTCCTGCACAAAAGGTAGAAGATAAAAGTTCGAATTTTGAATTTCAAGTTATTTCATCATCATCATCAAATCAAAACAATTGGCCACCAGGTACTAACATAGGTGGAGTTAGTTGAGAGGATGAACTCTCCTAACCACTGAAGAAAAATGATATCAAAGTTCATAATTGTGGAAATATCAATGTTCAAGACTTGAAGGATACTTCACCAACAGAAACGATGGCACTTGATATGTAGCAGGGATAAAATTTGCATCCCCTTTTCTACAAACCGCACTCCCCTCCATGGACATGTCCGTTGGAAAATACTCATGGACGGGTACCAATTTCCAATCACATAAGAACTCATTTTGTAATGAAACTTAATATAATACCAATTTCAATAAAAGCTCAATGTGTAATGAAATTTAATATAAACCAATCCAATTTACAGTGCACCAGAAACAATCCAACTTCAATCCCTATAACAATTCTCTTATTTGGGCCATAGAATTACAAGGGAAGATTGGAAGAATACCCACCAGAAGAAGAATTTTAATAATACTTTTCTTATTTCATATTATATTCTAGCCAGATATTAGATTTGTGCATATCAGTGGCTTCATAAACTGAAATCTTGATTATATTTTCATTCCTGACCTATCAATGCTCTCTAGAAATTATGATTCATGCACCAAGAAAATATAATGGAAAATTTAAGGAAAATAATAAACCCCAAAAAAAGAAAAAAGAAAAAAGAAAAAAAAGAAGACCTTATAGCACTCCATGTCAGCCGT
Organism: Fragaria x ananassa; assembly: GCA_034370585.1. Taxonomy (NCBI): domain Eukaryota; kingdom Viridiplantae; phylum Streptophyta; class Magnoliopsida; order Rosales; family Rosaceae; genus Fragaria; species Fragaria x ananassa. The sequence goes on along the minus strand of CP139769.1, from coordinate 15,619,248 downwards.
AACATTTGTTAAGATCGTAGGGCCAATAAAATTTCCGTTCTCATAACCCGGGACCTGCTTGTCAAGCATAAAGAATAATCATTAAGCAAATCAACCTCTCTGAAAACCGAGTCAGTTGCATATTACATTATAGAACATAAGCGAATAGTGATCAAAATGAAGGTATCTACAAGAAAGTACCACTATATTTCTCCCATCAAGTAATAGCCTGGCACCACTATCAACACCAGATTGGATTAAATTGCATATCCGGTCCTTTGCCTGCGAGTGAATTGTGTAGCATTTCATTAGTAAAAACCTCGAAAACAACCACCCTGATGTCGTTAATGAGCTGATATCGCCGCTTTAACATGTTCTATTTTGGGCATGATTTTGTATCAAATTGATACTTTATAGAAAGAGTTTCCAAATATCACTATTGTCTCTTGGAAAATAAAAAAAACATAATATTGTCATAAAATTGGTCTTCAGGATGAAGGGAAAAAAAAGAGGGAACTTTCATGTACGTACTTGCTTGCTAATCACAGGACCAAGGTCAGCATCAGGTTCGGTCCCCGCAGTTACTTTTAAGGATTTGCCACCCTCCACAAGTTTATCCACCCTGGAAAAGAGAAATAGCTTAAAATCTAACCAGTTATTCATTTTCTTTTTTAAGAAATGTCATAGACACATATATTTGAGGGGGAGAAAACCATAAGGATACCTATAAATATACAGATAAACACAGTAAAGTAGGTAGAAATTCATTTTCCTCTAATTACAAAGCAAATAAATGTATTTAAATATTATCAGTCTTCTTAAACATGTGGTTTGACTTTGGTTTTTCCAGAAATATAAAGGTATATTTCATATTAATGTGAAAATGGTTCATAAATATCCTTTCACAGACCTATGTTTTACAAAAATGGAAAATATTGGAACTCGAAATGTTCAGGAAGATTGGCCCAGGGTGGTGGTTTTACTTTACAAGTTAAAAAAGCTAGTGGTTATAGATTACCTAAAGATTGAGGAGGAGCATGAAATCCTTATCAACTTGAATCTAAAAGAAGAGTAGAACAAGTATCTTTTTGGCAAAAAGTAACATGAAGAGTATATGACAACATTTCAATTAGGTCTTCAGAAAACAGAATCCACATTTTGTTTAGTCTTCACAAGAACTACATTTTTTTGGCAGCAATAGTAAATGGTTTACAATCTTTTCGTGTCACTATTTTCAAATGCATATACCTAGCACTTTAACGGCCAATAGAAACCTTTCAGTAGTCACACACACACACAGAAAATCAAACAAATGTAAAAGAGTAAAAATAAAAGATTACAACAAAACAACTAAACAACAAAAAGAGGCGCCATACCATGATTTTGAATCTCCAACGAAAACAACTGTGCTGAGTGCCATGCACCTCTGTCCTGCAGCACCAAAACCAGCGGCAACTAGAGCATTCAAAGTAGCATCGGGACTAGCATCAGGCATGACAATTGCATGATTTTTAGCCCCCATATTGGACTGAAAGTAGTTTATCATTGTAACTATATCAGTTCATCTTCAACAGTTGCAAGAGTATGAAAGCTACTAGTTCTCTTTTAAGAGAAGCAGTTATATATGAAGCTGACTAACCTGAACACGTTTCCCTTTGCAAGAGTATGAAAGCTACTAGTTCTCTTTTAAGAGAAGCAGTTATATATGAAGCTGACTAACCTGAACACGTTTCCCTTTAGCTGATGCTCTTGAATAAATGTGCATACCGGCCTTTTGATGTAAAGAATGTTGTGTAAGAGTACAGCTAGGAAAACTAATGTAGCATGACAGCGCGCGCACACACACAGAGTTGCTATCTAGAGTGGAGGCCTGCATTGAAATTAAAGTGTGGGACTCCTTATTTGGCACACTTTCAGGTCACTTCACATCTTCACTGTTGAGTGTCTAAAACATAATGTGTAAATCATTTCTGCAATGTTTCTTCTAATTTGAAGATCATTTGGGGTTCCGTAATCATGATTTACACGAACGGTTATGTTTGGACAAATTTTGTTTTGTTGATTCATTTAATCTAATTGGGTACCCAAATGATCTCCAAATTAGATAAAACTCTGCAGGAATGATCTACAAATTATGTTCTAGACACTAAACGGTGGAGATGTAGAAAAGTGACTTGAAAGTGTGCCAAATAAGGAGCCCCACACTTTAATTTCAAAGCGGGGCTATCTATAAATGGTTAAAGCAGCTGTTCTATTTAAATATAGTATTAGCATCATGACGCATCTCAAAGAATATTGAAAAGAAAGGTAAAACAGGAATTTTAATCCCACAGATAGAGCACATACTTCACCTCAAGAAATATCCTCAAAGTGACGATTCAAATTGAAATCGAAACTCAAACTAGCTCTCATTCTTAAAATTAGACATATATGCATCTCTTGCTTGAATGAAAACAACAGACAAACAACGAATCTATACTAGTCCTCATTAACTTCATATGCAGGCTATCAACTCAATTGCAGACTAAACCCTAAACCAACAAGGGAGACAACTGCTAGGACTCATTGACTCATCAAAGTGCAAATAATCATCAACTATAGGATTAATCATACATAAATACAACACAGGAACTGGAGCAGGGATGCAATCACAGTGAGGAAACTTACTGTATTAGAACCAACAAATGAAACAGCTCTGATATCATCATCATCACAAATTGCATTAACAATATCCTGCCACAAAAATACTATGCATTTAGGAAAACCAAGATCTCATAGATAGCGAACTTATGGCATCAAAGTACCCAGAAATTTGCCTCTGGAACAATCATTTCAAATTTTAACACAACTGTACAAAGTATGGTAAATCCAAATATTGAGATATTTACAGTTATATCCAACAATCTTATATTACAAAAAGAAACATTGCACCACACAATTTGTGGTTAGCCAAACCTGTTTGTGTCAAGGAGAAAATATGTTCTTCTCTAAATTACATGAATCAAATCCAATGAAAACCTTTGTCCGTTCACCATTTCAGTACCTAGAAGAACATTCTCACTCAAACCCTTCATGCAATCAAACTAGATTATTTTGCCTAAGGATAACATGCATTGATTTTTTAATCGAGAAGTGGAAAAGCTTTTGACCATATTAAAGGAATTCAAAGCTGCCATTAGCATCCCATTTTGGGTTAATGCTCTGATAAAATCTTGAGAACAAAAATAAAAAGAGTAGCTCCAGCCAAGTCAAGGAAATTAACTTCTTTGTGTACCCCTTACTTTTGTTCCCACCAATATCCAATAGCATAGACCCAAAAGATAGAAAGCGTAGAAAGAAGAAAGCTCACACAAGATAGATTCTCAATCATTAAAGATTAAAAAAAGAAAAAAAAAAGAAGAAGAAAGGAACTAAAAAGCAGTTGACCATCTACTTGAGAAAAAAATAAGATTTGTTCCATGAAAAAAATAGGACAGTTCGAGTAAGTAAAAGTAGCCTGAGTACACTCATACATTTGTTCCATGAACAATATTCAAGACACCATCAGGCAAACCAGCCTCCATTGCCAACTCTGCTAGCAGTACAGAAGCACCTGCGGCAAAGAAAGTACTGCCCCTCATCAGTAAGAAAAATTCAAAAGAAAATTATGTGAATACAATATAACATGAAAGATGATTTCAAAAGATAGATGCAATTAGTAGATTCTAGGAAAGTAGATATACGCTTCTTATATGACTTCAAATATAAAACAGAGTACAAGGAAACTAATCCTATGATAATATCAATCTTCAAGTTCCCTAAGAAAAAGTTTCTTGTTTCACAAATAACCTCAACAAGTTGAAACAGAAAAGAACCTACTTTGTTATCACCTATAATAATTCAGGGACCAACAATAGGAAGCATACTGCATCTTCGTCAAGTTTTAATTTTCTTGATGATTTCATAATCAGAACGGTGAGGGAGGTAATGATCCAGGATTAGATACGCCAAATTATAATTAAGTCACAATCACCTGGATCTTTTTCTGATGGCTTTAGGATATAAGTATTCCCACAGGCAACTGCAATTGGGAACATCTGCAGTAAGATCATGAGGAAAACAATTAGAATGGTAGATATATTTGTTTTCTTTCTATGGAGAACTATTTCAAAGATCCGGGAGAAAATTAATGTGGTAGTGGCTTTAGTTTGCTTGTGTGAAAAAAAAAAAAAAAGAATGTATGAAGGGAGGAAAAACACCAGAAAAACACTATAATAACAGAAGCTGCAGTGTTGAATCAAATGCATCATGACAGCGTCTTGCCTAAGCATTTAGGTGAGATATTACAAACCCAGTTGTGTAAATTATGAACAACAGAAAAAGGAGATCGTAGGCTCACCCATAATGGAATCATTGCCGGAAAGTTGAACGGACAAATCCCAGCACAAACACCAAGTGGTTCTCTAATGCTATACGTGTCAATTCCATTTGATACATTAGAAACATATTCCCCCATTTGCAGAGTTGCTGTACCACAAGCATGTTCTACCACCTCTGAATAAGAAAAACACAAAGTAACAGAGTTTCATCAACACCACCAAACTCCAGTATTAAAAAGCATATGGTAGTATATCAGCAGGAAAGCACATACACTAACCTAGCCCACGAAACACATCACCATGTGCATCCTTTAATGTCTTCCCTTGTTCTGTAGTAATATTCAAGGCCAACTTATCCTGAAAAGAGAATACAGCGATTAATATTACTCAACTAAAAACATTAACTCATCCTGGAAATTAAATACTCACAATGTCTCTCTGAATAAGCTCCTGCAGCTTAAGCATGACCCTTTGACGCGTCGTAACTGGTGTACTACGCCATGTTTGAAACGCCTTCTTTGCTGAAGACACCACTGCTTTGAACTCCTCATTTGTGGTCAAGGGAACTTTGGAAACAACTTCTTGTGTCGCCTATAAACCAATTATTAGTTAAAAAACAGAATCACACTAATAAGTTCTGCAAGCAAAAGCAATGGAAAAAAAATACAAAGGGAAGCATATATAACAAACTTACAGGGTTTATAACATCGATAGACTTAGTCGATTGTGAATTAACAAAAGCACCTCCAATCAGATTGGGAACTCTCTGATATTTCAAACATAAACAAAAGCACAAACATCATCCAAATCATTCTATATGAACAAAACACCAAAATAGTGTCAGAATCGCTCAACTCAAGCAAAACTCGAACCCTAAGACTTGATCGATTATTACCGGAGCCGCCGTGGAGAAATGAGAGCTCCGGACAGCGGAGATCGTCGCTCGAAAAGCATTGAGATTTCTCACTGCGAATTACACAGACCTATAAACATTACGCAGTGCAAATCACAAAGATATATGATCAGAAAATGGTTCTAGGTTTTACTTACCTCTTGGAATTGAGAGCTGCACCATTTTCTTCCTTTTTTTGGGTCAGTGTCGGTGTTTCATTTAGAGTTTTTATAGGCCGTCTGATGGTTCGCTGATGTCAGCAGAGCGATGTTGTGGGTGGTAAGGACGGCTGGTGTTTATCGTGGACACCCTGGATTGCGATCACTGCTTACTATTTAAATACTGATTTGCTGACTTTATATTACACGTCATTGCTGAGTGTGATAGTAAACCGGCGATTTGTGAAATTCGTAAGTAGAAATTTTGTTAAACTTAATCTTATTCATTATTTTGACATCTCAATTCTGAAAACTATGATAATAGTATCTCAACATTTAAATTCAACCAAATATTAGTTTCTTCCGTTATTGACACCGTTAAGTTAGACTTTATCCATGAGCAAAATTGTCTCTTCATGTTTTCTCTCTTCAAACATTTTCCCTCTCTATTTTTTTATTAGTATTAGAATTTATGGTGAGTCATGTGTTGGCTGCAAACAAAATTTAGAACATTTAGAAATTATAATACACTATTGGTCATTAATATCAATCAAAATACAAACATTGTTACATAAATTATTGGCACATGAGGGAATTCCACTTAGATTCCATCTTTTGCAAATACATGTTCTCATGTCCAATTGCACAAAATGCTAAGATATTATACCAGAAGCACAAGCCACACCTCTCCCATGAATTTCAAACCTCATTGAACTAGACTCCAATGTCTTGTACTCGTGGCTCCATTTAGCATTTTTCTTCAAAATTTTCTCAACCCTTGTGCCAACATTGCACCTCCACTTAGCTCAAATACTTTTCTCAAAACTCTTACCTCCACTTAGCTCCAATAATTTTCTCAAAACTCTTATGTAATAGTGGTTGTATTTTGATTGATATTAATGACCAACGGTGTATTATAATTTTTAGATGTCTCTAATTTTTGTATGCAGCCAACATATAGCTCACCACAAATTTCTGAAGGGAAAATGGACATTATTCTAGAGAGAAAGGTTTGTAGATGGAAAATGTTTGGGGAGGAAAAACATGAAAATATAATTTTGCTTATGAACAAAGTATAACTTAACGGTGTCAATAACATATGGAACTAATGTTGGGTTGGATTTAAGTGTTGGGGTACTATTATCACAGTTTTTAAGATTCAGATGTCAAAATGGTGAATGGACTTAACTCATGACATCATTTGAAAATTTCCTCATTCGTATATTGAAAATGTGAGACGTTTCTACTTTCTTGCACTACCAGAAGAAATGCTTTAGTCGACGAAAAAAAAAAACCAGGCCGACGAAACATTTTTTCGTCGGCTAAAGTGGGCTTTAGCCGACGAAATTTTCGTTCGTCGGCTAAGGCAAATTTTCGTCTGCTATGAAGTCCACTTTAGCCGACGAAATTTTCTTTCGCCGGCTATTTTAAATTTTCATCGGCTATGGTAAACTTTAGCCGACGAAAAAAACTTTGGTCGACTAAAGAATTTATTTCGTCGGCTAAAGTTCACAAACTATGGCCGACGAAATATTTAAAAGTTTAGCCGACGAAATTCATAGTCGTCGGCTAAAGTGCTTTATATTTGCGGATCTGAGCAGCAGCAGCTCATCTGAAAAAAAAACGGGAAAAAAAACGGGAGAAGAAAAAAGGGGAGAAAAAGTTTGGGTGTTGTCGAAATCTGTCCATAATCAGTTTGTGGAGCCATATATAGGTACGTATATGTATATATATGTTGATTAATTGAGTTTTATTTGAGTTGATCGATTTTAATTAGTGTGATTAATTGAGTTTATTGATTTTGATTGTGATTGAGTTGATTAATTTTGAGTACGTTGGATGTATATATATATGTGTTGATCGATTTGGTTGATGATTTGAATTGATAATATATATATGAATTAATTTGTTGTTAATAAATAGTAGATATATATATATATATGTTAATATTAATTTATAATATTATTGTGTTGATATGGTATGAAGTTGTTGATGATATATATGAGTTCATGATGATTTTGTGATGATGTTGATATATGATTTTGATTGTGATCGAGTTAATTGATTAATTTTGAGTACGTATGTTGGATGTATATATATACATATATATATGTTGATCGATTTGGTTGATGATTTGATATAATATATATAAAGTTGCTTATAATTAAGTAGTAGATATATATATGTCAGTGAGCTGTGGCTTGGTTGGTTAAGGTGTTTAACTGACAACTTTGAGGTCATGGGTTCAAACCTCACGACATATGTAGGGTGTGTGAGTTATTAATAAAAGTTTTTTTTAAAAAAAAAGAAAAAAAAGTAGTATATATATATATATATGTTAAGTACTTCATAATATTGTGTTGATGGTATATACCACAATGATGATTTTGTGATGATGTAGATATATATATATGTATAATATTGTTCTGTAATTATTAAGTATATATATATATGTGTGTGTTCATTAATTTGTTATTAATTAGTTGTAGTACGTAGAATATATACTAAATGAATTGAGATTTTATATATGGCATGAAATTTTATTAATAATTAGCTAGCAGTGTTATAAATATATATATATTTTGTTATATTTTCAGGATATGGATAAGAGTTGGATTTCGCTTCCAAAATGGGACAAAAGATACGGTGCAGGAGTTATGAGTTTTATAGAATATGCGCTGGCTAATGCTAACGGGAATACAATTTTCTATTGCCCGTGCACGAAATGTCAGTGTCGCAGTGATATGCATCGATTTCCCATTGACAAAGTATGGCAGCACCTGAGGAGTAACGGGTTTTGGGAGAAGTACAGATGTTCGTTATATCACGGTGAAACATCATCAGGGGGTCCGCATGATCATGGCCAATTTTCCGAGACGGGCAGTACTAGTACATCCAACGATCCAACAACGGCATTCATCAACGACATGTTTCCTTATGAGAGCGGTGTATGCGCTCAAGGACAGTATATGCCTGACCCGGTGCAGCCCTTCCCTAGAGCTGTGAACACTGCTGGTATTGAAAAGTACAACAAACTGCTTGCTTTCCAACAGACCCCTGTGTACCTCGGTTGTCAGAAGACCATTCTTGAAAGTGTGATGGACGTAATGAAGATTAAAGTTGAGACAAAATCGACCGTGAAGGCTGTTGATGAGTATCTACAGTATACTGCTTCGATGCTGCCCAACGGTCATCGTCTTCCTACCACTCATCGGAAGATCAGATGTATCCTGAAAGATCTTGGGCTTTCCTACATCAAGATCCATGCATGCAGATATGACTGCGTTCTCTTTTGGGGTAAAGATCCAGAAGGGAATGACCTTGGTGGCCTTTACGCATGTCCGGTATGTCACACTGACAGATATAAGCTGACTCCTGCAGGCAACAGGAAACCTGTAAAGGTACTTCGGTATTTCCCTTTGACGGATAGGTTGGAGCGGTTGTACATGTCTTCACACACGGCCGAAGCGATGAGATGGCACGCTGATAGGGAATTGCATGACGAATATACCCTTATACACCCTGCTGACGGGGAGGCTTGGAAGGATATAGACAGGGAGTTTCCTCATTTTGCGTCAGAGGTCCGAAATGTGAGGCTCTGGCTCTCATCCGATGGGTTCAACCCTTTTGGCAACATGAGTCTTCAATACAGTATATGGCCGGTGATTTTGGTACCGTACAACCTTCCCCCATGGATGTGCATGAAGAAGGAATACAATATGTTGAGTTTGTTGATTCCGGGGCCTGGTTATCCGGGGAAGTGTCTCGATGTGTATTTGAGACCTTTGATTGAAGAGCTTAAATTTTTGTGGGACGTTGGTCATCCCACTTATGACAAGTACACGCACGAGATGTTCCAGATGCATGTCATGGTTGTTGGTACCATCAGTGATTTTCCTACTCGTGGGATGTTGTCAGGCAACGTTGTTAGGGGATACAAGGCTTGTCTAGAGTGCCTTAGCGATGAGGGGAGCAGCAGTCATTGCAACAAAATATGCAGATTGGGTCACCGTGCTTTCCTTCCATATGATCACGAATGGTGGTTCGATGACAAGGCATTTGATGGGACCGTAGAACACGGTGTGCCTCCCAGAAGATGGACGGGGGAAGAAATTTTAGCAGTGCTTAATGAGTACGATTTTGGGCAGCTCAGCAATCATCCCAACATTGTGGCGGCAATACCTGAAAGACCCGACATGTACAAATTCTGGACCCATAAGAGCATATTCTGGGAACTCCCATACTGGAGTAAGTTGTTGATCAGGCACTACCTGGATGTGATGCACATAGAAAAGAATGTGTGCGACAGTGTGGTGGGCACAGTGCTGAACTTTGAGGGGAAGACGAAAGACGGTCCTAAGGCACGCATTGATCTAAGAAAAATGCGGAATAAGAAGACATTTGTGGTTGAAAGAAGGGAAGAAAAAAATGCCTCAAGCTCCTTACACCGTGAAACCTGACCAGAAGAACCTAATTTTCAGGTGGATGAGTTGTGTGAAGTATCCTTCAGGCTATGCAGGAAATATAGCCCGGTGTGTGAACTTCCGGGACAATAAGATGTACGGGTTGAAGAGTCATGACTGTCATATCCTGCTACAACGTCTCTTCCCTGTTTTCATTCGACCGTTCCTTCCCCGTCAGGTGGTGGAGCCGTTAGTAGCGTTGTATGTGATATTAATAATACTTCTAATATTTTTGTTGTATCTGTAGGTACAAGGAGTGGAAGAACGAGCTGCGGACCCATTGGACTACGCACGGGAACGCAAATTCTGGTACCCCTGCTGAGTTCCAGTACAGGGAGTACGAGTGGCGTTGGCTTCTGACATCAGAATTCAACAACCCTCGTAAACAGGTATTTAAATAAATTAGTTAGTTAATTTAAAAATAAGTACGTGCGTTTTAAAATATTCTACTAATAGTTTATTTTTTTTAAAGCGGTTTCCCGGGTGAACGCTCAGAACCAGCAACACAACACAAGGAACCATCATGCCGGTTCTAGACCGTTCGCTGTCTTCATGGACGAGGCGGCCAGGGAACATCCAGAAGTCAACCGTACGTCTATACGTACGAGAAGGCATATTCTGACTCCCAGGAGGATATTGTAAGTCACCTTACGTTTTTAAATTTTTAAATTTATGTAAAAATTTTAATTAATAATTTTTTTCCTATCTATATAGGTGAGGGTGAGGGAGGCTACTGACGAGGTCATGAGTACCGTAGTGAGGGAGACATGGCCGGACACGCAGGAGGAAGAGATGTCCGAAGCCATGTCCCGAATCGACACTTTGGATCCGACGATTGGGGCGAGGATCATGGGCACAGCCTTCCCACCGAGAGCAAACAACTTCTACTGCCGAGGTCTACGAAAGAGAGGCGAGGGGGTCCTGAAGACCACTCCAGGATTTCAACGAAAGGCAGCCTCGACCAGCAGCAGGACCACGTCCACGATCAACATGACGACTTAGTTAGAGTCGGAAGTTCAGAGACTACGAGAACAGCAAGCTGCTCATGCTACCTATATTGCCTCGCAGGCAGCCTTTAATGCCGCGTAGACAGCCTATGCTGCCGAGATACAGGCCATCCAGCAGGCCCAGCAGCAGCAGCTGTTCCAGTACATGCAGGACTTTGCAACTGCCCAGATTCAGGGACTTCCGCCTCCGCCCATGACGCTACCCCAGCCGCCGCAACCTCCGCAGCAGCCCCCAGAAGAGGACTTTATTTTAGACGATATAGAATTTACGTAGTTGATATATACTTTTATGTAATTGATACTTTTATGTAGTTCATATATTCTTTTATGTGTTTGTTGTTGGTTATAATTGTTTTGGTGTTTTTTGCAGCTTGCTTGGAATGGTAATTCAGAAATTTCGGGGGTTTTTTTTTACTGGAATGCACTTATAGCTGACGAAAAAAGCCTTAATTCGTCGGCTAAATTTTTTTTTAAAAAAAAAAAGTTTTAGCCGACGAAATATGCTTTAATTCGTCGGCTAAATACCTATAAAGCCGACGAAAAATACTATATTTCGTCAGTCTATTTCGTCAGTCATAGGTGTTTTATATTTTTTTATTACAAACTTTAGCCGACGAATATTTTAAATTATTCGTCGGCTAAAGTTTGGAAGATAACCGACGACACAAAATGTCGTCGGCTAAGGTATGGACTATAGCCGACAAAAAAATCGTCGGCTATAGTGCATACTTTAGCAGACGAAATATTATCGTCGGCTATAGTATGACTATAGCCGACGAAATAATGTATTCGGTTAAAGTATGCACTATAGCCAACGATATTATTTTGTCGGCTATAGTCATACTTTAGCCAACAATTTTTTTTGTCTCGTCGGCTAAAGTCATCACAGACGACCCTTTCCCGACAACACTATAGCCGACGAAGGTTTGTCGGCTAAGAGCTTCGCCGACGAATTTTTTTAACAGGCCGACGAAAATTTTTCGTCGGCTAAAGTACTTGTCCAACAAAGACACGGAGGGATTGCTACTAAGAGCATCAACTACCACATTAGTCTTTCCTGGATGATACTCTATAGTGCAATCATAATCACTGATTAACTCCATCCACCTTCTTTGCCTCATATTCATCAACTCCCTTTGTGTGAACACATACCGAAGACTCTTGTAATCGGTAAAAATTTGACACTTGACTCCATAAAGATAGTGTCTCTACAACTTGAGAGTAAAAACCACAGCTGCAAGCTCTAAATTGTGAGTGGGTTAATTCACCTCATGCGGCTTCAATTGCCTAGAAGCATAGGCAATCACTCAATCATGCTGCATCAAAACCCCACCTAGACCTCGTCTAGAAGCATCACAAAATACCACATACTCCCCGCTATCATCTGGAAGTGCCAACACCGGAGCACTAGTCATGCGGTTCTTTAATTCTTGAAAACTTTGCTCACACTGATCTGATCACTCAAACTTCACTCCATTCTTGGTCAATCCAGATAGTAGAGCTGTAATCTTTGAAATGTCTTGCACAAAACGCCGATAGCAACCTGCTAACCCCAAGAAACTATGAATCTCAGTCACAGTTGTGGGTCTTTTCCAATTGGACACCACTTCCACCTTCTCGGGATCCACACTAACACCTTCAGCTGAAACTAAATGACCCAGAAAACCCACCTTATCCAGCCAAAACTCATACTTGCTGAACTTGGCAAACAACTGAGCCTTCCTCAAAGTCCGCAATATCAATCTTAGATGTTTGGCATGCTCCTTCTCACTTTTCGAGTACACCAAAATATCATCTATGAACACGATCACGAAGCGGTCAAGATATGGACTAAACACCCTATTCATGAGATCCATGAACGCCGCGGGTGCATTAGTAAGTCAAAAAGGCATCACCACAAACTCATAATGACCATAGCGTGATCGAAACACAGTCTTGGCTATGTCACTATCCAGAATCCGCAACTGATGATAACTAGATCTCAAATCAATCTTTGAGAACACCGAGACACCTCTCAACTGATCAAACAAATCATCAATGCGAGGCAACGGGTACTTATTTTTCACTGTGACTTGATTCAGCTTCCTATAATCAATGTATAGCCTCATGGTGCCGTCTTTCTTCTTAACAAACAACACCGGAGCACCCCATGGAGACATGCTAGGCCGAATAAAACCCTTATCTACCAACTCCTGCAATTGAGTCTTCAACTCTTTCAATTCCGCTGGAGCCATTCTGTAAGGTGCCTGAAAGATAGGCATAGTTCCAGGAAGCAACTCGATAGAAAAGTCTATCTCTCTTACAGGAGGCAAACCAAGCAATTCCTCGGGAAACACGTCTGGAAACTCTCTTACTACAAGAATATCTCCCACTTCCAACACTCCTAAACTTGCATCCACAACATGAGCAAAGAATGCCTGACAGCCTTTATTTAATAATTTCCTAGCGACCACAGCTGATATCAGGCAACTCGAAATCACATCTCTTTCCCCCCTGAAAAACAACCTCAAAACCATCCGGACTTCGAAGCAATACTTCCTTTCGGAAACAATCTACCATAGCTCTATAAGACTCTAAGAAGTCCATCCCCAAGATCACATCAAACTCCACCATATTTAGAGGAATCAAATCGGCCTTGAAATTAAATCCCTCTACTAGCACTTCACAACCACTAAGCACCCAATCTATCCTCATCACCTCACCAGAGGGTAGAGATACATGTCACTCGCCTGGAAGAGACGATGATGGGACATTGGCATGAAGGGCGAATCTACTAGACATAAATGAATGCGTGGCTCCGGGATCAATTAAAGTAAAAGCTGGCTGACCAAAAATTTACAACGTACCAATGATGACATCTGGAGAAGTACGACCCTTCTGCTGGGTCATAGCATGAAGTCTAGCGCGAGTCATGGGACGTCCACGCTGACCACTCCCCTGCTGAGAACCACCCCTGGCTGCTGAACCACCACGAGAACCACCACTAGAGCCTCTAGCTGAAGACTGATCGCCTTGCTGAGAAGGGGCGGTCCTTTGTGCCAACAAAGGATAGTCTCTCCTGAAATGATCCAGACCACCACACTTAAAGCATCCAGATGACTGCTACTGACCAAAAGAAAAAGTCTGATTGAATCCTACTATGATGAGAGTTGTTGAAATACTTACCCAAGAAGAGCGCCTTAAACTGCTCCCAAGTCGTAGTCTGAGCACCATCATTATTTCTCATGGCGAGAGTCCACCAATGATGACCTGAATCGTCCAGAAAAGAAACTGTCATCTTCACTTTCTTTTCTTCTGGCAGCTCTGTGCTCTCGAAAGCCATCTTCATCTTGTCCACCCAAAAGTAAGCATCAAGGGGTCCCTTGGCACCCTTGAACTCTACTGCCCCTGCATCGGCAACATCTCTTTTCTTCACAGATCGAGAGGGCTGAACCCTATCCAGAACACCTCTCAACATAGCCCCAATAGAATCTGCTAAACCTCTCACTTCCTCACCCTCATTGGCGTTGGTCGAGGTAGCCACACGGGGTCGGCGTCTAGGAGGCATAGTACCTGAGGAGGAAGATATTTAGTAGTCTATAAACAAGACTAACAGAAACTACCACACATACCCAATAACACATAGTATCAAAAGCAAAAAACTGTCGATGAATCCGCCGCGGTCGGATCATCACTCTATAGACACTATGACTACTTAGGCAAATACGATAGTGAATAGGAAATAGAAGATGAAACCTAGAGCTCTGATACCAACTGTCAAGACCCGCCCTGAATTTCACCCCGAAACCCGAGATGAGTCCTGCGAGGACCACCTCCAAGGAAAATTTACCGAAGACTCGGCAAACCACCCTCGAAAATGGACAACCCTAACTTATAAGAATTTAAGAATCACATTTTTACTCTAAAAGAAATCATCCACTACAAACCAAAAGTAGCCAGAATACAAATTACACAGAAGAATTCCAAAAGTATTCAGAGCTACTAAAAAAATAAAATAATACACAGTGAAAGCTAACAAACCCCAAGTAGATTAAACAGGTAACCTACTGGCGAAATGTAGCGAATAGATGAGTGACTATGCCTCGACGTCTCCTGCTAGACCTCACGCGAACTTTGCAGACTAGACATTTTTAAAAACGAAGAGCCCAGGGGGAAATATTCAACACGTCAGAGTGAGTGGACAAAACTATTCCGACAACAAATAAATATTTCCCCAAAAATGCTTTCTAAGAAAACGCTTCATCAGCGGCAAAAACAAGAGCTCAACTGGAAAGATTCTGAACTGGGGTCCAGCCTGGCTAGAATCCCAAACTTTAAGAAATTGCCTCTCAAGCCAGGATATTATATATATAGTATGTATGCACACTCGCCTAACCATTTGTACGATATATATGAACAACTTGAATAAAGTAGATATCATACAAAGCTACTACGCTTGGTTCTAAAGCTCACGTCACCCCACACTGGAATTGTACCTCAGGCTGGGGGAAAGCGGTCGAGTGGTATATATATACGTGCTTACTCCTTGTACGAAATCTATGAATAAATGAATACGAAATTAGAAAGTCGCACAGGGCTACGACGCTCGCGTCTAACACTCACGTCATCCATACCGGAATTGTACCTCGGTATGGGGGAAATCATGTATAGCTAGCTAGCATTTAATCATATACATATTATTCTCATATAAGAGTATAATCAATTTTGGGAAATATCCAACAACAGAAAATCATTCAAAATGATAAAGCATTTCGAACACATTAATTAAAACAAAGGTCCACTCACAGGTTAGGCCTAAGCCTGATGTCGGTCGGAGGTCTCTTCTGCTTGAGCCTCCTCACGTCTTGTTCCAAATAAATAAAACCTTAAATAAAACACCGACGCTTAACGCAAAACATGCATAAATTAAATATGCTTCGCTCGCTCAACCAAGCCTAACACTCCAAAATCTTGAATCTATTGCCAATGCAACCTCAAAACTCCACAAAAATTACCGACATCCTCAAAATCACCTTCCACCAAATAAAATCCAATGGTCGGATTCTAACTTAATAATCCGTCAAAAATACCAAACTTCAACAATTCTCAAACCTATCCAAAACTCCTCCAAAAATTCTAAAACTTATTCTATTAAACTCGATCCTCACATTTTTCCCCACCAAAAACATTTTCTCGGCGGCGGCCGGAGACCAACTTCGGCTACCTCCGATGCTCACCAAAATTTGGCAGCATCTTCCTCTCAACCTCCTCTACAACATTCCTAACTACCACAAACTCCAATTCTAAGCCTAACCAAGCCAATCGAACACAAACACACACAAAAAACCCTAAAATTTCCATTACCGATTTCTCCTTACATGGAGCGAGTCCTTTGGAGGGATTGAAGCACAGGAGGATGGCTTTCTTTTGAGCTACGGCTCGCCGGCTATGGCGGCCGGAGGAAGGAGTTCCGGCGAAAACTAACTTCCGGCAATCTAAGCTTTCGGACTTGGCCGCTCCTTCACGGCGGCGCTAGGGAGGCTGCCACCGGTCTAGAATTGAAGCTGGGACGGAGACCGATCGATCGGGACCGACGCGACGGTCTGGGGCAGCCGGACGGCGGCAAACGGCGGTCGGAAAAATTCGACATAAATGGGCTCGGGAAAGGAGAGAGAAACTCGGGAGGAAGAGAGAAAAAACTGGAGAGAAACAAAATGGGCTTTAGCCCAACCCGGTCCACAACTCCTCTAAAAACCCAAACCAAAATTTAACACAAAAAAAAATACCTCAATAAAATTACCTTTTACTAGCAAAAATTACCATTTTTTACTGTCGTCAAAATTTCTTCCTTAGAATAATCCCACAAAATAATCGTCCCCTACACCTCACTGAGGATCAATTATATTTTACACTTAATGACGAACACGGTAAAACTCTGATTACCACTATGCTAGTAATAAAGGTAAAAATTATGGATCGGGGCGTGACACTCTATGTAATGCTTATAAATAGGCTTTTCTATCAATGAATGAGTAGACCGTTATTCTCGTTATATTTTCTTCTTCAACATTAACTAATTAAGTTATCTGATACAAGAAAGATCAATGATGAAATCTTGTATATTTATAACAATGTCAGTTTTTTATTTTATTTTATTTTATTTTAAATTTATTGATAGAAGTCAAATCGACCCAAGAACTGCAAAAAATGTATATATGTAACTAGTTGGCATCTCAAATGAAACTTATTGTCCGAATGGGCAAGAAGCTAGAATAATTTATCTTTGGAATTGTACATTATGATGAAAGTATGTACTTCAATACACATTTATCAATCTCACATGGAACGAAAATTTTGTCAAAGTTGGGTTGCAAAGTGTGTATCCTCACGATAAGACTCTTACGCTCTCACTTCCCTCTTTATTCCTACTTTAAAAATGATTTTTTTCTCATATCACTTGAACAATCGATAAACCAATTGACTTTTCTATATATACGCAAAAATTAGAGCTATAAACTAGATAAAAACAAAATTGTTGGTCAGAAAGTAAGGGCGTACGTACATATATACTAGTCTGAGATTATGTGCTGAGATTGAACCATAATTTTTATCTAAACTTGTTTTTAAGCCCAAATTAAACTTTTGAAAAATCATGTTTTTTTTTATAATATCTCTTTAACAGAAAATGATATATTTATGTAGTAAAACCTCAAAGCTAGGTATCCCCAGACTTGATCATGACCATAATGTGCAACACTCATCAAAATCACCATGAAGAAACATTCATCAAGAAACTGATCGAGGGATCAAAAGCTGAGACAGTTTGAAGAAAGAGAAACAAGTAATAACCTGAGAGCTCGAGACAGCCGAATAATTTTTTGGGGAGCGCCCTCGGTTTTCCAAAACAAACGTGTCAGTCATCTATACGTCACCCTCTGCCATAATTTCCCCACGAATTCAGGGCCCTTCTGAGACTCCTAGGATACTCTTTTTCTCCACTCCCCCCTTTCCGTCAGCCCCCACGCGCTCCTTCCTTCTGACACCTGTCCCTTCCCATAACCTTAACGGATCTCCAACGATTCTCCCACGCTAGTTAACACCCCTCGGTTTGATTCACCTAAAGAAATAGTGGCTTCAGAGCGCGAGTACAGCAACCTTTTTGCAGTCATGCCCGTGGGCCTTGCTGTTCAAACCACCAAGTGGTTTCAGACGCACAGTCCCCCAATGTTTCCTAAAATAATAGGGTTTTGTTTATTCCACCTCGAGCTTTCCATATAGAGCAAGAAATTGCATTATAGGTACATCTGAGGAAAAAGAAACAAAGAGCAAAGCTGCTCAGCTATAGTTTCCAAACAGGTAATAAGTTCTTCTTTTATATACCTTGCTTAATTGAGAAAATTAGAAAAACAAAATTAAGGAAAACTTCTTCTTTTTTGGGGTTGCTAATTGCTTATGATCTAGCTAGCTTCTCTTTATGGGGTGTTCTTGGTTCATCTCCCTCTGATCTGGTTATGTTTTCTTTTTGCTAATTTATATATATTGTTCTTCTGTTTCTGGGTCTTTTCGGGTGGTTTGGACTGTCTATATATGAACCGATCTTGCAGGAAAATCAGAGAGAGAGAGAGAGAGAGAGAGAGAGAGATTGCGGTAACTAGGATGGGGAGAGGCAAGATTGTGATCCGAAGGATTGACAATTCCACGAGCAGGCAAGTGACGTTTTCCAAGCGAAGAAATGGGCTGCTGAAGAAGACTAAGGAGCTTTCAATTCTTTGTGATGCTGAGGTTGGCTTGATCATCTTCTCCAGCACTGGCAGGCTCTATGATTATGCTAGTACTAGGTTAGATCTCTCTCTCTCTCTCTCAAATATTGCGTAATTTTATTGATCGACTTCGGTTTGTTGATGAAACTACTTAATATATATCCTATGTTGTCTGACAATCTTAACTTCATTAGTTGATGAATGGAGGTTAATTTATTGGTTGAATTATATTTTCTGACTTACATGGACGAGGAGATGCTTCTAAGATGGTGATTTCTAGATCTCAAACAGCAAGGATGAGGAGATGCTTCTAAGATGGTGATTTCTAGATCTCAAGGAGTTTAGGGTAATTTAGTTTTTTTTTTTTTTTTGAGAAGAAGGTAATTTAGAGAGTTTAGCATTGTGTATCTGGTAAAATGTAAGAATGAAAAATTAGATGGTGTATTAAGCAATATGTAGAGCCCCAACAAATAATTTAAATTAGAGTCGACAGAAGAAAAGATCTGATATAGGGTTTAGAGCCATTTTCATGGTGCAGTTTCGGATGCTGATGTAAGCTATTCATCTCCATCAAGTTTGCAAGGCTAGTACCATCTTCCTCTACCATTTGCTACAGTGGCTAATATAACAATACTCTCCACTGTACTTTCAGTCCCTTTCTCTTTCATCTCCTTTGACCTCGTCCATTTCCAATTAATCTCTTAATCCACCCCATACTCTACCCTACTCAGCTTTTCCTTGGTGAGAAAAGTTCTCATATATTATCGACATCCTTATTCCACCTATACCCACTTCTTTATTTTCCATCCTCAAAGTCCAATATCGATCTCCATGATTTCATCCAATATTTTACCCTCAATCTCAGGTGAATCTCCTAAAACTTTCCATGCTATTCAGTAATAAATATGGTTAATTTCTGCTTATTACAATTATACCTCCTCCACCAACCTGGTGCAAAAGTTGGCGGCTGGTTTAATTCCTTGGATATTCACCCTCTTTGGTTACTCGGAATCTTCCAGCTTTATCAAGCCATGCTGTGAATGCCCTAACAGGCACTTGAATTTTGGCAGTGGTGTTTCTTCATGGCTTCTTATTTGTAGCTTCTTTTGTGTTTGGGGTATGCAATAGCCTATGATGGAAAATATTTTCTTGGTATATATATATTGACAATACCCAAAATACAAGACACTCGAAAATGAAAGAGAAAGAGCAAGCTAGAGCCCGAAACAGCTTACAACAAGAAATACTGTTGCTTACAGTGATCATTACAAGCTTACACTATAATCATACGTAGTATGACCAAAATATTAGTTGCAAATATAAACCATTATTGGGTACCGTACCACTGTTTGTATTTGCTTTTGTTTACAATTAACTAACTAGGGCTCCTTTATTTATCAGCATGAAATCAGTTATTGATCGCTATAACAAGCTCAAAGAGGAACATCATCAACTCTTGAATCCTGCTTCTGAAGTCAAGGTAACAATTTACATATAAAAAATTTCAACTCCGTTCTGATGAGATTTGTGATACTAGCTTGGAAATAGCATATCCATAGTTCTTAGCTGCAATTAATTACTTTCATTTTAAATCTTTTATGCTGAACTTACAGTCTATAGTTCTTTGCATTGGCTTGAGCAATTAGAGTAGTAGTGAAAAAAAAAAAAAACACACATGCAGCTAGTATTGCATTAGTTACTTTCTTTAGAGAGCTTATATATAGCGGTTTTAGTTTTTGAAATAAGACCGATGAGTTCCAATACTGACTTTTCTAACTAGCCATAATCATTTATATCCTAAAATTAATACAGAAGACGTGTAGGTACAGTGCAGTATGTGCTAGCTTGTGCTGCACCGTATTTTGATGTATCCTTAGTGCAAACAGCATTTTAATAGGGAATAGCAGCCAAGTAAAGAAGCAAACGTTGTGGTGGCCATAATAACCAAACAATTCCTAAGGACTGAAAAATTTGAAATCGAAAGCTGAAACAATATTTCAACCAAAAGTTAAAAAAGGAATTCATGTGGAAAGTTTAGAAAAATGCTGCCACATAAGTGGACAACAAGTAAATAGAGATATGCATGTTATTCTGATGCTAGTTGATTAACAATCGACTACATGAAGTCCAAGAAAGAAATGAAACAAGGGAAAGAACAAGGAAGAGAGATATTTAACTATTTAAGCTTGTCCTCAGACCCAGTTGCATGTAGTTCGATCTAGTGTTAAATGCAATTAATAAACATGGTTAATTCTTGGATTAGCAACTTTGCGGAATCCTTCAGCATCTAAGCCATGAGGACACAAGAACCTGTAAATACTGAACAAGTTCATAATATTGAATCGCTTAGGTTTGGTTTGCTGTATATATTGAGCTACTAATTAAAGGTTGCCATAAACAGGAAAAAAAAAAAAAACGATGATCTAGGAGCCGATCGAGAAAGTACTGGTTGAACGTACTTGAATAATACGTACAGCTTCCCTTCACCCTCACTAATTTAAGTGCAAAGAAAGGTATCACAATAAGCATTCAATAAAAAAGACAAAAATCCATATATTCCAAAATATAAGAAGAGAAAATGAATACCCCATCTTACATGAACAAAAACCAGTGTATTCTGAATGCATACTGATGGATGGACATGGGAATTGTAGATAGTAGTACAGTGGGATCTTGGCATTATATTTTAAACCAGACGGGAAGTTCATCCATTTCGAAAATTCATAGGTTTTTCTACACTCCTGCATTCTCATATTATATCATCACTTTGAAAGTTTAGATCCAACATCAATTTTTTGTTATCTCTCTTAATAGAACGCAGCACTTATTTGTAGTGAATGAGCGGGCACTCTCCAATATCTTAGTAAACCACACACTGAGAAACCACAGTCAAAGGTAGTTGAAAAGGCTTTTTATCAGAGGAGTCCAGAGAGAGGACTTCCCCTACTTTGATGCAAGTAGACTGTTTTCATAACCCTTTGGTTGGAGAGAAATGCCAACAAAAGTTTACAGATTAGGTCGAAATCTAATCACAAATTTTCTTAGAACTTGGAATACGCTGACATTTCTTTGGCGCGGATTCTCTTCTGTATATCTGGACGACCACGCAGAAATTTGTCACTCAAGGGGACACCTTCAGGGATTCTACTTGAGAAAATTTGTTAGCGATCAAGCCTGGAATTTTCTCTGAGAAACTAACTATCCCTATTTGTCTCAAGTATATATATATTTTCAAAAGAAGAATGTAGCCAGATATGCTAGGCTTTAAGCTTATCTAAGACCACCGCATGCAGAACTACATGCTCTAGGTCAAACATACACAAGCATAATCTCGTTATGATATCAATTACAAATATAGAAAATTTTAGTACGTACGTACACGGGGAAAATCTATAGATGCTGCAGCGAGAGAAGTGTTAACTTTCATACGTATAACATTCAAGCAGAAATGAGGCTAGCTACGTACCCCTTAAGCTAATGCATATGTGGTTTGCATTTGTAGAAGAAAAGAACAAAACTACAGTAGAAAGTATGAAGATGCTGAAGGTCTGGATAGTAGCATAAGTTCAAGTTTGGAATATTCTTCAACAAAATTCCGTTGAATAATAGTTCGTTTCTTTTGACCAAGCAGAGGGAATGCCAGAATATCTCAACTACTTGATTCTGACTAGAACTAATCCATGTCGTAGGTGGCGAAAACATACTAGATAACTGCTGCATTCCAATCCAAGTGAGTAGAAAAAAGAGCTATTTTAGATAACGCCGATGCATATCCAAAAGGTGCCAAATTGAAATCCTTTCCATGTGCGAGGGTTAGATATACAAAGCAACTGGACATTGCAAAAACTTCACATACTCAGCTCCCTATTTGCACATATCTGAGAGGAAAGACATGCAACTACTCCCAATTCTTATCCAAAAGGTGCCAAATTGAAATCCTTTCCATGTGCGAGGGTTAGATATACAAAGCAACTGGACATTGCAAAAACTTCTCATACTCAGCTCCCTATTTGCACATATCTGAGAGGAAAGACATGCAACTACTCCCAATTCTTATCCAAAAGGTGCGAAATTAAAATACTTTCAACATGCGAGGGTATGGATACAATTATAAAATCTACTGTGCATCTTCAGCTAAAAGAAATATAACTGTTACTACATTATACTTTATTCAAGTGCTATTGTGTTACCTGTCCCTCAATTGTCAGCTATTCTGTAACAAAAGATAGAATGTCTTACAAGTTACTTGCCGCAACTTCATCATACAAGTGGCATGCAGGGTCATGAGTAACCAAGTCTTGAAATGAAGCCTTCTAGATTTCCCTGCGAGACAATTTGACAGTCCAAACTCAAGTAATTTATCTGACAATGTAGTCATAAACCAAATTTTCCTTCATGTACTATCCATGTTGAACTCACAAGTCACAAGACTACTCTTGATGCCATTCTGCAGGTTCTCCACGTTCACAGACACTTAATCTGAAAATCAAAATTCATTTAGATCAATAAATGGCATGGTGAGTAGTTATATGTCTCTAATTTTGTAATCCAACAACTCCTGTTAGAATCCAAATCCAACACCACGTCAGAACTTAATATAACGAGCTTTTTTCTCTCTCTACTCTTGTTCAGTAAACATCAGCTTTTAGATCAAGACGAACTTCAGAAGGTGTCACGCATATGTAAATATATGTGAACATGTCATTTAGTACTGCAAACTTTATCATTTTCTCTTGTGAAGATGATATGTCGTTAACTGAATTAGATTTTGAGGAGTAATAGGTGCTTTTGGGTTCAAGTTGTACGTGTCCTAATCATATTATCAAGTTTACTCAGTGGTTCCAACACTGGCATAAATCAATCAAAATTATTCATCATCAAGCTTGAGGCAACAATTGAGTTTATTTTGAGGTTTTAACCTGGAAACGATGACTTCTCGGTGAACTACTATGGTACATGAACGATGACAGAAAAAGGAATATATCAACACAGCTAATCAATTTTGGTTGATATTTTATTGTTTTGGCATAAATGTATCGACTTCTTTTCCATCAACTCATCTACATTATATACTCAAAAGTACGGTGTTCTGAGTAATCGCATGAATGCTCATCTTTCTGTATCTAATATTGCAATTGCATGAGAATAAGTTTTTTTTTTTTTTTTTTTTGTACTATATATATGCTAGTTTTGGCAAAGGGAAGCAGCAAGCTTGAGGCAACAATTGCAGTACTTGCAAGAATCTCACAGGTACAATCATCACAATGAACACTCATCTAAAACCTAGGAGTTTGATTTGAACTACTTTTTTATTTTATTTTTTAAATTGAGTAATATAATTTCCGACCTGTTGCTTATTGAAGTTTTCATAAGAAGAATGAAATTTACACTCCCTAATTTGCAATTCAAAATCATTCTTCCTTTTGGGGTTGAAGTTCTTATAAAATGACAACTTTTAAGTTATTAAAAGACAAAATTTAAGTTATTAAAACAGAAAAACATGGATTGCAGATTGTAAAATAGGGACTCTAAGAAAATTATTTCTGCTGACCGCTTCAATACTTCAATAGGTTAAGTGTGGTTCCTTATTGGATCCATTGGTTATCCTGAATGCATGTATTGCTATACTATCTAAGAGATAGAAAAAACAGATTTAGGAAACCTTCCTAGGAACTAGCTGCATGATCTAAAGCCTGTTGATGAACCTAGATCTGGCTGTGAATATAAAATATGGGATGGGCCGGGGTAGGGGAAGTGGTTTGTTGCTCTCATAGGGTTTGCGTCATGGCATGGTTTTGTAGAAATTAAGTTGAAGTATGAGTAAATACTAAATAGGGAACTATGCGTACTGGTACTGTAACGTTAGCACTGGACACTATATATGTAGTCTGAGTTGGGAAATGAGTATTGATTTGAAGGTGGAATGCACAAGTCTTCAATGGTTCAGAATATTGCCATGTGGTGAAAAAAAAATTGTATATGTAGACATCTTCAGGACTTGAGCCTTTAGTGATATTTTCTGGAAGGGAGGGATCGAGGTGTCTGATTTTTGGCATTCATCGTTCGAATATCCAAGAACAGCAAGCATGCTAACATTATAGTTCATCTGCATCACCAGCTGGAACAGTCCCGTACTGAAAACAGTAACCCAAACCCTCAAATTCTGATAAAGAAGAGAATCCATAAACATTCAGTTTTTGGAGATCACTTAAATAATACTGCTAATAGTTGCTTCCTTTGACACTCAAGATGATGGTTTAGTCAGTTAATGTATGAGAACCTTGAGAGCATACCTGCACATGTTTTGTGAAATATTTAGGCAATTGATGGGTGAAGAACTATCTGGATTGAGCGCCAAAGATCTACAGAACCTGGAAAACAAACTGGACATGAGTTTGAAAGGTGTCCGGTTTAAAAAGGTACCATAGCTTATATCTGATTAGACAATATCATTATTTTCAGTTCATGATCCTTTATATGGTTAGCACATGTATAACGAATTAACAATCATTTAAAAATTAATTTTTCTACAGGATCAGCTATTACATGAAGAAATAAAAGACCTGAACCAGAAGGTTAACCAATAATTTATCCCATTTTCTTAATGAAATAATGTTAATGGTGCCTAATCCATGCTTATTTTTCTAAACTTTGCCACTTTGTTTCAGGGAAATCTCATACATCAAGAGAACATAGAACTGTATAAGAAGCTAGATTTCATAGGTAAAGAGAATGCCGAACTCCAAAGAAAGGTATTGTCTAAACACAATTCATTTTCCTTCCTCTTTCCCGCTACTTAATTTTCGTTCTTTTCAATTTTAGAAATACTCAGAGCAAAACCATAATGTTAATAACTATATATTAAGTTAACATCCAATACCATTTGATCTAATGGTATAGTCTTATTTTCGTAAGTGGAAGGTTGTAAGTATTTGAGTTGTTTACTTGATCAAAAAAAAAGAAAAAGAAAAACCTGTATATTAACATTATGGAAAGTGTTGATCTCTTGATTTTCTTCTCTTGTAAAGGCTAAAAAGTTTTCACTTGTAGGCCTATGGAACAAGGGAAGTGAATGAAGAACACAGAGGCTCTGAACCCCCTTTTACCATTACTAATGGATTTCAGTTGCATGCACCCATCCATCTCCAGCTAAGCCAGCCACATAATCAAACTGATCAGCCTCAGAACAATAATGCTCCAGCAAATGCAATCAAACTGGGGTACGTATCTTTTGAATACTCACTATTTTGAGTTCTAAACCAAAACCCTACATAGTAAAAAGAAAATATGAGTGAGAGAGAGAGAGAGAGAGAGAGCTCATTGTTTGTTTGATTCATTGATTAATGCTGCCTCCAATTTTTCAACAGATTGCAACTGCATTAGCATGGTTGAGTCACCATTCAGCTATCAAATTGAATCAAGTCAAACTCAATCTTATAGAACTGATAGAGATGGCGCAGTTACAGTAAAATGTATATCTAGCAGAAGGGGGCGGCCTAAGCGCTTTCATATGAAATGTTCACGAAACAAACACTTCCTTCAATTTGTGTACAAGAACTAGACAAATTAAGCAGGCAGAGTGTAAATTTGTGCAATAATTGGAAGTAATAGTGTGTGTTGATTTTCCCTGTATTAAGGATGTATTTATGGTCAGACAGAAGTACAGTAATCACATGTTGAACCTGTATCTCTTTACATGAATGTTCACTTTCATAATAATTATGTGGTAACTCTTAAACTATATATGCATTACCTTTTATTTTATTTTTATTTTGTAGCAAAGAAAAACATTTTAGTTGGATTATTAACTCCTCCATGAACATAATTGCAGCTTCTTAGGGCTGACCCAGATAGGCTAGATTCCAAACCCCTTTTTAAAAATAAAAATAAATAAAAAATAAATTGCAACTAATGTGGCAGAAATTTTTCAAAACTTCATCATTCTTTGATTATTCAATAACTATGTGCTATAGCTTTTTAATGGACTCTAGAATATACTAGAACTCGCTCATGTGATTTTTGAAACTCTATAATCATAACAGGTCTTGATTTTGAAAAGGATTGAATTGATCTCTTTAGGATTACCACCATTGCCAAATAAAATATTTGCCTATTTGCGCCCGTCGTGTGACTCCTTAGTTTTAACCCTTTTGAGCCTACATTGAGCCTTTTCTTTCATCACCTTCATTAAATTCCCTTGCTTAGAATAGTTATATCCTTTACCTTATTATCAAGACTTGGCAAAGCTTACATTCAATGTGGAGTTATGTTTGTGTGATGTAAAGAAACAAATGTGGGGTGAACTGATGTAAAAATTGTGTGTACCGAAACCTACCAAAAAAAAATGAATGAAAATTGGTTCAAAACAAAATAAAAGAAAGGGACGGCACACTACAAAAGAAGATGTATTGAATTTGGAGTTGTGTGTATTTGAAGGTCTAAAATTGTAATATGTGACATTTGTTCATGTTCATGATGCTTTGAGGAGTTAAGGATGACGTATGGGTCCAACAAGATAAAATTCGGCCCTTCGAGTGAAGACCAAGGAGGATCGAGCTTTGCTAAAAGTCTTGGTGATGTCTTAAAGCACCACTTATCCTAAAAATTCCTACTCTATGCAGCCGAGCCCCATTACGACCATTATTGAGATTGATTCATGATTCTTAAGAAAACTAACTTCAATTTGTGGAGATTTTCTCATGAGTTGAGCATATGGTTTTGGCCCATTCTTGCACTTAGTTGTTAGATGAGGTTTTTCCAGAAAATATTATTCACAAAGTGCTTTTATTTGATAAAATATGCAAGCTATTTGTTGCCTTACAATCTGTTCTCTTGCATATACTTGAGTGAATATTGCCATATCATGAGTGAAAATAAGAGAATATGCCTAGTGAGGAGGATTGAATTAACTTGACATGTTGACATGCTTATTTTTTCACTTCTTACTTGTTCATGCTGTGAAACATGTCTATGACACTTGGGATTTTGTGCCTACATCTGAATGCTTAACTTGAAAGCTATGTGTTTAAAAGATCCTGAGACAATCATTTAGGGGCAGTAGTTTTGCTAAGGGACTAGCAAAGGCTAAGTGTGGGGTAGTTGATAGGAGCACATTGTGCGACGTTCTTAATATGTTTTTACCCCCATTTATGCAATTTTTAGCCCTTAGTATTGTAATATAGAGTCATTGAGTCATGTTAGGAGTCTTTGGCAGAGTTGGTTGTGAAATGAGCATAAAACGCAGAAATTGTCTGAAAATGTGAAGAGTCCTAGTTTGACTAGGAAACCTGTTTTGAATTGGAAACTCTCCTAATCTAGTGATCTTATCTATTACATCTATGTCTTTTTATGACAACTTTTGTCTAGATTAGGACAAGTTTATTAAATGAGTTATTCCTCCATTATCCTAATTATTTCTTTTTGATTTTAGGTGGAGATAAATCAAAGGAATTACCATGGGGAGTAATTGCCGAATTACCTTGGAGAGAAGAAGATTTCGGTTGAAGATAAGGAGAGATTTATGGAGGAAGGAGATCAGCCAAAATAAAGGAAGAAAATATTGTGGAATTCGGCAAAGATAGGAGGAAAAGAAGGAAGATTAAATTCAAGCTTTAAGGGATTAAATTGCCGAAAATATCAAGAGGATTTCAAGGGGAAGCAAGGACGGAATCAAGGGCAGGTGCATGTCTATCTATTTAAGGGATGTTGAAGTGATAATTTAGCCGAATTAATTAGAGAAATTCATGGGAGATTTGCACGGAATGAAGGAGCAAAATTGCTGAAATTATTGAAGGAAGAAAGGAGGAGATAAATGCAAGATTATTCCAAGATAATTGAGAACAAATTTGTAGAGGATTTCAAGGAGAGGTTAGGGCTGCCGACCTCCCTCTCCCTTGCTCCCTATATATAGCTCGGCAACTTTGTAAAAGAGGATCTTTGGTCTCTCATATTTCACTAGCCAAAACTCTATCAAAATCCCTACCAATATTCAGTAAATTCACACCAAAAAATTGACGGAATTATTATTAACCAAGTTATTATACCTGCAATAAAACTCCAATCACATTAAAACCATTTTGTATCGCATGTAGTATTAGACAAATAGGGATCGTTCTATCCGGGGAACCCTAGGGTATTCAATTACACAAAGTGTCACATAACAACTTTGGGGTTGAAAAATATATTAAATCCTACTGAAAATTTCTAATATAAAATAAAATAAAACCTAATTTTATTATTTACATGATCTTCATCTTTCACACAACACGTCACCAAAAACTTATTTAACAAAACCAACAAAGAAACAAGGCAGCACTTTTCGACAATTATTCCAATTTCATCCTAATTCCAATTTAATTAGAGTCTTCGTGGTTATTCTAATCATGCAAAACTCTTTAATTATCTAGAACTAGCTTCGTGCGTAATCCTAGACATAGTGCTAAATTTTTCAAAAACACTTCGTGTAGAATCTGAAACAAGAAACACATACGCACAATGAGTTAAACTGGAAACATATTAGGGAGTATGGCGTCACCTCATCTCCTTTCTCTATGTAAATTTTCTGTATTACTCTAGCCCTTTAAATAAACATAAGGAAAAACAACTTCGTGTATGTTTCCCCTTATATTAAATTCGGCAATTGAAACCAATACACAAGGGACAGCCATGATCAAGGTTGCCTTCATGCATCGATTATTATGCATATGAATGCAGAAAATTAATCAAGATAAAACAAGAACTCATGTATTTTTACTGCCCTATTCCTTTACTAATTTCGTTTCATGCTATGAATAAATAAGATATCAAATAACCAATTAGCAAATTCGAAAATCCAATATCAAATTATTACACAAAATTCCAACAACAAAAATTTGTTTACACTCCATAGACAAAGTAAAACAAATCAATAAATACATAGCCATGAGAAAGGATGAATCACACTTTGTTGAACCTTGAAGAGGGCTTGACAAAGTGACGTCTTGATGGTGATGGAGGATGGTTGTGGCTTGTGAATTTGCTGAATATTTTTGGTAGGGATTTTGACAGAGTTTTGGCTAGTGAAATATGAGAGACCAAAGATCCTCTTTTACAAAGTTGTCGAGCTATATATAGGGAGCAAGGGAGAGGGAGGTCGGCAGCCCTAACCTCTCCTTGAAATCCTCTACAAATTTGTTCTCAATTATCTTGGAATAATCTTGCATTTATCTCCTCCTTTCTTCCTTCAATAATTTCAGCAATTTTGCTCCTTCATTCCGTGCAAATCTCCCATGAATTTCTCTAATTAATTCGGCTAAATTATCACTTCAACATCCCTTAAATAGATAGACATGCACCTGCCCTTGATTCCGTCCTTGCTTCCCCTTGAAATCCTCTTGATATTTTCGGCAATTTAATCCCTTAAAGCTTGAATTTAATCTTCCTTCTTTTCCTCCTATCTTTGCCGAATTCCACAATATTTTCTTCCTTTATTTTGGCTGATCTCCTTCCTCCATAAATCTCTCCTTATCTTCAACCGAAATCTTCTTCTCTCCAAGGTAATTCGGCAATTACTCCCCATGGTAATTCTTTTGATTTATCTCCACCTAAAATCAAAAAGAAATAATTAGGATAATGGAGGAATAACTCATTTAATAAACTTGTCCTAATCTAGACAAAAGTTGTCATAAAAAGACATAGATGTAATAGATAAGATCACTAGATTAGGAGAGTTTCCAATTCAAAACAGGTTTCCTAGTCAAACTAGGACTCTTCACATTTTCAGACAATTTTTGCGTTTTATGCTCATTTCACAACCAACTCTGCTACAGACTCCTAACATGACTCAATAACTCTATATTACAATACTAAGGGCTAAACATTGCATAAATTGGGGTAAAAATATATTAAGAACGTCGCACAATGTGCTCCTATCAACTACCCCACACTTAGCCTTTGCTAGTCCCTTAGCAAAACTACTGCCCCTAAATGATTGTCTCAGGACCTTTTAAACACATAGCTTTCAAGTAAGCATTCAGATGTAGGCACAAAATCCCAAGTGTCATAGACATGTTTCACAGCATGAACAAGTAAGAAGTGAGAAAATAAGCATGTCAACATGTCAAGTTAATTCAATCCTCCTCACTAGGCATACTCTCTTCTTTTCACTCATGATATGGTAATATTCACTCAAGTATATGCAAGAGAACAGATTCTAAGGCAACAAATAGCTTGCATATTTCATCAAATAAAAGCACTTTGTGAATAATATTTTCTGGAAAAACCTCATCTAACAACTAAGTGCAAGAATGGACCAAAACCATATGCTCAACTCATAAGAAAATCTCCACAAATCGAAATTAGTTATCTTAAGAATCATGAATCAATCTCAATAATGGTCGTAATGGGGCTCATCTGCATAGAGTAGGAATTTTTAGGATAAGTGGTGCTTTAAGGCATCACCAAGACTTTTAGCAAAGCTCGATCCTCCTTGGTCTTCACTCGAAGGGCCGGATTTCATCTTGTTGGACCCATATGTCATCCTTAACTCCTCAAAGCATCATGAACATGAACAAAGGTCACATATTACAATTTTAGACTTTCAAATACACATAACTCCAAATTCAAAACACCTTCTTTTGTAGTGTGCCGTCCCTTTCTTTTATTTTGTTTTGAACCGATTTTCATTCATTTTTTTTGGTAGGTTTCGGCACACACAATTTTTACATCAGTTCACCCCACACTTGTTTCTTTACATCACACAAACATAACTCCACATTGAATATAAGCTTATCCAAGTCTTGATAACAAGGTAAAGGATATAACTATTCTAAGCAAGGGAATTTAATGAAGGTGATGAAAGAAAAGGCTCAATGTAGGCTCAAAAGGGTTAAAACTAAGGAGTCCCATGAAGGCGCAAATAGCCAAATGCTTTATTTGGCAATGGTGGTAATCCTAAAGAGATCAATTCAATCCTTTTCAAAATCAAGACTTGTTATGATTATAGAGTTTCAACAATCACATGAGCGAGTTCTAGTAGAGTCCATTAAAAAGCTATAGCACATAGTTATTGAATAATCAAAGAATGGTGAAGTTTTGAAAAATTTCTGCCACATTATCAATTCACACTCAAGAAGAAAGCAATTAAGCTATAAGGCTCACATAGGATGTTATGGAAACGAATCAACTCAACATGCATGCTTCACATATCATTCAAATACTTACATGTTCATACCAATCATAATATCTATGAAGCTCACAATTTAATTATTATGATCATGCAAAACAATCTTCTATGTGCTCAAAGATATAATCATCATCGACTTTGGGGGCAACAACTTAAGACTCAAACTAAAAATCCTAAAACAAACACACAAAAGCATAAAAACATGGAAACATGTATCCGTATCCCACACTTAGAAGTTACATTGTCCTCAATGTAATCCAAAAAAAAAAATTGTAATTTCTAAGCATAAGATAAATTCACACATTTCACACTTAAACAATTCAACCAAGAGAGTGTAGGGATTTAGACAGAGCAAACTATCGGTGATGGCTCCTCCAATGCTATGGTTGAAATGGGTTGCCTCCCATGCAGCGCTTAATTATTTATAGTCCTTTAGCCTAGACTCTTCTCATGTTCCCTTGGATCTTGGGGCGTCTCCCACATCTATCTCCTCAAGGTGCTCCTCGAAAGGCTCGTAATAAGGTTTAAGTCGATGTCCGTTCACCTTAAAAACTTTACTTGTAACATCACTTTAATCTCTATAGCACCATGAACAAACATGTTAGTCACAATGAAAGGGCCGACTCAACGTGAACGTAATTTGCCAGGAAATAATCTAAGACGAGAATAATACAATAAGACCATTTGTCCTACGTGAAAAATTTTACCCCTTAAGTGCTTGTCATGAAACACTCTCGTCTTCTCCTTGTAGATCCAAGCGGCATCGTATGTGTCATTTCTGATCTCCTCAAGCTCGCTCACTTGTAATTTCATGTGCAATCCTGCCTCATCCAAATCCATGTTGAACTTCTGAACCGCCCACCAGGCCTTATGCTCCAACTCCACTGGTAGATGGCACGCCTTGCCATAGGTCAATCGAAAGGGAGACATCCCAATGGGTGTCTTGTATGCTGTTCTGTAGGCCCACAACGCATCGTCGAGTCTGTCGCTCCAGTCTTTCCTCGTTGAGCCCACAGTCTTCTCCAAAATCCTCTTGATTTCCCTAGTCGACACCTCTGCCATGCCACTCATCTGAGGATGATATGGTGTGGACACCTTGTGGGTGACCCCATACTTCTTGAGTAAAGCCTTGATCGTTCTGTTACAGAAATGAGAACCTCTATCGCTAATAAGCACATGTGATACCCCAAACCTGGAAAATATGTTAGTCCTCAAGAAATCTGCAACAACCTTTGAATCATTAGTCCGCATGGCTTTTGCCTCAACCCACTTAGATACGTAATCAACAGCCAATAAGATATACAAGAATCCCTTAGAAGAGGGAAAATGGCCCATAAAATCAATACCCCAAACATCGAAAATTTCCACAACGATAATTGGTGAAATGGGCATTTGATCTTTAGGGCCATATTACCGCACCTGTCACATGTCATGCAAAATGCATATGATTCTTTGAATATGGTGGGCCAATAGAATCCGCAGTCCAATATCTTAAGGGCTGTCCTCCTCGCTCCAAAGTGTCCTCCACACGCCTCACTATCAAAAAAATTTGAGTATCGGCCTATGCTCTTCTTGTGGAACACAACGTCGAATGAGCTGATCACTACAATGTCTCCAAAGGTATGGATCATCCCAAATGTAGTATCTCGCCGTCTTCTTCAGTCTCGCCCTGGATGCCTGAGATAATGTACTAGAAAAAGTCTTAGTAACTAAATAATTAACAACATCAGCATACCAAAGTTCGTGTGCCTCCAATAGAAAAAGCTTCTCATCTGGAAAGGACTCTTGCAAGGGTAACATCTCCTCCTCTTGCATAATTCTGCTCAAGTGGTCCGCCACCACATTCTCGCTTCCCTTCTTGTCCTTGATCTCAATGTCAAACTCTTGTAATAAGAGGATCTATCGAATCAAGCGTGGCTTTGCATCCTTCTTTTTCATCAGATATCTGAGGGTTGCATGGTCAGAATAAACAATCACTTTAGATTTCAATAAATATGAACGGAATTTTTCTAAAGCAAAAATGACTGCCAACAATTCTTTTTCAGTCGTAGAGTAATTCATTTGAGCATCATTGAGGGTTCTAGAAGCATAATATATGGCACAATGCCTCTTTTCTTTTCTCTGTCCAAGAACCGCTCCAACCGCATAGTCTGATGCATCGCACATGAGCTCAAATGGAGAACTCCAATCAGGTGGCGCCATAATGGGGGCAGATGTCAACAACTCCTTCAACGCCATGAATGCCTTCTCGCACTTCTCATCCCACACAAACGGTACGTCTTTCTGCAATAGGGTACACAAGGGCTTGGCCACCAATGAAAAGTCTTTGATGAACCTCCTATAAAAACCTGCATGGCCAAGGAACGAACGTACCTCTTTTACAGTTGTAGGGGAGGGTAAGTGAAGCATAATATCAATCTTGGCCCTATCAACCTCTATACCCTTAGCAGAAATTATGTGTCCTAAAACTATCCCTTGAGTTACCATAAAATGACATTTTTCCCAATTCAACACAAGATTAGTTTCAACACATCTTTCCAAGATTAATTCCAAATTTTCTAGACATGCATCAAAAATTTTTTTTAGCAAAGAGGATAAGGAGCTCCAAATTGGCGTAGTTCCAATCAAGTGTAACGTAATTGGCGTAGTTCCAATTTAATGTTTAGCGTAGTTCCAAACTAAGTGCTAGTTTAACACTCTCCCTTTCGGTAACTCTTTTCGAATTATGACCAGGTAAGTGTAGGTGCAGCTTTGGTAGAGCGAGGCTCACTTAGTACACGGCACAACACCCGGGATGAAATCCCTAGCCACTTGCCTAGACATCATAATCCTACTAAGGTGCGCCTACTTGTGAAGAGAGATAAACAAATCCGTTACGAGAGTCCAGTCCAATTTACTTAGTAACATGGAAGAGGAATTTCATCCTTGGGTGTTGTCTAGCACTCAACTTTTCGGTAACTCCTCTTGAGTAAACTCAATTGGATGCACCTACTTGTGAAGAATGCAAAAACTCGACGGTATAAGGATAAAATTCCTAATCCATTTATGGTTAAAATGTTTTATCTACACATGGATATTTGTATTTCTAAACTCTAATTTATTTTATTCACAAAACTTTAAAATATGAGGTACGATCCTCTTCTTCTTTTTTATTTATTTAGATAATTTAAGAAATTGTATCATTAAATTAGTCAAAATTCACGTCACTAATATTGATGAACAAAAGTGTTGATGTGGCAAAAGCAATATCATTTGGGATTCATATTCTGAAAAAAAAAAAAAATATATATATATATATATATATATATATCTTTTGTTTATTGAGTTTTGCTCTTAATGAGTTTTTTTTTCTTCCTTTTTTCAAAAAAGATATTATTTTAAAAAAAATTTGGAACCCAACCTAACAAAATATATTTAAAACTATTTTATTAATAAAACCGCACAAGCCATTTACTCAATATATATATATATATATATATATGTGTGTGTGTGTGTGTGTATTTAAAACCACCCCACACTACAAGAAGAAAGACTTTAGCTGACGAAAAAAAAACCAAGCCGACGAATCAATTTTTCGTCTACTTTAGCCGACGAAATTTTCCTTCGTCGGCTAAATTATATTTTCGTCGGCTATAGTCATCTTTAGACGACGAAATTAAAATTTCGTCGGCTAAAAAATTTATTTTCGTCGGCTAAAGTCTGTGACTTTAGCCGACAACTTTAAACTTTCCTTAGCCGACGAAATTAAAATTTCGTCGGCTAAAGATGACTATAGCCGACGAAACTATAATTTCATTGGCTAAAGTTCTTTATATTCGCAGATCTGGACAGCGAATATCGTCTGTTTTTTTAATGTATTTTTTTCCTTTAGCCGACGAAATACACTATAATTCATCGGCTAATAAGATGGTTTTTGCCGACGAATAACCTAATATTTCGTCGGCTATAGTTATTTTTAAATTTTTTTAATTACATACTATAGCCGACGAATACGTTAGGGTATTCGTCGGCTAAACCCTAAAATTTTTCTATTACCTACTATAGCCCTATATTCGGTGGTTATTTTGCGTAAAATTTTTATACGACTTGTTGCGTGTCATCGGTTTAAAACTATTTTCAGTTGGAGGTCCGGCCAAAATACGTAATTTAGACGGTCGAACGACCTTTTCCGTGCGTTTAGGGGTTTGACTTACGAGATTGACCGTCCGGATCGAGCTCTTATTCTTTTCGGATCAAGTTGAATTTTTTCCCATACATGTATTTTATCATGATGGTCAGATCTGACGGTCGGATCTGTTTCTCAAGTTTGATCATCACAATCACAACATGCATACTAATGTTGTATAACTTGTTTACCAAGTGTTATGTAAATGTTCCGTTTCAAAAACAAACTATACGTAAATCCTTCAAAAGCTAAAAAGTCATGAAATAAGATATGACGAGAATGTTGAAATACATCCATGGTTGAAAAATCACACTATTCCGGTAAATATTTGGTGCCGATAGTTGCGGTCAATGTAATTTTTCATTTTTTCCCCCTATGAGTAGCCCTATATTCGGTGGTTATTTTGCGTAAAATTTTTATACGACTTGTTGCGTGTCATCGGTTTAAAACTATTTTCAGTTGGAGGTCCGGCCAAAATACGTAATTTAGATGGTCGAACGACCTTTTCCGTGCATTTAGGGTTTGACTTACGAGATTGACCGTCTGGATCGAGACCTTATTCTTTTCGGATCAAGTTGAATTTTTTTCCATACATGTATTTTATCATGATGGTCAGATCTGACGGTTGGATTTCTGTTTCTCAAGTTTGATAATCACAATCACAACATGCCAAATGTATAAAAATACTTTTAGCCGCCCAAAAGTTTTCAAAGGACTTTAGCCAACGAAAATATTTGAAAAGTCGTCGGCTAAGGTCAAAAATTTTTGGGCCGTAAAAATTTTCAAAGGACTTTAGCCGACGAAAATATATGAAGAGTCATCGGCTAAAGTCGAACAATTTTCAAAATTTTCAACCAAAATTTTTTGGCGGTCAACCAAAATTTTCAAATTTTTCAAAAGAGTTTAGCCGACGAAAATAAAGAATTTCGTCGGCTAAAGTTCTTTATATAGGAGTTTTACCGGAGGTGGATGGTAAGAAGTCTATTTCGTCTGCCGAATTTTCTTCTCCGCCTAGCTCCGCCGTCAAGCCACTGGAGACTGCCACACTTGTCCCAAAAGCTTCGCCGTCATCTCTACTTCATTGTTGGACAGGTGGTGCATCGAGTGGCGCCGCCGTGAGGGATAAATCGAGCTCCAAAACTCCGCCGGTTCAGATTCGGTGTCGATCGAATTTCTTCTTCCTCAGGTCACCATTTGGTGAGTTCTATATATGGATAAGTTGAGTTTGATTAGTACTACATTCCCCTAGAATTTGGTAGCTCGATTCGGTGTGTGCGAGGAGAATCGCAGATTTGAAGTTTTTAGGGTTTAAAATTGGAGATTTTTATGTTTTGATTCAATTGACCTGTTTAGGCTTAGAATTGGGTTTTGACTTCTTCTAGAAAGTTGTTTGAAATGTTGAGAGGAAGACTCTGTCAAATTTTGGTGGTGATTGGAGGTGGCCGAAAGTTTCTGCAGTTTTTTTTTCAAAAACGAGCAACTTTAGCCGACGATATTTAAAGGTTTAGCCGACGATATTTAAAGGTTTATTCGTCGGCTATAGTATTTTTATATTTTTTTATAAGGTTTAGCCGATGAATTATGGCATATTTCGTCGGCTATAGTTATTTTTAAAAAAATTTTATAACGTTTAGCCGACGAAACAGACTATATTTCGTCGACTATAGTTATTTTTTTAAATTTTTTATAAGGTTTAGCCGACGAAACATACTATATTTCGTCGGCTATAATCTGGGAAAAATTTTTTTATTACAGACTTTAGCCGACGAATATCTTAATTGTTTCGTCGGCTAAAGTCTGAGAAAAAAACCGACGACATGTTTTTCGTCGGCTAAACGCGGGACTTTAGCCGACGAAAAAAAATTTTGTCGGCTAAAGTCATCACCGAGGACCTTTTCCCGACGACACTATAGCCGACGAGCCTTCGTCGACTATGATCTTAGCCGACGAATTAAGCTAACTGGCCGACGAAAATTTTTCGTCGGCTAAAGTGCTTGTCCTGGTAGTGCCACCAGGTTTTAGCACAAACGGTGAACCGTGGAACATTTAGCTAAGTCTTGATTTCAATTTCACTTCAAACAGCTAGTGCAATTAGGAAAGATCTATGCCAAACATGTTCTGGCGTGATCTCTGAGAGGGGAGAGTCATCCAGATGCAAGGGTTGTCTTCAAGCTCCTATAACCTGTCAATCAAGGAGAGAACAACGTCAGAGGGAAGACCGGGTGCTCCGGCCTTCGACCCTCCGATGCCTAAGTCAATGAGCAGATGCAGGTGATAAAGGAGTGAAGATGGAGAGTGAGAGAATGAGAGGGAAGAGTGTTATTTATAGGGGTATGGTTGATGCACCCTAAAAATACCACTTTGCCCTTACTTAGAATGTGTATTACCATTATGCCCTCAAGAGATAGTGTAGGTTTCGTGGGCTCAGCTAAGGCCCAAGCCCGTTTTATGTGGCGACACGCGTCTTGTTAGGCGAGTACGACTGATGTTGTACTATGTACTAACAAAACCCTAACTATTTCTCTTTTTACTTTCCATTGGATGAAAAGTACATCATTAGTTCTTAGGCCTTAATCGATTAAAAATTGAGTTATTGATAGGTTTTTGAGGAGGTTTTTTTTTATTTTTAAATTTCATATCCACCTTCTAGATGTAGTTTTGAAGTTGTTTT
The DNA here is from genome assembly GCA_034370585.1 of Fragaria x ananassa. Lineage (NCBI taxonomy): Eukaryota > Viridiplantae > Streptophyta > Magnoliopsida > Rosales > Rosaceae > Fragaria > Fragaria x ananassa. The sequence goes on along the minus strand of CP139769.1, from coordinate 15,580,654 downwards.
TTAATTTAAATGTAGCTTAATTTAGTCGTTGTTATGTGCTTGTATGGATTTAGGACTATTCATGATTGACTGTTTTGGTCGTCGTGATTTTTAATCAATGGAAATGTTTCTTTTCCCTTAAAAAAAAATCACTTCAATCAGCATCTATCCATTCAATCTCAACTTATTTTATCCATATTCATCAATTGTCATGTGCATATATGTAAGTGATATGACTTTTGGTAAGAGTTGAAGTCAAGATTGCCTCCCGTCGTTAATTTGTTTTCGCCGCCTTAGACTTCAATCCTCATTGACCCGACTAGCACCTTAATTTGTTTCATATATGGCGATTCAATTTAGTTTCTACTCTTTCATTTTTCTAAGAAGTAAATAATTTATAAACAGAAGTTTTTAGGACAACCAGAGTTTACCATGTAAAGAGCAAGACTCTTGAAGCCTTACTAGGAAGTCTATCATTCTAATACACAAGGAATCACTTGAATGACCTATGTAGTCGACATATGTCTAATATGTTGAACTAGCTTGATCAATCACTAAAGCGGATCAACTTGACCATCCATTGATTCAATTACCAACTTGGAATCTCCTTCCACTTCAAATTTTGTAAAGTCTTTCTCTTTTGATTTTATCAGGCTCACTCTTAATAATGCTAACGCCTCAACAATAGGCCAGCGCTGAATAGCTCTTCTAACGCAGTTGGATGCTGCATATATATGAATATCATGAACATCCCGGATGACAAAGTTACTCACCGTCAAATCTCCCGTATAATTGAACGACCATCAAAGATAATGTTAACAAAAAAATTTGAAGGTGCTTGATAATGGCATCCGTGCCTTTCCTTACAATGATTATTGAAGCTTACTTAGAACCCTAGGTTGCCTTGTACTGTAGAGTATGAATTTGTATCCTTCATACCTTCTGCTTGCAATATATATTCCAAAGACCAAAGGTTAACAAAGTCAATTTCTTTTGATGTGATTGTTTAGTTCTTTCACTATTATTATTGCATTTCTCTTTCCACTATAAAATGATAACATATTTTGATAGTACCGTAGGTGATAGATTGTTTACCATATATTTTTAAATTATTCCGCCATCACAAACCGGCCAATATATATGTAAAGACTAACATGCATGAATCATCGTTCATCACTGCAGGTGGTTCAAAAAGTTTAACCAGCTAGATCTCCGATTACATTTCAAATATGCTCAAGAAAACCAAAAATCTTGTTCTTTCTTTCGTGTTTGTGTCTTCATGGATTTGCGTGGCCATGGCAGAAAACACAACCAGTACAATCCCAGTGAACGTTGGTGTTGTTCTTGATATAAATAGAGAGTACGGGACAGTTTGGTTGAGTTGCATCAAAATGGCCCTCTCAGACTTCTATGCATCTCATGCTCACTACAAAACAAGGCTGGTGCTGAACATTAGGGACTCGGAGAGCAACGTTGTACGTGCAGCTGATGCAGGTTCATTCTAATTTCTACTAATTAATTAACTCTATCTTCTAACTAAGTAACTTGGATTATTTCAGATTTCAGATTTGATTGTATTAAAATAATTACATATCTTCTGTTATTATCGTTTTAATTTAGATTAAGATGGCATATGAGGAAAGTTCTACGATACAATAAGACACCTATATATCAAAGTAGATTAGTTTAGTGCATTGCTAGACTAATCGATCCAAGGAGTAAAAAATCGATAATTTCCGTGATATTTCACCAAAATTTTCATTTTTCCCACCTAGCGATATATATTTACCCTCCCAAACATTTCTCATCCGAAACTCCTGATCTTTCATGATATTTTACAAAATTTCCTGATATTATCTGATATTTCCTGATATTTTTTACAATACACTGAAGGTTATACACAGAGAGACAATAAAGATAGTGAAAATTTTGTACCTCATAGGTTTTCTACGTGGTTTTAAAATACTCATGTAATTTTATATAAAATGTATCATATGTATATAAGACATGATGACTTAACCTCTCTTTGGATTTTCAGCCATCAAAAGAAAAAAAATGGATGTTTAAAGTAAACTTTTAAGATGGTTCAGCACTAACATTTTCACCTTAACTTACTACAACTCCTTATAGATCAATGTTTATTTAATGTTTTCATTTCAAATATAATACATAATATAGAAAACAAACATCTCTTGAAGTTTGGTTTACAATTTCCTTGTTTTTCTTCTAATTTCCGTCAATTTTCTTCTTTTTTTACTGCAATCGATATTTTTCCAAAATTTCCATAGAAATTTCAATATTTTAGAGTTCGAAATTTTCTTCCTTGAATCGATCTCTAGCTAGCTAGTACGTACATTGTACTTCTGTATCGAATTAAGCTACGTGATTAACTTTTAGTATAAACGAAGCCAGCATATATTATAGTCATCGCTTTGTTATAACTTGCTAATAATGATTTCCACTTTTTACATTTTGACGCAGCTCTAGATTTGATAAAGAATAAGCAAGTGCAAGCCATTCTAGGACCCGTGACGTCGATGGATGCAAGCTTTGTTATTAACTTGGGCGACCAAGCTCAAGTGCCAATTATTTCATTTTCTGCATCAAGTCCATCTCTTAATTCACTCCGCAGCTCCTATTTTTTCCAAATTACACAGGTAGACTCCTCCCAAGTGAATGCCATAAGTTCTATAGTCCAAAATTTCGGTTGGAGACAAGTTGTACCTATCTATGTAGACACTGAATATGGGGATGCAGTCATACCTTTTCTAACTGATGCACTGCAAGAGGTCGATGTTCGTGTCACATATCGAAGCGCAATTTCCCCACTTGCCACTGATGATCAAATTCTTCAAGAACTGCGTAAGTTAATGACCATGCAAACCAGAGTTTTCATTGTTCATATGAATCCCAAGCTCGGTTGTAGGCTGTTTGCCAAGGCAAAGGAGATTGGAATGATGGGTCAAGGATATGTTTGGATCATGACTAATGGGTTAGCCAATCGGTTGATATCGATGAATTCCACAGTCATAAATTCCATGCAAGGTGTGATAGGTGTACAAACATACGTTGCTCAGACACAGAAGCTTGAAGAATTCAAATTACGGTGGAAGCAACAATCCATGCAAGACGACCATTCAACTCTTATTGATGTTGATCAACTGGATGTCCTAGCACTTTGGGCTTATGACGCAGCTTTTGCACTGGCCATGACAATCGAAGAAGTCGGGATCACAACTACTTTCGACTTGTTCCAAAAGAATTCCTCCTCCTCCTCCTCCTTCAATTTGACAGATTTTGGGAGTGCTGAGATATCTAAATATGGTCCAGATCTCTACCGAGCCCTTTCGAAAATTAGATTTGAAGGCATAGCTGGAAATTTCAGCATTGTTGATGGACAACTTCAGTCATCAACGTTCCGTATAGTGAATATTAATGAGGATGGAGCAAGAGATATCGGATTTTGGACACCACAAAATGGACTGGTGAACAGTTTGAATTCGGCAAGTAAAACAATACTCTCAACTGATTCGAAGTCCAACCTGAAATCCAGTGTTATATGGCCTGGAGAATCTCTCTCTACTCCGAAGGGATGGGAGATCCCAACAAATGGCAAGAGGTTGAGAATAGGAGTTCCTGTTAATTTTGGTGTTCTTGAGTTTGTGAGGGTTACAAAAGATCCAACCTCAAATACAACTGAAGTCACAGGGTTTTCTATTGATGTCTTTAAGGCTGCAATAGAGGTATTGCCATATCCTCTTCCGTATGAGTTCATTCCTTATGAAAAACCTAATGGCTCTGTCGCTGCAACTTACAACGATTTGTGCTATCAAGTATATCTTGGGGTAAATTTCTTTTCTCAATAATATGGACTGACAGGCTCAGATTCTATGTCTAATTACTTACTTCTACATGTTCATTACACAGAAGTTTGATGCTGTGGTGGGAGATGTAACAATTCGAGCAAAGAGGTCATTGTACGTGGACTTTACAATGCCATACACAGAATCAGGCATAGTAATGGTTGTGCCGATCTTCGACACCAGGGCCAAAAATGCATGGGTATTCTTGAAGCCTTTGACATGGGATCTTTGGCTAACAACTTCATGTTTCTTTCTTTTCATTGGTTTTGTGGTTTGGGTTCTAGAGCATCGAATCAATGAAGATTTTCGTGGCCCTCCCTCGCATCAAGTCGGCACCAGTGTCTGGTTCTCCTTCTCAACCATGGTGTTTTCACAAAGTAATATGCCCATACCGATCTCTCTAACTTTAGATTACATAAAATTTAAGAGTCCGCATCTTTATACATGTTACTAATTTGTAATTTATAATACTTACAATTGACCATCTACTTGTTCAATGTACAGGAGAGAGAGTGCTCAGCAATTTGGGAAGATTTGTGATGATCATATGGGTATTTGTTTTGTTAATACTGACACAAAGTTACACGGCTAACCTAGCTTCACTATTAACAGTCCAGCAACTTCAACCGACTGTTACCGATATAAAAGATATTTTGAGGAAGGGAGAGAACGTGGGATATAGGAGCACTGCTTATACTTATGATCTATTGAAACAAGTAGGTTTTGACGATTCCAAGCTTAAAGGCTTTACAACAATTGAAGAAATTCAAGAAGCTCTTACAAAAGGGAGTCCAAATGGTGGCATTGCTGCTTTTGTCGACGAAACCCCTTACACAAAGCTTCTTCTAGCCAAATATTGTTCCAAGTTCACAATGGTCGGACCTATCTTCAAAACAGTTGGCTTTGGCTTTGTAAGAGCTCTGGTTCTCTCTCCTTATATATAAGGCTGGAATACATAAAACATCTTTATTTATCATGTTTGGTAATGTACTAAGCTTGTTGATGGATTTTGTATAGGTGTTTCCAAAACGTTCGCCTCTTGTGCCTGACATTTCACGAGCAGTGCTAAACGTGACCGAAGGAGATAAGATACTGAACATTGGAAACAAATGGTTCAATAAAGAAGAAAGCAATTGTCAAGATTCTAGTACTCAATCAGTTTCTAGCAACAGTCTAGGGCTTGCTAGCTTTTGGGGCTTATTCTTGATTGCAGGGCTGGCTTCAATACTCGCACTCATCATCTTTATAGCTTCGTTCCTCCACAAGCATAAAACTATGATCCCTTCTGACTCGGGTGCCTCTAGATGGAGAAGGTTGCAGATCATGTTTGAAATCTTCAACCAAAAGGACCTTGACTCTCATACTTTTAAAACAAGTCAGGAACGAGATTCATCAGTTCAATCCCCAGTCAATAACACATTCGAAGAAATTCCAGTGAACTATAATTCAAGCAACACAGAGATACATTCTGCATCTTCTGTATCTTTTGAAGAACATGAAATACCATAAATTGATCAAGAGCCGCTCAGGTTATTATTACAATTCAAGAAGTCCAACTAACTATTCTTGTATAAACAATCTCAAGCGTACAGTATTTCTGTAATATATAGTAGTATGTACACTGCATGACTTTTCAAGGAAATTGAAGTAAACTATTTTGTACATAGTCACCTACCATTTGATCTAATTCATATAAGGTCGACATCAAAATAATTAATCTCAACAAATGAATTCATCAAACCGATAGTGTTCTTAATCCAAAATCTTGGGTCAACTAGATGGTAATTAGGAAGAAGCAACTACCGAAAGGAATTACGTAGGTTTGATTGTGATAGCGGTCATCGGCAAACCCTCGCATGTTGGTAGTGTGGGCAGTGCCAACTGCCACCCACTAAATATTAATTTTTTTTGTTAAACTAGGGCTTTAATTTTAAGACGGTGAAATTTACTCACCTTCAATTTAGAACTGTGGAAGTATCAAAAATCTCCATGTTTTTATTTTCATCAAATTATTCAGGACAATTACATTTTTGACATTTTCATAATTAAAAAGCATAAGTCAGATTGTGTGAAATGCTCATTTAGTACTAATTTAAACTCTTGAACATCTTTAACAATACTAGTCATTTTCAATGTTTTAAAAAACGATAGGCGCTAGTCGGGCGGACAGCCGGCGTCTAGTGCCTAGAGGATTAATCGGACTCCTACGCGGCGCCTAGGCGGTTTTGTACTTTCCATATTTTTTATTTTTTAATAGCAAATAAAATATAAAAATAAATTTATAAAATGCATTATAATGTTCCAAAATAGCAAATATACTTCAAAAATAAATAAAATGGTCAATTACTATGTTCTTAGATATAAAAAAATATTTTGAAATAAACAAATTAGGCTTTGATGTGTTTTGATTTAGAAAAGAAAAAAAAACATAATTTGGCCGCCCAGCTCGTCTAGGCGGCCGTTTTTCGCGCTAGCGCCCAGATTGAACGATTAGTGGGAAATCAGAACGGTGAGCTGACGTCTAGCGCCTAAGCGGCCCTGTGCGGCGTTTTTTAGAACATTGGTCATTTTTAAGTTAAATTTTAGTCAAATTAGCTAAAATGTCATTTTAGTTAGCCACTTTAAAAATGTGGTTGCATCAATGTTCTCTATTTCAGCTAGCATTACATTAATATTATTCTTCAAATAGAAATTAAATAATTTAAATATATTTATATCTCACATAAAATATCTTACAAGGAATGTAATAAATTATAGCTAGCCTCATTTGAGTTATCTCGCTAGCTAAATAACTAAAAGTTATAATAGTTTAAGTTTGACTAGTCTGCTGGAGCTCTTAAAACATCTAAAAAAGCTAAACACGCTATCTAAAATAGCTAAAAACTAAAATAGAGAATCTGTTAAAGTTGCTCTTATTATCATTTCTAATGAATTTAATAAACATGAACTTATTCCAATATAAGTGTTCTTATTTGTGCCTAAATACACAAATTTATATTAAAGTCATAATAAAATAATAATTTTTGTATATTTTTAAGACAATTTTACTCTTACCATTTCAACATGTAAAATAAGGAGAGAGAAAGTGAAAATGTGAGAAGACTTTGCTGGAACCTCCCCGGACTCCTGTCATTGGTCACCGGTTGCCAGAATTTCTTCAGTCGCCGGTTATTGACCCCTAGTAACTCATATTTTCTCCAGTCGCAGGATTTGGGTCACTGGTAACTCGGTTATTGACCCCTAATAACTTGGTTACCGACCCTCAATAATCAATTTTTACCCCCAATAATCAGTTACTGACATCCAGTTTTCAGTTACCGACCTCCAATAATTAGTTACTGACCCTTAGTAATCGAGTTAATGACCCCAATAACTTTTAGTAATAAGTTACCGACCCCAATAATTTGTTATTGATCCCTAGTAATCGAGTTAGAAAAGAAATTTTTACCTTCTTACTAAGGCAAATCCTTGCATCTCGAAAAAATTTATAGAAGCAATATTATTGAGGTCCATAAATGTTGATAGAAGTTTACTACCCCAATAAATGTTTATTGACCTCCACTAAATACTTATTACCTCCCAATAATAGACTAAGTAATAATCAAGATACTATCATTTAATAACTATTATATTGAAAAATAAAAAGGAAAAATAAGATCGGGTGGAAAAAAAGTAATAATCAAGATACTATCATCTAAGGTGCTGCTCGCTCGTGCCAGTTGAGGTCGTCAGCTCTCAAAAGGTTGACTGAGATCTCGTTGGCAAGTTAAGAGAGAGAGAGAGAGAGAGACAAAGAGAGAGTTGAGCTGTGATGGATCAGATCGGGTGTTTAGCTTAGAGACAATAACATAATTTGTAATTTGTTTTTAATTAAAAGGATAGTATAGGGATTTCAAAAAAAAAAGATGGTATAAGAACAATTGTTTTAGTGAGACTTTTTTATCATGATTGAACAATTAGTGACTTTTTTACCATTTCATATCCCCAAAAGTACTATTTTATCATTGACCAAATATATGAATTATGCATTGATTTCGGGTTGAGACGCAATGTGAGTTATGCATTGATCAACAATTTACTATGTCCTTTTTTTTCTTTTTCTGTTTTTTTAAGGAGCATATATATGTAATGAGAAATTTTATTCACACATTACAAATAATTAGATACACGTCTCTTTTTTCATGCATTGAAAATTAGATTTTGTATGTATCCTAAATTACTAAAAGACACATTTATTGCCCGGAAGTTTTCATTATAATTTGTCCAATTTTTCATATATTCTATGTATATTCAATGGTTCAATTAATCAAGATAGTATGTTTGATGCTATCAATTAATTGATAGCAACTGCTAACTCACAGTTGAAGGAGTGAGCACCTTCATTCTTCTCCACGTACGGCCTCTTTTTTGTTTTGGTCGAAAATCTACGGCCTCTTTGCATTTAGGGATTTTTTTTTCTTATTTTTCCTGAAATTGGGTTTTTTTCTGATTCTTTCTGGATTATCAACTATCATCTAAATTATTAGTAATCTGGCTAATTTATTTGTTGGACATATGAATCATATATACATATCTATAGCATCCATCAACAATTACGTATAATCACATATGACTTTACAATAAATCTGTGAAATGAAAGTATACCTATTTGAAGTTGCTGGGTTGGATTTCATCATTCCATGAGAACCGATGTTCTTTGAAAAGGAAGAGGAAGTCGTTGCAGCAAACATAATGAATTGTTTAATGTAATACAGAATTAGTCTGAAAGAGATCGAATAAATTTAATCTTCAACATTGATATCAAGTAAGAACTTATTATTCTTATTGTGGTTTTTGGTTTTGTTATAAAAAATAAAATGTGTATCTAGTAAAATTGTAAAAATGTATGGTGTATTATGAATGGATAATTTATGAAGTTTGGCGATGTGTTTTTAGTAAAACGTTAGGATGAAAAATTTAATAGGTTGTGTATTAAATAGAATGTGTGTATCTAGTACTTTGTAATGTGTGAATAAAATTTCTCATTTGTAATATGTTAGATTATAACAAAATGCCAAAACTTTCTCATATGTAACAAAATGCCTCATATGAAATATTGTAACAAAATAAAAATTTACATCAAAAGTTGAATAACATGGCCAAAATACTCCTTAACAATAAAATAATATAATCAAAATACTAGATCTCCAATGTTATTAGCAAAGAGCATAAAAATAACATAGGCATCAATAGAGAAATTTTATTCACACATTACAAAGTACTAGATACACACATTCTATTTAATACACAACGTACATATTAAATTTTTCATCCTAACGTTTTACTAAAAACACATCCCCAAACTTCATAAATTATCCATTCATAATACACCATACATTTTTACAGTTTTACTAGATACACATTTTATTTTTTATAACAAAATCAAAAACCACAATAAGAACAATAAGTTCTTACTTGATATCAATGTTGAAGATTAAATTTATTCGATCTCTTTCAGACTAATTTTGTATTACATTAAACAATTCATTATGTTTGCTACGACGACTTCCTCTTCCTTTTCAAAGAACATCTGTTCTCATGGAATGATGAAATCCAACCCAGCAACTTCAAATAGGTATACTTTCATTTCTCAGATTTATTGTAGAGTCATATGCAATTATACGTAATTGTTGATGGATGCTATAGATATGTATATATGATTCATATGTCCAACAAATAAATTAGCCAGATTACTAATAATTTAGATGATAGTTGATAATCCAGAAAGAATCAGAAAAAAAAACCCAGTTTCAGGAAAAATAAGAAGAAAAAAAAAACCCTAAATGCAAAGAGGCCTTGGGTTTTCGACCAAAACAAAAAAGAGGCCGTGGAGAAGAATGAAGGTGCTCACTCCTTCAACTGTGAGTTAGCAGTTGCTATCAATTAATTGATAGCATCAAACATACTATCTTGATTAATTGAACCATTGAATATACATAGGATATATGAAAAATTGGACAAATTATAATGAAAACTTCCGGGCAATAAATGTGTCTTTTAGTAATTTTGGATACATACAAAATCTAATTTTCAATGCATGAAAAAAGAGACGTGTATCTAATTATTTGTAATGTGTGAATAAAATTTCTCATTACATATACATGCTCCTTAAAAAAACAGAAAAAGAAAAAAAAAAGACATAGTAAATTGTTGATTAATGCATAACTCACACACATTGCGTCGCAACTCGAAATCAATGCATAATTCATATATTTGGTCAATGATAAAATAGTACTTTTGGGGATATGAAATGGTAAAAAAGTCACTAATTGTTCAATCATAATAAAAAAGTCTCACTAAAACAATTGTTCTTATACCATCTTTTTTTTTGAAATCCCTATACTATCCTTTTAATTACAAACAAATTACAAATTATGTTATTGTCTCTAAGCTAAACACCCGATCTGATTCATCACAGCTCAACTCTCTCTCTCTCTCTCTCTCTCTCTCTCTCTCTCTCTCTCTCTCTCTCTCTCTCTCTCTCTCTCTCTCTCTCTCTCTCTCTCTCTCTCTCTCTCTCTCTCTCTCAACTTGCCAACAAGATCTCAGTCAACCTTTTGAGAGCTGATGACCTCAGCCGGCACGAGCGAGCAGCACCTTAGAGATCCGGCTTCCACCACCAGCGTAGGACTACACCGCCAAACCACCACCGCTGCAGGAGTACCGCCTTGCCACCACTTCAAACCGCTCACCCAACAGATAACTAGATCGGAGTCCAAAGCAAGATCCGGCAAAACCGAAGCTTTCTCGGCACACCGGTTATCCACTCCGGCTGGACCACCAACTTCCATGAGGTGTCGCATCGATCTTGTTGCACTCTCAATTCTGATCTGTCCACCTACGATGACGAAAGCTGTGTATGAGGACAAGTTTAGGAATAGGAGAAAAGATGGGACTTTGATGGGAATGTTCCTAGCTGGGTGCGCATGTTAGAATTGGGTTTGGCATAGGATAAGTAGTTGGGACTTGTTCTCTGGTTTGTTGAACAAGAGCGTTGAAAAGATGAGGAAAAGTTTAGCTACTTAGCCAAACTAACGATTTGGCTAAGTAGTTCCTGTGTATTATTGTATTCTTGATACATGAATCATGCTTGCTTTTTGTCAAGCACAGCCTCATAGGATTGGAATCATGATTGTTGTTGTGAATCAAATTTATCATGTTTGAGTTTTACAATTCCTTCTTCTTTGTTTTTGTTTTGGTATATTCAAGTTGGCAAGAACTAGTCATGTAACTAATAATGTAATTGATAATAGAAGTGACTGAAATGAAATAAGCTATGTAACCAGTGGTTATATGACAAGTTACATGGTGAGTCTCATGAAACTAAGCAAGTTACATGGTCAATCTCATAGATATTTACTTAGGCAGGTTAATGTGGTTGCACAAGTGTAACATGTATGTAACTAACTAGGTACCTATCAATCTGTAGTTACATTGATAGTCACATAGATAGTCACATGCATAGTTACATAGATAGTCACATGCATAGTTACATAGATGGATAGTTATATGCATAGTTACATAGATAGTTACATAGATAGTTACATAGATGAATAGTTACATGCATAATTACATGGATAGTTACATAGATGAATAGTTACATGCATAGTTACATAGATGGACAGTTACATAGATAGTTACATAGATAGTTACATGGATAGTTACATAGATAGTTACATGCATAATTAAATGGATAATTACATAGATAGATAGTTACATGAATAGTTACATTGGTAGTTACATTAATAGTTACATTGGTAGTTACATAGATAGTTACATTCATAGTTACCGATAATGTAACTATCTATGTAACCGGCGATGCAACTATCAATGAAACAAAGCGGTCTTGTAACTGACTAATTATGTAACCATTTATGTAACTTGTTTAGTTAGTGGCAACTGAAGTAACTGACAATGTAACTAAATATTCATGTAATTTTTCATATAAATGATCATGTAACTACATGAGTATTCATATGATGTAACTATCAATGTAACCGGCAATGCAACTATCAATGAAACAAAGCGGTCTTGTAACTGACTAATTAAGTAATTATTTATGTAACTTGTTTAGTTAGTGGCAACTGAAGTAACTGGCAATGTAACTAAGCAGTCATGTAAATTTTCATATAAATGATCATGTAACTACATGAGTAACTAGTCATATAACTAACCGTGTAACTACTCAAGTAACTAAATATTTGCAACGTGATGCTGCACCGCAGCAATAGACTGACTATGTAACTACCTACTTAGGTAAGTAAGTACCATATGCAACTACTTAAGTAATTGTTCATGTGATTCGCTATGTAACTACTTAAGCAACTTGTCATGTAACTACGATGTTATTACTCAATTAAGAGTGTAATCTGGAAAACGTAATAAAAAAATAAGACATTTACACCTTTATTCATATGATTTTAGTAGATACTTAATACAATAACAGTAGCTTACCAAACCAAAAAATAAATTACATCCTGGACTAAAGAGATGCCAACCCCACTTTCTCTGCATCATATCAAAACAATCCATAGCAGCATCTTATTTGATTTAAGCTCCTTGCTGGATTTGCCAAACCTCTCTGTTTAAGTACAGCTGCAACAACATGGCTGACAAGTACAATGAGATTTGTGAATCAGTTATAGCATCATGATAATAAGTTGCTTAAGAAGTTCCATATGTGTGCTTAACTCTATAAGCTTCATTATCAAAGCCTTTAGGTTTTTAAGCTTCATGGACTAAACCTAGTTCACATAATACCATAAAAATCAAATCTTTTTGTTCTTCAGTTTTATGGGTTGAACCCAGCTTCATAATGCCATCAGAATCAAAGTGAAGTTGGAAACCATCAAAAAATGAAACAAATCAGCAAGCTTACAAATGCATTGATCAATATCATTCGGCAAGATTATAGGGATAATGTTTCTATAAGCAAGAATTACAAATGCAAATTACTTAAAACATTAAGAAACTCACAAGCCCATGATGAGTCTTCAAGCCTCAGTCCTCCACTCTACAATTCCAATAGGCGAAAGAAATCAAGAGCATCAATTTGAGAGGGCAGCTTCCTTCACAGCTAGTGCTTTCATCTTCTGCATAGTTTTATTACTCTGAAAGTAACCATGTATTCAACAACAATATAAGAAGTTCCATAACCATGTACGCTAGTTATCAGAAATTTAATGTCCATTCGGTGAAAGACATCAAAACGATAATTTTGAGAGGCTTGGGGTATGATTACTTTCTTGTTGTGTTCCAGCTGTTAGATGCAAAAACATTCCTCAAGAAAATTGTTTTAGTTTGCTAAATAAGATAAGCAGCCAAAAATAAAGACAGGGCTCTGAAAGATAATGATTGATCATTAAACACGATTTGAGAACTGCATACCCAAATAGCCGAAGCTGCTGAACCATCTGCAGACTCTTGCTCAGACTACAAAACTCATGCAAGAAATATACCTGCACAGTGAAAGAGAAGAGAGAAAAATGTGAGAGTTGGTCAGGTACAGATAGAAAAGTAACAAAAGAACTACAACCACAGATCCCTACTAAACTCCATGTCACTATCATCACCAAAATTATGTTGACCACATCAAAATTCTGCCTACTAAATTTGATAAATTACAGATATTGAGATCAAAACAGTAACTTCACAAACAATTGATTCACAAGTTAAAATTTGATTTCATTCCATGAATATATTGAAAGTTTCATGGAACCAAATAAAAGAGTGACAGAAATAAAGGATTACCAAATTCTTTTTAGATTTTGAGGAGGTCGATGGTGACCTTAACCTAGCAAACAATTCCTGAATAAATGTACTGTCGTCCTTTAGCAGAGAAACAACCTATAGCAAAACAATAAAATTAGGCATAACATCAAGAGCTTGATATGTTCAAAGAATACATAATAAAACTCTTACAATAGCATTATTTCCATGAATTATTGAATTGAATCATCCAACACTCCGGCCAAGACAACATCCTAAAATAAGTCTTGTAGAGTAAATATCCCATAATAGCCGAGAGAGAGAGATGAAACACGTAACCATGAAAGTAACCATGTATTCAACAACAATATAAGAAGTTCCATTACGCAGCTCGTATGCTAGTTATTAGAAATTTAATCTCCATTCAGTGAAAGACATCAAAACGATAATTTTGAGAGGCTAGAGGTATGATTACTTTCTTGTTCTATGTGGTACATAATCTCTTAAGAGCAACAGGTTCACCACATCTCTATTATCTGGCTAATACTAAAACTATGATCAAGCACAGATAGAACTCAAAATGATCAAGCACAGATAGAACTCAAAATGATCACTCTACATCTTGATCAGAACCTAACCAATCACAACTCCAAAACACCTCCTAAAATCTTACATAAATGAATAGAAGACCGATTGACCAATAAAATTCAAAGCTAATTCTAGATCTAACTTCAAGCACCACACATACAGCAGAATCACCACAAAATCTTCCAGATCAAACAGATATACTACAATCGCTCTCAAATTCAAGCCAGAAACTTCAATATCTAGCAGAATTCCACAATAGAAAAGATGCTTAAAAAGAAGAAGTTATTAGATCCTCTCTAATTACCTTGAAAAGAAAAAGACGATCGAAGACTTGGACGGTGATGAAGAAGAAGGACCAAGCCGGAGATGGAGAGAGAGATGGAGTGGCTGAGCGCACCAGAGAGGAGGTATCAATTGAGGGGGAGCGGTGTTCGCCGGAGCTCCGATGGAGTGCATATATTTGCAATCGGAGATCGGAGCTTTGTTCACAATCCATGTCGATGATCATTGGCAATAAGGGAGAGAGAGAGAGAGAGAGAGAGAGAGAGAGAGAGAGAGAACGATGAAACTGAGATACTACACTAAAACAGGTTTAGGGTTAAATTAGAGAGGATGATAGAATAATCATGTAAAAAGAGTGAAAATAAATTTTTTTTATCATTTAAGATGTTTTGAGGTGACTATCTTATCTTGTAACATATTTTAATGATGATCTTTTTATCATAGGAACATTTAAAGACTATTTAATCATTTGTACCTTCAAATGATAGTTTAATGTTAAATTGTCTTTTATCTAATAAAAATCAGCTTGAAATAATCATTATGTTTGGGCACCAAATTTTTTTCCCCCAATAGGCATCAAAAAGTCTCAAGACCGCCCTGCCTCTAAATTTGAGAAGGGATGATAGATTGGTATGAACGTTGGAAACAAATGGTAAGAATTCAGTTAAAACGACTTACCGTGTGTCTTTTACTCATTCTACTTCTTGTCAGCCTTTTGAGCTATTGTTGAATATATACCGAGTTTTGGAAGAAGTTGTGAAAAGTGTTGGTTCCTAATTCGGTAAAGAAGAAATTGGCCGAGCTACCAAAACAAATGTAACCACATTCGAAAATTTTAAAGAGAATTGTTTGAGATTATTTTAGAGTTGTTTTTCTAAAGTTGAGTTCTTGATCTAAGGCCATGATATTAATTATATTACGCATCGACACGAATTCGGATATACCTTTGAATTAATTTTCGGACTTTCAAGGTATAATCTATGATTTTTTTTCAAAAGTTTTAGAAGAGAAATATATTTTGAAAATTAGAAAATAATTCTTAAAATCTGAGCTCTCTCGCTCCCTCCTTCGCCTACCCCGACAGAGCTTCACCATCGGGCTACTCCAGCTCGCTTAACCGTTAGACAAGCTGATTGCTACTAAATGTGCTACAATAAAGTTCACAATAAGACTTAATGCACTATGGCTAGTAATCACGGTCATATCAAGAGATTTTAATATCATTCCTTATGCCGCCCAACACGCCACCGGGTTGCGACCAATGACACAATGCGTCGTGGCCAATGACACGTGTGTCGCAACCAATGCCACATTATGCCACGACCATTCAACTACCATGTCCTAAACAACACTTTGGAAGCTGTTTTTTTTTTTTTCCAAGTGTCAGTAGCGAAACGTTGTGTCAATATGAGAAGGTTTTTGATGAGGCATCGTGGGCTCGAGCCACTTGTGTCACGTTGACCTTATCAAATTGAGGTGCAAACATTACCGCCTGTTACTTTAAGCTTCGGCATATATGCCGATTGGTTAGAGGACTAAAATATTACTTCCATGAAGCTTATTTTAAAGGATCAAGCTCTCTTACAAGCGTTGCTAACATCCGTTATGCAGCTCAACCGTGATTCTTTTCCATGTCGTGGCTATTCCACTGTTCAATAGCGGTCAAGCCGCAAATTCCTTATGGACGTCCCTTTTCACATGGGCCTTGCCAAATTTAAAGAAAGATGCGTCTATGCCTTAGAAAGATAGATGTTGCAAATACCATCAAAGCTAAACATGAAGATAACCCAGAAATGAGGAAGAGACCCCAGAAACTATCAACTCCAAGACTACTCGAATCCGAGAACATTGGGTTGGTAACTGAACAAGTGGCCTTTTGCCCAAACCATTTATTTTCGATGTTCTTCATCTCGTCTCCCTCAGTGACGTTCAGTATCGACCTTGAAACTTCTGGTTCGAGAGGCGCGAACCTTTGGGGAAAACCTGTTTACACACGTACAGTTATACAGAAACCAAAGTAAGAGGGTATGTGATCCGTTAACAATTGGTAAAGAGCTCATGTAGTAGGCTAGCTAGAGAGAATTCACTTACAAAGGCAAAGCCATCGGTTTTAAAAATTGGGCCAACCATGGTGTATTTGGTGCAGTACTTGGCAAAAAAAAGCTTCAAGTTTGGCGTCTCATCTATAGCAGCAGCAATACCGCCTTTGGCGCTTCCATTTTTCAAAAGTTGGTCACATTCATCTGGTGATGTATAAGCCTTAATCCTAGAACGATCAAAACCTTTTTCTATCAAAAGATCGTAGACAAAAGAACCCTTGGGGTATCCCAGACTCCTTATTTTTCAAAAGCTGGTTTATATCTGTACAAGTTGGCTGCAGTTGTTTGATGGTTTGTTAATAACGAAGTCAGACTAGCTGTGTAACTCTGCGTCAGTATCAGCACCACAAATACCCACACTATCACCACAAATCTGCCCAAGTTACTCACAACCTTTTCCCCTGCAAATTCATTAGCTGACTTGTTAGATAAAGAACTAATGATGAATATATAAAATCATGGATGATGGATGGGAAGTGATGAGCACAAATGACGAAACAAATTGACAAGCAAGTTAGTACATGACCATATAATTGATGATGAATTTTTGTTATGTGATGAGATTGGAAGTGATGAGCACAAATGGTTGCCTTTTGGGTGTGCTTACGCTGTGCAAAAACCATAGTTGAGAAAGAAAACCAGATGCTTGTGCCAACTTGGTGTGAGGGAGGTCCACGAAAATCTTCATTAATGCGGTGTTCAAGAACCCAAATAACAAAACCAATGAAGATGAAAGAGCAAGAAGTTGTAAGCCAGAGGTCCCGTGTCAAAGGCTTCAGAAAAATCCATGCGTTTCTGCTCTTGCTGTCTATCATGGGCACTACCATTACTACACCTGAATCTGTGTATGGCAATGTGAAGTCCACATACAAAGATCCGTTTGCTCTAATTGTTGTAGCTGCGGCCAAAGCATCGAAATTCTGTTCAAATGAAATAAGGTCATTTCGTTATTGTAACGTAAAATCAATAAGCTCTTGAGTCTTTGGCACGTAAGTCCTCACACCCAGTGCCCCTTGCATGGAATTGATAATGGAAGCATTAGTTGAACTCAAGTAATTAGTTAACCCATTGGTCATGATCCAAACATAGCCTTCCTTCATCATCCCTATCTCATCTGCTTTGGCGAAAAGCCGAGACCCAAGCGAGGGGGACATATGCACAATGAAGACTCTAGTTTGCATGGTCATCAACTTGTAAAGCTCCTCAGCAAGCTGGTCATCTGTGGCTGTAGGAGGTATGGAACTTCTGTAAGGGACACGGACTCGAACGTCTTGCAAGGCATCCACTAAGGATGGTAGCACCCCCTCGCCGTAAGAATTTTCGACATAGATGGGTATATCTACTCTCCATCCAAAAGCTTTGATAATGGCACTAATGGCTTTGACTTGAGAGGAATCATTTTGTGCAGCTCGGAAAAAATACAAACTTTGAAGGGAGGCAAGGGAAGGACTTGTTGCTGAAAATGAGATTATAGGCACCTGAGCTTTTTCTCCAAGATCAATTACAAAGTTGGCTTGCATTGATGATTTTGGTCCTATTATTGCTTCCACATGCACATTCTTTATCAGGTCCAAAACTGCAACTGTTTAATCAATAAATTAGAAAAACTAGAAAAACAAGGACTAATTAAGAAGTAAGAACTACGTATTGCAAAAATTATTCTAAACGAAACACCCTGCAGATTGAAAGGATAGGAAATTAGAGAAACCTGCTGCAGCGGCATCCACGCACAACTTCACTTCTGGAATCCTTGATGTTCAAAGCCACTCTGGTCTTAGACAGAGCATGAGAAGTATAGAAGTCCGAAATCGCCATCTTAGTGCAGCTCAACCAAACTTTTGTACTGAGTGAATTATCAAGGTCAAGAACCACACCCACATTCACCGTGATGCTTGTGTTCTCTCCCATGGCTACGACCAGGGAAATACTTGAATAAAAAATCAAGAAGTAAGAACAAACAGGTTTTGACGGTTTTCTGTTCTCCATGTTTGTATCTTCTGTAAGCTATTATTGGATGATGCTACTCATCGTTCTGTGAAGAAACTTATATGAAATGAATGGTATGGGCGTATGGCTGACCAAAACACCAGATTCAGTGGTGTTGCAGAACTGCTGATTGTAACAGACGAAAAATTTGAAATAAAATACATAATTAAGCATCCGCAACGATATCTTGTTAATTTGTTATACTTTATTCTCTTCATAATGCATTGGAGTATCTCAGTGGAGAGTACCAGAAGAGAATAGAAATAAGTCTGCAAATTCCGTTTACCTTGACCAAATCAAAGCCTACGTGATTTTTGTGTATACCATACTTCGTCCTCCAACTAATTAAGTCATCAGATATAATCCAACAAATAAATTGTTATTTTTAATTTCAGAGTACTTCTGGATCGAAGAAGCAGCATATATGGGGAATGAAAAATATATATGAGCGAGGTCATAGTCAAGAAGGTTAACAATGATAAACAACGAGAGCAACTTGTAATTAACATGCAGTTTGAAGATCGAGGCGGGCGGCATTGTCTAGTAGCATCACCCAAATATTCAGAAAGTGTTATAAAACATCCAACTGGTATATATCTCTATCAAGCTGACTTGTTCATAATCTTCCATGTTATTTACCATCTTCTAAATCCAGTAAATTAAGGAAATATTCCACATTTCTCGGAGAGGAATATGAAGTGAGGTCTAACTTGTTCAATCTATTTTATAATGTTTTGTTTGATGGGTCCGACGGGTTCATCATATTTGAACAATCAATAAAATTAACTAGTCAATAATCTCTTGAGAGATGAAACTGTCCTTCCCTTGCAGCGAGCAAGTTAGAATTGGGACAAACATGAGTTTATATTTTTTGTTTTACGGCTAGATCGAAGTTCAGACTCGTCAATTACGTACAGCATTATAGATAGCTAGTGTAAATCCTCACGAGAACAAAATAAAGTATCTGCTTCAAATCAATTGTGAAATAATTTCCTCACGCAATACATTTGACACGATCGACTAGTGCCTCGCCTTGCTTATTTGGAGTGCCAGAAAAACCATTACCAACTAGACATGCTAAATTTGAAGCCTCAAAACATTTCCTGTTGTTAAGTGATCGAGTACTGATGGACTGATCGAACGTCTACAATAAGACAGGACCCAGTTTCGCAAGTCGCTCTTTCAAAGGGAGACATTGCTGCTCCAGTCAGTTTTCCTAAACTAAGCAGCAACTTAGTAGCTCATATATGAGAGCCTATTTAGCGCACGACGCACTCGGAAATTTAACGGTGAGATGACCAGTGAGGCGATGAGATGGCCGAGCCTAATGAAATGGACAGTGAGATGGCCGGGTGCACAGTATAATTTTCACTCATATATAGTGGACATTATTTCTTTCGTCGACCATATATAGTGGCCAATAAACTTTTGGAAAAAAAAAAGTAATTTATCTTGAAAGCAGGTTTTTCTGATTCCAAGTTTGATGCTTTTAAAACTGTTTGAAGATATACGTAGCTCTCTTTGCATGGGTTGGACTGAGAGATTGGACTAAAAACTACATCCAGTAATAAAAAATTGGACTAGGTTGATACTGGCCCATGTGAAACGTACCATGATGGATTGTGATCTGAGTTAAGGATTAACCCATCTCTCTCGGTCCATGACCAATTTCTCCATAAGACCCACATGAGACCAAATTGCACATGGGACGGTCAACTTTCTCCAAATGACTTTAATATGGGCCATTCAGATCAAGATCTAACGATCCATATAAAATGTAAATAGTAATTAGTCTTATGATTAATCTTGTTGTATTATCGAACAAATGACTAAAGACTGATTTGGATGGATAGTATATTAACCCCAATTAAAAATTAGTCCAACCCACCCAAAGTAGGCGCATTTGCTCTCAAAAGGACCATGATGGGACCTATTTTCAAAAGTACTGGGTTTGGCTTTCAGCTCCATGTTTACTAATTAACATGCCAATCAGCAACCTTGCAGGTGTTCCATAAACATTCCTCTCTTGTTCCGATGTTTCACCAGTAGTGACCAAAAGAGACGATACTGAATACTGAAAAACATATTGTTCAAGAAACAAGAAAGCCATTGTATAGGCTCCAGTACCCTAGCAGGAAAGAAGTCGGGTCAGTTTTAACTTGCTACAAGAGTTTCTGTTCTATAATCTTTCAATGATGGGTTCTCAACTCAGATTGTCCGTGAAATTAAGAAGTCAGGAACATGTTCAGGGTTTTCCTGAGGTCTTGGCTTCAGCATCACAATGAAATAAATAGGTAGAAAGTCTACAGTTACAGTATTTAACTAGCAACATAACGCAATAAATGCACAATTTCATGCAAAGAATATCTACAGTCTAAAACAATTGACTGAGCATCGTCTAATCACCTAGAAATGATGTCATACCCACACAGTTCTCACTACAAGGAACCAAAATCCAAGCATAGATTATTCCTCTCTTGATGCAGGATCCATCCCAGTTGAAGGGCTGTCAGCAAAATATTCTTGGTGCTTCACATTGACACCATACTGCACAATCAAAAATAACAAGCTTACCAAATTAACACAACTAAATCAGAAGAATAACAATAAGCGAAAACAAAATGACCTTAAAACTACCTATGACAATCAGATACAGAATCCTAACAATTTAGTAAAATTATGCAATTCAGATCAGTCTGGGTGGGTCACTCCACAACTGATCACACCTCACAAGCTTTGCCAACACTGAAGATTCCATAGATCCAGAGCTCTCATAAAAACCACAAGAATATATCCAAAACCACTTGACATGACTAAATATTGGATAAGAAAATATCCAAGACTCCATCACTTGATATAGTCCAGCAGAGATAATGAATAAGGGCATGAAAAGTTGGATCATCAAACTAAAGTGAATTGAAAGAATATGCTGATTACCTCATGCAATGCCTTTGACAGGTCTTCCATTGTCAATATTGGGCGCTTATCCTGTTTCCGCATTAATTTTAAAAATATAAGAAACTAAAACTAAAAAGTAAAGAACAAAAAAAAAAGCATCTGCCCCCATAATTTCAATACCTTTTGCTGTTTGTCCCTTTTGTCTTTCACTACTGCTGCCTGTCTTGTTTTGCATTGCCTGTTTAGAGGAATAAGCATGTAAATATTGTTCCAAACTGTAAAAGCTTAAGTGCTGGCTAATTACAACTTCTACAAAAAATGTGTGATTGAATATCTTTTGTTCAACAAATATTCTTCTGATACTTGAGACATCTAAAAGGTAATGCCCTACATTTCAAACTGAGAAGAAGGATTTGTTTTAATGTGTGTGTGTGTGTGTGCCATTTACATGTGTGCAGAAGTGAATTCATGAAGCCAAAAGTGAAGAAATTAGTGGCTTACTGTAGAGCATCAGTCGCAACCTCAGCAACAAACTTTTGTGTGGCAACAGCTACCAGCCTAATCCTGCGAATAGAGAAATTGAGTCAATAACTCATATATTCAATTATCCAGATCTAAGTATCTAACTTAAAATTTCACAAATTATAGAAAATCAGAAAAGAGTAATGAAAACCAGATAGTAGCATTTGTCCATTTGTGAGCACAGCGCAGTTATATCAAAAGATTTCTACGGTAACACCGCTAACCTAAGTCACAATGAAAATCCCTTTAATCATTAATAAGATCTGAATGGCCCAAACATAAAACTTTTGCCTATGACTAGAACTATCCTTAAGAGCTATACAACTTCGCCCAGACAGATCATGTTTCGACTTGGCTAGTTTTTAATTGCTTAAAGAATTCATTTCTTCAGTACATGATGGTATTTCCCAAAAGGCGGCATTTGAAGAATTCACTTGTTCAGTACTTGATGGTATTTCCCAAAAGGCGACGTTTGAAGTCTGTTTACCTATAATTTTCTCTTCACATCCCCAATAACTCCAGAATAAATTGCTTAAAATACCAAAAGGAAAGATAGATATATCACGTCTATCCCTCAAACTAATTATACCAACTCCACATTTGCAAAAATCAGATAGGAAAATCCTTTGGTAATCATAGGAAGAATTGCACTACAGAATTGAGCCATTGGCTAAACAAGAATGATGGATCATCAATAGCGGCATATGGGCTTGCATTCTCAAAGCTTGGTACTAATAAAACTGTGACTTCATGGATACAATTTGGTGTACGCATGCTTGAAGCAGCCTGCATACTTGAAGGGAAGAGACATCAGCTGGTGGATTGTGATGGCCTATAGATACATGATGTCGGTCAGTGTTCAATCTATTAGTTGGAGTACTTTCAAGGATGGTAAACCGCTCCCTATCTATACCACCAAACATTCTCCTCTTCCTTATTGTGAGCTCTCTAGTTGATCCTAATACAAGACAGGGAAGTTTAGCCCCTATTCAACCATTGATTACAGACTCTAAAGCTTGAAAGATTATGGCTATGGCTATCCAATCATCTCAATTGGCCGAATGAGAAGGGATGCCATTAATCTGTTGGCACCTGTTACCATTGGCTGCAAGATGTTTCAATCATCAAATGTGTATTATAATACAAATTGCTCCCCTAGACATCCTTCACCTCCTCCCTTGGTCAAGTAAATTTGGACAGTGTAGATGATGAAGACAGAGGCATACTAGGCTTAGGAGCAGTTGCCGAAATTCTCAATGTCACACCATTATAAGAAGGCTAACTTCTGCTCTATCAACTCCCCACTTAAATCTGCAACCTGCACTGCCTGTAAGGGTTCAAACATGCCCTCGATTCCATCATCAAAATGCAATGTTAGAGAGGTGGTCAACAGCCTAAAGGGTAACAACTTTGGAGAGATGGTCAATAACCTAAAGGGAACTGGAGGTCATATATCTTTCTAAATTCCCTTTCTAAACTCCTTGGAGGAGGACAAATGGTACAGCACTAGGTAGATTACCATCTTGTGTTTTCAGATCATAGTCTTCCCTCCTTACTGAATTTGCTCCGATTTCATTGGTCAAATTATGGATTGATTAAGGCAGGGTCTATGCTGGTTAAGCCAACTCGGATCCTAAACCCTAAACCCTGAAATTGGCAATTGGAAAAACATTGCAGAAAAGAAAAGTACCTACAATCGAACGTCGGGACACTGGAAGCCGCTCTTGGCAAGGTAATGCTCAACGAGCTCGTCAGGAATCTGCAGAATAAAGAAAGACATGAGAAATTGGAAGAACAGAATAGGGAAAAGGAAGAGAGGGGAAGAGGGTTATTACGGTGGGAGTGTAGTCCATTAGGGAGGCAAGGAATTCAGAGAGAGAGGCGTCGTCATCGTCATGCCTGCCTTCGCTCGATTGCTGCTGCCCCTGGCTGCTGCTTTGGCTATGGTTCATCTCCCTACTTGGAAAGAGGCAAAAAATTCACAAATTCCGATTCGAGATGGAAGCACCCATTTATAGATTGAGGGAGATTGATGTTATCGATGTAAGTGTAACCAAACTATATGGATTCACAGACGGAAATCTTACCAGATTTGTGCAATCGTGGATTTCGATTCTCAAGTTGATTCTTTCCAAAAGAGAAGAAGATGAAGATAATTATTAGAGAGTGACCGACTGGGTTGACTTTTTTATATGCGGGTTGGGTGGTAAAACCGTGGTTTATTATTTAGCAAATTACGTGTACATCTTTAAAATGTTCCGAAACACACATCAATCAACTTGTTGTTATTAACAAAAAAAAAAGACAATTTTAATAACTAAGGAAAATTTTTTCTCTGCATATCATATGTCATGATTTAATTTATCAAATTAATCTTACATTAATAAATATATCTTTAAAAGAGAAAAGTCTCTTATTTTAAGATTTTTCAGTAAATAAAATATAGTAACAGGTTTTCAATAACTTAGTGTAGTAACATGTTTTCAATAACTTAGTGTATTAGCAGTTAATTCCAGTAAAAGCTTCATAAAGTGCAGTAGCAGGTTTTTAATGGCTCAGTTAATGTAGTAGCATGTTTTGCTGGAAAGTTACACTTCCAACATATGTAGTAGCAGAGTTTTAGTGGTTCAGCTAGTGTAGTAGCAGGATCAGTAAGTGTGGTAGCATGTTTTTAATGGCTCACGGAGTAATAGCACACATCAACAGACATCAACAACACACTCAGTAGCAACACACAACAACACACGCAGCAGCAGCACATAACAACACTTATCAATGAAGACTAGACAATTAAGGTTAACTATGCTATTGTCTTATCATCCACTTCTGCTATTGCATTATCCTCCATTTCTATTACATGCAGTAGTAGCACACATCAACAACACACATAACAACATGCAGTAGCAGCACACAACAACAACAATATCACACACAGTAGCAACACACATCAACAATAACATGTAGTGGCAGTACACAACAACAGCACACGCAGTAGCAACAACATGAATCAACAACTTGCAGTATCAGCACACATCAACAACAACATGCAGTGGCAACACGCAGTAGTAGCACACAACAACACACAACAACACATGTAGCAGCACACAACAGCACGCAGTAGCAACATACAACAACACACAACATCAATACACGCAGTAGCAGAACACAATAACACACAATAGAAGCACACAACAACAACACACGCAGTAGCATCACACAATAGCATACAGTAGAAGCACACAACAACACACACTAATATCACACGCAGCAGCAGCACACAGCAGAATGCAGTAGCAGCACGAAGCATAAGCACAGATTAGCTACAAACGATCACTTTTTGCTATCAAATTCAAAAGATATGAGTTTTAATTTCAAAGACTCTTTGTGTAAACCAAGTTGTAAAGATCAAAGAATAATCAAATCAGATCTAGTTAGATTCGGCGAAGCCTTAGTCAACTTTCATCCTTTCATTATTCTGCTCCTCTCTTCCTCACCTCCTAACGATTTGGTCGGAGTGGTGACTAGCGAAGAAGAAGAAGAGGAGGAGGAGGAGGAGGAGGAGGAGGAGGAGGAGGAGGGGAGAGAGAGAGAGAGAGAGAGAGAGAGAGAGAGAGAGAGAGAGAGAAAGAAAGAGAGAGAGAGGAATCGATTTGTTTCCCATATCTTAAAATGGTGGGAAATTGATATTTTGAGGCAATGGCAGTTTTGTAGATATTTTAGAAAAGAATGGTTTTTTAGGTATTTTATGTAAAAAATTGCTGACAAGGCATAGTACTATGCAATATGGGTCTGAGATTATATCATTATTTGTTTAAATCTGTTGAAAGATGGTTTTTCTGTGTTTTACAACTGTTTATGGTAGTGAGATGTCATTTTCTCTTTCTTTCTTTTTCGGAAAAAGACAATTTCATTAATTTGTCAACGGTCAGAAGGCGCTTACATCAGTTTACTTACTTTGGACCAATTAGTCATACTGGCAACAAGCATTAACAAAGAGACAGGTAGCCCTCATTATAAATGCGTTCAGTTAAGCCTATCACATCTAATTTCCGACTAAAACCTAACTAAATTCCATGTAACGGTAATATCGGTAGCCTATGAACCTCGTTTGGTGTACAACAAAGTAATACCGAAATTTAAACAAGAAATAACATTCCATTAGATGTCTAGGTAAGAAGGGAATTAAGCTACCTCATTGCCCTTAATAACAGGGCTAACCTCTCCCCCCATCAGATCTCGAGGATGTCATGTGAGACGGAGTAGATAATTTTTGGGCAAGCTCTCGCTCAGGTCCACCAACAAGCTTGCATAAAGAGGTAAGCTAAAACCTCGGAACAAATGCCCAGATCGAAGCCCATGTCTCTTTCCTCTTTCAAGCTAGAAACGCTGCCTTTGCCGGCCACCTTCTTCGAGTCTCCGGCGACCACAAATTCCAGTCATCAATTGGTCCAAACGGCACCATCGGACCCAGCCGGAGACGCACAGTCGCCGCCATACAACCACCATGACCAATCGGCCCCATTGGACGGAAGGAGCAGTCCCGCCGGTAGCCAAAGCCATCGAAACTTGCCGTAGCAGCATCAGCAAAAGCCATGGAGGTTGTGAGATAAGTAGACAGGGATGAAAGGTTGAAGGCTGTGGAGAATTGACGCGAAACGGAGGTCGCGGCGCTAGGGTTTTTGGGGAAAACTTGGTGAGCGAAAGCTCCTGGTTTCTCAGAGCTAAACCGAGACATTTTTTTTTTTTTGGCAAAAACCGTTGTTTGGTAACAAATGGAGGACAAAAAGGTATTTAGGGGCCCTTATTACTAAACCGAGATTTATTATTTATTTATTTTTTTTACAAATAAGGCTAAGAAGGCCTAAATAAAATAAAGGATTAAATTCAGTGTGCTACCCTGAACTTTAGGTCACTCATCAGGTGTGTCCCTGTTCTTTTTTTTCAATCATGTGTACCCCTATACTCTAAATATCTATCAAACTGAGACAAAATTCAAAATTATACCCAAAGGTGACGTCATGATCTGACGTGGAAGAGACAACAATGACCCACTCGTCAGTTTTTAACCCCCCAAAGAGGGTAAAGATGTCATTTTGCCCATTTTACTTTTGTTTTTTTATTGGAACTGATTTTTTTTTTACTTTGCCATTTTTTTTTTCTGTTTTCTTCTCCTCTCCTTCCTCTCTCTCGATCTCTCTCTGCAACTCTCATCTTCGAATTCCCCAAATTTCTTTTCAAACCCTAACCCTCCGTCAATCTTTCTACCATGGAAGCTCATGTTCGACTTCCGCTCCCTCACCTTCCCCCACTGCTTCGGCGACGCACTCACGCGCCTCCGCTACAACGCCGCCTACTTCCGCATGAACTACGCCATCGTCATCCTCCTAATCCTCTTCCTCAGCCTCCTCTGGCACCCGATCTCGCTCATCGTCCTCATCGTGATGCTCGCCGCCTGGCTCTTCCTCTACTTCCTCCGAGACGAGCCGCTCGTCCTCTTCGGCAGCACCGTCGTGACGATTGTGCTTCTCTTTCTGACGTCGGCCACGATGAACATCTTGGTGGCTCTGCTGATCGCAGTGGTGGTGGTGGCGGTGCACACGATGCTGAGGAAGACAGAGGATTTGCACGTCGATGAGGAGAACGCTGGATTGATGACCGGCCCGGCCGGATCTTCAGCTTAGTTAGCTCAATCCCATCCCACTGTTTTTTTTTCTTTTTTGGTTTTTTTTTGGGTTTTGAAATTTATAATTGAATGAAGTTGTTGTATCTACCTACAATTGGTTGTGATCTGATCCAATAGTGAAAATTTGTTTTTGGCTTTGGTGTGTACAAATGTCAGTGAAGTCTTGGTAGTTCTTGAGAGTGTACCGGATTTGAGGTGGGGTTTTCCAGTTTTTACTGGGAATTGTTGCCATTAGGAATTGCAGAATTGGGGTTGGGAAGTTGTTGATGGCATGGATTGAGAACAATGTTGCTATTTTAGTAGTAGTTCGGTAGTTCCCCAGTACTATCTGAGTGTACATTCAACTTCATTTTCATATTTCTTGGGTTGGACGTCTTTATGATTGTTCAAATCAAACGGGTTCTTTCGGGGTGTAATAGTTCTAGGGTTTGAAAGAAATTTGGGGAAGATGAGAGTTGCAGAGAGAGATCGAGAGAGAGGAAGGAGAGGAGAAGAAAACAGAAAAAAAAAATGGCAAAGTAAAAAAAAAATTAGTTCCAATAAAAAAACAAAAGTAAAATGGGCAAAATGACATCTTTACCCTCTTTGGGGGGTTAAAAACTGACGAGTGGGTCATTGTTGTCTCTTCCACGTCAGATCATGACGTCACCTTTGGGTATAATTTTGAATTTTGTCTCAGTTTGATAGATATTTAGAGTATAGGGGTACACATGATTGAAAAAAAAGAACAGGGACACACCTGATGAGTGACCTAAAGTTCAGGGTAGCACACTGAATTTAATCCTAAAATAAACTAGAAGAAACTAAAGAGCAGGAGACTCTTGCTCTTACAGCAGCAAGATCATCTAGAAAGGACTAAGACCTAACTCATGAAGCTTGCTATTCTTAGCCAAAGCATCTGGAGTCATGTTAGATTTTCTAAAAATGTGATTGACCTAAGTAGCTCCTAAAGCAGACATAAAGTTTTTACAACCTTTAAGGAGAGAGCCAAGTGCACATCAAGATTAGCACATTGGAAAAGCTAAACAAGCACAACAAAGTCAGACTCAATACTCAAATTATTATCAAGCTACAACTGAGAAGCAAGTTTGAGGCCATAGAACATACCTCATGCCTCGGCATCAAGAATTTCCCTAACTCCAAGGTTTATTTGAAACCGTGAAACCCAACTACCTCCATGATCCCTTATGACTCCACCAGCTCCAATTTTTCCAGAGGAAGTGTTTTTAGTGCCATCAATGTTTATATTGAAACAATTCTCACTTGGCATTTTCCATGAGAAAAATTTCTACTAAACCGTGATTTGTGGTAAGAGAGAGCTCAGTTTTTTCGTCTTCTCTCTATTCAAAATTCGCTCAACTTGTTTGGGACTCAAGAGTTCCTTATTTGTTCAAGTAAGTTCTATCTATCTCCTTGTTTTCAAGCATGTAAAATTTGGTCACAATGATAGGTTTCCAAATGGTTTTGTTTATCAGACGCATTCAGTTGGGCTACTACTGTCTGTTTGATCATTTGAAATTGGTTACTCAAATGAAATCGGGGAACTTTAGCAATGAAATTAGCTTGCAGTTTAGTAGCCTATCCATGTATAATGTAGAAGAATACGTCTCCATTTTCTCAAATATGTCCATCCTCAATTATGCCCCTAGTTGATCGGATCTGCTTAATCACATACCCTCAACTGCGAATTTTTCTAGAGCTATAGAGCTAGCTTGATCTGGACATTCATAGGGGATAGCAAGTGAATGAATCATCTTGAACTTCGTTACACACAAAATACCTCCTCCACTTCATTAGATACAGTTGACATTATAATTCTGTATTGTGCAACTATAGGAAAAGGAAATGATATGTAACTGTAGACAGACGATGGAGCATTAGAACACAGGACAGCCGTCGACCGCTATGCCCTTTGCAGTTGGACAACCTGCCAAGTCACAGTGTTCACCGTTTGTTCCCCACCAAGTCAAAGTTGTATTCTCAACCCCTACTGAAAGGTAAATTACAACTGCCATGAAAGCCACCCCAGCATCCAATGCTGCTGAAAGAACGTAATTGTACCTCTGCCACCACTGCTTCCTGTAACGGAAGACAAAAAAGTTGAAGATGGTGCCGACTACGATCCAGGAATTGTAGTTCAATGCTGTAGCTGGTGGCATATAAGCTGTTGCTCCTAGAAGGACTGGGAGGTTGATGAGTCGAATCCATGTTTGCTTTGGGAATGCCTTGTGTAGTAGCCAAACAATAACTGGCCCTATTAGACCTCCAAGGAAGAACCAGTTCATGGCACTGTAGTTTCCCTGGCTTCCAAATATACGTTTTGGTCCTGCCAAACCCCATATCACAGACGCATCAAAAAAGACTCGGTCACCTGGGCATGTCCAAGGACTATCCGAATTAGGATCATCCACGCATATGGTCTTGATAGAGTGCAGCAACCACTCTGCTACCACAAGATTTACGGTTCCAGCAAGAACTGTTCCTATGAACTGGATGTCACAAAATGCACCGATCAGATGATGAGAAACATAAATGAGAATGATCGGTAGTGAAGGTTTTTTTTTTTTTTTTTTTTTTTTTTTAATTTTGCATAATAAATATACCTGAACTAAGAACATTGATCTTGGAGGGATCTTCATGTAATGTCCAAGCTTGAAATCATTCAGGAAGGAGACTGCTTGAGCCATGCTCATGTAGCCGTAAGTTTTGAAGCATACATTGGCTATTGGATGTCCCGGTAATATGATTCCCATGATGTACTCTGTTATTATGTTTAGTCCTGGTGTCTGTACATTGATTTGGGATCACAACATTAGCAAGTTAGAAATCTGGTGTAGCAAGGATACCTTGAATTATTCAACACTGATATGTTTTACTGGAAATCAAACAAAAGAGGAATCGTGTATCTCACCTGGTTTGTTGTTGCTGTTATAATGCTGATAGGAAGGGTGAATGTGAAGGCTATGGCACTAGCAAATAGGAGTCCCCACCATGGCATCTGGACCTGATCATTCAAGAAGATACAAAGTGCAAGGGAAACTGCAAGTGTAACGGCAAGCAACAAGTAGAACCACCAGGAAGGTATGTCCTTGTATTTTCTCATCAATCTAGTGTGGATGTCATCCTTTCCTTGGTAAGAAGCACGATAGCGATCCATGATCTCTCTGCCATTGAGTTTTACATCATATATACATGTTGTATCAGTATAATCTAGATTTTTAGAACACTAAGAACCATGTAAGTCGGTATAATCTAGATTTCAAAGAACCGATTATATTACCTTCCATAGAATAACCCTACATGTGTAAGGGTGGAAGCGATCGTGGCAAAACCAAAGCCATAAGTGAGAGCAAAAAAGGTGCTCAAGTGAATCCGTCCCTGCTCGTTATACTTTGCTATATCTAACTGGAACTTGTCATTGACAATAGCTGGTATGTCGTAGCGTTGTCCTTCTGCAGTAAACAAGTGCGAGGAAAAGATGGGAAACTTTTGTGCATCATACGAGTCTAGTCCCCAGTATGCTATAGGGATTACAATGTAGACTATCATTGCATAACCAGCGAAAACATTAGCAATGGCAAAGAAAGGACAGATGAGGGGACTGAACAAGAAGGATGCCACTGCAGACCAGTCGAGTGTAATGGCTCCCACTCCAAGCCCTCTCATGCCTGAGCCAATTTGCTGGGCTGTAACCGACTTGGAGAATATCCAACAAACCCATGATATGCTTGTGAGGGTGGTGAAGAGATACCCTGGGAAAGCATACCATGTAAAACTGCAAACTAGAGCAATTAGGAAGAACTTTGCCCTTGAGATGCGCTGGTCACCTTTCTCCTCTTTCTCGTGCAAAGCTCTGTAAGCAAGATTTAACATTTAATTAAGAAACATAATCAATTAGCTAATCAATGATAAATCACATAAATAATCGCTGATGTAACTTTGAAGGCTAGCATGACTAGAACAGGGACAAGCATGGCACATGGATCACTATTGTACCGATATTATCCCAACTTAACCACCTTTAAGGTGTTGGGTTTTAACCACAAAAGGCCTCGGTACAATTGGATATGATCCATCCACTTATAAGTTGTATTTTATTTGGCCATTTTCTGATGTGGGATCTTTCCTCTCCAACACTCCCCCTCACGTGCAACCTAATTTTTAGGTCTGCACGTGGAATTCATTCAGTCCAATTCCCACATCGGAAATCGGTAATGCTTCAGTCCAAGGCCCATTGCACGCATTTGGTATGGTATGGGCCAATCAGAATTTTTCCGATGGCAATTCGATGAACCCAAATCTGGGCTCATTATGCTGGGAGATCTTCTCCCGTTACGCTGGGAGACGTAATTGAAGAGGGACCCGCTCTGATACCAACTAGAACAGGGACAAGCATGGCCCATGGATCACTATTGTACCGATATTATCCCAACTTAACCACCTTTAAGGTGTTGGGTTTTAACCACAAAAGGCCTCGGTACAATTGGATATGATTCATCCACTTATAAGTTGTATTTTATTTGTTTATTTTCTGATGTGGGATCTTTCCTCTCCAACAAAAGAAAATAGAGAAGCATGAAGCAGAAAGCAGCGGACTAGAGAGAGAGAGATAAATCCCTCCCGCGAGCTCAGAAGTCTCCCCCTAAATTCTTGAAGAACTAACAAGCTCATAGCCAGTTCTTCATCAAATCCTAAATCTTTGAAGAACTATCAAGCTCATAGCCAGTTCTTCATCAAATCCAGGTCCCCCCTTGAAGAACTATCAAGCTCATAGTCAGTTCTTCATCAAATCCAAAATCCTAGATATTCGTTACGTGATCAACCCGCGTAACCCTCAAGAACAAGTGTTTGTCACCCTTGAGTTAAACCTACATTCGGAGATAGAATCAGAGGAATACACAAAGATTGTAACCCGCATTCGCATTGATTAAATTAAATCATTATTTGTACAAGTGTTGTTCTGTTATTTGTTGCAGATATTTTCGTGTTTACAATCAGCTACTTCAATTTTCTGAGATTTCTATGTCTCTAGAATAAAGCATATATCAGACATTGAGAATTAAAAAAAAAAAAAAAAAACCTGCAATAGGCACTAGAACAAGGACAAGCATGGCCCATGGATCACTATTGTACCGATATTATCCCAACTTAACCAACTTTAAGGTGTTGGGTTTTAACCACAAAAGGTCTCGGTACAATTGGATATGATCCATCCACTTATAAGTTATATTTTATTTGTTTATTTTCTGATGTGGGATCTTTCCTCTCCAACACTCCCCTCACGTGCAACCTAATTTTTAGGTCTGCACGTGGAATTCATTCAGTCCAATTCCCACATCGGAAATCGGTAATGCTTCAGTCCAAGGCCTACTGCAGGCACTTGGTATGGTATGGGCCAATCGAAATTTTTCTGATGGCAATTCGATGAACCCAAATCTGGGCTCATTATGCTGGGAGATTTTCTCCCGTTACGCTGGGAGACGTAATTGAAGAGGGACCCGCTCTGATGCCAACTAGAACAGGGACAAGCATGGCCCATGGATCACTATTATACCGATATTATCTCAACTTAACCACCTTTAATGTGTTGGGTTTTAACCACAAAAGGCCTCGGTATAATTGGATATGATTCATCCACTTATAAGTTGTATTTTATTTGTCCATTTTCTGATGTGGGATCTTTCCTCTCCAACAGCATGAGATGACTTGGAATGTTTGCATGTTTAAGATAGTTCATAGTGATTAGTCATGTTGAAGTTGGCGTCATCCGAAGTTGATTAAGCAAGTTTGTTACTTGGTCATCGTCAGGTAATAATATGCGGGCCGGGGAAGAGTTATGGTAAATGGATTCCGGAAACATTGTTTGACTGAATAGAAGAGACTCGAGCTAAAATGTGGATTTTGGTTCCTTTCATCACTACCTAATTAATTTAGTTTGTTCTAGCTAGCTGGCAGCTAAATTATCACAGTTGCATGTGAAGGTATAAGATTGTTGGCAATCCTTATATAGAGTAAAACACAACCTATAAAGCCTAAAAAAATTGAGAGATTGGTCTTGCACATCTGAAGAACAAGGAACAAGTTGAAGAAATAGAAGAACCAACATGATCTCATGGAACTCAAGTAAAATTATGCATGTGCATTTCATGGTTTTTCACAGAGGATAACAGTATCACTTACCATCCTAAAAATCTGGGTTTCCAGTTTTTTGATTTTTTTTTTGTTCAGTTGTCTTATGTTTAAGTTTTTTTTTACCCTTGTGACATTAATTTTATGTCTGGGAAATATCTTAATTTGAATTTCAAATTAACAACTAAAATATGTAAAGATCTTGCATTTGTGCTCAATTTAGTTTTGGGTTGAGATCTTGTGTTGTGTCAACCCGTGACCAAAGGTAAAGTTGGAACTATCTGAGTCTAGACTAATTCTTATTATTAGCTGAGTTGTGGTCCACTGATGGACTAAGTAAGAGGTTATACAACTTTATTGCTCCATGTTTAAATCAAACTTGTTTTAGGAAATGTATCATTGTATCCTTGAGTTGGCTCGTGACAACTCTATTGGATCTGCAGAAAATTTCTTTTGTCCAAAACCTTTCTGAACCAAGTTGGCATAGCTTGCGTCATCCCTTTGATGCCTTTGTTTCAACCAGTGACTCATGGTTTAAGAGCTCTAAGGCTACAGCTGTGTTTGTGATACACAAACCAATATAGCAGTTGTCTTTGTATGTCTTCTCATTTTCAGAGTTTGACCAAGGACAAAAGTCTAACACTCCTTCATTTCTTTGGCCCTCGTGCCTGCCCACTTGTGACATCTCTTTGGCTTGTGTCTCTCTCTTGTTAGAGCACTCCATCAGCCTATATATATTGAGCAAGGCTGTCTTTGCTCAATAGTTGTCAAAATGTAGTTTTTACATTTGCTTGGTTGAGTTTTGGTTCTCCTTTGCATTGTTCATTAATCTCTAAGTCTTCCTCTTGTGATTATAAATCTTAGAGCTGAACAAAACATTTTCTCATAAACTCATTGCATTCTGCATACCATGAGATCAGTTAGTAGTGCAGCAACCCCGAAAGTGTTCATGAAAGAAACAGCTGAGGATAGCTGAGTTCTGATGTATCCTACTGAGGTAGCTGGGTTCATGAAAGAATCAATTTAGGATAGCTGAGTTTCTGAGAGTGAAACTTCTGAGAAGTGTTCAAGAAGAATCAGTTAAGTGATAGCTGAGTTCTAAGTTGAAACTTCTTATACCTTCATGTGTAGCCATTTAGAGACAAAAGAGATAGATCTAGACTAGTTTAGGACTAGGTAGGATAGCAAGTCATTGTTGTATCATATACTGTAATCTTGTAAGGAATGAGGTACTCAGAAACAAGAGAGAAAATATAGATCTAGACTAGTAGGTAGTTTAGGCAGGATAGCAAGTCGTTCATGTATCTCTAGACTATAATCTTGTAAGAAGTGAGTTTTACATAGTGAAAAAGTTTGTCACTCAAGAGTTAGGGGCACGCAGTTTTTCTACCTGGTTGTAAGGTTTCTGCTAGTAAAAAATATCTTGGTGTTCATTGTTGTGTATTTGTTATTTATGATAGCTACAACTCTTTCTATTCCTGAGAACAAATTTATACGAAAAAAGAGTTGTTAATGACCTATTCACCCCCTCTAAGACCTTTAGCATGTTTGTGTGGGTTGAGTGGCGTGTTCATATTTACTCCTCTTGCTCTTGGTTTGGACATTACTTGACAAGTTGAGTGAGAAGGAAGAGAAAATGAGGACATGAAAGATGGTTGAAACCCACTAAATTTGATGGTTGATATGATCGTATATGAAATGGTTAGGTCAATTTCTGCTGCTGGTTAATTTAAGATGCTAATTGACTCATCTCAGTCGACTATAGAGATAGATACACATTAATTTCTAGTCTATGGGAGATGTATGTAACGTTGGCGCATAACCCACCATAGCAATTTGCTTGATAAGAGGGACCTGCATGTGCTTAATTGACTAGCTCACTAATTGATCTCTATTTGATTTTGATAAGGAGTTAATAACAACATGGATAGACACGAATTGCTCAATAATGTATGAGTGAAAATTCATAACCATGTCTTTTCGACAATGTTCTTTTTTTAGGTTTCTTCATACAAATTATTCTTAAAAATCACTGATTACGTTTAATAATCTAATCGGTCAATTAAACCAACACATGCACTTTGTGAAATACAAGTTTTCAAATTATAGATAATGGTTGTTATCTGTTGATTGCAAAATCTCTCGATTGATTATTTAGTATATGAAAATTTTGATATATGCAAATAAAGATGAATAGCATTACCGGAAGGCGATTAGAGACGTACCGGAAAAGTGAGACCTGAACGAGTGTGCTCGGCCACCACATATGAGCAGGCTCCACGACATACTTTCTCAACAGTCCAGCCCAACCATATCCCAACACCTACATAGTTAACCATCTTTGTACAAAATTAGAGAACGTACACTGCTAGCTCGTAACTTTTTCTTTAAACTAGGAACCAGGATTAACTGATTACAATTGTGATTTTCAAAACCAATATTAATTGAGATGAGCCCTTTTAATGAGGATCATCTATAATGATGATTAGTTAATGACTTTTCGGTTTATGGTTTAAAAGACCTATTTTTCGATCACATTTTAATATCTCATCTATTTTTAAGTATATATGAGATATCATTTTTACAAATTTTCAGCTAAATTGGTAATCGTTAAGGTAACAAACTATATCAAATTAATGGTCGAACCGAATCGAATCTGTCAAACATGAACCGTTCAAGTTCATAATTAGTAAATCACACTTATGAATGTTTTATCCATTTTCAATATGGCTGAAAGTTTGCTGAAATAATCTATTCATAAAAATACTTATAAATTGAAGGGCCAAGATGTGGATATAAGATCAAAAAGCGAGATAAACTGAAAATTCATCAATTAATCTTTATTACAGAGGTCACATTAATTGTGTCCGGAGCATTTATCAAAAACAAAACTATATCTGAGAGACTGAGACTGTGATCGAGCTACAACACTCGAAGCCAGTGGCATAGCCACAATAGGGCCAAAGGGGTCAATTAACCCTTCTCAAGTTTTTACCATGTTTCTCATCGGTTGAATTTTTTTACTTCTTATCATACATGCTATCATAACACTACATATTTGACCCATATGACATAAAGACAAAGATAGAAATATACGCCAATCTATCTTCATTTTCTTAAAATACTGAACTCAAAAATAATATATATAGTCTTCTGCCAAACACTTACAAATCTACCTAAAAGGCTAAATCCTTTTTTTTTCAACCATCTTTTTCTAATTTTTTTGTCTTAATATTCCAAGACTACGTACATCGTCGCATGTCAGCGTTTGTCTCTATTGCATTTCTCATAATTTAGCATTATATTGTTACTACTCATGCGAAAAAAATTAAGATTATGAGACTAAGTTGTACATGGGTCAAAATCTATTATAAATCTCAAGCCCTGTTCTGTTTGTTGTTGAAATTTTTTTTCCGGTTCTTTCCCAATAATAGTTTTAGAATGACTCATATGTCTAAAAAACTATTATCTAAAATTTTATATGGTATATGAAAAAATTATTTAAAATTTAACCCTGGTAAAGAGTTTATGGCTACCCACTGCTCGAAGCTCTAGCAAGTAGTAAATAAACAATCATATATTTTCATCAGATTGTTTAGTTAATCAATCGAGCAAAACGAAACAATTTTTATTTCGATCAGAAACCAAAAGCAAACCAGGATATCGATGAAATCCATTTTTAAAGGGAAAGATATTTATAAAAACTATAGCCGGCCAGCTTGTAAAGCCAGGCCACCATGCGGCCTACTCGATCGTTTTTATATTTGTCACGTTCGATCGGCAGGAAATTATTATTCCCACTTTTCTTGTATGGGACCGATCGAACAGTTGAACCTTTGCTTGGTGTCACAACAAAAACCAAACCAGAAGCTAGAAAATCATAATGAAAAATATCTAAAATGGCTGTTCATACAAGTGTGTACCTGGGTAGTGATGATAAGCAGCCAACTAGCGAGGAAACTGATCTTCCGGAAATAAAACTTCTTGATGATGTTCACAATCCCTACCGCGTAAGCCGAGCCTGACCCGAAAGCACTTCCGGCGTTAGCGAAAATGGTGATGAGCACATGCTCTTTGATGTTGAACGGACCCGGGTTGAGGGAAACCTCGGTCGACCCGAGTCCGGGGATCCGGAACTTAGTGGTGGGGAGGATTCTGGCCATGAAGTGGCCTATGGGGAGCGTGGCGACTTGGACAGTGATTTGGGTGATGATGAGGGGCTCGGTTCTGTAGGAGAAGAACTGGTTGAGAAATGAGAGGAGGGCGCATGAGAGAAGACCTAGGAACCACATTCGGAAGGTCCATACGGGCAGCGTCGGATCGTCTTCGTTGGTCACGGTTAGCCGTACTTGCTCTACCGGAGAAACGTCGTCGTCGTCGTCTTCGATCTTGGGTTTGGGAGCTTCTAGTTCCACAACAGTTCCCATTTTGGGTTAGCTAGAGATTGAGAGAAGTGGTTAGCTAGAGATTGAGAGAAATGATCAGCAAAGAGCTAATCATTTAAATGCATGGGGACATTGGGGCGAGATGTTGACTTTGGTTGGATAATTACATAAACAGGCTTGACTTGGGAGTGGGGCTAGGGCAATGAAAGGTACATACTGAGGATGTTTAGGTAATTTAGTTTTTGTTTTGTTTTTTATTAAGGTTTAAAAATCATGGGACATATGGAGGAAAAAATAGTCCAATAATTATGGATGAAAAGGAATATTGTTAGTACGAGAGCCGGCATGGTTTGTATTTCATGGTAAAAATTCATTGACTTTTATGATTTCTTCATTGTTCTTGTGGCCAAGTGTCTAGAGGACGAAAACTAATACTTAGGCAACGAAAATTGTTTATTGTCGAAGTTTTTTATTCTAGTATACACTGCATCCACCATTTCTTTGACTACATGTACCTTATCTTCTATTCATTTTCCTTTCTCTTTTAGGTAAAAGTTCATGAAGTTTAGATTTTATTTATGTAATATTTTAGATAGAAATCACTCAAATTGCAAGATCAATTGAAGCAAATTAAGAGTGTACGTACGTATGGAATTGTATTTCAATTAAGGTGTATTAAATCATTTAAATGGGCACCAAGAAATATTGTTGGGTGTTCATCTACAAAGCTGCTCGTACTTGGATATTTTGTTTCTCTAGCTATTTATCTGTTTGTGTAGGTCTGTGTTGAGCCAATTGGAATAAGAATCGAAGGTCCGTAAGCCAACTGGAATATATGGATGTATTATTGCACAAAGCTTGACTCATTGTGAGATAGATTGTTTCTCCCAATCCCTGTCTGATTTCTCAAGTCATTGTCATGCAGCACCAATCTCACTCATTCTAATATATGACCATTGATGCATGCTCTCTTAATTTCTTGTACTGTCCGAAGGTCGACCTTGGTAGTAACAAATAAAGCACACTTGCTCTGCATTCCTATCTATATATACAAATTAGAATTGTATTAAACCGGCGGTGACATTTTGTATAACGTAATTTTAAATTTTAAATTTTAAAGAAGTTAACTTCAAACTCATTAATTAACAACGGATTTGACATGTAAATAGTTTGAATTTTAAACTTATATGCATTAAATAAATAATGACAAGGCTAAAGATAGCTCCATCTATAGAAAAACATACAAGCTACTGAATTATGAGGGATTATCAGTTTTGAATGCATAATTGAAGGAGATGAAAGACTAGTAGGCAACAGATTCTTTTTGTTTTACAAATATGTAGAAGACGAAAAGAGGGGGTCATAGATTCAATGAAGAATCTCCCTCCGGATTCTTATATGGTCATTTTCTGCATTTTAATGTGAACACTAATTGGCTTAATTTGTCAATCCATGGCCAGGAGACTAACTTCCAGAACTTGTCTCTATCATATTCAGACTTCAGTTGCCTTCCGTTTTCTCAAATTCATAATCTATATATCAAGAGAAATTTTATTTTTATTTTTATTTTTTATCTTTTTAAAAGCCAATTTGAGTGACAACACAGATAGTGTGTGATCATATTTGAATGAGTTTGCATTGTTTAGATTAAGTCTAGGACTTTTACCTTTTTATCACCAATAACCCCGAAAACGAAGTCAAGTCTGAATAATGGTACCTCTCAATTTCTTGCACCTGCACACAAAACACACACACACACACACAAAGAAAGGGTGTGGGAACTAGAGCAAATGCAAGTCACTTAAATCAAAGTCACACCAGCAGTAGCATAATTTCCATTCCAAACTCCAAAAAAAGAAGACAAGACTACAAGTCGAGAGTCAATAGAACAGAAAACAAAACTAGTACAAG
Organism: Fragaria x ananassa; assembly: GCA_034370585.1. Taxonomy (NCBI): domain Eukaryota; kingdom Viridiplantae; phylum Streptophyta; class Magnoliopsida; order Rosales; family Rosaceae; genus Fragaria; species Fragaria x ananassa. Next base: position 15,540,582 of record CP139769.1, on the reverse strand, counting down.
CCATGAGTTGCCTGGCTTTGAGGAGTCCATGAGGACTCTAAAATGCAAGCCATGATGTCAGGGCAAAAAACGTTGCCAAATTGGTTGCGGAGGCCCTCTTGTGCTTTGTCCAGTTGCTCCTCAAGACGTGCAAGCTCACTTCTCAGCTCAAGTATGGATTTTTCCAACTGGTGAACCTCCCTGCAGTAGTTGTCTGAACCAACAGGCCTGAGTTTATATCTGAAAAAACTCCTGGCAGCTTGCTTCAGATGATCAAACAAGAAGCCAACTTTGAGTCCCCAATCTACAACATCATGGCATAGATCTCTCCAAACCAAAAAGGTCCCCTCATGCTTCACTTCCTCGACTTCCATGCTATACAATAGCAGACCAAGTCTTTCAATCAAGGTATGTTTCTGATAAGCACTTTTTACCTCTGCAAACAAGCTAGAAAACTACCTCTACCATATTTTTGAGCAAATTTGGTCAGCAGAACCACAAACTCCGAAGGAACCATACCACCTTCAAAGAGAGATTTATTACCACTCAGCGGTGGTTTTTCAATACTATCAACAGTAATGCCCAAGCTATCCTTGGCATCAAAGCAGGCAACAAAGTCCCTGAATTGTGCCTCTAAATCAGTCGACAAATCTTTCCCCACAAATCTTTCCCCACCTTGTCAGTTGCAAGAATGGAAGAATTAGTTGAAGTAGTCTCTCTATTTACCAAGGCTATATTAACAAGATTGTTGTCTCCGCACACAGATTCTCCAGCTTTCAATAAGACCGGCTCATCCTTCAAGAAAAAGAAGTACACATAATTTTATGAGAGATTTACAAGATTCGAATCACATAAGTTTGATTATGTGGATTATGTTCCTCTCACATTCCACATAATCATGGGGGCTAAAGCACACCAGTGTGGGAAAAAAAAAGAAAAAAAAAGTAAAAGTATACCGCAATATGGATCCACAACTTCACATGCTTGTTCACTGTTGTTATCTCCGCAGACACCAAAATTTATAGCAGGTTCATTTACATGAGTATCAGCTACATGGTCTTGGCAAGTTTCTACAACTCTGCATGCTTGCTCATCGTGGTTATCTTTATAAGAAGGAGATGTTGGCAGTGCTACATGCGATTTCTAAATGGCGTCAATATCTTCTAGCTCACCACTTCACCATCATCACCGATCACCAGCCTTTGGTACATATGTTTCAACAACGGATTCACACTCTAGCACAACAGAAGTGGATTTCCAAACTCATGGGCTTCGATTATGCAGTCCAATACCGAGCGGGTAAGTTGAATGTTGTGGCTGATACCATGTCCCGCCGTGTAGAATTTCTTACTATTCAGGGCATCACAGCTCCCATCTTTGATTGCCTTCCGGCAATTGATCAGGCTTGCCACTTTGACCCGATGCCAGCACCATCATCAGTGCCTTGGAAACAGGTGGCCCAACACCGGCACAATTTTCACTTACTTCCAGTCGCCTCATGTATAAGGACAGGGTTTTTGTTCCTGCTACTTTTGATTGGCGTTCTAAGATCTTATTTGAGTTTCATGATACTCTCACAGCAAGCCATTCCTGTTTTCTCAGAACTTTCAAGAGATTGACACATAATTTTACGTGACCTAGAGTTCGCTGGGATGTTAAGAAGGATGTGGCATCATGTGATCAGTGCCAACGAGTCAATTCGGAGCACCGCCGCCCCTCTGGTCTTCTCCAACCATTTCCTATTCCTGACACAATTTGGACGGATATTGTAATGGATTTCGTCGATGGGTTGCCGACCTCTAATGGCAAGACCTTTATTTTGGTAGTTGTTGATCGGTTGTCTAAATATGGTCATTTTGTGCCAATCAATCATCCTTATATTGTTGCTCAAGTCGCCGAGGTGTTCACCAAAGAGATATTTCAGCTCCATGACATGCCTAAAACTATTGTCAGTGATCGGGACATGGTGTTTATCTCTAATTTCTGTGAGCATTTTTTCAAGCTTCAGGGCACTAAACTTTTTCGGAGTTTTGCCTACCATCCCTAGAGTGACGGTCAATCTGAGGTACTCAACTGCATCTTGGAACATTACTTGTGATGTTTTGTTAGTGACCGACCAGACTTCTGGATTCATCTACTACATTATTAGGCTAAATGGTGGTACAACTCCACTTTCCATTCAGCCATCTAAATGTCCCCCTTTCATACAGTCTATAGGATTCCACCTCCTTCGATTCAACGTTACATTTCGGGCACTAATGTCAATCATGCAGTGAAATGTGGCTTTTCAAGACCGCAATGAGTTATTGTGCAACCTCAAAGATCATCTCACCTTAGCTCAGAATCGATGAAGCAACAAGTTGATAAGAAACGCACTGATCAGTCATTTGAGATGGGTAATTGGGTTTTTCTAAGATTGCACCCCTTTCGGCAACAATCTTTCGTACGCAGCCCTTCACAGAAGCTTGCCTCTCGTTTTTATGGACCTTTCCAGATTGCTGCAAAGGTTGGTTCAGTTGCCTACAAGCTCCTTCTACCAGACAATTGCAAGTTGCACCCCATTTTTCATGTGTCTCTTCCTAAACACTGCATTGGTGATCACACACTAGTTGCTTCTACATTGCCTCAATTTGATGATGATGGCATTATTGAGTGGAAACCAGAGTGTGTGCTTGACATGGCTATCTTCACCAAGCATCGGCGCCTAATTACGAAATAGCTTGTGGCTTGGCAGGGGCTCCCTCTGGAAGATGCGACTTGGGAGTGCCATGGTTCGCATGTTTCCAGACATTTAAGCTTGAGGACAAACTTGTTCTTATGGGGGAAGGACTTGTTATTATCATTCCTAACCCTTAGCCTAATCCTTCAAGCCCATTGGCCCAACCTACCTTCATCATGTGATCCCTCACGTATAGTTGCGTCTTCTTGTGGCAGCAACTCAACTCCCAGTAATAGTCTGCATCTTATGTTTTGTCTCTCTAGGTAGTGCCTAGTTGGTTGGCATTCTAGTAGTAGTGGTCCTTTGACAACTGTAACACTTGAATTCATCAACCCACCTATATGTAAGGAATCCTCTCCTGGAAATGGTATCAATGAAATGAATTCGGTTTAATTATTTGTTTTCCCTTTTCCGTTGTTCTTGAGCTTATCACAAACTCTCTCTCACATAGCGTTGACCTACCTTTAAAAGGTTTTGGGCCGGGATAATTTTTCTTTACAGTTTTGATTATGTGACCCATCTCATGCTTCAGGCGGCCCACATAATCAAGAGGGCTAATGTTAATACCCGAAAAATCACGCCGTCATTTAAAACGTCATCACACGTAGCCACTTAACTCGTATCATAAATTTATTAGTATCATTCGCGATTTTAGATCGCCAAGCAAATATACTCATTAATGCGAGCCCAAGCCGCATCTGCACGTTCTTGAGCCTTGTAGAAATGGGTGTGGTGTGGAAGGTTACGAAAGCGTATGATACCCATTCATCAGTTTAATGTCATTAGTGATTTCGGACTTGGGCCCAAAATCCAAGCCCAAAGACTTAGATCAACAAATGAGATGGTGAACATGCAAAAAGAATTTAGGTCAAACCACCATTTCTTTTAAACCCAAGCCCAAACTACACTTAGGCCCAACAACATTTTTCTCATTTCCCAAGTATGTTTAAATCCCCTCCCTGAAATAGAAAATACACAATCTATTCAAGATCTCCTCCCTGCAGCAACAGACTATTCATTATGATATTTTCTTTCCTGCAACAAATCGTTCTCTCTTGCAACAAGATTGTTCAAATCTTTTCTTTTCTGCAGCAAATCACATTTACCTAGAAGTGCCACTTTAAGCAATCTTTACTAATTTCACCTCAACACCTCAAAGTTGAGCCTATAAAAATAAGAGTTTAGGATTAAATTAGGGATCAAGCATCACTAAGCAGAAACCTTGAAAACACTTAAACATAGCCTTCAAGCTCCCAAAACATTCATGCCTTCATGCCTTCAAGCCCCAAGCCTAATTAGCCATCACCTTTAAATCACCATTCCCAAATCTCATCTTTTCCCACAAGCTTGATTACCCAGAATGTCTTCACCGCAATGCGCTTTTAGCTCCCACACCACACTCACACTGCAATGCTCTTTTCTAGTCTCCATATGCCTTGAATCACGAACAAGCTCTTCTCATTAATCACAATTTGAGTTGAGTTTGGCCTAGTCACCACTCGATTTTAAAAAGACCCTCACACTTTCATTCTTTCAATAATCCTCCCGAAACAAAAATACATATGTGGAGTGAGAAGAGAATGTAGGGTGAACAAAGCAAATTTGAGATTGAAAAAACATATGCATGGTGAACATAGTAAAGTTAGAAAAAAATGTATTTTAGATATTGAAAATGGGTGAACAAAGTAGACTTATAATTGAAAATATATAAGTAGGGTGTGAAGAAAATGTAGGGTGAACAAAGTGGTTTGTAATGTGGCAATAGATGCACCCTTCCAGAAGCTACTCACCTATCAATCAATGAATTTATAGCAACTCCCAAATCTGCTCTCAACACCCAAATCGTGTTTATCTACTCGGCTACTTCTCGACTCAACAGGTTCTCTGCCCTTCGTCAATACGAAGTCCAACATCTGCGGCTAATTTAATCCTTTCACCACATGTCACAACCCATAACCCACACAGTAGCATCCGACCTTTATTTTTGAACTTCGAAAACCCACCGCAATCGCTCTATGCACCCAACTGCAGTCTCGGAGGCAACTCCCTAGCATTTACCTCCTTCAATCCTTCTTCCAACCTACTCTAATACCTCTGAGGCCAACGCCCAAATTTAAAAGGAAATGGACGGCCCACCTAGACTATAGTTTTCTGAATTTCTAAAATGATTTTTTTTTTTTGAAATTGGTAAATAGTCTGAGCATCTGAAAAGTATTACGAAGATATCCCGGAACTTGTGCCGATGTGCTCTTTGATATGAGACTGAACAATTGATCTTTTCTGAAAATCTCGATAATTAACCTGAATACTTAAAAAAATTTGAATGCGGTTATTATGCTTTAGTAACTCGACTAGGCTTGTTAAATTTCTAAAGTGCTCATAACAACACTAGTGTTACACTTTAATTATGGGTGACCGAGTGATGAAGAGTAATCTGTATGTGGGATATTCGGATGATGAGTAAGGTTCGAGGGTCGGGAATAATTCTCCGGAGGAATATATGGGTGAATGACCCTTCGAGGGATATCCATATGAGGAGATATCTCATCAACTGAAATCTAGGTAAGAAATAATCTTCATGATAAATCTAGGTACGGTGACATCTCAATGGGATATTATATATGGGTGATAGAGTGATGAATAATCCGTATGTGGGATATTCAGAATTTCAGTTGATGAGTAAGGGTCCCAAGGGATCTCAAAATAATCTTCGAGAGATATCAATTATGAGGAGTAAACCCATCAAAAACGTATATGAATGAGGAATAATCCTCTTAAGCTAAATATGCTAGGTGAGGTGAAATCTCAATGGCATCATGCATTTACATAGAGACAGATGTATTTAGTGATGTTGCACGGGGTGACACAACAACATTAGGTAGAGTCGATCGAGATGATTGACTCCGCGGATAAAGATGTAAAGATCCAAGGTTTGAATATGATTATATGAATTAATCATTTATGGTTGGAGGATTGAATCAGCTTATGTATGATAATGATTATGATCATGATTCTTGAGATGAAGACTACATATCTAGAATAGTTGCTCATGGTGCACATGAGTAGAAGATGTATGAGAAAATGACTAAAGGTGTAAACACAATTAACAATACACGATTTAATGTACTTCAAAACTTATTACTTTTTTAAATCATCACTAAAAATATTATGTTGGTTTAATCATTCACATATACTAAATAAACACGAAAATTAATCACAACGGCAAACGAACAAAAACCAGTTTATACTTAAATAAAACTAACACGAGTTTTTAACCTCCATTAGTCTCCCATATCTTGTCATATCGGTAAGTTATGTTCTGACACCCTCCTTCGAGACCTCCCAACATCGTCGATCATTTACAAACAACTCTTCTAATTATCAACTACCACTTCTACACTTGTTTTCACAAGCTCAACAACGTCACATAAAATTGAACTAGTTACAACCTAATATGCCTTACAAGATCATAACCTAGTCCCATGACATCTCCAGATGCTCGCAATAACTTATACATGTTAAACATGACAACCAACAACACTATCACTATCAGATGCGCCCCCAATAAAAACTACCACAGGCAGGGGCGTGTGGGGCCATGCGCCCCTAATGAACTTCATAATTTGGACAAACTTCCAACCTCAAATTTTTATATATATTAAAGCAAAACGCAGGTAGCACTGTTCATTCAGTGTGCAAATAGGATTTTGCCCTCACTTGCAATTTATTTACAAAAATGCCATCATTTTCGTTCTTTAAAAAAAAAATTTTGCTCTACGCAATAGCTACTATGTATGTATCGATCTAACTTCTGCTAACCATCATTTGCTATGTGATTACATCTGAAACAACTAAACTTTTTGGTCAGGGAAATTAAGAAACAAATGGTAGCATTAAGGTTTGCAATAAGGTTTATATTGGTCTTTCATTTTGTATAGATGTAACTATGGTGATTGACTTTTTAAATATTAACCTCTTAAGGGGATCAAAATAATAGCAGAAGTATATTTCAATTGCTTCACCTAACATACATAAGATGAATATGTTTTACTCTTTTTTTTTTTGGTAGATAACTGCTCTGTCAAAAGTAGAAAACTAACACGTCATTTTTTCTCTCATTTATATTTTAATGCTATTTTACGGTTAAGCCTATAGAAACTACTATTTTTATTCTTTGAGAATTTTTTACAACCTTGGTTTTTTCAGGAATTTTAAAACGGCTTCATCAAAGACATGTCTATCTTTCTAATAGTAGAGATACAGATATATGAACTAATAGAAAGAGTCTTTAATATATGAAAATTACTTACCCGATAGATATCTCCAGAAAAAGTTTAAAACGAAAGAGTTTTGAAAGAAAGTTTTCGCTGAGGTTTTTATAGGTGATTAGCAATTTTTGATACTTTAATTTGCTATATTGTATTTTAATTGTGAATTTTTTTAGACACATTGTGAGAATTATTTGTTATGTTTAGAATTTGAGAAAAACAAGGGCTGGGTTTTTGCCTAGTATGTAGATCAGAACATAGTGAGCGATGGGGGGTCAAGAGAAATTCTACTTTTGATCAACGTCCTTCAATACAGCACTATCACACCGCGAATCCCTCATTTTCAATCTTTAACCTCACAAAATCTAACAACAAATCCACCCGTCCCATGTTTATCTCTATAAATATCCAAATATGCTATAAGCAACAGATTGCAGTTCAGATAAATAGCACTTTCTAAAATAGGATTATTAATTTACTGTAGTGAATGTGAGATGAAAACGACAAGGTTCCTAGTCGGAGTATGATATCATCTTCTGAACTTTTACCTTTTTTTGGTATTAGAATATAAGTTTTACCTTTGTTTATGAGTTTTGAGTTTGATATGGTTTTTCAGTTGGAGGTGGAAGGTTCCCAGAAACAGGAGGTTAAGTGCAGAAACGTGCGGCTTTCTTCTTGTTTTCTCCGGCATTTCATTTCCCAACATATTCCTTCATGTCATGAATACGATATGATATAATCTTTACTTGAACGAACTTGTGCCTGCCACTTTCTGGGTTTTCTGTCTTTGGGTGATCCCTGATCGGCTTTGCTGACTTTTTCTCATCTGGGTTTTCTTTGCTGCTGGATTTCAATGAGGTACAGGTTGCTCATTTCACAAGTATCTTGGTCTTTTCTTTATGTTATTGGCTGTTGATGTAAAGGTTGCCCATTTCAGAAGTATCTTGGTCTTTTCTTTATATTCTGGTTGTTGATGTTAGTTAGTGTTTCTCGGGATGCATGGAATTTGAGTATAGTTATGGTGTCTTCTTTTCAGGGTTAATGAATGGTGGATTTGGAATCGTGCTCTTTTCTAGTAAAGGAATAATGGGTCTGTTTCAATTTGGTGAATGATTTTGATTTGGTTTTTGGATCTAACATCTTGGATATATTGATTTGGGGGAAATCTGGTTTGCGTTGGCCAAGTTTGAGATTGGTTATGTTATTGAATTGAAAGCATATAGTTTTTATGTTGGAAAGCCTGCAATTCATTGTATTTGATTGATATTTCATATGATTAATTGAGAAGAGTTCAATATATATTTCAAAATCAATTTAGTGCTGGCGGTGACTATATAAGAATAGTATATAGATTAATGGAGCTCGCTGAAGAGCTACAAATCAATGGAGAGGGAGAGGAAATGGATAGAGAGCCCTTGCCAGAGCTTCCTCGCAGGGAGCCTCATCTCTACCGGAACCACTTTGGAGGCACGGTGAGGAGGAAAGCCTATATTTTTGATGGGCATGGGGACTTTTACAATAAGGAATGGGATCTTACAGAGGGTAGAGGAAATGAGTTTTGTTGGTATCATGTAGAGCTTCCAAAAGGACCTCAGAAACTTTCTCAATCTGCACAACAACTCATTGGTGTTCTTTGCCCGCCTTTGAAACTCCAGGACATTCTCTCGCTTGTCAGCAATGGACCCTTTTGTGGACATGTCGATGGGGCTCTTGTATTCAGAGTCAACTCCCCAGGCCCTCCTGCCAGTGATTTCACATTCAGAATTGCTGCAAGAATTACTGAACACTCGGTGATTACTGTGTCTTTAGGCCGTGTCCCCAGATTGGGTTTCTCGCCAGTAGGCGAGTCTCTTCTCTCGGAGATTCCTAGTGTGGAGAGTCCCACTAACCTTAGAGGAGAGCAGAAGGAAAGGGATGGGATAGTGATAAGGGAGCATGTTCTTGAGTTCTTACTGACAATGAATCATTCTGAAGAGGCTGATAATCCCGTGCCAAAATCTGTTTCCAATCTTGTGGTTCATATTATTGACACCCATGTTGATCACCTCCAAGATGTTGTTACTAAACTTGAAATAGAATTGGATTCCGTTGAGCTTGAGCTGGATAAAGGTTAGCTTCACTTTATACATTTAAGCTGCCTTCCGTTATCTTTTTTGAACATATTTCTCCCTATTTGTTGTGTATCGCAGATATATTTGCTTTTCAGAAAATTTGCTTCTGATATTCTAGCTTAATAGAGATATTGTAGTTCGTAAGGAATTCTAAGGAGCTGAAGGCTTTATTGTCCTTATATAATTGATATAAGGCTTTATTGTCCTCTGTAAGTAACAAAATCGTTACGTGACTTTAAATCAGCTAAGTAACAAAATCACTGGGGAAGAGAGAGAGAGAGAGAGAGAGAGAGAGAGAGAGAGGGAGAGAGAGAGAGAGAGGGTTAAAAACGCAAGTATGATAACTATACTATAACCATAGTTACTGCATTATGTGTAGCAGATATAAAGATTAAGCAACAACAGAGGCTTATTTACCTCTAGAACATTGCATTAGGTAGAATGTCTGGTGAGATAGTTATATTCCCAATCCTGGTTAATAGAAAACGTCTGAACTGGGATCTGTATTGCATAGACATATTTGGATGACTGATTTACTCACTTGGAGTTTGCAAACTGATAGTTTTCTGTGCTTCTTTGATGATATCTAAACCTTTGATGATAGTACTTAGTATAAATTACTTTAGGTCAGTGGTTCAGCACGTTTTGTATTGGAGCAAGAATCTCAAGCTATTGGGGTTCTTCTGCATTATTTGATAGTAGATGAATGCACCATCTTACACACAAGTGATTGGCTTGGGTAATTGCTCCTAGCAGTTTTCGTTTTCCTTTTATTTTTCCAACCGGATTAACTCCCGGGTTTAGGTGATGGCAATCTGCACTGACCCAACTACTACCTATAGTCATGCATTCTTATTGATATTTGTAGGATGATAAACCTTGTTATGAAGGCTTTCAGTTTCCTATGCTAAGGGATTGTTAGTACCAGTAGTTGGCAAGTAATCTTAACAAACAACTATTAAACTATCAAAAAGAAAAATTGATTAGAAGATTGGCCACATAGTGATAGGAACACTTGAAAACTTCCTCTTGTTGGAATGGAAAAAATTACCCAAGGATAGGATCTTTCTCATTATAAGTTATTAGTTCTTAAATTGTTCTTAAATCAAGAAGAGATAACAGTACTTGATCAGATTTGAAGTATAATTCAAAAGAAAACTTGCTGTGTTTTTATTTTATCTAACTTAGCTGGTACCAGTGTTCTAATACAAGGTGCCCAAGCCTAGGCGCTCCAAGCCTGCCCTCCACCCTAGTTGCTCCTGGGCAGTCTAGGCGCTTTAATTATCATTTTTTTAGGCTAAAGAATATGGTTTATTCGATTATTATTGCATGCTTAACATTGTCAACTGACTTGTTAGGACTATTTTGAAATATGAATAGTTTAGATGCAATAATATTACTCTTTAAATCTTTATATAATTATAATTTTATAAATAAAAGTTATAAAAATAAACTAAAAATAAAAATAAAAATCCGCCTTGATGGTGCCTAGAAGCCCTCCTAGGCGCTCCAAGTTATATGTGCTCTGTCCTAGTAGTGCCTAGCGAGTTTTCAAACCTTGGTTGGTACACGTAGCATTATATAATATATATTATTTGAGAATATGCATCTCCTATACTTAAGATGAAGACCTACATGTGAAATATAATTTCACTCAAAACCGTTGCTGACTTTTGGAATGAACTGATTAGTCCTTTACAAATTACCTGTTACCCTTTTAATGTGATCTTTTATGTGAAATTGTCTATTTGGTTTGGGAGTGTGCCTCAGTAGAGTAATATTTACTGATGGTTTGATTTTTAACAGGTGGCTTTGCTTTGAAGAAACAAATGCTAGATGATAGAAGATTTCCTAAAATGCATGTAAATCTGCAGCGCCTTTTGCAGGTATTTTGTCAGCATATCATTTTCTATAACATATGCAAACAGGAAGAATGACTTGTTCTAACTTGCTTCACATTAAGCATTACTACATAATGAGTGGCAATATCACAAACGCTACTTTGTCATACAAGCTACATACCCTAAAGGGCCACATAAGCTAATGGTAGTTTATCATTTATGGCTCTTCAGCTCCTTTTGTAGAGCCAATTTCATATATTTAGAACACCTTCAGATGATATTTAGTTTCACATTCGCATTACCAATCATTCATTCTGATAATTTTCCCGTCAGCCATATGGGTAATGGGGCTTCCAGACGTATTCATGTCATGCATGTTCCTTATAGTTCCAAGTGCTACCAAACACTCTGCATAAAACCATCTTGAATATCAATGAAATTCTAGTTGATATATGAAACAAAATGGAACAGACATTCTTAAGTTTCATTTATTTTGCTGAACTCAGGTGATTGCTCATGGGGAGCAAGTTTTTCCTCGGGTCAAAGAAAAATGCTCTACCAAACAATGGTTTTCCGGGGAAGATGTTAACTCTCTCGAAGAGCTGACTGGACGGTTGAGGAGGCTAAAGGATAATGTAGGGTTTATAGCTAATCGTGTCACAGCAATACAGGCTGGTTTAGACAGCTGGCAAGCTGAGCAAATAAACAAGAAACTATATTATCTCTCTTTCCTCTCTATTGTATTCCTTCCTCTATCTATCATTACTGGAGGTAGTTAAATTGTTCTTGAACCTTTCTTTTGCAGGATTTTCTGGAGATATTCTTGTGTTTTTCCATTTTGGGTGAGAAGCTTTTGACAAGTACAACTTGTTAATTTTTTTCTTGCAGTGTTTGGTATGAATGTGGGCGGAGTTCCATGGACAGGACAGAACGACCCAACATTGAAGAATGGTTTCCGTAATGTGATGTTACTTTGCATTTTTATGCTACTTCTAGCTCTGCTATGCTTCAGTTTTCCTGCTCTTTATAGCAGAATAGTTACTTGGCAAAGGAGAAGAATCCTGAGGAGAAGCTGGTCCCTCAACAGGAAGTCATTTATCAGTAGAACCCATGGAATTGGGGTTCAAGAAAGAAGGGGCTACCTTCGGCTATGAGAAAACTGACCATACTGCAGATTTGCAGTATGTCTCTCTCCTTTGACTGTCGCTTCAGTTAGCTTTAGTTTTGTCTCGACTCTTTTTCAGGAAATTTTTGTTGCTTTTCCACATCCGTTTTGGTCTCATCTACCTTCTAAATGACCTATACGGATATATGTCGAGGGTCATTTATATCATTTGCTCTGCTTTAGTTCTGTGAGTTTTGTGGGGGAACTGGACAGCCAGAGGAAAGAAGGTAGAGGTTTCTTCTCATTAGAAGATAGTTTTTTTAATGATCTTTCATTAGTTGGTTTATAATCTTGTTGTCTTGTACTCACTTCTTGGTGATCATGTTGTATTATGTACAGTCTCTTGTATCATATGAATGCTAAATACTGCTGTAGTGGTGGTGAGTATTTTAGTTCCACCATTTTGGTTGTATACTATACAATATACACTATAATTTCAATCATAACATGATGATCTTGTGCAAAGACATTTCAATTGGTGATACGATTGATTTGGAAATATGAATTGTAGCAATGCCATAAAGAAATCAGATTCTTTGCTTTTTCGTTTTTGACAACTCAGTTTTATTCGTAAGAAGCTGGAAGCAGGCAACAGGAAGGCATAACAACTAGCTCAAACGTTGATAAATTAATAGGGAAAAAAAACAGTAGCTCAAACAAGGACCATGGAAAGTGCAAGGCGGAGCGAGGCTCCAACACTGCAACAATAGACTATGATGCTTAGAGGGCATACCAGCTAGCTCAACCTGTACCAAAACTATTGAGGAATCACATGTTCTTGTTACTTGTTAACTATTGAGCTATGATGCTAAGAAAAACTCAACACAAATGCCATTTTCGGATCATGCTAAAAGGTTGCCTAAAAAATCCTTTAAAAAGTATTGACGGGGGGAGTGTAGTTTCTGGTTCAAGACATTTTTTTTAATCAAATACACATCGTATTTTTTTTCTTTTTATTATTTTATTTTTATTTTTTCTTCTTTTCATCACTTTATTTATTTATTCTTCTTTTCAAGTTTTCACTTGTATTTCTCTCTCGAGAACTTTTATTCACACATCTCTAACCGTTATATACACATCTCTTTTTTCATACGAATTATATAAGACTTTGTGGATATGTTAAATTACCAAATGAGACATTCATATAAAAATAAAGAAATCTAGTTGAGATGTTTCAATATCAAATTTTTAATTTTTAGCTTGAGCTAAGTGCCAATAATTTTGACATATATAAATATTAGCCAATGATTCTTAATAATTGATCAATTTAGTATCACACTTACGTAGGACTGGGCATTTTCGTGCTGAAAGTTTAGTTAAGGACTTTTGTGATGTATTGTCTTGTTTTATTTTTACTCAGTATGTGCAAATATTTTTGAAATTGATATGAGTAAAAGGCTCCATGAGAGAAAATTAGTCGATGAAGATCTTACAATATGAAACAGTTTGAGGAAAGATGAAACCGTTTGAAAAAAATCTAATTAATATGAAATTCTTCTAGTCATGTAAGTGAATGTTATAGTTTCAATTGAGAAACAATTTTTTTTTTTTTGTATTTAGAGAATATGTTGTGTATTGTCACTAAGAGTATTTAAAAAAATTTAGTGATGTGTATATAATAAAATATTAAAATAATAAATCTAATTGATGATGTATTAAGTATGAAATATGTATATATAACACGTAAGATGTGTCTCCCTCGTATTTAAAACAAGGCTGGCCGAAACCACAAGTAAACAAAGCCCGTACAACGACGTCGTTTGGAGGTTGTTACTAGATCCAGAACGTTCCACAGCCATCTCTCACACTCACTTTCCGCCTCATAAAAAGCCCACCCCTCTCTCCCCACAAAACCCTAAACCCTAAATCTCTTCTCAACCCTCTCTCTCCTCTCTCTCTCTTTGTCTCCTAGCAGCCATGGCCACCGCCGCGTTGCTCCGATCTCTTCGACGCCGTGACCTCGCTTCGGCCCCTCTCTGTGCCTACCGATCTGTACGTCTCGCTCCTTCTCTCTGATTTTTCTCCGCCTTTCAATCTTTTTTCTCATTTCAATGTTTGATCTGCTTTTCGGTTTATTGTTTTTTTGTGTTTGATATGATTAGATGAATTGGAATCGAGAATTACAGTAGCCTATTTCTTTCCGTTTTTGATTTTCTGATTAATTATGTGATTTGGCTGCTTTGATTTTATTGGTTAAGGCTATGAGATCTTAAAGATGTTTTTATGTAGCGTCTGTTTCTGATTGTTGGCTTTGTCTGCTCTTATACGGAGAAATTGGAAAGCTTTTGTTTTTATTGTGAATTGGACCGGTCTTATTTTGAAATTGAACTGTTGATTTATATTGTTATTGTGTTGGAATCGTTGTAAATTGAGTTCAAGATGGGATTTTTATGCAGTTTACCTTCAATTTGTAGCAGATTCTGTATGAAGGGTATAATTTAAGAACCAGGCTATTTCTATATTTGTATGGTGTTCTGAATAAATGGTATTACTGGAATCTATGAATTTGAGACCCAAAACCTTGTTGTTTTTGGAATTGCTACTTATTTTGTTTTTCTGGAGTGTTGTTTAGTTGTGTTTATGGCTTTTCTTTATCTTTGTGCAGTTCACTAGTACTGCCAAGTCTTCACATTTGGGTAACAATTGGACGAGCTTAGCAAGGCAGTTCAGGTAGCTTAGATATGCCAACTCCATTTAGTTACTGTTTGAAGTGAGGGCTTTTGGGTTTACTTTGTTTTATTTTCTGGCTTTGTTTTAATACTATTCTATGGTTATGAACAGCTCCAAACCTGCTGGGAGTGATATTATTGGGATTGACCTGGGTACAACCAACTCATGTGTTTCTGTAATGGAGGGAAAGGTAACGGCGAATGATATTTTGTTTGTTATTCATTTCCTGGCTGACCTACTTGTTGAAACTTGTTGGAAGTGGTTTATGTCTAATCATTTTGAAAATGTTGCAGAACCCCAAAGTTATAGAGAATTCGGAAGGAGCGCGGACGACACCATCAGTGGTTGCTTTCAATCAGAAAGGAGAGCTACTTGTTGGTACTCCAGCAAAACGTCAAGCTGTCACAAACCCAACAAACACTGTTTTTGGAACAAAACGTCTGATTGGTAGACGTTTTGATGATCCTCAGACACAAAAAGAAATGAAAATGGTTCCTTACAAGATAGTCAAAGCCTCAAATGGAGATGCATGGGTTGAAGTCAATGGCCAGCAGTATTCTCCAAGCCAGATTGGAGCCTTTGTTCTGACAAAGATGAAAGAAACTGCAGAGGCATACCTTGGAAAGAGTGTCTCAAAAGCTGTGATTACTGTTCCAGCCTATTTCAATGATGCCCAGAGACAAGCAACAAAGGATGCGGGCAGGATTGCAGGCCTAGATGTTCAGAGAATCATAAATGAGCCAACTGCGGCTGCCCTTTCGTATGGTATGAACAACAAGGAAGGTCTAATTGCAGTATTTGATCTTGGGGGTGGAACTTTTGACGTGTCCATTCTGGAGATTTCCAATGGTGTTTTTGAGGTATGTAAAGTTTGGTATTGAGTTGAATGTTTCTTCTTTTCTTTATTTTGGGAAATGGCAATAACAACATTCACTACTTCAGGTGAAAGCAACAAATGGTGATACATTTTTGGGAGGAGAAGATTTTGACAATGCTTTGCTGGACTTCTTGGTGAGCGAGTTTAAGAGGACTGAGAGTATTGATCTCTCAAAAGATAGGCTAGCTTTGCAGAGGCTTAGGGAGGCAGCTGAGAAGGCCAAGATTGAACTCTCATCAACATCTCAAACTGAGATAAACTTGCCCTTCATCACGGCTGATTCTTCAGGTGCTAAACATCTGAACATCACACTGACCAGATCAAAATTTGAGTCTCTGGTGAATCACTTGATTGAGAGGACAAAGGCCCCGTGCAAGAATTGTTTGAAGGATGCCAACACCTCTATTAAGGATGTTGATGAGGTCCTTCTAGTAGGAGGGATGACTCGTGTTCCCAAAGTTCAAGAGGTGGTTACTGAAATATTTGGTAAAACCCCAAGCAAAGGAGTAAACCCTGATGAGGCAGTTGCTATGGGAGCTGCCATCCAAGGAGGTATCCTTCGCGGTGATGTGAAAGAGTTGCTTCTTCTCGATGTTACTCCTCTGTCTCTTGGTATTGAGACACTGGGTGGCATCTTTACCAGATTGATTACCAAGAACACAACAATTCCAACAAAGAAGAGTCAGGTCAGTCTTCAAGTCCTCTATTGTTTTAGGAGTGTGTATTCAGTTGATGTAAATTTTTTTTAGAGTTGAATGTGTGATGGATAAATGTTTACTGAGCTGGATCTGTCTTATGCCTGCATGTTGCTATAGTGGATGTATCTTATACAAGATCTCACGAATTTTGGTTTATACCTGAGCAGGTCTTCTCGACAGCGGCTGATAACCAAACCCAGGTTGGTATCAAGGTACTACAGGGTGAAAGAGAAATGGCTTCTGACAACAAACTCCTTGGAGAGTTTGAGCTTATAGGTATTCCTCCAGCACCAAGGGGCATGCCTCAGATTGAAGTTACTTTTGATATTGATGCCAATGGTATTGTTACCGTTTCTGCCAAGGACAAGGCCACTGGCAAAGAGCAAAATGTTACCATCACTTCATCTGGTGGACTTACGCCAGATGAGATTGACCGGATGGTCAAGGAAGCAGAGCTGCATGCTCAGAAGGATCAGGAGAGGAAAGCTCTCATTGATATTAAGAACAGTGCCGACACAAGCATCTACAGTATTGAGAAGAGCTTGAATGAGTATCGAGACAAAATTCCAAGCGAGGTAGCCAAAGAAATTGAGGATGCAATTTCAGATTTGAGGAAGGCCACCACAGGTGATAGTGTTGACGAAATCAAGGCAAAACTTGATGCTGCTAACAAAGCTGTATCAAAGATAGGAGAGCATATGTCTCGTTGTTCTAGTGGTTCTGGCGGCGACTCATCATCTGGAGGTTCACAGGGTGGTGAGCAAGCTCCTGAGGCAGATTATGAAGAGGTGAAGAAGTGAGTACTGAGTGATTTGGAGGATATTTCTGAGTTTCAGATCTCTTTTGTCGGTTACTGTATCTAAGTGTTGGAGTTTCATGTATTAGGGGAGGTGTTATCTATTTACTTTCTGTGTCTTTCAAACTAATTGGAAATTTTGTGGTAGTGATCTGTTCACTGGCTAAGAACAAAACCTAATAAGAAATAGGTTCAACATTTTAGACTTATATGAATGTTCTTGATCCATGATTTTTGTTGTGATGTGAATGGTGTGACTCGGATTAGAGTACTGTGTTTTGTGCTGAAAAGATTGATTTAAAGTAGTGTATAGTATATTGTCTTGGTCTAGAAAGTTTTCACCTAAATGCAAACTACAGAATTACGTTGTAAGCTACTTATTGAATTGGGCTGGTTTGAAGCTTAGAAACTCAGTTTTTTGTTCATCAGAGGTGGACACTCCACAACAGGGACATTATTTTTTCCAACCATCCTCCGTTCTTCCCATTGCTTCCTTTTAGTATCCAAGTTTGGTTGCAGACATTACTACCGCTTGACCTTTCTCAGTTCTCCTCAATCTATTCTTCTATTCAGCAACTTTTTTCCTTACCAATGTCTTCTATTGATCCCCTCCATTACAAACTAACCACCTTTTATCAAATATGGAGGGCTAGAAATCTACTCATCTTTCGTCACAAACACTGCCCGTCGTATTCTCTAAAGTGGTATCCTCCTCCCGGACCTCCCCGCCTTGGGACAATTAAACTAAACTTCGGTGGCTCTTTTCTTCAGCTTTTGAAACTCTGAAGGTCAACCAATTTTTGTTTCCTCAAAGAATATTGGATCTCTTGGATGTCCTCACCCCTGAGCAGTCCCTTAGCATGGTTTCCGAGATTTTTCAGAAGGCGACTCCAAGATTCTCATCCACAGTATCACTGGACATATCCCAACACCTTGGAGAATCCTCTCTCTTGTTTAAGATATCAAGTGCCTCGCTGATGCAGTTCATGTGTCTTCTTTTTTCCCATGTCTATAGAGAACAAAACTTCGTGGCAGATGCACCGGCAAAAATAGGTCATCAACACGGAACTCAGGCGTGGCAAAATATCTTACCTAGCTTTGCTAGGTATGCTTTGTATTTTGAATCATTAGGATTCGGCTGTGGCCGAAGTTTTGTTCAAAAAAAAAAACTGTCTTTCCTTCATTTTTCTATCTAGCTATCTCAAAATTGTCGCTCTATGAAGGAAACTTTGAATGTTATGCACTTATGCCCTATCGTCAATGTGCCAGGGTTGCTCAATATCAGAATAGTGGAATAATGTAAACTAGGGTATATAACATCTTTAACAATGTCAGTCATTTTATGGTGAAGTAATTATCTACAAAAAATAAAATGTTCTGATTAGCATATTCATCCTACTTTAGGTAGAGCAGTTCAAGTCATTCATATCATGTTAGGAGAGTCGTTCTGATTACTTTTTTTTTTATACTTTTGCTTAGGTGTATTTTTTTTACCGTATAATTTTGAGTTATATATATATATATTAATTAAAATTGGCTTTTATTAAAATAACTTGAAATTCATCAATACTGGGAATTCTTTTTTATTAAAGCTAGACGATAAACTTTTATTTATGAGGAAAAACTCAAACAGAACAAGTGACCAAGTCATCTACACTAGTAGGGCTAACCCATACCAACGCACATCTAAGTTACATAGAAGAGCCTTTTTAGCAAACTTATGGGCTGCCACATTGGCCTCACTGTAAACATGGGAAAGAGTAGAACCCGAAATTTTGAAACGGAACAAAAAACAAAAGCTGCAAACAAAAGTGTGCCCCATGCACCACCCCAAAACTTTCGAATTAGGAGAAACTCACAACATGAAACTTGTAGATTGAAGTATGGTGCACAACTTTAATACCTGAGGTTTTGAATGGTTCAGCCGGAAAACGGCCAGAAACTTTGAAACGGAATAAAAAACAAAAGCTGCAAAACCGGCACCAAAACTTGATTTTCAGATCACCAAACACGTAAAAACGTCACCAGAGGAAGGAAAGGAGCAAGACTCACCTAACTCTTGTTCGAAATCGCCTATTTTTCGGTGATACCGCAGCAGTTCCCCCGCTCTGTGGCAGCTTCCAGGCGGCGCGACGGCGGGCGGGACTGCTCCAGAAATGGAGAGGAGGTCCGTGCGGTCCGAACGAGACCAGTGGCCGGATGGCGGAGAAATCGGCTGGAGAAAATAGGAGTACGGGAGGAGGTCGTGAGAGAGGAGAGAGAAAGTGATCCGATTTTAGGTTTCCAAAAATAACTCCCCCACATTTTTCTATTTATACAATTTTTAAACCCGGAAACTAACTTCTTCTGACCAAAACTTTCTCATACTACCTCCGTTTTGGGTGTGTCACATGTCTACAAATTCGTATCGACGAGCTCTACAACTTTCATGAAGGAAGTTTTCAAAGATAAGTTATGGAAAATAAAGTCAACTTTTGGGCCTCTTAAAAGTTAATGTACCTTAAAAATACTTCCGAAACTTCAACTTCGCACAAACTAGAGAATTTCCAAAAATAATCATTCATTAAATATGGAAATAACACATGGAAAGTAAAATGAAAACCTAGGATATTACAAGCTACGCTTAGTAATACTAGTTAAATTGCTAAACACACATGACATTAACTTCAAACAAAGACAAACAAATATGACATATCGGGAATATATAAATGCAATATGAACTTGACTCCACCCCACACCTCACTTCACCCTCGAATATAAGTTACCCATTTGTTAGTTGTTTTGTTATACTCATTGTCTTCCAAACCCGAAACTCAATTAGATTGTTTTATCAATGTTCGCCGTCGATGGGGTCTACACTCCCCTCTCTTGTGCATGTGTGGGCAAAATGGCTGATCATTGATTTGGATACCTCATGAGGAAAGTCAACTACACAAATGGTTTTCTAATAACAAAATCTCATATAATCCCGACACTCATCTTCCTTTCCACTTCTAATCTCACATCTTTCCCACGACATCATGTAATATCGATTCAAAAATAAAAATACATGTTTTCAATTATAGACATATTATAATTGATTTAAGAGATCAATATCATTCAACATTTAATTCAAATAATGCTACACCACTCAATGTCAATCAATTCGATATCAAACAATCAAATATCAAACAATTCAAGCAATTTGACAAACCAAAAGTTAACCAAATTCTGTGAAATTTAACACACACAAAGGTGGATATATGAGCTTTACATTTCAAAACATAGGTCTGAGCTGAAATATATCATGCCTCAAAGTAGGCAAGAAAATCAGTTTTTCTGTAAAATTCTAGAAATTTCCAGCAGCTAATAAACTTGATTTTAAACACAGCAAACAAGGAATCAAAAAGACCCAAAATTTACTTGGGACACCCAAACTCAATAACAAGCTTCTTGAGCATCAAACTAAAACGATTCTAATCAAAACAACATCTCTGATTCGAATTTGGATTCCTATCTATACGAGTCTCAGAATTCGAAATCACCAACTATAATTAAATAAACGAATCATGCTTACTCAGGAATAAGAATCAAGAACCAAAGCAAACCATAAATAAAACTATATATCTTAAGAACTGAAATTGAAATTTCTAAAAGGTGATATGGGTTTTACATTAGAAAAACTAATTGGAAAAGGATTTCTCTCTCACTCCACAACTCTTCCAATTTATGTTCTCCCCAGAACTCTACTTATTTGATCGAACGTTTTAGACGACTCTCCCAATCCATCCTAATCTCCTAAGGCCTAGACCTCTAGGCTTCCTGCTAGCCCCTATTTCTATAGGTTTATGCTTGTACTTTTGAGACACCTCCTGCTTGTTTTGACGTTGAAATAAAATAGCAAAAGAGAAAAGAGAGAGACTGCTGTGAAATGCAGCTCATGTTTGTTTGTTTTTTTTTTTGAAAAACAAACATTTTAAATACCAAACAAAACTTAAATTAAAACTAATAAAACAAGAATGTTACACTAATTAAACCTCTAGTTCTTTCTGTTTTATGTGTTCTGGAGAAAAGAAAAAGGAAACCAGTGAATAACTGAATATGGCTACCTTCCATTAATCATCATCTTCATGGAAAAAATTGATCTCTCACTCCAACTAATGACACAACAAACCACAAAACCTCAATTTCCATTTTTTTAGGAAACATAACCATATCCATATAAGAAGCTCATCAATATCCAGTTAAACCAATTTTTCTTCTATTCATACAAATTGTAGCATAAGTCTTCTCTATAGTAACTAAAGGAATCATTCAAGATCCAAAGCTACGCAAACGGAAAATTTCACAAGATCCCCATACCAAAAATGATCCTTAGACAGAACAACTAATCCTGGGTGGCTGTTCCATGGTTCAGCTCACCAAATCTCATACCAACACAAATCAATTGCTTCAGAAACTTCTCAACACACCTCTGAACACACGCTTCCTCTTGCTTGGTCATGGACTTGCGCGTAAAGCTATCCACACAGTCATTGAAACAGCTCTCCACCAATGAATTATACATCTTCAAATTGTCACGAATCTGAAGCATGCCGATTATCTTCTTATCTTCTTCAGGAAGATTCGCTATGTCCACCTCGGGTGGCAAGCCCTTGTCCCCTATCTCTTCTAATTTCTCCAAATCTCGTCGAGGTTTAGCTCAATTTCCATTTCAATTATGTAAATTGACCAAATTCCAACACACAGTACCTCAATTTCCAATTCAATTATGTAACTTGCAACTTCATTAAAAACCTCTTCGTCCTTGTGAAATCTCCTCATACTTACAAATTTTAGTTTCATTCAACTTCATCTTGTTCATCATTTCCATGCAATACCCAGACCTAGATCGATGACAATCAGCAAATTTCTGCTTGCTCATCGATTACTGCCAATACCCAAACTTTAGATGAATCAATCCCAACAAAATCTCGTGAACCCACTGCTGGTTGAATTTGACAGTGTCTTCTATCTCCCAGATTAGATAGACACAATACCAAAGAACAAAGACCCACCGTAATCTTAAGATGGACGAGCAAGATGAGAGAGGAAGAGTGTGGGAATAAAAAAAAATAAAGGACGCGTTATCTTGAGACACTACAGATGAGTACTCAGAATAACACCTCCTAAGGAGGTTGAAAAGAGAAAACATGGGACAACCATACTAACAGTTCTTATATAAGGCAGTAGCATCTAGTACTGTCAAACAAACGAGCACACTAGGGTGCTGACAACCATTTGTCTCCCCATATTCTGATTAAGTCCCTGAGCCAATCTTCCATCCTAAGACCAGAGCATAGAAACTCTTTCCCCCACACCAAATATCTCCAAACAAGAGATGGCTTGGCACCCAAACCAACAGCTGCCTAATCACCATTATCGACATAATTAGCATGAAGCACTTTGTTAACTATCGAGTCAGGATGCAAAACAATCCTCCAAATTAAAACCTTCCAATTCCCTGAATCTTGTGCCACCATCCTTCTTATTGCGGCATAACACTTCTCATTTGCACATGTGAATCCCTTTTTTTATTCTGTTTTTTCCCCACAAAAACTTGGCTACCTTGGACTAGAATAATTTACGAGAAACACCTTAAGGAAGTTTGAAGACTGACATGAAAAAGGTTAGAATGGCTTTGCCCAAATGCTTTCTCTAATACAAACTTTATAGCTTTATAAGGCAGTTTCGGTAGCCAACCCTACAAATGTGAATCCAACCTCTCCTCAATTCTCATTTGGGACTTGGGTCGCTTGCAATTATGGATCTTGTATCCGTTTCAGCTGCTTAAAATGATTTGGTATTAGTTTTCGTTCTTGGGAGTTCGTTTTCTACTTCATGGGTTTTTTACATCCTTAAATGTTTTCGAATTCTTAAATTGCAATCAGTTCGTATCATCGGTTATGGTTACAGTTATAGTTTCTATCACATTTACACTGCTTTCACGACATATGTAGTGCAACAATGTTGTTCGACATTAAGTCACATATTGGTTACATCTTAATATAGATGTGTAAAGATAATCTTTCGTTACTTTTTTATTTTAGACGCGTATGTGCCTTTTGTTATAATTTATTGTTTTCTTTCTATGGATTTACATAGCTCGGTATACTGCTCAATTTGATATAGATTTTCCTTAGTTAAAAAAAAAAAACAAGATAATTTGTCCGGGCATCAATATAATGAAAGTAATAATTAATTGGGTAAACTTGGGTAAATTCATAATTAAATGAAACATACAATATAAGCAAAAGAGTGTCGCCCTAAAGCACTACTACTACGGCCTCTCAGTCATCTAAACCAGAAGAGGAGGCGCCAGAGCAATGGAGGTCCAGAGACACAAGAAAAGAAAAACCCCTGAGGAAACCAAACCCTCCAAACCAATGGAAGCCGAGGCCGCCGCCAAGCCCATGGAGAAGCAGAAGAAACGAAAAGCTTTGGACAAAGAGAGACGCCTCCACGCCGCACTGGAAGCCAAGCCTAAACCACCTCCGTCCATGGATGATGTCTCCGAATTGAAAACCGCCGCGGCTGCTTCTTCTAGCGGCGGGGCTTTTCTGCCGGAGTTCCACGTCGGCGTGTTTAAGGACTTGGCTTCTGCTGATGCCGCGGTGAGAGAGGCGGCCGTGGAGGCCTTGGCGACGGAGCTGATGGAAGTGCAGAGGGCTTATGAGGGGCTTGAGAATAAGGAGTTGTTGGAAGGCGGTGGTGTCAAGTTGGAGGCGGAGAAGGATGACGGCTTGAATGACTGTGCGCCGTCGTTGAGATATGCTCTGCGGAGACTCATTCGTGGTGTTTCTTCATCTAGAGAGGTCCTTCTTTTCCCTCATTCCTTTCAAGTTTTCAGAGTTTTCGTTTTGTGTTTGTTTTGTTCTAGTTTTCGACTGTGAGAATGGTTTAACATTCTTGAGTGGACGTTCTGGAGCTTTTGCATACTTTAGTTTAACATTCTTGATGGTTTAACAATATTTTAGTTTATGAACTTACGTAAGGTGTGGTAGGACTTTTGAGAATTTGCTTTCATTTTATGAAATTTCATCTTTACGAAGTGTGAAAATTGATATGCTCTGCTGTTAACCTGATGACTGCTACTTAAAGTCCTTGACTGGAGCATATTTGGCTAACTTTCTACATATGCATGATTTTGTTTCTTCTGCAGTGTGCAAGACAAGGATTTGCAGTAGGTTTAACTATGTTAGGAAGTACCATTCGCAGCATCAAGGTGGACTCGTTGCTGAAACTCATAGTTGATTTCTTAGAGGTCACTTCATCAATGAAGGGTCAGGTAGGCATGATCTATATATTTGTCTAATCTGAAACCCCCTCTCCCCAAAAAGAGAAAAGATAATTATTTTAAATACATTGATTCCTCCTTGCATTGCAGGAACAAAGGGATCGTCTTTTGGGTCGATTATTTGCGTATGGTGCTCTTGGACGATCAGGAAGACTAGTTGAGGAGTGGGTTTCTGATAGAAATACTCCGCACATTAAGGAATTCACTAGTCTCCTCATTGCTCTTGCATCAAAGAAGAGAGATACTTGCAAGAGCCTGCTGTATCAGTTATTTTAGACTTGATTGAAAAGGTAAGGAAAAAATATATACTCTTTGTTTAATCCCTTGTTTGTCATTTCATCCCCAAAAAATTGTGGGAATGACTCCCATCACAATGTGGTTGTTATATGATTACTATGAGCTCATACTATATTATAGACGTCCTGTTTGTTGTGGCAGACACCCTCTTTCTATGGTGTTTTTATGGCTCATTGATATGTCTAAATGAATTAGAATTCAAGGGAAGTCCTAAATCTGCAAGGGAAAAATTTTAGGAAAGGCTTTCTCAATCTTCTGGTCTTTTTTCAGTAACTTAATTATTATAAAACAAATATTGATCTTTCCCACTCTTGTTTTGTTGATAATATTTTTGGATTGGATTTATTTTGTTTTGGGAAGTATTTGTTAGTGGTGACCTGAGGAGTTTCGTGAAGAACTATGTGAATTGGAACCAAACTTGGACATAAATAGTTCAGCTTTCAGATCAGGTTGTCTTTCTTCATATATTTAGACCTGATCTTAACTTGGAAATTGGCTATAAATTGTCTTATCAGGGATGTAGAACACTTCATTTCACTTTCTTTCCAGATGCTTCACCCATCATTGAGTAATGACTGTTATAAGCTTCCGGGCATGTATTTCTATTCTTGTATCTATGCTAGGCTGAAAAACTAAATTTAAAAACCAAGTCAGGTCTTGAAATTCTAGAGAACTGGAAGTCTTTCTACGTAAAGGAATGAATCCTGACATCTATCCTTCTTTCCAAGGTTCCCACCCGGACCTCTTTTTTCATCCATTTAACCCACCAATTCTCACTTAACATGTGATTCTGATATCCCTCTTGCAAGTATTTTCAATTAATCCCTTCAACCCCTTTGCCACATGATAAGGAATCTCTAAAGGAACGGATAGTAAATGCAGAAGCTTCTCAATGCCGATTGGACTGAAGTAACCTTCCTTGCCTTGGCTATAAAGCTTTGCTTGAGTGTTCTACTGTTCTTTTGCTCCCTCTCCACCACCGGATCCCAAAGCTGTTGGTCCTTTATTAAGGTGGCAGAAGCAGGGAGATATAGAATGAATGTTTGTAGGGGTTCTGGTTTTGGTGTTTATTGCTTTATTTTGGCTCCTTCCCCCTAATGACATTTTACCTGATAGTTTTGATGTAAAGTAGGTAGCTTGTGATATCATAGTCCTAATACTTCCAGGATGTGCGTTCCTTGTTTGCAGTTGCCCCCAGAAGCCTTGTTGATTCATGTTCTAGAGGCTCCAGGACTTCATGAATGGTTTGAAGGAGCTATTGAAATTGGAAATCCTGATGCTTTGCTGTTGGCTCTGAAAATTGGAGAAAAAGTTTCTGTGGACAGTGCAAGATTCGGGAAACTTCTGCCAGACCCATTTGTTCCTAACAAATTGTTCTCTGCCGAGCACCTCTCTTCTCTTGCTAATAGTTTAAAGGTACTGTTTGTTTATGCTGTTTTGTATCATCTATATGTGGTAGAAAAATATACTGTTAATTAAACATCTGTTTTTTGTATTTTCCTCAGGAATCGACCTTCTGTCAGCCACGTATTCACAGTGTTTGGCCTGTTCTAGTGAATATTCTTTTGCCTGAAAGAGTTTTACAGACTGAAGATGCAGCGTCTATTTCAAATTCCTTAAAGAAGCATAAAAAGAATCGCAGGTCTAGCTCTTCTGATGAAGATATTGCAAAGAATTTCCAGTGCTTCTGCGAGGTGATTATTGAGGGATCCCTTCTCCCATCATCTCATGATCGCAAACACTTGGCCTTTGATGTTTTGCTTCTTCTCCTACCGAGGTTGCCTGCTTCTTATATACCAATTTGTTTGTCTGACAAAGTTGTTCAGTGCATGACTGATGTACTTCCAACAACTGATGCTTGGCTCAGGAAAATTGTGCAAAACTTTATTAAGACATTATCAGACTGGGTTGGGGATGATGATGTCAAAAGGGTTTCTGTAATAATGGCTCTACAGAAACACAGCAACGGAAGATTTGATTGTATCACACGAACAAAAACAGTTAAGGATTTGATGGCAGACTTCAGAACAGAATCGGGTTGCATGCTGTTTATTCAGAACTTGTTGAACATGTTTGTGGATGAAAGTCATGCTTCTGATGAACCTTCGGATCAGAGTATGACAACAGATGACAATTCTGAGATAGGTTCTATTGAAGACAAGGACTCTGTTGCAATGGGAAATTCTGATATTTTGAAAGCTTGGATAGTGGAATCCCTCCCCTGTATATTAAAAAATTTAAAGCTAGAACCAGAAGCCAAGTTTAGGGTTCAAAAAGAAATTTTGAAGTTTCTAGCTGTTCAGGGTTTGTTCACTGCATCTCTTGGCACTGAAGTGACATCCTTTGAATTACAAGAGAAATTTAGGTGGCCAAAAGTAGCCACCTCAAGTGCTCTCTGCAGGATGTGTATTGAGCAGCTCCAGTTATTATTGGCAAATTCCCAGAAGGGAGAAGGTCCACGTGGTTTGCCAAATCGACTCGAGTCAAATGATCTTGGTTCATACTTTATGCGGTTTCTTAGCACTCTGTGCAACATTCCTTCAATCTCTCTCTTTCGAGCTTTGGATACTGAGGAAGAAAATATGTTGAAAAAATTGCAAGCTATGGAGACTTCACTTTGTAAAGAGGTAATTTTTTGCCCTTTTTTAGTCTGAACTTATTGTGGGGGAGGGGTGATGTCGAGTTTAGGCATCTGGAACACCGTTCCATAAATAGTGGGGGGATGATGTTGCTCTTTTTGCATGTCTAAAAATTTGGAAATGGTTGAGGTTTTTGAAGTGTTATTTTTTCTGTCCAAAGAAAATATTCATAATAAGGTACAAGCTCATGTCTTGGATGGTTGAAATTGAGTTTCATATGTTAACTGAATAAAAAAAGTTACGTATATATTAGCTCAGTTGCTTAGCTGCTATATCTTCACTTGGTAAATGCTTTGATGATGGCAGGAAAGGAATTGCGGGCTTAGCAGCGAGGCAAATAGGTTGCATGCGCTAAGATACTTGCTCATCCAGCTGCTTTTGCAAATGCTCCTTCGACCAAAAGAGTTCTTAGTAGCAGTGTCTGAGCTTATTATATGCTGTAAAAAGGCTTTCCCTGTTGTTGATCTCGTTGATTCCGGTGAAGACAACTTAGATAGTGATGATGCACCTGCAGTGATGGATGTTCTTGTGGATACACTGCTTTCATTGCTGCCACAGTCATCAGCTCCTATGCGAACTGCTATTGAGCAGGTATGACATTGGGATTTTTGGCTTCTGGCTTTTAAAAAGATAAAGGCATTTTATGTTGCAAACTATTCTGTAGTTGGGCAGAATTTCCTGAGTTAATCATGTGGGTCCAGTGATACTTTAATGGGGTTGTTGTCTTCTATAAACACAAAAACTATGATAATCTGGATTGCATGAAAGTGTAGATTTTGGTGATAATGTTACTGTGTCTTGCTAATTATAGATGTGGACGGTGTCTAGCCAAAATAGTCACTTTTCTAGCTAAATTAATGTGATTACTTATTTTGCAACCATTTCATGCAGGTTTTTAAATACTTCTGTGTTGACATCACGGATGATGGTCTACTGCGGATGTTGAGGGTCATTAGGAAGAACTTGAAACCTGTCAGACATCAGGATGCAGATAGTGAAGACATTGACGATGACGAAGATGAAGATTTTCTTAACATTGAAGAAGATGAGGTCATTGATAGGGCCGAGACTGGTGAAACAGGTGACAGTGAGCAGACAGACGAGTCTGAGGCCGACTCTGAGGCTGTTGATGAGGTTGAGGAAGTTGCCCAGGAATTTCATGACGCTTCTGATGAATCAGATGGAGGGATGGATGATGATGCAATGTTCCGGATGGATACTTATCTTGCACGGATCTTCAAAGAGCGAAGGAATCTGGCTGGGGGTGATACTGCTCATCAGCAACTCATGCTGTTTAAGCTTCGTGTTCTTTCTTTGCTAGAAATTTACCTGCATGAAAATCCAGGCGAGTGGGTTGTATTGAAATTAGCTGCAATGCAGAACGTGTCTTCAATATATATGTTGAACTTCAATTTTTTTTCTTTTTCTTTCTAATGCCGTCCTTTTGGTTATTTGTTCTGATTCTGGTTCTTGATTGAACAGATAAGCCACAAGTTTTGTTGGTTTACTCAAATTTGGCTCGCGCGTTTGCTGAACCGCATACTGCAGAGAGTAGTGAACAGCTTGGACAGCGTATATGGGGAATTCTGCAAAAGAAAATATTTAAAGCGAAGGACCATCCCAAGGGTGAAGATGTGCAACTATCTACTCTAGAATCTTTGTTGCAAAGAAATCTGAAGTTGGCTTCAAAACCAATCAAGAGAAAGAAATCTGCTGCCAACCTGTCAAAGAAGAAGCAGTCGGCTTCCTGGAACCGACAGAAAATTATTGCTTCTCTTGCACAGAGTTCTACCTTCTGGATTCTGAGGATCATTGATGCAAGAAATTTTCCAGAGTCTGAGCTGCAGAGAGTTTTTGATATATTCCAGGGTGTTCTGGTAGATTATTTCAATAGTAAGAAGTCTCAAATCAAATCGGAGTTTCTGAAAGAAATATTTAGAAGAAGGCCTTGGATAGGGCGTTATCTCTTTGGCTTCCTTTTGGAGAAATGTGGAAGTTCAAAGTCAGACTTTCGGCGAGTAGAAGCACTCGATATGTTGAGTGAAATATTGAAGTCCCCAGGCTTATCTGATGTAAGCGGCCAGGAAACTCTGAAGAAAATTATGAAAAGCCATCTTGAAAAACTCTGTCAGTTGATAGAGCAATTGCTTACAAATATGCCAGAGAAACAGTCAAGACGAGCTGAAGTACGGAAGTTTTGTGGGAAGATCTTTCAGATGATAGCAACCCTTAAGCTGAGCAAGTCGTTTCTTAAGAATTTAGCTCCAGATGCTCACGCCAAGTGTGAATCACAACTTGGTGATCAGTTTAAGAACTTGAAGAAGATACAGCTGAAAGAGTAAAATTAATTTGATTATCTTTCATCCCTGAACTATACTGGAATCAGTTTGGGCTAATAGCAAACCCCATTTAAGAGTGCTTCACCTTTCTGTAGAAGGTACGTGTTATAACTAAAGAGAATTTTTTGTTGTAAGATTTTTGTTCGGTACATTTCAGTTTACATTGTATTATTTCATTTCATTTTATGAGTTAAGTTTTTCAAGACAGAGTTTGATGATAGTGGAATGTCATGTAGTTGCCACA
This sequence comes from Fragaria x ananassa, assembly GCA_034370585.1. NCBI lineage: Eukaryota > Viridiplantae > Streptophyta > Magnoliopsida > Rosales > Rosaceae > Fragaria > Fragaria x ananassa. The sequence goes on along the minus strand of CP139769.1, from coordinate 15,510,624 downwards.
TTGATATTTCGAACCCCTTGCTAATGTTATTGTCATTTTAGCTTGTTGATTTTCATGACACATTCAAAAGAGCTCGCATTTTCTTATCCCATAGTATTTTGAGTGTTGTTAATTTGAATTTCTGTTCTAGTTAAGTTCATGTATGAAATGGTGTTGGGTCTCTTTTGTGCACATCACATCTTTGACGCCTCGTTAGGGCATGCATGAACTGATGGATTCATAGATTGGGGCCAATGTTGCCACTAAGGAAGGAACAGAATATTGATATTTCGTTATGTATAAAATTGTTTTCCCTCTGTGCTTAGCGCTAGTAGATGGAGACACATTTTCCCAAGTTGTCGGCGACCTTGGTTGATAAGGAGTAAAATTCCGTGGGTAATCAAATGTTGAACTGGAGTTTATAAATGATCAAGACTCATACAGAGCTTGTGTCCCTCCGGCTGTATGCGAACATTCTGGCCTACTCTGAATATTCCGGCCTCGGAATCAACTAAAAATCCAATAGCAGATACACCGACTCGCCACTTCTCGCAACATTGTCATGTGAATTTGTTTGACTAGTTTTAAATGATTTTTGGGGGGTAGACTTGGAGAACATTTGATTCTCATAATGACATGTCCAAATTGATTTGGATACGAACGTTTACCTATTCAGCGATCCCAAGTTTGTAAGTGGCGTTTTTATGAACTATAAATCTATTAGCAAATGAAACAAATTCTGGTTAACGGTATCCGACGTTGAAGTCCTTAACATACATACGTCAAATCGAAAATGAAATATCCTCTGATCTTTGCGCTTTTCCGCGTCCATTTGTGCACATTATAAAGTCTCGTAAAGATCAAGGCACACAATACAACCAACACGTGGATGTGTAAGCATCAAGGTTCAAAACTTTGTAGCCTGTAGCCACTTATCATCAGGGTCCAGAAGAACCTCTATTTACTTCATTAACGTTGAACCTTTTTGGGATTGCAACATCATCTCCTACTTTGAGAGACATGCATTTCTGATTTGGGCATACATGCAAGCCAGAAACTAGATCTAGTTCATCATAGCGGTTACTCTATTATATTGTTCAGTAACTTCATGTCTACCAACTGTGTTTGGCTTTATATGTTGCACTTTCCAACATGAAAAAGTTGCCTCTGACAAAATGGAGAACTGAAGCATAGAATCTCTATGTTTGAAGAAAAGGGAAAACAAACGTCAGAGGTTTTAGCTATTAAAATGACTGTTTGGTATTTGTGCCATGCTTCTGCGACCGAGTAACTAAGCGGAAACACAAAAGGGCAAATGGAATTTGGGGAAAATTATGTACTTAGCTGCTGCTGCTCTCTTGTAACGTGTACAAAGTGTTTCAAATCTCTCTAATCTTCTCTCCTCTTCTCTCACTACTCTCTCTCTCTGCTTTCCACTACTACACTGTTTCACAACATTCTACCCCTACAAACCTACAACAATTTTTTTTTTTGTTCATTTCATAGTCCTTTACACCTCCAAGCAAAACAACCAATGCCCACACAACTTCACAAACTACCAAGTTCTGCTCTGTTCTGATCCGAAACCCCTTAGAACTCCAACCTGCAACACATTGGTCGATAGAAAACCTCAGCCAACATCCATAATCTTGTATTCCTTCTAATTGGCAGCAGAAACAAATTGACCGAAACCAAATGCATTCATACATACCTCATCATCACAATCCAGAATACCATTTAATGCCCTTCCCCACATAGAAAGTATGCATCCGAGGAGTTGTTCTCTTCTCTTCAGCCAGCTTCCCACATGGGTCTTCCAACAAAAGCACTACTTCAGGGCTGCAATTGCAACGCACAACTATGACTGTGCGTTATCATCATCTGAGTCACTCCCTGAAGAACTACCAGAATCTGAATCTGCAAACAGCCCAACCAAACACACATTTAATCATTTTCTTATGGTTTTGGATTTGCTATTTCAGAACCAAAAAAAAGCTTCTTTGAAACCAATTCAAAGAGAGTGATCAGGTGCTTATACCGCTTGATGAGGAGGAGCCACTGCTTGAACTGCCAGAGCTGCTTGAACTATTATCACTACTTGCATTACCCCCAACATCTTTCTCAATCTCAACCGGTGGAAAGCTGCTCATTGGCATGTCATCACCAATGTCCACATCTTCATCTCCCACTTCACCTTTCTTTGGCCTCTTGGGCTCAGTTGCCGAGACATCAATTTTCTCACTCGCAGGCAATTCCTACATTGAACAAAATCATAAGCAAACCAAACTAAATAAGCAAAGGATGGATAAAATTGTATGTTATGTATGCATAACGCCATTGAAAGTCAACTTCAAAATTAATGAAACAGCTAATTTACCTCTTGACTTCCTCTGTTCGAAATGTTGCTATTGCTGTTGTTGCCCATCATTGCTTGACGCTTAGTCTTGCTAACCATCTTTTTATAATTTGTAACAAGCCGATCAAGCTCCCAAAGGGTCTCTGTATCTACGGCCTCAATATCAAGCTCAATCTCATCCCCATCCTGCTTTAAATGCCCATTCCTCTTTCTAATAATTTGTACAACTTGGTCCATCTTCTCTTGAGGCAAGCTCTGCAACCCAAGTCCCAACTTATGCTTCTCCTCCATACTCATATCCCTCTTGTTTGGGTCCTTTGCTTTTGGCTTTGGCTGCTTCAAGGGCTTCACTTGTGGCAGCCCCCTCAATTGAGAACTTGTTCTCACCGGAGAATGGGCTACAGGCGGATTTGATGAGCTCTGTGGGGCAGGCACTGGAGCTGGGGTTGGAGCCGGAGGAGGCCGAACCGGCTCAGTCTTCTTGTCAATCCTCTCAGGCTCAACATGGTTCCAAGAACTGGCCTGCAATTCCTCCTCGTCGGAAACTCCTCCTCGATCCCCACCATACCCATCCCCCAATTTGTCAATCAAGGGCTGGAAGAGCTCCTCAAACAAAGAACGAAGCTGATCAGCATAGTTGTACACCTCATGGCCTCTGGGATTATACCGCATGGCATTTTCAAATGTCAATCGCACATCAGCCGCAAATTCCAATGGCGTTGCATACACATTCTTGGATAGATTTGTTTTGACAGTGCCCAGATCCATCGGGTGCTTGATTATATCATAGTAATCATGAAGCTTCAGTGACACCACATCAACAGGCTTTTTGAAGATCCAGGAGGCCTTGTGTTTCATCAGCTTGGATAAAATCTGCCCACAATTCTTCATCAAATTGACATTCTCCGAATGTGATCGCTTCAAGTTGGAATTCAAGTCCTCCCCCGGAGCAATTGGCAAGGGCCGCTTCGACCCAGCGATCTTCTTGGTGGTATTGGGCTTTTTCGGCTGGGAATTGTGGTGGGCCGGCTTGGGGTTGAAGTCGCCGGCTTCTATTCGATTCTTGAGGACACGAATCTGGTCGAGCTCAGAAAGAAGGCGATTCTTGAGCTCAACCAGCTCTTTCCTGTTGAAGGCTGCGATGTTGAAGCTGACGTATTGGGAATGAATGAGGTTGAAATCGGCAGCTGTGTTTGTGTTTGATCGCCGGTGGTGGTTGATCGACGACGCGTCGTCGGACGCCGTCTGGGTCACGGCGGGCGATTCCTCATTGAAATCGGCATGATGCTGATGCTGATGCTGATGAGGAGCTTGGAATTTGGTCTTAGGGTTAGGGTTATGGTTAGGGTTTGAGAAAGGGACTTTTCCCATGAATCCTCCTCCTCCGCCTCTGGGCTGCTGTGGCCAATTGGGTTCGTTCCGATTGGCTAAGACGGCGGACGCCATAGCTGTAAAGAACTCAAAGCTCCGGCAAGGGTTCCAGTTGAGCTCCGGCTAAGGATTCTCAATGCAGGCGGAGCACCAGACACCATGAATCAGCTCGGCCGTGACCCCCACGCGCCACAAATGGATCCCACGCGCCGTCAATGATTGGAACGGAAAGAGAGAAAGAAACGCAGAAATGTGAAGAGGTTAGGGTTTGGGGATTTTACCCTAATCTGAGCGAGGAACGAGAGGAGGCCTTGGGCCGCTTCTTAAAGGCGCCCAGATCTACCCGAGGACGTTTCGGGCAGCTCATCTGCCGCTGCTTCTCGATCACTCGACTCCCGCTGTTCCCCTTGCTGCCCCGGAAGCTGACCGTATTATCTGGCTCGGACGGCTCTGATGCAAAAGCAACTGCACGTGGCGTCATGTGATGGCCCTCGAGGCGGGATCTGTAATTTGGATTTCGTTTTGGATGGAATTTGGGATGAATTTATCGTGCATTTCGGGTTTTTCAAAAATATATATTGCAAGTGTGGGGTCCAGCCGTGATGACGTGGAGTGGAGCGCTTGGTCAGTGGAGACTGTGCGAGTTCCGCCGTGAACGCGAAGTTAAGCGCACGCGCTATCTCTCCCCTTTATTTCTACGTGGGTGTTTTGGTAAATTTGTATCATGCAGCGTTAGAGATATCTGAAACGACAAAGAATTTCACTACGTGGGGGCTTGGACAGCTTGGTCCTTTTTTTTCTTTCTTTTTTGTGAAATTACAAAGAATTAATTTTTTCTACTAAAGTCTGTAAAACACCACAAACATCTGCAATTAAGAGCCAAAAAAAATAAACTTTTTTATTTAAAAAAATTTAATTGAGATAACAAACTACCTCAGTTACGTTAGCCAGTCAGTATCTGGACCAAGGCCTATAAAAGTATCCTAGCAAAGTCAGACAAATCTCTCACCGTAGTCACACAAACTCGTAGTATTTCTACCTCTCTCGAGATCACGGGACGGGAGGTTGAATTCTTGGCTTCTGGATCCTATGAATGCACAAGCAACAACGTGTCAGGAGTCGGGACTGGGGTGGCCGAGTCTTCGACTCTCTGATGCTTAAGTCAACGTTCAACTGCTACTTGTATAATACGGGAATATGGAGGAAAAATAAACTTATTTCTTTTGGGAATTCATGCCTATTTTATAAGCTACCACTGGGAACTCTGTCGTTAATTCCCGATGTGGGACTATTTGTGGTCTTGTTCTATATCTTTCCTTTCAAAGGTGTTTAATAGCTATGAAGTGGCTCCAGTAAGTGTTTTGTTGCTAGACTTTCATTCTTTGCCTGCTCATGGAGGTCTTGTCGGTGTTATCTTGCCCGGAATGGTCTCCGGCGACCGAGTGGTTGTGCCACATTCTCGGCATCGCCGAGTGTTCTTGGCTACGTATTAACAAGTCCCTAGCCTGAAAGAACTCTTGGGTGGCGAGTTACTACCCAGTTATTCCGAGAATGTATCTTAACCGGGTGTTGGAGGCATGGTGCCGAGTTTCCAAGTCCCCATGCGAGGGTCGAGAGGTGGCTGGGGTTAAGTTCCGAGAATCTGATACGAACATTTTCGTCATATCTCACGTGTGTCATAAATGACCAGTTTATGAAGGACACGTGGTCATTCATGTTGAGTGTTAAGGTCGTAACGGTTCCCTTAGTTGTGTGTTTTTTTTGTAACGTGCACGTATTTAACGCGCGTGCGTGGGATTGTGGGGTGCGTCTTAAATGTCCGCACGATTGTAGTCGACGTGGTCGTTCCCTGACCATTGACCAAATATGCTGAGGCAAATATTGGGGACGGGGGTACTATTTCTCTTACTGGGGCAAGAATTCCCCAATTATGAGGAGTTCAACGCTTGTTGACATATGATGTATTGTGCGAAAAAGGGCAGCCGGGGTTGCGTGACATTGAAGTCTCAGGGGAAGTTCAAGATCTTGGTGGAAGACTTGCCCACCTCTACGAATAAGAGCTGGCGATGGAAGTGCTTCCTTGTCGGGGGGTAGTGGCAGGAGTGACATGGACATCCTTTCCGGGTGCCCAGAGCTTTCCAAAAAATACGTACCGTGTGTTTGTGTCTTGTGTTTTCTTTTTGTTTGTTTGTTCTGCCCCTGCTGACTGTTAGCTTTGTGTAGTGCCCCAAGAGTATAATTTAACCGAGTTGATGAAGCTCGTACTAGATATGTCGCCTTGACATATATAGTCATTTCGGTTATGCTCGGGTCCCGAGTCTGTATTTTTGTTTGTGAGTGTTTTTTTTATGCTTGTTGGTCGCTGCTTGACTCTCATCTTTTGCTTGGTGCAGTGACGATGCCTCGGGACGGTGGGTCGCGGAAGAAGGAAGGTCTGTATGACAAGATGTCGGATGAGGACGTACTTGAGGGGTTGCGTGCCAAGGCTGACCATGCCAAGCGGTACGACATCGACTTGGAGACTGGTGAAGTGAAAGAGGTGGAGCTAGATGAGTGTGAGGATGATTTTTTGAGGTTGAAGCTAGCGGACGAAGATTATGCTTATGTGCCTCCCCTAGTGGCAAAAGCAATGGGCTTGGGGGACCACGGGGGTGATCATGAACAGGTTCTGGTGGAGGAACAGCCCATCTCTAAGCTAGTAAGAGTGAAAGATGTGGCTTTGGAGAATGTAGGTGGGCCCCAATCAAGTGGCGAAGACCTTGCGATGAAGGAGGTGGATCCCATTGGGCAAGGGTCAAAAAAGGTTGTTGTGAAGAGGACCCGGAAGAGGAAAGAGAGAATTGAACCGTCATGTGAAGGTCAACCCAAGAGGTCCCGCAAGGAGGGGCGTTCCAGGAGCTCAAGCAGCTTGGCCGAGATCACTCAAGCGCTTGAGGGGACCGGGGAGGTGCAGCCGTACCTAGCCTAGATGGCATATGATATGCGTCACCGTGCCTAGTTAATCCCATATCGGAAACATAATATGTGAGGGAACATTCCTTAGCTATAAAAGGAAGGCTCACCATATGTAGAAAGGATGGATGCTCTTATAACACCAAAAACCTATTGGCCATGATAGTGGAATCTTAAATGGACGTAGTCATGTCCTCTGATGACATGATGAACCACTATATGTCTTTATCTCTTATTCGTGATTGTCTATAATTCGGCATTCCACAGTAATTCTACATAGCCTCTAGGATTATGCAGAAACAATAAACAAAATAACATCATATTTGGCCTATTCGGCCCTATTTAACCATATTCAAAAGGTCGGCCCTACCTTATTAGCCCTACGAAATGGGCTTTAAGGGCGAGCAAGGGCTTGTATATTTAAGCCCCGGCCCGACCCCAAATTTTGTTGACCAAATCAAAGTCCTACTAGGGGTGGCATTCGGCCCATTCGGTTCGGTTATGGGCCAAAACTGAAAACTGAACCGAAAAAAAAATTCGGTTCGATTCGGTTCGGTTCTCGGTTTTCAGAAAATCCAAACTGAAAACCGAACCGAACGGTTCGGTTCGGTTTGGTTCGGTTTTTTTCGGTTTTTTTTTTTTTTCAGTTCGGTTTTAAAAAAACCCTTTTTGCTTCGCTTCTTCGGGGGATCACTTTCTGGGGATGGAGTTGCCTTGACCTTCTCACTAATCCTAGCCGATCTCCTTGGGGTCTCACCAGTGCCCCAATCAAACTCTGATACTGCAGGGCCACCAGGGTGTGCCTTCAGGTATTGTTTCAGCTGTCTTTTGTTAGAGATCTCCTCTCCACTTGGAGCCGTAAATATGATCTCATTTTTCTTAGGAGTTCCACTTTGCTTGGGCACAAACTGCGTATGGACAGAGACCAGCACAGACTTGTTATATTACGTAACACACTAGCAGAAAGATATTGAATAATCAAACAGTATGCACTGTTGGGGAAAAACATTAATAAAGTGTTGCGAGGAATATAAGATTGTAGATTCCTGAAAGACTTTCTGACCTCAGTTAAAATCATGACAGGTTCTTTGGAAATGGAACCAGATTTATTTGGCCTTACTAGCAGATATTAAGCCTACTCTCAACTTCTCAAGAGTTCAAAAATGTGTGTGAAACTTCTAAAAATCTATACACAAAGACCTTATAGTTCAAGCCTGGTACTATCCCAAATCAAGACTCTAGTATCACTAATATATCAGATAACATCTCTAATTTTGCAACACTATTGCCAACTAACCCGATCCCAAAACTTCAAATGAGATAAATCAGAAATAGTATTCTGTAAAAGACTATCCACAATTGAAATCACAGAACCTGCAAATCCCAACTTATTAAAAATCCACACTTCAAAATGAACTCCATCATAGAAGTATTCAGTTCACCAGACATGCACAATGCAGAAAACCATGCACAGCAGAGTCCAATACATAACCGAAACTATGTGTTTTCCACATATACCTTTCAAGACAAACACTTGTTGATCTAATTGAACACATAAAAAATAAAATAAAAAAAAACCCAACAATAGCACAATTACTGAAAGTTCAACTCAAATTGAAAAAACACCACAAACCCTAAATACACCACAACTCACCATATCATCAAATTCCACCATATAATCCATCAAAAAAAAAATCAAAACAAACCCTAGTGAGATTTCATCAAACAAACACAAATTGCACTAAAAAAACTACCAATTAAATTCAACATTTGAAAAGCCCCAAAATTCAACAGAACAGAGAGGAAGCAAAATCACCTTCTTAATCCAACCCGAAGGAGCTGGTAACTCCATGGACACAACCTCCTCCTTCTCCACTGACCTTGTCATTCCACTTTTCACCTACCAAATTCCAATCCAATCCAATCAAACCAAACAACACAACTTCAATTCAATTTAACCCAAAAAATAAAAATTGAAACTTTAAGAAACAGAGTAATAAAGCTTCCTACTTTGCTCTTGGGAATAAAAAACAATTAATCACAAAAAAAGGGTTTGGATTTGAGGAAGAGGAAAAGAGGGTACTCTAAATATGAGCAAAGGCCAACTGAAACAGACACGTTGTTGAATCCAAAACCCAGGTAGTTCGAGAGGAGCTTTGGTCTGTGTGATTCTGGTGCTGGGTATTTTTGAACCGTGAAGGTGCTTTCATGCGCGTGTGCCTTTGGCTGGGGCTCTGGTTCTTTTATATCTTCGGACCAAATATTCAAAACGACGTCGTTTCATCAAAAATTCGGTTCGGTTTGGCCGGTTCAGTTCGGTCCGGACCGTGAACCGAAACCGAACCGAATTTTTTTCGGTTTTCGGTTTTTTTTCGGTTCGGTTTTTCTTTCGGCTCGGTTTTTTTTGGTTTCGGTCCGGTTATTTCGGCTCGGTTTTCGGTTATTCGGTTTGGAAGTGCCACCCCTAAGTCCTACTAGACCCTACCCTAAGCCCTAAAATTTAGGATATGGCCGGCCCTAGCCCTCGCCCATGATGATTAGGAAACCTAATGGAAATTAGGAAACCCGGTGACCTATGTTGCACAGACACTTACACGGCAATACGACAAATCTAATAAAATCTAAGATCCGACACGGCTTGGACACGATAAATAATTAATATATTTATGTATTTTAATACATAAAATACATACTAAAAACATGAGCTCGAGGCCATATGCAGTTATCAGCAAAGAGACGATGCAATTGAATGGAGATTAGGAAATTCGGTGACTAATTTGAAGTGGAAAATGGAGATGAAGGAAGAGGGGAAGAGTGGAAAAAGAAGATTAAGTTGCAGTTTACAAACTAGATCACACTATTATAGTTTAAACATTGGCTAAGGGGGATATATCATCTATCATCACTCTTATTATTTTATTTTTTTTGTTGCTAGGAGGTTGTGCTAATTTTTGTTTTGCATTTACATTTTTTAATTAAAATTGTTGACGTACCATGTCAGACGATGACATAACGTGTCGGTCAAAGTGTCGGGTTTTGTCAGAAAAGTCAACATTTTTCGACACGTCATGTGATGTGTCGGACACCGCGTCAGGGTGTGTTGTGTATGTGTGTCGGGATGTGTCAAAAAGTCCGACACTCTGTCCTGATAAATGTTCGTATTCGTGTTCGTGCAACATAACAATTTACTGAATTTAAATTGCAACTAGGACGGTTAAAAAGTTAAAACAAAAGTGTGTGTGGGTATGGCAAATATGGGCCGATGACGAAAGGCGTAGGGATAAAATGGGGAAGGAGAAAGTTATAAGAGAGTAGGGTTTCACCACTATAAAGCCTCGTTTTCCCAGTCGTCTTCAAGTCCTTCGCCACAGAACGCTCGCAGCCTCCAGAGATCGAACCCATATCCTCCCAACATGGTACCCTCTCTCTCTCTCATATTTTCCGATTTCAATCTATATTTGCTTGATATGATGCAAGATTTCGAGTTATTGTTTTGAAATTTGATGCGAAACGGAGATTTAGAGATGAGGGGTTTTGATATGCTTTAGAGCTGTTAGGTTTTTGTGTAATTGGTTTGTATTGTTTCGCTTGTATATTTCTGTGGCTTTGAGATTTCATGGTGGTTTAGTGCTAGCTAAGAATAGTGTTAATGGGGCCTCGAGTAGTGTTGCTTTCGTGTTGGAGCTGAAATTGGGTGATATTATCATTGGGTTAACCCTATAAATTTCCCTTTGTTTATCTTTGACAATCAAAGTAGTGGCTGGTAGTGTTATGGATCTGGAAGAGTCTATACGTTGTTTGTTTTTTGTGTTTGCTTTGGTAATCTAGACCATATACCGGTCTCAGTTTAACTGCTATGAACATTTCATCCTATATGCAATGGGACTTACGATTTCTATGAATTTAACTAGAACAAAAGATGCCATTGGGCTTTTAATCTTCACAGTTTATTGGGATATAGTAATACAAAATTGGAGTGTTTTGATATGAAACGCATCTAAAACTGGTCTTTATAATACTCTTGTTGCTGTCTTCCTTGAGTAAAGCTCTTCAAAATTGGATTGAGAGTAAATTTGTGATAGTTTAATCTTTAATCGACTGAGTGTGATGTCTATGAATTTTAATCACTTCTTTTCTCTGCCTGTAGCCGAAGCAAATCCATGAGATCAAGGACTTCCTCCTGACTGCAAGAAGGAAGGATGCACGTTCTGTGAAAATCAAGAAGACGAAAGACGCAGTCAAGTTCAAGGTTCGATGCTCCAAGTACCTTTACACACTCTGTGTGTTTGATACCGAGAAGGCTGATAAGTTGAAGCAATCCCTTCCTCCAGGTATGCTATTATAGTTTATTTGTGTCCTTTATCTTGGGACTTTTATACAATTGTTGCCTGATTGCACTCTGAAACCATGCAATTTTTTTATCTGTGTAGTTCTTCGTCAGCCAAGTTTCTTTCTATTTCATCAAGGACTCTACTAATTATTTTGTTCTTTCTTGTTATAGGTTTGACTGTTCAGGATCTTTGAAGAGGACTTGGTGTAGTGATTTAACTAGAACAATTCATGGCTTATCTTAATGTTGTTGGTGTTAGATTTTATGCCCTGATATGTGGGTTTTATTAGACTTCGTTTATTATATAGCGGATATATAATGGATTTGATGAAGTTTAATGGATCTGTTGAAACTAGGCCTTCAAAGCTTGATCATAATGATATTTTATTGGCTTCGTGACATGGTGTCATGGATGGTTGTTTACAGTAGGTAATATTAGCTTTGTTGTGGTAGATGCATTTATCTGTTTGCTGTGGGCAACTGAAACCCAAGGTCTATACAAACCAGATTCTGAAGAGCAGTAATACTGTGTGGGCTGTTATCTGCATTTACATTTTGTTTATGCATTCTATGTGAGGCAATTTATTCTGCGTCTTTAGGTCGGCAATTGATCTCCAACAAAAGGTTTGTCTGGACCCCTGTGTAGCTTGGTAAGGGGTGCATCATTCTTCTCAAATTTCATCGAACCCCTAGTTCTTGACATGGTGCCATGGATGGATGTCATACCCTTTCAGTGCAAATTATAGGGAAATTGATTCTGTATTGAAGGGAAAAATTAAAGTGACCGCGTCAGGTCTATACCCCCTTGATATGTCTGTTTCTGGGTGGCTACGATGGAAAATGAGAATTGAACGTTGTAGTTTGCTCTCAATGGCTCGAGTTTTTCCTGGTTTGGGGGTTTCATGCTCGTACATAGAACACGAAAAATGGACATAAACAGCATGGGTAGAAAAATAATGGGTGAAATATATCAAAACTGAAGTGACATGTAAACATTTCAAGTAGCATGGGATTGCTTTTCCGATACTGGCAACATCTTAAAAAATTACAAACAATGGCCTTGGCCTAGTTTTCTCAAGTCCTTTAAAATTACGATCACACCAAGAACACTACAATCACACCAAGACATTTGCAGAAGTCTTTCTTTTCTCTATAGGTTTGCCTCAATGCACAGAGTCACACAGAGGAACATGATACATCTGTAATCTGCAGTTGGCTCGCCACTAAAAAAAGCTAGACGACAAGTCCTTATTAGCTCTCAATTGACTTGGTAAGTCCTAGAAACTCTAGTATTATGGCCATTGTTCTGGTTAATACTGTTTACTCTATTTTTAGTGTCTCGACATTTCAGTCTCTGACCTTGCAATTTCATGTTCTCGAGTATAGCGACTAAACTGTATTAGCTCTTCTAGAATATGAAATTTTGGTCTGCTGTTGCTATGAATACATAATCTGTTTCTCCTGAATACTCAGATTGATGAAGGTTCTAACCACCAAGTAATCCAAAGAAAAAAAAAGAACAAAAAAAGGGTTCTAACCACCAACTGTTTTGATGGCCATTTGATTCGTATGCCAAATAACGCATTTAATCTGATCATCCCCCAGAGTTAAACCTTATTCCCGATCTTCAGATATGTATTCTACCTCTCAAATTTCCATATTTCCTAACTTTTCAGATCTTTATGTTTTTGCCTAACAAATATACATGATCCGTTATTACCCAATGTAAAGCTTCTTCAACACACCTCTTCAGTGTTCTACCCACCTCCATATCGTCAATCGCGGAAGAAGAATTACCAAGAGTTATGCACATCACGTGACCGACACATGCTCAAGATAACCGTAGTACTCGATGTATTGCATATGTTGCAGAACACATCAAGAAACAAACCCCAAAAGAACCTCACAACGGAAATTGATGAGCAACACAGCCGAGTCCGAAAACTTGGCTCTGATACCAAGTTGAAAGGTACCAAAGAACTTTTCTGAATTGTGTTCATCTTCTTCAAGAATAGAGTACTTATACAAGAGACACCAATACCTATCAGTAAACTAATTACGAGAGAATATTCCCAATAACAACACCAGCATCTTGTACCTATCTCCGTCTTAGATAAAATCATCAAGGAAGAAAACCAAAGTTTTCAATATTTACAGCAAACTCTACAGGTACCAAATCAAGAGCATAAACACATTAACCACCAAACTAGACCAAACCCAAGTAGCATAGAGATCAAGAAGGTGCATCTTTAACACACCATTTGAAAATGAACTCATTTTCATTACAATCACTATGTAGTGAGCATAAATAATCAAGAAGAATCGTAATGGAATAAAATAAAATAATCAAGTATATAACCACAATCAAACACCAACAGGTAGCTGCAGTGGATTGATTGGCTTATACCAACAAGGACAAGTCCCTAGAGTGTAGGTGATGATGATCAAGATGAATAAGAAGTTGGTAGGATAAGAAAGGGACTCATCCTCCATGCTTGAATTCAAATAAATAGTTAGTGACCAGGTGTTGTTGTAGTTTTCTGTTTGTTTTCGCCGGAAAATGCACACCTGTCTGTAAAAATTCGAGGGGGTCTCTTTCAGTTTGAAATTGGATTTGGATGGTTGTCTAGGAACTACACCTTCACACCTGTAATGTTCAATGTGTTGCTTTTCGAATGAGGTATGGCCACATATTGAGAAGATATTCATATTTAGGACCATTTTAATTGATATTTTGGTCAGACAGGACAATGCTCATTATTTGCAAAACTACCAAGTCCTTTTGTTTTCTTTGCAATAGTGGGTTTCAAATCACTAGGAAGGAAATGGTTTGTGTTTAATTTCGTCACCTCTTCCAAAAGTGTGAAATGCCCACTTTTCAAAGTTACGAGAAAGAAATGAAGAACTCTAGCCAGTTCAAATAAACTAATTAGAGCATCTTTAGCAATGTTAGTCATTTAAGTTAAATTTTCATCAAATTAGTTAAAATGTTATTTTTGTTAGCCACTTTAGAAATGTGTATGTATCAATGTTCTCTATTTTAGCTAGCATCACATTAATATTATTGTTCATATAAAGATTAAATAATTTAAATATATTTATATATCACCTAAAATATCTTAAAATGAATGTAATAAATTATAGCTAACCTCATTTGACTAGCGAGATAGCTAAAAGTTATAATAGCTCAAGTTTGGCTAGTGTGCTGAAGCTCCTAAAACATAAAAAAAAAAAAAAAAAACTAATCACGCTTTTTAAAATAGGTAAGGAGTTAAAGTAGAAAGTATGTTAAAGATACTCTTAGAAAATTAAAAAAAAAAAAACTTAATTTATTCAACATTAACAATTTATTGATCAATCAGTTAATACAATAATATAGAATAATATATGACGCAATCATTGTGCATCTCCATAGAGAAACTTCAATTTGTGATAACATGTTTACTTGAGCTAGCTCATTGTTTTACAAACTTCACACCCACTAACTCATTGTCTTAATGTCATAATGTCCATGTTTATGACTTTAAGTAGCTCATTTCACTTCATTATGTATGTATCCATTTTCTCTGTTTATAATGTGTAAATTGAACTCTATACGTGTGCCTCATGTAAATAGGTTCCACAAAAATGATCCATAATTTACAAACCGCAAAATCTTTTCAATGAAATAAAGAAGTAACACAAAATAAGCAGAAGGTATATATATACTGTAATATTTTTTTTCTCATATTTAGTAATATATTTTCTTAACAAACACATAATAATTTTCATAACAAATACATAATAAGATTGAAAATCACATGGAAGTTTGGGGAACTTTTGAACCCACCACCTTACTCTCCTGGCTCAACCCTCCCGCCACTCTCATTTCGCCGCTAACCGCCGCGGTCCCCACTGCTGAGTACGCCTGCTGCTGCTGCGGCGGCACAACCCCTCCACCCTGCGCAGTATAGTACACTTGCCTCCCCGTTACGCTATCGTACGCCACCTGAGTATACGGCGTCGTTTCCGCGTACGTCGCCGCGTACTTCGGCGGTTGTGGCGGTAGATGACTGATCTGTTGCTGTGGCTGCGGTATTGCACCGTAGACCGGCTGATCCCGGTAAACGTCCGAGGGCATTCTCTGCTGCTGCATTTGGTAGTACCCTTGACTGGCTGGGCCGGTCACCGATCGCACCATCGGCGGCGCGTGATACACACCGCCTCCTCCTCCCGCGCTGATCATGTACATAGGCTGCTGCTGCTGCTGTTCGGGTAGCGCTCCAGTAACCGTCCCCGGGAACCCGACGCTCGATACATGCTTCTCAGGCCAGTAACCAGCGGCAGCCGGAATCTGCGGAGGCACCGTCACAGGAGGAAGCTTTTCCGGCACCTTCTGCATGTTGTAGAAATCACCGGCGGCAGCGTAGCCTCCTCGTCCTGCGACGAGGCTGTCGTCGCTCTTTCTTCGGTACTGATGATCAGGTTGATCTCCAATTTGTAGCCTCTGCAAGTCCTGCAGTTGCCTCTGGAACTCCACAGGATCCGACCCGACGACCCGGTCTCCCAGCGCTGATCTGAGTTGAAACTCCGGCGGAGGCAAAACCGTAGGGGGGGCCGGCGGAGGAGGTGAGGTCACAGCAGGAACGCCGCCCTTGGGCCAAGCGGGGATGAAGTCAACGACGGGAGGCTTGGGAATCGGGTCGGGCGGGGGAGCGGGACCCGAATTCAAAGCGTCGACGAAGCGATCCCTATGGGACCTGTCAGAGCCGAAGCTGTGGCTGTGGTTGATTTGGGGGAAGAGAAAGAGCCTCATCCTGGCGGGCCTGGCGGAGGCGCGGTAGAGGCGGTCGTACTCTTGCATCATGTGGTCGAGGTCGTCGTCGTTGGTGACGGAGATCAAGGCATCGAGGTCTTCGCCGGGGAGCTGGTACTTGAAGGAGACGTCGGAGTCGGAGAGGGAGGAGAGGCGGGAGAGGAGGGCGGCGAATTTGATGGAGCGGTCGACGGCGAGGATCTTGGTCTCGCCGCCGGTGTAGCAGAGCTGGTTGTCGTGGGGGCGGGGGAGGATCTTGCCGCCGTAGCTGCACATGAGCTTGACCTTGTAGTTCTGGTTCTGCTGGTCCTCCCACGGCGGAGGGTTCTCGAAGTCGATCTCACGTGAGCGTGGCGAGGAGTCGCCGGAGTCGGGGTAGGAGGTGTAGGAGTAGCTGTTCTCCATGGTGCTCTGATCTAATCTGCAGAAGAAGAAGAAGAAGAAGACGAGGGTTTGGGAGAGAGGTTGGTCAAGTGTGGTTCTGTGAGTGCATGATGGGAATGGGACATAGAGAGGAAGGGGGTTAATATATTTTTTGATTTTTTTGAGGTGTCGTGAGGGCGGAGAGAGTGACAGGCTGTGAGTAAAGGGGAACACGTAGCGTTTGATGATTTGAGAGTGACGTGGTTGGGGTGGTGAGGATATCAGTGGTGGGAGACTGGGAGTAGTAGAGTCTTGGAGTGGAAGGACTTCTGGGGCTTTGGAGGTGGGGATAACTCGGCACTGATTGGGGAGGGTGAAGTGATAAGAGAGTGACGTGTGACCGGGATATGACTCGGTGGTGATTTAAAGTGAAAGGGTCAAAAGTAAAAAAAAAAAAAAAAGGTTCACGGTAACTGTGGAAAAACATGTCATCGTTGATCACCATGCCTAGACCATGCCCCGAAGTGGTTTTCCACAACGGTAAGCATAATGGGCACAAATATTAGATAAATGTCCGAAGCAAGACATCTCATAGACGTCATTAAACCAAAAACAAACACTTTTACGATCCAAAGTTTGTTAAAACCGGTCTCCGTCTAATATTTAAGGAAAAGTTAAGTGTTATAAGATTGATATAAAAAAGATGATTTGACTTTAAACTATGTAACTTTTAAGGAGAATAAGTAACAGGCCAAAAATACAAAATAAAATTATGGATTATATCAGGAAACATTGTAACATGATAGTTTAATGTACGTATTCCAAGTTGTTAACTTTACAAATTTTCATTTCCTCATGATCCCATCATTTGGAAACAAACCCTGCAATTCATATATTTACATCTCTAAATATGTGAATTGCAAGTTTAGATAAATTAATTTCAATTTCTATTGAAATTTTAAAATCATAGGAATTACAATTTCATGAATTGTAAAGGCTATCGGACTCCGGGAAGGGCGTGAACCGGCGGCTTTAGTGAGACAAACAGTTCGGGTATTCCGGTGGCCAGTTAGGTACTTTTCCGGCCGGTTCTTGGAGTGAGGCTGGCGGCTTTGAAATTCTGGGAACAAAGACTATATGATGGGTTTCGGGTTCGGCCAAGTACTGAAAGTTTCGTCGGCCGATATTGGGTTTTGGTTTTATAGGGTTAGGGTTTTCTTTTAGGTATGAACTCAGGTTAGAACAACGAGCTGATGACATGTTGAAGGAAACATATAACGAGAATAATGGTCAATTCATTTATTAATAGAAAGACTTATTTATAGGCATTATATAGAGTTTCTCAAATGATCTAGACGATCTATAATATATTATAATAAAGAAACGATTAGGTCAAGACACATAACATAAAGACATGAAAGTAATTTCCTTAAACAGAAAGAACAAAGAAGTAACGAAATAAGACAACTAACATATCTTCCTTTCCAAAGTAAATTTTATTTACACTTTGCAAAATAACTTGAAATTGGCTTATTAGATCATTTTCCACACGATATGATATTCTTATATGTAATTTTGTAATATGTGAATATATGAATTGTGTGCGACTCTAGTCCTTGTTGCATTGGACCTTAAAAAGTCCTAGATTATATTCCACATGAATTAAGGAAAGGGTTTGGATTTCCATATTCTTATATTGTCAACTTTTGTGTATTACTATAACGACATCATTAATACAACCTGATTCCAATTAGATTCCAAATTCATTATTCTACAATTTTTACATGCAGCCATACCTAGCATGCATGTTGGCCATGAGATCCAAGAGCAAGAAGCTGGGGGTATGGCTAGCTAAGCAATTGCCATATATTTATATTCGTGTTCAGATTAAATGGAAGGTTTATGTGTCTCGCTGCGTAAGCCAGAACATGGTTTGAATCAAAGATTAGTGCATGAGCATCGAAACATGTAAAGAACAAGTAATAAAAAACAGCATCAACATATATATATATATATATATATATATATAGGTGCGGATGTCTGTATTTATTCGTACGGTGTGGATTTTCACTTTACACTTACTTTTCAATCGAATTTTCACATCTCCATCGTCTAGTCTTTAGATACTAATGTATAGATCATCTCTGTAAAATTTCAACTAATTTGGTTATTATTAAGGCACTCGAACTCGATTAAAACAATCAATGAACATAATTATATCAAACTTGAACTGTTATATATATAACATAAAAACGCAGTTTTGAGTGCTTTAATGATAACCAAATTGGCTGAAATTTTGCAGAGATGATTTATACATTAATATCTACTATACACGGTGGAGATGTGAAAATTTGATTGAAAAATGAGTGTAAAGTGGAAATCTGTACCGTAAAAATAAATGCAGACATCCACAGCTGAGAAGCTCTATGTGTGTGTCTAAATATATATATATATATATATATATATGTCTATATATGTCTATATATAGATCTTAACTGTAATTGACCAGCAGACGACTATTTTTTCTAGCTAGAGCTAGCTATAACGAGCATGTTCCCTTCCCTCTTCTTCTCTTTCGATTCTCAAATCCCGTCTCAACATGTTACTTGCAGTATTAAACAAATGCTTAATTTGACTATATATAGTTTACTTAATTAGGAAGTATTATTGATCAAGGAATTACTGAAATTGTTCGGTACACTAATAATTTAAGGGTGCATCTATTGTCACTCCACAAACTATTTTAATCACCCAACACATTGTTGCCTTCTTCTCCCATGTCCTATTTTTGAATAGCAACAACAATTTTTATGAATCAATTTGACATCTCTCTCTCTCCAAAAAAAACCTTAATTTGGTCATCGTGATTTCATTCATACTTAATCAAGATGATGCTTAATACTAATGGGCAATACTTTTATTGATGATGCTCGTGAATCAAATGAGAAGCTATTTTGATCAATTAAGGAGGGGTGAGAATGTTGAGAAGAGAAGGTCGAGGAGAACCACGTAGAATGAAAGACGTTTGCCCATATAAGATTAGAATGAAAAAAATAGAAGATAAAATCAAGAAAGCACAGAAGAAAAAAATATCATAATTAAGAAAATAGAAATACAAAAAAAAGTGATATTATGATTTGATGACGTGGATATGCCACATTAGATGTGGACTCTAAGTAGTTCATACGGTTATTCCCCTAGCATTACTCGACTAAGAATATGAGAGATTGATCCGAGATGTATGTGTTCCACTCTTGTATAGAAACATGTCTAGTACAAAACATTTCTAAGTATCTAGCATGCATGCTGCTTGCTTAATTATGATGTTCAGACAGTAGATTTATGTTGCCACTACTTCTTGCTAGGCGTTACTAATGTTCATCATGTTTCAGACATACACTACAGTATCTTACTGCAGCCATGTCAATTGGATGGAAAAGCTCTGGAGGCGTCAGCATTTTTGGAGTACGTTTTATCTCTCATTGCTTTATTTTGATTGATCATGGCCGGCATGTGTGGTGATGGTGACTTCGCCTGTAAATTTGCGTGCAGATAATATGTAATACATTTGGTGGTAATTAAAGGATTTCATTTCTAGGAAATGTAAACATGTGTGAAGAGGAAAGTAGGCTGTTCCCACTATTTTGTTTATTCCAATGTGCAAGAATTTTTTTGATCACATTTTATGATTTTATGAGTGAAACTTAAAACCTTTTATTTATTAAATAAGAAGCTACGCTGTTAGATCAATACGATTAAATTGGATGACGACTATTAGACAAACAACACTAGCTAGGCTTCAATCACGTACACTGAAAACTTGATCGATGCTGAATTTAGACAAACAGGCCAAGTTAAGATTCCTATCAAGTATCAGCAAATTAAACCTACCACCTTACTACGTTTCTATGGCAACAGTCATCTGGATTTGGTAGCCATGAGGATGCCGACTCCATCAATCCAAGTACTCAAATTTTCTTCCATTGTCTCAGCTGGCGCATCACCCCTTGCAATACGTACGTTGATCAAGACCCGTCCGCGTTTCCAGTCTACTTAACACCACCGATTGTCTTCCGGCGGCCAACACCATGCATGATCAAGCTTAATTTCCTAACAATGCAAGAATAAAACTGCTTTCTCGATCACAAACAAACAACAAGATATATATATATATATATATATATATAGAGGGAGATCTCTAAAATCTTAACAAAATGATACAAGAGGTCTCACCGAAACTGCGTCATGGATACACTGTTAAATTTCTTCATGTAGATGTTGCATAGTATAACTAGTAGCTAGGTATGTATCCAGAGTCGGATATGAGATTTAGAGTCATGCGTCGAGCAACGAAAATGATGCCCGCTACTAGTCATATCAGAATTTTTTTTTAAAGAAAATTGCAGCCTAATTGACCATGATTCATTTACTCTCTACACCCAAATAATACGTTATCCCACACGGCCATAGGCATAGCCAGCTAGGCGGCAGAGAGTTCAATCGAACCCTTTCACATTATTTTAGAAAAGTTTAATTAGTCATAATGAGTAATGTATATTAATGGAATGTAACATAAATGGATCCTTCTCCTCTTTAATATTCTTCAACATTAATGATGAAATACGAATTTATACTAGTAAAATACTCAATCTAATTAATAGAAATCGTGTCAAGAGTTTCTTACTTTACTAATTTAAATTTCATGCACGATTTTTTTCTTTACAAATAAGCTAAATGGAAGCAGCACATTAATATTTACTGTGCATTGACATTATCTTTAAGAAACAAAATATTCTTTTCAATATTTATCGTGCATATTCAATTTAAGAATCGATGTAGAACAAAAATTAAGTTTGTATCATTTGTTTGTGTATTTTTTTTAACAAAATTATATCATTACTAGAGAGTAACTAAATATGAATTTAACTTGTTAATTAATAAAACTTGATACTTCTAAGTGTGAGTTTTAACAAGACTATTTCTAAGAGTTGTGACTTCAACTGTGAAATGGTAGCACTTTCTAATCCGGTTACGGCAGCGAGAATCACATAATTTTATTGTCAATGCACATAATTCCACTCCTCATCATTGGATCCATAATTTGCCTCTTTCTGCTTCCCAAACTTATCTTTTAGATAGTTTTAATTTGAGTTTTAGATAGTTTTAATTTGAGTTGTTGTACCATCTTATTTTATCATTAAAAAAAAAAAAACTGAGGCCGTGATGTATTTTGCACAATATAAAGTTGTGTGAAACTAGACCAACATGAATCCAGGGAATCATCGTCTTTGAATTTTGGGTGGTTGAATGCGTTAAAATGGAGCGTCACATTCAAGGGAGATGAGTAAAAGCCGTCGCAATCGAAGAGGTCACTTTCATATCTCCTCTCAGACAGCAGCATATATGAAACCAACACCTTTTTTCTCCGCCCAACTACGCTCACCTTCTCACAGTACACAAAGCTGATCAAACTAGTTTGACTATTTTCCGGCGAAGATGGCCAAGAAGCGTGTCATGGTCGCCGCCGAGAACATCGACGTATCCGCTGTCAAGTACGACCGGGAAGAAATCAAAGGTCTCAGTTCACTCTTCTTCACTCAAATTCGGCTCTGAGTTTTGAATTAATTGAGATTTCTTTCCTGTGTTTGTAGCTCCGCATTTGACGGGTTTCTTGCTGAAGCTATTCGTATGGATCGTTGAGGCCCCCATTCTTGGTTCTTTGATAATCTCAGTGTTGAAGAAGCAGAACAAGATGACTCAGGTCTGTTGCGTTTTGCATATTATTATGTGTTGCTTTGCTTGTTTAATTCATGACCTGATAGATTAGGCTTGTTTGTGTTCGCAGTTATTGAGGAACACTTACATTCCGGAAGCGCCTATGTTCAAACCTGAATTTCCTCCTCAAGGTTTTTCATTTTTCCTTTTTTTTTTTGGCTGCTAAATTTAGTTTCTTTTAGCTCTAAAATTCATATTAACTGAGTGAATGTGATATGAAATTAGAACCGGAAACCGGGGTGGTTGTTGTTGATGAGGATGGAAAGCCAGAAGACAGGGTTGAGGTGGCCTTCAAGTGTCTTCCAAACTATGATCCTGCTACCTCTTTTAATGGGGATGCAAGTTTGTCTTTCCGGTACTGGAAGATTCGTGACTATGCTTATGCTTATTGCTCCAAGATTGCAACCCCATCTATGGTAATTTCTTATGATTCTGTTGATTTATAAACTGCATTTCTTGTTTGTGGATTTTTGATTGAGCTACTACATTCTTAGGTTGCGGAGCACATTATTTCAGCTTTAGAAGAGTTCAGCAATAAGACACCTCCTCAGCCTTTGCTGCTTTCTTTTGACGCTGAAGAATTGAGGAACCAAGCTGCAGCTTCAACAAAGCGGTTCGAAGAAGGTATTTCAGAAGCATCTCAATAGTCTGATATTACTATTCTGTGTGCTTATTTATGGAAGAATTTGTGAGCTATGAGTATGTTGGTTGACTGTAGCAGAGTAAATTCCAGTAGTCTGCTCTCTGCTGAGATTCTTGTTGGTTTTGGTGCTTTAGGGAATCCGATATCTATCTTAGACGGGATTTTCGTGGCAATCAAGGATGATATAGATTGCTATCCTCATCTGTCCAAGGGTAAACTATCATCACCAATATCTTTAGATTATTTGTTAGGTAGAGGATCCTACTTATGTTATGTGTATCATGATAGGTGGAACAACATGGATGCATGAGGTTCGCACTGTCAGTAAGGATGCAGCCTGTGTATCGAAATTACGTAGTTGTGGTGTGATTTTTATTGGGAAGGCAAATATGCATGAGATGGGCATGGGAACAACAGGAAATAATCCAAATTATGGGTAAGCATCTTTTCTTAGCAACACGTGATGTGGAGTGATGTTTTATATATACTTTTTTTAAATTTTTAAATTATATATATATATATTTGTCATTTGAACCTCAGACTTTCTTATTACCATTCCCATTCATCTGCAACTTTATGGTGGACAGTGACATTATATATGGTTATAAACTTATAATTATGTTTGTAATGTACCTGTTTGTGACTGCAATGAACTTCATGCTAATCCATCATACAAATGATTAAAAGTCTCTATGCAAATGGATAACTACATGTACTCATTTAGGTACATTTCATTGAGGGCCTTACTTTAGCACATTGATCACAAAGAAAATTTTATTGAATGTCAACACCTACATACAATCTATATGATGCATTTATGACTGATTTTTTTAGTCATTTTTCTTTATATTTGGACCCTTTGAACAAAGCAGAACATATTTTATTAGTTGATGAGATCAGAATATGTCTGTTTTGGTCTGTCATTATATGTCAGCTTTGACTTCTCAAAGATAAGGATTTAAAATGTAATTTATCTGGATCCAAGGGTTCAAAGCGTGTAATAGATGTTCCAAGAGTAATATTATTCTCATTACAGTATTGGATACAAGTTTCATATAAATATTTCCCTCTTCATTTTCTCTCTACACTTGTGTATCTCCACTGTTCATCTTTCAAATCAATCTGATTGTTTCCCTCTTTATACTTGATTCATTCATTCTTTCCAGTTGAACATCTTCTGATATATCTGAATGAAACTTTGATTCATTCACCAAACCTTTGTCCTGTGTACTTATTTTTAAAGCTTCGAACTGATAAGTTGTGTATTTCCAAAAATCTTTGTTATCCTTTGCCTTTTTTATGTTTTTGTTCTGTTTCACATTTATGTATATATAATACTGATTTGTTATTCTCTTTTTGTGTCATTAGAACGACAAGAAATCCCCATGCACTGGACAGGTACACTGGAGGGTCTTCCTCGGGCCCTGCAGCAATTGTAGCTTCTGGATTATGCTCTGCTGCCCTTGGAACTGACGGTGGAGGTTGTACTAAAATCATATGAAATGCTTATTATGGTTTATTATTTTCTCTCTGCTAATTATTTTCATGCTTAAATCAATGTAAAAAGGCAGGTTCAGTCCGTATTCCTTCTTCTCTCTGTGGCGTAGTGGGCTTAAAAACGACATATGGACGGACTGATATAGGCGGGTGAGTTCTTTCTTTTTGAGTTCAAGGTCAAAGGTTACTTCTGCACCACATGCTGCATTTTTTTTCCTTAGCCTCTAATTGTCCCTGTACCAGTTCAATTTCCAAAGAATTCTTTCTTATTTTATATTCTAAGCTAATTGTCGACGCATAAAGCATGCACCAAGGAGTATCATCTTGACTGGAGCTACTAAGCTAAGTGCACGAATCACAAATTCAAAAAGGCAGAGTCTTAATGCTGAGAGAATTCATCCACCACTAGTTTTTTCTTAGAACTGTTGCCTCATTTATGTATCTGAAAAAATGGGTATATGTTGGAGAGAACTCCTTTCCTTTCAAGGGACCTAGCATATTACTCTCAGGAGAAACATATCAAAACAAAATATCTATCAAACTGCATAAATGTGTTATCTTTTTCTATGTAATGTGATTTTTCATCCAATCATATGAATATGTTAACTAATTACTATCATGATATTTGTAACCAAATTGGCAATGACCAAAGCTTCACTTTATGTTATATTGAGATAACATGCCAAATTGATTTGAGTTCTTTCGCATCACAGGGCATTATGCGATGCTGGTACTGTGGAAATTATTGGACCAATTGCTTCTACAGTGGAAGATGTTATTCTAGTGTAAGTAATTCATCCTTCTGAATATGTTCCTTATTGGCACTGGCTGGTCTTTGGTTCAGCATTCTCATGATGTGTGATAAAATTAAACTTATCAGATTTGTATTACTTTTTGTTCATAATTGGAGCAGACTGGCAAGAGAATGGTAGTAAGTTACATTGATTATATATGATGGTTTAGGTGGGAAAGATGATGTGGTTGTTTTGGGGGAAATTTTTTGCAGTATATAGGTGTAGATAACATTTGAAGATGAGCTAATGCAAGTTTGAAATTTCATCAAAAAGGTGAATAAAGTGGTTCTGATTTCCTTTAACCAAGTCGGGTCCAGTTCGGTGACATGTATGCTTTCAGTTTATAATCGATAGAGAGAACATAGGGAAGGTAGGTCAGAGAAATGTGGGTAAAAAGGGTTGGAAGGAGGGAGGGGGGAAGACGACAAAAGACAAAATCTAATAACAAAAACAAATTCAAGTAGTTTGCTCTTTAAAATTTTTGTTTTATGTAATCGTCCCCTCTCCCCTTCCCTCTTGTCTCCCTCCTTTCACTGAACAAGTGAATAACATGGTTCTAATTTAGATTAACCAATTGAGAAACTGTTTGGTTAATATTTATGTTGTAAGTAGTTAATTTCACTCTTTAGCTTAGGAGATGAAGAGCATATGGGAAGAAAGGTAGATAAAATGGGGATTAAAAGATGAAGGAGGGAGGGAGGAAGGAAACAAACACTAAAAACCAAAAGACAAGTAATTCTCCGTTTCCAGTTTTTGATTTATGTACCCTTCGTCCCTCCCTCCCTTCTTCCTCTTGTCTCTCTCCTTCCTCAAATCCATTTCTTATTCTTTTCTCATACATTCATTCTACATTCAAGTATTCCCTCCATTCTACCCTGACATGGCCCCAGCAAATTGCCACTGTGTCCTTAAAATTAAAGAGTCATTGGCTGGTTACCAAAACCAGGTACACCATCTTTTTACCGAAATAGAATCCTTGGTTCCTCTTTTTAGGCCTATTTGGACGGACACCTCCTTGCCATGCTTGGTCCAGGTCCGTTTGTCATAGTTTTGATTCTCTCACGCCCTTTTTTTAATTTTTTTATTTATTTTTATATAAATTCAAACTGGGAAGGACACAACTTTATCCGATTATGAGGTGTTGAAAATCAAAGCATTGCTCATATGTATTTCTTAAGGCCTCAATTACTGTTAGCCTGATCTTTGGTGCGTTGACAGCAGTCCCCTTATACTGTGTTCTGACTATGTTAATAATTCATCAGGTACTCAGCTATTTTGGGCGCCTCTCTTGCAGATAAAATTAGTTTGAGACCGGTAATTTTGAAAACCTATTCATGCTTAAAAAAATTCACCGAAATAGCTTCTCATCATTCTTTTCATAACTTTTAACTTTTCAACTGACTTGGAAAAAAAGAAACTCATCCATGGGAATCATGGCCAAAATGTGAAAACTATATGTTGGTGCGGATTTTCTCAGGTAAGGACATCCTTATTTATTCATTGGTGCGGATTTTCTCAATTTGGCCTACTTTTCGATCATATTATTCGATCATAGCCAGCCAATATTTAGATATATATGACATGATCATCTCTACAAATTTTCAACTAATTTGGTGATCGTTAAGGTATCGATACTATATGATTACAATGAGCGAATATAATCTGTTCAACATAGACCGTTGATATTTATAACAGTAAATCACAGTTTTGAATGCCTTAACTATCACCAAATTAGCTGAAATTTTGAAGTGATGATCAAGTCATGTATACCTAAATATTGTACGGCTATGATGGGAAAATATGATCAGGAAGTGGGTCTATTAAGGAAATCCGCACCATTGAATAAATAAGGATGTCCTTAGCATAGAAGGATTGTATATATCAGTCCTTCTCTGCTAAAGATGTCCTTATTTATTCTTATGGTGCATATTCCAATTTAGACTCATTTTTCAAACGAATTTTCATATCTCCACCGTCTAGTCTTTAGGTACTAATGTGTAGATCATCTGTGCAAATTTTCAACCCATTTGATAATCGTTAAGGCACTCAAAATTGCATTTTTATGTTATGAACATGAACGGTTCAAGTTCGACAGAATTCAGTTCGTCCATTGGTTTAATCGAGTTTGAGTGTCATAATGATTATCATATTGGCTGAAAATTTGCACAGATGATCTACACGTTAGTACCTAAAAACTAGACGGTGGAGATGTGAAAATTCGATTGAAAAGAGTCTAAAGTGAAATTCCGCATCATAAGAATAAATAAGGATGTCCTTACCTGAGAAATCTCTCTCTCTCTCTCTCTCTCTATATATATATATATCTATATCTTATTATACGGGATTTAAAAAATGTGTTGTCACCAATCAATTTGTATTTGATTCTAGTTATAATTGTGCTCATTGTTTAATATTGTACGAAATATGTGATCTATCTATGTCAGATTCTTCTTACATGATTCAATTTTTATGAGTCGTTTACACATCTTGTTGCATAATCTTAATGTCTCAGTTCCTAATTGCTACACAATCTCATCAGCTTTAATTTCTTTATATATTGTTTACGCTTCTCTTTTCTCACACTATCTTAGGCTAATTGTCATTCACTATTTTTCTGTAGTCCCCACCTTCAGTGCCAGACTTGTCATTATATGAAAGTTTAAATGTTCTGGGATCCTTGCGACTGGGGAAGTATACAGCGGTAGTTACCGTTTTCTTTTGGTGGATTTGATAGTTTGAGATAAATACATTACATCTTATAGATCTACGAATATACTCTTGCAGTGGTTTAATGATGTGCATTCAACTGATATCTCTGATAAGTGTGAGGATGTTCTTAGTCTTCTATCGAAAAATCATGGTTGCGAGGTAAGTCATCAGGATTGTATATTTTCTATTCGTTCATGTTTCTAAAAATGAGAGTGACTTTCATTTCAACGTAAATGTGGTTAAGCTTAGACAATGCCTTGCCCGATGATATAGATTGCAGAAATTGTTATACCTGAGCTCCATGAAATGCGTACTGCTCATCTTGTTTCAATTGGATCTGAATGTGTCAGTTCACTAAGTCCGGATTGTGAGGATGGGTATGTATCTTTGACTTATGCCTAGTGGCACGGCCAATACTTTACACAAAAAATTAGATGTCTTGGGCATAAATTTGAACTATATCTACAAAGAAATGTGTGTTGATTGGTATTTCTTTGTTGAATCAATCGTGTTTCATTATTAAGTCAATGGTTCACACATATCAAAACCAGAAAGTTTTAAGTTGATCTGCAAGTATCTACCATAGAACTTTTGTTTTTAATGAACTGGAGTAAGCGAAATAATTTAACATCTTGATAGCATGAAATGAATCAGTTGGACTTAGACATGTTATATACCACAAGAGAACCAATTCAAATCTATCAGGAACACTATCATTTACTCTTTTTTGAAATTAACAAAACTAATATGTACAAAAGAAACAGACACACTTATACAACTACACACACACACACACAAAGTATGAGACGGAGGTTAACCAAATTAATTTCTAAGAGAGTATTTTCCATATAGTTATCAAAATATTTCAACACAGCATTTTGTTATTTTTTCTTTAAGTATATCTGTAAGTATACCATACATCATGCCGAGAATGTTGTGAGATTGACATATGAAACGCTAGATTTATCATTCTGAAATTATGTTTCTCGCTTTCTTTGTTTCTTTCTTGAACTTCATATTTTTCTTATTTTGTGAGTGCAGAAATGGTGTGAGATTGACATATGATACACGTACCAGTATGGCCCTGTTCCGATCATTTTCTGCATCAGACTATGTTACTGCCCAGTGCATTAGGTGAGCCAAGTTAACACATGAAAACAAGTTCTATGGATGCAGTTTTAATACCTTCTCATGGAAGGCTGAAGGTTTGTTCAGGACGATTAGTTATAACATATATGTTATTGGAGTTCATTATTTGTTTTTTTGTTTTGTTTTTGTTCTTTTATCCTAGGAGTTATACAAGCGTTCAATATTAACTGAAAACTTATTAAGGCAACCAAATTTTATGATTTCTCTCTCTCTCTCTCTCTCTACACAAGCACAGCGTAATCCTCTAGATCTGTCAAAAGTCTAAACACCTGCCCTTGCTAGAATGACATGTGAGAACAAGCACTCTCATCCACAATAACAACCCCCCCCCATTATGAGGAACATGTAAAGTCGCTTAAAACATGCGATCAATTTTTTGGGGTCCCCAGTTATCCCAATTTTATATTCGAGAGTAATATCTGTATGGAAGATTACTAATTCAAAGTGTTCATTGCCTATGATACTATCGTTTGCAATTCCTTGTAACCTGCAATTTGGCATATAAGCTGTGATCTTGGCTAAAATAACTCACTGATGGTTCTTTTCTCTTAAATTTGTGTCTAATCCTTTAACCATGTATGTATAAGTGAAACATCATTACTTCAGTGACATTTTCATATCGAAATTGAATTCTTGTATCCTCTATCTACAAAAAAAGAGAAGCAAAAGAGGATTTGAATAAGAAAGGTGGGATTCCTAGGGAAATATGTAATCTTATGTATTACCATGTCTGTGCACTTACTGATATTTAATTTATCTCAGGAGAAGGATTATGTACCATCATATGGAGATCTTCAAGAAGGTCGATGTGATAGTGACTCCCACAACTGGGTATGTGAAAGGATTAGTCACTGATCTACAACCAATTCACTAATGCATCAATGTCAGATGAGTAACTGCATTCGGTTACAAATTTATTTCAACTGAATTTGGTAGTAATTTAGTAATGAATTTACCTGATTATTAGATATTTATTTTGATATTATCTAATATTAAAGAATTCATGATCATATCTGG
The DNA here is from genome assembly GCA_034370585.1 of Fragaria x ananassa. NCBI lineage: Eukaryota > Viridiplantae > Streptophyta > Magnoliopsida > Rosales > Rosaceae > Fragaria > Fragaria x ananassa. The sequence continues at coordinate 15,480,894 of CP139769.1, read as the reverse complement.
TCTTATTTTTTATTTTTGTAAAAATTTGTATAAGGCTCTTGGATGGGCAGGATCCTGTTATCTGTTTACTACATATATTAATTAGATTGAGGGGTGTCTGTAGTTTTCCTTTCTTTTGATTATTTTTTTTCTATGAATTTGGATACATCAACAAATTGAATATCGATTCTCTGTTACTGAGAACAATTTCTCTTGTGAAGATATTTTATTGGAAACTGTACCAAAGTGGTCCTAAGTTATTTAATTTATTTCCATCGGCAGATAGATGTCAGAAGTCAATGATCATATTTAGTTTCTGCTTCTATGATTAATATGTTCTATCTGTTCTGGAGATATTTTTTGGATACTGTTCCAAATCTGTCCTAAGTTACCAAAACTATGTTCTCTGAAGAAAGATTTCAGAAGTCAATGATTATACATAGTTTGTGTGTCTATCATGCTTATTTTTCTAATGTTTCTCCTTTTGATATTGTGACTGAAACGAGATACCCTCTTTTCCTTTTCAATTTCTTTTATGTAAAACAGCATGACAGCACCCAAGATTCCACCCAGTGCTCTTAAAGATGGGGAGACAGACATGCAAGTTACAGGTCTGCAGTTCTACAATCTGATTTGCAAATGACATGATGATTCCAAAAATTAATGTACCTTAATATGGTTTTCAGTTATATTGTTTGATTCTGTTCGTTGAGTTCAATGCTCCGTTTTTTTTATTTTTTTTATTTTAGTTTAAAAGATACTCTGACAGTTTACTCTAGGAAATCCAAAAATGATAACATACAATTGTTGAAATCTTCCAAACTTGAAATTATACACAACTTCCTTTGTCTCAGGTGATCTTATGCGGTTTATCATCGCTGCAAATCTTCTTGGACTTCCTGCCATTTCTGTACCTGTGAGTATTTTCTTTCTTTGGTTAAAATATCGATTGGTGAAGATACTTGCTGTCAGTCTCGGTGTGTATACATTGGGCACATCTGACTTCCCCGTCCTTACTAAATGAACAAATCTCTTATTTATCCCACTCGTCTTGTATGAGAAAAGATTCCAAGTGCAATACTTTCATCAGAGGAATAGTGAAAGCCATTCTCTTTATGAGAGTTAATTTGACTTTGTGAAACGTTTCACAGAAAACATACATTATGGCAGGACTAATTAGTTTATCTGTCTTTGGAACCTTTCTTCTGTTTCATTCTTTTTAGGTATGCTTGTCCATGAAAGAATGGTAATCATTAGTCCCTTATGATATGCATACAAACTTGTATTTGTTGTGTTGTTATTCTCAAGCCTTTACAAGTTAATATAGCAGTAATATGGCAAGTAACAGTACCTTGTTAATATCTGCTTTACCGGGCTGATTTTCTCTATGCTGGTACTTCTTCAATCTTCAGGTTGGCTATGATAAACATGGACTTCCAATAGGCCTGCAACTAATTGGCCGTCCTTGGGGTGAAGCTTCAATTTTGCGTTTGGCTTCTGCAGTAGAGGTATGAAATTTGTTTGAGCTTTGAGTGGATGAAAGAGCAATTCTGCTTTGTACACACTTCGTTACATAGTTGATCTTTCCTTTTTCCTCTATTGCAACACTTGTTCTACGTGAAAGGAATTTTTTTTTTTTTTTGAAGAGGTCAGGGGGAAAATTCTTGTAATTGATAGAAAACAACAATACTATAATGCTTGCATTGCCATCAGTGGAAGAAGAGAAAAGTTCATTCTAAAGCATTCTTCACATCTTTTTCAGGAACTCTGCATGAAGTCCAAGAAGAGGCCTGCATCATATTTTGATGTTCTAAAATGTAAGTAAGGAGGTGCTTTCACAGCGAAAACAACCCTGTAAGCAAGATTCTCAGTTCTGTATGGGAAGACAATTAATCAAAATTACATGACTGTTGTGATAGATATTCAATAAAAAATTGCCAAAGTCTGTAGGGTGTAGATGTGCACAGAATGTCCCAACTTGTGATTTGGATGAATTTATTTTAGGACCCAGTGATTACATTGTAAAGGCAGGCACATGCCATCTAAGGCACAGTAGGAAAATGAAACAGATAACATGCTTATTTACATTCCAAACTCCAAAGATCAAATTCAGATAGTGTAAAGGCAGAAAACTTGAACATGTAACCTCCCATGCACAGCTAAACCCTGGCTCAAGAGGGGTATATGTATTTGGTGTTTCAAGAAACCTTGTTGTTATTCAAAAAAAAAAAAAAACCCTGTTTTGTATGCTGCCATTGAAACAAACCAACTCAGTATCTATGTTTGCGACATACGAGCAGTATCTATATTCTCAGATGTGAAATTCATCCGACCTAATGAACTTTTGCTCTTTAGAAATTTTGGTATATTAAGTTTTGAAAATATCAAAACGGTATCTCATGTTTTCATTCCGACCTAAGATTGGTATATATAATCATTAAGATGACCAATTTACCTTTAAGTTCACTTTTTTTTCTTAGTTTTTTTTATTTGTTTTCATATTTCAGAAATATTAGAAGAGGTTTTGGAATTTGATGATTTAGGTTGACCTTTAAAAACTTGAAGAAGATTGAAGAGGGGAAACATATAAAAGTTCAATCCTTGTTGTTTCTGCTGACACTGAAGTTCAATCTTTGTTGTTTCTGCTGACACACTGAAGAATCTTGTTGCTGTCATTGACATTTAAGGATAATTGAGGTGGAGAACTGAATATTAGCAATCAAAAAGTGACGATGAATTTTTTCTCTACGTCCTTAAAAATATAAAAAGATAGAAAAAGAAATTTGGAATATGAAAACAAAGAAGCAAAATTAAGGAAAAAAAAAAAGAGAATTTAAGAATTGGTCATCCTTTTTTTTTTGTCAGAGGGTAAATTAATATACCTATCTTAGGTCATGATGAAAATATAAGATACTAATATGATATTTTTAAAACTTGATATATCAAAATTTTTAAGGAGTAAAAGTTCGTATACCATTCAAACAAATTTCTGTTTGCAGATTTCAAACAAGCAGCATCCATTTTGGGATTTCATTTCACACTTCTCGTTTCCTTCATGAAAGTTTCTGAAGCAAGATCTAAAAATGAATCACTAGTTTACAAGTGTACATGGTATGTAACCGTATAAATACCTATGCAAGAGAAAGAAAAAAAAACATTGTTCCTACTGATCACCATTACATAATGTGATAGGTACCGCATTGTTCCTACTGATCCCCTCGGTAATCCCAACTTTAGAAAAAATTGGAGAACAATTATCAGGAAGATGGAGCCTAGACAAAAATACTAGAGTGCACAATTTGAGCATAGATGATCAGAAAGGCCTTGACAGCATAGCTGGCGTAGTGAAAGAGGAAGAAGAAGAGGAACATACTACAGTGCAGGTTCATCATGGGATTGGTGTTAGAGAGGAGATTGGAGTGAAGTTGATGGTAAAAAGGATAGATTTCTAATTATATTTTCTAGTGTACTTTCTCAGTGCAACAATTGGGCTTCTTTTCTTGAACACCATGGGACAGATAGCAGGGTCAAGAGGCTCATATAGGACTTCTCTGGTTTCTTTATCTTCTTCATTCGGGTTCTTTGGCCGTCTCATGCCTTCACTTCTGGACCACTTGTTCACAAGGTAACTACTGTCCCTAATCTTCAGTGATCTTGGAGATTTTATTGTATATAGTCATATTTGAGTGGAATGAAAGTATGAAACACATAATGTGCTTACTAGATAAATTTTTGAAGCCAATAACTTATTATTTCTCTTTTCTCTGGTTTCAGAAGCAAGTATATGATTTCAAGGCCTGCATTCCTAGTGGCATTAGCAACAGCAATAGCAGGAGCTTTCTTCTTGCTGCTCAACCCAGCTAACGTCTCCGTTATCATGAGTACCGCCATTATAGGAGTGTGCACCGGAGCAATTACTTGTATTGCAGTGTCCATAACTACAGAGCTATTTGGGACAAAAAATTTCTTAATAAATCACAATGTGGTGGTTGCAAATATCTCAATCGGCTCGTTTGTTTTTGGCTACTCATCTGCTCTTCTTTATGGCAAGGAAGGAAATGAAGATGGTAGCTGCTTGGGAACGGCTTGTTACAGAAACACCTTCATTATCTGGGGTAGTCTTTGTTCGTTAGGGATTGTTGTAGCCTTGATGCTATATGCAAGAACAAGAAAGTTCTACTCCAAAATATCATAGAAGAAGAGTCAAGTATTTTTGTTTAATAATTTTTTAATTTTAGAAAAGTTTGTAGCTGTAGAATTCTGCTACAGCTAAAAAGAGTTTAGGTCAGGTAAGATATCGAGATGAGGAATTCTGGTATACAAATACGTACAGAGATGGGTGACACCAAGTCATACATACATAATTCAGATGATTCCAAACTGTGAAAGAATCTGCATGAAAAGGCCTTGCACAGTTGCACTTGTTATGTGATATTATCTGGCACTCGTTCTGGGTTATATATGTGAAAGCGTTGGGTCTCTGTTTCTGATTTTGTCTCTTTGTAAGGCTTGTACAGCGCTATTGGTTTATACACGCGTGACATGGTTGAATAGCTCTTTTTTTAAGTCGGAAATGGTTCAAATGAGGAGTCTCTTGTCTGGCTTAGATGATCAGAACACTGATAGCCCTCGCTACACCCCCGCATCGCTCTCTCCTCCGCCGCCTCTCTTCCGCTGCCTCTCCTCCTCCACTCAACCTCTCTCACCATCTCTTCACCATCCTCTCCCGCCCAAACTGGCATAAACACCCTTCCCTCAACACCCTAATCCCCTCCGTATCCCCATCCCACCTCTCCTCCCTCTTCGCCCTCAATCTCCACCCACGCACCGCCCTTGACTTCTTCCACTGGCTCGCCGCCAAACCCAGCCTCCGCTGCAAACTCACCCCCCGCTCCCGCTCTTCCTTGCTCCTCCTCCTCCTCCAACATCGCTTCTTCCGCGCCGCCGACAAGATCCGCATTTCCATGATTAGGGCTTCCGCTTCTCCCGACGACGCCCTCTTCGTCCTCGACCTTCTCCGCCGCTTGAACCGCCGCGCCGCCGATGGTCTTGATTTGGAATTCAAGCTCAATCTCAGGTCCTACAATTGGCTTCTCAACTTGTTGTCTAGGTTTTCGCTAATTGAAGACTTGAAAGCTGTGTATTTGGAAATGCTGGATGATAATATTTTGCCGGATTTGTATACTTTTAACACTATGATTTTCAGCTACTGTAAATTGGGGAATGTGATTGAGGCTGACTTGTACTTCAGTAAGTTACTGCAGGCGGGTTTCCACCCTGCTACTTTCACCTGCAACTGTTTGATATTGGGGCATTGTAGGAATAATGATCTGGGTAGTGCTTTTCGGGTTTTTGAGCTAATGCCGGACAAGGGTTGTCCGCGGGATGTGGTTTCATATAATTATTTGATTCATGGCCTTTGCGAGGCTGACCGGGTTGATGAAGCCTTTGAGTTGTTGTCTCGCATGGAGAAGGATGATTGCTTTCCTCAAGTGCGGACCTATAATGTTCTTGTTCATGGGTTTTGTAGACTGGGGAGGAAATTGGAAGCTGTGAGTTTGTTTAGGGAGATGAGTGAAAAGGGTTGTGAACCTGATGTGTGGACTTATAATGTGCTTATTGATTGCGAGTGTAAGGAAGGTGAGCTTGATGAAGCTAGAAATTTGCTGAAACGGATGTTGGAGAAAGGGCTGGTCCCTGATGTTGTCACGTATACTGCACTGATTGATGGGTATTGCAAGGAGGGTGCAGTTGAGGTTGCTTTTGAAATTTTGGCTTCGATGGAATCAAATAATTGTTGTCCAAATGCTCACACGTACAATGCTTTGATTTATGGGTTTTGTAAAAGAAATTATGTGGAACGAGCAATGGCACTGCTCGATAAGATGCTTGCACGAAACCTCTCGCCAGACTTGATTACATTTACCTCACTAATTCATGGGCAGTGTCAAGCAGGTCATTTGGATAGTGCTTATAGGTTGCTTCATTTGATGAATCATAGTGGTTTGGTTCCTGACCAGTGCACTTACACTGTACTAATTGATGCTCTCTGCAAGAGGGGTAGATTAGAGGAAGCTCAAGCCCTATTTGAATCTCTCAAGGAGAAAGGCATCAAGTCAGATACAGTGATATTTACCGTCTTAATTGATGGGTTTTGCAAGGCTGGAAAACTCAGTGACGCCCTTTCTTTGTTTGATAGAATGCTTACTGAGGATTGCTTGCCAAACTCTTACACCTACAATGCCTTGTTAGATGGGCTAGGCAAGCATAGTAAAAAGACAGAAGCATCAGTAGTGCTGCAGAAGATGTTAAGTTCGGGTGTGGAGCCTAAGGTTTGTGGTTATACAATTCTGATCCACCAAGTTCTTCAAGATGGTGACTTTGACCGAGCCCATAGGCTTTTCAATCAGATGGGGTCTGCTGGTAACCAACCTGATGTAGTTACTTTTGGTGTGTTTATTAGTGCATATTGCAGCACAGGGAATATAAAACAAGCAGAGAAGATGAGGAATATGATGTACGATGCTGGAATCACTGCAAATTCATGGATTTATACACTTATAATTGACGCATATGGGCGTATGGGATTAATAGATTGTGCATTTGATGTTCTCAAGTACATGTTTGATGCTGGTTGCCAGCCTTCTCATCATACCTATTGTTCTCTAATCAAGCATCTTTCACATCAGAACTTGGTTAAGACAAACGATGGTATGGTCTTTCGTGATATGGTTTCAAGGTTCTCATCCACGGGTATTCCTAATATATGGAAGACAATGGATTTTAAGATTGCTTTAGAGCTCTTTGGGAGGATGGTTGGACATGACTGTACTCCCAATTTGAACACGTACAGGGAGCTTATAACAGGACTGTGCAAGGAAAGGAACTTGGAAGTGGCCCAGAGCTTATATGGCCACTTAAGAAATATGGGTATGTCTCCAAGCGAGGATATTTACAATGCTCTTCTTAATTGTTGCTGTGAGTTGCAATTGTATGGAAAGGCAGTGGAGCTGGTGGATACTATGATTGAGCATGGGTTTTTACCTGCGCTAGAGTCATGCAAGATGCTTTTATGTGGGCTTTTAGATGAAGAGAATAGTGCAAAGGCATATTCCGTTTTTCGTAGAATGCTATGCTGTGGGTATAACTATGATGAAATAGTTTGGAAAGTTCTCCTTGATGGTTGTGTTAAGAGGGGTCATTTAAATAGTTGCTCTGAGTTACTAAGCATAATGGAGAAGATGGATTGCCAGCTACACCCTGAGTCGTACTCAATGTTGATTCAAGGACTCTTTGGAACTTAAAACTTATCATCTTGTTTTATCTGGATATGGTTGTATCTATAATGGAAAACCAAGACAGTTGATGTGGCCTTAAAATGCCTTCCGAAATCACAGTACTTACTTTGATCTGCTAGCTATATGAATGGAGGGACTCATGACCATCTTCACAGATTCGTGTTTCCTATGCTTATTGCTCAGAGGTTCCAACCCATCTATGTTAATTTCTAATGATTGTATATTATAACTGTGTTTCCTATGGTGTTCAATTACTTTTTTTGATTTTGCTAAAACATTCCCAGGTTGTGGAGATTATAATCTGAGCTATAGAAGAATTCGACAATTTGAAAATTCTCCCACATTTACTTTCTTTTGATGCTGAAGAAGTGAGGAGCTAAGAGTGTCAATATAGAGGTTTGGGTGCTGCCCGCATCTTTCATGGGTAAAAATCATCACCAATATCTTTATTTGTCAAGTTGACGAGCCTACTGGTGCTTACATTGTATCATGCTAGGTGGAATTATTCAAATGCTTGAAGTTCTCTCTGTCAGGAGGATGCATTTGTGTTACAAAGTTTTGTTGCTGCGGTATGGATTTCTTTGGGGAAGGAAAGTATGCATGGGTTAGACATTTTACAGGAAATAATTCAAATTATGGGTAAGCATTTCTCCATAGCAACCACATGATGGATTTGAATGCAGATTGATGTTTGATGCTACCAAATGGTAATATGTTTAAATTCTAATACGTCAAAATCCCATGTACTCAGAATTTCTTAAAGAGTCTTATAACCACGCTGATTACCTGCACCTCAAGGTAGACAATGGCTTTATATGCTCATGCATATAATATACCTCATGTTTGGACTGTTTTAAATGTCAATGAATGACCTGACCACATATACCAAGATGTGTATATCCTTGTTTTGTCTACATTAGCATCTGCTGTTATCACATTGATCAAGAAGACCCTTTAGATTAAAGTCACTTGTATATATATGTGCAATTCATAGCTAGCTGTGTGAAGCATTTTGTTTTTACCTATGTCTTTTGTGATATCCTGAACATATTGTGTTAGAAGTCAGTTTTATCACTTCACTTCATTTCTCATGGTACATGATTTGAAATATAACTTAATTCATACGGAAGGAAAATTCCTGTTTTGCTTCTTCTGTTCCTAAGCAAAGATATAGTCTAAATAAAGATTTGAGATAGACTACTTCTACTATTTCTGCACGCATGCATTATCCATTTGGAATCTCTGTCTACTTTTTCTTGTTTCAAAATCTGTTGTTTTTTGACTTGATTTATTTTTTTTTTCTTTTTTTTTTTCCCTCAAACTATGGACATCCTCTCATTTGAGTAAGAACCTTTTGTATTTTGTGCATGTGTTTGAACTTTGACCTTGATAAGTAAGTCCTGTTTTTTTGGAGAGTTAGTGTAGCAGTATTCCCGGAAAGCTTTATCATTTATGCACTATTTGCTGCTGCAAAGGGATAATATATAAATAGCTTATATTTTTCTTACTTGAATCTTATGTAGCTGATTACAGAATTATAATTCTGAATTCGTTCCTATAAAACAGCTAGAAATCCTCATGCATTAGACAGGTAAATACCCGATGGTCTTCCTCATTCCCTGCAACAATTGTAGCTTCTGGACTATGCCCTACAGTCCTTGGAACTGAAGGTGGTGGTTATACTAAAAATACGTTTAAGGCTTAGTATTGTTTGTTATTTTATTCCCTACTAATTTGCCATCAATTGAAAAAGAATTGAAATTTATTTAGTCCTTGTAGTTTGAAGTCGACATCTATTTAGTCCTTGTGGTTTTGTTTTAATCTGAATGTCACAATTTTTCATTCAAATAGTCTTTATGATTTTATTTTAATCTGAATAGTCTTTAAAGTCATGATTTTTCATCTAAATAGTCATTCCGACAATTTTATCAGCTAAATAAGTTAAGTCAGCTCACCCCACTACAGAGTGAAGAAAAACAAAGCAAAACCTACATTTTCAATGAGTAAAATATTGTATAGTTTTTGTGGTTTGAAGTCGACATCTATTTAGTTCTTGTGGTTTTGTTTGAATCTGAATAGTTCTTAAAGTCACAATTTTTCATTCAAATAGTCTTTATGGTTTTATTTTAATCTGAATACTCTTTAAAGTCATGATTTTTCATCTAAATATCCATTCCGACAATTTTATCAGCTAAAGAACTTAAAGACTATTTGGATGAAAAATTATGACTTTAAAGACTATTCAGATTAAAATAAAACCATAAATACTAAATAGACGTCGATTTTAAATCAAAATCATTCGTAGAAAAAGAAAAAGAAAAAAAGAAGAAGCAATTAAACTCCCTGATAAAAAGCCAGCGGAGATTTGAGATCTCCTCAATGAAACCAAATACTGGGAAGAAAGAAGCAGGACTCTGGTGACGAGAATGGGTCCGAAGGTACTGTCACCCCTCTTCCCATGGCTCATTCTCCTAACCCTCATTCTCCTCCTCCTCTACTCCTCACTCCTCTCCTCCCCGCAACCCAACCCAATCCCCACTTTACCCTCGTGCAATCTCTTCAATGGCCACTGGGTCCAAGACCCCGACCGCACACCCATGTACGACGAGAGCTGCCCGTTTCACCGAAACGCGTGGAACTGCTTGAGGAACAAGAGGGACAACATGGGTGTCATCAATTCATGGAAATGGGTTCCTCGTCACTGCGATTTACCTCGGATCGACCCGGTTGAGTTTCTGGGTCTGATGAGGAACCGGAACATTGGGTTTGTCGGTGACTCTTTGAATGAGAATATGTTGGTGTCGTTTTTGTGCCTTCTTAGGGTCGCGGATTTGGGGGCTAAGAAGTGGAAGAGGAAAGGGGCTTGGAGAGGTGCTTATTTTCCCAAGTTTAATGTTACGGTTGGCTACCATCGTGCTGTGTTGCTCGCTAAATATGAGTAAGTCTATTTTGCTTTTTCTATGCCTTATTTGCTGAGTTTATATAGTTTATATCGTGATGTGATCAAATTGAAACATGGTAAACGAAAATATGCAAGCATTGCATTTTTAGCCATACAGTTGAAGCGGAGAGAGAAGAAGATATATAATGTTAGAAGTTTCAAATGGTTCATGAGGAGATAATGCTGATCTTTCTAATGCCGAAATGTCAAGACTAGAGGAAATTAGCACACACTGTAGGATCGGTTGTCTTAATTATTTTATATGAACATGTAGTTTGGCCATGAGGTGTTTCCCGGACTATCTCTCATTCAAAGGACTTGGCACATGTTCTAGCTTTAAGTAATCCTCTTTTCCTGCCTTCATTGTCTCTGATGGAGATAGATGGGGCAAAAAGGCTAAAACCTTTTCTGGTTGGAAGATGACGGACATTTATTTCAGTTACTTGCATATTTTTGAATAGTATATGTTGCGGGTGGAAGAGAGAGGGATCGGGTTAGTTTTTGGTTTTTTATTGACTCAGGTGGGATCTGTCGCTTTTTGACTTCGAAGATTGTTCCCCAGCATCTTTATTGTTACATTGGAAACCTGCAGTAAGTTTCTAAAACTGACGGAAGTCTCTTTCCATAGAATAACCTTGAAATATCTTAGGCTTAGTTCATTTCTTTGTTTGTTCTTTGAAAGTGGGTTTCTTGTCCTCAACTATCGAGCATTATCTGTTTGAGTGGCATTATCTCAACTATTGTATTTTGCTCTTTTCTATAAAAATTATGAAAATGGAAATCTCACGTGCTCGTAGATGACTGAATCAAGGTGGCGGCCAAAACAGCATACAGATGGTGATCAAGATGGACTCAAAGGAATATATCAAGTAGATGTTGATATTCCTTCTGATGATTGGGCAAACATTGGTGATTTCTATGATGTCCTTGTTTTCAACACTGGCCATTGGTAATTCCCTTTTCCTTATGCTAATCACTTAAGACTCGGGCATGAATGCATTGATTTAAAGCTCTAGAATAAAATCAGCTAGACACTGGCATTAATTATGATTTGAAAAGCTTAGATCTTGAGTGTAAGTGCCTTAGTTTGTTATTACCCATTTTAATGATTTTATTTAAGGGTCTTAACTGAAGTTTGCTTTTTTTTCAAAATAGTGTGCAAAAATAGTGTGTTCCTGTCCATATTTGATTGCTGAGTCAAGCCTCCTACCCTCTTTTATATGTCATTATGGATGGTCATGTTTCTTTTGAGTTGTCAAAAGATAAGATGATATTTCTTTGATGTCCTTGTTCCAATACCGGTCTTTGGTAATTTCCTTCCACCAGTATGTGCACTTCCATTTCAGTACAGCTGTTTCTATGGTATATTTCACTGATGAAATGTCCTGTTCATAAATATTAATTCTATTTTATAATTAATGGATATTGGAAAATTTTATGGGCATAGAGACTAACATAATGTAGTTACCCTGATGCATGCACATGTCTGTATGTGTGCTTCATGACTGGCTTGGAAAGAAACATAGATACCTACCATATGGAAATATTAAATCTGTAAATATATTTTTCTTAGTTCTTAATATAGGATACACTTTATATCTCTTGTAGAGTTGGCTACATTGAGCTGGTTCACATTATTTGGATTTTGTTTTCGGTTCATAGTTTTACAGAAACATCATCCGACTAAGTAATCTGTGCTTGACTAACTAGGTGGGGCTTTGATAAATTCCCAAAAGAGACTCCTCTCACATTCTATCGTGCGGGTGAACCAATATATCCTCCGCTTGATATATTGAGTGGATTTAAAGTTGTTGTCGAGAATATGGCTTCATATATACAAAACAAAGTTCCTCTGAAGACATTGAAGTTTTGGCGTTTACAATCACCAAGGCATTTTCATGGGGGTGACTGGAATCAAAATGGTAGTTGCTTGTTTAATAAACCCCTTGTGGAGCAACAGGTATGAATTATACTGATTTCCTTCTTTACATGTACCATGGTTACATACATCAATCGCATTCAGTTTGGTTGTGTTCCATTGTGAGTGGAAAGCCTGAAGTTCCTTAAGGTGCTTTCATATATCATTTATAGATTCTAGGATATGTCATACAACAAGAACTTGTAGTTCAGGATATCTTTAGTGTCTCTGCTTTTCAATCCCCCTTCCCCACCCGTTTTTTTGAGAAAATAGTATAGTAATGCCTCAACAGCTTGATTTGTGGTTTGATCCCAGCAACAATGGACCAAATAAAGAAGAAAGACAGCTGAATCGTCTCATAGAAGATGCATTGCAAGGAACTGATATTCAATTGCTTAACCTGACTCGTCTGAGTGAGTTCAGAGCAGATGCCCATCCAGCAATTTGGTTGGGACAGAAGGATGCCGTCAAAGTCTGGGGCCAGGACTGCATGCACTGGTGCTTACCTGGTTTACCAGATACATGGGTTGACATTTTATCACAACTGATCCATATTGGTTTGGAGATGCGATGAACACTTGGTTGAACATCTGTTCTAAACTTGCATTCCAGGTCGGTTTCTACAGATGACGGATTTAGCCTAAACTCCCTATGCAGAGTAGGCAGAGCAGGCCATGAAAATGTTTCAAAGTGAGAATACAAGCACATCACAAGTCTGGCGAGGAACTTATTGAAGGCATTTTATAAAGGTTGATGTTCTATATTTTTGAAAGAAGAGTTGGGATCATTGTATCTTTGGTATGGGATGATGGTGTTTTCCAAGTTAGGAGTCCCATCGTTGTCTGTGTTGCAGTTTAGTAAAGAGGTGTGTCATGTACTGACATGTAAGCAGAAGCTAAAGCGTAATATTCAAAAGAGAGAGATTCACCGTCAGTCTTTTTTTTTTTTCTTTTTTTTTTTTATAGGCCAAGACTCGCATCTCTACCATTTTGATACCTGAACAAGTTGCCATAAACACGATACTTTTGTTTAAAGCGTTGATATAGAAAGGATGTAGAAGGCAACCAGAGTTAAGTAGATCAAAACTATTAGCCAGAAAACGTGAAGACAACTACCTTGGAATGAACCCAAGGTCGACTTAACTAAAAGATCAACTGAAAAGCAAAATTGGCTTCACGGCATTTGCTTGAAGGAGAAAGTTCAAAAGATGAGGCAATAACTTGATGTATTTTGCTGTTCTCCATCCCCACAAGCACAAGAACATAATTACGTTTAACATGGACTTTCTTGAAACCTCTTTTTAAGGCCTGACTCACAATTATTTATAAATGTTGTAAAACTAACTCTGTCCGTTCCAAGTCAGTCCCTCGAACCTGTCTTACATGAAGTTACTCTCAAATCTCGTGATGGTATACTGAATTTAATCTTTGGAGTAAATGCTTGTGACATCCTGTAGTTTACACCTAAAATCAGTTTTGTCCCTCACTTTTTTTTTTAAACTGGTATACCCTTGTACTTTGAATTCTCGACTGATTTACCTTTTTCCCAGCTGGTTATGACTGTGACATGCTCATTAACAATGCTTGTGAGAGCTTCAATGGTTGGGTTTTAAGAGCAAGGTCTAAGCCCCCTATTACTATGCTAGAAGAGATAAGAGTGAATAGTTATTTAGACTGTTAATGAGCATGTCACAGTCATAACCAGCTGGGAAAAAGGCAAATCAGTCGAGAATTCAAAGTATAGGGGTATACCAGTTTAAAAAAAAAGTGAGGGACAAAACTGATTTTAAGTGTAAACTACAAGGTGTCACAAGTATTTACTCCTTAATCCTTTTTTTTTGATAAAAAAATCTATTTCAGAACCATGCAGTAATTTGACGTACAATGTGCGGGTAATAAAAAATGCTCATAAAAAGGAAAAAAGAAAAGAAAAGAAGAGTAGTGCTAAATGCTAATGGAGGGCCACAACAATGCCAAGACGTTCGTTTTAACAAACCAAACCAGTGTACATATAAAGGTGTGAATCAAAAGCGCCCTAGTTTTCAACAAGAAATTGGGCATAACTCATTAGCACTTAGCTGATTCCTTGTCATGGCTCTGAGAATGCATCTCCTTTCCCCCAAAACCCCCCAACAAACTCCAAAGTTCCACACCAGTCCCAGACCCAAAACGCTAACAATCCATTGCAAAAAGAAGCAGAGCCTCAGCGACGCCGAGCTTGCATCAGATTTATCAAAGATGACCACCCTTTTCGCCCAGAGAGATGAAGCCATCAACAAGAGCAGGCAGCTTCTCTTCACAGAGCTCTGCCAGTTCCTGGATTCAAAACCAGACGAGGTCAGCAAGAAATGGAGGAAACTGGATGAGGATGACAAGCGGGCTTTGGTTAAAGGTTTTGTTTCTCAGTGGGGCGTCAACTTTCACCCTTTGTCTGCAAAATATGTCAAAGATTTGGTCGAGGAGCACCTGCATCAGCGAAACCCACCTCCGAAATCTCTCTTGTTTCCTGGTTTCAAGACAATGATGGGTTTCTCAGAAGACCAATAGATCACACACTGTTTAATTTCGTTTCTGAATACTAGTAATGTTGAGTTCATCTTTGCCCAGTTTTTGCTTTGTCTAGCTGCATTAGCAAAGCTACTTGAGTCGTGTTATGAAATTGTGAAAATTCAGCAAATAAACTTCAATTTACATGACATTAATGTGCCAAAGCCTTTCATGAGATTATAACATGTTTATTCAAACTTTACGCAAATTACTCTTGTACTTAGAACAATCAAACAACGGATCTGGAAGGAATGTTTATATACAGAGTTAATAATAACACATTGATGCAATGATAGAGATGGCCATCAGAAGTGTAGCTGTCTGCACTGAGCAACTGATGCCTCTGCGGGACAATATGGGCATTTAAATGTCCGGGTGCTGCTCTTCGACAGCTTCATGATCGACTGCTTGCAGAGAACGTGCAAGCATGGCATCAACATTGGTGGATTCTCGTCACTGCCTTGGTCTCTACTCACAGGACAGACAAATATAGAATGGAACTGAAACTCTTTCCCCAACTCCACTGGCACTGGCAACTGTTTCATTGCTTGCCACTCCTGCTTCTTCGCAGCCATTACATTTGCCAGCTTTAAGAGCGTTGGCAACCCTTCAAATCCCGCAGCCATCGTCATACTCAATGGGCTGTTGTAGGACTGTCCCAAGAGACTGCAAAACTGCCCTGTAAGATCCTCCATCGCCTTCGCCCAATGGGTTGGAGATGAAAACTCAGAATAAGGGGAGACGTCAAGCCTTCCAGCATACATAAGGCAGCCCATGAGCTTCATTACCTCATCCTTGTGAGGGGAGGCAGCAGAAGCAAAAGGACCAAGGTGAGTCTGGGCATATGTAACTGCAGCTCGATGGTTGGCAGGAGATGTTCTTAAAATCTCCAGAAACTGCAATTTGTGGAGTTTAAGCTCAAGATTTAAACCATTATGATTCAGTTGTTCACGGTTAGCACGGATCCAGCTTAGAGCAGGCTCCAGATTCTTAACCTTCATAGCCTTCAGTAACTGATGCATTACTGAGAACTGAGATTTCACAATGGTTATTTCTGGTTCTCCAGCCTCATCTACTAAGCCATCTCCCAGATCAAACAAGCCTTGACGGTACAAATGATTAGCAATGAGCTGATTCACAATGTGGTAGTCAAAGTCAACATCTCTGTATGCCTTTGATATGTCTGGATTCAAGGACCTCTCAAGGAGTTTAGTGTACTTGCTGAGGTTTAAGTTCAGTTCCTTATGCGACCCTTCTAACTTCTGGACTGGACCAACTGCAATGAGCTTGAGTCTAAGCTCAGTAAGGATGGATTTTTTATCAACAGGAACAGAAGGATCCTGAGCTGAAAGGATCTGTGTCAGTGCTTGTTCAATTTCATGACCAACTTGGTGAATTACTTCTTGGGATCTAGAAGAAGATAGCTTTTGCTTCTTAACAACACTCTCAAATGCATCTTTGATGGAATTTAGCTCCATCTTCCTATATCAGTGACAAGACCCTGTAAAAAAGTAACAAGGCAATCAATTCTTTGACTTCACAACCAAAAACCAGATAAGATATGCAAGTTCATTTTCATGATATGTATCAGAAAATTGGAGTTCATATAGTCTAAACAAAACTGTGCTCAAGGAAAGCCACAACAGTAACAAAGAAAAGTGGAAAATTATATCATCAACGACAATATCAAGTACACTTTGGGCACATAAAACTTATACACTAACTAGAAACAACATTCTTTACTATACTAGCCATGTTGTTTGTGCAACCCTTACATAAAGGGAAAATAAAGCAAAAACACGATTAGGTTCGATGATTAAAAATAGCTTTAAGCAAGCCTGGTACAAGTCAACTTGACCTCTACCTTGCTCAGCCTTGGGTGTCTACACCTTTTCACATTATAGGTAGGGATCTCAAGTCCATAACTTGCAGGATTAGAATCCCCTAGCTCAAAACCAACAAATATCACAAAATGCATAACTCAAGTCTTTCCTTCGAATACGCACACAAAGTTATATCCATTTGTTCAGCATAATCTCCAGACATCTGTTCATGCAGTCCATGTCAATCTACATGGCATTTCTTGTTATCTGTTATGGACCATCCCATAAATCAATATATTCGCATAGCAATCATTTTCAGGCGTCAACCAAAGAAGCATACCGAAAATGAAGCAGGGTGGCATTTGGAGAATGAATGCATCATCTATCATTTCATGTTTTAACTTTGAGGTGGCATACACAACAGAGCCCAACAATCTTAAACTGAGGGTAGATATATATTACACAGAGACACACACACACACACATAAATTCCAGAAATATGAAACTATACTTCAGGAGCTTTTTGATATGTAAGAAATATAGATGGAACCTATGAGAAATATAATTTCTTTGAACAAAAATGCCTAGAACATTTTATGCACTAAATTTAGTCCAAAGAATCTCTGATAACCAATTAAGAGAAGCATCCTACAGAGGAGCACCAACAAAGAACCACGTGCGAGTTGTTTGGCTAAACAATATAGACATAATTTAAATGTTGGCCTTGCATGTAATCACACACAAGCAGAATAACATGTTGCATCAGTTTGTTTATTCAAAATTTCCTCTTTACATTGGTGCACGGCAGTGTCAAACCTGTTTCTAGAAACCCAAAAGTAATGAATACAGACTTAAATGCTACAAGAAGAAGATCATATGAATTCAGTGCACAAAGAAAAGTAACAACTTCAAATACAAACCCCAAAAGAATCTCAATAAACACATAACAGAGTAAAGTAAATGTCTGCTGCTCCAACAGTCCCAATAAGCGACCCCGAAAAGAACATATCCAAGTTAATTTTATTAACACAGTATTACCAATGCCAAATTAGAGTCAAGAATCATCAACTAGTAAGTGTTCAACAAACGAAATTCCAATCAAAAATGCAAAATTAAGATGCAAAAAAATAGCTGATGATTAACAAGTTGCGAAAAGTAAATTAAAAACATCCAATCCTCCTAGAATGAACTGCGCTTGGTGCCATAAAACAGAGGATTCCATGAAGGAAAAACGAGAAGGTTACCGGAATTAGATCGCAATTCTGGAGGAGGGAGTGTCCGGATATATCTGAAACAGAAGGAGAAGGAGAAGGAGAAGAAAGGCGAGCGTGCGAGTTTGAGGTATAAATAATGGTGGCGCACGTGTGAGTAAGGGGCTTCCCTCGTTTGTGTTAGGTGAGTGGGCTCCGTGCTCGCCACGTTTTTGTTTGTATCAATGTCTGATATTTCTCTGAGAGATGTGCTTTTCACTGTGAATTCTACTTGTCATACAATTGTAAATTGTTTATAATGCATTAGCTCATTGTGGGGGAATATGATTGTCCTGCATTTTATAGGTGCACTGTTTTCTTTTTGTTTGTTTCTTCTTCTTCTTCTTCCAATTTTAATGCTTTTGCTTATTTTGTGGCGATTTTGGGGTTGCTGGGTTTAATTCTGGTGCATACATTTTGGGTTTGAGGAGGTTAATTCAACCTTGTTGATAAGAAGAAATGGAAAAATTGGGAGAAAGAATGTGGCAAATTGCTGTTGCTCCTAAAAACGGGTTTAGTATCAAATGAAAGCTATAGCCTGAAGTTGAGATTTTTGCTGCAATTGCTTGAATCTGTACTGTGCTTTTGGTTGCATTGGTGGTGTGACTCTTCAGTAACTCATTGCTGTGTTTTGGTGTTCCTTTTCTGTTTTTGTTTAAGAGGTCTAGAATATTTAGTTTTACTATTCTTCTTTCAAAGGGGATAGTCGGAAAGTAGTTTTTAAATGGGGTTGGTTGTATTGCATCTATTTGAATGGAAACCTGTTGGGTAAAGAAATGAAGCAAATATAACCAAGTAGTGGAAAAGATTAGACTGTTAGATTCGTTATACTCCATGTAGTATGGTGCTACGTAACGATGATATGGGGACTAGGAAAGATGTTTCAATTTTGTCATTACTGAAGCAGTGAGGAAAGTAGGTCAATTTTTGCAGACAATCGGAATCACAGTGAAACTGGCTACACATTTATAGGCAGATTCGGAACCCGCAGCGAAGTGCGGGATGATAAACTAATTATATTTGTTTTTGATTGAAGATTTGTGGTAATTCTTTCATAGATGTCAATATGATAATGAGTTTCTGATGGTCTATACAATTGAGAATCCAATCTCCTCTAGTCCATGCCAAGCAGGTATCAGTTAGTTTCCAGTTCTCTAAAGCCCTCTTTTACACCTTCATCAGTGTGGTAGATTAGCAAATCTGGCATCCCATTGTCCTGTGGTTTTGGATTTTGGGTCCATTTTTCTATAAATTCTTTGTAATGAGTGATGAATTTAGCAGAATCATCAGTACATAATCTATATTTTAATTCAATACTGTAGTTTTCATTTTTAATGAATCATTAAATGATGCTAACCTTACTATCTAAACCAACATTCCATGCTCTTTACCTATTGAGTTTAAACATAGCAGTCAGGGGGCAGGATGGCTTACTCGCCTTGCTTGTGATAATTCTGTCTTTAGATGATACGAAGAGACTGAATTTTAAAATAGGGACAAATTGGGTTTTTACAAAGCAGGTTCAATATACATTAATCCAAAGAAATTTGGTGCTTTTCACAAACCTTGCATGAAGGAAATGGTAACATTTCTCAGTTGCCTGGCTCTTAACAGCAACTGTGATGAGAAATGTGCAAGGCAGAAGGACCTTTTGGGTACTTGCATGGAGTCTCAGGTATAGATTTCCTGTGTTGTGGATTCTGCATGTTCCAAGTTTGTTTTCCCCATTTGCTTCTCATCCTTTTTGTTAGGCTTAAAACCTGTCCCTTTCTTCAAATAGCAAATATTCATCGAAGACTGTGTCTAAATGTTACAGAGCCAGAAAAACAAGTCGATGGGAAGCATTAGTTACCACTTGCAGAGGCTGAGCAGGGGAAGAAAGTAGTTTGTGATTGATATTTAGGAGTAGAACAGTCTTTGGCTCATAAATATATGTTAATATCGCTGTAGAAAATGTGAATGATATTCTACCTTTTCAATTGTGCATGAAACCCCAAGAGTTCTTTGATCTTTTCCTTGTTTGGCAGCGAATTTGTGCAAATTTATATGTGCAATGCAAACAAATTAAAGCCAGTCCTGCTTGTGTCTCTAATAGCCAGGCTCCTTTAGTTGTATAGGTAAAGATTCAATCCCCTTGCTTGATTGTTTCATATCATTTGAGAGTCTAATTAGCATTAGATTGGTGAAATCAAAATCATTTATCTTAAGGGACTATGTTATATTGGCCGCTTAAATGCCAATCCCTTTTCACTGATTCTAATACTCTCTCCCGTTTTAGAGAGAGAAGAATAGAAGACAGAAGGCTAGGAATGCACTGGAATGTTTGTTCTCTTGGAAACCAATGGAATCAAGTTTCAGGTTTCAACAAGGAAAAAAGGATACAGGGTTTCCGTTACAGGTAATTTAACGACGGGTACAAAGCATCTTTTAGGAGTGAAGGACGTTCGTGACAAAAGCCAAGGTAAACTATATGCTTTCAGTTCGATCCTTTTCCTTTATTATTACCAGGGTTTATTCTCTCTTCCAAACAGAAAAGGAAACTTGTGGTTCACTGGCCTATATTGATTTACATAGGAAATTATGAGTTGTATGAGAGTGTTGCATAGAGAGAAGAGAACAAATTATACAACAAATCTTTGGAACACAGTTAAATGATTGATTCACCTAGTTTTTAAGGACACAAGTCAACTGAGGTCAATGGAAGAGCAGCAAACACGGTTTCATAACAGTATCATGATATTCAAGGCATGAACAATGAACTTAAGCAGGTAGCTGCTGCAAATCTCTCATTTCTGGAGAATCTTGACAATCGACTTCACATTCAGCTTTTTCAAGTCTGTGTAGGACTGCCCACGCCCAACAAACATGACTGGGGCTCCAGATATATAAACCATGGACAGTGCAGCTCCAACCTACATTATGTATCGGTTCAGTTATTCACCATTTCAACTATTATCTAAGCAGCAAAAGAAATACAGGCACAACACGTTTTAATATCCAAAATCATTTGAAGTTTAGCAGTTGGCTTACCTTATCATCAATAGTATCAAACTTGGTGAGCAATATTCCATCTATCAATCTGGGGTTGGGCGAAGGTGAGAGATCAGCCAGTTTCTGCAAGAGCAGTGTAAGCGACTTTAGTAATCAACCATTGAGAAAACAGTGATACAGCATAAACTGGGTAGATAATGCTAAAACAAATGACAAATTGAAAATTAATATGGAACACAAACCTGATTAAACTTGGAAAGCTGATCAACAGCATCATTCCCAACCAGTGCCTCTCCAACAAACAAGAAGAGATCTGGATTGTTAATGTAGATAAGCTTTGATAGTGCCCTCATTAATGGTTCATTATCCTGAAAGGAACAATAATAGATAACTTTAGGAAAAGACAGCAACAGACTTGATAAAGGACTAGAAACAAAACAGCTATTATAGCCAGCACATATATTTGCTCAATCACCGTAACAAGAACAAAATAACACAGTACCTGCATTCGACCAGCTGTGTCAACTAGAACCACATCAGAACCATTGAGTTTGGCTTCCTGGATTGCTTCCTTTGCGACAAAAGCAGGATCTTTCTCATATCCCTTCTCAAAAATAGGGATCTGAAACAGAGAATTGATACATGTTGATTATTTCGATCAAGACAATGAAATAATTACTTTTATCATCTCAAATTAAAACCCACCCAAGAATTTGAATGCCTCATTGTCATACCTGGAGTCTACGTGCATGAGTACGCAGCTGCTCAACAGCCCCTGATCGGAATGTATCACAGGCAGCCATCATAACACTAACCTGATGCTGCTGGAGCCAATAGGCAACCTGGGAAGAGAAATTTGTCAATAACCATTTGGATGAAAAGGGATTCACTTATGTCATGAAAAGGATTCAGCTCAACCTTCGCCAAATTAGTAGATTTCCCCACTCCATTGACACCAACAAAAACAACTACATAAGGCTTCCTCTGTTCCTTGGCAGCATGCACATCCCTCAGTATATCAATAGAGCGCCTAGGAGTTAAAATACGAACAAGAGCTTCTTCCATTGCAGCCTGCAGTAATGTTTACATCCCTGATGTTAGTCTTGCAACTTATAAATATTAGAAGAACCAAGCTCGTAGATGAAAAGAATTGAGTTGACAAACCAAGCTTGTAAATGAACCCGACTTTTTACCCTCGAGACTAGCTGCCACTGATTCACAGAGCTTCTCAGCTATCTCCTCAGCCTAAGTATGGAACGGCACAGAAAACAAATTAGATTCTCCATACACAAACTTCAGCAAAAGGACTGGAATAATGCTAAAAGTCTAGAAGAACATACCACATTCTTGGTCATCAGCCTATCCTTGAGAGCTAAGCTGGTTCCAGATCCAACCTCTCCAAATTTGCCTTGCCTGCAATACTGAATAAAAACAAGAAAACGATGCATAAAAATGATGTTACAACCTAATAGTTCCACTTCATATTCATCAGGAAATAAGAAGTTTGAAATCTTAAGACATCTCAACCACAAGTGTTCTCAGTTCTCACCCAGTCAACTATTGATTGTACATAACAGGTATCTCAAATCCAAAAAGATCAGCTTGTTAAATTCAACCACATCATAGTATACAAAGGCATACTATCTTTTAGACTCTTAATCTTATTTACAATCACAGTGTGTGTGTGAATAGAGCAGCATATATTTAGGGTAATGCTATTAACACATCCTATGTTGCTATTCACATACCTCATGCATTTTCATAACACTACAAATTTGATTATGTTTACGAAACTGCCCCTTAAAGTTGCTTTATGATTGGTCCACATCATAAAGGGGGTGTGTGAATTGTAAAATATAGTGTGTTAATAGCACCACCCTATATTTATTGCATGTTTCTCATCTAATTTGTATAATAACTTGCATAAACTAGTTATAGGTAAAAAATTTAGTGTAAAAAAGAAAAAGAAATTAAAGGGGTCAATGGATAGTAATATTATATGTAAATATATCAGTATTGGATAAGAAGATGGGGCGCGTGATCTACTTCCCTCCACTTATTTCGTCGTTTAGCGCGCGTTGTCTGAATAGCCTTGGTCTAGCAGGTCTAAGTCCGAGCATTCCCCTCCCTTCACGTGCGTCTGCAGCTTATGGGTCCCCGTGGAGTGAAATGGATTTCCTCCCTCAGACTCGACCCATTTATGGGTTTAGGTTTTGATGGTTAGAGATGAGATTTTTTAGGTTTTGAGTATAGGTATGAGTTTTCATGTCTTTATTGGAGATGCCCTTAGAGAACTCGATTGGAAAATACTACTTTTTGTTTTTTGTTTTTAACTCAAAGAGAATTCTGTTATACTCAAGTAAATGGTACAATATGAATCGATCATTTGCCATGCGTACAGAGGACAAGCAAGATCATAAGATTTGTATGGGGGTTATATCCTCATTTAGATTTCGGCTCACAAATGAGCATAGCTAAGATCCCACCAATTGAAAAATACTACTTTGTTGTGATATTGGTTTGAAAATACAGATAAAACCTACTTAAGCTAAATAAACTATTTACTATCTCTGAGAGCGTCTTTATTGAATAAAGGGCTGATGCGGCTACCTTTAAGATCAAACCGTCGAATACAAATAAAGCCTAAATCCCTAATTACAAAGACCCGAAATAATATCGAGAATCTTTACAACGTACATGTATTCTAACCAATACTAACTAGCAAAGAGTACTACCTTAAAAGCGACTCTATCTGTTATGTCACAATGGTGACATAATAGAAAGATTAGTAAATATGAAGCACGAACACATATCCTAATATCCAATAATACAATTTTCCTACTATGTTGGCGTCGGAGAATAAACTTGAAGACACTTAGTTTCATCTTGTCATTAAGAGGTTCCTCCCATTTGACCAAGCAAAAGACAAGCCTCCAACTTAGAGCAAATGAGGGACACAAGGTACATAGACCGGCACAAAGCCTTCATACCCTACCATATAATAATAGGGTATTATTTGCGACATAATGTCACTTGGCATTATGGGTATGTGTATTATGCTGTTATTCTAAATATATAATTAAAATAAATTAACGGAAGGAAATAAAATTATGGGCCTAAACCAAGGACCAGGCCCAAATGTTATCATGCCAAACCCTAGAATAAAAGTTGTATCTTTGTGCCTCCCTCCCCACAAAGTCACTGTCGTCCCTCCATTGACGGCACACCGGCCGTCCCTAACAGGTGCTGGCTGTTGCGTCAACCTTCCATCCTTCCCATCCCACATCTTGTCTCGCCTCCGGTGGAAACAAGTTTGATACAATATGAGAGATGTTTGCCGATGGGTTTGAAACTGCTAACCTAAAAACGGTTTGAAGGTCTGATATAGGTCTATCAGATCCGTACTCACCGTTGCCACCTCGTCACTACCTATTGCCTCTACCTCCCACTGGCGACGCTCCACCTTTGGGACGATCAACTCCGTGTCTCCAGCCAAGTATGCTCCTCCCTGACGGTACCTCTGCGCAATCTAGACGGTGCAGCCAACAAACAACTCCCACTCCGGCTTGTTTTGAACTTTTTATAATTAGTCGATGAGAGGAGGAGGTGGAGTATCAAGCAAAGCAAATTGGCTGAAATGAAAGCTATGGTAGCAAATTGACACAAATGTGAAAGTTAGGATAACAAATTAACAATTATGCCTTTATATATAGCTATAGCTAACTAAACTTTAATTTCTTATAATAAATGCATGAGTAAATGGGTGGGTATTGAAATTACCCATGACATATGGGTGGGTAAATACACATACCCAACGGATTACCAAATGGGTATAAATGTCATCCTTAAACACTTTCAATATAGCGACATGGGTATTGAAATTGCTGGAAGACTACCAAAAGGAAAATATCTATTATCAGTGAGTAAGGGTTCAAGGAGATCAATGAAATGGAAGTTCCCACCTAAGGGAAGACTGAATTAATTGTCATTTCGGCCTCGAGTTTAGAGGGCTTATTATGACTGATTTTTGGATTGTGCAGCTCCCTTATTGTGATACACCAATAATCATTTTGTTTATTGAAGGAAGGTAAAAAACGGAAAGAGAATCGGTTCATCACCAGGAATTTACAAACTTTTTTGTTAATTTTGAGAAACTTCTCAACTTTTATTTATTTGGCCAATTACGTATAAGTCCACTTTGAGACATTTTTTTCCACATAGATCCACCCCAACATTTTTACCCACATAAGTCCACCCAAGTCTAAATAAAGTTTTTTATTAAGTATTAAAGTTCAACATAATTACAGACTGTCATCTAATATAAAAAATTAGATTTTCTCCTTTATATTTACAAGAATGCCACTAGTATAAAAAGTAAACAACCGCTCTCATTTCAGAACAGTGTCCGGTGAGATTTCCAGCGGACCTCCGGCGAGGTTTCCGGCCGACCTCCGGCGAAGTTTCCGGCCGACCTCCGACGATGACAAAAATTACTACTACCAGCTAAAAAAACTACTACCACCAGCTATAAAAGCTACTACCACCGCCTACAAAAGCTACTACAAAAGTTTACGGCTGACCTCCGGCGAGATTTCCAACCGACCTCCGGTGAGGTTTCTGGCCGACCTCCGACGATGACAAAAATTACTACTACAAGCTAAAAAAGCTACTACCATCAGCTACAAAAGCTACTACTGTGAGGTTTCTGATGAAAACAAAAGCTACTACCACCAGCCACAAAAACTACTACCGCAAGCTACAAAAGCTACTACCACCGCCTACAAAAGCTACTACTGTGAGGTTTTCGACGAACACAAAAGCTACTACCACCAGCGACAAAAGCTACTACCACCAGCTACAAAAGCTACTACCACCAGCTACAAAAGCTACTACCACCGCCTACAAAAGCTACTACCACCGCCTACAAAAGCTACTACTGTGAGGTTTTCGATGAACACAAAAGCTACTACCACCAGCCACAAAAACTACTACCACCGCCTACAAAAGCTACTACTGTGAGGTTTCCGACGAACACAAAAACTACTACCACCAGCCACAAAAGCTACTACCACCGCCTATAAAAGCTACTACCACAGCCTACAAAAGCTACTACTGTGAGGTTTTCGACGAACATAAAAAATACTACCACCAGCCACAAAAGCTACTACCACCATCTACAAAAACTATTACCACCGCCTACAAAAGCTACTACGTCCATTGATTCATCAAATTCCACAACTAAATTAGCAGTCAGTGATGCGTGATCAAGATTGAACAAGAATAGAAATGAATCGGAATACTCACAAAACCATAGCCCTTGGATCGGCCGGTGTCCTTGTCAGAAATGACAACCGCCTCAAGGCGGTGGATCCTCGATAGATCTGCACCTCACCGACGAATCACCTTCGTCGTCACCGTCTCGAACTCATAGGAGAAGGTGCGGAGAAGAAGATGACGAGGCTGATCGGAGAAGGTGCGGCCAGTGATGACGGGGATGATCAGAGGATCGGAAAAGGTAGAGGAAGGTCCACACATACTGGGGAGATCTACTAAGGCGCATAAATCTTTGCTTCCAACGGCGGCGGGCGCTGAACAAGTGGTGGATGACGTCGTCGGAGTTGGTTGGACCTTGTAGATCCGGCTGCGCGTTGAGGAGATGCAGTCGAGGTCGAAGCGGAGGTCGTCGAGGAGTCATCGACGGTGGATCCAGATGTCATCGTCAAGGCGACGACATCGTCAGAGCCGGAGATGCAATCAAGGCTGAGTCGGAAGTAGCGCCGAGGCGGCGGCGGCTTCGCCATGGCAGTGGGTTCGCGAGAGAGAGAGAGAGAGAGAGAGAGAGAGAGAGAGAGAGAGAGAGAGAGAGAGAGAGAGAGAGAGAGAGAGAGAGAGAGAGAGAGAGAGAGAGAGAGAGAGAGAGAGAGAGAGAGAGAGAGAGAGAGAGAGAGAGAGAGAGAGAATTGGTGTAAATGAGAGGAGGGCATTTTAGGTACATCGTAAAAGTAAAATAACAGATTTAGCCTTAAAAGTGGACTTATATGAGTAAAACTGTTATGGTGGACTTATGTAGGAGAAAATGTTCAAAATGTGACTTATATGAAATTTTCTATTATTTATTTATTTTTTATTATTTAATATCGTTAATAATAATAATAATAATAATTTATTATTATTATTATTATTATTATTATTATTATTATTATTTTCTGAAAATGGGTGCTCATTAGTGCCATAAAAATGTTATAAGAGAAGTTTTTCAAATAGCTAGATAAGCTCTGGTGGTGTCATGTCAAATCAAGACTCATGATATGGTTTTTCAAAGGTTTTTTTTGTTGAAACAAAAAGATTTGTAGTTTCAGGGAGAATTCTGGAATGTACGCAGTGCTCCTAGTACTGCGGCTGTCTGAAGCACGTGTTAAGCAGCGGCTGGAGAAGCTGCTGTATCCCAAAAGCGTGTGATGTGCATGACTCTCGATAATTCTCCATCCGCGATCGACGATATGGAGGTGGGTAAGTTCCAGAATGAACAGTGAAGAGGTGTGTTGAAGAAGCTTTGCATCGGGTAATACCCGATCCAAGGACTAAAATTTCGCCGATCGTGGAAATTTTGACGGTCCAAAAAACGGATATTTCGATGAAAATTTTGAGGAAATATCGATTGCAGAAAAAAATGAGAAAATTGACGGAAATTAGTAGAAAAACATGGAAATTTTAAATGAAACTTTGAGAGATGTTTGTTATCTCAATTATCTATTATAATTGACAAAAAAATCTTGAATAAACATTAATCATAGATAACTAGATAGAAGTGCATTAGTAATTAATTTGAATAATAAACTAAATTACAAAAATATTTAATAATATAGACTAACCACTTACTAAAACATCGGAGCATGAAATCAATGCATGAACAAAATGAGGAAGAAGCAGGAGAAAGAACTCAATGAAGAGTGTAGTGAAATATAGAAGAAGGAAATAGCTGACGAGAAAGATTAAAAGTTGGCTGTTATATAGGAAATATCTTTGAAAGGTGGTTGCAAATTAGTTGCGGTAGAAGAAAGAATATATACAATAAAGATGTAAAGATAGTCAAAGACGAATGAGTAGTAGAGTCGGCTAAGGTGCTAAGTCTTGTATTTTCATCATCAAGGTTCGAGACCCGGAGAGAGCAACTTTTGTCATTTCCATCCAAATTCAACCAACCCACGTTGGTGACCTTTGGAACTTTGCAGATACAAGCCAAGTGGGGCTGTGGGGGACAAAGAGTCAAAGACAAACTGACAATTGGAGCATCTAAAGAGAAAAGGCAGCTTCTGCATGGGGACCGACAGAGATTCATAAGGATCTCTGACCGATAGAGACAAAGCCACGTGAAGGAGGTGCGCATTTGTTGGGCCGACAGATAAAAAAAAGCACGTGATCTGAGATTTCTGTGAAATTTCCAAAATATCGCGAAATATTGCGATATTTCGGCATATTCTACGAGAATGAAGGGGGAAGTGAAAGATATATCGCGATCATTAAAAAACGAAAATATCGGCGATATTTCGCCAATATTATCGATTTTTTAGACCTTGACCCGATCATGGGTATATTTGTGAGACGGGGGTATATTTGCGAGGCGAGAGGTAGACCGAAATCAGGAAATTCGATTCAGCAACGACGGAGCTGTAGTTGTGGATTCGGCGAGAGATGTGTTGAAGAACTGCTTTGAGGAATTGGGTAACGAGATGACACAGTTGGCAGTAGCTCACCTTCACTCAACATAAAGATTAACATCGAGGTGAGTGGGGGACAAGGCGAGGCAAGGAGGAGTCAGGTGAGGCGAGGCGAGGAGGAGGTGGGCGAGGCGAGGAGGAGGCGGGCGCCGAGGGTAGGAGGAGGCGGGCGGTGAGGTTAGGTGGTGGAAGAGTTCAAGGAGGATAGGCCGAGGCGAGGTAGGCGATGGAGGAGTTCAAGGAGGCGGTTTGGCTAGAATGGGATTTCCGATTTCAAGCATCATCGATTGCCATGACTATGAGTTGAGATTGAAAGAGTGAAAGACTACGTACATAACAGTCTGATTAGGGTTCAAAAATGTAAGGTTGAGATCAAAACATCTAAAAACCAAACGATGAGAGACGGATCAATTACATATAAGAGTACTGGCTGCTATACGTCGTCTCTGACTCCGTTTGCCGATCTACGAAAGCTGCCCAAACGGATGTCGA
Source organism: Fragaria x ananassa (assembly GCA_034370585.1). NCBI lineage: Eukaryota > Viridiplantae > Streptophyta > Magnoliopsida > Rosales > Rosaceae > Fragaria > Fragaria x ananassa. The sequence goes on along the minus strand of CP139769.1, from coordinate 15,451,938 downwards.
CCCTACATGAAAACGTCGCCGTCACACAGGCCGGATCGATCCCCAGAAAAACCAGACGACCAGAGAAGCAGAGAGAGGAAATTACAAGAACCCTAACTCAGTTTCTCGCACTTCCTCACTACCTCTGAGGATTAAGGGTTATACGAAAGAAACCAAGTACCCCTGCTCTCCACGTCCACGCGAGACACGATAGTCTATAAACATTCATAGTGACATGGTCCTTTTGGGAAGCATGTCTATAGATGCCATACAGTCTTTTGCGGAGTGGAAAACAAATTCCGTTTTCTATATTTTGTATTTTGGGTGCTAGGAAGCTAATTGGATATGAATTAGGAACCCATCAGAATTTCACAGGTTGTGAAGTATGATATCAACAAATGAGGTTGGCGTGCGATTGTATTTTGATAGGAAAAATGATGACTGATGCCTTTCTTCGTGTTATGCATTCTCAAACAAGAGTGGCAGTGCAGCTTTCATCAGAAAGTTGGGATTAGGTACTAAGTTTATTTACTGTATTATTTTTCGCTTCGTTTTTTTGCCTCTCTAAAGACTAGACTTCTGCCATATTGCAGCTTCTTTCAACAGCAACTTTTCTTGGGGCATTATTATGCTTTTGTGCCTTTTGCAGCAAGAACATGTATGGTTTCCTTGCTCTTTTTGCAGTTGGGCAACTACTTCTCTTTGCAACTATGGTACACATCTAATCTATTAATTCCACTTACTTGGCTGCTGGCTTGTTCGATTCATCTATTTTTCAGATTTCTCATACGGTTTAAATCTGAAAATAGCTAGTTACCATTAACAGTTTAATACACTGAGCTTAGCAGGAAATGACATATGTCGAATATTTATTCTTGCAATTTTTTTATGTTTCCCTCCGCAGGGTCCTATAAATTTCGTTTGTCTCCATTGTGTTAAACCTAGTTTGAGGCCACTATCTATGGCCATTTCGACTGTTACAATTCACATATTTGGAGATGTGCCTTCCTCACTTGTTGTTGGAGTTGTCCAGGTCTGAATTATTTAAATATAATCTGTCATTGCGTCCATGTCTTACAATTGGTGAAGCTGGTATTCTGTTGAGATTCCAGTTGACATAGGAGAAGTGTGTGCGTTGTTAATGCTCAATCATAGAAAGCAATCGTGAGTTAGTTTCATATTCTAGTCAAGTGTGTTTGGTTTCTTAGAGTTGGTTTTGACTGTGCAGGATCACATGAAGAATTTCTTATTCTAACATCCATTTTAATTCCAGCAGCGGGCATATGGTTTACAGGTAACTTTTTGTTAGTTACTCTGTTACGTTTCTTGCTTTCTTTTCCTTGCCTTAGAGGATTATGATGATCAGCATCTCCAAGTTTAATGAAGTTAACATTTTCGGACCCTAAACCCTGTTCATAATTACCTTTGAAGTTTTTGTTTTCACTATTGCAGGAATTTTCTTGGACAGCGCGGATAGATCTGAAGAAGAAAGTGACGATGAAGAAAGTGATGATGAGATAACAACTGAAACACCGTCGCTTGAAGAGAAGAAGACGGAAACAACTGAATCTGCAGCTGAACCTGTCACATATTCAACTGGTGTGTAGTACGTCCTTTTAATTCATGTAAATATGGTCCCTTTTGCAATCTTTTTTTTTTTTTTTTTATTCCTGTAAATATTAGAATCATTTTCTCTGTAGAAAAGGATAAAGTATCTATAGTAGTACCTAACTTGTATGTTTTATGCATATCCTCAAAGAACATCCCGAATAATAATAGGTCTCCAGTCTAACCTGTACTCGTCTTCCAAAAAAAAAAATGTCCAGTACTCATCAATCTCACTGTAACTAGCTGAGTTCAGCTAGCCTATTAGCCATATCATTCGCTTCTCACTGTAAAAGAGTTTGCATACCTGTTGCAATCTTCTACATCTCTGCCTACGTCATATAAATCTTGATCCCCTAGCAGGGCGTTCACAAGTACTGCAGTCAGTCTGACTCCACCTCCAACTCCTCCCATCCTTGGTGAATAGCTACTAACAGGCCGGCACGAACATATTCCACCACAGCCTGAAGAGCAGTTTGAATGAAAGGTTGAGACTTGAGACCTAGCAACGCAGCCTTTTACATTTCATCCCGGACAACCACCATGGTACCCACCACAGCCTTCCTCATACTGAATGCTGCCATCTCAGGCGCCCACACTAGGTAGGCTTTCTCATGTTCAGCGGAACAAAACAGCCACCCTTCCATACTAAGTTGTTCCTCTCGCTCCAGATCACTCATAGGGAGAGAAAAAAGAATTCGAGTTGTTTTCCTTGTAAAGATTCAAACATAGCATGAAGCCAATCCGAGACACTCAAAGCTGGATGTTACTGTCGGGTTCAAACTCGTAGGGACAAGCTTCCAAAACATGCAGCGCGTCCTCCCTCTCCACTTCACACATAAGGAACACATCACTGTGGGAAGAGACACCCTTTTCTTTGTGAAGGCAACTTCTGTAGGCACCACATTATTTTTCCATCAAGCACCAAGTAAACATGTGCACCTTCGGGGGTATGTCAAGCTAGCCTCCCACAACTTCCAGAAGTTAGTGCCGCCACTAGAAGAGCCAGCAGATGATGAAGCCTGTGTCTCCAACTTTCAAATAGCACAACCAACTTGATATAACCTGACTTAACACCATACACACCCTTCTTGTCAAAATGCCACATGATTCTGTCTTCTCCACCCACCAAACTTGGGGGAATTCTTGCAATAGTTTCAACCTGTGCCACAGTAAACAACTCCCTCAGAAGCCTTATATTCCACATCCCACACTCGGCGTCCATAAGCCCGGCCACTCTCATATTTGCAGTACCCTGCATGGGAGGGGAGAATGGCTATATGTTAGGGGGAGCCACGGATCATCCCAGATTGACAAGTTCTCCACACTCCCCACAATAAACCTGAAGCCTTTGTCAAGCAGCTCTTTACCCTTAATAATGCTTCTCCAGGTAAATGAAGACCCCTTTCTCAACTCAGCCTGCAAGAAGTTGAGTGTGACTGGAAAATAATGCGCTTTTAAACCACAGGCAGTTAGAGGGTGAGGCTGCCTTAACAGTTGCCAGCCACCCTTGTTTTACAAGTAGGGCTTATTGAAAACTTCCATATCTCTGGACCCTAAACCTCCTTCCTACTATGGCACACAATGTTTCCCACTCAATCCCATGACATACAGTATGATATTCTTTGGTGTTACAAGAGTTGATCATCTTTAAGCTTAATCTTTCAGCGGTTAAAATTGAAAACCATGTCATTTCACCCTGAATTCAGTATGATTGACAACCCGTTGCCAAATTTACACCTCTCAATCCCTTTGTTATTTATCAGTCATCACCACCACTAGACACTAGCACCCCTGACATTCCCATTAGTCTTGTGAGTCTTGTCTATAGTTCTGACCCCTGACAGCAAACGAATAATAAGAATGATGAAAAACGGTCTCAACCGAAATATATCAAAGCAATATGAGTTGCTCAAACCCCAAATACAATCCATTTCTTCGTACATTAAAGTGACAGACATGACTTTCTTCTTCAACACCCACCCATACATACAATTAGTAATGCAAAACAGTGATTCATGCATTAGTTCGTTACTGAAACAAAATTCTTTATTTAATTACAATCATGTGACCTAATACTGAAGACACCAGGGGTCCAGGGAATTATTTTAGCTCAACGGAGGAAAAAATTGGAATCGATGAACATTCATATAAATAACATGACTGCTCAGTGTGCTCACCAAAGGAAAATCTCTAATGGATCAAAGAGACTATGAACAATAACACCTGAATCTAAAAAAGGGATAGTTCTCCAGCAGGAATGGATCTCTTGACGAGTTTAGCCCATGATTCGTTGGTTTCGGTTATGACCTTAAGTGCATACTCCTGTAAATGAAAGGAATGAGTTATAGGAGTTGATAGAAAGCACTTACATACCCCCCCCCCCCCCCCTAACCATATTTACTATTTGCAGTAGTGGCATTATAAAATTATTAAGTTGAGGAGAGCTAGTACAGAAGGATAGCAATGAAGTGAGGCAGATCAGGTAGAACAACTGGTGGTTCATGTATAATACATAGTTGCATAATATGTGCAGGAATGGAAAGCTTCCATTTCACATAAGAACAGCAACATAGCAACAAAAGATAAGAAATCAGAGCTTCTAATCAGATGTCCCATTGAGGCCATTTCTCCTTAAATAATGTATCAAGTTTCAACTGCCACAAAGCAGAATTGTCTTTGAGGTATAAATATCTGGAAACCTTGTGTACAGATGAGAGAAAATATAGGAGGTTAAATAATGTATCAAATTTCAATTGCCTTAATGGGGAAATGTGTTTGAGGTATGAATATCTGGAAACCTTGTGTACAGATGAGAGCAACGGTATGAGGTTAAATAACATATCAAGTTTCAACTGCCTTAATGGAATAACGGGGAATTGTGTTTGAGGTACATATATCTGGCACCTCGTGTAGAGATGAGAGCAAAGATATGAGTAGCTCTCTTGTTCCCCTAACCCTTTCCCCCACCATACACTTTTCAAATCTAGAAGCACTCATGTCCAATGAGAATTTAAAAAAATAAAATAAAATAAAATCGTCATGACATGCATTATGCATTTATTTCTGCACAATGGCACTTGATAGTCACACACCATAACCCTCTTCCTCAAGATAACCCAAAGATCAAATCTAACTTCGCCAAATGCTCCGAGTCACCGTTATGTATAACGCAACAAATTTATATTAAATGAGCTACACAAAATAAGTAATTTCTTAATATTGAACACAAAATAATGGTACGTCTCCTTGCAACATCTCCTTGCATTTTTCAAGGATGGAATTTACTAGCTACTAGGCTATAGGATTGGCAGCTTCTCGTTAGATTATATTATTATAACAAAATAAAAAATGACAAAAATAAAGAATAAGAGAAAGCAATTTGATGATAAAACCCCAAGGAAACATAGAAATAGAAAAATGTCAAGTAAAGTTACCTTGTTGGCTGGCTTGTTTCCAAGACCAAACTTATTAGCAGGCTTTCCATCAGGAATCTTGTAGTCTCTAAACCAGTTTCTTATTGCAGTAAGAGTCCCCTGGAAAACCCCACTGTTAGGCCACACAGGTTTTGGCATCATTGACAGCGATTAATTATTTGTCATTTCAACCTCTTTTACATCTATAAAGACTACAACATCAACTAGCAATAATTTTTTAGTGCAAATACAAATGCGCACTGTGGCTAAAGGAGAATCATATATGAATGCTCTATTACAGAGGAATGCAGTCTTTAGTTGTGCAACTGCTACAAGAATTCTGTTTCATTTTCAAATGAGCATTTTCTTAAGTGGCACATGCCAGATTCAGTACAAACCTTTCTACCTAGTCTATCTAGTTTATGACAGAAAGTAATAGTGAGTGAATAGTAATGCATATGGAAAACATTGACTCAGTTCAAAAGAGAGGGAAGACACAACCCATTCACTTACATTAACCATTTAATGAGACAACAAAGATATAACAATCTCAAAGTAATTAGAATCCCAATCGTAAACATTGACTCAGCTCAAAAGAGATGGTATACATAGTCCATTTCATATACAGCGGAAGCAGATTCAGAGGCTGAAGTACTAACCATGTAATGGAACAAGATAGAAATTAAATTCCCAAAGTACCATAAAATGAAGTTATGCACATCAATCAAAATATCTCTGGTTGGTTGTGCATGCGAAATTAGGGAAACAAAAAATACAATCGATTACATAGCAGCCCCTGGATTTACTGAAAACATGTAAATAATAAACACACACATACCGGGAAATGCTTCTCGACGTCATCAATATCATTAACAAGAGAAGCTTTTGGATCATCCAATGAAATTGCCACAATTTTCCAGTCAAGTTCCCCTTCATCAATCATGGCTAAAGCAGCCAAGGGTTTGACTTTGAGAATCTCGCCAACCTTTCTCCGAGTTTCCCCGATCTCAACAACATCAACTACAAAGTTGTAGCAAAAATGAAAGGCTTTACTTTACTTTTCTACAATGACACATGGACAAAAGAGAATAGAGAAGTAAACATGCCTGGATCGTTATCACCAAATGCTCCGTCCACTTCAGAGTTGGCAAGGGATGGGTCTTCCCATGTTTGTGGAAGCAATCCATAATTCCAATTTATATTGTAGCTAACAAAGATTTCGTAAAACAATCAATCAATATGAGATAACTTTTATTGATGGGAGAACATAAGAGAGAGGAAATCAATCTCACGGGTAGTAACGAAGTTTGCCTTTCTTTGTATCCTGCTTGATGGGAGTGTTTGGCTCATCAGTAGCCACCTCCATCTTTGCACTTGATTCTTTCGGAATTTCAACAACAAAGTTGAATGCACCATCCCCGGTGCGCAGAGGTATGTCATGCCAAGGTGATACCTAGACCATCAACCAACCCCTCTGATTTGAGTCCACACAATCACAGTGAATCGAATCAAAGAGATCGGAATGGAGTTACCTTTTGGCCGGAGCGGTCAACGAAGAAGACACGGTAGTCAAGGGTTTCGGGGAGGCCTTCCTCCTTGACCTGGACCTCGGGGTTGTAGATAGCGCGGCAAGTCAAGGACCGCCGAGACAATGACGGCGCCGCTCCTCCTCTTTTGGTGAAGCACAGACTGTTCCTGTACGGCCTCTGCTTCGCCAAGAACGACGTCGTCTTCGACAGCAAGCACGAGCTGTTCGAGACGGCGAGCACTCTCACGGTGGCCATGGCTTTTGCTTGGCGTTGCTTTAGAGAGAGAGAGAGAGTAGGAGGCTCTGTGGGAGTGTGTGATTCGGAAGAGTAGGAGGCTCCGGATCGCTCTTTGACTGCTCTGTTCAGCCACAGAAACACGTGGGCGTAGCTGATTGGATGTACCGAGACACCATAAAGGACGAAAAATGATAAAATTGGGCCGGGTGGTCCATATTTTATTTCAACCCGGCCCGCCTCTCACTGCTTCGCTGCTTCCTATGTGTGTCTCGGCGTTACTAAATTTTCTGAGAATCCAAACAAACGGCGGGAAGAAGAGTCAGAAATGAAGGTGAGAGTGGTGTATAGGAAAGTGCGTGATTACATACGATATGATCTGAAAGAGATAGCATTTCCGTCGTCGCTGCCGGACCCTCCTCATATCAAGAAGCGCCGCAAGCTCACCTGGCATGAGCGCTTCCTGGTACGCCTTTCTTTCATTCTCATTGGGTTTGGGTGCACTACAAAAACTTATGGGGTGTTTTAAAGGAAATTAATGGGTTTCTTATTGGAATTATATATGTGCTCCTTCAAAAGAGACTCATAAAATTGCTATTGAACAAACATGCGTTTTAGTTTCTGCATTTTTTTTTTCAAAATTCTTCATAACACAAGCATGATTGCAATCCAAGAATAGAGCATCCTTGATAAGCTTTGACGCTGTGTGTAATCAAGAGAAGTTGTGAGTTTTTAATGGCAAATTGAGCTACACCATCAGTCTGTTGATGAACATGGAGAACTGAGATTAAGTAGCCATTTGGTATCATCAATTATATGATAGAGAAGAAACATGATTACCCACTATTTTAACCCCTTCTACTACTAGGAGGCACTCACTTTCAAAGATCACTTTTGTAAACTCAACTCTGTGGCAAAATCCATAGTATCATGCAAATCAACTCCACCAGTTTTGAGGTGGATGGGATAGAAAGACTGGGACAAATTATGATCCCTTAGCAAGTTAGCAGTTATCACAACACCCAAACCTCCCAAGTGTTCTGCTTCCAAAATGCCCATCCACTTTCATTTTGTATAGCCAAGTTTTCACCCAACAAGCACTATTAGGAGCATGACCAGTTGTAGGGAACCTTTTTTTTTGGTAAGTTCTTGGAGGGTGTTTCCGCTGGTGTCGTCACAAAAGCGAGACAGCGGATACCAGTCCCCAATTTAGTGGAATTATCTGCTATTCGTGTTCCTTCTTTTTTCTTTTTCTTTTTACTTGTATTTCCTTTGGCCTACTCTGATATTAATTTGAAGATATGGGGCAACTGTAGAAAATTTAAGGTTCTGTGGGCTTAAGTGGATTTTGGAGCCAACCAACTGTGCTGGTGAAATGCTTGCAATAACTTGTTTTTCTTTCTCCTAGGTTTAAATGTGGCTTTGTTTACTTTTCGTTTGAATATGCATTGTTTTAATTTTGGAATATATACACTTGGTGTCGAGTGTTGACCAGTGTGGTTATATACCTTGTTGCATTGGCCTTCAGGTGTTGAAGGAGGCTTCTAGGCTTTATTGTGCCAGCTGGGTGCGGGACATTGGTCCTGAACTGCGACCTAATGATTATAAGAAGTATGAAGAAAATGAGAATGAACCTAGTGGATCAAAGAGCATAACTAAAGACAAAGAACCCTCAACACTAGAAGATCTTGGTAAGTAATATCAACATATGGCACTGTTTTGAACAATGTCATAAGATTATACTTGATGGCTTAAAAGCTTCAGATATTACCTACATTAGTTTCTCCTTGTTTTATTTTTCTCTGATCTACTTGCTTCTATCATGCCTGCATTCATATCATTAGTGATGCCTAAGATGTCTCATTTGCCATTTTGTTATTGATTTGAGCCAAATGATTGTCATGGAGTTGATAGACTCAAGTTAGCACAAGTATTAATCGTTTAAATCTCCTTCTCCATCAGTCTAGCTGTCAAATATGTACTTGTGCCAATTCTGCTTACAAGTACTCAAGCACAATATATTAGAAACATACTGTTGATACTTTAAGCAGTCAGAGTGGATTGTATATCCAAGCAACTTCAAATCATTTCTGTTTCTGTTTGCCTCCCCCTGATTGAACAAGAGAGAAAAAAAAATGGAGGATGATGTAAACTAGCACGGCCAACAGATACCGCAAGAATGAAGACATAAATGGACAGTTGCTTATGTTGTAGTCCAGTTCTATTTGGCTGGAACTTTTTGTATATGGACTTTACTGTAATATGTCATCGCCTTATCTGTATTATAAATCATATTTTGGGGTTCTGTGCTGCAAACTACTCTTTTGTTAAAAAATAAAAATAAAAAATAAAAAAATTGTTGGCTTTTCTGTTTGATATTGTTTGTATATATACAGTTCCTATCCAGGGCCATATAGATAGGAACTGTGTGTGTGTGTATGTGTGTGTGTGTATATATATATATATATATATATATATATATATATATATATATATGGCCCTGCATGTTTACTCCCCTCTCCTCAACATAAGATTTGTCAGTTGTTTGTATAATTGTATATAATCATTGAACTTTGTTTAGTCAAATGGTTTTGTTATCTGACATATGTTTTTATGTTTATCTGGAATTAAATCAACAGCTGTGGCTGCTCGAGGAGGGATGGAGACATTAAAGCCTGCTCTGCAACGGATCTACATGACAAGAGCTTCTGCATATAGGGACGCTCTTAAAAGTTTTATCCATGGGTACCAAGAAGGCATTCAGCAGGTTGTGGAGAAAAAGGAAGAGTCTAAATCCGACAAGGCAGGTGATATACCAAAATAAATCTACTTGACATCTTTTCAATAGGCTGTAAGGTTCTTTAGCATACCAACTTTCCGCACAAGTTGTTGGCGGCTTGGGTCGGTTACTGCACAAGTTCTTGAGCTTCAATGTATCATGTTTTTTCTTTCTGGAACATCTATCATGATAGTTCATTTGAGAAATCTGTGAATATAATGGAATGTACGTCAGTTTCGTAGACTACACAAGTGCTGGGAGTTATGGAGAAGAAAAAGAAAATTATTAATATGTGAACATATTGGAATATACTCGAGTGTCGTAGACTATATAAGTGCTGGGAATTATGGAGAAGAACAAGAAGATTATTGAGGGAAAAAAATTGGGTATAAGATCCACCGCAAAGGGTGGGTCGCCTTAACCGGATGTGTGGTAACAGGTTAAGTCCGAAGACTGTTCCCGTCCCTGTCAGGGGAGATGCCAACCATCTCTCCTTTCTACGAACACAAGCCATGACTTGTGCGTACCTATATAAATAAAGATGGACAGCCACCATTCCTATTCGATGTGGGATACATTATGAAAGTATAAGATTAAAGGCTACTTCATTCGATGTTTTTATTTTCCTTTTTTGACAACTCAAAACAAAGCATTCGAGTTTACTACAAACTGATTTAGAGGTCATATCTCTTTCAAGGAAAGTGAACACTTGTTCTATTTAACTACGATATTCCATTCATTATAATCTTGATTTGGAATTTGATATGACGAAATACCTCTGATACAATCACCCAAGTTATTTATTTCAGTTCATATTAATAGCTTAAATTTTAAAGCTAAGAACTACGGAAGTTATAAGTTACAACACCCGTGCGTCCCTTACCCTAAGAACTATGGAAGTTTGAGATCACCGGTTACAAGCACCCAGAGGAAGAGACAGAAGCGAACATAAGTATTTTCTTCCCACAATTGTCAAGCAATACACAACCTAAACAATTGGCAAGTTGTAAGTTTTGGTGTAACCACCGCCGAACGTGTGATGTACGCTCATGAGCGTATGTTTTACTGAACAATGTGTTTGAGTTTTTCAATCAATATTAAGTGAGGATAAAGTTTTAGAAAGATTCTCTAATATATTTTTATTTTTTATTTTTTTTTCAAATAAAGTACATTTTATTCAAATACTAACCGGTAAGTTATAAACTATCTAGTTTACAAATATTATCGGAATAACCTAAGACGTAAGGATAAAACTATATATTTTTAAGATGAAAGATAAAACTAATTGAATATAAAAAGAATTAAAGAGTCGAAAATATATTTTAAACCGATAAACATAAAACCTTGAGTACAGTAAATTGTTTTTCGAAAATAAATACAAGTTTTGTTTTGGGTCAACCAATTGATAAACCGTCAGCAATTGGCTTTGGGTTTGAAATTTGGGGATCCTGATGGTTTCTTCAGAGATAGAAATAGTTTCCTCGTCGTCTTCCGACTCAAAACCCCTCCATCAAATCCAAAACCCTCCCGCCGTCGCCGTCGAGGTCCCTATCTTCGACGTCTACTCCGCCTCTGCTTACGGCGATTTCCAGAAACTCCGCAAGTTCGTCGAGGAAGACGGCGCCTCTCTCTCTCCAGTCCTGACGCCAATGGCAACTACGCTCTCCATTGGGCTGCCCTCAACAACTTCCCTGATCTCGCCCACTACATCATTCAGGTACTCTCGAATTCGTTTCGAAACCTTGATTTATTAAACTATATTAGTTAGATTTAAGTGTTTGCTTGTTTTTGTTGTTAAAAGCATGGCGGTGATGTCAATGCCACTGAGAATATACAGCAGACTGCATTGCATTGGGCAGCCGTGCAGGGTGCAATCGCAGCCGCCGATGTGCTCCTGCAGAATGGAGCTCGGGTTGAGGCTGCTGATGTCAATGGCTACCGGGTAAAACACTTTCATTTACTTTCTATTCTGTTGGTTATTTACTTCGAGGTGTTTCTTGTTTGCTATTTGGTCATGTGTTATGGTTGGTGTTACTATTCGCTTTTCAATTTTTGATCATTTTGTGATACTTCCTCTTTTCGTCACATGTTTTCCTTTCTTTTCTGTAACAAACACTGCAAAAAGAAGAACGGAGTCATCATGAATATTTCGTGCAAAACTATTCAAAATGGAAAATAACTGCGCCATCAACTTTACCCTTCTTCTTGCCCGTGGTCTTTACTCTCCTGTCATCAGTTATAATAGAATTTCTGTAGAAAAGCTAGATCGTATGCTAAGCTAGAGAATGTGAATAACCAAGAATGTCAGAGAAGAACGAACCAAATTAGACAATCACAAGTATGCTTTTAGTAACAAAAATTTCAGATTATAATTGTCTTATTGGTTAGTGGTGATCAGTATGGATTTTTTTTTTCTGCGGTTCAATAAAAATTACCTTAGTGATGATTACATATTTTTGATATATATTTTCTTTTGGTTTTAAATTTTACTGGTTGATGTTCAGATTAGTTGAAGAATCATAGTCTATAATGTCTTTCATGCAAGGACATTGCACTAATTGTTTTCTGTTTCATTACATGTTTATTTACTGCAGGCAGTTCATGTTGCTGCTCAGTATGGGCAAACATCTTTCTTGAACCACATCGTCGCAAAGTATCATGCTGATTTTGATGCACCTGATAATGAGGGCAGGAGTCCTCTTCATTGGTATGTTAAGAAGCTATTAATGGTCTCTTACTGACATAGTTTACATATAAATAGATATATTGTGGATACAGGTTGTTTAATCTTTGATTTCTCAGTGTACACCTGTGCTCTAGTGAGTTAATTTATTTGGTGGCACATTTCTGTACATGGATGCAATCACTGAATGCATAGTTGTAGTTATTGTCTTATAGAAGATGATTGATTACTTATATACTTTGTATGATGAAGAAATTTTCTTCATATCTTTCTTATAATATGTGGTTGGATTGTTTATTGGCAAGTGTTAGTTATAATTGTAACGGTGGCATATTCACATAACAGGGCTGCATATAAGGGATTTGCCGATACAGTCAGGTTGCTTCTTTTTAGAGATGCAAGCCAAGGCAGGCAAGATAAAGAAGGTATACCAAAATGTGCATTTTGGTTTCTATGTAAATATGCTGTAATATTACTTGTACCTTGTCAAAATGTATATAAAGTTTGTAGTACACTTGTTGGCTTTTGGATAGGTTATATCAACCGAAATATGAAAATTGTTCTTGCTTCACTTCTGTTTTCATGAGAGTCTGAGATAATTGTTTTCTACACAAAAAAAAGGAAAAAAAGAAAAAGATTTGCAATAGGTTTTACTGGCTTGGCTATGCACAACAGTTTAACTTAATTTCTAATATAGGAATGCAGTTAAGCATCTTAAGTAATTGGTAGTCTGCAAAAATTTAATGCAAGACAATGGGGATGGTGAAGCTTCTAGGTAATCTGGTAAAAACAAGACAAACGGTTATGCTGAGTTGGACACTCCAGCTCCTTGTGTGGCTCTTCTAAGTGAAAAGCACAAATTTGTTGGTGCGAAAAAGAAGGGTATCGGTAGGGGGAGGATTGTGTATGATGGTTGTCATTGTGGAAAGCAAGATGGTTTTACCGGGATGTGAGGGTGCAGGACTTAGCCTGATAGAGAGGGTTGAATTTTGTACTTCGATATAAGCTTTAGTTTCTGCAGTGATTGTTTTCTGATATTTGTTCAAATTTGTTGTTGTTTAGTTGCTTACAGTTCTGAGATGTTTGTTTAGGCTTGCTCATTTAATTATGTATCCCAATATTAGTGGCTTTGTTATCCTCTGGGATGTACCTCTCACTCTCTCTTAATGAATTTCTTTTTCCCATATAACAATAAGATAGGCTGGTAAATAGTATTGTACTATTGACATCTGGAATCATATCTCACCTTCCCCTAGATTGCAGTGGCTATAACTAAGATTTGGGATGGGGTGGATCAAGTTGGAGCCTACCTACATATCGTACCTACATTTTTGGGTTTAAAATCTTTCTAACTGAATCTGGATAGAGGTGTGCTCAGATACACTTGATTCATACTGTTTAGTTTGCGGTCGTGTCGATTGGTTTTAAACAGTTTGTTCACGAGCCAAATTTGTATTTTACTTTCACGTCCTAGTTGACCATTGCTTTTACAGGAGCCCTCGCCATTCCTTCTAACTATGCATCAGTTAAATCATTTCTTTGATATACCAGAAAAAGTCAGATCTTATCTCTACTTTGTGGTTGTTTGCTAGTTCTAGGCCTTGTTTTTTGATGAGTTTTGTAACCTATGCTATTAGGTTGTACCCCTTTGCACTGGGCTGCTTTAAAAGGAAATTTGTAGGTTTGCACTGTGCTTGTTCATGCCGGCACAAAGCAGGAGTTAATGGTGAAAGACAATGCTGGTTTCACTCCTGTTCAGATTGCATCTGATAAAGGTCATCAGCGTGTCGCTCTTTTCCTTGTACGTAATTCTGGATTGATACTGCCCAGTAGGTTGCTCATAACCAAATCTAATCAAGACTTCAAAAGAAGATATTCTATCAGAATGTTTTTCACTTCTGTAGTATGAGGTTGTATTTTGGGAAAAGAGATTTTGGTATATCAAGTTGTGTTTTTGCAAAGGTTGCATAAAGTAAAACTTAATGGTTCTCACTTTTCCATATGGGATTTTATATTTTCTTTTCTTTGCTGAGATCTTTCAGTTTGGTTTATTTTCTATAAGCTTAAGGAAGTGTGAATTTTCATCTTGTTTCAACCATTTAGCATATGCCTGACCAAATTCACGATTTCTGTATATGTAGAGTTATAACAGCAGTATATAATTATTTTGTAATTCCATTTCCTCTTTCTGCTTGAGAAAATACACGTCTCTAATGATGTCTAGTCTTCTACAGTGGAGTAGGAATACAAACTTCGAAGATATTTCACTTGTGGCTTTTATCTTTGAAAGGGAAACTTGTATTCTTATGAATTTTAGTTGAAAATTGATTCATAGGAATATTCGAGAATACTTAAATCATATAAGAGCTTTTTGAGTGAAGCAAACTAATTTCCTTGAAACATAGAAGTCGAGATAATGGCGGATAATGGTTGTAACTGATTGTTGGTAATACCCTAATCTTAGGTAGTGCTAGAGGTTTATTTTGGTGAATAGAAAGTTAAGAGTAATGAGCCATTAAATTAAAAGTGGGTGGATGAATTTAGAAGTGTGTCTCGGGTATTTTTCTGATAGCGAAATCAGCTTTGCATAATCATGCGGCAACTTGCTTTTGGAGCACAGTAGACTTGCTGTTAGTACCCCTATGTCTGCTAAAGATACCCTCACAGCCAATCCTGGTTCATTGCTTGACAATCCCACAGAGTTCCGGGCCCTTGTAGGTGCTTTACAGTACCTCACAATTACCAGACCAGATATAGCCTTCGCTGTCAATTCGGTTTCTCAGTACATGAGTCAACCTAGTCTATCTCATCTTGTTGCTGTGAAACGCATTATGCGTTATGTGAAAGGAACTCTAGGTCATGGTCTCTACTTTGCTCCTCAACGTCAGCCTGTACATCTTTCTGCCTATTCTGATGCGGATTGGGCAGGTTGCCCTGACTCTCGTCGTTCTACATCTGGTTACCTAGTGTATCTTGGATCCAACTTAATTTCTTGGTGTTCCAAGAAGCAGCCCACTATAGCACGCTCAAGTGCGGAGTCCGAATACCGCTCTCTTGCTCATGCCTGTGCAGAAACTACTTGGCTTGGTTATCTCCTTTACGAGCTTGGTGCCCGTGTTCAGTTTCCTATCTTATTGCACTGTGACAATCTCAGTGCCACCTACATGGCCTCCAATCCAGTGTTTCACGCTCGCACCAAACATATTGAGCTTGACTACCATTATGTTCGTGAAAAAGTTGCTCTTGGAAGTCATCGAGTCTGCTTTATTCCCTCCATTGATCAACCAGCTGATTTACTCACAAAACCGCTCCACAAAACCCGCCACTTTCTTCTTTCGAACAAACTTGTCCGTCCAGAGCCGCCAAGTTTGAGGGGGGATGTTAGACATACTCAATCTTCTCCTAAAACTGAGCCATCTGATTCTCCTTCCATAAAGAATTCATAGCTGTTTTGATTCTATGCTATAATTACATATCAATGCTATCATTTGTATTTACTGTTTTCCATACCTAGAGTCTAGCATAGCTACTATATATCTGTACAATTGTAATATTGTAGATCAATGGAAATCACTTTCTATACTTGCTATTTAGGAAATACCTCCTTACTTTTTGAATTAGAGATATTGTATTCTCTTTTTGATGATAAATACACTATTTAAAGTTAATGAATAATTAACAGGGCACAAGCTATCTGCTGAAACATCCAAAAGATGTTAGGGTAGAATAAATATCAAAATTACTACAAGGAAACATAAATATTAAGCTAAATCATAGCAACTTCTGATCATTAAAAATGGGCTCAAAAGTAAACACCCATCTCTAAAATAGCTGAAGTTGCTTTGTATCTGTTTGTTTGAAATAGTATCACTGTCAATGGTTTGATGGATTTCCAGCATTGGGAATTTTTGAAAATAGTTGAATACCAGTGTATGCCTGGCTTCTTTTCTTTTTGTTTATTTACTTTTTGAAAATTTACTACAAAGCAAATTTTTGAGAGTTGCTGGACTATTTGGATTTAAACAGTAAAAGTGGTTGCTTATGTATTTTGTACAAGTAGCTTATTGTCATTTCTTTCTCAGCTTTTCGTTCAACTCTATGGGTCCTTGTGTTTTTAGCTTTATCCCGGGTAAATATATCATATATACTTTTCTATATTTCGCTTATGCTCCTCTGGCTAAATATTTGAAATTTAATGCAGTCTAGCCAGCAGCGGGCTCAAGGAAACCACTGGTTAAAGAGAATTTGTGGTGGGAAGATTGCAGATATTGGTTATGCTCCTATCTTGTTGTGCACAATAATCATTCAAACAGTTCTCTTCATGAACTCAGTTCTTGCAGGTATCAAAGATTTTCTGGATTTTCTTTAGAATTTTCGCAGATAGATTTATGTTCAGTCGTGGGTCATCACTGACTTCATATCACTTATGTTAGCTCCTAATCTGACAAAGGTTACTGCCGCTGTTGGTTTCTGGGGATGGGCAGCTATTTCATTTGCAGTGGGTTCGCTCATTATGTTCTACAGGTGCAGTAGGTAATATCTTTCATATCCTTCCATCCAAAACCATGTGCATTAAATGGCTACGGTCATATTTCTTTTTTAAGCTCGTTTAAGGGAAAATCTTATCTATCCATGGTTCGGTTGAATTTTAACTTGATCCCTGTGATATCAGTTAGATTTTTGTGGTCACTTTATTTTCATGCTCTTTATGGCAGTCAGTAATGTATTATTTTGTCAAATTGTCGTTGAAAGTCGCACATGAGCTGCACATACAAGGCTGTACTAAAGTTTCACAAGTCTCATGTAAGAGAAAAGATGAAAGAGCCCGTATTGTCCTGGACTTATGTGGGGTGTCTTAAGTTGTACTAATATTAACCCATGTTTGGTGTTGCATGAGATTAGATTGTAGTTTGCTTGGCTTATAGTTAGAAGGATGGTGCTATCTAAGGATGACATATTTGAGTACCCACAATACCACCACCTAAGTAGGCCAAAATGAAAACAAGGTGTTGCGTAAACTCATTTATTTTAGTACCCAGTGACACCAAACACGGTACTAACTAAACTGGACTCTTTATTTAGCACTGTTCCATTTAGTCCCAACAAACAAACATACACAGCTATAAAGTGACCTGAAGCAATAAGTTGCAGTTTTCCAATCAGTGATGCTTGTGAATTATAATTAAATATTTGATGCCTGATGTTTTTGAGTGCCTGTCCTGTGAAACCTTGCTTGGTTGTAGTTAACTGATGCCACATCTCATTCTTCTTAGACAAAAAATTATCATTCTCAGAGGCTGAAGGCCGAAGGTTTGGCAGGTTATTCCTCTGCATGTAACCCCACAACAATTCTTTTTTGGGGATGCCAAATCGCTAGTGAACTGTGCATATTGGTTTCCACGCTCGCAAATTTCTTTAGGGAATAAGCATATATGTGCTCATATATTAGTGCAAATGCTTCCTTTCTGTTTTTTTACTGTAAAATCATTAAAGCCTCTTCTTTATTTTAATTTTTTAATTTTTTTTATTATTTAAATAATGACGTGCAGTGAAGATCCTGGCTACATCAAAAGACCAGGGGACCTGGGCAGTCATATAGATACAGAGGTACGCTTCTGTTCTCTACTGCCAATTAGAAAAGAAAGTAACTATGACCGTTACGAATTTTCAGCGGGAGTTTCCCCACCCATGTGACCATTAAGTTGAAACTTAAAAGAGTTCGATGGGGATTTTTTTATATAAGATCTAATTATATGCCCAATATTTTTTTCATGTTCAACAAGAGAAAGCCTGACCCAAATTTTAAGAGTCGAATTGTGGGTCTGTCTTTTTGGTGATGTGAAAGATCCTTCTATTCTGTTTTACCTAAAACACAGACGCCAAAATACAACTCCTATAACTTTAACCTCCCCCTACAAAAAACTCAAGGCATACCAAAGAACATGATTAGGAACTGTCCAAGACAAGCAAATTGTAGTAGGGCAATGACAAACCCATGTTTAGTGCAATAAAAAATAGATGATGAAATAATGTTTAATTCAGGCTGTAAAAAAAGTCATATTTGAGGTCATCTATTCACCAACTAAAAAAGATCTGTACTTATACGCTACATCAGTGTTCTAAAATGCTGTTGCAAACGGTGTTTTGTTGACCAATCCTATGTAACTCAGCACACTAATGGCACACTGAAAATTGCAGGATCCTCTGTTGAATATTGATATGAACAATTCATCTGTATGGACAGGAAATTGGTCTCAACTTTGTCCTACTTGCAAGGTGAAGTTAATTTCCTATTTCTTTTGTAAGATGATACTGAAGATAACAACATTACAGGATATTTGATCATGAAGCAAATGATATACTAATATTTTGTACTCTCAAATTATTGTGTTTCAGATAATCAGACCTGTTCGCTCCAAACACTGTACCTCATGTAATCGATGTGTAGAACAGTTTGACCATCATTGCCCCTGGATATCTAATTGTGTTGGGAAGGTAAATAGTCTTTTACTTAGCATTACTTGTGCTCAGACTTATTTGTGTTAGTCCAACCTTGAGGGAAAATAATAGCAGGTCCCTTAATGCCATTTGATGCTTCTGGGGTATAGTGGAGTTTGGACACATTTGTATTCTCAAGTCATTGGGTGGAAGTCAAGAAGGGCTTGAGTGCAAGATGGAGTGGTCTTGCAAGTGTGTATGAGATCATTCTTCATTGTTTGAATTCTGGGGATGAAAAATGGGGACCTTGGTGCTCTTAGATGTGTGAAGTGGTCTTTGTTTCGTATGTGTTGAATGTGTGATCGAAATGTAGAGGTCTACTCTGGGTAGTTTTAAGTTTAGGAATTTTGGATCTAGTGGTCATGGATCTCTATGAAGTTCTGACTTGGGTTGCAAACTTCTTGCTTCTGTATATGTGTTGCAGGACAACAACTCTGAAAATAATGCATAGGATTGTGGCCTTGCACGACCTTTGAGCTCTCACAGTACTTGATATTTGAGCTTTTACACAGTTTTATTATTATTTTGCTTTCGAACATGAGCTAACCACCTCAATGAGCAAATCAAATATCAGGTTCTAGGAATGGGACTGGAAACCTGGGGCCCAGCATTGATAGAAATTTCATTTTTTCTTCAGAGACCAAAAATGGAGGAACTGGATAGGAATCCCATCAGTTAGCGACACTAGTAGTCTAAACTGGGAAAGCACAAGTAATTTAATTAGATCTTGACTTTGGATGATAGTAAAGATCTTTTGGAGAAGAAGTGACGGGGTACGTTGTCACATGAACATATGGTTTTCCAAAGGCTTTGTTGCAGGTATGTAGGGGCATTTTGAAAATTATGAGTAGAGAACAATTCTGGCATTTTGGAGATCAAGTGATTACTGCCTTAATCAAAGCTAGGTTTTCTCTTGGTAAAAAATTAAAAAGCCTTTGTCCAACATTGAAGCCTCACCGTTTTGTCATACCACATTTTAGAATTTAGTAGCTCTTCGGTTCTCTTCTAGAGGAAGAGCCAAATTCATCATTGGCCATCCACTAACCTCGCAACCTCAATAATCTACAAGCCTTGCAATTTTGTCTCCCTAAACAAGAAGAATAGCTTCATCTTTGGTAAATGGAGTGTGGAGGTTTTCGTAATAGGCATTAGCTTTCTTTTTGATATTTTTGGTGTTCCAGTGGTAAGTGTTTATATCTTTTTAGGACCCATCAGTGGAAAGGGATTAGAAGAGATAAAACGCTTGGAAGATGTCATTTCATTTGAAGAAAAGCTTACTGTAGTTCAACCTGTTACGGGTATGTTGCCAACTTACTATCTTTCACTCTTATTAATGTTTGAGAAACTATTAAGGGTTTTTATATCAAAGAAGTTGATCTGGATGTTGAAAGATGAAGCATTTCTTCAAAACTTGGTTGTGAAGGTTTTCATAGAAGAGAGATTCCTTAAGGTTATCATAAATTACAAATTTTGGATGGGTATGCTGTTATTTGTGATATTGTGTGAAACTTCTGGTTGGAAGGGTTGAGATCTATGGAGTCTTGGTGTGTTGGCTGTGTTTTGGGGCAATACAAGCAGTCAAATGTTATATGACGATTATATTGGCAATTATATGGGGGTTAGGGTTCCAAATTTAAAGTTGACTTGAGGGACATTTGTTTTCTGCTTTTGTTATTCTATCAGATTGAAGGGATTTTGTTTAATAGGTAATTTTGTCATTGTCATGCAATTTTTGGAGTTCTTCACATATCTAATATAACTGGTTTCTATTCAGAAAAAAAAAAAACACACACACACACACCTGTAAGATTTGTCTTTGCCCCTGATGTTATATTTTCCTTTGTTTACACCAGCTTCACTAGCTCACTATTATCTTGCAGAGAAACAAGAGAGACTTATTTATTCTCATCTGCATGGGAACATTGACATCAATCATTTCTGCTGCTGTTACAGTTCAAAGTATGTTATCTCAGAGAAGCTGATGCCACTTGCAAATTCTCTGATAAAATTTTATAATTTTTTTTTTAACATCAAATCAAACTACATAATAGTAATCTTTTCATGATGGTCAGGGATTTGGACTGCAGTGCCAGCATGGCAAACCGAAGAAATATGGATTCATTATGTGATTGTTCAGTATCCTACTATTGTTGCATTTCTGTGTATTGACATTATTATTATGATTTCTACTACGACTCTGACGACAGCACAAGCAACTCAGGTAATAGACAAAGTCCTTTTATGTCCCTTGGCTTAAGCTCACTACTGCAATATACTTGCATCTACATATTTACTCTATACTAATATGCGTCCAGCATTGTACTGTTCATAACCCCCCCCCCCCCAGAAACGACGATTATGTCTTCATTTTCGTTATAATTACAGTCCCGCCATCACCTTTTAAATTACATTTTTGCTCCCCTGTTTTCTGCAATGACGATTCTGCCTTCACTTACGTCATAATTACAGTCCTGCCATCACCCTTTGAATTACAGTTTTGCCCGCCCCGTTTTTCAAAAATGACGGTTCTACCTTCACTTACGTTATAATCACAGTACTGTCATCACCTTTTAAATTACAGTTTTGCCTCCTTTTCGGGAACGACGATTCTGCCCTCTCTCTCTCTCTCTCCCTCCCTCCCTCCCATCACCCTTTGAATTACAGTTTTGCCCCCCGTTTTTCGAAAATGACGGTTCTACCTTCACTTACATCATAATTATAGTACTGCCATCACTCTCTAAATTACAGTTTTGCCCCCTGCTTTTCGGAAATGACTCTCTCTCTCTCCCTCACTCACTCAGTCCTGCCATCACTCTCTGAATTACAGTTTTGGCCCCTGCTTTTTGGGAATGACGATTCTGCCCTCTCTCTCACCCTCAGTCCTGCCATCACCCTCTGAATTACAGTTTTGCCCCCTGCTTTTTGAAAATGACTCTCTCTCTCTCTCTCTCTCCCTCCCTGCCTCACTCACTCACTCACTCACTCACTCACTCACTCAGTCTTGCCGTCACCCTCTGAATTACAGTTTTTCCCCCTGATTTTCGAAAATGACTCTCTCTCTCTCTCTCTCTCTCTCTCTCTCTCTCCCTCCCTCCCTCACTCACTCACAGTCCAGCCATCACTCTCTGAATTACAGTTTTGCCCCCCGCTTTTCGGAAATGACTCCCTCCCTCCCTCCTGCAGCAAAGAGCGGGTAAACTACCTAGTAGTTAGATAAAACACCTACTCTTATTTCTGTCTTAATGGTATGCTCTTGCAAATACCATTGGATTATAACGTTGTGAGGAGTAGGATTTGATGAGTTAAAATTTCTCATTTGAAATACAAATTTATTATTTACATAAAGGTGATTTGAATCTTAATTACATAAAGATTCATATGAGAAAACGAAAGAAAATAAGGGCTATGTGTGGACACCTATGGATGGACATCTCTGTTGAAAGTCAAGATACTAATATTTTGGAGTTGTGTCCCCTTTAGATTTAAGGCCTTCATCTATCTTTATTTTGTGAATAAGTTTGTAGAGTTATTTATTTTTGAACTCCTTCAAGGTAATGAGTATATTATAGGTAATGGAATCTTCATGTATTTCAAGCAGATAGCTCGCAATATCACAACCAATGAACTGGCAAATGCTATTCGTTATGGGTATCTTCGTGGTCCAGATGGGCGGTTTCGAAACCCTTATAATCATGGGTGCCATAAGAACTGTGCTGATTTTTTCATTCACGGCTATACAGACGACGATGAAATTGCCTGGCCTCCATTGCAGCAGGTTGCCAGTTAAATCTTCATGTTAATTATGCAGACTTATATCACTTGAATACTCTGATCAAGGATGACATGATACAGGTACCAAATCTGATACATACATCCTTGGTCATATACCGGTTCTAATCCATTATAGCTAGCCAGATGTAAAATGGGAACACAATGAAATGGAAATAAATTATTGAAATTCTTTATTCTCTGATTGTGTTCTTTCTCATATCTAAAGAATTTGAGGAACTTCTATTTCTAAGAAGAAAAATAGAATTTGAGGAACTTCAAAAATGGGGATGTTATAATATCTCTAACTTTTACTTTAGGAGGTAAAGCTAATTAAGCTAGCGCCATATTCTACCCAAAAATGAAGCATTAGAATGGTGAGGAACCGAGCTTTGCTTATCCAACTAGCAGAACTAATGGTAAAAGAACCACTACTAGAAGGATCCCCAAATAAAACGGTCTAATGTGGGTTGCAGAGGAAGAGGAATAGCCATACTTTTAATAAGTACAACAAATGATACTTTTCAAATAACGGGATGGAATAGCAGGGTTGTACAAATTTCAAAAATACTTCATATAACGTTTAGAAATTGTCAAGCGTTGTGTGGATAGTCTGAGATCATTCCAAATTTTTTTTTTCCTTAAACTAATACAACACTTAGAACAATATTTTGTTGTGTGAATGAAGATAAAAATGAGACACATTTTGCTTCTAACCTCACTCTAGTTTGACATATAGCTGAGTTTCGTTACACAATTGTGAAACAAATAAATGTTGTGTGAATGTATACAATTTTAAACTATCACACAATATTTTTTATATATCTGTTGTTCTAACCTCACTCTAGTTTGACATATAGCTGAGTTTCGTTACACAATTGTGAAACAAATAAATGTTGTGTGAATGTATACAATTTTAAACTATCACACAATATTTTTTATATATCTGTTGTACGATATATCTCTCATGCCAGGCTGCGCACTTCTCATTTTCAAATTGCTCTTACATCCTCTCAAAACCTAAATTTTTTGTGAATGATATCCTTGGTGGTTTTGATGTAATAACGGAACACTCCAACCTGTTATGTGAGAGTATAGTATTTTTAGCAGTCACACAACGACTTTTCAGTTTTGGTTGTATAATGTATTTTCGTGTCATGAAACCTCTCTCTTACATTTGACAAAACTATGTTAAGTTCTTCATCCCACAACAATCAATTAAGAAATGTTGTGTGAATGTATAATTTTTAAATATATCACACAATTGTTTTCAATATTGTGTTGTATGTATCGTAACCCTTAAAATACCCTAAACCCTAAAAAACCCTAATAGTTAAAGCCAAATTTTATATCGTAGTGCCACAACAGTTGTTTTCTATACTAATGTGTGACGTAAAATTAATATTGTTAAATTTATGGTTGACCGAGTTGATCGATATGCAAACGTTACAAAAAAAAAACAGTGAATTTTGTTACACTACTATACTTCACTATCATAATTATATCTAACGGTCAAATTTGCATGATTTTAATTCTAAACATCTAGATCACAATTAACTACTAATGAGGTATAACATGTTTACTATGTTGCACATAATGTGATATAACATGTGTAGTACATCTTATATAAACATGTGTTTATCTAGAGAGACACCGTTGAGGAAATAGAATTTTAAAAATCGAATGGTATAGACATGTTTACGATATTGAAGCATGATTGTGGTAGATACTTCGTTAATTTTCGGTAGATACTTCATCAATTTTCGGTACTACATGGGTGTCGAGCTCAAGCTTCTCAAAGGTGGTATCTCTTTTCTTTCGATTTCGAGCTCCCTTGAGCTTTGTTTTTCCGTTTGGGACCTAATCCCTCTTGTCTTCTTCTTTTCTGTGTTCGTTTGCAACATCGCCTTTCCGGCCTTCCATTTGATTCTTCACGGTAATCCTTTCTTTCTCTCTCCAATTCCAATTTCTTTTAGCCAATGTTTGGTATCCGAGTTTACTTTCCTCTTCTTTTTCTGGGTTTTGGCTTTTCTAGCGGATCTCCTTCGTTCACCATCCATGAGGACGCCTACATACACGAGGAGGAGCGCCGTTTCAGACCCGAAGCGCATTTTGCACCTTGTCATCTCCTTTCCCTTGAGGTTTAGCTTATGTTTCTGATTTGTGTTCTCTCTAGAAGTGTGGCCTTGGCATTTTGCACTTTGTCATCTCCTTTCCCTTGAGGTTTTTTTTTTGTTTTGTTTTGTTTTTGATGTTCTGATGTTCTATGAGAATTGAGCCTTTGTCCTTATATTTTTGGTGGAAAAGTTAGCAGCAGCTTGTTGGAAATCTGTTCTCAAGGGCTCATTTTGGTGTGTTGTTATGTGAATCAATCTTGTCAAATGTTGTACTTCCAGTATTTATATGAAACCATGTATGTGTTTATATCCTTGTTTCCTTAAGCTTCTTTGTGTCCAGACCTATAATCTTTTAGCTTGTTTTCCCTCTTTCAGTTTGTACTCTTGTGTTGTTATCTATTGTCATTTGAACATCTAAACCTACTGTATTGATGTTCGATAGTCAATTGTTTTGTCCTTGTGTGAAATAGAAAATAGAACTAGCTGTAGGGGGTTAACATAGTATAGGATTAGTTATTAATTGTTTGATAGTTGAATTTTCAAATTTTATTAGGTAAGGAGATACAAGATTTGTTCCTCATTTAGCATGAATAAAATTTGGCTTGCCTTTATTTTTTTGCAGGCTGAAACGCTTTGCAAAGAGCCGGGACAAGAAGCATCCCCTTCAACTCCTTTAAGAAGATAAAATAGGTATTTTTACTACTTACAGTGGGACTATGTCTATGGTGACATTGTTGGTTGTTGTTAATATATATAAGGAGTGTTATTTTCCTGGTTTGTACAGTGTGGTCAAAAATCTTGGAACTAGTAGTTGATATCTTGTAGAAGTGTGGAGTAGTTTGGCGTTTGTTGTGAGTTTTACTCTAACTATAAGAATATGTATTGCTGGCTACTATTGGTTTTGAATCTTTTGTCCCTCTGTTCTTCACCGGACGGCTCCGACGACGGCGCGCTTCCACCCAAGCAGACTCCAACGGCGTCCCCGCCCACTTTCTCTCCCCGGCGAGTCCACCGCATTCCAGTTTTCCGATGAGATAGATCTTGTGTAAAGTTTTGGGTGGAGGTTGCTGCCCAGACCTTCAAATCGATCTCGCCGGGAAGGGAAAGTGGTCGGGGACGCAGCTGGAGTCCGCTCGAGTGGAGGTGCGCCTTCCTCGGAGCCGCCCGGTGGAGAACAGAGGGACGTCCACACTTTAAGCCGAGTGCAAACGTTTGTACCAGAACGGGCCTGATATATATATATACAGTTTCTATCCAGAGCGAAGCTTCACTTTGAAATTAAAGTGTAAAGTTCTTTATTTGACTCACTTTTCAGTCATATTTCCACATCTCCACCGTTCAGTTTGTAGAACATAATGCATAGATCACTTCTGCCAAGTTTCATTGAATTTGATGATCGTTTGGGTTTTCATAATCATTATTTACACAAACAGTTATGAATAGACAGATTTATGGTCCGTTCGTTAATTTAATCTAATTCGGTACCTTAACGATTACTAATTTGGATGAAACTTGATAAGAGTGATCTATGCATTATGTTCTACAAACTGAACGGTGGAGATGTGAAAATATGACCAAAAAGTGAGTCAAATAAGAAACTTCACACTTTAATTTCAAAGTGAAGCTTCGCTCTGGATAGGGACTGTATATATATATATATATATATATATATATATATATAATAGCCTTGATCAAATTGCTTTCTAATTGAGTTGCGTCTCTGAATAATTGTTGGACTAATTGCTTTGTTCAAATTTCCATCTGTTTTGGAATATGCGATTGTTGCCAAGATATTTTTGTTTAGGAACTCGTCCTAATCTTAGATATTATGCTCGTGTCTATTTTTGATGAGTAGGGGGTTTAATGTTTCTATGCGATTTTACATACTCATCCCTATTGAGTTGTATATATAATTTTACTTGCAGTTACTTCAACTGATTTACTGGTTGCAAGATTGAATTTTTTTCTTTTACTTTTGGTTGTAGGATTTCAGTTTGGCTACACTTGTGATTATATACTGGATTCTCTTATTGTAGGTAATTGCGTTAGATTTTGCATTGTCTCAAAATGTAGATTTAGTACAGCTTAGGCTTTTAGTTGTGGCTTTGAGTTTCTACTTTAGTCATCTATGTTTCTGTCATTCTTCTAATAATTTTAGTTTGCTCCCCGTAGCAATTTCTGTTTGTTTGTCTTCTCTTATAATGTTACACACTTTGTGTTTGTTAGTAATAAAGTTTTGTACTTTATGTTCAGTGACTAGCTTTTATGTTAGTGAAACCATACTTGGTTTTTATGTTGATGACTCAATAAGTGACCTTACGTATGGAACAAGTACCTGAACATAAAGATCGATTGGTTTCTGGTGTTTTTAAGAGGAAGGGAATGGTTCAGTAACTTTCAGAAGTTTAGTTCTTGTGGGTTAATTGCTTAATTTTTTGTTCGATGGCAGGTTAATGTACTTTTTGTTTCCATGTTTGCTTCTTTGTTGATTTGAATACAATGGTGTCAATTGATGTTGATTGTACTCAGTAAACTATTTGTAGAACTTGAGTGCTTACATGTACTACGGTTTGTTGTGTTCTTGTTGGTTTTTCTTCCTAATGTGTGAGGTAAGTGTCTTGCTCAAAAAGAAAGAGATAAGGCTTTTAATTTATTTGGGCTATCTTGTTATACTCTTGTTACTTGTATTTACTAAAAATGAAGTTCAAACTCTCTGTTTTGGCAAATAAGTACAAACTCTCTCTAGATAACACCAGATTAGTTATACATGGTATTCTATGGAGATTAGATATAAGTACGGTTCATGAAGATATATGTTGCCTCTCTAGATTGTGCTCACAGGTTTTTGTTGTTAATCTTGTGCCTGTTTATGGCTGATCTCTTGCAGTTTGATCATTGTAAGAGACTAAATTCTAAGTCTCTTGTGAAAGCCCTCATTCCTCTTAAGAGAGAAACAAAGTATGCTAACTTCATTTATCTTGTAATGATCATGCTTTTGAGTATGCTACGAAATTTGATTCATTTATCCAATATTTGAAATGAGTTTTATTGTTGTACATGCTCTTGTAATATTCTTTTAGTTAAGAGGCTTGATGAGTGGAATTTTTGGTTTCATATCACAGGTTAATGAGGCTATCAATTATACGAGCATGGATTGCTGGACTGGAAAACGTGCATAAGTGAGCTTTCATTTTGCAATTCAAGTTATTTGATGATCAATATAAGTGGATTCATGCAAACTAAATTGTGTATCATGACAACTTTGTATTTTAATTTATTGTATGGATAATAGGGCATGCTTTTAAAGTCCCATTTTCCTCTAAAAAAGAAGTCCCATTTAAAACAATGGTTTGGATCCTTTCGGTCAGATTTTGATGATTCAAATGTGTTTTAGTTGCTATTGTTTATTTGGTAAATTAGTAGGGTCCAGTTCAATAGACACAATATTTGACATTATTTTTTACAATAGTTTTTAATCCTTAGATCTTAGTTAATCAAATGGTTGTAATTAAATGTGAGTATGATTTGGTCATTTGTGACGTCGAAATCATTTTATTTTTAATAAACAATAATAAGTAATTTAGTTAAACAATTAAGTTTCTTTTTAGTAAAGAAAACAAAAGAAAAAAAATCTCAGAAGAACATGGCACTGGTGTTCGATCTTCAACATGAAAAAAATCACCGGTTCATGGCACAAAGGTCTCTTCAAATTATGAAAACTTCCATTTGGGTCATATCAAATTCAATTGCAGATCTAATCTTAATTTGTTTCTAAACAACCAAAATCAACTCTTAATTGAATACATTTAACAAGCAATCAAATCAATTCATTCATGATACTATGTACTTCTTAGTAAACCCTAATGGCCAATCTGGCCAATCCAAATTTAATTTTCATTTTTCTCTTTTTGTAATGAGATGTGGATTTTTGGTTTGATATCAACTCAAAATTTAGTGCTTTATTTGAAGTTCAATCAAAAGCCCTTTGGCTCTAAGGCACGCATCTGAGAATTTCTTTTACACGTTGAACTAAATTTATTTATTGTTTATTGAAAATAAAATGATTTCTACTCACTTGACAAATCATATTATATTCACATTTAATTACAACCATTTGATTAACAAAGATTTAAGTGTTAAAAACTAGTATAAAAAATAATGTCAAATATTATGTCCCTTGAACCAGACCCAAATTAGTATGACATACAACACATTAATGGCAATCCAACGTTGTCTGACGAAAAGGATTGTACAACCAATTATTTTGTAATATAATGTTGTGTATCGCGACTCTAATAGAAATAAACGGTAAGCTCTCTGCTCTATTTGCTTGCAGTGCTATGCCTATCAAGCAAAGTAGGCGAACGCTTCTGTAACCCCTTAGACCCCTTACGCTGTTCGACTGAACTTGTTGGCTACGCGTCCACCGAAAGTAGGTAACCTTCGTCACCGTCAGCATTTGGAGTATCTATTCACACCATGCCTATTAGCAAAAATCATATATACTCTTTAACAATCAAACAACCATGAAATCAAGAAAACCCGTTGTATGAACATCACCTCACACAATAGTTTTCATGTCGAAAGCTTTTGTGTGTGTCGACATATAATATCGAGAGCGACCTCGACATATATCGATAAGATCTGTTAATATTCACATAACAACTCTTAAAAGGAATAGTTGTGTGAGTTAATAATCACAAAAGAGTTTTCATTGAAAAACTGTTGTGATTCTTAGCAAATATCATCAACATATGTCGACAGCTACCGAGAAGCAACTCGGTATCTGTCGATAATATCTGTTGATAATCATATAACAATATTCTACAAAAAAACTAATGTGTGATTCTCGGCATAATTCATCAACATATGTTGACAACTGTTGAGAAGCAGGTCGACATGTGTCAGCAGCTGTCGATGATATCTGCCGAGAGCCACACAATAGTTTTTATTGTAACGTTGTGTGTAAGTTGGTCAGACAAGCTTTTTTTAGCCGTTATGTGACATGTTCATCAAACAGCGATCAAATTAACAACGGTTTTGACCTTTATTAGATGATACATTTTACCCGTCGTATAATGCAATATCTGGCGTAGTATATATCCATAGGTAGTACCTGTTGTAGTAAAGAAATGTTCCATGTACCATTACAATCAATAGTACGCCTTTGCTGTTCAGGAATGAGAACAGACAAAGGGAACAGAAAAAGCCAATTAAATTTCATCTCCAATGATCCATCGATACCATCTATAAGAATATCTCTAGAATCCAATATACCTTTCCAAGCATAAGAATGAGAAGATTTCTTGTGCGTAGTAAGGAAGTGGTGTCCTTTAAGATATTTGTTAGTTACTAACTGAACCCACCAATTAATAGGTTGAGTAAGAATCATCAGCCAGATGGTTATACCTGGTTAATTATAAAAAGAAAGCGGTTAAAATTCTAATTATGTTGAAGGAAAAATGCATTGATGTGTCTTTGTCAAAATAACTGACGAAAATAAAATCATGTGATTGTATGTAATTGAGCAATCAGACGTTATTAGGTTTCATTACATTGTAATTACCATTTGTAATTGTTGTATTCATCCTCTATATAATATAATTCTTTAATGATAATAAGTAGATCAATTTCAATCATCATATTTCTTGTAACACATTGTTAGCATCTTACTTCTTCTGAGTTTGATAGCCAAAAGGAAAAAAAAACCCTAGAAAAATATCATAGCAGTCACCTCGCCTCAGCGCTCACTATTGACTGGTTTTCTATCAATGCGGGAGTGATCGATCACTCAAAGATATCTTTCTTTGTCTTCTTATGAATTACATTATACATGATCAATTATATGTACCTATTGTTTTTAGGGAAAATGTCCATTTAGTACTAATTTGAACCCCTCATTCCCCATTCCAATGATAATCTTTTTCATTAGCCCATTCCAATATAAGGTAATTTTTTTTATGCCCAAATGCACAAATCTTTATTAAAGTCTTAAGGGAAAATGCCCATTTAGTACTAATTTGAACCCCTCATTCCCCATTCCAATGATAATCTTTTTCATTAGCCCATTCCAATATAAGGTAATTTTTTTTATGCCCAAATGCACAAATCTTTATTAAAGTCTTAATAAACCATATTATTTTAAGACTATTTTGCCCTCATCCTTTAAACATGCATAGAGAGAGAAAATAAAAGAGAGAATACTTGGTCGGAATCTCACCGGACTCCGACTCCGGTCACCGGCCGCCGGACTCCGGTCACCGGCCGCCGGACTCCGGTCACCGGCCGCCGGACTCCGGTCACCGGAATTTTCCCAACCGCCTGAATTTTCAATTACTGACCCCCAGTAATCGGTTACTGGCCAGTTATTGACACCCAGTAACCAGTTACTGACACCCAGTAACCAGTTACTGACACCCAGTAACCAGTTACTGACCCCCAGTAACCAGTTACTGACCCCCAGTAACCAGTTACTGACACCCAGTAACCAATTACTGACCCCCAGTAATCGGTTACTGACCAGTTATTAACACTCAATAACCAAATGAATATAGATTAAACTGAGAAGTCTGCATTACTGACACCTAGTAACTCGAGTTACTAACTCTCAGTAATCGATTACTGACCCTCAGTAATCGATTATTGACCCCCAGTAATTGATTACTGACTCCCAGTAATCGATTACTACCTCTATGAAAACAACATAGTACACACTTATTTGCCATGCTTCCCCACAAGGATCTAACTCTCCATGAATCTATACCTCAAGCAGAAGTCAAAAGCAGCTCCGAAAGTCAAAAGCAGCTCCAGAAGTCAAAAAAAAAAAAAAAAAAAACCTTACCGACGCCAGTAGCACCAAAGCAGGGGACAGCCTTGTTAGTCAAAGTGAGAAGCCAAAAGCAGCTCCAGATTCTCTCCTCCTTCTCCCTCTGTAATGAACTAAAATCCTAATTTTCTCTGCTTCACCTCCAAGTTATTTAAAGCTGCCAAAGATTCAACCTCTCTCCGCCACTCCAACAACCCCTATGGGCGGCGCTACTCTCCATCCCCTCCCTCAAATTCCACACCCAAAACCAAAACGCCACCGTTTCGCACCTCCCAACCGTCCTTTCAATCCAGTCGTTCCATGACGCCGAGAATCTCAACCTGAAGCTCGTCGCCGATCACCCTCTCACAGCAACGATTGAGCCTCGTCGTGCTCGGAGGGGACCGGCAACGCCATTTCCCGATTCACAGAGAGCTAGCCCGGCGGAGACGAAAGCAGAAGGTGCGATCAACTATCGACGACGGACGGCAGCCGCCATGCGTCTTTGTATCTGTGTCGTCGCCCGAGAAAGAGGTCCTGCTCACGAAGACGACGATGTCTCGTCGCTTGGCGGTGCGACGAGAGAGGAGACGACATTGGCCGGAGGAGATCGGAGCTCCAGAGAAAGAGGAGGGCGGCGATGATGGTGAGAGAGAGAGAGAGAGAGAGAGAGAGAGAGAGAGAGAGAGAAAGAGAGGATGGTGAAGAGAGAAGAAGAGAGAAGAGAGAAGAGAAAGAGAGGATAGCAGATCGGAATGAGAGGTGAGGGAGACGAGAGAAAGAGAATTATGGTAGGGGTACAAAAGTATTTTTCATAAGAAACATTGGAATGGGATAATGAAACTGTTTTTCATTCAAATGGGCTTTAAGAGCCTTGTTTTTGGGTATTTGGGCATTTTCCCTTTTTTTTATTCTATATGAACAATTGTTAATCAATTGATTTCTTTCAAAGGAGGATCAACTTCAGAGGAGCTCGTCCAGCCTTTCGCGTTGCCCTGGTCCATCCCCGCACAGGCTGACTATCCTTGCCGGCCCAGAACCGCCGGCCGTCGAGTTTCCGCGACGACGTCTAGAACCGGCACGTCGTTGCTCGACCCGGATTTGTTTTTCCTTGCATCAGATCGGATCCAACCTGCACAACCCGACCCACGAAAAATTAAAAAGGGGGATTTTACCCTTTCTGGTAAATCAATTATTTACAAAGGTAATTTTACGAAATTACCATATGGTGAATTTAGAGTTACTGTTTAATACCAACAGATTTACTCTTTACGGTTATGGAAATTGAAATGGTGTTTCTGCATAAACAAATGGTAAAACTGAAAATATAATTACTGTTTCAATTACTTAATTACTATTTACAATAACACAATATTACTTATTGTTTATATTGATTTGAATTAAATACAAATGATTCATATGCTAATCATGTATATTATTGTTTTATGCATAAACGTTAATTGCGAAAGTAACCGCCTCACACGCAGTCTATTTAACAAACTCACAAGTATGATTTACGTTATAATTGTCGTTTTCGTTAAATTTTATGCTAATACATGATGTTTAGCATGTTACTTGAAGAAATTATGTTGTGATCGTTGTGACATGTTACAATGTTATATACTATGCATATGCAATTTAATTATTTATTAGCATATCATATAAATTGTGTTGCTATGATGAAGCAAATTGATAGCATTCAAATGACAAACTTGTAATGACGCAATTTCACATAGCATCGAAAAAGAATGTGACCACTATGAATCTTGGTCCTCATATCTAATTTATATATCTTGGAATATTTACGTGGATGTCTGATGACTGCGTAGAAAGGAATGATAATGAAATTTCATGAGCTTATAATTCAAAGAAAATGATTAAACCTAAAATTTCATTGTGATTACTAAGATTCACAATCGGAAGCAGTGTCCTATTATAAATGAACTGTGCGAACTAGATGTGTGTCACATGAAGATTGGTCTGCATGGGAGAAATAGTGCCCTTATGCTTTACGTTGCAGAGTCCAACATGGATTCTGATTATCTTTCTTCTAGCAGAAGTCGGCTCCCACTATATAAAGGGCTCTACGGTTTACAAGAAAAGGACACAACTCACAATTCAAACAAAATACAAACTTTCAACCTAGTTGAAACCTCCAGACGCTCTCAGGCGCTTTGTTTCCGCTTCCCCGTTGAAGCGAGCTCTCTCTCTCTCTCTAAACTCAAGAATCAATTACAAACAACACAAACCAACTGCAACCCAGTTTCCTTCGAGCTACCTCGAAACCCCAATTCTAAGCGCGCCGCCGCCTAGGATTCTTCAGAGCTCTCTGGACTCTACCCTGATTCCTCGAAATCTTCCCTATAGTTGCTCTGCTCACGCCGCTGTGAGTATCGACAGCCTTGTGCTTGTAAATTCCTCATCCTGAAACCTCTTTATACCTGATTCAAGAAGTCAAGACCTATTCCTCGTCCACGAGGTGGCACGCCCGCAACACTCCCCTTTTCTCTTTGTTCGCTATTCACCTCCGCATGCTGAGGATCGTGGCCAAAACATTGGCACGCCCAGTGGGACTAGGGAATACAAGCGAAACATCATAGGGAAACCAGGAAAACCTACGATTCCGCACCATGGTAGGCTCTCAGCCGACTCTAGACACAGGTTCCGCTCAGCCTATGGAGCGAATCCTCCAGACGCTCGACAAGTTGGAAGGCTTAATCAGGGGTTTGGCCACTCAACAGAGCGTCATTGACCCTGCTAAACAGATTAAACTGCCTAGCAGCCAATCTAATGGCGAATACTCTCCTTTGGATGAACCTACATCCAAAGAAGAAGTTACTTTTTCAATCAACGAAAAAGAGGCCGAGGTTGATGCCGGCGAGATTTTGGATAATTATCCCATCTCAAAGACCGATGTTCTTCCTCAGGAAGATAAGCTTGAAGGTAGGACAAAACAGTCCACCTTAGAAAAAGAAAACGGTTCGCACACTGATGGCGAACCACAACTTCGCGTGATAACGAACCACAACCGCCAAGTAGCCAGCTTCCTCATGCGAGATGTATATGTGGACACAGGTCAGCCGCATGGGAGGCAAGGCGGAGCTCGCCTGCTTTCTCTACCAATTCATGACAAGCGAACTGAAGATGGACCAGCACCTCTTGAGTTTCCGCTTCAACATGCACACGCGGGGCGACAAGGCTGGCGGAATCCGCTTCTCCTGAAGGTTCATCTCGCTAATCTCTTGTTCACCAGCGAGATGACTCAGTCCGCTTCGCCAAACCATGATCATATTGAGCTTAACTATATATGGTTTGGTGATATCCCTTGGCCAATCAGCGGTTTCACTTTCCAATATACTTGGAGTCTATGCATGCAAATTCAAAAGCCTAAAGGGGACTTTGGTTTATGGGTGAAGTACGTACATGTCCCATGCATGCCATTGGTTGCAAAGAAGGTCGAGCTACCAACCTTTATTGATTCTGCATGTGGTTTTGACACATAACCAGCTTATGATGAATACGATGAAAACTATATGTTGGTGCATCTGTCTCCAAATCATATGCCACAAGAGTTCAATCTCAGTAAAGCTCTTGATAAAGTGAAAAGAGACAAGCCAGTGGTTCTCTTTCCTGACCAATGCGTGGCTATTCCTGGTAAGACCACGCATTATGACATGATAGTGGGCGATAAGGCATCTCTCAACAACATACGATCCACTAGGATGCAGTTGAAGATCATGTTTGGTCAACATATAAGGATACGTGGGGGGCAACGAGACGTACCCTACGAAATACCTTGCCTAAATTTTCAAGTTGTTGACGCGGGACAACTCTGCTCAACATTTGGAGATTTTCAACAGCAACAGTCTCACGTTGGAAACATAACGACATCGAGACTTGGAGTGAAGCATTGGTGGCCTCCTCCGTGGCCTAACGAGGGATCACTACTCAAGCTATGATTTCTTCATTGCTCCTAGCTTTTAATTCAGCTTTTACTTCCGTTTTCTTTCAGTTTCTTTCTTTCTCGCATTGAAAAAAAAAATACAAAAAAATCAAATAGCCAAAAACACAAAAGGAGATCCTTGGTCTTGCAGAAATGCAGGACAATGTTCTTGCCTATATCAGGCTTGAACTTTACTTAGATCCCTGAGGCTTGACGACAATAGGTATTCCATATGCCTTGAATTGCTGCCAGCGAAGTTAAGACAGATTGCAATGCTGAAAGTTGCAACATCCATTTCTGAACAGTCAACTTCGCCGATTAAACTGGACTGATCTAGGAAGAACTAGCTAGCGCGCCTTATATCAACAGAAATCCCTGGATGTCTACTTTCCAGAGGATTTTACGGTTCATTATTCCGCCTTTCCTGGAGAGAGTTATGGCAGTTTGAATGTAGACAGGTCAGGATACGCGCGAATTTGCAATGGGCATTTTCAATGTGTTTTCATGACCTTGCAACGTTTTTCCTCTACTAGGGGCATCTATAGAAGTTTGGGGTACCTTTATCCATACACCAGGATCTACTCAAGGCTGATCCACAACCTTTTTTGGTGTTCGCCATTTTCAGTGATGCATTGGTACCACAACTCCTTAACTGGGGGGGCATACTAAAGTTTTGATGTCCTTCATTCTTTTCAAGCATCGGCGGACAGACATCAAAATTGGAGGGCACATTGGATGGATATATGTTCCAGTTACTTCAAACTTTAGACGTTCTTCAAGTGTCTTGGTCATTATTTAGGTCAATCCTTGTGGTCTTCAAGTTTCCAAAGTTGGTTCGCCAGCATTATGTGGCCGCTCACCAACTCTCATGGGTTTGCACTAGGGAGCAGCGAAGTGTATGGCCTCTAAAAAAATTTTCATATGCCGTTCGCCGACTCCTATTGTTTCCTTTTACTGGTTCGCACTGGGGGGCAGCGAAGCGCTTGGAAGTTGGTTCGCCATCTTTATTAGACCATTCACCGACACTTTTGTGTGTTTCTCTTTGGTCCGCGTAAGGGGGGCAGCGAAGTACATGGACATTGTCATTCCATGATTATCAAAAAGTTGGCTCGCTATCGCCCAGATTTGCGAGGGACTATTTTTGGAGTCTAGTCAACGCAAACGTCTACTCCAGTTAAGTTATATCCATGCGAGCTACAATGTACTATGTCTTCTGAGAAAAGCAGAAGAGCAGGCGAATGCATTTGAAGTCCAAGTCCAAGGGTACTAGGCGAGCTATACAGTAGCTTCGTTACAGTGCCGTGTTAGGTGCTTGGGTTTCAAGGCCTATTCACAGGCTTCTCTACTCACACTCATCTTATGACCCGAGCCAATCCAATGGCATTGGAGCAGCATGAACATAACCCTCTTTAGTCATTCTTGATATTCATGACTTCGAGGCTGGGGGCAATGTTTACGCTCAAATTAATATTTTACTGGACGATAATTGTCTATATGAATATTAATTAAATTCTTGGTCTATGTCAGCCGGCGAGCCCAAGTTTATTTAAAGTTTACAAATAATAACCTACCAGCAAGACCACACGAGCTGAGTTACATGGTCCGCACGCTGAATGACTCCACGGGAACTAACAGATCTTGCGCGTTTTCAGACACAAAACATAGCTCGCGCAGGATGGCTTCGCGCGTAAAGGGATCTCACGAGCTCGTGCGCTTCGTACGGTATACACACAATTCGCGCGGAATGACTTTGGCATCTCGCTTAGGCAAGGCGGAATGCATCTAGGCGAGCTGGCGAACTGATTCGCTAGTTCGCGAGGTAGACATATGCAGAGTCCGCGCGAACCCTTATAATCGTTTGACTTTTTCCAGTCTTTGACACGCTTTGGGCCAATCCATGTGGCCCTTATTAATTAAAAAGCTTTCTTTTTGGCCCGCGAGCTGTAATAGCTCGCGAGGTGAAATTGAGATGCAGGAGTCTGTGGTCTGCGTGAGCTATTAGCTTTCTACATGGACTGTGGCACCCCGCAAGATAAGATTGCTCCTAATATCAGTCCGCATAGGACTCTACAGTTGAGAGGCGCGCCGGAAGCAGTGTCATATTCTAAATGAACTGTGCGAACTAGATGTGTGTCACATGAAGATTGGTCTGCATGGGAGAAATAGTGCCCTTATGCTTTACGTTGCAGAGTCCAACATGGATTCTGATTATCTTTCTTCTAGCAGAAGTCGGCTACCACTATATAAAGGGCTCTACGGTTTACAAGAAAAGGACACAACTCACAATTCAAACAAAATAGAAACTTTCAACCTAGTTGAAACCTCCAGACGCTTCCCGGCGCTTTGTTTCCGCTTCCCCGTTGAAGCTCTCTCTCTCTAAACTCAACAATCAATTACAAACAACACAAACCAACTGCAACCCAGTTTCCTTTGAGCTACCTCGAAACCCCAATTCTAAGCCCACTGCCGCCTAGGATTCTTCAGAGCTCTCCGGACTCTACCCCGATTCCTCAAAATCTTCCCTATAGTTTCTCTGTTCACTCCGCCATGAGTATCGACCGCCTTGTGCTCGTAAATTCCTCATCTGAGGTGGCACCTGGAACCCCTTTCTGCCTGATTCAAGAAGTCAAGACCTATTCCTCGTCTGCAAGGTGGCACGCCCGCAACACTCCCCCTTTCTCTTTGTTTGCTATTCACCTCCGCACGCTGAGGATCGTGGCCAAAACAAAAAGCATTGAATTTATTCGATTTTTATTTACTGCAAATATACATAGTTCGACATAGCACTATAAATGCAAAACAATGCATCCACCAAATAAAGAGCAATTATTAGAATGAAAAGCATATCATTCTATCGAAATCGAAATACTCAAAAGAATATGAAGTATATGTTTCGAATTATATACTCATATATTTTAAAGAAGGTATATATGGAGCAGTAAAATTTGTTTAGTGAGAGTATGCCTTATAATTCTACTGTGACTATGATGACTTGATCATCACAACTAATAAAAGGTGAGGCACTGTCTGAATCTGTTGTCTAATGGCATAAAAATTAAAGTTATAGAAGCTCTATGTTCCACATGATCTAATCGAACCTCGTTAAAGTTTTAAAAAAACGCCAACGATTATCATATGAAAACCCAATGTGAGAATGGAATGAAACTACCTCAATGGAAACACATTTTAAAGAACTTAATGAGTCACCTACAATGAAATGTAGGACAATGACTCACAAAGGCTTTGATATGACCACCTAGAACACCATGGTTATGACATGATATTCGTACTTTAAAGAACTCACACAGACATCCTATCTTTTGAGTGAATAATAAATGAGACAAAACTTAGTCACACTGCAAGGTGACCACGCTGACCTAGATCGCCAGACACTGGCCGGTCCTAGCTAATGCTACTCCAATGCAGACACTGGCCGGTCCTAGCTAATGCTACTCCAATGCAGACACTGGCCGGTCCTAGCTAATGCTACTCCAAGATGTGCAACCTGCCTCGCATTATACCTTATTGATTAGTTCAAAGGCACATTACTGATTATGCAAAGCTTATTCTTTAGCAAAAACATGATCGAGACCTTCCTATGCTAAAGATAACCAAAATATTCCATTCTTACCAAGAATATAATGTGATATGTGAACTGATCAATCCAGAATTACAGACCATTACAATACTTTATGGTTCTGGAGGACGTTTCAACACACTGGTCACAAGTCAAATACTTATCCACTAGAAATGCTGCAGTTGCAAACTCTGATCATCAAGCCTATAAGACTTGCCAATGCTGAGAGTTCATATCAAAAGAACTTTATGCTTATTACATGACGATCAAGATCGATGTAAAACATCTTGACACCCCATATGCATACTCACAATGGTCTCACATAAGCCACCAAAGAGGGTGGCTAGGGCACTGGTTATGCGCACTAATCTGCCTATATCTGCTTAGGGTTTTGCAATATTACTTATTCGTTTTAGGCCCATTGCCAGCCAACTATTTCATGCATACCAGTTGGAAACTAGACATGAGCTTGAGATTTACACATTTGGTTGTACATCATATGTGCCTATTACGCTCCCACAACGCATCAAAATGGGTCACCAAGAACGAATATGTATAATTGTTGGATACGAACCTCTAACAACTATCCGCTATTCGGAACTTTTACAGGCGATCTCACCGCTCGATTTGCGGATTGTCACTTTGATGAGATAGTCTTCCCGTCGTTAGGTGGAGATAAGAAGAAGAATTTTCTATGGGAACCACAAGAATTGTCGTGGTTGTCCCCACTGTCTCATCCAAATCCCCACATAATTAATATCTAGAACATAACAGTTTCGATGCCTGATGCGCTTAAAAATATTGCCAAAGTGACGAGATCATACATACTAGCTGCAAACGCTTGCAAGATTAAAAGTCCCCAATAAGGGGTACGTTGCCGTAGATAGAGGCAACGCAACCATACTTAGTGGAGGTGTGGTTGAGGCTGTGGCTCCCTAAGAGAATAGGGAGAGGCCACTTGGTTCAATCGATACTTGTCTAAAGGAATTGGGCTAGTTAGGCACAACCTCATCAATGTAAAGAATCTCTCTCATGAGATCGTCTCTGAGTACAGTTATGTCCATGAATCAATACTGGAGGACGCTCTGATGTTTAAAATGATTCTAGAGACAAAATCTCAATAGATTACGAGAGTACATAAACGTTGATGATTCACACTATTGCTCAAGGAATTATAAAGCACGAAGGTATCGAACCACGCTCTGTTGAAGAATATCAACAAAGAGCATATTGGCCTACCTAAAAGTGCGATCCAGGAAGAGCTAGACTCTCTAACAAAGAGACAGATTTTTGGTTTGGCAGTGCTAACCTTACCAAGTGTAAAGTCTGTAAGACATAAATAAGCCTTTGTCAAATAGAGTAATGAGATGAATGAAGCCCTAAAGGACAAAGCTTGCCTTATGGGGCCAAGGTTTCTCACAACGATCTAGATTGATTACAAGGAGACATATTCTCCTATAATGAAAATGCAGCTCATAAATGTGGTTACTAAATATCTCCATGGGGACATTGATTAGGAGATATATCTAAAAGCACTTGATGGCTTTACACTACCCAACTATGGTAACTCTAAACCATGGAATGCGTTTGCAATTAGAATTGAAGGGTTCACTTTATAGAAGCGACTACTTGGTTGGGAAGGGATACAAGATGGTGAACTATGCACTTGCGTACTCATAAAGGAAACAAGTTCTGGATTAGCAATCATAGCTCCTATGTCAATGATAAGAACATAGTAGGTACTCTTAATGAAGTAAGAGAAACCATGAGCTATATGAAATCTGAATTGAGATGAATAATCTTTGAGAACTCGGTTAATAATGAGTAATTTGTGGAATACTAATCCACTAGTCTGCATATCCAAAAGATTCTCAGGAGATTTACATGGACGAATTGCATACTGTTAGCACTCTCAATGATCGGTCGATGTTTGGATGTAAAGAAAAATTCATTTCATCCAAAAGAAGATGACGAAGAAGGGTTGAGAA
Source organism: Fragaria x ananassa (assembly GCA_034370585.1). Taxonomy (NCBI): domain Eukaryota; kingdom Viridiplantae; phylum Streptophyta; class Magnoliopsida; order Rosales; family Rosaceae; genus Fragaria; species Fragaria x ananassa. The sequence goes on along the minus strand of CP139769.1, from coordinate 15,411,017 downwards.
TCGAAATTCATTCTCTAAAGTGCAATAGGCGCAATATTGTACTTAGCCCGATGAACTCGAACGGATATAACATTCTCAAAAGAACTTGTAGATAGACTTAGTTCAGCTCCAACGCAACATCATTGGAAGGTATAAAGAACGTATCCTAATACCTAAATGAACCATTGACTTGGGTTCATCCTATCCCTATAGAAAGAGGAAAGGGAATGCAGATAAGAACTGCAATCCCCCTCAAACGATGCTTTGGTTGTTTTTTTTGTTAGGTATCTATAATCAATTAGTCGTTCCCAAACTGGTTATGTAATCATAATTGGGAACATGACGATACCTTGTGAGAAACATTAGTCTCTCCTTAAGATTTAAGTAAAGCAAGTAAGGTCTGAGGACAATATGACAAACTTGTTTCTCAAATCACAGCTTAAAGCTCTATCTCAGAAGCATGTGAGAAACATAGGAATGCAAAGACGTTCCTAGCTCCCTTGATTGATGTAAGGATCAGGGGGAGTCTAACATACATATGTGCGTTGTGCTCTTTTTCCCTTTGACCAAGATTTATTTTGTCTCACTGGGTTTTGTTACATGGCAAGGTTTTTAATGAGGTAATACCACATGCACCACTTTAACTTTGATTCGGCACAAGGGGGAGTGTTGAAGGAAAAATGTATTGATGTGCCTTCGTCAAAATAACTGACGAAGAGGAAATCATGTGATTGTATATAATTGAGCAATCAGACATTATTAGGTTTCATTACATTGTAATTACTTTTAAAACAAAAAAAAACTTTTATTAATAACTCACACACCCTACATATGTCGTGAGGTTTGAACCCATGACCTCAAAGTTGTCAGTTAAACATTCTAACCAACCAAGCCACAACTCACTGACCAATTCCAATAGCCATATTTCCTAAAACAAATTATATATAGTTTTTAAGAGCATCTTCAACAATTTTTCCATAATTTCTCTATAAGGGAAGGAAAAGTCATTGCTCAAGCAATTTTTCTTCTCCAACTCCAACAAATTCCCTATTTTAGAGATTTTATAATATTCCCCAAACCATTCCCTAAAATTGAGAGTTTGCTGCAAATATAAGGAATTTGGTTTTTTTCTCATCACATCCCATTTTAGAGAAAATTTCTCCAAAATTAAGAAAACTAAAAATATAGAAAACTGTTAGTTGTTCTAAGATTTCACTTTAGTCGACCTTGTAATAGGTTCTTTAGGTTTTATGCAATAAACCCGGGATCTTCATACCCGCGTGAAGAACCATGATTTCCAGTTCTTCATTACCAACTCGTCACAAATGAGGGTCGGGGTAAACTAAGAGATTGTCCAGTTGGTTAATTATGTTGTTGAGGTTCTGATTCATTCTTAATTTGGTTCGTAGATTTGAGGGGAACAAACGACCTTCTATCAAATTTGAAAAATTTGAAAGTGTAACTAGAACCTCTCTTAATCCAGATACAAAATATGGAAAAACAAAAAACAAAAAAACAAAACAAAAAAAACAACCAATCATCTATACTATTATCAAAACGATGCAGAACTGAATATCTTCATAAAGTTTGGGTTATAATTCAGCAATACAAGTACTATACTATATTGTATCGAAAAAATAATAATAAATTAAAGGAAATAGTAGGAAATATGGTAGTTCTATTGTCTCTGCACACATAGTGATGGGACATGCTAGTATTTCTATAATCAACATGAAACTAAACAAAGATTATATTCCAATATCTACCAGAATCAAAGAGAAGAAACAACAGTTATAACTTATAACCATATAACTTTGCATAAGACCTCATAACAGAATCCGCGCTGGACAACCAATGCAGGAATAATTTATGATAACCATGCCTTTGTGACTTTAGGAGGACAACTAATGAATGAATGCACTGAAGGTAACGACTATGTATCAAAAGCCAGAACTTAGAGAGAGAGAGAGAGAGATTCAACGCCAGTCAGCATCAGTCCCTTCAGATTTATTGATCTGACTCGGGCTTCGAGGTGGTTGTGCCATTTTCCTGCAGTTGCTGAGGTGTTTGATGCTGTTGCTGTTGTTGCTGCTGTTGTTGATGTATGTTGAACTGAGTCTGAGGTGATTGCTGCTGGAGCTGGAACCTCTGAGCATTAATCATGCTCTTGCAAGGGTGAGATTCCCCATTCAGATCTGTTGTAGCAAGCTTCAAACGTTGGACCTCTGATGTCAGGGCTTCATTTAGAGCTGTCAAAATCATCAAAGTAGCAACTTTAAGCACTCTCATTTTTACCTTAACAAGGAATGAACTTATAGATAGCAACCATAGCACTAATGCACTGGAAAAGGTTATGGTGAGAGCAGATCAGAATCAAAATGCAATATTTGAAGCACATATTTGTTTTTGTTTTTGGTGTTCCTAAAATGTTATGTACTCTGTGATAAATATGTTCCTAGGTCCTAGGTATCTCAAACGATATGTGGACTATTATAATCATCTAAACAACTAAGTTTAAATCAGATGTAGTTTCAAAAAGAGTTTAGATGGCTGCAGGACCAACGTTTACCTAAACAACTACATGCTCCTCTATTTCAGGTTTACCTATCTATATCTGAAAAATTGAACTTTAGATCACCTGGCTCCTACTTTATTCTCCTTTGCTTTAATTTTAAAAGAATTCACGTCCTCCTTCAGTTCTAAACAAACTAGTTGACTAAAAAGGTTCAATCTTCTTTTCCATTGCTGGAAACGAAAAGAAAAAGAAAATAGAAGAAGAAAAAAAACAAGCAGCTGCACATTTAGATAATTAGAGTGAATACATTTTTAGGTTTATTGTCAGCACACAGAATATCTTAAAAGTTTAAAACTTCATTATAAAACATCTATGTGTATCTCACACTGGGTATGCGTGAAAATTGTTGTGTATATTGAAAGTGGGAGAGATATCTCAAGGTCAGTCACTGCTTATAGAAGGATTGTCCATAGAAAGCTTTACACATAAGAAATCCCAATGGTATCTAAAACACTAGGTGGAGTTTGCTAACCAGCCGCTATCCAGAATCAAGAATGGGAGAGACTGGCCAAGACTAGTCACTGCTGATAAACTCTGAAGGATTATCCATAGAAAGCTTTACACATATGAAGTCCCAATGGTATCTAAATCGCTAGGTGGAATTTGCTAACCAACCTATCCAGTTGCTCAAGCATCTATTTTCCATAACCCTGTGACAGAAACCATCAAGGCATCTTTCGTCTAGTGCAAAGTATAACCCTCTGTTACACTACTCTATAAGAATGGGAAGCCTAGATTTGTATACAAGTTGAAAAAAGTAAGAGGTTTCAAAAGGTGTTTTTCCAAAATTCAGACTCCCATTAGTTTGTCACAAGACTCGAAAATGAAAAGAAAGCAAGATCTTTCCTCAGATTTTCTTCCAAAGTACTAACCTTCTTGGGTGATATAAGCAATCTTCCTCAAAAATAGCATTCCATAATTCCTGTTTTTATTTAAAAGCTTTTGAATCTCTGAACAGCAATTGCTTTATCAAGCAAATCAAAACCCACACCAATGTATGAGAATGAATTCTTAAGGATAAGTACAACAAAATTCTCATGGACAAAGTAATCTAGTTTACTAACTTTACAAATTAGGGAGGGGATTTCAATTAGAGAAGCAACAATCACTCCACCAGTTATCAGACAAATATGACAGAATGCCTGTTTTGTACAATGAACTGAATGATTTAATATATGAACCATTAAACCTAAAAGAAGTTGATACATACCATCTCTGAGTTGGGCCTGTTGTTCCATAGCTTGAAGGCGAAACTTCAACTCATTATTCTGGTTACTGAGACCAACAGAATCTCTCTGCAGCGAATAAGACAAAATCAATATAGCAAGAGAATTTGAAAGCGGAAATGAAATTACTGCAGTTCAAAACCCCACTTGTAATAGTGTAAGCTGTGTGGACAGTGTTGTTGCTTCCGTCTGTAGAGTCTGAACCTTGTGTTCCAACTCTGAAATGTAGCGCATTTTCCGTTCTTTGGATCGGGCTGCTGATTGACGATTTGCCAAAATCCTGCACATAGATTTGTTGTTAGAATTGTAGGTAGTTTGTCCAGTAGACCATGGTGAACCATTAAAAGATGAAGATACAATACCTTTTTGCACGCTTTGGATCGGTCAATGCAATCTCTGCAAGTTTTTCATTAGCCATAATTTTCTTCATTTCAGCCCCACTGAACTCACCATTTCCAAACTCCAAGCTAAAGGCATTTGAATCTGTATCAATTGAATTGCTGGGGGAAAGTTGTCCTGGCCGAGTTCCAGGCGAAGGTGGTAGTTTAGGTGACTCATCACCAAATTGCAGCTTACCCATAAAACTGTCCATGGAGACACTTCTGAAGTGACGAGTGGTCGGTGCAATATCTCCCCCCACACTCCTTTTGATCCCTTCTCTCATATTACTATTAGTCAAAGAATTCAATCCCGGTCTCTGCATTCCTCCACTTTCATTAACGCTGCTTTCCACTTCATTATCACTGCTGTCACAGTTTGTCTTGGTCCCACTTGCTCTACTACTATCCATATCCTCGCGATTCTCATTACTATTCTTGTCATCAGTCCCCGAAGAGTTCAAAGCATCAATGCTATCCAAATTCATATATGCGGAAAACAAATCATCCACTACTTCCCCTTCAGACTTCCTCTCACCCGTCCCTTCCACATTGTTATCACCAGCTCTTTCCCAACTAGATTCCTTTTTAACCAACTGAGCTGGCTTAACCATCCCTGAATGTTCTGTACCAGACATTGACAGGTCCACACTACCCGAACCCCTCATGGGAGCAATGGGGGGTAGAGCTTGTTGCATCATTGTAGAGAACCTGAATGGTATATCACTATTAGACCTCCTATGAGCCTTACGAGGGGGCAAACTCTCACCGACCCTCGAGAAATTACCCCTGCCGAATGGCGATGGGGGCAGCAAGGAATGTGAACTTGCATCCCTATCCTCCATTGACACATCCACCTCAGACATGGAGGTGGATGGGGAATCACGGTAGGGGCACGGGCTCAATGGGGGCAGTGAATCAAGTGAAAAGAAGGCTGGTTGGGACAATGACCGCGAATGGCTCGGTCCTGGACTAAAATTCTGTGAGCCCATTGTCTGGTTAATTGGCCTGGCAACCGGGATCTGAGAATAAGGTGAAAGTGGTGGGATGTGGTTTGGGTGTGAGGGTGGTATCCCCATTCTTTTACTAGTATCCCCAGTAAAGCTCTGTGCAAAATGCCGTGAACGCATTTGTGAAGAGCTGAATTGGGGTATGTTCAACTGGTCCATAGATAAAGGCTGTTTCAGAATCGATGATGAAGATGTTCCAAACGAAGATTGAAGCCTTTGCATCATATCACTATTACCTTCTTCAGTGTCACCCATTGTAATCCCACACCCCCAAACAACAATTAACAATTAACAAAAACAAAAAGCTTCAATCTTTATCAAACCCCACCTCCAAAAACCTCTCAACAACACAATCAAAACCTCAACCCACTTCACTCCCACCCACAACTCAAACAACCCAACACACCTAGAATCTGTACACCAACCAACAAAAACATCCAAAACAGTGAACATTTCCATCAAAAACAAGAAAACCAATACCAAATTCTTCAAAACACTCCCATAAATTCTGATGGAGGTTTCAAGAGCTTACCGTGTAGGCAGTGTGATCATCAGTGCAGCAATGGTAGTAGAGAATATCAACCGGCGGCGGTTGTTGTTGTTGTCCGTGAAACAAATCAACGCCGGAAATGGCGGAGATGACGGAGGAAAGTAAGCGTCTTTGCTGTTTCGTCTTCCTCTAAATCGTCGCGCTTTTTGTTGGAGTTGTCGTGTAAACGAAGACGAAAGAAAGCAACAGAGAGAAGAAAGAGTTCAAAACTATTGCACGGATTTCATGCCCACTGCTACTCTCTTTCTCTGTATACCACTACGACGCGTGAATTTAATAACCATTTCCCTCTGCATTTTGCGTGCATTTCAATTTCATTCCGACCTCATTTGACTCCTTCCCTATGTCACCGCAGCTTATGAAATGCTTTCCAAACAAATTCGTATTCAATTATGAATTTTTTTTATAGAAAAAATAGCATATATGCTCTCACCGCCTCATGTGCCTAAAACGCGTTAAACAGTCTCCGAAAATTTTTTCTTTAATTTTCTTTTGGTCATTACAAATCTAATGAACATCGTAGATGGAATGTAATCACGGTACGTTGTTATGGTAAGAAATATTTGATATCATGATATTATGATCTTAGGAATAATGACTATTTGGTATTAATTATTAGGTTTTATTGCTCCTTCAAATAAAAAACTTTTTTAATTGTCTATTTTAATTAATCTTACCGAAATTACTTTTTTATTCATAATCTAACTATCTCAAAACTCTTCATACATCTCTCTCTCTCTCTCCAGATCAAACATGAGGACCGAACTCATCCCAAGGCAGAGCTCCCCTGTTCACCAATGTTGACGAGGCGTCTCCTACTAGATCTGGTCCAACGACGACTAGGCGCTGCTCTTCGTATTCGAATCCGGCTTCATCAACTTCACCGACTCTGGCTTTGTCCACATGGTTGAAGGTCCAAGAAAGATTAGGCTTGGTGCAAGTGAATTGGTGAAGTTAATTTGGTTTTGATGTGGATAACAAGTTGAAAGTTAATAATATATTATTAGGGTAGATAACAAGTTTACTGGGGTCAGTAGATATGAATAACAAGTTTATAAGGGGTAAATAATATATTATTAGATAGATAACAAGTTTACTGGGTCAGTAATTGGGGTGGATAACAAGTTTACTGGGGGTCAGTAATATGTTATTGAGGTGGATAATAAGTTTACTGGGGTCAGTAATATATTATTAAAGGTCAATAATTTATTATTGGAGGTCAATACCAAGTTTACTAGGAATCAGTAATTCCGGCGACCGGTCACCGGGGTCCGGCAACCGGTGACCGAAGTTGAGGTTCCAGGCAAGTCTCCGGCAAAGTCTTCTCTCTATTCCATTTTCTATATCTAAATGTGTATAAGACACAAGGGTAAAAGTGTCTAAAAAATATTTTTTTATTATGAATTTAATAAAGATTTGTATATTTGGGCACAAATAAGTTAATCTCTCATTCAATTGAAGTCAAAAGTCTTATTGTCATTAGAATGAGGTTCGACTTTTCTTTTTTTGTGCAAATGGTTATTATCCCATATAGGAACTCTTAGTGGTAAACACAGTCTTCTTGTCAAAGTATCAGATAAATGTATCTGGTACATGGTTCCTACTTAAAGGAATAGCACAAATCATGTTTGCCTCCTCTAGAGGGAAAACTGAGTGAATAAAAACCTTTTTCCAATGTCTCTCATTCAACATATCATATACCAATGTCAAAGAGAGACCATAACAGGCCGACCAGAATAGGGTAGGTCTCGGCATCCAGGGATCATCTCATATCTTCACCTTACTACCATCACCAATCTGCCATCGCACACCCTTTTAAAGTATAGCACAAGAAGCAAACTGCTTCTCCAACATGCGGAGGCATGTGTAGTTGCCACCGCCCCCCACAAAAAAAATCAGAAATAGGAAAATATCGAGCTTTGAACAATCGACTTACTAATGTATCAGGATATCAGATCATGCGTCAACCTTGTTTTGCCAATAGAGCTAAATTATGTGCATGTCTCTGAAACTCATTCCCATTGCATCCTTAGACAGGCATAACCAATCCCACGACATCCAATGAATCTTTTTCTCATTCTGCTTACTACCCCACCAAAACTTAGCACATTTGTTGTAGCTTCTTACATAAATCTTTGGGAATCAAGAAACAACTCATGGCATAAGATGGTAAAGCTTGTGCAACAACCCTAATAACAAAATCTTTACCTGCCCCACTCAACAATTTACCTTGCCATCCAGCTAGCTTCTCATTGAGCCTCTCCTTAATGTACGTAAAGGATTTTGTTTGCTTCCGACCTAGATAGGTAGGAAGCCCTAAATATTTCTCATGTTTAGCCTCAATCTTCAGTCCCAAGAAATTTGCAAGAGAATCAACTCAACAGGAACCCTTTAAATTATTTATATAGATTTTGCATCGCTGACCAACTTGTAGAGTCAAAACTCATTTAATTTAATTATTAATCATTTTAAAAGTCATTTAATCACAATAATTAGGATGGAGTCACACTCAGAAGCAAGAGCAACACTCCACCCAAAATAGGCTCCTAAATATATATATATATAGGACGATTTTTAGGTAAAACTTATTTTGGATCCACTAGAGTTTTAGTCGGATATGAGGTTTGACAAAACTCAAACCTATTAATGAATCTAGTCATCCAATCTTTTAATTCTACGGTCATAATCTCTTGCATTTAGGTGGTCCCATTTTACACGGCTACACAACATTCAAATGCAGAGGAAATTCTTAACGTATGAATGAGATTAGATGGCATAGATTCACTCATCCCAATTCATAATTTCTGTATTATAGGAAGCGAAAGTTAAAATCTCCATAATTTTTTTTGTTTCAACTCCAGTTGTTTTTGTGTTTTGCAGATTTCTTCATTTATTACACCTATAAAGTATTTTACATCCCTATTTATTACCATAATAAAATATTTTAACTTTAAAAAAAATTAAAATAACTGTTAGTTTGCAATGCTTGTATCCTAAGAGCAACTCGAATAGCTTCTCTATATTTGCATTATAGGGAAACAAAAAGTCAGTATTTTTTATAAGAGGGCGGATCCGTGACATACAAAATTATAACTAAAATTATAACCAGAATATGGTTCATTAAATTTAATAGCAATTAACGGCTGAGATACATCACTAAAACTAAATCATTTTCTTTTAATCAATTTAAGATTCCTATCTATTAAATACATAATCAGAATGGATTATAACTATTCTGATATGGAATACAATCAAAAGACTTATTGGTTTCCTATTGAAACTCATATATTAGAAAGGAAAAACTTATTACTCAATTATGAGATCTTATTGCTGTTTGAATTGTGAAAATACTTCTTGTCATTGTTGCAAAAAAGAAAAAAATTAAACTCAACGTACAAACAATTAAAATGAAAGTCAATTGGTATATCTAAGTGCTTGATTATCTATAGGGAAGCAGCTCCAGAGTCCAAAGCCTATCAGTAGGTCTTCCAAGCAATTTTGGTCCATTCCCACACATCCTATAAAGAAGATTAAAACACATTAGTTCTCAACGATGTTAACACAAGTATTATGAATTTCTACCAATTGTTCTACTACACAACATTTTATTTTTCACTTCAGTAGAATCAGACACATAGTAATGAAAAAGGTTACTTACAAGTTGTAAGTAGGTCATTGAATCTTTCTTTATGAATTAAGAGAGGAAGTTTTCTTGTTGTATCCTGACTTCGAGCATAATGTACACTTTCTTTTCCTTGTCTCCATGGCCAACTCAACACCACTCTTTATTCTTCCAGAACTCTTGGTTTCTTTCTTTGTACCTTTTGTCTTGGAGATATTTGGGTCCAAAAGCAATGACTGGGAGAAGAGAGTATTCGTACATGGATCATCTTTGTTTGGAGAAACACAAGTTTCCATGATAGGATGATCCTCTTGGTTTATAGGAGCACTCATTTCCTTGCTAATAACATGTTGGTCAGGAATTTTTGACAATTTTTTTGATATGTCATTTAAAGCCTCCATGAACAATGTGTATCCCCCCTTAGAATGTGCAGCAATACACGCCAATTTAGTTGCTTGGTGACACATGTGGTCAAGTCTTAATGCTTCTGATTCTTCATTACCAACACTTCTAGCCAAGTTTTTCTAAATCCATTATCCTAAACGTGTTTGCCTCTTGTCTCTATCTTAGAGAATGAAATGTGCAGGTATTGTTTCAATATCAAGATGTGAAAATACTTTTAACAAGTGCCTACAAAGTATTCCAACAAACTCAAAGTTTTGGCACTCATAAGAACCATTGTAGGTTGTCAAATCTAACCTCACTATAAAATCTTGCTCATGTTCTCTAAGTCTTTTTTTTTCACCAAATACGAGTGTCATTCGTTATTACGATCTCTTTCTTCAACCTTGTAGTGATTAATTCGAGTCCATTCCCCCTTGAATTTGTTGAAAACATTTCACGTATACAACTTTGCCGCATCTTTCAAGAGAAACTCATCATCATTCACAATACGAAACTTGTGCTCTGTTTCAAAATCTTCGTCAGTTTCATTATCTATAATCCTCTTTAGTGCTTGATCATATTTGACAACAAACTCCCTAAGATTCGTTGTTGAAGTAACAAATCTATCAAAAAACGAATTAATCCCCTCACTACATCCAGTAGTATTCATTCCAACAAAAAATGTTCCGCAATTATAAATCGGCACCCAAGAAGCTCGTATCTCATAAAGACTTTTTAGCTAAGTATTTTCTTCTAATCCATTTTCTTTCATCAGAGCTTTCTACTTCTCTTCAAAATTTTCAGTCTTGTATGTGAACTGAATACATCTCTTCATCTCCTTCTTGAATTTCGATTTCTTATAGTAAACGTAGGACAACTTCTCAACAAACTTCTTCTTGATATGCCAAAGGCATAAACGATGACGAGTGTTTGAAAATATCTTGGCAATGGTTCCCTTCATTGCTAAGTCTTGATCGGTAATAATGGAAACGGGTGGACGAGCTCCCATTGCTTCTAACCACGTCTCAAATAACCAGACAAATGTTGCCTCTGTCTTATCTTGTAGAAGTGCACAACCAAATTGTATTGATTGTCAATGGTGGTTTACTCCTGTGAATGGCGCAAACGACATATCATACTTGTTTGTCCTATAAGTTGTGTCGAAAGTGACCACATCTCCAAAGTATTCGTATGATATACGTGAGCGAGGGTCGACCCAAAAGAAATTAGTTGCCCTTTCATATTCGTCGCATTAGATTGCATAAAAAAATTGGGGATTCTTAGCTTGCTTTTTCCTAAAGTGAGGACTGACTGAGTGTCTCCTCCGTCCAATTGTCTATGATGAACACTTTTTAAATGGTTATAATAATCTCTCTTGTTAAAACCAATCTGAGCACCACTAAGGATTGAGTGAACTTTTGCAATCGGCAAGTTTTCTTTATGGAATATTTCAGTCATACTCCTAGTTGCTTTGGGCATATGTTTATTTGACTTCATATTCATTCTTCTTGCTAGAGTAACAACTTTGTGATTATGAAAGTCCCTAAAAACAGATACTCTCCATTTGTTCGACCGCTTCTCATGAATTACTCGCATGGTAGCTTTGCACCCACATTTTGCAGTAGAACAATTTTTGTCTGCTGCTCTCTTTGTATTAATATCCCCACTTTTCTCTACATTAACATCTCCATTTTCATTGTCATTCTCATTATGACATATCTCTTTCTGATGGTCTTTTTTCCACCCCTCATTTAGTTTTTTCTTTCGTATATATTTTCCCCGATGTGCACAAACGAATCGGCAACTAGTCACCTCATCAGAATGTGATCTTGTCTTTACTGAACATTGAGTGCAAATCCAAAAGCCTTCTTGCCGACCATATTCTTCATAATACTTTTTGGCTTCTTCAATTGATTCAAAAAGCATACCTAAAAATGGTGCTTTTAAATGATAGACTCTCCTTATTGGAGTATTCATTTCACTATTCTATACTTCAAATGTGTTTGCTACCTGTAAAACATAATCATGCTCATAGAATGAATATAGAACCCACGTACTTGATAATCAAAAAAGTGATCATGCATGTCTAGTGATTATGAAAACAAAGAAGAAGAAAACAAATTATGTACCGGAGGCATTGAGAAGGGGATGAATCGTCATTGAAGTCTGTCATTTTATGAAAAAAGCCAGTTGAGAAAGAGGTGGAGAGATGATAAAATTTATTTGATTTTCACCATGCTAAGAGATTACAATGCCCAAACGAATAAGATATTTATTTTTATTTTTTTTCCTTTCTAATAGATGAGTTTCAATATAGGAAACCAATAAGTCTTTTGATTGTATTCCATATCAAAATAGTTATAATCAATTCCGATTTTATGTATTTAATAGATATGAATATTAAATTGATTAAAAGAAAATGAGAATAAAAAAAATGATTTAGTTTTAGTAATATATCTCAGCCGTTAATTGCTATTAAATCTAATTGACCTATGCCATGGATCCGCCCCATTTTTATAATTCTCATGCTTAAACTCCACCATGTCCTTGAAATAATCCTAAGCAAATAGATTTTAACTTGGTGGTAGGTATACAAAAAACCTGGACTTTGGTAAGAGATGCCTCGTCTGACGGCACGCCCTCACGGTGTCATCATCGTACAAGCAAGAGAGGGCCTTACGTTCGATAGAGAAGGGCCTAGTCTGAGAAAGGGCAGTGGGGGGTCGGCGGTACTGTTTCGACATGGTGGAGGGTCTAAGGGAGAGGGTTTGCAGTTGTACAACACAAGGCCAATGTACTCGAGAGAGGAGCACAAATTCGTAGTTGTTGTTGTGTGATGTGCGATCACCTGGGGGTTAAGGACAAGATGGCGACGTTGTGATTGGTGTTGAGATCAGATCCCTTTGATTTGATTTGGTTTCTCCACTTTGTGATTGGTTTTGGGTATAATGGTTATTCCAATTGGCTTCTAAAGGGTATGAGTTTTGGATATAACGATTATTCCAATTGGCTTCTTAAGGGTATGGCTTTTTTGGCCCAGGATCCATGCATGGTACTTCTATTTCCATTTTATATGTTTTTGTTATTTATTTATTTTCTAATTTTCGTTTTATACCGACTATAACCTACCTTCTTTTCGTAGAACTAATTGGGTTTGGTCACCTCAGCGCATCTGTTGCTTGGTCAAATCGTTGCAACCTCCTAATGGTAGGATAAAACTAAGTGTTGAGTTTATTCTCCGGTGGTAACATAGTAGGAAACTTGCATTGATGGGTTTATGGTTATGTATTCTTGTTACATATTTAATGATATTTCCATTATGTCACCGCTGTGACAAAACAAATAGAGAGTACTCTTTGCTAGTTGGTATTTGAATACATGTACACTATATAGTAATTACGTGTATTTTAACATACGTAATTAGTACTCAAATAAGTGAATTAAGCTATTTTTATTTATTTTGTAGAGAATAAAGAGAGTTACGAAAACGAGTGAAAACGGTTCAAAATGGGAGCACATTGAAGATTCCGACAAAAGATGAAATAATCGACTCTAGTCTATCAAAGTCAACACACAACAAAAAGAAGAAAATAAAATAATTAGAAATTTTGCACCACATCATCCATAAGACTTTCCAATGAGAGACCAACAACTATTATTTTTTTTGTTTTTTGAGTTGGAGCCTAAAAGAAAGAAAGAAAATAGAAATTGGAAGTATTTCTCCGATCAAACAAAACCCAGGCCTCAAAAAGCCGTTCTCCATCTCAATCCCACCCGCAAGCTCTACCATCCAATCCATGCTAACCCATTGTATCCCACACCCTCAAGCTCATCGTAACTAGGCCCAGGTCGAGGGGAGGGAAGGCGGGATCGAGGACTTTTGCGGATTGAGTTTCGGGTCGGGTAGAGAAGGAGTGAGAGTGAAGGGGCGGTGATTGAAGGAGAAGAGGACCTTGAGGGAGAGATCGATGGCGCAGGGCGAGGATGAGAAAGTGGGAGAACCTGGGGTTTGATTTGCATTTCGTTTTTTCTTTTCAATTTGAATGGATGAGGGAGAGAAATTGGTGGTGTATGATCAGAGATATAGGAAATCTGATTTATTTGATGGAAAACTATGTCGACAATGGCGAAAGGAGGTCCACGTGGAAACACTGTGATACGTGTCGGCTGCGGAATGGCTAGTCGCAAGATATTGTCAGAGAAAGTCTAGCCCATATTCAGTCGAGTTCGGGTTAGCAAAGGCGAACTCTTAAAACCCTCAACCGGGTCGTGTCTCAACCTTACAAAAACTAAGACTCGCAATTTGAGCCATGTCGAAACCAACCAGCCGAATACCAACCATATCAATTTAGATGGTGTACTGAAAACTCGATACATGACGTATTTGGTATAATATACCGTACCGGTTTGCATATAATAGCACGGTACTGGACTACTGGTACTTAGTTTCAACTGAATACGGTATACCGCATACCTACCGAATTATAGGTATACCAGCCGTTATACGGCTTCAATACGCTACAAATGCTCACCATTTTGTAAGAGAAGGGATTCGAACCCAAGGTTTAGGGTTTAGAGAACCCAAGACCACATAGGTCTCTTCTTCAGTTCTTCATCTCCCTCGTCTTTCCTTCCTCTTCTCCCGTCTCCTCCTCCATTTCAATTACAAGAAATCTTTCTCACCTAAAGAAACCTAGACCATAATTATTTGCAAGTTCATACCCAGACCAATCTCTCTCAAGGTTAACAAATTCCTTCTCTCTTTCTCTCCCCCATCAGAAACTTCAATCTCCAAATTAGTCAGTTTATTTGATCAGTAATCGACTAATCGCGAAGGTCCGTACGAAAACTACATCTACAAAGGCACCAAGTTCATCTGTCCGCTTTAGTTGCAAAGGCTTTGGAGCTCCTATTGTTACTTACCTAATCTCTTCTGTTGTGTTCGATTCAAGTTTGAGATGGGCAAACTGGGGAAGAAGGCCAGGAAGTTCTCCAAGAAGAATCTTCAGTCTGTGGAGAGAAGAAACCGCAAGTTGAAGTCTACCTTCAAAAAGAGAGGCCCCAAAAGTAAGCTCCTTTCTTCCTAAAGCTTTGGTCTTTCTATGTTATGGAGTTGTGGGTTTTGTTCATAGCTGTGGCCTTAACTAGTAGCTGTTGTTTGGTGTTTACTTTTGTCTTGTTTTGTGATTTCGGCTCATGGGAATGTGTTCATTCCAATTGTTGTAGGAAATGAGAAAGATAGTGGTCAAGAATTGAAGAAGAAGGACGCCGTAGAGTTGTCTAATGGGAGGTAAGAATATGGGCATGGTCCCTTTTGATGGTTTTGGAAGATGTTTTTCGGTTGCATTATATGTTGTTTATGGAAGATAGAACTTTGGAGGACAAGGTTTTCAGCAGAAATTACTTATCGAGCAGAATTTGAGCAAGAGAACAAAATAGGTTATTAGATTGTTGTTAATATAAAATCTTTGGTATCAACTTAATCATGTAGTTTCAGGTGGAAACAAATGGAGCCCATGTGTTTAGGAATGTCATGACGTACTCTGATTGTTGTATGTGAAGGACTGCAGACACATTAATTCTTTAAGTTGTTTGCAGAAACACTGAAGTTGAATACATAGACAACACTCCTCTTGATGCAATATTCCATGAAGATGACAATGATGCATTTGGGGATGAATCGGACAGCGATGGGTATCTTTCAGAGGTATTGAAAATACACATAGATTAGAAACTAGTCTTCAGTCACTTGGTTTTTCTTTCTTAGTTTGGTTGATTTATTTATTTTATTGTTTATGATTAGGACTCTAGTGAAATGCAACTTGCTGATAGTGAAATTGAGAATTCTCAAGAAGGTGAGAGCACAATACTTTTGTTGTTGTTTTGGTCGTTCATAGGTCAATTTATGTTGTTCTCATCAACTCTAAATTTTACATTTTGATGAAATTCGTGGGCAGGCATCCTTGATGGTAGTAGTGGTGCATTATCTATTCAGAACGAGGAGATTCAAACAGAACTTGTGAAGAAAACAAAAAAACTAGACAAATTGAAGGAAAAGGTGATGGTTGTTTCTATGATTTTGAAGTAGAGTTTTAGGACATGTTCTATCTAGTTTTTCTCTTTCATTTTATACCTAACCTTTAGTATATTTGTTTTTTTTTTCTTTTCGTTTTTAATATGTTTGCTTGGAAACATTCCAGGATCCTGAATTTGCTAACTTTCTGGAAAGCCATCAGAAGGAGCGTGAACAGTTCAGAAACAAAGATGTAAGTATCATCTCTCATGACAAGTGACATCCTGTTTATATCTAGTATTGTTAGCGAGGGCAAGTCTACATTATGTTTCCCCCATCCTAATGTGATCTCTAGTCTAACTTCTGCCTATGGACTTATATTTACTAATCCCATAATGTATATGATCTAAAGGTGTAACTACATCATGAAAATACTCAATTGGCTGACTTAGTTTTGCAGTTTCACAGAAGAATAATGTGAACTAAAGGTGTATGAGACTAGTACATGAAAGTATCAATTGGTTCTTCTGAGTTTCTTCTATTGTAACTTTGGATATTTGATAGCTGAGTTGGTGATTAATACTTAGATGTTCAGAACGATGACCGATACATGCTATGGAAGATGAGGTTTTCTCCACAAGAAATGCTCTCTTTCGTTGCCCTCCCTTCAAAAGTTCCATTTATCTCAAATGTAGAAGTTAACTTTAGATACAACTTTCCGCATCTTTCTCCCATAACATGTTTTCCATATTGGGAATTTAATGGTCTTTATTTGTTTGTGAAGAGACTGGGGTGAGTGTATAGGTTGATGATATTTGACCATTGTGTTTGTAGCTGTATAAACAAGAGATTTCTAGAGTTTATTATATACTTAATTATGTATTTCATGTGGTTTGGCTGTCTAATGTTCTGTTTCCTTTTCATTATGATGCACATCTTTGTGACAGTATGCTGATGAGGATGAGGAGGGGATGAGTGATGATAATATGCAGCCAGAAAATGTAGATGGCATGAATTTTAATTGGGGCAAGTTGCTGTCAAGCTCTTCTATTGATTCCTTTTGTCAACTAGTCACAGAGCAACAAAATGTGTCTGCACTTACTTGTCTACTGAATGGGTACCGTGCTGCATGCCACTATGGAGCGGAATCAACTATAGTCTATGATGCTTATTCAGGCCATGGAATTCAGAATAGTGAAACCCTTAGCAAGATATTAATGTTCATCCTTAATGAAGCCAATAACACATTGAGGGGACTAATGGGCATACCAAGTTTGGATTCCAGAAAAGAGAAGAGTGTGGATTTGAAGAAGAATACCAAATGGAGTACTTTTAAGCCTCTAATAAAGTCTTATCTGAGGAGTACCCTTTTTCTCCTGGATCAGGTGGATGACTCTGAGATATTGACCTTCTCCTTGGCACGGATCAGAGCTTCTATGACCTTTTTTACTGCTTTTCCTTCTTTGCTCCGCAGACTGATCAAGGTATTTTAACAACATAGTAGAAGCTTACATTGCATATAATAGACATCAATCAATCTGTGAACCATTTTTCTTTAAAAACAGTATTGACATCATATTATTATGTACATAGATGCTCAGAGTTGGTACATTAGTATTCATGCATTTGTTTAAGGGTTTTCTATCGACATCTTCTGCATGTTTTATGCAAATTTCATTCATCTATAAATATACACTAGAAAATTCTCTGTTTCTCTCCCATACAGAGGCATGCGCATGGTAAAAAGAGACAAGTTATAGCTGGAACTCAGGGAATCTTACAAATTTTGAGTGACCTTAAAGTGCTTCATACAGTCATATTTGTGATGCATGGCTAAATCTTTGTTTTATGTCAATCTCGTGTCATTTCTTGTGTTATAACATTTTAAAATGAAAAATGCAGATTGCCGTTCATTTGTGGGCAACAGGGAGAGGAACTGTATCATCTCAATCCTTTCTCATCATACGAGATGTGGCTTCTTTGTTTCGCCCTGATTACTTTGACACCTGCTTTGTTAAGACATATAAATCGTACCTTGGCCATTGCCAATTTGTGGAGCCTAGTTTGTTCCAACACACACAGTTTCTAAGAAGTTCCATTATTGACTTATGCTCTGTTGATGTTCAGAAAGCATCTAGCAAAGCATTGGTTTGTATCCAGCAACTTTCTAAGATAATGCAGCAGGGTCTACGTACAAAGAAAAAGGTATGACATATTACATGTCGTGCAAGGTTGATCCTTAATTTCAGACAGATAAAGCTGATACTCTTTCAATTTAGAAGTTCATATGTGTAGCTTTTAAGTTATAAGTGACCATGGCTCTCTTAGTGTATAGATGACATTCCCTGAACTTGTGCTTGTTTTTCTATGGGCAGGAAGCAGTCAAGAAGATATGCAGTTGGCAATACACGAGTTGCATTGATCTCTGGGTACTGTTTATATCAGCTAATTTACAGGATTATGATCTTCAGCAATCGCTTTTTGTGATCATTCAGATTATAAATGGAATGGCTGTGTTGTTTTCTGGACCAAGATATTTGCCTCTGAGAATCAAATGCGTTCAATGGTTGAATCATCTCTCCTCTTCCAGTGGCTCTTTCATTCCTGTTGCCTCTTTTGTGTTGGATATCTTAGAATATAAAATTAGCAAGGATGGGGCAAAACCTGGAAAAGCTTTCAACCATATATCTTCCGTTAAGGTTAGGAATTTAGGAAAATAGAAGTATATCTTAAAATTTGTGTTGCTGTCCTTGCCAATTAACTTTCTAATATCAACTACCATCAATACATTTTAGTTGTGTTTAGAATATTATTTCATTAAACTTTTGGCACAGCTTCCAAAGCATTGGTTAAAGTCAAGGAACTTCCGAGAACAATGTGTTTTATCTGCTATCGAACTGCTTTCAGCGCACTTTGCTCAGTGGAACCATCATATATCTTTTCCAGATCTTGCAACTATTCCACTTATTTACTTGAAGAAGTTTCATGATATAACTACTATAGAAAGTTCCAAACGTGTAGTGAAGCGTTTCATTGACCAGGTACATTTGTCATAGAACAATTTATTTTTATTTGTGATCTCCCTTCCTTGATGCTTAGACATAGCGTCTGCATGTATTAAATTCCCCCGGAGTTGAAGATATGCTTGTTGGCCATAGTTCATTAAAGCTTTAGGGAAGCTTGTGCAACCCAATATCCCATATTCAATCCCTCGTAATAAATAGAGGTTGTACCGCCCATTATTTTGCACAACCCAACACAACAAATAATCCTGACACATCATATTTCTCAATTGTGTGACAGAAATTTGAAGGACATCTCATATGTTAAATAATGTCTGCACTTTAGGGATGTGAAATCCACACACCCCAAATTGAAATCCACACACCCTTTATCCTTTTTTGGTTAACACATTCACAAAAAGACAAAGTTTAAGTCACTAAAAGACAAAATTTATGTTACCAAAAAAGGAAAAAGGGTGTGTGGATTTCACAACCCTTTTTTTTTTACTGCTTGCACTGCCTCATGGCTTAAGGTAGCTAATAATGTGTTATCTATGTTGTGACAAAAAAGCTCTGATTTTTGAACTGCAGGTGGGGCAAAATATTGAATTCGTTCGGAAGAAGAGAGATGAAGCAGCCTTTTCACCAACAGATCAGCAATCTGCAGAATTATTTCTTCAGGTTTGGACTCATAGTTAACATCTGGTATATTTGATGAACATAACATGCCTTTAACTTTTTAAATGGTTAACCTGCAGCTTGGAAAGCAAAATGGCAGTACTCCATTTACACAATATTACAAAAGTATCATGGACAAGGCTGCTTCTAGAAATTTTACTCTAAATGGGAAGGTGTGATATACCAATCTTTTCTCTTCTTTACCTTTTCTAATTTTTATACTGATTATGTATTCTGTGGTACCTTGACTATTACCTCTGGCTGTAGTCAGTGCTATGAATGTTAACTATAGATTCAGTCCAGCAATTGCATAATGATATTGGTAACTGTAAGGCAAGCAGAAGGAACAAAGAAAGCTTTTGCTTTTAATCACATCTACCGTTGTCACCTGATTTTGCATGATTTGTAGTCAAAACCATATTGATTATTATAAGGAAAATAGTATTGATACATATTAGTTTCTCTTCAAACATGAGCTGTATTTTACAAATTCATCATTTTAACTCTCTCACCTTTGCTTGTTGCAGTTCTCTGAAGCAAACGAAGTAAAGAAGAAAGTACAAAGGAAAATTCAAGTGCCTCAAAATAAGATTTTAACTGAGGGAGTTAAAAGCAAACATCCAGAGAAAAGAAAAGGCAATGTTGATATCAAAGGTGGAAGAGAAAGAAAGATGAAGAAAAAGGAAATTATTGAAGGCCAAGTTGTCTGATATTTTAGGTGATTTTGATCCTATTAATATTAAATTACAGTTTTTATGTACCCAATTTATGCTTATAGAGCTCTTACACAGAACAGACTTGTAATGCGGATGTTCTCTATATCAAACTCAAATCTAGTCCATTGCCATGGCAAATTAGTTTTGCTTGTAATTTTAGAGAATTTGTTGACATACATTATAAATGCAGAAATATGATGAGAAAGCTTTCTTGGTCATTAGATTTTCTTTCTTTTTAATGTGTAGGCGATAATATTAAGGGTGGTTCTATTGATAAGGACAAATTACAATCTAAAACCCAGTTGATCTATATGGAATGCTAGGGATAGCATGAGGGGAAGATCATAACACCAGATTGAAGGAGCAGTGTAGGAATGTGTAAAGGATTCGGATCCTCTTCTAACTTCTATTTTGCCTAACCTTGCCTAAGCTTCTTATTTGATGTTGACATGTGTTTTTCTTATATCTAACGGTGTACCTCCTTTCTGTCTTCTGTTTTTGATTTCAACAACATTATTTTGGTTAGAAATCAATGAGTAAGAAAAAGAAAGTTAAAAATCAATCTAGTGACCAAATTAATGATTATGATCATTTTTCAAAACTTCTCGGGAACTTTTCGTAAGAGAGTGGATGTTTGTTTGTTGAGAACTTAGTCAACTTACGATGAGTATTTAAATTGGTCATCTTTAGATAATACCGTTCCTCTAAACTATAAACCAAGCAAACTACTTTTTGATCACGTATAACACCAAACATGAGTTAATATTAATACAACTTAAGATAACTCATATGAGTATAAGACATTCTTAAAAGATGAGTACAAGACATTCTTAAAAGATAAGAAAGTGTAATGTAGCTGAGTACTAAACTGTGGGTAAACATGCTTCATTACTTGTGGTTGCCGATCATTAGCCTAGCTTTTACCCATTTATTTCATGTGTAAAAGAAGCATAAATATAAGTTTTTAAGTGGTTAGTTTTGATTATACCATATTATACAATATTTTTTTTTTAAAAAGAAAAAAAGAAAACATATTGTTAATACATAGCCAAGAACACTTGGTCATGCCAAGAATATAGCGTAACCACCCGGTCACCGGAGACCGTTCCGGGCAAGACAACACCGACAAGATCTCCATAAGCACTTAGCGAATGAAGGTCCAACAACAATGCACTTGCTGGAACCACTTCATAGCTACTAAATACCACCGAAGGGGAGATGTTGAACAGGGCCACATAAATGGTCCTATACCGAAAACTGACGACATAGCTCCCAGCACTAGCCTATAAACGAATTCCCAAAAGAGGTAAGTTCATCATTCCTCCCTTACTCCCGTACTAAATAAGTAGCAACCAAACACTTACTTAAGCATCAGAGAGTCGAAGAATGGGCCGCCCAAGTCCTGACTCCTGACGCAGTGTTACTTGTGCAGCTACAGGAACTAGAGCCAAGGATTCGACCTCCCGCTCTATGAACTTGGAAAGAGGTAGAAACAATTGGCGCTACAAGGAGGGCCCATCTTGTGGAACTCCAAGCTAACTTGGAAAACAAGATGGTGGAAATTATGGATGACCAAAATGAACCTGGGACATGGCTGGAAAAGGAGCTATTCCAATCCGGCGATACATCCCTTAGCCAAGCCACCGCAACCGCGGCCCTAATCAACCACCCCGATGTTGCCACAACCCTCGAAATTCTCAAAAAAGACTTCCATTTGTTCCGGGAGCAAGCAGCTAGGGATAAAGCAGAGGCAGAGGCAGAGGCGTACCGGGTACACATCGCTGAGTTGAAAAATGAACAATTCTTACTCCGAGCCATATTGGATCACCGTAACGTCTACAATGACACCCTGGAACGAGCGACAAGAGTCACTAGCACCCCAGACCCCATCTTGACATCCCTCTTTCCTAGCCAAGGACAGAACAGTTCCATGATCCCGGGAGGCCCCAACCAAATCATCTACGTAACTCATCCACTTACCCACCCATCCTTTCCACTCCCAGCCCCCCAACCATCTACAGATACTAATGAATCCATTCCCTTGACAAACCAATCCAACCCATCTGACCCACCCATCCCCAATCCCAACTCCACTTGCACTAACAATACAAACCCACATCTCGACATGCAAACCCGACTCCTCCTCCAGCTCAGCAATTATGTCACTCAGTTGACCTCGCAAATTGAAGACGTTGAGAGTCGTGGGAGCCAACGACTCTTATTCATGGGATATGGACATCGCCCAAGCCCCTTCACGCCACGGGGGTAAGTAGAAAAGAGGCCACTCGAGGCCAAACCCTTTAAGGTGGACAAATATAAGGACATTGGGGACCCTTACCTTCACCTTGAAACATTCCTTTCATTGTGTAGCTCCACTCGGTACACAAATGCCATGGCTTGTCATGTTTTCCAAGAAACCCTCTCAGATGAAGCACTCAGTTGGTTCCCTCTCAACTCCATTGACAATTTCGATCAACTCTTGGAATGCTTCCTCAACTGTTTCATACTTCATGCTAGCATCTACCGCAGTGTGGATGCCTTGTTTCACATCAAGCAAAAAGAAGAGGAAGGGCTCCATGAATTACTATCTCGATGGCAATCCGCCATGGCATGTTGTCATAACCTTGAGCCACGAGTAGCCGAACAGGCCTTCTGCCAGGCCTTACTTCCTGGCAACTTCCTAATGGAAATCAACCAAAATCCTCCTGGATCATATGATTCTTTAATGGACCTAGCTGTCTGATGGGCATGTGCCGAGTTTGCCACATTGGGGCATTATAACCCCACCATCACATTAGCACTCCCAGCCCTAGCCCCACCTCCAAAGCAACAACCCCAGCAGAAGTATAAGCATTATGACAAAGGACAAGACAAAGGCAAACAACACAGCAACTCCAGGGATAACAATTAGGGACACCGTTCAGACCGTCGCCACGGGGGGGGGGGCAGCGGGGACTTGACCATCCCTATCGGTCCCAAGAGCAGAGCCCCTAGCAGCAGCAGCGTTGCTCCGCCTCGCCACCTTGTTATGAGGTCCACACTACCTTGGTCACAACATACGAGGACATCTGGGCTAAGCACAAAAACCTCATTCCCCCGCCACCCAAAAGAAAATATCCAAAAAAGCCCTGGCAGGCAACATGGAACAAGTATTGTGATTATCATGGACACACAACTGAAATATATCATGGCCTCCGCAACGCAATAGAACACTTGATCCGAAACGGATAACTCCATCAATATTGTACTCTCGCGACAAGAGCTAATGCCATTGAGGTCCATGGCCAGATCCTTACCCTGCATGGAGGAGCCTCACAACTCCCCCCTCGTCAACCTTCCGCAAAAAGGCAATGCACAGATTCTTTGGAAATCCACGAAATACATAGAGGAATCACCACCACCCCCATCAGCATGGGACCATGTGTCATTTCACAAAAGGGAAGATACAATAAATTGCCATCACAATGAGCCCTTCATAATCAATGTCCAAGTGGACCACTATAGATGCCACATAGCCCTTATGGACACAGGAGCTGCAGTTAGTGTAATGTTTGCAGATTGCTACAGAGGACTCTTACGTGACTGAGCTACGTCAACAACCATGATCCTCTTATCAGTTTCTCAGAAGAGATTGTGCAACCCTTAGGCTCAGACCGCTTGACAGTTTCAGTAGGAGCCAATCCATGTCGTTCATCCATCATGGCATGCTTTCTCATAGTTGATTGCCCCTCTTCCTATAACCTCATTCTAGGTCGCAACATCATCTGGGGACTACAATGCTTTATTGCAAGCCACATGCTACTCATGAAAGTACCTACCTCGGGAGGCATACTCACAATCTAGGGAGATAGAGCAGCCATTGAACATTTTCACCTTAATGCCATCCAGCAAGGCCGTGGTGCCTATAAAATGTTGCCACTTAGCCCCTCTGAACCCATTGATGATTCCCGGGATGACCCTGAAGGGAAAGAGAAGAAAAAACAAGTCCCAAAACCCGATCCAGTAGAAGATACATAATGAGTCTCCCTGTCACACAGTGCTCCCGAGAGAAAAGTCCGCATCGGCATTAACCTCGACCCGGAACTCTGCCAAAAGCTCATTACCTTCCTCCAGGATAAAGAAATAGTCTTCGCTTGGTCCTATGTCGACATGCCAGGTATTTCCCCTGATATCATTACACACAAGCTCAATATCCTCAAAGACAATCCCCTTGTCAAGCAGAAAAGACGAGCCTTTAACCCAGACAAGTATCGAGCTATCCAAGCCGAGGTCCAACGGCTAAAAGAAATCAAATTCATCCGAGAGGTTTCCTACCCAACGTGGGTTTCCAATGTGGTCATGGCCCCCAAGCCTAACAGAAAAGTGGCGAATGTGTTTTGAGTACACCAATCTTAACAAGGCTTATCCCATGGACAACTTCAGGATTCCCTTGCCATGGATAGACCAATTGGTTGACTCCACAGCTAGTAACAAAATGCTCAGCTTTCTAGACGTCTACTCGGGGTATAATCAAATCAAAATGCATCCCATAGACCAGGAACACACTACTTTTGTCACAGATAAAGGATTATACTGTTACGGGGTCATGCCTTTTGGTCTCAAGAACGCTGGGGCAACCTATCAAAGGCTAGTCAATGCCATGTTTGAGGAAGAAATTGGGGAGCTCATGGAGGTGTAAGTGAATGACATGCTGGTCAAGAGTGTGACAAATGATGATCACATTACTAACCTAGACAAAGTCTTCACTAAACTCCTAGCTCATGGGATGCGCTTCAACTCACAAAACTGTATCCTGGCTGTTGGCGGAGGAAATTTTTTGGGTTTCATGGTTAGTGAAAGAAGAATTGAAGCTAACCCAGAAAAGATACAAGCTATACTTGATATGACTGTTCCGACTACTCGGAATGATGTCCAGTGCCTCACGGGACGCTTGGTAGCTTTGGCTCGTTTCATCTCCCACCTCATAGATAAATGCAACTCATTCTTTCAATTACTGAAAACCCAATATAAAGAAAATGTGGCATGGGGCCCGGAACATGACGATGCCTTCAATAACATCAAAACTTATCTCGCAGCAGTTCCTTTCTTATCAAAGCCTGTACCAGGAGACATGCTTTACCTATATTTGACTGTTTCTACTACAGCCATTAGCGCTGTTCTCATGCGCTATGAGCATGACAATGAGCTCTTAATATATTACTATGGAAAAGGTTTTGCAGACCCCGAGACTCGCTACCTTGACATTGAAAAACTGGCTTTAGCCCTCATCTTGCAACACGTAAACTCTGACAGTATTTCCAAGCGCACACAATTCATGTCCTAACCAATTATCCCTTGTGGCAAATACTCAAAAAACCTGAATCTTCAGGGCGCCTGATAAAATGGGAAATTGAGCTACGTGAATTTGACCTGCATTTCAAGCCAATGACAACAATAAAAGGGCAAGAAGCCAATTTCATTGCTGAGTTTATTCCCCTGGACTATGACAGCCCAAATGAAGACGCCCCCCCCCCCCGGAGGCAATCTCGGAACTCCATGTCGATGGATCCTCAAACAATAATCTAAGTGGAACAAGAATAATCATCACAAACCCAGAAGGAAATTCATATGAGTATGCTCTCCGGTTTGAGTTCAAAGCATCCAACAACATAGATGAATATGATGCTTTCATAACAGGCATTCAGCTCTGTCGGGAACTCAGAGCTCAGCATATTCGCATATTCACATATTCAGCGACTCTAAGCTTGTAGTCAATAAAGTGGCAGGAGACTTCAAGGTCAACCAGAATAATCTAGGATCTTACAAAAGTCTAGCAGGAGCCCTCCTGCAACACTTCACATCCTACAAACTCACACAAATCCCAAGGGCCAAGACTCCAAAGTAGACGCCCTCGTGAGACTCGCTATAGCTCCTCCCGAGTCCACGCCACCGGATGTGCACATAGAAATCTTGGACAAACCTGGCATCTCGAAAGCTTATTCAGAAATCTTTGCCCTCGAGACGACTAACTAGCCCTCATGGATGGACCCATATGTGGCCTTCCTCTCCAATGGTACCCTTCCCCATTACAAAAGAGAAGCACATCGGTTGCGCCATAAGGCTTCACTCTACCTACACAGAGGTGACAAGCTATATTATAGTGGCCAGTCATGCCCCTTCTTGAAATGCTTGCCCACAGAGGAAGGGCACAAAGTGTTGAAGTCACTTCACAGTGGCGTTTGCGGCAACCATGCGGGGGCTCGGAACCTCATGTTCAAGGCACTCAGAGCTGGGTATTATTGGCCAACATTAGAGCAAGATGCAAAAGCAGTTGTCCAAGCATGTCTTCAATGCCACAAATTGGCCAATTTTGCTCATCACCCACCAGTGCCATTGTCTATTATCATCTCCCCAGTCCCTTTCAGTTAGTGGGGACTCGATTTTGTGGGACGGCTACCCACAGCCTCAGGACAACTTAAATTTGATATAGTCATTGTGGAGTACAATACAAAGTGGATAGCAGCAGAGCCCTTTGCCACAATCACAACTGAAAAAGTGATAACATTCCTATGACGTAACTTATACTGCCGGTTTAGGGTGCCACAAGCCATCATCACAGATAATGAGACACAATTCGACAACGACACATTCAGAGAATTCTTGTCCAATCAAGGAACCACAATCTTCTATACCTCCCCAGCACACCTGATACACGCATTTTATGCTATATTCTTAAAGTATTACCTTCTTTAGATTTGTTATTTCCTTAATAATGTCATTTCTAGCTTGTCTCTGTTTTATTGGTCGAAAGAGGCAGTTTTACACAAAAGAAGGCTAAAACCCAAATGTTGAAGAAATCCTGATAGGAGCACAAAAGGGACAAAGAGCTTAATTGAGAAGAGAAGACCCAATTCCAAGAATGGAAGAGAAAAATGGAGAAAGCCCAAAAGAAGGCCCAAGTAGTCTAAGCAAAGAAGGCCCAAGTCCAAAAATGAAGGAGAAAAGTCAAACATTTCCGCTATCCCACATCATTTTTGAAGAGAAGTTCTACCAAAGTTTTCTCTATATAATGACAGTCTTGGGTGCTTCTAAGAGCATCAATCATTCACATTAAAAACCAAAGGGATAGGAGAGCAGCTGCAGCCTCTCCCTCTCCTTATTCAAGCTTCTTCTTCCTTTGCTAAGCCTTGAAGGACTTCTCCATCAAGGCAGCAACATTGGATTCTGAGAAGCATTGAAGCCAAGTATCCTTTTGATGTCAACAAGCTTCCTTGGAGACTTGATAAAGTGTAAACATTACCTTTACTTTGTTTTGATTTTCTGTACCAATTTACAGGTATGTTTCATGTGCTAAACTTATGAATTGGAAGCATGTTTTGCTTGTTCTTGTATTCAATAGATTCAGAATTTTATAAAACATATTGATGTTTCGTTAATGATTTTCTGGCGATCCGATCTCGTGAGTTTAATAATTGAAAGTTTGCGTTTTTGTTTAAATTAAATAGTTAGAATGCATGCTAGCTAATGCCATGATTCATGCTAAGCTTCTTTAAGTAAGTATGTTTCTCTAAGTGGTGGAAACTATGTAATAATAGTTGAAAACGTAAACTACAGAAAATACATGTTACGTTGTTATTCAATCTCAATTCTATAATTCTTAATGATTCATGTTTATTGTGGACAAGTACTCTTCAGTATTGAATGCAGCAATTTACATGAAATAACCTAAGTTCTAGACCTTTCTCTGCTTAGGTGACAAAGTAAGTAGAATTCAAGGAATGCATGTCCTCTTCAAGCTTGTGTTCTGAGATTGTTTCTTTTGTTAAGAACTTCCATGATAATCGGATTGCTGGAATGAGACATAATCTTGATGTGTGGTAGAATTCGAGTTTATCTTTGTTTGCGATGTTGAATGAATTGATCACCTGTACATATCTTATTTTCTGTTTTTAGGAACATAGAACAAACCTTCAAACCCCCTTGTTTACCTTGTACCATATGAATGCTTGTAAATACTTATAGTTGCTGACTATTTAGTGTAATCGTGACTGCAAGAGTGCCATTTAAGTCACCGGATTAATCGAACCCTATTTGCCAATACTACATTCTGATAAGAAAAGAGTTTTTTAAATTGTGCGCCCGGTAACGAGCACGTCAACACCCTCAACCCAATGGCCAAGTGGAAGCCATAAACAAGTTCATCAAGCGAAACTTGAGGAAACACCTAGAGGATGCCAAAGGGTTGTGGGCTGCCAAGTTCCCGGAAGTTCTCTGGACACTTTGTACCACCCCAACAACAGCCATAGGTAAATCTCCATACCTCTTGTCCTGTGGCACCGAGACAGTGATTCCAGTAGAAATGGAGATCCTTAGTGAACGTGTCACAACATATGATCCCGAGACAAATGCCACGGGTCTATGACTTAACATGGACCTCCTGGAAGAGCGCTAGGACAAAGCACACCTCAGGAATGTTAACAACAAGCAGAAAATTACTCAACACTACAACAAGAAAGTTGTCTCCCGCCCGCTAAAATTAGGTGACTGGGTCATGAAAAAAGTTATTCCTTATCCCACTGGACTCAAAGCAAAATAGGAAGGCCCACTTGAGATAGTTAATGCCCCGGGACCGGTCACATTCTACCTTCGAGACACATATGGCTGAGTACTGCCCCGCCCCTCGAATGCTCGTCACCTCCATCTCTACCATGTTTAATTTACTAAGTCCCCAGAACTGGCACATTAGGCAGCACTCCATAATTTTGTGTACCTTAGCCAGTTAGCGAGCTCACATTCAATGTACACTTTGCCCATTAGCAGCCTATCCTAAATGAAGATACTATATCTTATTTCCTATAATTTCTTAACATACCGTATCAAGTACACGGAACAAAAAAAAAAGGTGAATCACAAACGAAAACATTCATCTAAGTGATAAAGGAAATAACACTAAGTACCAACCTGGACTCCCAGACAATTCACAAACCACAAATTGTTCAAACTTGGCTAACCACACCATAGACAACAAACATTGTTTCAAAAGCAAACAAAAGTAGAAAACACGAAAAATAACGAAGTACAAGTCAAAGTAATCACTTCTCCCCAGAGGACGCGCCACTGGATATGTTCACGCTACCAACTTTGGCTGATAGTCACCGATACCCTCTGTCTATAGGCATGCTTAAAGCATTTACGTGACACTGGGGGAGGCCTCACAGAAATGTTAGGACGCACCAGCAAGCTCACTTGTTGGACGTCGGAAGTAGGGGACTTGCTAGCTGAAACCTTTGCACCTCAGAACGCGAGGGCGCCACAAGCACAGGTGCTCGTGGGTCAGTTGGCTGAATAATAGAAGACACGACCTAAGACACCACCACTTGGGTGGAGAGGGACACCTTGGGACACAGATCCCTCAGCGGCGAAGCAGCAACAACCACAAGAGATCGAGGCGTACCCACAACAGGCACTTCCTTCGGCACAACAGGCCACATGGAACGCCAAGCTTTATGCTGCTTTGCTAAAGATCGCGAGATCTCGGCTTGCTTCCCTTGATCCGGTGTCATCTACTCCCAGGCCTTCTTCACAACATCCCTCTCGGCATACCAATTACGCATCGCTGCCTCATTTATCCAGCCAGCCTGGCAACCAGTCTTGCTCAGCTCATCCTGCCCACGGTTATAAGCGCTGCTCAGTTGTTGCTTATACACATCACTCTCCCGGAACACCCTTTCCCTAGCTCCGGCAGCCCTTCCACACTTGGCCTTCCAAACTCTCTCTTGCTCAACCAAGGCATGCGTCAATCTCGCCACCTCAGCTTCCATAGACATTACCTTGGCAATGGCCACCTCTTCGGCTTCCAACTGTTCATCCTTCTTCTGCATAGCCTCCTTCAACTCAGCCACTTCCTTCCCGACTACAACAGCTTGATCTCGGAAGATAACAACATCCTGCTCTAGCTGCTCAAGACGCTGTGAGAGGGCATAGTTATTCTCTTCCGCCTCCTTCAACTGCTGACACTTAGCTTCAGCGTCCTCCTGCAAGTAGGTAACAACCCTCTCACTTGCTGCCTGCAATCAGCACCAAAACATAAAGAGAGAGGCAGGGAGAAAAGAGGAACAAAATTGAACATTATGCGGACACCTACTCAAGTCAACTTCTCTTTGGCGAGAGCCACGCCAGCCAAAGGATCAACCTCCTCCAAAGCATGAATGTCGTGGGAGCGATGACGCATGTCATACGCCATTGCGCCAAGTAAGGTTGCGCCTCCCCAGTCCCTTCTAGCACTTGGGTGATCTTAGCCAGGCTCCCGGAGCTCCCGGAACGCCCTTCCTTGCGGGATCTCTTCGGTTGACCTTCACGTGACAACTCGACCCTTTCCTTCCTCTTCTGAGTCCTCGTTACGACAGGATCCACCTCCTCAATCACCAAGTTCTCATCGCCAGTTTAGGGGTCACCCATATTCCCCAGAGACATATCTTCTACTCCCACTGGCTCCGATAACACCCCTGTCCCCAATATCTGCTGTAACATATTCGAGGTCAGCTGCCCCGAAGCGATATGTAGGCACGCCAAAGTATATCACACAAAAGGGGGCAGTGGGAATATCAGCCCACACCTCAGCTGGTACTAGTAGACTAAAGTAAAATCATCTGGAGGGGCCCAAAACTTTACATTCTTGGAAAAAGGGCGTAATAGCACCTCATCAGGAATCCCCCAATTTTGCCAAAGATCTACCAATTCCGAAGATGTCATACTCTCGCCAGGAGGATCCCAAAATGAGTCGTCAACCTCCCGAGAACTCGCCATACTAAACTCTTCTACCTTATGCAAGAGAGGGCCAGACAAGGACATGTGAGACCCATCATCTGTAACAGGAATGCCCTCTCCTAAATCAAGTGCAACTTCCACCATTAGGTTATCCAACTCTTCCTCCTACCGGTGCAAGGTGTCCAAATCATGATCAGGCGAGATAGAGACAACCACAATCTCCTCGCTGGACACCCACACTGAGTCTGTCATACCCTACATCCTCACAAGTTAGACTCTCGCTATCTTAACCCTAACTAGCCCGGTAACAACCACCCAATCCCTTACCCTAGAATCACCAAGAAAAAATCGCAAGCAATGCGAAAATCATAACAAAACCCCCTACCAATTCGAAACAAAACAAAAACAGAATCCAGAATAAGAATCAACAACTTCATACCTTGAAAACGCGGATATGTGTAGTGGCAATGACGCTGGTTGTAAACAGCCGAGCACTCGCACCCAACTGATCAAGGATGAAATTGGACGTTCCCCAGGTTTGATTCAACAGTTCTTCGAAGTGCCTTTCCAAAATTTGAAAACGCTCCCTTAGCCCTAATCCTTCTATTTTCAAAACTCAAACTCTCTCATCTGCTTCCTCTACGTCTATTTATAGACACCCAAGCCAACCCCGACAGTCAGATCCTCCCTATCTCAACGATCAGCGAACGACCACGTCAGCCACGAAAACAAACGACATTACCACGATCCCACGCATGCGCGTCAGTTACGCGCAAGTTAAACAAAAAAAAACAACAACAAATCGACAAAATTGTCATAGCTTAAATGACGTCGTAAATGACCACGTGTCACTCATAAACCGGCCATTTATGACACACGTGAGATATGACGACAAGGGTTGTATAATTAAGTACTCACAACATAACACCAACCACCTCGCGTGGGGACTTAGGGACTCGACACCATACTTCCAACTCCCAGTTAAGACACATTCTCGACAACTTGGGAATAACTCCCCACCCAAGAGCTCTCTCGGACTAGAGACTTAGGGATTTGTTAATACATAGCTAAGAATGCTTGGCCATGCCGAGAATATGGCGTAACCACCTGATCATCGGAGACCGTTCCAGGCAAGATAACACCGACCAGACCTCCATAAGCACCCAAAGAATGAAGGTCCAGCAACAATGCACTTGCTAGAACCATTTCATAGCTACTAAATACCCCCGAAAGGGGAGATGTTGAATAAGGCCACATAAATGGTCTCATATCGAAAACTGACGACATAGCTCCAAGCACTAGCCTATAAAACAGACACGAATTCCCAAAAGAGGTAAGTTTATCATTCCTCCCTTACTCCGTACTATACAAGTAGCAACCAAACGCTGACTTAAGCATCGAAGAGTCGAAGACTGAGGCCCCCAGTCCCGACTCCTTACGCAGTATTACTTGTGCAACTACAGGAACTGGAGCCAAGGATTCGACTTCCCGCCCCGTAAACTCGGAAAGAGGTAGAAACACATATTATACAGTTACGTCCCACTACACTAGCAGTTCTTTATAATTACCTTTATATATATATATATATTTTTTCCTAACAACCTTTGTATATAATTGTTTGTTATTTCAGTATTTTAATAGAGTATAATTTGGGAAAGCTATTGAGAGCTTTGCTTTATTGTAATAGAGATACCGTCACAGTATAATCAATTTTTGAAATTTGGATGCATGTATATGATCATAAAAAACCTGTTACAAACCCAGAAGCCGAAACAACTTGAGGATGAAGATTAGCTAAAGCCATCTTATACGTACACACTTCCCCTAATCCAAATGCCATATAAGCCAATTTGGAACTGCATGATACGCCATTGTCAATTTGCCACCCTAAACCTTTCACTTTGGCCGATTTTCAACAACAATTACTCCTGTTGAGATATAAATCTCATGTCGGGAATACGAGAGTTTGTCTGTGGGTTTATACGGGTTTGAACTATTCTACCCATTGCCAATTAATTTTGGATGTGATTCCCAGATTACTTCATCATGATATTAGAACGGGTTACCCATATCCACGTTATATCTCACACAAACGGAGGTATGTTGAAATATAAATCTCACATCTGGAATATGAGACAAGATGATAAGACCTATGCAATAACAGGATGAAAAAAAATGTGGGTGACCCTAATTAATATGAAAAAGAAATAGCCATTTCTACCGACTCACCCTACAATCTAAAACCACGTCTTGTTTGACGTCCTGTTTTGAGTCTAGTGGCAGGGGTCGGATTTAGAAAGGCGAGTACTGCATTGCGAAAACAGTGATGAGATGAATTTTCAGAAAGAACAGTATTCAATGAACATAGCATTGTGAAAGCAGCGATGTATGGAAAACGGCGGAAGATTGGAATGCTCCATCCAGTAGCTTGTAGCAATGGTTTGTAAAAAATGGAACAACGGTAATTAACACTCATTTCCGGCAGAAGTTGGACAGGACTGGCCAACTTCACAAACCACAAAGGTGTCATTAGACAATATCCAATCAACATAGTGTACATCCCAAATCATAGTAACCATTCTTAACCTATAGCCAAAAAAAATTCCGGGGATTCATTTCTTTCCCATCACCTAAAAAAACCGGGCTGCTTTTTATTGATGGCAGCTTTAAGCCCCCAATTCTCTCCTATTTTATGACATAGAAATAGGAATAGGCTTGACTGCGGCAGCCATGCTGTAAAGAGGTACAGGCAGTACTCTACAAAAATCCTCTTCCTAAGGAGCATAACAGTAGGATTAAATCACAGCTAAACATGGGGATGCTCTTTCATACGAAAGATTTCCCTTTGCTATCATTCAGTAATCATCAGTACAGCCACATGCTTATGAAGATAACAGGAGAGAGAGAGAGAGAGAGAGAGAAGAGAGATGGAGGCGCGTAGAAAAGAAACATACTCTTCCAAATTCCAAAATGTTGTTCAATGACCTACTTGATTGTTATGTAGCGATTTGTCCCATGTCTGGCCCAGTATTCCTTCAGATCCAGTGGTACTGATAGATCATGGCCTTCAGCTGCTAACCGACTGAGCAATCTAGTAAAAACACTTCCGCTCATTTTTCGCCCACCCATCCGCGCGTGGCGCTTATTTGGCATTTGGGGTAGTGGATACATCGACATATTGGTGGTGCAACAAGAAGACTGCCACCCACCATTCCCCCATTTGTAGCACTGCCGCGGCATTCCAGTACATGAGCAAACTGGCACAGGCATTGTAGTCTCGTCAAACGAGACAAGATTTAAGCCTAAATCCTGAGTGTCCCACTCAGATCTATACTTTATCCCATCTGTCGAAGCCTGCCTGTTCAAATCTTCACCTACTTTCTTTCTTGACGGCTTTGATGCCCTAGATGCCTTATTCTGCTTTGACCGTTTTGTCTGCCGTGATTTGATAGCTTCGGCAGATAATACTGAAATAGGGAAGGCTTCAGTTATAGGCAAATCTTTTGTGCTGTAAGGACCATCAGCCATGTTAACTGGATGATGTGAAGGGTAGTGCATGCGCTTAGATCCACGTTGAGCACCACCACTCAATGGGAAGTTCATGGAATTATCCCGGATATTAAAGGCGGCAAAGGCATTGTCTCGTTCCATAAGGGCAGTATCACGTTGAGAAAATGCCTCATCGCGCTGTCGCAGAGCTTCATCTCTGGCGGCCAAGGCTTCATTCTTTTCTGAAATTGCAGCATTTCGATCTCGAATTGCAGCATCCCTCTCAGCAATAATGGACATGATCTTCTTGTTCATGACCAAGGCATTTGGTTCCTTTACTTGCTGTTGGGCGGTCATGTTCCACTGCAAGTTAAATTTTTTAATCATATAAATGGATCTCAATGACATAGCAAAATATTAATAAAAATTAGTAGTAAAGGCTGCTTTCTTCTTACCGGAGAGGGTGCCCCTCTGTAGTAGTCTGGCTTGTGTCTCCCATTTTCATGTCGACCATCATCCATTTTTGCACTATTCACAGCAAGTGCTGAAATTAGTTACACGCTTGTTAAATTCAGGCATCCAACGATCCTAGACAGATCTTCCGAATCCAGATGAGAAAATAGAATACAAAAACTTGATTAGGATTATGGAGCAAGAAATTCTCTCTGCCATCACTGTTAACATTCATACTTACGAGTCAACAAAAGAATTGTGAAGTCATTTCAGATTTTCTACAGCTATATCAAATTGTAATGCACCTACATGCCATAGGAAAACTCAGCAACCTAAAAAAGGTAAAAGATAAAAATCAGCAACCTAAAAAGGGTATAAGCCAAAAATCACAGAAAAGTTTATTCCTCTCCGTGAAAGAGAAAGATATGTCTTATGTGTGTGAAGAATATGCATATATTCAATAGAAGTAGAGAAAATAATTACAGCACAAAACACATCAGCAAGAGTTTTACATTCACTTCATCAGTTTCATCAAGAAGCACATGGGTACTGACTGAAATTTAAACATGATGGCAAACTAGGTCATAAGTTGAAATTAACCAAGCCTTATATTTTGAATAGATGGGGGCCCAAAACAGACTAAAGAAAACAAGCCTTATTTGAACTGAAATAGCCATATATTTTTATTTGAAAAGAACCAAAAAAAAGCCGTATTTACTGGATGATATAGAAAACAAAATGAGCCATGTTATAAAAGTATCTCAAATGGCATGAAAAATTTAGAAGGAACATCAGATGCTAAGTGAATTAATAACTGCTAATAACATTGCCACTTGATTCTCTGACCATCGAGACACATAACAGTGCTATCAAATACACAAGTCAAATAATACACTTTAAGGTATCTTAAATAGAGTGACGAGTTGTTAATTTGACATTATTTCTGCAGCTTACTTCATAAGCGTACCAATCCATATGCATACTGAAACTTATAGTTGCTAATAGCATCACCACATAATCATGGAGTGGATGCAAACATGAACTCGATACTAGGCTCTCTCTCTCACACACACACACACACGCACACACACGGACACAAGTTTTAATCTTTTGTCAATTGTGCGGTAGTATTAGATCCTATCCCTACCACTGGGCTTAATCATAGGATTGCCTTGCCATTGGTATCAGATGCTGAGATTTCAATAATGAAATTGCAAACTTGAAATTAAACACATGACGGACTTAGGGACCTCTCTTGAATTATGTGTAAGGTAAAGAGCATAACAACGATAGAACAGTACTCATACAGCATGAGTTCCTAAGAAACTTACTTCCTACAATATTGTTCTTTTAGAAAGTTTAAGATTCACATGATGAGAAACCAAAGACACTTCATTTACCTTACGTAACAAAAAGTAGGAACACTTCAAGAATCACTGTATCCTCCTCTCTTGAGATTTGCGGATTGTACAGTGGCAGATACCTCTCATCCTTAGTAGATCTAAAGTTACAGGACCCCAATAAGCTATCCAAAAATGGAAACTTTTTTGTGCATGTAGCACGTCTTTGATCTTCTATCTGAAATGCCCCAAAAGAAGAAGATAAAAGAGGAAGAAGAAATGAATTAGTTGAGACATATATATGCAACTGCAACATACCATGTGTACAGGATTCTAGTCAGTACTCTAAACAAGTGAAAAACATATATATCATTAAACAAAATTATGATGAAGGAAAAGATGAGTTTCTCTAAATGTTTGCTCAATGGTGAAGGAAGGATGAGATACTCTCTCAGCAGTTTGTGAAAAAAAGAAATCAAGCAAGTTCAAATAGAAACATAAGCAACAACAACTTGAATCCATGGCCAAAAAATTTGATATCCTGATCTCTACTTTCATCATTCTCTCACCTTGCACTCACTCCGCCGCGGAGCCCAATTCTCGAAAGATAAACTCTAACAACTTTTTCACTAATTTCAGTTTAACTCAACCATAGATATGAATCTTAAGCCAACTAAAGAAACTACTCTTGATTCTATACCCAAAAGCGAACAACAAATCACTCATCAGTAAGAGCTCAACATATTCTCGATTTCGACCACAAATCAATGTCTTTTAACACTACCTCTCCAGTCTCCACTAGAATTCACATTTTCCATTGCCTAAACACTCTCTTTCAGATTGATCTAACTAAATATCAAGTATCCAAATCTCACTCAAAGCCTAAATTTGATCACAACCATCCTAATCATGCATACACAATCAAATCAAGTAGCGAGCTAGACAGAAGCAAACACAGTGAGAAAAAGATACCCAAACTGTGAAATATTCCTGTGTAATGTGCAAGATTCAGTAAAAGAATGGACTTGATTCATGAGTTTCAGTGAAATTAGGTTTACAACGAAAGCAGGAGTAGAGCTTCAGAATTGGGTAGACAGTGTGCGCTCAAAAGCATGAGAGAGAGAAAGAGAGTCAGAGAGTCAGAGAAGCAAAAGCACTCACAGATATTGAAGAAGAATCCGCATCGGCTCCGATCGATTCACCGGATTTCAAGACTTTTCCCTTTTCTATTTTTTTTTTTTTCTCTCTTTCAGAAACAAACAGCAGAGAGAGAGAGAGAGGTGAGTGCGCTTTTGTTTTAACTTTTAACTGCTCCATCACCGAGACGACGTCGTTTTTTTCGGGTCTCTAAAGGAGGCAAAACGCGCCGTTTTTGTCCC
The DNA here is from genome assembly GCA_034370585.1 of Fragaria x ananassa. NCBI lineage: Eukaryota > Viridiplantae > Streptophyta > Magnoliopsida > Rosales > Rosaceae > Fragaria > Fragaria x ananassa. The sequence goes on along the minus strand of CP139769.1, from coordinate 15,373,478 downwards.
CTTCAGTGCCAGAAGCCCAAAACCTCACGTCACGTCTGGTATCTTCTTCTCTCTTACTCTGGGAATAGTTGAGAGCTGAGGAAGAGAATATGGGGATGGAGGTGGGTGTTGTTGAGTTGGTGAGAACTGGTTGGATTGCAGGGACATTGCCTACACTGATAGCTTCGTTGCCCTTGTCTTGCCTCAACTCCTTTCATGACATCGTTTTGGGTTTTGCCAAGAGAGGCAAGATCTTGCAATCTTCTTCTTCTAAGGTACGACTTTCTGTTTGCAAATCTCATCATGATCGACAGGATAGTTTTGTCAAATTGGCCTCTCTCTCGTTAGTTCGACTTGGTTTCAGTAAGATGAAATCTCGTTTTTGTTTGAGGTGTTTTAAGCAGAATCTGTTTCTTTTCTGTCGAGGCACCTTTTGTTTTGTTCTAGTTTTAGTTTGTCTGCTTCTTATAATGAATTTCCTCTTATACTATCTGCCTCTTCTCATTGCGCTGTCATATGTATCACTCTAATTTTTCTTATATCTGTTGTTCTTTGTTCTTATTTTATATGCTGTTTCGTCATTGGATGTTTGCTTTTATCTATCATTCCTTGTGTCAATAAGGTTCTGTTCTGATACTTTGATTAATAGCTTCTGTGCTATGCATAACCACTAGAGCATTTTCGTTAGTTAAAGTTTGGAGCTAGGTTGAGCAGAAGTAGACAGATGGAGTTTTGTTGAACTCGGAATGTTTCATTGTTTGATATTGTCATTTTAATCTTATGTTTCGAGTCTTTTTAATCTTATGAGCGTATCAAGTCTTTCAAGAATTCTAGCTAGTGAAATCTTGTGCGTTTGGTTTTCTTTCTTGGTTTTTTTTTTTTTTTTTTTAAATAGTTGCATACCAAGTTTTTGGTTTTGTACTTAAAGATCTTGTCATTTTCTTGAGTTGTAGAGATTCACAGTTCCTCAAAAGTTCTTCTGCCATTTCTATGTGCTGGCTGTCGTGTGGACAACCCTACTTCTTGCAACAACTTGGACATATGCATATAAAATGGTGCCACTGAATGCGGACCCATTTCTTTATTCTACATTCGCCAACCGCATTACTGGAGGTTCACATATCCTCTCCTGGCACAAGTCTCCATCAATTCCTATAGGTTATAGATATAGTGTCTGGCGTTCTGTCTTTTTGCTTTTGTTGATGGAAGCTCAAGTTGTGAAGCGCCTTATTGAGACAATATTTGTATTCAAGTATAGCTCCACTGCTAGGATGCACATCTTTGGGTATCTGACTGGCCTCTTGTAAGTTATTTCAAAAACCTTTTCTATTCTGGTCTTCTTGCTATGATTAGTTCTGGAATGAACTAAAGATGCTTGTTTTATGTGTTCATGTATTGATCTGTAGCATGCATGCACCTGATTACCTGCTATCAACAATTTCTTAATCTAAGACCTCCATGATCATATTGTTGCTGACACAAATATTTAACATGAAATTCCTCTTCTGAGGTATACCTTGTCATTGTGAACAAAAGCTAAATATCTTAACAGATGCAGTATTCATATATCTTAACATTGCTTTTAATTGTTAAACTTAGTAGTTACTTATATCTATTGCAAGTCCCAACTCCTAAGGGAAAAACCATTGTTTTTGGAATGAAAATATATAAAAATGACTTGCAGATTATTGTCAGTTTTTCCTTGGTCCTTGATAGTTTCAGTAAAAATTGTGTTAGACATTTGCTGATTTATGTTCTTTCCCGAGTTAGTTTCTATACAGCTGCACCCTTGTCACTTTGCTGCAATCATATTCCAGAGGTGTATAACTATTCCGTTAATGGAGTGGCTGAGTTTATTGTCAAAGGCAAGAAGTATACTATGCAAGATCTGGATTTTAATTGGTTGGAATTTACTAGTTCTCTTCTGAAGCTTGGTTGGCTCCAGTGGATTGGTGCTGCTATATTCTTTTGGGGTTGGATTCATCAGCGCCGCTGTCATGATATTCTTGTATGTGTCAGTGCCGCACAAAGATTATGCAATTTAAATATGTGATGCAGTCTTACTTGCATTTACTCTTTTATACAAAATGAAATAGTTTGTGGTGTGTCCTTATATTTACTTTCCTGCCATCTGACATTCTAAATATTTACAGGGCTCATTACGAGAAGACAGTGAACAAAGTGACGAATATGTGATTCCTCATGGTGATTGGTTTAAATTTGTCTCATCTCCACATTATCTTGCTGAGATAGTAAGTTTCTCATCATTCTCACAAGTTTCTGCTTCAGGAGTATCGTAAAATTTTTCCTGACGTTTTTTCATTTCATTTTCTGATGATGATAAAGGTTATATATGCTGGTCTTGTGGTTGCTAGTGAAGGAGCAGACCTCACAATCTGGTTACTATTTGGATTCGTGGTATGTTTTTTCTGTTCGGAGAGTATATGTAAGACACGTGAACAGACACACAGATACACAGTCTGCTGTAGAAAATATTCTTCTTCCTTGTGCGTTATTCTGATCCAGATAAAATCTCTGAATGTACCTTTCAGGTGTCGAACTTGGTATTTGCAGCAGCAGAAACACATAGGTGGTACCTTCAGAAGTTCAGAAGTTACCCAAGAAATCGGCGTGCCATTATTCCATTCTTATACTAAGCAAATGGGTTATAGCTTGTACATATGTGATTTGAGTGTAAAGCTTAATGAATGCTCGGACCACCAGCTTATCTGTCACGCATAAAAAAGTTCATAAAAAGATCTGAATATTTCCGTCCCCTGGAATTTTTTCTCTAAATATGTAAATCAACGAAGAGTTTGAGTCGGAAACACTTTGTATTTCTTTGATATAGCGTGTAAATCAGGTTAAGTATGCATGCGACCAGAGTTATTAAACACCCCAAACTTCTGTAATCTTTCTGTTGTGGTTGACATAGTCAATGAAGAAGGGAGAAAGAAAGGGTGAAACTGTTGACAGTACTTGAAGAAGATGATCAGGTTCCTAATGATCTTTATCTCTCTTGGAAATCTGTAATAATCCTCATGAGTTATGAGTAAAAATGTCCTAACAGGAATACCAGATGCTGGGGTGAGTCCGAAATCTCCAAGTTTGAGAGCATTAGTACAATGATTTATCAGCTAATAAGCAGATTCTGGGGTTTCAGATCGTGATGAATAAATCAAAATCTATGTGAATTAAAAGCAATATATGCCTCGGAGAATCTGATACAGGAACAACTGAAGAAAGGAAACATGACTGAATGACATTCTCTGTTGCATGTAATATTGCCATAGCTAGCTAGCTTACTGATGACTACTTCAAGCTTGATAAAATTAAGGTGATGACGGCCGGTGCAGTAGCAACTACACAAAACATAAACATCATACATCAATCTGGCCAAATGGAGCAGAAAGTTTCTCTCTGATCCAAACCATGATAGGCACGTGGCTCACTGCCTCAGAATCAAAACCAGAAATGTTGCAACAGGACGAAGATTGTCTGCCATGCATGAAAATGTAGGCATCTCTCTCTTTTACACATCTCAACCAGGAAAACTGAAAAACATGTAGCTACTTGAAAAGAGCATGCCCTCGTGTTTTCACCATCACGACACTCAGTCGCGTCTAACTGAGTAGTTAGCATCGAAGGAGGACTTTGTCCACCCTGTGTTAACACTCAACACAACGATATTGAACCTCTAACATCTTAGAAACAACATTTGCTCCCAACCACTGAAGCACAAAGCGCCTTCATAATGGTACATGCATATTTTATATTTATAGCATCCTATATATATATATATATATAAATAATACAAAATGTAAAGAATTTGTTACAGAGATGAGACTCGAACTTTAAATCACTTCCAAACAGCTCTCACTTCTAACCAATAAAACACAAGACGTCATTATTATAATATATGTATTGTTTTATATTTATAACATCCTATTGAAATACAATTTAAATATAAAATATTTAAATTTTGGCAAGATGTATCTTTCAAAACTATGACTGCTCTGATAGAAAATATAACCACATATCACCAGATCAAAGCTATCATTGCATTATATTTATGTAAAAATTATATTTATCCCTTCATTTTTTTTTGCCACAATCTAAACTTAGTAGAGACTTATTACCAACTGTACCAACCGAGTACTGATCGTACCAATTAAGTCGGTAAATTAACTTCGGCGGTTAATTTTGGTAAAACATTTTGCCTACAAATCATAAATTAGTTTGTACATAATATTAGCAATAAAATCGATATACCTACTAACGTCAACCCTATCAGTATTGGCAAGGCGACCGCAGAGGGCACCAATTGATTGAGGGGCACACAAGTTTCAACACATATGTATAATAGTTATTATAATTAATGCTATAATTAATCATAATTAGTCATTTATCATTTAATTAGCACCACCGTTTTAATTACTGAGTAAAGTTAATTTACTTGTTTATAAAGTTCTATGCCCCACCACCAATAAAGTTTCAGTGTAATAATAATTAAAAATGTTTCGGTGTATGTTTGGGCAGCAAATTTTTATTTCGCACTAGACATCAAAAGTCTCAAGACCGGCCCTAGTAACTGGTTTTAAATGCATAAAACTTTTTGTAATAACAAATAAAATAACTAAAGAAATTGTAACATAAAATGTTGTAAGTAAATGGCATGGGGAAGAAAAATAATATTGTAGTACTAATAGGATATTAATAGTAGAAAATATTTAAATAGCCTATATAGCTTCTACGTAATTCGGCATAAATAAATTTGGGTGGCCTGGACACTTGATTGTCTTCATTTCTATAATAAGGTTTTGCCAAGCTCAGTTTTAATCTGGGGTTTAGCTAACATATATATGGAGGTAGGGCTTGTTGGGTTGATTAGAACAGCTTGGATTGCATCAATACTGCCTATACTCTTGGCTTCTCTACCCTGTTCAAGGCTGACCCCGTCTTATATATGAAGGTCTTATGGGATTTGCCAAGCGAGGGAAGATCATGCAATCTTCCTCTCATCAGGTAGAGATTTACTTCGGCTAATCACTTCACCACTTGTTAATTTGCATGCCTTACATATACTTGGTCTTTGTGCTTGATTGTGTTGTTTCTTACCTCATTCAAAATCTACTTTCGAACTTACATAAAGATGGTTATTTTTGAGCTGTAGAAATTCACAGTTCCTCAGAAGTTCTTCGGTCATTTCTATGTAGCGGCTGTTGCGTGGACAACTGTACTTTTAGTTACAACTTGGACGTATGCATATATATGGTGCCATTCACCAGCCAGTCTACTGAAGATTCACATATCATTAGCGTTTGATGTTCTGTGTTTCTGCTTTTGTTGATGGAAGTTCAGGTCCTGAGGCGGCTCTTTGAGACACTATACGTCTTCAACTATAGCTCCTCTGCACATTTTCGGATATCTGACTGGCTATTTGTAAGTTATTTGCATCTATGATGAAGCAGAAGAAGCTAGCTCAATTTATCAGTGTTTCATAGATGGTTATATTAATTTTCAATTTCTGTCTAAGTGTGGTCTATTATGTATAATGCTAGACATTATTTCAATAGTCATAGAAGTCGTAACTCGATCGTAACTGTTTTCTGGATGAAAAATATCAAAATCACATTTGCTGATTTATGTCCTATTAATTTCTGAGGTTAGTTTCTACACACTTGCCCCTATATCACTTTGCTACAACCACGCTCACGAGAAAATGATGTTTGTAATCAAAAGAAAATTATGGCCTCTATTTTTTGAGTTTTACCTCCCCTTTCTCTCACAGAGATCAGAACACAAATTTGTAGTGTTGCAGTGGATTATAATTTTCCTATTGGATTGCTGATGTGCTTCTCGGATCAGTGTACTTTTTTGTTTTTAGAAGACGGTGTAGGTTCTACGCATTACAGTGTACTTACACCATATTAATGTGTAAGTCCTTAAATAGTCGTATACGAAGATCCAATGAAGACCAGAAATCCTAAATTCTTTCATTTCATTTTCATTTTTGATATAATTAAATTAAACATATATAATAAGTGTACCTCTTGTTCGACCTCATGTCATCACCTTTTGTGTTGAAAATACTTAGAATTATTATTTTTGGGTTTCAGTTATGTTAACGATATTAGAATACATGTATGATAATATGACGTGAATGAAAATATTGTATATTAGCTGTTCGGTTATAGTAGATTTTTCGCTCGGAAGAAACGAAAAATGAAGAAAATACCGAGGAGGAGGGAGGCGTCATATGGGACAGTTAGGCAGGGATTTGTAGAGCCCCCATGATAGCTAGAAAATCTGGAGGAGGTCTGAGAAGAGATAAAGGGCACTTTGGTAAACTCGGTACCCCTCCGCAGATTACACGCAAGCCATGGCGTCTTTGCTAATTTGACGGCCCATGCGGTGAGCACCTGACCTAGATACCACCCCTCACACATGCACCCAAAATAAAAGGTCGCTTAATTAATATTAAGTAACCTTTTTTTTTTTTTTCTATGTCTTTTTAGTTTCCTTTTAACTTTTTATTGACGCGTCGGATGCGCGTCAGGAAATTAAGGAGAGAGAGCCGTAACAATTTTGATTCTTGAATGTCATAAAATATGGTGAGTGAGAGGCGGATAAGGTTACGATGGCTTGGACCACATTTTGTTATACTACACCCCAATAACTCGCGAGATCTCCTTCCCCTCCATTATAATGGTCGCAAGTCTGTACACTCCCAATTATTAAGCTAATTAGTGCTTCCCCAATTACTTCTTCCAGAAAAAAAAAAAAAAAAAAAGAATCCTAATTTAACTTTTTATTTTTCCAATTTGTAAAACAAAAAGTGTTTTCTATAAAAAAAACTAAATAAAAAAAAAACTAAACATGTGTTCCAAGACATATAACCTGGACTGCGATACAAAGTAGGAGCCAAAATTCATGTTTTTTAACTAAGTGAAGTCATCATACATAACAGACTATGTAGAACTAATTTTTTTTTATATAAAAAATACAGAGCCAAAAGTCTCTCGTTTAGAGACGTCTCTAAAATCAAATGGACACATGCAACTATTTTAAGTAAAGATGTTTAAGTTTAGTTTTGACGTGCGTCATGACGGTTGTAATCTATTTGTCACATGAAGTTACTGTAGACCTTGACATTTTCATTGACAATTTAGTTAATTGAAGATAGTTTTGTTACCCACTTGCCCACCCATGTAAAGCTTTCTTGCTCGACACTGCTATTACTACAAGAGCTGTAAGTTAGACCTAATACGGTGCAGAGTAATCTATATAAGACATTCCATAAACTACTGCATCTGAAATTTAATCTTTTACCTTGAAAATTATTTACATAACATAGATTCATTTGATTCCACCATCAATGGCATCAATGTTTGTTATTCTCTACTCCAAAACTACATCGAATGGAGGTGATGTATGTGCTTCAATCAACAAGTCTAGCCAATGGTACTACTTGATTTGGACAAAATATGTTGGTGAAAATTCCGTTTGAGGGTTTTAGATCACCAGTTAGATACAAATTGGAGTAGGAGGTGGGTGTAGCGACTTGGTCGACAAGTTTACCTGGTAAACAAGGCCTCGACATTATTACCGCATTATGGCTATTATCCTTGTCACTCTTATTGTCATATTGATGATCAGACATGCATTTATATTTATAAGTTGTGATTAATAGTTGTCGTAATACTACATTTACCACCTCAGTAATCTCGCAATCATGATCAGATTGATGTCGTTGAGTGCATGTTGATCGCCAAAAAAAAAGGATTACAAAAATAAAAATAATACTTTTCTTGTTCTACATGCACAATGTTTTTGAGTTCAATTGTGGCTCTTACAAACAGCTGGATAACAGTCCAATACGAACTCAATCTTTCAAACCGTGCACTCTATATAAAGAGATACAGAGAAGAAGAAAAGGGGGGCGGAAGACAGAAGGACAGAGCGCAACGGATGGAGGCGAAGCAAAAAGCAGGGAACAAGAGAAAGGCAGGAGCAGACGGAGTCAACACAGACATAACAAAAGAGAAGAAGAAGGAGAAGAGAACAAGCGAAGAAAAAAGCAGAGGGAAAGAAGAAAAGAAGCGGCGAGTCAACAAGAAGGTGGAGCCCACTCTCTAACTCTCTTTACTTCTTTTGCAGGATCTCTATCCTTCGGCCACGTTCCTCACTCCGCCAGAAGCCCGCAAGCCATCTCCCCCTAAGGCGAGACGACCACGCCAGGTAGCCATCAAAAAGAAGGCGAGATGACCTTGCCCCCTCCTCCTCTCGTTGCAATAATTATGTAGCCGCTCGGCCCTTACTCTCGTACACAACGCCGTGCGTTTCGCATAACAAGCCGTACAAGAGAAGGAAACAAGCATCCCTGCTAAAATATTGTCAGGCGAACCGGGATGGCCTCATAAGACTGGAAGTCCAGGCGAGCCAAGTGACCTCACATCGAAGCAAGAAGCCCTAAGGGGTGGCGAGCCAACATTCAAGCCAAGGCAGGAACCCTAAGAGGTGGCGAACCAACATTCAAGCCAAGGCATGAACCTTAAGGGGTGGCGAACCAACATTCAAGCCGAAGCAGGAACCCTGAGGGGTGGCGAACCAACATTCAAGCCGAGGCAGGAACCCTGAGGGGTGGCGAACCAACATTCAAGCCGAGGCAGGAACCCTAAGGGGTGGCGACGTGACTTAACCCTAACGGGTGGCGAGGTTACTTAACCCTAAGGGGTGGCGACGTGACTTTACCCTAAGGGGTGGCGAGGTGATTTTACATCGAAGTAGAAGCATAAAGGGTGACGAGCTAATATTCAGAAGCTCTAAGCCCAGGCGAGGCGAGATCCATTCATGCAGAAGATGAAGCAAGTCGCGGAGTCTGCTCAAAAGTAAACACGCGGAGTCCGCTTACAGATATACACGAGGAGCCTGCTCACAAATGAACACGCGGAGCCAGCTCACAAATGAACACGCGAACCCCGCTCACAAGCGAACACGCGGAGTCCGCTCACAGACATACGCGGAGTCCGCTCACAAGTGAACACGCGGAGCCCGCTCACAGACATGCACAAGCAGTCTGCTAACAGGTGAATACGCGAAGTCCGCTTACAGAAATACAAGCGGAGCCCGCTCACAGCCATACGCGCGGAGTCCGCATGAAGGGACAGTCCGCCTACACGCAGAGATCACCTACGCCACTATCAAGGACTGTGGCCAAAGCCATTCAAGCCTTTTGTCACGCTGCTGCCTCACCTATTCCGGGTGCCTAAATCAAATTAACAGACACTCTACCAAATTGAGTGTCCAAAAGAAACACAGTTAACGGACTCCAAATACGTCTGTTAAACCAAAAGCCGACATTAAGCCATAAAGCCTACAAACCTCTTTTGAACTACGGTCGATTTGATCCCACAAAGGTGTACGTAGGCAATCTAGCAACCCACTAGATGCAACCAAAATTCCAAACAGAATCCCTGACACCACCAGTCAAATTCTTCCAGTCCAAATGACTCTGGCCAAATTCCTAAAACACCAGAGAATCAAATCCATCACTAAACCATTCGAACTACATTGGTTTGATCCCTTCACAAGGGTATGTAGGCAATCTGGACTTAAATCTGGACGCAACCACCAACCCAAATAAATCTCTGGATCGCCTGAAGCCAGAATCTTGCTCCAAAGCTCAAATGACTTCAGACACAAATCCAAACACATTTCCAAACACCACTCTCATCCTAAAGTCAAAGCCCTCCAACGAGTCATTCACTTGTTGGAACCCTTGAACTACGAGTGACTTGATCCTCTCCAGGGTATGTAGGCAACTCATTCCCAAATGTGGGTGCAGTCACAAAAACAAACAAACCTACAATGGTCTCTTGGTAAACGGAATCAAAGGGTGTTCCCTTATAACAAGGGATTGAAATTAAGAGACACATTCTGTCTTGAATAGGCCGAACCAGACATAAATTAAAACCCTATCTTAGTTAATAAGATGGGGTGAAGTTATGTTGGGTATACATGCATTTACAATTTTTGCCCAACAGTGCCGTTGCGCGTCCATTTGCGTTGACCACATACATATCTCCTACAATCACAACCTTACTAACTATCAATTCCTCTATCCTAACCATCACAATTCAAACTTCGACCACAATTTCGTTATTGATATTGTAACCAGCATTATCACTATCATTACGACACAGCGTTTGCCCCTATGATTATCTCTTAATTTTGTTGTCTTGTTACAAAAACACATTATCTAAACAATTACAACATCTGCTTAAAAATAAAATTTCTTTAAAAATAGACAATTACTTTAAAATATATTTAAAAATAAAAGATTTTATTATAAAAATACTCCGTCAAGTATCCAAAAAAATACCCGTCTAAGAAATAGAAGCGCGGCGCCAAATGCATGAATTTCTTGCCCTTTATTCTCGGAAAAGAAATGATTTTATCATCGACCTCGTAGCCGCTCAATCCAGCCTATCGAGTCCGTGACTGGCACGTGATCATCTTTAAACCTTACTAAATTAGTCTCTGCGTTTCAGAATGCAAGAATCTACGCTCCCTACGTGTCAAAATCCTTATCGTCCATGCAATCTCCGATTTTCATGGAGCGAAACTTCCAGCTAGCTTCCATTTAAAATACCGCCAGCCTCGCGATATTTTTCAAACCTACCCTCCAATTTATCGTCAAGTCAGATGGAATCAGGAGAGAAGCCTTGAGAGATGCGACCAGAAGCGGTCCCACCGCAGAACAGTGCCACGCGGCGACTCGACGCTGCGTGCGAGGAGTGGTTTTGAGGAAGGGAATCTCTCACGAGAAATAAAGGAAGAAAAAAAAATAGAAAAGAGATATTTGGTTCGTTGAGCCCAAATCAAAATCAGGACCCACTTCAAGGCCCAATAAGCCCCTCGGGTCCCACCCGATCTCCCCTATTTAAAGGCGCCCGGGTTTTCATGCAATTCTCGCCAGCTCCACATTCGTCACCTATCTTCTTCTTCTTCACAATTTGAAGCCAACTCAAACTCTGAAAATTTCCCATTTCCTCAGTTTCCTTCTCCTCCCCAAAACCAGAGCCAAACCCTCTTTAGCTTCTCAGATCTGCATGAACTGCGTGGTTGGGTCCGATTTCGGTGCTTAAAAGCTTGACCGTCGTTCAGGGCCACAGAAATTCCCTAGTGCTCAATTGTGAAATTTTCTACTGAAGTTTCGGTGTGGGGATATCGGAGCTGTTCGAGGGTGAAAGTGGGGTTGTGACCCGTTTCGATAGAGCCCCTTACTGCTTCTTTTGAGGGGGTAGCCGGGGCTCCGGCCTCGGCGGGTTCTAAAGCCCCCATTCTTCACAAACTGATACAAATCAAACCCTACCCTAACCCCCCGTTTCCAAATTATTTTTCTTTTTTCCTTTTCGTTCTTTCATTCTTTGATTAGGTAGTCGCGGAAGAGATGCCGGCCCTGGCTTGTTGCGTGGACGCTGCAGTGGCTCCTCCCAGCTACGCCTTTGCCGGGGATAGCTCTCTTCCTGCGCCGGTCCCATTTTCCGGCGTATTTCCGGCCACCGCCAACACCACCGCCTCCGCCGCTTGGTCTACCTCTCTATCCAACGACCTGTACCGAATCGATGCCTGGGGTGGGCCGTACTTCACGGTCAATTCCTCCGGCAACGTCTCGGTCCGGCCTTACGGTTCCGGGACCATGCCCCACCAGGAGATTGATTTGCTGAAAATAGTGAAGAAGGTATCGGATCCCAAATCCGAATCTGGTCTCGGGTTGCAGCTCCCTCTCATTGTTCGCTTCCCCGATGTGCTCAAGAACCGGCTCGAGTCTCTCCAGGGAGCTTTTGATTTTGCGATCCAGTCCCAGGACTACGGATCCCACTACCAGGGCGTCTACCCGGTGAAATGCAACCAGGACCGGTTTGTCGTGGAGGACATTGTCCGGTTCGGGAAGCCGTTCCGGTTCGGACTGGAAGCTGGTTCGAAGCCAGAGCTTCTCTTGGCTATGAGCTGTTTGTGCAAAGGTAACCCTGAATCCCTCCTGGTGTGCAATGGATTCAAGGACTTTGAGTACGTCTCGCTTGCTCTGATGGCGAGGAAGCTGGAACTGAACACGGTGATTGTTCTTGAGCAAGAGGAAGAGCTGGATTTGGTGATTGAATTGAGCAAGAAGCTGGGGGTTCGTCCCGTGATTGGTGCCCGTGCCAAGCTCAGAACCAAGCATTCTGGCCATTTCGGGTCAACTTCCGGCGAGAAAGGGAAGTTCGGGTTGACAACCATTCAGATTCTACGCGTGGTGAAGAAGCTTGAGCAAGTAGGTATGCTTGATTGCTTTCAGTTGCTGCATTTTCATATCGGGTCTCAGATCCCTACGACTGCTCTGCTGGCTGATGGTGTATCCGAGGCGGCGCAGATCTATTGTGAATTGGTCCGTCTTGGTGCTCACATGAAGGTCATAGACATTGGAGGTGGTTTGGGTTTAGATTATGATGGGTCCAAGTCCAGCGACTCAGAGATTTCTGTTAGCTATGGGCTTGAGGAGTATTCAATGGCTGTTGTTCGAACTATCCGGTATGTCTGTGACAGGAGGTCAGTGAAGCACCCTGTGATCTGCAGCGAGAGCGGCAGAGCGATTGTGTCTCATCACTCAGTTCTGATATTCGAAGCCGTCTCTGCTAGTGCTTGTGATGTTGCTCCTTCCATGTCTGCTTTTGCGCTTCAGTATTTCATTGAGGGACTTACAGAGGAAGCTCGTGCTGATTACCGCAACCTTTCGGCTGCAGCAATCAGGGGCGAGTATGAAGCTTGTTTGACATATGCTGATCAGCTGAAGCAACGCTGTGTTGATCAATTCAAGGAAGGGTCTCTGGGTATTGAACAATTAGCCACTGTCGATGGGCTGTGTGATTTGGTCTCGAAAGCAATTGGAGCATCCGATTCAGTTCGTACATACAACGTGAACCTCTCTATTTTCACTTCAGTTCCTGATTTCTGGGGCATTGGGCAGCTTTTCCCTATTGTTCCAATTCACCGGCTTGATCAACGGCCGGCAGTGAGAGGTGTGTTATCGGACTTGACCTGTGATAGTGATGGCAAGATCAATAAGTTCATTGGCGGGGAGTCCAGCTTGCCGCTTCATGAACTGGAAGGCAATGGCTCTGGTGGGCAGTACTATTTGGGAATGTTCTTGGGTGGGGCTTATGAGGAGGCACTTGGAGGAGTCCACAACCTGTTTGGAGGACCGAGCGTTGTTCGGGTCTCCCAGAGTGACGGTCCATACAGCTTTGCGGTTACGCGGGCTGTGCCTGGGCCGTCTTGTGCAGATGTACTCCGTGTGATGCAGCACGAGCCCGAGCTCATGTTCGAGACCCTCAAGCACCGTGCCGAGGAGTGTGGTGAGGTCGATGAAGATGGAATGGCGAATTCAGCTATGGCCGCCAGCCTGGCACGCTCCTTCCACAACATGCCGTATCTGTCTGTAGCTTCGTCTTGTTGCCTGACTGCAATGAACAACCATGGTTTGTACTATTGCAGTGAGGATGACTATGACATTGTTGCTGATTCTGGTGCTGCTGGCGAGGAGGAGCAGTGGTCATACTGCTGTGCTTGAGGAACCAATTTAGTCAGTCTTAGCATTCCCTTGTTAGTGTTGTTGTTGGTGGTTTGTTCTGCTGGGAACGTCTACTTTAATCTTAAATTTTAATTTCTTTCTTTTATGCTGTTTAATTTTCATGAAAGGCAAAGGATGTAAGAAATCAGGTCAGAGTGAGAGTCCTTTGCAGTTTGTGGAAAAGAGGGAATAGGAGCCGAATCCAACCTTTTGTAAATTCGGGGCCTTATTCCCTCTTCCTATGTTACTTTTTTTTTTCCTTAAATTAAGATGTTATGAACTTATGATAGCTTCGACCTAATTTCTCTCTTGCTATTTTCTTTTACTTTGTTCTTTATGAGTCTAAGCATGTCTTCATGGTGCCCTCTTTGCATTCATTGATCCTGTGTCGGGCCTTTATGGGCGGTTAGTTGGTTTATTTTGATTATAAACAAACAGAAATGGGGTCGGTGTCTTTTGAAAAGGGTCGGATAAGGAGATTCTGAAATCATGACTTGTAGGGTTTCTGGCTTTTGTTTATGTCTTGTGTCGTTTTGGTTTTTGCCTCTTGCATCTTTTGTCATTCATTCAAGCATGAATTCTATACAGTACTGAGAGTCTGGTGACACAATTTAATATACCGGAATCATTTAGAAACTGCATAAGAATAATTGGACATAGATGGTAATGCTTGGCTTGATTGATTATTGACCATGACCACAATTTTGTGGACTTGTGTAGCCTCAAGACTTGTTGCGGTCAAGATTGGCTGTGGTGCTGTGTGTGTGAATAGTTTTGGAGACTGGTGGTTGTGAGTCTCTGTGAGTTTTGAGGCACAGAAGTCATCATAAGTTCTTTTGCTGTTATGGCTTGAAACTTGGAGAACAAGTGCAAGCAACTTGCGCAAATGAGTAACATGAGATCTAGTGACGGAGTCCTTTAGCTGATATTATCTATTATGATATGTTCATGCAGTAGGGATGTGATCAAATGCAACTATGCTTGAGGAAGGATATATTTATTACCTACTGTATGATTTATTTTCTCAGGAGGAAATTATCAGTTCTCGCTTTATGGATCGAGTCCAGGCTACACATAATAAGTAGCATAGAACTTGTGACATAGAATTTAAGTTTTCTTTGCATTAATGTTTGTGTTTGCTTTTTTGTTTTCGGAGTTGGATGATTGGAGATGCTTGGAGAAGTAAACTTTTTGGTGAAAACTACTTGTGAGCTTCTAATGAGGACCTTATAATGAGGACCAGTGAAGATTTTCTAATGGATGGTTAGATGAGTGTTTTAAATTTAAATTAATATTTTCATATTCCAATACGCATGTCATCTAACTGTTCATTCAAAAATCCTCAATTGATTTTTATTATAAGGTCCTCGTTGAAAGATCTTCCTTTATGTTTTGTACAATATTAGGGTTGATATTCTCTGGATAATGTGGTTTGCAGGTGGACTATTATTGGTGTGCCATGGAATATCCATAATTCAGGCTTTATTGAACAAAAGTAAAGATTCTTCATGATATTTGTATCCTCCAATTCAATTTTGGACGCATAATTAACAGTTTAACATAATCTTCCACAGATTACTGTCTGTTGGTTCCCTCAATAATGTTCCCCCTTGAATTTTCTTTACTCCCAGCAATTTTCCTCATTTTCATGATTTTCTTTATCAAAAGTTTTCCTACCCCATTGGAAACAATTATATATATATATATATGTATATATATATTTATAGTCCGTAGTGTGATCAAGTATTTGATTTTTTTTTTGGAAAAGCAATTCATTGAAACAAATTTATTAAGTATTTGATCTTGGCATGCATGTAATATGATATATATAGAGTATCTAAAAACCCACCAAATGTGTTTTGTTTTTAATGGATATATGGGAATCAAAACAGAAAGATACAACAGTGTCGGAGCTTTTATGCATAGATTTAGCATATTCAACTTTGAAGATTCACCGATAGGTTTTTAGTTTTCTGAGCTGGACTGAACCCCATTCTGAAGATGCCTTGCTTTACTGTTTTGTATACATATGATATACTGTTAAAAAGGCTCAGAGAATATTAGCCTTTTTACTGTTATAGACACCACACATGATTTGCTTTGCTTTGCTTTATGCAGACTGTTCTTGTCAACTTATATGTGCATAATCTAATCTGATTGTGTCAAGTTGGTGTTGGTGTTGGTGTTTCCTCTCATGTTTCTTTATGCAAATCAGATTGTGTTGTGGTAGCCCTACGTCTTGGATAGGACTAGGGATTACCATAGTGAAACACCGGTGTCATGATATCTACTGAGATTTTAGCATAATCTTCCTGACTGGATTTGGATGTCTTATTTAGCTACTAGGACATGGGGCAAGAATTCTCATGGCTACTAGAGATTTGAGAATAAATGAATTTAGTTCCACTTTTTGTTCCTTGTTTGCTATGATGTTTACTAATTCACAATACTTTGATGTGTGAGGAATATGGCTGTCAATAAATTTCACAGTTGATTCCCAAGGTAGAAACTTTGTCATGTAAATATACAAGCTACTCCTGACCATAGCTTGAACATTGTATCTGGTACTTTTACAAATATATTCTCAGGGAAAGTAGCAGGACTCATGCCTTATGAACCAATAAGATGTTGGTACACCAAAATGTGTGGTACATGTTGCATTATTCCAAGTCTACAACATAATATTTGTCTTTAAAATTGATGGGGAATAACAATTCATCCTTTAGGCGTCAAAACCAAAATAGTGCAGCTGGAACATGAAGCGGTTGCAGAAAAAAATTTGTTCATGGATGCGAGTGAATTCTCGGGAATTTAATCAAAAATAGGAAATTCCCAATTTCTTAGGATTGTTTCCTCCGTTTGGATTCTTATGCCGTGTAATTAGCAATTTCCACGGGAAAATAATCGTGAAATTCGAAAGCTTAAATTCCCAATTTGAATTTCTCACAAAATATGTGTTATTTGTCAATTCTCTTGACTAAGGTTAATCTAAATACAAATTCTTGTCATTTTAAAACTCTAAGTCATGAAATCTAAACAACGAAATTATTTATTAATGAAATTTAAATTTATGGGAATCGTAAACACAACGTTACTGTTGCATGATTATGATGTAGGCCAGCTGTAATGCCTAATATTTAAATCATGCTTTGGATATAAAAGTTTACTTATCCTACATGTCCAACCTAGCTGATTGTAGTTTTCTCCCTCATTGATGGCATTTAGTGGATTGAGGAAAATGCTACCTTAGCTTGTGGTATAGACCAATAAGGACCAAAGGGTTGCCTGATATTGAATTTGAAATGTTGATGCGTAGTACATTTGGTTGCATATAGCAGACTGCATTCTGATTATCCTTGTCATAGTGTCATTAGATAACTCTATCTTTTAGCTTACTTAACCTCAGTCTGATCTGAAGCACGTCTAGAATACAAAAAAATCGTCAGCGTCACAGTATGATGAAGCTCTTATTGTTTTTAGCATATCAGTAGAATTATTTACTAACTTCGCATATTTTCCCTCTTGCTTGGATGCATAGCTTGATATTTCACTTATTTGGGGTTTACAGGGAAGAATTGATATTTATGGCAAAGCAATATTCATTTTAAAATGACACCACATTGCTTTGCAATCTGATCTTTGGGGTATTTAAAGAATACTAGAGCTCACTTTGATTATACTTTTATTAGATGTTAAGCATGAAGACAATAACTACATAGTCACACTTTAAGTTGGATGAACAAGATTAAGTCAACACTATTCTCCTCTTGGGGAAGTTACCTCTTCTGAGTTTATATTGAAGACTGTTTGTTTGAAAGTTATGTAAGCTTCTTTGTTCTCTTTTGGTTTCTTTAGATGCATAATGAGCAAAGAGAACACCATTTGCTGTTTGCAACTTTTCAAACCTCATCTTCTGCTTTCAATCCTTTCATGCTTCATGCATGCATACGTTCTAAACCTGAATAGCTGTTTGCCTTTTCTTCTCAGTTTTTTCTTATTGAAGGTATTGTTTAGCTCAAGTATTCCTAGTCTGTTGTGGGAGAAGTATGGTGGAAGATGCCAAAAGGTTGGTGGATTGTGTAGTTCATGAATTACAACCATTTTATTTGCTTTAATATTATGAAAATTGAATAAAATCATTTTAATTTGTTCTACAGCTGGACTAACACTCAAGTTGAAAGAGTGGAGGAGTTGGCTGAAATGCATCAGGAAGGCCTATGAATAATTTGGGGCTGCCTTTAGGGAATCCTAAGGCGGTGAGTTCTGGGATCTGGTTTTGGAGAAATGAATTTGCTTACTGCTAAAGTAAAGTTTTGGGAAGGAAATTGATCGGGGAATGATTTTTCTTTGATCCTTTTGTTTGCAGATAATCTCAAAATAATAGTTTTTTAATTGCCAGAACGTATCCTTCCGCTGAGTTTGGATTTTGGGTTTCAATAAATCTACAGAACTCTAAGTTGAAGAACTTGTTACACCATTATCTCAAATTGAGAGAATAATGCTTGTCCCATCTAGATCATATATAAGAAGGTGTATGTTAAGGGGGCATTTTACTTAATAACAGTTTGCTGAACTTGTTGTTAAACTTTGTCTCACAAGACACCCCAGACACTGCATTTCAAATTCCATGACATGCATCCTTGTTAAACTTCTTTTATGTATCCCTTCCACTTGTACTTGCTACCTGTTTTGACTATTAATTTCTTTATTTTTATAGATTATTTGTTATTACTTTGTAAAATCCTACTCCTGAGCATGTTATGTCCAGACTTGCTGTGATTGTGTTTGTTTCCTTTTCCTTTAGAAAAGGAGGTTGAAAAGCCAGCTTTCAAATTTCAATCCACTTAATTGTACGCCAGTAAGTATACTGCATTATCAGAAGAAGAGGGAAGCACAATGCAAGCTATGGCCAACATTTTATCATCCACCAATCCAGGAAGCTCCGCCATGTCATATAGTGTCCTGCATTTTGTTGCAGATAGCTAGTGAGTTCACTCATTGGTGTTGATGTATCTATGGCGAGGTGTTTCACTACCACGTACTTGAACTGTTGCTCGACAAATTTCATGTACACAAATTTAACCTAATAGTGACATTGTTGGTTGAATCGTTTCAGATAATCACAAGGTTCTTTAAGTGTGAGTTTCTCTTCTTTCTTCTGTGAGAGCTGGTTCTGCTATCCTCAAATAAGCATTATTGGATCTGGTGAAAATACTCGGTCAGTGCTCAGCTTCATGAAGTATGCTATGGTACTTGTACTTTCTTTCTGTTAACCTTTTCCTATAGAGTTTATTTGCATCTTACACATTCACTCTTGGTGCAGTAATAATGTATCCATCAGTTAAACTGATAATCGCCACTGCATGCAGTGGTGGATCCAGCCCAAGGCTTGCCTGGGCTGGAGCCCAGGTGAGATATTGGGCCAAAAATTCTACCAAACCCAGTAAAAAAAGAGAGCCTTAAAACAGTCGATTGTGTAGATGGCCAATAGCCATATGAACGAAAGCGTCTCACTCTTGTCGTCCGCGCCTCCGCTTGCTCGTTGTCGTCCTCTGCATGCTCGTCGTCATCCTTCGCCTGTTAGTCGTCCTCCGCCTGTTGCGCTGCTTCGCACCTCCGCCTACTGCCCTGCTCCGTGCCTCCGCCTGCTGCGCTGCTCCTCCAGTCCTCCTGCTCGGCTGCCTTTGCTTGCTGCGCTGCTCAGCCCCTCCGCCTGCTGTGCTGCTCGGCTACTCCACCCCTCCGCCTGCTACTCTGCTCCCCGCCTCCGCTTGCTCGGCTGCTCCTCCAGTCCTCCTGCTCGGCTGCCTCCGCCTGCTGCGCTGCTCCGCACCTCCGCCTGCTCAGCTGCTCCTCCAGTCCTCCTGCTCGACTGCTCCTCCATTCTTCCTGCTCGGCTGTCTGCTCGGCTGCTCCTGGCCACCTACTCTCCGTCCAACGGTCCAGGTATGTATAACTGTATAACTTATACTCTATCGCTTGTGTGTTAATTGAATGAACTATGCTGCTAATATGCTTATTCAATTGAATTGTTGTCCCGTTAAGTTTTGCATTAATGAATTGCTAGAAATTTTATTTGGAATTACAGAATGTCAGATGAACAAATTAATCGTGTCAAACGGCCTAGATCAAAAGATATCAGCACATGGTTTAGTAAAGTTCAACCGTCATCATGTTCAAGTTCACAAGCCTCTATAAGCACTCCAATTACTACTGGAATAACTGAAGAACCATCTTCAGAGTCTCCTTTATTTGGGTCTCAGAGGAATGAGTTTGATCCACATGGCAATGTCAATGCCATTGAACGTGATTTGGGCAAACAGTGTCCTTTATGGAAGTATCCTGCGAATCAACGTGAAGCCGTTCAAAAAGCTTATGTTATATTAGGTACATGCCAACCTAAGCTGAAACATTATCCTCTTTCACTTCATGGTGCACAAAATCGTAAGTTTAACTTTGATTGGTTTGAAGGTCATTCATGGCTTGAGTACTCGAAAGATCAAGACAAGATATATTGTTTCCCTTGTTTTCTTTTTGATAAAGAAAACCCTCTTCATCCTGCTTTTACTGTAGATGGGATGAGAAACTGGAAGCAAAAGAGTGTGCTTACAGTACATATGGGGTCTATAGGG
The DNA here is from genome assembly GCA_034370585.1 of Fragaria x ananassa. NCBI lineage: Eukaryota > Viridiplantae > Streptophyta > Magnoliopsida > Rosales > Rosaceae > Fragaria > Fragaria x ananassa. The sequence continues at coordinate 15,353,252 of CP139769.1, read as the reverse complement.
AGTCTACATCATGAAGCCATGGAGAAATGACACCTCTTGAGAAATTTGGTTACACAAATTGAGAGAGTTTTTGTGAAAAGAACAACAAAAGAGGTGGATCATAATTGATTTAGATTGAAGGCTGCAATAGAGGGTGTGAGACTTTTAGCAAACCAAGGACAAGCTTTTAGGGGTCATGATGAATCTGAAAGCTCTCTTAATGCTGGAAATTTTAAGCAAGTTAGAAAGTCTTATGAAAGAATGGCTAGTGATGATGATAGGGTTATATTGCAGAATGCTCCTGGAAATGCCAAGTACATCTCTCCATCTATTCAAAAGCAGCTCTTAAATATTCTTGGTAATAGAGTGAGGTAAATGATTCGTGAAGAAGTTGGTGATGCAAAGTTTTACATTCTTGTTGATGAAGCATTTGATGTAGCTGGCAAGGAGCAAATGTCTATTGTTTGAGGTTTGTTGATCGTCATGGCTTTATCCAAGAACGGTTCTTTAAGATAGTGAGTGTTCCCGACACAACCTCATTAACTCTTAAATTGAAGATAGTCAAAGTTCTCGGTATGTTCAATCTACAAGTGGAAAATATGCGTGGTCAAAGATATGATAGAGCTAGTAACATGAGTGGTATTTGGAATGACATACATACATTGTTTCTTGAAGATTGTCCCTATGCGTACTATGTTCATTGTTTTGCTCACCGTTTGCAACTAGCTCTAAATGGTGAGGCTAAGGGCGTTCATGATACATATCGCTTCTTTTCTACTCTATTACTTGTTGTGAATTTTGTGGATTCATCTGCTAAGCGCAAGAGTGCCCTAAAAGCTGCTAGAGAGAATGAAATCCAAGATTTGATAGCTCTTGGTAATCTTCAAACAAGTATGACGCTAACTTTAATTTGTATTCTATTTGCGTCAATAGATATCATATTCTCGATTATACTTGCACTTTGCTTTTTGCTAATTCACAATCTTCAATTAGGTACGGGCTCTAATCAAACTTGCAGTTTGCAACGACATTCTGCTACTTGTTGGAGCTCTCATTTTCGTTCTATTAAGAGTATGATTGAATTATTTGGTTCAACCGTGGCTACTTTGGATCATATAATGGACACTGCAACCTTACCTGTTCAGGGAGAAGCTAGTGGTATTCTTAGAGCTATGAGATCGTTTGAGTTTGTATTTTGTCTGATTTTGATGCATAGAGTCATGAAAGTCACAGAAGTTCTTTGTCAAGTAGTACAACAAAAAACCATTGACATAGAAGAAGCAATGAAGTTTGTTGAAACTACAAAAGAACTTCTTCAAAACATGAGAGATGCTGGTTGGGATGATTTTTTTATGGTTCTTGCATCTTTTTGTGAGACACATGATATTGCTATGCTTGATATGAGTGCTCGTTGGTTGGATGGTACGGGTCGTCTAAGTCAACAAAAGAATTTCATCACACATGAGCACCACTTCCGTGTAGAGGTATTCAATGATGTACTTGACTTTCAATTAAGTGAGCTAAATAAGAGGTTCAATGATAGATCTTGCGAACTCTTTAAGCTCACTTCAACTTTGGATCCTCATGATAAGTTCAGCTTGTTTGAAACTTACTCCTTCTTGCTAAGAGCTTTTATCCTCAAGATTTTGTGCAAGATGACTTTCTTTCTTTGGAATTAGAGTGTGCATATTATAAGAAAGATATGACTCAAGATGTAGCATTTTATACCTTAGATTTTATATCTGATCTGTGTTGGCAACTTGTTCAAATAAGAAAATTAGAGTTTTATCCTATGATTTTTAGGTTGATTTGTTTGGTGTTGACTCTTCTTGTTTCTATTGCAACCATTGAGAGAGCTTTTTCATCCATGAACATCATCAAAAACAAACTTAGAAACAAGATAGAGGATGAGTTTCTTGATGATTGCATGGTGCTTCATATCGAAAAAAAATTTGTTGAAGCGGTTGACAATGAGATGGTGATTAAAGATTTTGAAGCTTTGAGGCCTCGTAGAGTACAGTTTACTTAGTTTTTAATTGTGTTTCTTGTATTGTATTGTGTATAGCTTTTGTTAATGTAAATGCGTTTAAGGGTAAAAATTGCTACGTCCCTTTATATATGTATATTCTTTTTCAATGAACCAAAATTTATCGCATTGTTGGTTAAATTTTTTTACGTTACATTTAGCCCATGTGAGATTTTCATCATAGATTCGCCACTGACTGCATGTGATCAGACTTGCTCTTGGTGCACTGCTGCCGAAGGATCACCATTGAAACATTATAAAAGGCCAGAAGCTTGATGGAGAATTGAGACATGTAGACTATGCATTCACAATTTTTCCCGTACTCACTCTTTCGCAAATGCAAATATTCCTCCACTCATCTCCAAGTTTGATAATTGTGTAATAAATCGATATGGATTCAGATATCTCTCGAAAGGAATCCTGCTATACACGAGACCCCCACTCTTCATTGAGATATATCTCGAGAGAATTACTTCTCTTCCGGATATCACTTGAGACCTCACTTTTCATTGAGATATACCTCGAGAGAATTACTTATATATCAGATATCGCTCGAGACTCTTGTTGAGGCCTAAAAATCCAGATAACATGCCCAATTAATTTATTAAGCCCGATTCATGCTTTAAAGCGAATCCTACTCGCAAACATCATGCCAAGCACATGAACTCAGCCAACATTCATGCACTTAGGACTTTCAAGAATATGTGTGGCATGGAAGGTAACAGAATTGTATGAGATCCATTATTAGCTTTAGGATCGTTGGTAATTTTGGACTTGAGACCAAACTTCATGCCCAATGACCTAATTCCTAATACAGATAAATGAAGAAGAGAGAGACCCAAAAGCCAAAGCCTAAGCCAAAGCCAAAGCCAAAGCCAAACCCTTTAAGATCCACTTTAACATAGGATTCTTAATCCCAGCCACGTAATAAAACATTTTCCCAGCAACACAATATCTCATGTAAAAAAGTAGTCACAGAATCCCAGCAATAGATTTCATGTAGGAAATCTTCTACCAAAGCCTATTCTACCATCACACCTTTCAAAGCCTAGTCCACATGCAACCAACAACTTTAGACATAACCAAACATACAAAATACTTTACAAAAACCAATACATGCTTTGACCCTACTCATCCTTTTAGTCAGCAGTAAAAAAACATTATCCAAAATAGCTGCTGTTATGGCATATAAATAGCTACTGTTATCAACCAAATACAAGCAAAAGGGGAGGATGCTAGCAAACTCTCTAGTACTCCTCTTCTGCCATCTCTCCTACCATGCTTCTCTCTCAAGCCCTTATCCAATCCCATATCCATACCATTCCTAGATCCAAATACAACCCCAAAAACACATATGCAAACCAAGCAGCAAGCCCCAACAATCCACTAATATCTATCCCAAATATCTTATCTCATATACCTCAATTCTTACTTTAGAAACACAACTGGGTTCTCTTCTTCTAAAACTCGTGTTTTTTTAATTCCCACGCCATGCACATCTTGCTAAATCATTCATTGAAAGAAACACAGTTGCAGATCACCACCAATATTAATGAAGAAAATGCTGCCGGGAAGAACACAACAACAAACTTCCTAGGATTCTCAATCCTTCGAAGCTTTCTGGGCCTAGTTTCCGCTAACTCAGAAGAAGGGGATGACATTTTTGGGCTCGACCATGCTTGCCTCACTACCGTATAACCCTTAATCAAAAGTGCCCTCTACAACCCTCACTCTTCATTCAAGGAATTATTTCTTTTCCAGATATCACTCTAGACCCTCACTCTGTTTACGTCCAAATTAATATTTTACTGGACAGAAAATGTCTATGTGAATATTAATTAAAGAAACAATTATTGATCACTCCGCTAACTTTAGGGTGCTCGACAGTTTAGTCCGTCATCTTTCAATTTCAATCGATCACTCCGCTAACTATCCAATTTCACACAATTCGGTCCATCCGTTAAGCAGCCGTCCAAATCGATGGTTAAGTGCTGACGTGGCACACCAAAAATCAATTAATTATTCATTTTTCTCATTTTCCATTTCTCTCTCAAATTTCCAATTATCCCCAAAATGAGATTGGGGGAGATTGGAAATTTTGGGGGATAATTGGAAATTTGAGAGAGAAATGGAAAATGAGAAAAATGAATAATTAATTGATTTTTGGTGTGCCACGTCAGCATTTAACCATCGATTTGGACGGCTACTTAACGGATGGACCGAATTGTGTGAAACTGGACAGTTAGCGGAGTGATCGATTGAAATTGAAAGATAACGGACTAAACTGTCGAGCACCCTAAAGTTAGCGGAGTGACCAGTAATTTGTCCTTAATTAAATTCTTGATCCATGTTATACCGGCGAGCCCAAGTTTCTTTAAGTTCACAAATAATGGCCCGCTAGCAAGACCACGTGAGATGAGTTATAAAGTCCGTGCGCAGAATGGCTCAGCGCGGGCTACAGATCTCGCACGCCTTCAGGTACAACACATAACTCGCGTGGACTACAGATCACTCACGGAGAAGGAGCTCGCGGGCTTCGCTCAGAACACAAAGCTCGCGCACTTAAGGTCTTCGCGTGGAGGAGGTATCTCGCGTGCTAGCGTGCTTTGCGCGCAACACATAGCTCGTGCGCGGAATTGTCATTTGACTTCGCTTAGGCGAGGCGAAATACATCTAGGCGAGCTGGCGAACTGGTTGGTCAGTTCGCGTGAGAGACTTCGCGAGGAAGTCACATGCGGAGTCCTCGTGCATTATAATAATCGTTGAAGACTTTTACCAGTCTTTGACATGCTTTGGGCCAATCCCTGTGACCCTTATTAATTAAAAAGCCTTCTTTTATCCCGCAAGATTGCTTGAGTTCACAGCCCGCGCGAGATTAGTCTTCTACATGGACTGTGACACCCAACGGGATAAGATTGCTCCTAATTCCAATTCGCATGGGACTCTACAATTGAGCGGCGTGCCTGAAGCAGTGACCTATTCTAACTGGAAGTGTGCGAATTGGACATGTGTCACAAGAAGATTAGTCTGCATGGGTGGAATAGTGCCTTTATGTTTTACGTTACAGAGTTCGAATTAGATTCTGATTATCTTTCTTCAAGAAGAAGTTAGGCTCCCACTATATAAAGAGACTTGAAGGCTTACAGAACGGTCTCTCTCTACACACAACTTATCAAACAAAATACAATACAATCTTCAACCCAGTTGAAACCTCCAGGTGCTCCCTGGAGCTTTGTTTCCGCTTCCTCGTTGAAGCGAACTCTCTCTCTCTCTCTCTCACACACACACACAACTTATTCAAACAAAATATAATACACCTTTCAACCTAGTTGAAACCCTCGACCCAGTCGAATCTCCAACGCTCCCCGAAGCTTTGCCTTCGCTTCCCTGTTGAAGCAAAACACACACAACCCCTTTTGATTTCCCTATAGTTGCTCTGCTCGCGCCGCCGTGAGTATCGACCGCCTTGTGCTCGTAAATTCCTCATCTGAGGTGGCACCTGGAACCCCTTTCTGCCTGATCAAGAAGTCAAGACCTTTTTCTCGTCCGCGAGGTGGCACGCCCGCAACACTCCCCTTCTCTTTGTTCGTTATTCACCTCTGCTCCGCGCGCTGAGCATCGTGGCCAAAACACACTCTTCATTGGGATATACCTTGAGGGGATTCCTCCATTCCCAGTCTCGGATATCACTTGAGACACTCACTCTTCATTCAAATATACTTGAAAGAATTACTTATCTCACGAATATTTGTTGAACGTGATTTTTCTTTATGCGAATTTGTTTTTACAAATATTTCATTAATATATCGGTGATATATTGTAAATATCAGATATATTTGACGGTATTAGAGAAATATCGGAGATACAGTGGAAGATAAGATATTTACCCTTTTAAATATATCGGTCCTTAACAGAAAGAGATATTTGAGGATATATCAGATATATCGCAGAGATTTTAATCATTGGTCAGAACATTCAAATATGATATTTGAACCTTTATTTTTAATTATTATAATATTTTTTTTTTGAAGATTTATTACAATTTAGAGTCATATAGGAGTGTTATTTGCACACATTTTTGCTCTATCCACACAACATGTTCATTTTCTTAATTTTTTTTATTCCTTCTACCCTCTATCCAAGTTTTGTCCTTTTCTCACTCTCTCACTCTCTCACCTCCCACGACTCCAAACCGGCTCGACTCAACCAGTTGTTGTTGTATTTCGCTGCCGTCAGCTTGTCCACCGCACTAGAAAATGAGAATCATGGTCGACACTAACTGCCTCCGATTCAAGATGCTCTCACGGAGTCATCCAAACAAGGTGTCTTCACGACCCGAATATTGAAACTGATAAATCTACTTATTCATTTCCTAATAAAGCTAATGAGCTATCATCATTACTTATATCAGCTTGGTTACATTACTTATATCAGCTTAATTATATCATTACTTATATCAGCTTGGTTACATCTTACATTACTTTTGTGATTGTATAGTGTAACAATGATGTTTGACATTAAGTCACATGGTTACACTTCATTCTTAGAACCCTTGTGCTTCGTGTTTACTTTATTGCATTGCTTTTTGTTTATAAATTTTTTAGACCTTTTTTCGTTATAGATGCATATGTACATTTTGTTGTATGTTTAGTTCTTTATTTTTTGGTTTTGTAAATACTAATCCTTTAAAAAGTAAAGCAATTGAGTAAGAGGCACAAGGAAAATGAAAAAAGAAGAAGAAGCTTTGGTCATATTTTTGTTGGTACATATGGGATTGAAGGTTTGAAGCGATGAAATTCTTCTTTGTCTGTTATTCTCTTATTTTTAATTTTATTTTATATAAGTAAACGTGTTATTTAGTTAAAATTTTCATAAAAAATTAAAGTAACGACAAAATCAAATACTATAAAATAGAAAAAGAAAAAAAAAGCGTGGAATGTAAAAACTGAGAAGTGCAAAAGTTTCAATCCGTATAAGCAGCAACCTTAGCCATTTCGTGCGCAATCGGTCGTCTAATAATCACTATTCCTCCCAACAAATACCAAAAACGTTGTCTTCCCTCTTTGAGACCTCTCATCCAACTCTCTCTGCCTTCTTCCGCCCTAAAGGTATTGCAATTCCTACTCTCAATTTCGGTTTCGGCTTGTTAGATCCATCCTGTTTTGGCCATCGAATTCTTAAATCTTTCTCTTTTGCTCTTGATCAAAATTTGCTGTTTGGGTTTTGGAATTAGGTTCGATACTTGTAATGGGTTAGTTGTGGAATTGAGTAAAGGTTATTCTTTTCTTTGGGTGCTCTACTGTTACGCCATTGATTATTATTGTCTGTATTCCAATACGTGATTCTCGGTGATTGACAAGAACAAGTTAAAATTCAACCATAAGTTGAAAGCTTTTTTGCTGTTTTCTTGATATCAGTTTAGGCATGTTGGAGTGATATAAGTATTCCATTACTGTGTTTAGTGGGTATATATGTCATCTGTGTCTACTTTTTTGATTTTGTTCTTTTTGCAGGGAGCCTTTGGAGCTTATTTACTCGTGTGAAAATCTATCAGCAGTGAAGATGGTAAGAGTTCATTCCAATTGAAAAGTACAAGGCTTTACGTTTTGAACTTTAGCATCGTTCCAGACACTAGTTTTTGAGAAATAGCTTCTCTAGCTTACAGTCTACTTTGCATTTTCACGCACTTGGAGGTTTTATTAGTTTTTATTTATAATTGATGATGCATGTCATGGGCAGGAGAAAATATACTATATAAGTTCGCTATTGAATTTTAGTTTGTCAAATTAAGCTGCTACCATTCAGGAGTTTGGTGCTTGTGTTGATCGCCTGAGCACACTGTTTCTATTCTCTTGTCTCTATACCAGCTTGGTGTTTCTTTCAATCCCATGCAATTTTTGATTAGAAGTTTAATAAAAGTTTGTCATTTTGCAGTATTTTGATGGATATGGGTATCACGGGACATCATTCGAGCAGACGTATCGATGTTATCCTGCATCATTTATTGAAAAGGTAGGAATGATTTCATATTTATTTCATACATTATATGTGTGATTCTGCACTGTGAGAATAGTGGCTGTGTTCTTCATTTTTTGGGTTTCTGTTGTCATCTAAAGACCTCAGGCAAACCATTTCTCAATTACATTTGTAAATTTTTATTCTGGATTTGAAAACTGGAGAAACTTTCCGCCTCCCACTTTCTTTAGGAAGCTGAATCCCGTTCATGTAACAGCATTTGATATCTAGAATATTGCGTTTCAATTGCTCCTTTGTTCTGATGTTTATCTCTATCTTTTGCAGCCGCAACTTGAAAGTGGCGATAAAAGTAAGTCTGTACATCTTGTCACTGTTTTTTGGTTTGATATTTCTTACTCGTATCTGATAATATGTAATCCTGATTTGCTTTATTCTTTTGTCTTGTTTTCCTCCAGTTATAATGCCTCCCTCAGCCCTTGACCGCCTCGGTTAGTCGCTTTAGTTTTACCTTTTTTTTTTATATAATTTTTTTATGGTGGTTTTACTTGTTGATTGATTTGTGTTATCTATCAATTCTGATCTAGAATTTTTTACATCCATTAAAATCATGCAGCATCACTACACATTGATTATCCAATGTTGTTTGAGCTTCGTAATGACGCTGCTGAGCGGGTCTCTCATTGTGGGGTGTTGGAGTTCATCGCAGAAGAAGGCATGATCTACATGCCTTATTGGGTAAGACTTTCAGTGTGTGGGACTATTGGTATTTTTTGGCAAGTTACGTGTGAATTTTTCTGGCATCCAAATTGTATTCTGATCTTCAAATTGTGTTGTTTCTTTCTTAATTATTTTAGATGATGGAGAATATGCTCTTGCAAGAGGGGGACGTTGTGCGAGTGAAAAATGTGACTCTTCCAAAGGGAACATATGTTAAACTTCAACCTCATACAAAGGACTTTTTAGACATCTCAAATCCAAAAGCTATGTAAGTAAACAAAATTTTCTTATAATATTAACTTTTTAATGATTGTGTCTTGAAAAATGTGCTTCATGTGAAAGGGAAATGCCTAAAAAATGGTTGCACTTGCTAAAATTTAATTATCTAGAGAGACCCTAAACAAAAGACATGTATGGAATTTGGAAATATTTCTGGATTTTTTTTTACATTTTTAGGATAACTCCCATAGGTTCTTATTATTTTGATGTCCATAAAGGAGTAGGGATGGAATGAATTGATATGAGCTATTATTTTGAGGACAATAATATATTAGTAGGTGATACATTTTGACTTCTGATGTATACTTATTGAATTTTTGTTCTTCATTGTCATTATGTAGTGCAGTATTGGTCTCTGTAAATAATACTGAGGGTCCATCCTCCTTGGTCATGTCCAGGAGCTAGGTTTCTATTTATTTTTATTTTTTTAATAGTATCACTTTTATTTACTTTTTGGTTATGACTTATGAGGAACCACAAGTCAATAAACATATCACAACCCATGAATCCCAGTCTCTTATTTTATAAAAGGAAAATGCCATGCTTGAAATGCAGAAATTAAGGAAATGGAAGGCATAACAGAATTTAGAACTTCACTATAACCATCTATTATAGATAGTTTAAAATTGAACCTCCTATGAACCTCGTCTACGCTTAGCATTCTGAAGAGAGCTTTACATAAATTACCCGTCTTCTGAGTATCTTCTTAGCTCCTCTTGACCCTCTTTCTAAAATTCCAAATTTAGATTTGTTATACTTTCTCCAACCCCAGATTCGATTATTGCACTGGGAAGACCCTTTGCTTGCTTCTCCCCTCACTGGTGTGTTATACGCAGACATGCAGAGAATGCAAACCATTTGTTTTTACATTATCTGATTGCTTCATCTCTCTAGAAAAGGTTGTTTACAGATTTTAATGTGACCTCGGTTAATCCAGCTAATTATGTAACCCTCCGGTGGTGAAAGGTTCAGTTTGTTTGGAGGTAGAAAGAAGGGTTTGGTTTTTTGGGTAGATGTGCTACTATGGTGGTGTCTTAGGTTCTGTGGATGGAGAATAACAAGAATTGAGAATTTAGGAGGGGATGAGTTTGACATTTTGTGGGGTGTAGTTCATTTTTTGCTTCCCTATGATTATCTTTTTATTCAGTGTTTGAACATCATTTTTTGTTTGTTTATTGTTTTTTTTTTCTGTACTTAGATCTTTCAGATTGGTCCCTTTTAGCCTTTTTGTCTTTCTGTGATCATATTTAATTTAACTGTGAGTATTGTTCCCGTTGGCCTATGACGTATTTGTGGATGCCTCTTGACAGTTAGTATAAGGCAATTTGTTTCTTCTCTAGTGGGGGTTTCCTGCTGGTTCTGGTGTTTTCGGAGCTGCTTCTGGGGGATTTCCTGTCCCTTTTTGTAATTGTTCTCCTTTTATTTTTAATTCTATTTCTTTTCTTAGAGAAAATGTATATTGTAAAAAGAAAAAGAAAAAAAAAGATCTTTCCAATTGGTCCCTTTTAGCCTTTTTGTCTTTCTGTGATCATTTTTATTTTTACTGTGAGTGTTGTTCCCATTGGCCTATGATGTATTTAGGGCTGCCTCTTGGCAGTTAGTTTAAGGCAATTTGTTTTTGAGATCAGGTTTTACAAAATGCAGAGAGAAACTATTATACAATTGAAGCAAGGCTTTTATATCTAGAGCGGGAAGAGTTGCTCCTATCCAATTACTTGAATGCAGCATGCATACTATCACACTAATAGTGTGGTGAGAAGTAGAAGTTAAATGAGGAACTGTTGGAAGGAAGAAGTGATTAGCTGGTCAGATGGGAATTGGTTTTATGAGACAAGGAAAATAGGGAATTTGGTGTCCGAAATTGGTCAAGCTATTACTAGGACAATGGTGGATGATTCATCAGGTAAGTGAGACTCCTTCTGTGCTGTTGCGAGAAGTAAATATGGGTTGCAAGGTCGATATTTACCTCCCAAGGTATTTATTCTTCTATTTATTATCGGTTTGGAGGGGAAAATATAGTGAGTGAGAAAGGGCTTTTTGTACAGTCATTCCCGTTTTCAAGGGAATGATATCTCAGCTCAAGGTTCTTGAGTTGGAACTGTGGGTTTTGTAGAAACTAAACGATCAGGTGGGGAAGTTCGCAGAGCATTGGCTGCCTTGCTAAAGTTTTAATTGGTTCCTAATAGCAGAACGGAAGATTATTGATGGAGTCATTTTGTTCGTTCTTATAAAAATCTTACTGAAAAATTTAATGGGCTAAGTCCCTCTATTTCAATTTGTTAAGCTGAAATATGGTTTTGAGGAGACCACCTTTTTGCTCTCGTCATTGGTGAGACATGTCCAAACTGGATGCTGAGAGTTGAGAGTCTATTTTTTGGTGAGAACCAAGTGAGCTGGTACAAATCAGTTCTCATCTTTCTTAGTATTGAATAAAAGTTATTTGTTCATTGGTAGAAATAAGAGGGATGGGTGGTGTGGCTGGAGGGAAATACAAGGATTTTTGAGCGAGCAAGGGATAAAAGAGGTAGATTCTTTGTGGGATGAGTTAGTTTTTAGGCCCTTTGGGCACTGGTATCTTCTGAGTTTAGGGTTCATTTTCATGCAATAACTTATGATTAGTGAGCTGTTGAGCCTTTGTATCTTCTGTAGAGTTCTCTTGTTTATCTATGGAGTTTTTTTCTCTCCTGTTGCATCATTTCTTTTGTTCTTATACAATAGTTCTGTTTCATACCACAAAAAGAACTTATAATAGAAAAGGAACTAAAGAAGAAAAAGGAAATGTTTGTTTTTCTGCTTTCTGCCCTCTTTTGGGTATTTTCTGTTACTTGCTCTTTAAAAACTGAGCCACCTTTTCTCCCTTTAATTACACCTTCTCTTGTTGCTGAAATTCTTCCACATATTTCTAAAAAGAAAAAAAGAAAAAAAAAATTTCTTCCACATCTCAGGCCAGTAATATTTCATATTTGTGAATTATTTGCGCCTTCTGAATATCCTGCTATGCTTTGGCTTTGACATATCAATTTAATTTTTGTTGTACAGCTTGGAGACAACTCTAAGGAATTTTTCGTGCTTGACCGTTGGGGATAGTATTATGGTAGCATACAACAACAAGAAGTATTATATAGATATCATTGAATCAAAGCCTTCTAATGCAACAAGTATAATTGAGACAGACTGTGAGGTGGACTTTGCACCTCCTCTTGATTATAAGGAACCTGAAAGGCCTGTGGCACATGTTCCTCTGAACAAGGCAACAGCTCAAGGTACAGATTTCTCTATCCTTGTAGCACTGCTGATCCTGTGTGTGTTTTCTTTGTTTATTTCGTAACTTTTGTTTGAATGGATTTTTTTTCTTGTTTCCTCTGCTTGGTTCTTTCCTTCCATTTTTATTTGTGTTCTCTCTTTAGAGGTCATATATAGTTTGTTGACAGATATACTTCTAGAGGCCACACATAAGGTGTTGATCGGAATACCTTAACAGGAATTCGTTGATCTTGGCTTGGTATACTAGACCTACCACTTTGGCTTTTTTATCTTAGAATTTTCTATAATGTGTATCAAGTCTTTTCATTTTCTTGGAAATCCAATTTTTCTTACTCTTGGAACTGGTACAGTATTATTACTGAAGACAAACAACCAAAAACCTCGGGGTCACTGTACATTTTACTTGGTATAAAGTACTTAGATATTTACTGCGATGGAAAAAAAAATGTAGTGGTATACATGACTACTGTTTTCTCAAATAACACCAGGTGTCTCAAATAACACCAGTATTTGACTAGTGTTGAATTCTGAGTCATATTATCGTTTTGATCCAAAAAAAAAAAAAAAAGATCTAAGAAGTGATATGGTTTCCTTTTTCTTGCAGTTGAAGAGGCCCCTGCTGAGACTGAACCAAAATTCAACCCTTTTACTGGAGCTGGAAGGCGCTTGGATGGGAAGCCTTTGAAATATGAGCCTGCACCAGCTTCCTCGTCAGGATCCAAAGATACGAAACCTGTGGTTGCCAATGGTACCGCACCACCTTCCACAGGATCTAGTTCACAAACTGGCAATTGTCAGGCTCAGGGAAAGCTAGTTTTTGGAGCAAGTGCTAGCCGTATTCCAAAGGAGACACCAAAGGTACTCTTGTTTCATGGTTTCCTAGGACTTTGGAATACTACCAAATCGTTCTAAGGGTTGACCATAATATTAATTGTACTTTTTTTTTTCTTCTGTTCAGAAGGAAGCTACAAAAGACGCTAAACAAGAGCAGCAACCTGAAAAGAAAGAAGATCCCAAGTTCCAGCCATTTACAGGGAAAAAGTACTCACTAAGGGGTTGATCGGATTCTGAATCCACTGTATTTGTAACTTATGTTGCTCTGCCATCTGACCTCTGGTGCAGATTGGATGAATGATAGAAGATTCTAAAGTGATCTCAAGTGTTGTAATATGAGTGAAACATTATACATGCTGAAACTGAGGATAGAAATACAACTTCTGTTTGTGAAGCATCTGTTTACCTCCTGGGCACCCTGGATCCTTTGCAATATTACGATGTTGTACTTACCTGAGCTGTTAGAGCTCTCTGATGGACCCAAATTCTGAGCTCCATCATTACTGCCTTTTCTAGTCAGTGTGGTCGGTTGAACTAATGGCCAATTTGAAGAAGAAAAAGCTGACTTGTTATATTGTAGTCATTTTCTTTGGTGCCTTGTATTGAATTCAGGTTACGAGGCAATATCGCAACCAGTATGTCCGTCCGTATGACTAATTCCTTTGTCGTTTCACAAATCACAAACCACTTGTTCATGTTTGTATTTTTTGTTGAATGAAACACTACAGTAACTACTGTAAGTGACCCAATTCTGAGAACAGTACGAATACATATATAGTATACACATGCAGTCCCACTACCGCAAAATAGAACTCTATCTCTCTCTCTCTCTCTCTCTCTCTCTCTCTCAACGTTTCGACCTAGCTGCTGCCATTACTTCCTCCCTGCGTATTCTTCCGTCATCTTCCTCCTCCGCTCTTTCACACTCTTCACTCTACACCGCCGCCTCCCCCACCCCCCCCCCCCCCCCCCCCCCAAAACAAAAAAAATTGAGTTCATGTCATGGTTGCTTGCTTGCTTCAGGTTTAGCCTCCGTCTGGCCTCCATAGGAAAAGACTGAATGACTTCAAGAACTCTAAGGGAGTTCTTTGTTTTCCGGTGCACTATCTTTGATACATTCACGGCAAAGCGGACAACTGGTAGACACAGCCAAATTCTCATACAGGCATTTGTGGTGAAACGTGTGTCCACATTTATCTAACAACGCACACTTGTCTTTGGTCTCGTACTCCATCAAGCAAATAGCACACTCGCCTTTACAAAACCCCTTTTCATGGTCCATTTGATAACTGAAAATCGCATAGCCTTGAGAGCTCTTGGCACCGATTGCAACCAGAAGAAAAGTAGCATCATGCATCAGTTTAACCATCCTGCTTGTTGAGCCAAGGGTGCTTAGTATGTCGTATACGCAGGGTAACATTGGGATATAAAATCCATAGCTGAGACCTGTTACTATCCAAGAATCGACAGTGGGATCAACAATGGAAAGGGTACCAAGCACAATATTGCGGACAAGATAGATTACTACTATCATGTGTATTCACGAGGACATCTATGGGTTTTCCCAATCCAGGTCTGGCGACTTTGATTTTCTCTTCAAGTATGCCAACTATGACACAGAGCACCATGAAGGTGATCAAAGAAATTAAGTCAGAAAGCACCGGATTCATGATTCAGAGTTGCTTAGAGGTTAGCAGCTTTCAAGTTTTAAATAAGTTGCATGGACTAGCCTTGTTAGTTTCCTTTATATAGTGGAGCACTCCCAATCCCACTGAGGTAAGGAAAAGAGATCAAATAAATGGTATGTTTTTGTTGCAAGTTATATATATACAAGGACACGAATGCTAATCCTTTGAAGAAATGGAATCCGGTTCCAATATGGAGAATAGGTAAAATACAAATTTATTGAAAATCATATTCCTTGTGTATATGTGGGAGTATGCCTGCCTGCGCACATCATGTTCCTTATTAATTCAATTTATGGTACTTCAAATTAAGCATGATATACTTGAGATTTACTAATATGATATTTTTCTTCACATCCATGGCACCCCCATTTTTGAAAGATGTCAATTAATGTATGCATACTAGTGGATAAGAATTCCACAGGCTTGGTGCTCTAGTTCAAGACCTAGGCAAAATCGAGTATTCCCAAGATCTTTCATCTCAAACTCGGATTTTAGATAAGCCGTGGTCTCTTTGATTTCATCAAAAGTACCGATAATGTTCATGTCATCGACATAGACGACCACTATTGCAAATCCGGAACTTGTCTTCTTTATGAACACGCACGGGCATAGTTCATCGTTCTTATATCCCTCCCTAATCAAGTAGTCACTTAGACAAGTATATCACATTCGCTCGGATTGCTTTAATCCGTAAAATGAGCGTTGCAACCTTACAGCATACGCACTCCGTGGTTTAGAGTTACTTGATTTATGTAACGTAATGCCATCACGCACTTTCATATATATATATATATATATATATATATATATCTGAATCGAGATCCCCATAGAGATATGTTGTAACCACATCCATGAGCTGCATGTCAAGTTTTTCAGACACTACCAAACTGACTAAGTAACAAAAAGTTATGACGTCCATAACCGGAGAGTAAGTCTCCTCGTAATCAATCCCAGGGCATTGTGAGAAACCTTACGCCACAAGGCGGGCCTTATACCAAAGTACCTTATTTTTCTCATTACGCTTTCTAAAAAAAGACTCATTTATGTCCAACAACCTTTACACTCGGCGAAGTTAACACTACTGAGCCCAAGACCTGTCTCTTTGTTAGAGAGTCTAATTCTCCCTGTATTGCATCTTTCCATTTAGGCTAATCAGCTCTGTTTTGGCATTCTGCAACAGAGTGTGGTTCGATGTCATCGTGTTCAATGATTTCATGAGCCACGGAATAAAAAAATATATCATCGACATGGGTTGATGACCGGTTCATCAATTCATAAGTGTTATCATAACACATGGAGATCTCTATGTTCTCTGATGTTGACATTGATCCTAAGGCATTCCCCATGGATTCTAACATCAATTCGTGGACATAACTATAATCAGAGATGATCTCAGGAGAAAGATTCTCAACATCAATGATCAAAGGATTGACTTGTGCCTTGTCGATCCGTTTCTTTCTTGGACACGTGTCAACCGAACCAAATGGCCTCCCCCTTTTCCTTTGGGGAGCCACGGCCTCCATCCCCCCACCATGGGCGGTACCGCCAGAGGCAGTAGTCCCATGCCCTGGGATGGCCATGCCCTTTTTAGGGACTTCGAGCCTAGCAGGAACATTTGCAGCTGGTATATCTGATCTTGTCACTTTCGCAATCTCAGAGAAAGAGTCAGGCATCGTATCTGCTACTTTTTGAAGTTCGAGAATACGTTTCACTTCACTGTCAGTCTGTGAGATGCGGGGATCAAAATGAGACAGAGTGGGGACAAACCACGACAATTCTTGTCGTTCCACATGAACTCATTTGTTCGTATCTCCCCTTAAAGACGAAAAGAATGTCTCATCAAAGTGACAATTTGCAAACCTTGCGGTAAAGAGATCATATGTTAATGGCTCGAGGTATCTGATAATCGTTGGAGATTCATAACCAACATAGATACCCAATCGTTTCTGAGAACCCATCTTAAAACGCAGTGGATGAGTAATTGGCACATAAACCGAACAACCGAAAATGTGTAGATAGGAAATATCAGGCTCATATCCAGTAACCAACTGGTACGCACTAAATGATTGTTTAGCAGTGGGTCTGAAACGAATAAGTAAGGTTGCATGCAATATTCAATAGCCCCATGATGCAATTGGGAGGTTGGTGCGTATTACCAATACTCGAGTAATAAGCTGAAGTCGCTTAATTGTAGCTTCAGCGAGACCGTTTTGCGTGTGAACATGGGGTACGGGATGCTCAACTTCAATCCCAGTAGACATGCAATAGTCATCAAAAGTCTTTGATGTAAATTCTCTAGCGTTATCTAGTCGAATTGACTTAATTGGATAATCCGGGTGGTGAGCTCGGAGTTTAATAATTTGTGCTAGGAGTTTTGGAAATGCAGCATTACGTGTGGACAAAAGCGCGACATGAGTCCAACACGTTGATGCATCCACCAGGACCATAAAGTATTGAAATGGTCCACATTCAGGATAGATTGGTCCACAAATATCACCTTGGATATGATGTAGAAATGAGATGTTCTCGGTGTTATTTTTAATATAAGACGGTCTCGATACTACTTTAGCTAAAGAGCAAGCTTTGCAAAACGAACGATGAGCATTTGAAAGAGTCAACGACACATCAAGGGAAGAACGGCGTACCTCAATTGCTTGAGGGATAGGCCGAGCGGCAGCCAGGAAGTTGGTACCTAGCCCGGGAGACGCCAAAGTCCCCTTTGGGCCGTGATGACCAGTTGTTACGTCATCACCATGATGCAAAGTGACATCATTTCCCAAATATTTTCGTTTTGATATGAAGAAGGGATGTCCATGAGAATTATGCAGAATTCGAATCATCATGTCCCTTCTGGGATGACCAAGTCGATCATGCCAAAGCTTGTATGAGTCAGAGTCCCAAAGATCCTATTTGACGACTACATGAGATTCAATAATCCAAATCGTAGTAAGGTAAAGACCACTAGATTGACTCATGAGTTTCTCCAATATATGTTTATGTCCGTATTCATGAGAAGTGATACACAAGAACTCAGTTCATCTTCACAATGAGTTTCCAAGTGAAAGCCGTTAGCGTGAATGTCCTTAAAGCTCAACAGGGTTCAGTGCCCTTTTGGGGGCATAAAGAGCATTCGTGACATGGATCATAGTGCCATGAGGTAGAAAGAAGTGAGCAGTTTCACACCCGAGGATCACGGGAGAAGATCCAATCATTGTCGTCACAGATGATTTACATTGCACTAACTCAAAGAATAGTTGCCGGTTCCTTAGAATGGTGTGGGTTGATCCACTATCCGCGAGGCACTCAATCTCTCCCTGAGACATACCTACAAAAGAGAGTAGATATATGAGTAAATAGGTTGATATTGAGCCATTTGGAAGGATTGAAAAGGCTAAAAATAGCAACAATCCCGAGAGTGCTGAAAAAGTCTCGCGTAGAATGATCTTTGCGCACTAAAACAGTCATAACTCCTTTGTTAAAATAGATATAGATAAACCGTAAAATGTTCTGAAAACTAGACTCGTAGATATTTCCAATGATATAAAGCTCACTGTCTAGTTCATCCGGAGCTGTTTACAAAGCTCAAACGAAGTGACTATCCAGGGAGGACATATTACTGTTTTTCACAGATTTGGCATTAGCGAAGCTTTTGAAGCTTGCTGGTGGCATGGAGGTGTATGCTTAGCCACATGAACATGTTAATGATCAAATCTAAGTCCAGAGAACCTAGAGAATTCGATGGTGATCCAGTTTTGCCAAGTCTTTAACGTCTTTTACAAGATGACAATTGGAGTAATAGCGTAAGAGAGATCCAAAATCAAAAGCTTTCGGTAACTCCAAATTAAGTATGATCAGACATGTTCGTGAAGGGTCGGTAGTGCGAGACACACTTAAAACCACTAGCTCCTTAATTTTGGATAATTCTAAGACATCATACTAACTTGGATGAGCCTAGTTGAACAATTGATGATGGAAAATTCGCTTAAAAGACTTGAACCAGAAAACAAGTTAGTTACCCTCCTTAAGAGTCATGGCGCCGTATGTCACCTCCTCTAAGGGAGAGACCAAAGATGACGTTGGTGCCATTTTTTCTAAGGTAGATGTAAATCAATACGAACCATGTAGAGACAAGAAGAACCAATACGATGCTTTTATTTTTGGTTTGTCTCTCTAGGGTTGATCATACACAACCCTAAGTGTCCGAAGTCTATCAAACATGACCCAGAAAACTTGTGTGAAGGTGATCAAACACACCTTCAAAAAGAAATAACCAAAGTTGATCAAACATAACTTTGGACCCGGGGAGGACAACCGAAATTTTAAACCTGCAAATACATCGACCCAAGCATAGAATGGAGTAGAAGAAGGGGAGAAAACAATTTATCTCTCCCGAGGTTATTGAACTTGGAAGAGTTTTAGGGTTGTAAAATAAACATACCATAAAAAACTTGGATGCTTGATAGGATTGAAGAAAACGGCGAGGCAGACAGCTGGGAAGCGGCAGTCAGCTGACGACGGTGGCTGCGGTGGCCGAGGCAGGGCTGAGAGTCTTCGGTTTTGATGTTTAGGGTTTGGGAAAAAACTATTAGCTTAAATGTTGAGCCACATGCTGATAACGTGATAAAGTAAGAGAGATTTGAGAATACAGAATTGTGAAAGATGTTGATCTTATTCATTGATATGAGCCATTTATATAAAGAATTACACAATACCAATATGGTAAGGATAATAAATATATAGATCTAGTCAAACTACATATCCTATTGGTATAAGACCAAGACACACATGCATAAAGAATATCTAGAAGATTACAGAATATCCTAGAACAATTAAGTATTTTATGGTTTCAATAAAATTTATAATTTTTTTTGTTATAATTAATAATGATGCAGTATATTTTATTGTTGCAATAAATGTCGAAATCTCTAAAATGGAAGAGATTTTGGCTTTTGCTTCCAAAATTTAGAGAAATTTTAGGGAAGATGCTCTTACACAAAAGCAACTGACTGAACTGAGAAATCCATCTCTTACATTACAGAGATAAATTTACAACCATTAATGCTGAAATGGAAGCCTTATACGAGGTTGCTATCTTGAATCTTTTATGAGCACACATGAACAGTTGCCTAGATATCACGTACAGGTTAATCCAGGAGAAACAATGAAATCGAGTATCCAATAGTTTGCTTGTATTTCTCTAATATTCCCTAAATCAAGCGTCATGAAAATCATTGATGTGGAATTGTGGGATGCCTTTCACCCCATTATGAATAGATTGGACTGATGTACATGGTTGTTTGCGCTATTTCTAAATTCAGTGACTCTGAAATTGGAGTCGAGATCATCGAGCCTCGACGAGTTACCTCAATCTTGCTACATGTCTTGTTGGAGTTGTAATAGTTCTACGTTTACTTCTTAGAATTCTTTGCTTGTGCCTTTTGGTACCCATCAATCTAATTAAATACATAGATCACTACTGCATATAAGAAATTGAGCAAGATCAATCGTCTTCTCCCTGCTGACTGCTGCTAATAAGACGAACCACTACCAGTAATCGTTGTTATCTTCCTCCCTCATGTAGCAAGTTGAGGTATTCTTTCTTATCTTCCTCCCTCATGTAGCAAGGAAGGGTATTCTTTCTTATCTTCATCCCTCATGTAGCAAGGAAAGGCATAGGTAGCTACGGTCGTCTCAAGTGTGAGTTAGACCGGTTTAGATTGCAAACAAAGGGGATTCCTTGTTCCTTCTAACCCTGTGGAAACTACTGGAAGATGTCCAGAATGATCTTCTTTCTTTTGCATTGCCAAGCCTAGTTTGAAAACTACATCTGTGATGCTTCATAGATCAAACCCCTTCAATGACAAGGTTCAACTTAACATGGTGCATACGGAGTTATAAGGGATTGCAAATTTGCAATGGTTCACGGATCCAGGGACCCATGTACAGCATTGGTGTTGGTGAGGTTAAACAGTTGAAGGTTGGGGAGTGTTTATGTTTACCTGGTGGGATTACGTTAAACAGCTGAAGGTTGGGGAGTGTTTATGTTTACTGGGTGAGGTTAAACAATTAAGACATCTACTTAGATCAAACAACAGAAATACTTCTATATCACCAGGCAACAGAAGCCAAGAAAGATAAAACACATTCTCATAAATTCCAGAATGTTACATTGCTAAGAATACAAAAATAGAACTATCACTATCTTTCGCGGTGTTATAACATACCGTTATAAAATTATGATCTACAAGAAGATTTCAAGGGTTACTAACATTTCTAAAGCTGCAAGTCCAACCACTTCTCGGATGGCTTCCGTTTTCTTTTCAAGCGTGTTGCTCCAGGGTCCTCTGCATAAATATATCCAATGTTAGATAAAAGCCTGTATACCGTTAAACTGATATAAGGAAATAGTACTTTAAAATCTTCAGCACAAGGTATCATGGAATTTTCTTATTTTTGAAATGGAACATATTAATAAAAGGAAAAACACAATAAAATCGGATAAAATACCAAGAAAAGATGGTAACCAACATAAGCTGTTTTAAACTCAGACTTCAGCACAATATAAATATGGCTTGACAAAGATTCTAAGAGGGTGGAAACTAATGCCAAATGCCAATTTTACAGTTTAATTTTGATGCATAGAAACTTAGAAAGAGAAAGAGGTATTCTCTAGAAGGCAACAATTGAACAAACACACCCCCACACAGAGACAGAAACATGCATGTGGCATCTATTCTTACCTTCAAGTGGACTTGATGCATGATTCATTGTACGTCCATTCGGTCTGCCCTCTTCTGAAAGAGGGGAGCCAGAATTATTACTTTCCACCAACTTTGATGAACTTTCTAAGCACTTGTCCTGTTGCTCAGGAGCATCAGGCAAAGGAATTGCTGGCAAGAAGCATAGCTCTTCCTGTGACATATCTGAATCACTGAAAGCCGAATCCTTGTCCACTGCCACGATATCAACTTCATCATCTTCATTAACATTAGATTCTTTGGCCTGCATATATACATTTATATTAGATAACTGCATATCATTTAAAAAAAATATATCCTACCAGATTTAATCTCTTCTCACCTTTTCAGTTTCAGGGATCAGATCAAATTCATCTTCTCGTTCAATGTATTCCTCATTTTCCTCAAGCTCCTTGAAATCAGGAGCAAATGCACTCCAGTTCTCTGTGTAATCTTTAGCCCATATATAAACCAAGCCAGTCAAGGAAACAGAGACAACAATGGGATGAACAGGATGCCACGCTAAATCAATCAAGGCTTCCTTTGGCCCTTCAAGAATTTTCACGAGATGCCCGGCCCTGTCCCATATGTAAATCTTGTGTTCACCTTTGCTTGCAGAACCACCAATTACCCACTCACCATCACCACTGAAACAAGGTGCTTTCCAATGCATCTTTGTGATGGTATCTTGAAACTCACGGAAAAGTGTTAAGCATTTTGATCCAACAACTTTCAACTTCTCAACATCATCTAAGCTATCAAGGGCAGTTAGGTCTTTTAGCGCTTTAAGTCCATCTTTCAAGGGGAGAAGGTTCTCGTAAATCCTTATTGTTCTATCATTTGAGTTTGTAAGTAGATACTGACCATTTCTGCTAAATACTATGTTCTTAATCACAGAACCTCCAGAAGCAGGAACCATGGCAAGGACTTGGACACTTCTATAATCTATTAGAAGTATTTCCCCTTTGGAGTTCGCCGCATAAACCAGATCCCCATGCTTATTAAAGCAAGCAGCAGTAGGAGAAAAGGGTGGAGTTCCATCAGAAATTTTATTCCGTGATGGTGGAGCAACCACTGGGTTAGAGTCCGGAATGGAAACTGGAAGCATAGTTGCACTTCCTGTATTCAAGTCAACAATCATGGGAGCAGATGAGAGAGGACAAGCCAGGCAGAGAGATGGAGTAGAGGAACCAGGATGTAACCGAGCTTGTAGAGGAGTTTGTTGCAGTATCGTTCTTGTTATCTTCTCACCACTAACAACATCCCATAGTGTCAATGACTTGTCAGCTGCAGACACAAGAACACGATGACCATACTTTGACCAACATACACTAGTTATGGCAGCAACACATTCTTTATCACGAAGCTCCTTAGCGATGCCCCTGGTCTCAAAATCCCATATTATGCAGTTACCATCAGAGCACCCAGCTGGCCAAAAATATCAAAACCACAACATCAACTGTGAGCAACAGATTACGTGGACAATCTCTAGTAAATATTGGAAGACAGAACATGCCAGGATTAACATAAATGAAAACAAACAAAAAAGAGTTTTAAGTAGGTTCCTGAAAAAGATTCCTATATCAGTTTATACCTGAAAATCAATCGATTCCATTGAAACAAAACTGAAATTGATGTTAAAAGAAATCAACAAATAATAAATTGCTTGGTACGATAATCAAATCAATGAATCTCCATGACATAGCGTGGAGTGCCTTTTAATCAGCTCATTATGCACCGCACACAAATAATCAACCCAAAAATTGCTGGTATTATACCCCATTTACATATCCTTTTCCACCACAATAATCAAATCGATGAGTCCCCAGGACCTCTTGATAAGCACATTATGCACCCCACACATTTCAGAAATTTACCTAAATGTTGGCAGTTCTAGTAAATATACCAGGTTAGCAAGATGTATGACCCCTGATTGATATATTCTAAATGGGGAAGTTCAGCTGAATTCAACAAGTTAGTTACTTCTGAATTTTATAGAGTCCATACAACCAAAAACATACGAACTAACAAAATATCCATTACACTAATAAGCAGTTTAAAAAAGCTATAACTAACAAAACATTCTTTACACTAATAAGCAGTTAAAAAAAGCTATATTGGACGAGAAACGGCCAAAGGCCTATGAACAGGCAGTCTAACCATACTTGTTACCATATAATCGTGCAATTGGGAATCATGAACATCGCCTTAAGCTTATGAAGCTTGTCTTCAATAACTTTTACATTAGAACTGGGAAAACTACCAAATCTAATTTGTTACATAACTATTCACGCTTTTTTCTTATAGGATGTCAAAGATTGTGGATTGGTCTCCATATTTTGTTCAATATAAACAAGAATTGGATAAATCACAACGGAGAAGTAATAAGCTATTAGAACAGTGGTAATGGTATTGTACGCCCAATGTACTGGAACATTCACCAGTTGCCTACTTTCCTATCTATGAATAAGCAATTTGTTAACCAAATCCAATTGTCAAAAGCACTAAAAGGTAGAAGTATATAATGGGGATGGTAGGAACATACCAGCAAGAAGAGTGCCGCGGCGATTGAAGGCAATGCATTTCATAGTCCCATGTTCCAAATACTCCTCTATCATTTCTGGGAAATCACCTTGCAGCGGGTCTTTACCAAAATACACAAATTCCAACTAAATTTAGCTATTTTGAACACTCAATAATTTCAAAGCAAATCAGCAATGGGAAGTTTGGAGCTTACCGATTATTGAAGCGTTCATCCTTGCGCAATCTGGTGGGTCTCTCTTTCGTCAAGCTAGAGCAAACACATTGAACCAACTCAACCTAAAGAAACCCAATACCCAATAATGAGTCTCAAAGCTACCACAAACCCCTGTAATGGTATGAAACCCACAATGCCTATAAGAAAAACCAATTCCAAAACGAAACCGGAAGACCAATCTTACTGCTTTCAGGAAACCAAACCCAGCAAAGAGAACTGAAATTAAAACCCAAATAGTCCGTAACCCACAAATCAAAGAAAAATCAAAGCGTTCGACGAATCTGTAACCCAGATAACCTGAACCGACGGAAAATTGAAGAGAGCAAAGTTTGAAATGGTGGCTGGGTAAGACTCAGAAAAAGAGAGAGGTTTTGGTTTTGGAGTTCCAGTCTTTGCAAATTCTAAACTAAAATGTTTCATGACATTTCGTTCCATTCCTCTGTTTTAGGCTTTTAGCTAAATTACGATGGCGCCGTTACTCTGACGAGAGGGACATTTCGATTTTTGTTTTCCCTGAAATTTACATACCTTACCGGTAAGACTTAATGTCCATTAGTGTATTCGAAAGTTTAATCAAGAATGCTTAAGGTCAGAGATAATTGATATCTCACTGAATATTTTGTTTACCCCATATTTTAATTTTAAATTAAATATTTTAATACTAACTGCACAATCAAATTTTTTTATGAAAATATAATATTTGTTCTAGAATGTTCTATATCATTCTAGATATTTTGTATGTGTGTTTTGGCTTTATTACATTAGGATATGTAGTTTGACTAGATCTATGTATTCATTATCCTTACCATATTGGTATTGTGTAATTCCTTATATAAATGGTTCATATCAATGAATAAGATGATGATTTCTCTATTCTCTTGTTATATCTCTTTGTCTATGTTGTTTATACTTTATCACGTTATCATGCACTTTGTTCTAACCCTAGAGCTTATCATTTGTTTTCCAAACCCTAAAAATCAATTCTTTCTCAAAACAAAAGTTCTCAGCCCTGCCTCGGCCCTGACGTTGTCGCTACTCCCGACCGCCACTTCCCAGCCGTCAGCTCCGCTTTCTTTTTTTGGTTTTGCCGATCAAGCTTTAGATCAAGAAATCCGCGTTTTTCGAAGAAATTTTACAGTATATTTCAAACCTAAACTCTTCAAAGTTTAATAAACTCAGGGAAGATAAAGTGCTTTCTCCCTTTCTCCATCTCCATTCTATGCTTGAGATTTTGTGTGTACAAGTACCAAAAATCTTGGAATTTTATTCGCGGGTCAAGAGTGTGTATGATCACTCTTGTTTCCTTGTCCGGGTTGTGTATAATCAACCTTGACATTTCTCCGGATTGTGTTTGATCAATCTGAGGCCTTTTTCCAAATTGTGTTTGATCAATTCGCGGCTTTTCCAGATTGTTTGTGATCAATCTGAATGACAAACCATTAAAAAACGTCATTTGTGACCTCTATCGAGTCTCATAACAACTTGGTTTTGTATGCAAAGCAATGTAACATTCTGCTCTTTTGAGTTTTGACGTACTCGATGCCTAAGGCGACTCTTCGCTTGGTATCTGTGAAACCTTTCACTGGAAATGATTAAATCACATGTTTTGACCTCAGACCAACAAGCCTAAATGCCGAGATTTCACATCTTATGCACTTAAAGTCTTTGATGCACCACATCGACAAAAGCCTTCAATGATAATATGTGCAAAAAGTAATGACCACAAAGTACTGTGGAATGCACTCATGGAGCGTTTATTGAAACGTCCATCTAACTCAACTTGTTGAGTTATTAGTCACGGGGATTGTTTACCACATTTTTATGACTACACATTGTCGGTGAAATTTTGTGACATCATGATCCATAATCTTTTAGCGGATTCGATCATCATCAAGTTCTCTAGGTCCTCAAAGTTGGTTTGGAATTACCAACGAGACTTGATTTTGGTCATACAGTTGCAAACGAGAATTGTATATACGCTAATACGATAAACGTATTTGGGATTATCCTCTAATGTGGGGACAACAATATGGGTCACGGCAACGACATAAAACGTCGTGCCGATGTCTAGAAAAGAGGGGGAGGTGTCGCCGGCCCTAATGGTGACACTCCTGGTCTAGACATTATTATATGTTGTCGAATCACATGTTGTCGCCAAACATGATATTTAGGACACAGACTCATATAAGTATTGTTTTGACCAATTCAGATCATCTTGGAAGAGATATAATGGTTCATATTTTGAGAAATTCTCTTGGACATCAATTCTTCCGCTCAAAAAGAAGACATTCGGGATCTAGCTTCTATATGAAGCATGATGGTGACGCCATGGTTGTAAGTGACAGCACCCGGGGGACATTGACGTCACCCGAACACGGCTCCAACTTTCCGGAGGCCGTCCGATCAATTCCTCAAGCAATTGAGGTGCACCGGCTTTCCCTGATGTCTCATTGGCCCCATGCAATGTTAATTGCTCGTTTTGAAAGCCTATTTTTTAGCTAAATTAGGAGTGTGACCCTACTCTAAATGACACAAAAATGAACATTCAATTCTTACATCAAACTACGTAGATAGATACAACCAACTTGCGGACACATTTTTATGCTTTATGGTGTTGATTGAAGTGTTAACACACTGGTCACGTGTTACACTATTATCTACTGCTTATGCTGCTTGTACTTTTACGGGCTCACTACCCATTCTTTAAAGAAGTTTATCGGGATATAAGTTGAAGTATCCTATACCCCACGTTGATAGAGGCATAAAATGCCGTGGTTATAATGTGTTTCTTACCCTATTTAGCTACGTTATTACCTTAACTTTATCATTTTTTGACTTGTTTTATTTATTAGAGGCTTAGTGAGCATTATTTACGAAAAGGATGTTAAAAGAGGAAATTTAATAGGAAACCTAGTTGTTTCGAGAATCCTACTTCAACTAGGAAACGTTGAGTCATAAAGTCAAATCCTATTCGGACCAGGAAACCTCTAAGTCGCATAAACCCAAACCTAAGTGGATTTGGACCGATTGCATGATCCATTTAAACCCCAAAACCCTATGGATTCGGCTAGGCCTTCTTGGCCGATTTCTTGGAGTCCAATGGACTTTCTTTGCCGATTTTTAGGGTATTATTTTAAGGAGTTTTGCTTCATCAAAATCTCTATTTATTTAGGGGAATATTCTGATTTTATTTATCTTAATTCCTATTGGATTGAGCATGTCATTATGCTTATTTGTAGGATTGCTATTGGATGAAAAACCCTACAACAATAAAATCGGCAGCTTTACAAGGAGAAGGAGTTCTTTGCCGATTTTCCTTGGTGATTAAGCCATGCATTCGGTCATCATTCAAGCTACATACGAAGGAGTGGTGCGCAAGAATTCTAGAGAGTTCCATGGAGATAATTTCCAGATTTTATGTGCAATTAATTGGAGCCATTGGATCAAGAATAAATCAAGGGTGGAGAGCATAACTTGGTTCGGCCTAGACTCTATATAAGGGGCTATTTCTCTACAGAAAAATCATCATTCATTCTCACAAAAACCCTAGAGAAATAGCTTCCTCTTGCCGCAGCCCTCTCCCCTCCTTTGCCGAGTTCTCTCTCCTTGCCAAAGCCTTGGTGATCTTCACCCTTGCGTCGCAACCTTGGAGAAGAAGGAACCTTGAAGCCACGCACCTCTTGCTCATCCTCAAGCTTCTTGAAGATCGTCAAAGTGTAAACTATGCCTCTATCTTTGTTTAGTTTTCTTTACAATTTTAAAGACATGGATTCGGTGTTCATCATTGGTGTTGGATGTTTGTTGCGATTGTTTTGTTATTAGTGAATTCTTTTCTTAGTTAAGCATGTTGATGTTTTGTTTATGATGTTTTAGTATTTTGTTCTTGTCGATTTATGCTTTAGGAAGGAAGCGTTTCTGCTTTAGTAGCTATATAGTTAGAATGCATGCTAACTACCGTCAGAAATTCATGCTAAGCCGCGTAGGTAAGTATGGATCGTAGGTGATGGAAGCCATGTCGTAGTGGCTGGAAACGTGGACTACAATGATTTAATGCGGTGACGTTCACGGCAGTGGTCGTGTTCAATCTCGTTCTTTATCTTAATGATTCATGTAGACGTTCTCATGAAATTCTTAGTTCTAGACGTTCTGTGCTAAGTACACTTAAGAAGAACAATAAGATGCGAAGACCTCGTAGGCTCGTGTCTTGAGATTGTTTCTAGATTATAATTTCGACAAGTTTCACTTTACTAAGATTGAAGCATGATATTAATGTGTGGTCGAGATCTGAGTTTCTCTCTTTGGCTATGTGTTGAATGGATTGATCAATTGTACATATTTAATTTTTATTTTCTGTTTTGTAGGAATTTAGAACCAAACTCTCTAAACCCCCGTTTATCTTTGTATATATGTAAATAATTGTTTATAGTTCTAATCTTTTTATTACTAAATGCAAGAGCGCCCTATAAGTCCCCGGCCTTTCGACCCCTTACTTATCATATGCTATATACTACACAAAGGGTTTAAATTGCACGATTGCCCCGGTGTTTTCCGGCGCACGTCAATCAGACTCGTGAGAATCTGCTAAAAGACTTTTTAAGGACCAGTTATCTTATAGGATACAGTTATATTACTTCCAAGTATAATAATACTGCCAAGAGTTTTCATAATGCATATAAGAACATACATGCCTTTTCTTCAAACATCTTACCTCATATTTAGAGCAGTTTATTCAGAGTTGATCTGAGTAGGAACTGTAAAACCTTACATGGGACTAGATAGAGGCAGACATATTGAGGAACACACACAAGATATTGATTAAGTAAGCAAAGATTAATCAGGATGCCTACCTTTGCCTTCTTTCTCTTAAACTGAGGTTTATCTTTCACACCCAAATCTCTCCTGGCAGTGCGCTTCTTTTCAACTGCCTGCACTTCCAAGTTCTGATCTCCAGAACCAACATCTTCATCAGAGGAATCCTTTTCCAACATATTCTTTGCCCTCTTTTCCAACATCTTAAATTCCAAGTCAGTCATGTGCAAACGTTGTTCTTCAGAAGTTTTCACAAACTGGCGTTGGGCAAGAGATGGTGCCTCAAGCAAAAGAGCAGTTCTCAGAGCGTATACAACAGGGACACCTGGAATCTGCATGGAATCAGGGATACATTCTCAATGATGTGTAAAGTCCATCAAGACAGGGTTGCATGAGGAAAAGGTAATTTTGAGGGTAAGCAAGAGACCACTGCCTGTATGCAGTACGGAAAAGTAAACAACAACAATAACAGCAATATATACAAAACAACATAGAGAGACAATAACCTTGAGAATTCTCTTACGAAGATCGGCCTGCTGAGTAGCAACAAAGAAGTGCTCGGAATTATTTTTCCCAATAACATCCATGATGCAATCATCAGCACTCATAGCTTCCTCA
Organism: Fragaria x ananassa; assembly: GCA_034370585.1. Classification (NCBI taxonomy): domain Eukaryota; kingdom Viridiplantae; phylum Streptophyta; class Magnoliopsida; order Rosales; family Rosaceae; genus Fragaria; species Fragaria x ananassa. The sequence goes on along the minus strand of CP139769.1, from coordinate 15,323,567 downwards.
TGGTCACACCTAAAAACGAGTACAAATCCCAGTTAAGAGATCACATAACAATCTCCAGAGAGAGAGAGAGAGAGAGAAAAAAAGAAGAAGACAGAGACAGGTATGTACCTTGCAGTAATGAGGCTACTAGCAGCTTCAAGAGACTCGGAATGGGAGGGACCAAGGCTTGGACCATGCATCTTCAACTCAGCAACAGCACATTTGGTAGTGAATAGGGTGACGGGGGCACCGAGGATATTAGAAAGGGCCTTGTCAGCAGGGGTGATGCGATTGGTGACAAGATGATGCACAAAAGTGACATCGCAGAGCACCTTATATGGCTGCCTGAACCCATAACATGCTGTATAAAACCGCACTATCTTCCTATGACGCTTCTGCTTCTTTACTCTCATATTGTTTCCTACCCAGAAATAGTCCTTTCAGTGTTAAACATTATATACAAACCAGATTAAAAACAAAGCAAATATTATATAATTTGAGAGTGCTAGATTAAAATGTAACTGAATGTATGAACATATGAATGATATGAGACTTGTTAAGAATACTTTTAACTTGAAAAACAACTAAAGATGCAAAAGAAGAAGAAGAAGAAGAAGAAGAAGAAGAAGAAGAACAAGCTCCAAACAGTAACAGAAACTTGAATTCAACCGCACAGAATTGAACCCAGAAACTTTGTGGGAATACAAATGTCAATCTTACAGAACAAGTGAATCAAAATTGCATTGTGTATCCGAGCACTTTCCGAGCAAGTTGATGACATTCCAGTCGGTGGATCTCCAAATTGCATTGTGTATCCGGCGGCTGCAGCTGGAAAAGAAGGAGACTTTGAACTGAAAAGTGGATTTCTCCACCAATTGCCGAAGTTCCATGGATTGCCGAGTGAAGATCCAAACAAGCATCTGAAGGCTTTCGAATTTGTGTGCAATAGCATGTGTCCAAGGAATGCGGACATGCAAGTACTACAATTGAAGGGATTCCCCTTCACTCTTGAAGACCCCGCAAAGTCATGGTTATTTGATTTGCCCAATGGGCACATCACCTCATGGGATCGCATGAAATCTGAATTTCTGACGAAGTACTTTCCGGCTTCGAAGGTCACTCTCATGAGAAAGCAAATAACCGGAGTTCAACAAGGAGCGGATGAATCTTTCTGCCCCTTTTACCAAAGATTCAAGGCTCTTGTCGCATCATGCCCCTCTCATGGAATCAAAGAGAGCAATTTATTGCAATACTTTTATGAGGGACTGTTGCCCTTGGAACGCCAACTTCTAGACGCCTCATCTGGAGGCTCATTTGTGGACAAGACGCCTCAAGAAGCATGGACATTGCTAGACAACCGAGCCCTCAATGATCAACAATTTGCGGTCACGCTTAATAGTACAAAGAAAGTGAGTGAAGCTAAGACACTCGAAAGCAAGCTTGATGCCGTACTAGCCCATCTCACCATTGGAGCAAGCCGTGAACCTGTCAAAGTATGTGGTGTTTGCTCTTTGCAAGGACACCCCACGGATCAATGTCCCCAACTGATTGAAAGTGGCGAATGAGAATCTGCCAACGCCATCGGACAACCAAGATACAATCCATTCTCAAATGTGTACAACCCTGGTACTCGAGATCATCCGAACTTTCGTTGGAGCAATACGGAGAATGCAACAAGCCAACCCCCAAATTTCGGAGGTCAATTCCAACGCCCATCCGGATTTGTTCCAAGACCCCAGGTTCCTCAAACTTTTGTTCCAAATAATCCTTTTATGGCAAATAACGCTACTCACCCCTCTTATGATAAGATGCTAGAGAATCTGTTCCAAACACAAGATGCACTTACTAGGGGGCAACAAAGCAATGTGAAGGATATTGCCGACATCAAGAACCAATTGGGGAAGATTGTGGATTTCATGGGAAAGATCACCGAAGTAGGGAAGCTGCCATCCGGTACCATCCCTAACCCTAATTCAAATTTTGAATCCGCAAAAGCTGTACACACAAGGAGCGGACATGTGCTCCACGAAGTACCAAGAAAGGACCCGAAGAAGTCCAACGTAGTTCATGATGAGGAGGACGAAGTCATCATTATCAACACCAAAGATTTGGAGAAAGATCCGGCTACTTCAAGAGCCGAAGCTTCTTTGCCAACAACCAACCCGCCAATAGGTAATGACCCTAACTCTAATGGTTCGGTTACAACTAACCCCCCTTTGGTGCGCCCCCCATTTCCAAGTAGGTTTCAGAAATCGAAGAAGGACGAATCCGATCAAGCCATCTTGGAGATTTTTAAGAAAGTTCAAGTGAACATGCCCTTGATCGAGTGCATTACTCAAGTTCCCAAATATGCGAAATTCTTGAAGGAGTTATGTACCACAAGGAGACAAACAAGAGAGAAAGAAGTAGTAAAGATGAGTGAGACGGTTTCTGCCGTTCTCCAACGAAGAATGCCGCCCAAGCTCAAGGACCCAGGGAGTTTTTCTATCCCTTGCGTAATTGGTGACACTAAATTTGATAATATCATGCTTGATTTGGGTGCATCGATTAATGTTATGCCATATAGTTTATATCTCTCCATGGACCTTGGCGAATTAAAGAAAGATAACGTAATTATCCAACTAGCTGATAGGTCCAACACGTATCCTAAGGGCTATGTGGAGGATGTTCTGGTTCAAGTTAACCACTTGATATTCCCTGCAGATTTTTATATCATAGATATGGAGGACGACTCCCATACAAGTTCAATTCCTATACTTTTAGGACGTCCTTTCATGAGAACAGCTAGGACCAAGATCGATGTGCATGCCGGCGCGTTGACAATGGAATTTGACGGTGAAGTGATTGGCTTCAACATCTTTGAAGCAATGAGGTACCCCTTGTCCAAAATTAAACCATGTTATTCCATTGATATTGTTGATTCGTATGCGCAGCATCATTTAGACACATTGATCGATGACAAGTTGGAAGTTACCATCTCCCAAGGAGTTGGGTTCAATGTGAAGGGTGACAAGGTACCTATGGAAGATTTGGAGGCAGTTTGGGATGAATACGTACTAGAAACCGTTGCGGCCTTAGACAATGTTCCATTCGCCCTACACAACGCACCATTCATCAGCCTCCCTGCTTCTACCACTAAGATGTTACCATCGGTAGAGAAGGCCCCTACCTTAGAGCTTAAGCCACTACCCGACCATTTGAAATATGTGTACCTCGGAGATGATGAGACACTACCGGCAATTGTGTCCTCTAAGTTAGATAATGAACAAGAAAGAAGAGTGGTGGAAGTGTTGAAGAGAAACAAGACGGCTATCGGATGGACTTTAGCCGATATCAAGGGAATTAGCCCTACCACTTGTGTCCACCGTATTTTGCTAGAAGAAAGAGCTAAGCCTACCCGTGAAGCCCAAAGACGCCTTCACCCGCCAATGATGAAGGTTGTACAAGATGAAGTGATCAAATTGCTAGATTGCGGAGTAATCTACCCCATATCGGATAGCAAATGGGTTTCACCTGTTCAAGTTGTTCCCAAGAAATCCGGAATAACCGTAGTGAAGAATGAGGAGAACGAGCTTGTACCCCAAAGACTTGTAACCGGTCACCGTGTTTGCATAGATTATAGGAAGCTCAACGCCAGGAAAGATCACTTCCCCTTGCCATTCATTGACCAAATGCTTGAACGGTTAGCCGGCCATGAGTTTTACTGCTTTCTAGATGGATATAGTGGGTACAACCAGATTTGCATCGCCCAAGAGGACCAAGAGAAGACGACGTTCACATGTCCGTTCGGTACATTTGCTTATCGTCGTATGCCATTCGGTTTATGCAACGCACCAGGTACGTTTCAAAGATGCATGATGTCTATATTTTCGGATTACATTGAAAATAAAATTGAAGTTTTTATGGACGATTTCAGCGTTTTCGGTAAGAGCTTTGATTCTTGTTTGGAAAATTTAGAACTCATTTTGAAACGATGCGTTGACACAAATTTAGTTTTAAATTGGGAGAAATGCCATTTCATGGTAACTCAAGGTATTGTCTTAAGTCATATCATTTCGGCTAGAGGCATTGAAGTTGATAAGGCTAAGATTGATTTAATTCGTTACTTACCCTACCCCACAACCGTGAGGGAGATACGTTCGTTTCTTGGCCACGCAGGTTTTTACCGCAGGTTTATCAAGGATTTTTCTAAGATATCAAGGCCTCTATGCCTTTTGCTCCAAAAGGAAGTCGCCTTCGACTTTGACGACGAATGCAAGCTTGCGTTCGAGAAATTGAAGGAATTGCTGACCTCGGCGCCCGTGATGACGCCCCCTGATTGGAATGAGCCCTTTGAGCTCATGTGTGACGCTTCGGATTATGCCGTTGGCGCGGTGTTGGGACAGCGGAGGGACAAGAAACCCTGTGCGATCTATTACGCATCACGAACTTTGAATGATGCCCAACTCAATTATTCCACAACGGAGAAGGAGCTTCTTGCCGTTGTGTTCGCTTTAGATAAGTTTCGCCAATACTTACTTCAATCTCAAGTAACTGTTTATTCTGACCATGCAGCATTGAGGTATTTATTTGCAAAGAAAGACGCCAAGCCGAGACTCATCCGCTGGATTTTGCTACTCCAAGAATTCGACATCGAAATCAAGGACAAGAAAGGAAGTGACAACGTCGTTGCGGACCATCTTAGCCGGCTTGTGCGAGAAGAGGAAGCTCTACCTTTGACGGAAACGTTCCCCGATGAACAGCTTTTTGGAATCGAGGTAAGTGAACCATGGTATGCGGATATTGTGAATTACTTGGTCACTAGGACATTTCCAACTGACTTGCCTCGGTCACAAAGAGAAAAACTTAAGAAATGGTCTCGGTATTACATTTGGGATGAACCTTACCTTTGGAAAAGATGTGTAGATCAAATAATTAGGAGGTGTGTCCCTGAAAATGAGCATAAATCCATTCTTACCTTCTGCCATTCTGAAGTTTGTGGAGGTCATTTTGGATCTCGTCGAACTGCCCTCAAAATATTAGATGCTGGTTTCTTTTGGCCCACGATTTTCAAAGATGCATACATGTTTTGCATATCTTGTGATAGGTGCCAACGGCTAGGTAATTTAGGACCTAAAGATCAAATGCCTTTACAAAATTTTGTAACTGTTGAAATATTCGATGTATGGGGCATTGATTTTATGGGACCTTTTCCCGCATCTGACGGATTTTTATATATATTAGTGGCGGTTGATTATGTCTCAAAATGGGTGGAAGCAAAAGCCACCAAAACTAACGATTCTAAAGTGGTTGCAGATTTTCTCCGCACTAACATATTTTGTAGGTTCGGAATGCCAAGAGTGATTATAAGTGATGGAGGATCTCATTTCTGCAATCGTACCATCGCAGCATTGCTTAAGAAATACAATGTTTCGCACAAGGTGTCCACCCCGTACCACCCTCAAACAAGTGGACAAGCCGAAATTTCGAACCGAGAGATCAAGCGGATTTTAGAGAAGACTGTAGGTCCTAACCGCAAGGATTGGAGCCAAAAGCTAGATGACGCTTTATGGGCCTACCGTACAGCCTACAAGACACCCATTGGGATGTCTCCATTTCGGCTAGTCTATGGAAAAGCATGCCACCTACCGGTGGAGTTGAACACAAAGCTTGGTGGGCGGTAAAGGAATTTAACATGAATCTAAATGATGCCGGCCTTCATAGGAAGTTGCAGCTGAGCGAACTTGAGGAAATCCGAAATGAAGCCTTCGACAGTGCGTGGATTTACAAGGAGAAAACCAAAGCTTATCATGATAAGATGCTCCGTCGGAAATCGTTTGTTGTTGGACAAAAAGTCATACTATTTCATTCTAAACTCAAACTCTTTCCCGGTAAGTTACGTTCTCGTTGGATTGGCCCTTTTATTGTTACTCAAGTTTTTCCTCATGGTGCCATACAGATCAAGAGCGCAAGGACCGGTGAGCACTTTAAAGTGAATGGCCATCGGCTCAAGCCCTACTATGAGCCGTATGAACCAAATGCGGAGGAAGTACCCCTCTATGAGACACCGAATACAAATTGAGGTACTACCGTCTAGCCAATGGACGTAAAACGAAGCACTCAATGGGAGGTAACCCATTTTCAACAAGAAGATATGGAGGAGCCGTCAACGCAGATTTGTTTTCCTTATTCCCTTTCTTCTTGTTTCAATTTATTTGTTTATTTGCTTTATTTTTGAGTCGTAGCTCCCAACTTCATGCTTACCTCTATACTTTATTTTATGAACATTGAGGACAATGTAGAGTTTAAGTGTGGGGGAGGGATTTACATTGTTTTATTGCTTTGAGTCAAATTATCGAAAAACCCAAAAAAATTTCGAGTCTTTATTTTTGTTTTGAGTCTTAGGAGCCCTTAACAGTCTATGACGAAATTATTCTCTGAAATAATGGACGAAATGATCACAAGATTGAGTTGATTTCTAACTGATATTCTGCGGTTAATTGAAATAAATGGAAATCATACGATTTGTAGTGGATATGGTTTGTAAACATTGGTACAGATTTTGAGCATGATAGGACAAGTGTGATTCATATGACCCTATTGTGAGCTTTTGAGCCTTATATATGTGCCATTTTTGTTGAGCGATCATTGAAAAAATTCTTAATTCGTTTTCTTGGCTTAATTTTTGCAAACCTCATTATTCTTTCATGTCGATTTACTCACCATAGCTTTTAATGGATTAGAGAGATTACTAGAACTCATTCTTGTGGATTTTCGAAGCTTTTATTCATAAACTACCCTGATCATGGAAGGGATTAAATGGACTTTTTAGGATAAACACCATTGCCAAATGAGCTTGTGTCCCTATTTGTGTGCTCGGCACACCCCTTAGATTTAACCCCTTTGAGCCTACGTTAAGCCTTTCTTTCATCACCCACGTAAACTTTACCTTGAACTTAGTACAGGAATACCTCTACCCTTGTCCTTTGGACCTAGTAGAGCATTTTGCAAAATTCTATGATGATGTGATGAAGACCAAGTGTGGGGGAGGAAGAATAGACTTGTCCACAGTTGGAGGAGAAAAAGAAAACAGTATACTCATTGCCGAAAAGAAAAAAAGAAAAAAAAAAAACAAAGAAAGAAACGGCAAGAAAAATATTTTTGAACAATGGATTAAGTCCTTTGTGGAATCGGAGGTTATTATAAATGGAAGGCCTAAAAACAGAAATATTCCGGCCTTTGTCCTTTTTCATGAAGTTATAAGGAGGTTAGAATGACGAAGGGCCCAAAAAGATGATATCTGGCCCTCAATTTCGGAGACATAAGGTGTGCTTAATTGCTCTGCTAGGTCTTTAGGAACTTTGTGATTCCTCATCCTTCAATTCATACCCCTAGCTTAGCCATGTTATATAACCCTAAAGTCCTTTATGATCTGTGAGATGGGTTAAACTTGATATGTGGAGTCTATTCCAAGAATTGAGCATATGGTTTGGGTCCATTTGTGTGAGTAATTGATTCCTTCATGAGGTTTATTTATTTATTATTTAACATGTGCTTTTTGTTCATATAAATGCAAGCATTATGAATGCCTCAAAATATTTTCTCCTGCATACATTTGAGTGATTGAGCCAGAAAATCTGAGTGAAAAATCGAGTGCACACCTTGTGAGGATGGATCACTACTTGTTTGAAACATGCTGAGCTATAACCATCACCATTGTTCTTCCAAGTCCTACTAATATATGTGATCTATGCATGGCAATTAGCTTTGGAATGTTTTGGAATGATTCTTTATTAAGTGCTAATTTTGAAGCCATGAGATAAGAGATGCTGAGACAAATGTTAAGGGCATTAGAGTTGTTTTTATTTATTTTGTCGATTGATTTTGCTAAGGGACTAGCAAAAGCTAAGTGTGGGGGAGTTGATAGAGGCATAAAATGCCGTGGTTATAATGTGTTTCTTACCCTATTTAGCTACGTTATTACCTTAACTTTATCATTTTTTGACTTGTTTTATTTATTAGAGGCTTAGTGAGCATTATTTACGAAAAGGATGTTAAAAGAGGAAATTTAATAGAAAACCTAGTTGTTTCGAGAATCCTACTTCAACTAGGAAACGTTGAGTCATAAAGTCAAATCCTATTCGGACCAGGAAACCTCTAAGTCGCATAAACCCAAACCTAAGTGGATTTGGACCGATTGCATGATCCATTTAAACCCCAAAACCCTATGGATTCGGCTAGGCCTTCTTGGCCGATTTCTTGGAGTCCAATGGACTTTCTTTGCCGATTTTTAGGGTATTATTTTAAGGAGTTTTGCTTCATCAAAATCTCTATTTATTTAGGGGAATATTCTGATTTTATTTATCTTAATTCCTATTGGATTGAGCATGTCATTATGCTTATTTGTAGGATTGCTATTGGATGAAAAACCCTACAACAATAAAATCGGCAGCTTTACAAGGAGAAGGAGTTCTTTGCCGATTTTCCTTGGTGATTAAGCCATGCATTCGGTCATCATTCAAGCTACATACGAAGGAGTGGTGCGCAAGAATTCTAGAGAGTTCCATGGAGATAATTTCCAGATTTTATGTGCAATTAATTGGAGCCATTGGATCAAGAATAAATCAAGGGTGGAGAGCATAACTTGGTTCGGCCTAGACTCTATATAAGGGGCTATTTCTCTACAGAAAAATCATCATTCATTCTCACAAAAACCCTAGAGAAATAGCTTCCTCTTGCCGCAGCCCTCTCCCCTCCTTTGCCGAGTTCTCTCTCCTTGCCAAAGCCTTGGTGATCTTCACCCTTGCGTCGCAACCTTGGAGAAGAAGGAACCTTGAAGCCACGCACCTCTTGCTCATCCTCAAGCTTCTTGAAGATCGTCAAAGTGTAAACTATGCCTCTATCTTTGTTTAGTTTTCTTTACAATTTTAAAGACATGGATTCGGTGTTCATCATTGGTGTTGGATGTTTGTTGCGATTGTTTTGTTATTAGTGAATTCTTTTCTTAGTTAAGCATGTTGATGTTTTGTTTATGATGTTTTAGTATTTTGTTCTTGTCGATTTATGCTTTAGGAAGGAAGCGTTTCTGCTTTAGTAGCTATATAGTTAGAATGCATGCTAACTACCGTCAGAAATTCATGCTAAGCCGCGTAGGTAAGTATGGATCGTAGGTGATGGAAGCCATGTCGTAGTGGCTGGAAACGTGGACTACAATGATTTAATGCGGTGACGTTCACGGCAGTGGTCGTGTTCAATCTCGTTCTTTATCTTAATGATTCATGTAGACGTTCTCATGAAATTCTTAGTTCTAGACGTTCTGTGCTAAGTACACTTAAGAAGAACAATAAGATGCGAAGACCTCGTAGGCTCGTGTCTTGAGATTGTTTCTAGATTATAATTTCGACAAGTTTCACTTTGCTAAGATTGAAGCATGATATTAATGTGTGGTCGAGATCTGAGTTTCTCTCTTTGGCTATGTGTTGAATGGATTGATCAACTGTACATATTTAATATTTATTTTCTGTTTTGTAGGAATTTAGAACCAAACTCTCTAAACCCCCGTTTATCTTTGTATATATGTAAATAATTGTTTATAGTTCTAATCTTTTTATTACTAAATGCAAGAGCGCCCTATAAGTCCCCGGCCTTTCGACCCCTTACTTATCATATGCTATATACTACACAAAGGGTTTAAATTGCACGATTGCCCCGGTGTTTCCGGCCCACGTCACACGTTCACAAGCAAAATACGGTCTTACCAAGGCTACAACCATGCAACTTTAGTTTGTCGCTTGAACATTATTGATGCGCACCAATCTTTTTATTACGTCTTGGGGTTATGCAATATTTGCATGCAGCTTTACTATTCATCTATGACACACCATCATTAAATATTGTTGTACTACAGCTCGTAACTATATACCAGGATTGACATGAAATTGTAATCCTTGAGCTCAATTAAGATTGAAACCGATCTTCAATCTTTGAACTCAGCTAGATGTTTATTCTAAGTGCCAAATCGTACTGCCACTGCGCATAATGATGAGTCATTTGAGATAAATAAGGACTTAGGTTGGATATAAACCTCCACCTATAATCCATATTAAGGAAATGGAACGTTTCATAAGTCAAGTATAAATAGATGGAAAATTTTACAATGTGTTAATGCATGTAAATGATGTGATGCATCAACTTTGTAAATTGAATCCTCAAACTAGTAATATTAGTCATCGGAGTTGTAATATGAGTCATTAAAGTTGTAAAATTTTCTAGTTACAACATTAGTTATCTTGTGTCCTTAAAGCGGTAATTGAGTCCTCAAAGTGATCAGGAAAAGTTTGTTACAAATTTAAGGACTCATATTACAACTTTGAGGATTCAACTACCACTTTAAGAACAAATGAGGACTAATGTTGTAACTAAATTTTTTTACAACTTTAATGATTCTTATTACAACTTTAATGACTAATATTATTACTTTGAGGACTCATTTTACAACTTGAGGACAAAGTTGATGCATTAATTAACACACCCTAGTGTTACCTCAAATAGATTATGAGTTGTTCGTGTTTAGGGTTTGCCAAACACCATAATGGCGCTTATGAAATGCTGAAACATAACAAATTTTACGATGATGTAGTTGATAAGAGTTTTGTATAGTGAAATCACATTTTTCTTTGTACCATTTCCTAAAGTTTTACCAAAAATCTCGATAAAGAAATGAGAGGCGTTTGACAAGTTTGACATTGCTAGATAGAGAACACTTTTTTTGAGTGTCTTTTTAAGGTCGTTATTTGAATGGTCTTAAACCTATTTTTTTTAGTAGTGATTGTAGTTATAATTTTCCAATGGCATAACAAAAAACAATTTAATGTCTTCACTGTTTGATGAGTATGGTTTCCATACCTAGCTTGCTCATAGTATCGGTATAACTGAAAGCTTGCCACTTTTGGCTTTTATAAAAGAATTCCAACTAGGTCGAGATGCAAATAAATGTAATTAACAATTAAAAAGCTACATACATGGAAATGTCAAGCACATACAACTACTAGTACATCCCATCCTTTGCTAATATTATAATCTAAAGGCTTGACCTTTAGTATTGAGCACCACCATCTTTTTTTACTTATTAATCATAGGTTTCTATTAGAAATTTTATTTATTTAATTAAGAGAGTTTTTATTTATTTAATTTCATAATTTAGTGATTTTTTTCTAACATTTCGTTTTAATTTTCATGGATAGGCAATTTTTTAGCGGAAATGAAAGTTGTTTTACTTATTACACAATAATAGAAATTCAAAGCATACTATGATTCACAGACAGAAACCCGACATTTAAGAAAATAAAATTACATTGTAATTACATAGTATCTTGAGTTAAGAGATGTGCTATTTAGTTGGCTGACCTTCTTCTGTGCATAAGCCGACATGTAGTGTGACGACCTGTATTTTTATTAATATTAAGAAAATATTATAAAGTAAATATTATTTATTTTTACTTGATATTTATTTGTATTCATAAATATTAGAATATTGGTTTGTAAATTTCTATATATTTATTTATACAGATAAACCATCTGTAGATTTTTATACAGCCCATTATTTATGTTCTAAGACCCAATTACAATCTAAGAAAACCTTAAGTCCAATCTAAGAAAACCCAAGACCAACTGATTACTTCTGCACATGAAGTTTAGGTTTCTCTATTTGAAGAGCTTTTTGCATGATGTGATGAAAACGTGTGGCTTGTCTCTTTAATTTTTTTTATCTAGAATAAGAGCAAAAGGCCGTCAGCTTGTGGTTTTATCTATGAAGTTTATGTTTTAATTTCAGTTGGAATGATGAACTATGAAACAAGTTTGTATTGTAATCTATGACATCTTTATTGAATCGGTTATGCCCTTTAATTGGTTCCAAGTTCTTCAAATTGGTTCATTATTTTTCAGCTTTAATATTTGGAATTATGAGATTCTGCATCGGTTAGATTTCTTCTGAAAACCGTACATATTTGTTTGGAATTTGAAGTTGGTTTCCGCATAATAATTGTAGTAGACATCTTAAGGTTCATTGCAGATTTTGAATCACATGAAAATGATTTTTGTAGATTAAGTTATGATTTTTCAAAATTTAGGGTCTGCATCAGGAAATTCTGCAGATTTGTATTTTTCTAAGATTTTGGACCAGTTACCTTCTGTAAAAAAACTATACAAATTGGCTAGTTGTTTGCACTTGGTGTCTTCATGAAAGTTAGAGTAGAGACCTTAATGATCGTCTTAGAACTGAAACCTGTTGAAAATATTTTTTCTAGAATTAGTTATGATCTTCCAAAGTTATACCTCTGCTGCATATTTTTCTGAAACATCCAACTATCCTTGGTTTGTATTTCCATCATATTTTTATTTTCCAGTCACACCTTCGACTCAAGAAAAAAAAAATATTCCGGGTCAGGGTTTTACATGTAGCTATAAGGGATAGCATTCCTTAAGTCTTCTATTAGAATTCTCAATTCAAAGAAGCTCTCAACTTGGACTCTAAAGTTAAAAAAAAGGTGTAACCACTACCAGAAGAAAAGCTTTAGCCGACGAAATAAAAAAAACCAGGCCGACGAATTTTTTTTTCGTCGGCTAAAGTGGACTTTAGCCGACGAAATTTTCCTTCGTCGGCTAATTAAAAATCTTCGTCGGCTATGATCAACTTTAGCCGACGAAATAAAAATTCGTCGGCTGAATAATTTTTTTCGTCGGCTATAGTCTGTGAACTTTAGCCGACGAAAATTTCAAAAGTTTAGCCGACGAAATTTTCAAAACTTTAGCCGACGAAATTTTTTAAAAGTTTAGCCGACGAAAAATATAATTTCGTCGGCTAAAGTGTCTTATATTTACAAATTTTGATGCAATATAGTCCTACGCAAAAAGGGGTGTAACTTTTAATCCGTCCGTCAGAAATTGCTGAAATTTTAGCCGACGATATTCAAACACAATATTCGTCGGCTATAGTATTTTTAAATTTTTTTAATAAGGTTTAGCCGACGAATAACCTAATATTTCGTCGGCTATAGTTATTTTTAAAATTTTTTTTTATAAGGTTTAGCCGACGAATAACCTAATATTTCGTCGGCTATAGTTATTTTTTAAATTTTTTTACAACGTTTTGCCGACGAAATATTTCGTCGGCTATAGTCCCAGACTATAGCCGACGATATTTTTTTCGTCGGCTAAAGTGGGACTATAGCCGACGAAAAAAAAAATTTCGTCGGCTAAAGTCATTACAGACGGCCTTTTCCCGACGACACTATAGCCGACGAATTTTTTTAACAGGCCGACGAAAATTTTTCGTCGGCTAAAGTGCCTGTTCTGGTAGTGAACAAGTATTTAATCCTAGTATTTACCTTAGCCACAGACTCAAAACAGACTGAATCATCTAGTGGGATTGTTTGAGTTCAATACTTAGTATTTACGATGACATATCCAACAAATGGCAATTTTAACAAACAACTAAAATTTGACCATTATTGAAATAATTTGACTCTCTAACTAAATATTCATAGAGAAGTGAATATTCATAGAGAAGTTTAAAATGACTGTAAAAAAAGTGATATGGTTTTTTGAAAAAAATAAAAAGAAATTTGATGTCTCTGTTTGATGATGCGTCCATAAATTCTAGAATATGAAGTCTTTCAAGCTGAAGGTGGGGGAATGAATATTAAAAATTTAATGCCGGTTCGTAGGAGCCGTATAAACCAATACCCATAGCTCCTATAATTAAAAAACAGAACCTATTAGTTAAAAGAAAAAAAGTGTCCCTTTTTTTGTCTTCAACGCCCTAAAATTTGCAAGAATTAGTTACTTCAATAGTCTTCGATGGTTATACGGTATCCAAAATACGAACAAGATGGATGTCTGTTGTCCCAACCATTCTTATTAGTTCCGATCTTGATAAGCAAAAAGAATCATTTCTAATAAAGTTTTCGCGCGTTGTAGCGATTGCGGCCGGTTCTTAGGGTTTCTTGACAAACATGTTGCTTGGGTATTAGCTTGGATGGTATCTGCTTGGTGGCTATAACTTTCTTATTTCTCAAGTTGGTTCTTAAGATTGAGTTTGTTTCGCGGGTCTTGTCTTTGCTGGTTATTTCTTACTTTTTTGTTATCATTTATTTCTATTGTTTAGATTCGTTGCACTTTTCGCTAGCAAGACCTCTCTTCATTATTCGTGTAGGGCTATTCACGCTATTTGCATGTGGGTGCGTTAGCTCAAAGTTTGTTGTTTATTTTACGTAGGCAAATTTCTTGTTTTATCAAATGATTCTTATTACCTAGTGGTAAGATGAAGTTAAGTGTCACCAACTTTTATCTTCGATGAAAACATAATGAGAAAACTATGATATTGGTGATTATGCTTTTGTAATCGAGTTTTAGGTTTATGCTCAGTGATTCGTCTTGTGTTCCACAATTTTATTATTTGTCAAGGCTTAATAGCATCCACATTATTAGTTCTTTATTAAAAGAAACTAACTAAACTTGGCTAGGGAAGATAATCTGATATACAATAACAAAAAGAACAAGTCATAATCATCTACAAATTATTATGCAAATAAAGAAAAATAATAGTATGCAATCACCATCCAAATTAATTGGTGTTGTCAATATTTATAAGACTGAGACTTTCATTTGCAAAACCATGGTTGTCAATGAAATGATGTATGTGGTTATTTGAATCCAAATCTTCTAAGGCATGTTAACTCAACCTAGCTATCACTCGCCAAACGCATGCAAAAGCACGTCCATACATTAAAGTTTAATGCCAACGGTTACCAACTCTTAACAATCCATTAACTAAGCGGAAACGGGTTGGCTAACAGAATTCGTCGAAAATGCTTATGCCATCTCCAAGCGAAGTTGCATAGTTTTTATGAATATTCAAAACTCATGCCCAATCATATGGATTGTGTATATTACAAAAAAACACAAATGGAGGGTTGTAGTCTACAAGTTGGTTTATGGCTAGTTGCTAACTAGAAAAAGAAATGAGTCGGAAGAATTGTAAACCCAGACCCAGCTTCTTCCTCCCCCTCCTCACTCGCCATATCTATATCTCTTCTAATTCGATCTTTGGCTTGAGAGTGGGGTGAAAACCAATGGGCATCTCTCTACCCTTGTTGGGGTACTTTCTCTGTTCGGTAGTGGCAAATCTATGTTCCTTTTGTTTTATGTTTCCCTTTCTACCTAGCTTTCCCCATCTTTCACTCAAATCTACTACTTCTTTCATCTTAGATGCCCAGTCAGTTTTTCGGATTGACTTTTGAATCCTAGATGGTTCACAATCAAGGTGCACACCCTACATGACCATCAATGGTTTTAAAAAAAGGTTTGCCGACTCAATCCTCTGGTCATAACGAGAGTCAAACATATGTATGTTGGTGATTTCATGTCGCTCTTGCTTATCTCGATCGAATACCCTTTCCTTTCTCCTTTGTCTTATGGTTACATGTTAGCTTGCAATTTCTTGCCTGGTCCTTTGCTGCTGGGTTTTGTGGATGTTATGTAATCATTAGTTTTGTTGTTGGGGTCTTGTTTGGTGTTCATGCATAGAGTTGATCGTTCTCTTAGTTCTTAGAATTAGATTTGGTGATGTTTTTGTGACACACTGTCACGCTGTTCTGACCTTTCTTCCACACACCATGGTTAATTGTTGGCGGCGATGACACAATCAAGATAAGTTTCCGTTAGATTTGCATTTACACTAGATTCCTATTGTGTTCGCTTGTTGTTTAGTTAGATTGTTTATCTTTGTCATTCTGTCATGAAAACTCAAGTTTGGGTCTCTGCATAAGCTCTTCTATTATGCAATAAAGTTTATTTACAATAAAAAAAATTATTGTAAACCTTGTTATTGCTCCTCTGTTATGTAATAAACCTTGTTTACAATAAACACTCTAAAATAAGTTTAGACCACACACACCAATATACGCGGCTTGCCTCTGCTCTCTCTCTCTTTCTCTAGGGTGGCTAAGGTTAGGGTTTTGGTGAGAGATAACAACTTGTGCGGCGTGATCTCGGTATGGCAGGGGCTAGGGTTCTCTGTGGAGGTGCAGCAATGACGTCCATGACCGCTCGTTTGATCTTAAAGCTCTCTCTTTGTCAACAGGACGAATATGTGGATCTCGGAAACCTAGAAAGTTCGGGAAAGGGTTTCGTTGCTCAAAGGTTTTATCTGGTGGGTAAACTGAACTCCACCTGTGCGGTGCAATTCTATTCATTTCGAAGTGTAGTCCGAGCGATGTGGAGACTATCTATGCCTGTGGAGGTGCAGCAATGTGGGGATCGTTTCTTGTTCACGTTCAACAATCAACGTGATCTTGGCCAGGTGAAGAAAGGAGGTCCCTAGAGTTAATAGAGGGTCATGCTCTTGTTGAATGATTACAATGGCTTTTACGATATCATGGCGATGCCGCTCGACTTCTTTTCGATTTTGGTGGAGGTATGTGAGTTATCGGCGACACTCACCACAGAGGCCACTCTCCGTCTTGTAGGGGAGACCATCAGACCTGTCCTCAATGTCGAACGACCTAGACTGAGGAAGGGATCTACTCGCGTGCGCATCACGCTTCCTCTAAAAAGCCAAGTGGGGATGGATAGGAGACTGCGCGTGACACTAGAGGATGTGATTAGGGTGCAGTACATGTATGAAAGGCTTGTTGGTCTGTGCAAGGATTGCATGATGTTGAACCATGGTGGATTGCCTTACCCTAACGCCCAAGAAGCTAAAGAAGGGATCAGAGCTCCGTTTGGACCAATTGCATCACCAACAACTCCTCTTATGGTTTTTAGGGCAAACACTCAGGCTGCCCTAGTATTATTGAATTTGCCGGCACTGTTTAGAGAGAAGAGGCCAGCTCAAATAAGGAAAGTGGCTCCGTTTCCCTCCCCGGCTAAGGTTACAGGCGTCATCCGTGAACCAGAGGAAGAGGAAGCTGAGAGCGGGAAGAGATTGAAGCACTCGATGGCTATGGTGCCACTAGACCTAAACCTGGAAGACTTTGGTTTCTCCATGGCAATGAGTGGGGAGCTAGGATAAAGAAGACGGGGAAATCCCCAAAGAAAAGAGGTAGACCTTGAGGAAGCAAGAACAAGAAGCAGTTGTTTACTGGTAAGTCGTCGAGCTCCATGGCAGACTCTGTCATACATGAGCCTCTTTCTAATGAAGAAACCGATGGCGAGTAGTCCTGGGCCCTTGTTGGGATAAATCTCTACTTCACTTGACTATAGAGCATACCCCCCTTTGTGTCTGGAAAGGTACATTGAAATGGTCTTGGGCCTTGATGCATGAAGCTAGGGTACTATAGTTGAGTGAGATAAATTATATGTTTTCTAGGCTTTAATAAGTTCATTTGAACATTAGTTTTTTTGAGTAGTTTTTAGTAGTTTTTTTTTTAGAATTGCAGACATTAATATGTGTATCGTATTGTAATATGAAGTTTATTTTCGGACACTTTCCTAACTTGACCTTGTACATTCGTATGGTTTGAAATCAAAGAAGCTTGACTCTATTTTCCTTATAATAAAAAAATTTGACCACACACATTTACCTCTTTTTTATTTATTTATTTATTTTTTATGAAAATTTGTTTTAGACCTTCACAATTGGACGTAGCCATAAAGAAGAAAAAAAAACATAAAAGCCTAAAACGAGAAAGCTAAACCCAGACTCAGTCTCTTCTCTCTTGCCGTCATCTTTATAGCTCTTCTCTCATCTCTCTACGGCGGCATCCAGACTCGGCCGGCGGCCCCAGCTGCTCTATCTCTTCAGCCTTCAGGTACTTCTTTCACCCTCGCTCACACGCCATTTCGCATCAAGGCTTGGAACGAGTATTCTCTGTTTCTTTTGCTTTGTTCGTTGTTAATAATTTCATTTTGAGAAACTCATTGATTGTTCTGTAAGATTGACATTTGTATTCCCACAAAGTTTCTGGGTTCAATTCTGTGCGGTTGAATTCAAGTTTCTGTTACTGTTTGGAGCTTGTTCTTCTTCTTCTTCTTCTTCTTCTTCTTCTTCTTCTTTTGCATCTTTAGTTGTTTTTCAAGTTAAAAGTATTCTTAACAAGTCTCATATCATTCATATGTTCATACATTCAGTTACATTTTAATCTAGCACTCTCAAATTATATAATATTTGCTTTGTTTTTAATCTGGTTTGTATATAATGTTTAACACTGAAAGGACTATTTCTGGGTAGGAAACAATATGAGAGTAAAGAAGCAGAAGCGTCATAGGAAGATAGTGCGGTTTTATACAGCATGTTATGGGTTCAGGCAGCCATATAAGGTGCTCTGCGATGTCACTTTTGTGCATCATCTTGTCACCAATCGCATCACCCCTGCTGACAAGGCCCTTTCTAATATCCTCGGTGCCCCCGTCACCCTATTCACTACCAAATGTGCTGTTGCTGAGTTGAAGATGCATGGTCCAAGCCTTGGTCCCTCCCATTCCGAGTCTCTTGAAGCTGCTAGTAGCCTCATTACTGCAAGGTACATACCTGTCTCTGTCTTCTTCTTTTTTTCTCTCTCTCTCTCTCTCTCTGGAGATTGTTATGTGATCTCTTAACTGGGATTTGTACTCGTTTTTAGGTGTGACCATGAGGAAGCTATGAGTGCTGATGATTGCATCATGGATGTTATTGGGAAAAATAATTCCGAGCACTTCTTTGTTGCTACTCAGCAGGCCGATCTTCGTAAGAGAATTCTCAAGGTTATTGTCTCTCTATGTTGTTTTGTATATATTGCTGTTATTGTTGTTGTTTACTTTTCCGTACTGCATACAGGCAGTGGTCTCTTGCTTACCCTCAAAATTACCTTTTCCTCATGCAACCCTGTCTTGATGGACTTTACACATCATTGAGAATGTATCCCTGATTCCATGCAGATTCCAGGTGTCCCTGTTGTATACGCTCTGAGAACTGCTCTTTTGCTTGAGGCACCATCTCTTGCCCAACGCCAGTTTGTGAAAACTTCTGAAGAACAACGTTTGCACATGACTGACTTGGAATTTAAGATGTTGGAAAAGAGGGCAAAGAATATGTTGGAAAAGGATTCCTCTGATGAAGATGTTGGTTCTGGAGATCAGAACTTGGAAGTGCAGGCAGTTGAAAAGAAGCGCACTGCCAGGAGAGATTTGGGTGTGAAAGATAAACCTCAGTTTAAGAGAAAGAAGGCAAAGGTAGGCATCCTGATTAATCTTTGCTTACTTAATCAATATCTTGTGTGTGTTCCTCAATATGTCTGCCTCTATCTAGTCCCATGTAAGGTTTTACAGTTCCTACTCAGATCAACTCTGAATAAACTGCTCTAAATATGAGGTAAGATGTTTGAAGAAAAGGCATGTATGTTCTTATATGCATTATGAAAACTCTTGGCAGTATTATTATACTTGGAAGTAATATAACTGTATCCTATAAGATAACTGGTCCTTAAAAAGTCTTTTAGCAGATTCTCACGAGTCTGATTGACGTGCGCCGGAAAACACCGGGGCAATCGTGCAATTTAAACCCTTTGTGTAGTATATAGCATATGATAAGTAAGGGGTCGAAAGGCCGGGGACTTATAGGGCGCTCTTGCATTTAGTAATAAAAAGATTAGAACTATAAACAATTATTTACATATATACAAAGATAAACGGGGGTTTAGAGAGTTTGGTTCTAAATTCCTACAAAACAGAAAATAAAAATTAAATATGTACAATTGATCAATCCATTCAACACATAGCCAAAGAGAGAAACTCAGATCTCGACCACACATTAATATCATGCTTCAATCTTAGTAAAGTGAAACTTGTCGAAATTATAATCTAGAAACAATCTCAAGACACGAGCCTACGAGGTCTTCGCATCTTATTGTTCTTCTTAAGTGTACTTAGCACAGAACGTCTAGAACTAAGAATTTCATGAGAACGTCTACATGAATCATTAAGATAAAGAACGAGATTGAACACGACCACTGCCGTGAACGTCACCGCATTAAATCATTGTAGTCCACGTTTCCAGCCACTACGACATGGCTTCCATCACCTACGATCCATACTTACCTACGCGGCTTAGCATGAATTTCTGACGGTAGTTAGCATGCATTCTAACTATATAGCTACTAAAGCAGAAACGCTTCCTTCCTAAAGCATAAATCGACAAGAACAAAATACTAAAACATCATAAACAAAACATCAACATGCTTAACTAAGAAAAGAATTCACTAATAACAAAACAATCGCAACAAACATCCAACACCAATGATGAACACCAAATCCATGTCTTTAGAATTGTAAAGAAAACTAAACAAAGATAGAGGCATAGTTTACACTTTGACGATCTTCAAGAAGCTTGAGGATGAGCAAGAGGTGCGTGGCTTCAAGGTTCCTTCTTCTCCAAGGTTGCGACGCAAGGGTGGAGATCACCAAGGCTTTGGCAAGGAGAGAGAACTCGGCAAAGGAGGGGAGAGGGCTGCGGCAAGAGGAAGCTATTTCTCTAGGGTTTTTGTGAGAATGAATGATGATTTTTCTGTAGAGAAACAGCCCCTTATATAGAGTCTAGGCCGAACCAAGTTATGCTCTCCACCCTTGATTTATTCTTGATCCAATGGCTCCAATTAATTGCACATAAAATCTGGAAATTATCTCCATGGAACTCTCTAGAATTCTTGCGCACCACTCCTTCGTATGTAGCTTGAATGATGACCGAATGCATGGCTTAATCACCAAGGAAAATCGGCAAAGGACTCCTTCTCCTTGTAAAGCTGCCGATTTTATTGTTGTAGGGTTTTTCATCCAATAGCAATCCTACAAATAAGCATAATGACATGCTCAATCCAATAGGAATTAAGATAAATAAAATCAGAATATTCCCCTAAATAAATAGAGATTTTGATGAAGCAAAACTCCTTAAAATAATACCCAAAAATCGGCAAAGAAAGTCCATTGGACTCCAAGAAATCGGCCAAGAAGGCCTAGCCGAATCCATAGGGTTTTGGGGTTTAAATGGATCATGCAATCGGTCCAAATCCACTTAGGTTTGGGTTTATGCGACTTAGAGGTTTCCTAGTCCGAATAGGATTTGACTTTATGACTCAACGTTTCCTAGTTGAAGTAGGATTCTCGAAACAACTAGGTTTTCTATTAAATTTCCTCTTTTAACATCCTTTTCGTAAATAATGCTCACTAAGCCTCTAATAAATAAAACAAGTCAAAAATGATAAAGTTAAGGTAATAACGTAGCTAAATAGGGTAAGAAACACATTATAACCACGGCATTTTATGCCTCTATCAACTCCCCCACACTTAGCTTTTGCTAGTCCCTTAGCAAAACCAATCGACAAAATAAATAAAAACAACTCTAATGCCCTTAACATTTGTCTCAGCATCTCTTATCTCATGGCTTCAAAATTAGCACTTAATAAAGAATCATTCAAAACATTCCAAAGCTAATTGCCATGCATAGATCACATATATTAGTAGGACTTGGAAGAACAATGGTGATGGTTATAGCTCAGCATGTTTCAAACAAGTAGTGATCCATCCTCACAAGGTATGCACTCGATTTTTCACTCAGATTTTCTGGCTCAATCACTCAAATGTATGCAAGAGAAAATATTTTGAGGCATTCATAATGCTTGCATTTATATGAACAAAAAGCACATGTTAAATAATAAATAAATAAACCTCATGAAGGAATCAATTACTCACACAAATGGACCCAAACCATATGCTCAATTCTTGGAATAGACTCCACAGATCAAGTTTAACCCATCTCACAGATCATAAAGGACTTTAGGGTTATATAACATGGCTAAGCTAGGGGTATGAATTGAAGGATGAGGAATCACAAAGTTCCTAAAGACCTAGCAGAGCAATTAAGCACACCTTATGTCTCCGAAATTGAGGGCCAGATATCATCTTTTTGGGCCCTTCGTCATTCTAACCTCCTTATAACTTCATGAAAAAGGACAAAGGCCGGAATATTTCTGTTTTTAGGCCTTCCATTTATAATAACCTCCGATTCCACAAAGGACTTAATCCATTGTTCAAAAAAATATTTTTCTTGCCGTTTCTTTTTTTTTTTTTTTTTTTTTTTTTTTTTCTTTTCTTTTCTTTTCTGCAATGAGTATACTGTTTTCTTTTTCTCCTCCAACTATGGACAAGTCTATTCTTCCTCCCCCACACTTGGTCTTCATCACATCATCATAGAATTTTGCAAAATGCTCTACTAGGTCCAAAGGACAAGGGTAGAGGTATTCCTGTACTAAGTTCAAGGTAAAGTTTACGTGGGTGATGAAAGAAAGGCTTAACGTAGGCTCAAAGGGGTTAAATCTAAGGGGTGTGCCGAGCACACAAATAGGGACACAAGCTCATTTGGCAATGGTGTTTATCCTAAAAAGTCCATTTAATCCCTTCCATGATCAGGGTAGTTTATGAATAAAAGCTTTGAAAATCCACAAGAATGAGTTCTAGTAATCTCTCTAGTCCATTAAAAGCTATGGTGAGTAAATCGACATGAAAGAATAATGAGGTTTGCAAAAATTAAGCCAAGAAAACGAATTAAGAATTTTTTCAATGATCGCTCAAAAAAAATGGCACATATATAAGGCTCAAAAGCTCACAATAGGGTCATATGAATCACACTTGTCCTATCATGCTCAAAATCTGTACCAATGTTTACAAACCATATCCACTACAAATCGTATGATTTCCATTTATTTCAATTAACCGCAGAATATCAGTTAGAAATCAACTCAATCTTGTGATCATTTCGTCCATTATTTCAGAGAATAATTTCGTCATAGACTGTTAAGGGCTCCTAAGACTCAAAACAAAAATAAAGACTCGAAATTTTTTTGGGTTTTTCGATAATTTGACTCAAAGCAATAAAACAATGTAAATCCCTCCCCCACACTTAAACTCTACATTGTCCTCAATGTTCATAAAATAAAGTATAGAGGTAAGCATGAAGTTGGGAGCTACGACTCAAAAATAAAGCAAATAAACAAATAAATTGAAACAAGAAGAAAGGGAATAAGGAAAACAAATCTGCGTTGACGGCTCCTCCATATCTTCTTGTTGAAAATGGGTTACCTCCCATTGAGTGCTTCGTTTTACGTCCATTGGCTAGACGGTAGTACCTCAATTTGTATTCGGTGTCTCATAGAGGGGTACTTCCTCCGCATTTGGTTCATACGGCTCATAGTAGGGCTTGAGCCGATGGCCATTCACTTTAAAGTGCTCACCGGTCCTTGCGCTCTTGATCTGTATGGCACCATGAGGAAAAACTTGAGTAACAATAAAAGGGCCAATCCAACGAGAACGTAACTTACCGGGAAAGAGTTTGAGTTTAGAATGAAATAGTAGGACTTTTTGTCCAACAACAAACGATTTCCGACGGAGCATCTTATCATGATAAGCTTTGGTTTTCTCCTTGTAAATCCACGCACTATCGAAGGCTTCATTTCGGATTTCCTCAAGTTCGCTCAGCTGCAACTTCCTATGAAGGCCGGCATCATTTAGATTCATGTTAAATTCCTTTACCGCCCACCAAGCTTTGTGTTCCAACTCCACCGGTAGGTGGCATGCTTTTCCATAGACTAGCCGAAATGGAGACATCCCAATGGGTGTCTTGTAGGCTGTACGGTAGGCCCATAAAGCGTCATCTAGCTTTTGGCTCAATCCTTGCGGTTAGGACCTACAGTCTTCTCTAAAATCCGCTTGATCTCTCGGTTCGAAATTTCGGCTTGTCCACTTGTTTGAGGGTGGTATGGGGTGGACACCTTGTGCGTAACATTGTATTTCTTAAGCAATGCTGCGATGGTACGGTTGCAGAAATGAGATCCTCCATCACTTATAATCACTCTTGGCATTCCGAACCTACAAAATATGTTAGTGCGGAGAAAATCTGCAACCACTTTAGAATTGTTAGTTTTGGTGGCTTTTGCTTCCACCCATTTTGAGACATAATCAACCGCCACTAATATATATAAAAATCCGTCAGATGCGGGAAAAGGTCCCATAAAATCAATGCCCCATACATCGAATATTTCAACAGTTACAAAATTTTGTAAAGGCATTTGATCTTTAGGTCCTAAATTACCTAGCCGTTGGCACCTATCACAAGATATGCAAAACATGTATGCATCTTTGAAAATCGTGGGCCAAAAGAAACCAGCATCTAATATTTTGAGGGCAGTTCGACGAGATCCAAAATGACCTCCACAAACTTCAGAATGGCAGAAGGTAAGAATGGATTTATGCTCATTTTCAGGGACACACCTCCTAATTATTTGATCTACACATCTTTTCCAAAGGTAAGGTTCATCCCAAATGTAATACCTAGACCATTTCTTAAGTTTTTCTCTTTGTGACCGAGGCAAGTCAGTTGGAAATGTCCTAGTGACCAAGTAATTCACAATATCCGCATACCATGGTTCACTTACCTCGATTCCAAAAAGCTGTTCATCGGGGAACGTTTCCGTCAAAGGTAGAGCTTCCTCTTCTCGCACAAGCCGGCTAAGATGGTCCGCAACGACGTTGTCACTTCCTTTCTTGTCCTTGATTTCGATGTCGAATTCTTGGAGTAGCAAAATCCAGCGGATGAGTCTCGGCTTGGCGTCTTTCTTTGCAAATAAATACCTCAATGCTGCATGGTCAGTATAAACAGTTACTTTAGATTGAAGTAAGTATTGGCGAAACTTATCTAAAGCGAACACAACGGCAAGAAGCTCCTTCTCCGTTGTGGAATAATTGAGTTGGGCATCATTCAAAGTTCGTGATGCGTAATAGATCGCACAGGGCTTCTTGTCCCTCCGCTGTCCCAACACCGCGCCAACGGCATAATCCGAAGCGTCACACATGAGCTCAAATGGCTCATTCCAATCAGGGGGCGTCATCACGGGCGCCGAGGTCAGCAATTCCTTCAATTTCTCGAACGCAAGCTTGCATTCGTCGTCAAAGTCGAAGGCGACTTCCTTTTGGAGCAAACGGCATAGAGGCCTTGATATCTTAGAAAAATCCTTGATAAACCTGCGGTAAAAACCTGCGTGGCCAAGAAACGAACGTATCTCCCTCACGGTTGTGGGGTAGGGTAAGTAACGAATTAAATCAATCTTAGCCTTATCAACTTCAATGCCTCTAGCCGAAATGATATGACCTAAGACAATACCTTGAGTTACCATGAAATGGCATTTCTCCCAATTTAAAACTAAATTTGTGTCAACGCATCGTTTCAAAATGAGTTCTAAATTTTCCAAACAAGAATCAAAGCTCTTACCGAAAACGCTGAAATCGTCCATAAAAACTTCAATTTTATTTTCAATGTAATCCGAAAATATAGACATCATGCATCTTTGAAACGTACCTGGTGCGTTGCATAAACCGAATGGCATACGACGATAAGCAAATGTACCGAACGGACATGTGAACGTCGTCTTCTCTTGGTCCTCTTGGGCGATGCAAATCTGGTTGTACCCGCTATATCCATCTAGAAAGCAGTAAAACTCATGGCCGGCTAACCGTTCAAGCATTTGGTCAATGAATGGCAAGGGGAAGTGATCTTTCCTAGTGGTGGCGTTGAGCTTCCTATAATCTATGCAAACACGGTGACCGGTTACAAGTCTTTGGGGTACACGCTCGTTCTCCTCATTCCTCACTACGGTTATTCCGGATTTCTTGGGAACAACTTGAACAGGTGAAACCCATTTGCTATCCGATATGGGGTAGATTACTCCGCAATCTAGCAATTTGATCACTTCATCTTGTACAACCTTCATCATTGGCGGGTGAAGGCGTCTTTGGGCTTCACGGGTAGGCTTAGCTCCTTCTTCTAGCAAAATACGGTGGACACAAGTGGTAGGGCTAATTCCCTTGATATCGGCTAAAGTCCATCCGATAGCCGTCTTGTTTCTCTTCAACACTTCCACCAATCTTCTTTCTTGTTCATTATCTAACTTAGAGGACACAATTGCCGGTAGTGTCTCATCATCTCCGAGGTACACATATTTCAAATGGTCGGGCAGTGGCTTAAGCTCTAATGTAGGGGCCTTCTCTACCGATGGTAACATCTTAGTGGTAGAAGCAGGGAGGCCGATGAATGGTGCGTTGTGTAGGGCGAATGGAACATTGTCTAAGGCCGCAACGGTTTCTAGTACGTATTCATCCCAAACTGCCTCCAAATCTTCCATAGGTACCTTGTCACCCTTCACATTGAACCCAACTCCTTGGGAGATGGTAACTTCCAACTTGTCATCGATCAATGTGTCTAAATGATGCTGCACATACGAATCAACAATATCAATGGAATAACATGGTTTAATTTTGGACAAGGGGTACCTCATTGCTTCAAAGATGTTGAAGCCAATCACTTCACCGTCAAATTCCATTGTCAACGCGCCGGCATGCACATCGATCTTGGTCCTAGCTGTTCTCATGAAAGGACGTCCTAAAAGTATAGGAATTGAACTTGTATGGGAGTCGTCCTCCATATCTATGATATAAAAATCTGCAGGGAATATCAAGTGGTTAACTTGAACCAGAACATCCTCCACATACCCCTTAGGATACGTGTTGGACCTATCAGCTAGTTGGATAACTACGTTATCTTTCTTTAATTCGCCAAGGTCCATGGAGAGATATAAACTATATGGCATAACATTAATTGATGCACCCAAATCAAGCATGATATTATCAAATTTAGTGTCACCAATTACGCAAGGGATAGAAAAACTCCCTGGGTCCTTGAGCTTGGGCGGCATTCTTCGTTGGAGAACGGCAGAAACCGTCTCACTCATCTTTACTACTTCTTTCTCTCTTGTTTGTCTCCTTGTGGTACATAACTCCTTCAAGAATTTCGCATATTTGGGAACTTGAGTAATGCACTCGATCAAGGGCATGTTCACTTGAACTTTCTTAAAAATCTCCAAGATGGCTTGATCGGATTCGTCCTTCTTCGATTTCTGAAACCTACTTGGAAATGGGGGGCGCACCAAAGGGGGGTTAGTTGTAACCGAACCATTAGAGTTAGGGTCATTACCTATTGGCGGGTTGGTTGTTGGCAAAGAAGCTTCGGCTCTTGAAGTAGCCGGATCTTTCTCCAAATCTTTGGTGTTGATAATGATGACTTCGTCCTCCTCATCATGAACTACGTTGGACTTCTTCGGGTCCTTTCTTGGTACTTCGTGGAGCACATGTCCGCTCCTTGTGTGTACAGCTTTTGCGGATTCAAAATTTGAATTAGGGTTAGGGATGGTACCGGATGGCAGCTTCCCTACTTCGGTGATCTTTCCCATGAAATCCACAATCTTCCCCAATTGGTTCTTGATGTCGGCAATATCCTTCACATTGCTTTGTTGCCCCCTAGTAAGTGCATCTTGTGTTTGGAACAGATTCTCTAGCATCTTATCATAAGAGGGGTGAGTAGCGTTATTTGCCATAAAAGGATTATTTGGAACAAAAGTTTGAGGAACCTGGGGTCTTGGAACAAATCCGGATGGGCGTTGGAATTGACCTCCGAAATTTGGGGGTTGGCTTGTTGCATTCTCTGTATTGCTCCAACGAAAGTTCGGATGATCTCGAGTACCAGGGTTGTACACATTTGAGAATGGATTGTATCTTGGTTGTCCGATGGCGTTGGCAGATTCCCATTCGCCACTTTCAATCAGTTGGGGACATTGATCCGTGGGGTGTCCTTGCAAAGAGCAAACACCACATACTTTGACAGGTTCACGGCTTGCTCCAATGGTGAGATGGGCTAGTACGGCATCAAGCTTGCTTTCGAGTGTCTTAGCTTCACTCACTTTCTTTGTACTATTAAGCGTGACCGCAAATTGTTGATCATTGAGGGCTCGGTTGTCCAGCAATGTCCATGCTTCTTGAGGCGTCTTGTCCACAAATGAGCCTCCAGATGAGGCGTCTAGAAGTTGGCGTTCCAAGGGCAACAGTCCCTCATAAAAGTATTGCAATAAATTGCTCTCTTTGATTCCATGAGAGGGGCATGATGCGACAAGAGCCTTGAATCTTTGGTAAAAGGGGCAGAAAGATTCATCCGCTCCTTGTTGAACTCCGGTTATTTGCTTTCTCATGAGAGTGACCTTCGAAGCCGGAAAGTACTTCGTCAGAAATTCAGATTTCATGCGATCCCATGAGGTGATGTGCCCATTGGGCAAATCAAATAACCATGACTTTGCGGGGTCTTCAAGAGTGAAGGGGAATCCCTTCAATTGTAGTACTTGCATGTCCGCATTCCTTGGACACATGCTATTGCACACAAATTCGAAAGCCTTCAGATGCTTGTTTGGATCTTCACTCGGCAATCCATGGAACTTCGGCAATTGGTGGAGAAATCCACTTTTCAGTTCAAAGTCTCCTTCTTTTCCAGCTGCAGCCGCCGGATACACAATGCAATTTGGAGATCCACCGACTGGAATGTCATCAACTTGCGCGGAAAGTGCTCGGATACTCATGGTTGCGGGTTGTTGATTCACTTGTACTTCTTCTTGTTCGAAAAATCCTTCGTGTGGATAGATAGAGTGCGGAGATGCAACCTCTGACGAATGTTCGGAACAAACGGACTTGACTACGATGGCCTCCTCCTCGTCACTATCAAAATTCAGCTCTCGGAATGTTTGGGGTGTTTGAATGGGGTATTCCAAGATATTGGAAGTTGATGCTGCTCCTCCACCTTGAATGCGCTTCAAGCGAGCTTCTAGATCGGCTATAAACTCTGCGGTTATGAGTGGCAAGGAACTTTCATTGGACATTCATAACCCTAAACATTTCAACAAATAAATAAGTACCGAAATAAAAATTAAAGAAACAACATTATTATTAACAAGTATAAATTGAGTATAAGTATAAGTATATTTAGACTTGAGCTCGTATTTTGACACGTTACAAGGGTTAGAAATGTTAATCGACAATTTATAAGGCTTATAAATCCTCAATTCCGAATTTTAAGAAGCAAACGGAAAATGGACCAATTAGGTTTATTATCTAGACATAAATAACTCCGTGGTTTCAAAAGACTTATTCGGCCAAGAGCTACTATGTGTTAGACACTTCGACAAGAGTTAATAAGGACTTGGAAAGACCCTATTAACAATTGTGACCTTAGTCCCACCGATTTTGATTCTTAAAGTCCAAATCTGAAAACAAATAAAACAAATAAATATTAGACAATATAAACAAAGCACTAAATAACAAGAAACTTATTATTAAGTCCCCGGCAACGGCGCCAAAAATTGACGTGCGCCGGAAAACACCGGGGCAATCGTGCAATTTAAACCCTTTGTGTAGTATATAGCATATGATAAGTAAGGGGTCGAAAGGCCGGGGACTTATAGGGCGCTCCTGCATTTAGTAATAAAAAGATTAGAACTATAAACAATTATTTACATATATACAAAGATAAACGGGGGTTTAGAGAGTTTGGTTCTAAATTCCTACAAAACAGAAAATAAAAATTAAATATGTACAATTGATCAATCCATTCAACACATAGCCAAAGAGAGAAACTCAGATCTCGACCACACATTAATATCATGCTTCAATCTTAGTAAAGTGAAACTTGTCGAAATTATAATCTAGAAACAATCTCAAGACACGAGCCTACGAGGTCTTCGCATCTTATTGTTCTTCTTAAGTGTACTTAGCACAGAACGTCTAGAACTAAGAATTTCATGAGAACGTCTACATGAATCATTAAGATAAAGAACGAGATTGAACACGACCACTGCCGTGAACGTCACCGCATTAAATCATTGTAGTCCACGTTTCCAGCCACTACGACATGGCTTCCATCACCTACGATCCATACTTACCTACGCGGCTTAGCATGAATTTCTGACGGTAGTTAGCATGCATTCTAACTATATAGCTACTAAAGCAGAAACGCTTCCTTCCTAAAGCATAAATCGACAAGAACAAAATACTAAAACATCATAAACAAAACATCAACATGCTTAACTAAGAAAAGAATTCACTAATAACAAAACAATCGCAACAAACATCCAACACCAATGATGAACACCAAATCCATGTCTTTAGAATTGTAAAGAAAACTAAACAAAGATAGAGGCATAGTTTACACTTTGACGATCTTCAAGAAGCTTGAGGATGAGCAAGAGGTGCGTGGCTTCAAGGTTCCTTCTTCTCCAAGGTTGCGACGCAAGGGTGGAGATCACCAAGGCTTTGGCAAGGAGAGAGAACTCGGCAAAGGAGGGGAGAGGGCTGCGGCAAGAGGAAGCTATTTCTCTAGGGTTTTTGTGAGAATGAATGATGATTTTTCTGTAGAGAAACAGCCCCTTATATAGAGTCTAGGCCGAACCAAGTTATGCTCTCCACCCTTGATTTATTCTTGATCCAATGGCTCCAATTAATTGCACATAAAATCTGGAAATTATCTCCATGGAACTCTCTAGAATTCTTGCGCACCACTCCTTCGTATGTAGCTTGAATGATGACCGAATGCATGGCTTAATCACCAAGGAAAATCGGCAAAGGACTCCTTCTCCTTGTAAAGCTGCCGATTTTATTGTTGTAGGGTTTTTCATCCAATAGCAATCCTACAAATAAGCATAATGACATGCTCAATCCAATAGGAATTAAGATAAATAAAATCAGAATATTCCCCTAAATAAATAGAGATTTTGATGAAGCAAAACTCCTTAAAATAATACCCAAAAATCGGCAAAGAAAGTCCATTGGACTCCAAGAAATCGGCCAAGAAGGCCTAGCCGAATCCATAGGGTTTTGGGGTTTAAATGGATCATGCAATCGGTCCAAATCCACTTAGGTTTGGGTTTATGCGACTTAGAGGTTTCCTAGTCCGAATAGGATTTGACTTTATGACTCAACGTTTCCTAGTTGAAGTAGGATTCTCGAAACAACTAGGTTTTCTATTAAATTTCCTCTTTTAACATCCTTTTCGTAAATAATGCTCACTAAGCCTCTAATAAATAAAACAAGTCAAAAATGATAAAGTTAAGGTAATAACGTAGCTAAATAGGGTAAGAAACACATTATAACCACGGCATTTTATGCCTCTATCACTGATTACTTGGAAGTGATTTGCGTATTTCTACGTCTCTATATGCATATGCTCCTTCCAAATTTTGGCTGACATTTGTTGGACGTTTTTCGTTCTAAAGAAAAGAAAAAAAGAGTCATGTGACATCTACTGGTGTTTGGAAATAATTGCTCAAGATGAATACTCTGATGCTTACGGGTTCGTTTTTCGCAAAAATTGCAGGGTCCAAACCCACTTTCATGTAAGCCGAAAAAGACTTCGAAAAGACCTGATTCAGGGAAGGTAAGCTTTCAATAACATATGAGGGTAATTATCTGATGTTTATGTATATCTTTGGAAGGATTATGTATCAAGTTCAAAGGAGGTTTGATTCATTTAGTTTACAATATGTAGAACACGAGAAACTGATATATGAAGTAATAGTATATTGTGTCTATTGCTTGACATATTTTTGTGGTCCTCAAATTTCATGCAGGAAAGGAATAATGAAGATGCCAGTGTGAGGAGTAGAAAGAAGCGGAAGAGATCACGGAAAGGCAAAAACCCTGTGAAAGCAGATGGTTAATGACCCCTCAGCAGTATAGGTTTGAAAAATGGCTTTATTTTGGGTTGGTAGGCTTAGTGCTCACTTTTTCAGGGGAATGGCATTTGCTTTGTCTTTCAGGATAAATGAAATGAATGGTCTTGGAACTGGAGCAACAGGTGTTTCTTATGTCTATTTCTGAGACTTACTCTTCCTGTAACTTTGCAATCATACCAATTTTGTTTTCATCCAAATCTCCAAATTTATATCTTGCATTTTGATAACAGACAAGCAAGAGCTAATTTGGCTGCCATAGCTATGTAGATTTGCAAATTTTAGTCTAGAACTTGTAACCTTAAGCACAACTCTCTTATTCTTAGGAAAACGTATTGCTACTTCATTCCCTATCAGAAAGAAGTCGGTCTTGATGAAACAACTAGGAGAGCACTAATATTGTTTCATTCTGCATTATGTCTGGCTTCGGATTTTCCTCATAAAGTAATTGGAATGAAAGTAGAAATTGATAATGATCCATTATGTGATAGGTTTTAAATGATTTTGTTTCATTATGCATGATCAAAAATAATTGTTGGTTGAAACTGCTGAAGCTTTTCAAGTGCACATAAGATTGCTTGAAATAAGGTGAGACTCGAGTATGTTTTTCAACTAAGGTAAGATTGCTTCAAGTGCACATGGCTTTGTAACTATGTAAGGTGGTACTTTATGAGACTGGAATATGTTTTTTAAGTCAAATAAAAAATGGTTGCCAAATCTCTCCCCACATACAGTTTGAATTTATCCATTGCTGGGATGGAACCTGTTATCTAAAGAGCAAAAACTCACATGGTTGTGCTGCGACAGAATATCAGTTGTTTTCTCACCAAAATTTTGTTTCTGTAATGGTATGGATGATTTGGAATTCATCTTTAACATTCAATTTTGAAAGTGGGGAACTGGGTATGTCTTTTTCCTCAGTAGTGCGTGGATTTTTGGTGGCTCGAGACAGATGCAAGTTTATGTTTTGGTCGACGATTTCAGCTTGTGTAGGGAAATATTCGTTGCTTTGAAACTCTTCAGCTGAGTTTTATCCTCACCCTTTTCTTCATTGTCCTAGCTCATCTGCTACTTTGGTCTTTTTTTAGGCATTTGTGATGTTCAATGGCAAACTTTGCCTTTTGCTTTGTTTGGTTTTGTGGCTTCTTCTATCTGGAAAGGCTCCTTGGTCTATGACTGACACAAGTATTTGCTTCCACAACTGGCTCTGTGCAGCAAAAGACAGTTTTTTCGACTAGCTATGATCGATCCTACCAGAACTGTGGAGTTTAACCTCAGGCACTGTCTCAAGTATGACGGCATAGAGGGTAAGCGTCTGATGATTGTGATAGGCTTCTCTTCTGTCGTGATATCATCCAGTAAAGCAATTAGAGTAACATTCTGAAGTATGTTCGGCTTCTTCCACCAAAACAAAGAGTTACGTTGGAGCAAATAGCATGAAAAGCTTTCCTCCTTCCAATTATCCTCGAGATGACTCAAAAACATTATCTTATAAAAAGCCAATCTATGCCAAACATTATCTTGCTTATCAATGTGGAGTCTTCTCACCTACAGGGTTGTATAACATATCATTATACTGCTCCACCATGATTTATTGGCCTTCACCGCATTACGAGTTTTAGTTAATAGACTGATCCAAGAACATGACACAAAAAGGTTGATCACGGAAACTTACAGAGACATGGAAAGATGAACCAGAGAGACCGAATTTGATATTCGATTTTTCAACACACGTGGGAAAATCTTTCTTATCTGAAAGTGCGAACCACAGGTATCTACCAAACCAAACTTTGAAGTTGGAGCCCTTCTGACTGGGCAAACCACTCTGCAAGAGCCAAGAGGCAAAGCCGATCACACAAAGATTACTGAAGCAAGTCCTTCCTGTCGATCTACGACAAACCATAGGTTAATTATAACAGATAGTTTCTCATTAGTATGAAGGACAGACCAGTTTGTAACAATGTCTCATGAGAAATTAACTTATAAGAATCAAGAATGAAAGAAGTGATATACCCCACGGCATATAAGTGGTTAAAACTTGCATACTAGGGCATGCTCATCTTTCTCAAGAGATATCAACCTAAGTAAAGATTGCATAAACATAGCTTCCAGAGACTCAATAGAACCAAGCCTAGAAGCATATGGTCCTGAAGTCTTTAGCAAGTAGACCAGGAAAGGTTTATACATTCCCATGACAATTTCTTTTCACTGCTCCAACACCAACAGGTCGGCAGCTTTTACGTGTATCATTACAAAAGTTCATACAATTCAATAAGCATAAAACACTACAGGTCTACAACTTGTTAAGAAATCTGGAATCAGGTTTACAAAGAAGATGAACTTGAGGACCATGTCAGCTGTGATTGCTATATCACATGCCACCGCCAGGACAAAATTTGTTAGTCGAAGTCTTGGCTCATCACAAGTTGGCCATAACTGACTAGGAGCTGCTGTGCTTAGTAGCTCCAGCACTACCAGTTGTCATGAAAGATTCACCACAGCCGCATTGTCCTTTTGAGTTGGGATTGATAAATATGAACTCAGACCTGCCAGAACATAAACTTGAATGTGAACAAGGAAGGGAAAACTAACTGAAGGCTTCAATGGCGTTCATCTACTTCAATCTAAACAAGTGCAAACCCCTCATCAAGCAATAAAAAGACCAGTTAAATTAATAAAGCTTTCATCAAACCAGGAATTGGTTCATCTCCCTTTCCACTCAGACAAGTCAACATCCCAATTACATGCACATACTTATGTTGTTTAAACTATCAATTCTTTTCAATCTATGGTTGCATATGGAGCTTTCCCTCTCACACACGGTGATTATGTTAGATCATCACAAGAATATGCATACCATAATACATATATGCCACTCAACAATTGAGTGAGTAAAATTATTCATCATACACATCCAGTTTTCCTTCCTATGTTATCTTCACAGACGCAAGCCTACCAATATACCTACATAGTTTTAAATATTACTCCACCGTTCTGAACTAGTGTGGCCAATGCTGGAGGCGATGATGGTTCCATGGTGAACTTAATGAACTGGTGGAGGAGATAGTCATGATGTTCAATCGTGACGATCAGCACATATGAAAAGATGGGGAATCTTAATATCACCATGTTGAGGGTGGAGAGCTAAAGTCGATGTGAAGCATTTCTCACTCATAATTGTTATTTGATTATAGTTGTACCACACTACTAACCAGCATCAGCCACAGTAGGGAATACCAGACAATAATAGCAACAGATGGTTATTATCCTGTCCTAGTTCATCTGATCCGCAAAATTAATTCCTACCGTCTGCAGTTAAAGCCATTAAACAATCTCTCCTTGCATCAGCTAGGTTATCACAATGCAACACAAAGGGAGCTATTCCATTTCTAGCACACGAAAACATTGATAGCCAGCCTGGTTTTCTCTATAATGATTTTAAGCATATCAACTAAACCAAATCAAAGCAAAATTTCTTATTTCTGAAGAATAAATAAACCTGAAATACCCCAAATAAAATCACAGATAATCATTTCTTGTTTTTCTCAATTTCAATTAATTTAAACAAATGAGAAACGAGGCTAACCTGAGCTTGTCATCCACAAAATCCATCTCGGTTCCAATAACATGCATCAGAGCCTTTGGATCGATCAATATCTTCACGCCTTTATCTTCAACCAACTCATCAAACTTTCCTTTATCATCTACACATCAACAAAGCTATCAACATCACAATCATCAAAACCAAAATCTGAGCACAGAAAACCATCAAGAAGATTGTCCAGCAAGCCTCACCAGCGTAATTGAGAGTATACGACAAGCCATTGCAGCCACGCGCCTTAACCCTGAGCTTCAGATACAACTGCTGCCGCTGCTACAGCAGCTGCCGTATTCTTGAAGCCGCCGCCTCTGTCAAGTTCACCGCTTGCCTCCTCGCCACTGTTGTCATCCTCCCTGCCGCCGCCGCCAGAATCTGTGAAGCCATCAATCATTACACCACCGTCTTCCCAAAATATCAATCCTTCCCAGCCCAGCGTATAAGAGCAACAAAGGCTAGTCCAGTGATTTCACCTCAAGGCAATTTTTCCTCTCTGAATCTTGCTAAATCAGAAGCTATATACTGATGTAGTGGTGTCCAGAATGGTGCCTAACAATTCACTGATTTATGATAAACATGTAAAGTTGTAATTTAAAAATTAA
Source organism: Fragaria x ananassa (assembly GCA_034370585.1). Classification (NCBI taxonomy): domain Eukaryota; kingdom Viridiplantae; phylum Streptophyta; class Magnoliopsida; order Rosales; family Rosaceae; genus Fragaria; species Fragaria x ananassa. The sequence goes on along the minus strand of CP139769.1, from coordinate 15,287,787 downwards.
GAACTACTCAAGACAGATATCTAATACCACGTTTACTGACATTTTTGATTTCTATGTTAAAAATCAACTTGAATCAAACCTCAGCCATGTTTACTGACAATTCACTGATCAGGTTATTTCACATTTGCTGTACTAAATCATATATCAGAGCTCATCTTCTAGAATTGGGACACACCAACCTCTCAACATGCAAAACAAAAGAAGCTAAATTTACAATAATCCACCAAAGACAAACAGACAAAATAAAAACAAAGAGCAAGCATCGGATTTAGCACCTGCTCCAAAAATTTGAGTCTCAAACTCAATTCAACATAGAAAGAAAGCTTACTTCCGTTTTGATGTCAGATTAAACCCAATCAAATATTCCAATATGATAAGCAAACCCCCTTTGATCAACTTGTCCGATTCCTAAAGAAAAGAAAAGAAAGTAAAGCCCAAAGCATTGAAAATCAAAATAGTTGTCAAAGATGCAAACTAAAAGTCAGAAAACTTACTTGTCCCCTTATATGATGAGCAAATACAATTCCTTTATCAACTTGTTCGATTCCTTAAGAACAGAAATCGACCACAGAACCTGAAGACATCAAAACAAATCGATCAGAACTCCCAAAATGGTCCAACCAGTTTGAAAACAACATCAAACTTGCAACTATTGCTGACATATAAAGCATATTGAGAATGAAAATCTGTTCGACCTACAAGGCTACAACATAGCCAGAACTCCAGAAGCAGTTCAGTGGCTCAAGTATTTGAGGAAAGAGAGTTCATTTATACATGGTCACGTTCAGGATATAGAATTTAGAACCGCCTATATGTCAAAGGAGTGTGTTTTTTTTATTTTTTATTTTTTTTTATGGAGCCTCTTATAATATCAATGGAAATTGAACTTCTTGTTTAGGTTCATGATCAATGCCAACGATCAGATAACCTTTGCTTTTAGCTAAGTAAAGATCTCGGAAATAAAGCAAATGAGGCAAGTCTGTTGGATGAAACTGCTCAGTTATCACAGTCTGGTACAGTATTATTGCAAGCTGCAACTATGTTTCTAGGCTCCCACATATTTGGAGGGAACCAACAATCTAAAGAGCAAAGAATCACATACTTTTTCTGTGACAATATTACTTGTTCTTTCACCAAAAAATATTATAACTGTTTCTGTAATCTTAATTTTGGAAGAAGGGATGCCTTTTTCCTCAACAAAAAAAAAAAGAAAAAAAGAAAAAGAAAACTGCTTTGTTTCCTCAACCACATTTACATTGTTTATGACTTTATGTCATAATAGATTTTAATGCATCTTTGATATAAGAGTATTTGAAGGAAAATCCCAACTCTTGCGCTTTAAGTGGTAGCACCCTTTGCCCATCCAGCACCTGAAACGACCTTAAGTTTTCTTAGCAAGATGTAATAGGAAAAGAACTTGAAGAAAAAAGAAATCAACAAATGCTCACCACTGCAGCACCTTCTCCAAGGACTGCTTTCAAGGCGAAGTCAGGCACAGGCAGCCATGAAGGCCTACCCAAGACATTTCCCAAATGTTGACACATTTCCACAAATCGAACAGGGTTTGGTGCAGTTCCATTGATAACTCCTGGTGTTTAGATTTAAAAAAACCTAGATTAGTATGTTGTAAGGTTTGAGACACCAATATCATCACATTGTTGAGAAGTCATCATGATTATACTTGTACATCAGCACTGTCATATCCTAGGTGGAGTACTGAAGAAAACAATATAACATGTACCTCAAACACAAGTTCAGATAATGACCGTAGCTATACGAAGTGAATAGTGTACAAAAGAAACATTAAATCACTAGCTCAAGAGTTATTACTAGATTATTAATCTCCATGTGCTAGCAATTGTAATTTTTAAATCAGAAGGGAGCATTAGCCAGAAAATCTCGTTAGCTTCAACACCAATATGTGAAGTACCAATGAATCAGTAATACCTAATGAAGTCATTACCTTTATAAGATGGATTAGTCAGAGCTTCATATATCAGATTCACTATGTCATCCAGATGAATCCAGGAAAACCTATCAAACAAAAGATATCAGTTTCCATGGCAATGGCCTTCAATTGATTTAAATAACCTGTGCTGAAAATGAGTTTCTTCTTTCTTAAGCATACAGAGTACTCCGACAAAATAAAATAAAAACATACACAGTACATTCAACCTAATACAGATACCCTTAATAGATAGAAAATATCTGAATTAAACTTTAAACACTTAATTGTTTGATAAAAATAGTTAAATGCTTATAGTTTTCTATTTAGAGTTAACATAGATAAATCTTCACTTTCAAAATGCCACTGAAGATGTTGGTGGCAAAAAAGAAATATGCATGTCATATTATCACATTCTCACTTTTAAATTGCCAATTTAAAGGTGATAGTAGCTTAATCCTGTGACATGTTACCCTAGAGTAACATACCATTGTTTTCCTGAGCCCAAGGGTCCACCAGCAAATACCATGAACAGAGGGATCATTTTCGCTGCAGAAACTCAAAGGTGTAAGTATGCTTGAAGCAGTTGAAGTATTATTACCTTAAAACCAACTCAAAATTCTAGATATGTACAATGACTCTTACAAGTCACAAGAGGATTTATAGTGGTATTAAGGTGCCAGAAAAGAAATGAATGTTAGAGATTGTCAAGTATAAATTTCTTTACAAAATTACAGGTGATGCAACCTAAAGAGTATTGGTCATGCATATTAATTATCATACCCATATTTAAAGTGAACTAGTTTAGTTCTTCATAATACAACTCTAGTACAGTAGGCATACCTAAAGCTCCTCCATCTTTACCAAGAACAACACCAATACGAATGAGCGCTAACTGAACATCCTGGTTTACTTTGAGGGCAGTTCCTTCCCATTCTCTACAAACCTGTAAATATTGCTGGTTAGTTTATGATATAGCAGCATGTTATTAAACTGAGAATGTGTTCAGTGTCTGAAAGTTATTCTACTACTCTAACAAGAATTGGGTGAAGGAGAAAAGATATGACTATAATTTCTGGAAGGGAAACTTAGCTGATCCAAAATTTAAGAAAAAATATAGATGCAAATAAATCAGGAATCTTCAACTCAATTAGGTAATATTTAATTGTTTATCACACTTGATGAGGACTGGCATAGAACATTTAGAGAAACAGACAGAATGCAGTGCAAAACTTCTTCTTTTTTTCGACTTACTAAGCCTAAAAAATTTTCCAGCTTGAATATAGATTGCACATATGTTCATTAAGAACTACTGCTCCTAAAGTATCAAAACAACTTGATTCCTTTGTTGTCTCCTTCTCAACTAAGAGTAAAATCCTTTTCTCATCAACGGTGGCTTCTCCTTAATTCCATCAGATCTACGAAGCAACACTTTGAAATGAAAAGCAAAGGCCTTCAAGGTAGTGAATCGATGTGGACATCTAACTCTAGTGAGGAAGTTAGTCATAATGTGAGGCAAAAACCAAGAGATGATATTTTACGTATTCCATGGTAGAATCGATCAATTGTTGTAGCACGAGGTTAACAAGCCCAAAGTCGACCAGGAGCCGGTAGTAAGAACTAAGTTTAACTTAACTGCTTTGGCTATGCTGTTGACCAAGCAGATTATACATCAGAGAACCAAAGTTACAGATTACACTTAATAGAAGTCTAAATCATGTCTTAGAAGTCACAATGCCATATTTACTTTCTAAATGTTTTTGGAATCCTGATTATGTATAAATAAACATTCTAGAAGCTACTCCATTTCTTACCTCAGCCAAGTAATCATTTCCTGATGGACTCTGTTCATCAAATACGCGTGTCTCACTAGTACCTGAGCATAAAAAATAAAAAACAATGAAGAACGACATTGGGGTTCAGAATGCAAACAAGAGTTTTGTTGAAATTTGTATTGACCATTTAAAGAAATGGAAAATCATATGCCACAGAGAGGGAGAGAATGGGTATCACCTCAATTGACTAGCTATTAATACTTGCTAATCAACCTTTAACAGGGTGTCAAATCACCAGGTATCACTAAAATATATATAGTTTTTAGTAAAAGGAATTTCAAAAAGAACCTTGTTATAATTTCTTATAAACCTTTGTGACAAGTGCAATATGACTACTCAAAATTAAACTTTGAGATGTAGTGACACATGGATGATACTAAACAATTAAGGATGCTCAACTCCATAAGAATCTAATAATCCAAATCAGAAGATAAATTCCATATAGAATCTGAATGTTTTTACAACTGAATACTACTACATCAACAATATCATTAATACTACATGGAAATAATTTGTTATTAGCTTAAACAATAAGAATGAATGAACGAACCATAGTAACCGACAGCTGTTGCACTAACCAAGACTGAAGGTCGGACTGCATCTGGTAAATCATTTATTAAATCTATGACCTTCACAATTAATTGGAAGGCCACATTTTGCATCAGTAATAATCTTTTAAAAAGGAATATTTGTATAGAAGAAAGACTGGGTTGATAGCACTATGAAGAGATCAGTAGATAGCTGCTTACCTTAGAGGTGACTCTAATCCTGCTCTGCTTGATCTCTTTCTTTATCTACAGTTCAATAAGAAGTTAGTCAAAATGACTGGCTTCTAGAAGCATATTTTTAGTTCTGATATTGACAGGTCATTTGAATCACACCCATGCGGCCTTAATCCATTAGCTAGTAAGATTCCATCAATTGATAAAACTAATATACAGATACAATATGTATAAATACATATTGGTTTAATTGGTTTTATCTTTTTTTATAAATACATATGTGTATAAATACATATTGGTTTAATTGGTTTTACCTTTTATCTTAGTTATTAAAGATAAAAGGTAAACTTAGTAGTTTAATTGGTTTTATTCTTTTTTTATATGATTTAGGAGTTCTTTAGATTACAAAATTTCTATGCAGAACATAATAGTAACAGCCACACAAATACTGTACAGTAATGAAGCAAAAGTTATCTTGAACTTCTTTTCATATTGTCACTGGCTCACTGCTTACTGTAAGAAGTACAGGTAGGATAAACCAAAAGAAAGGTAAAGGTAGTAGACCTCAGAAGTCCATCTTGTACTAATGGGCAGTCCAGCCAAATTTACAACACCTGTTGAACCTCGAATGCTATCTTTCCACTCTGGCTCCTCTGCAATCACGATTCCTGGAAAGTCCTTGACTACAAATAGCAAGGTAACATTCATGTGTGAAACAGAATTATTTAGAAAGAAGTTACAGGGAATACTAGATATTCATATCACAAGAAAAATATACGTAGTGACATTCAACAAAGAAACAACGAGTTTTCTGGAAGTTAACTCTGGTGGTAGTATTAATCTATGTATTTATGTAAAAGTGTAGTAAATGTAGCAGCAGTCCAATTCCAATTGAGAATTGTTTGTCACTTGTCTATGATCCCCAAGCCTAAAACCATAAGCTATTTGTAAGCAATTCCACAATGCATATCAAGCGTAATTCAACACTAAGCACTAATCCCTAACATGTACACCCAAAAAACTGAACGCAAAGAGGACACACATGAGAGCAACAGAAATTAGAGGAAAACGCAGATATCCATACCAAAACCCAGTAACATAAAGAACAACCAAGCTCTGTAGTGAATCTAATAGGAAACAGGACCAAAGTTGTCCAGTCAAGAATGAAGCAACAAGACATAACTTTATGGAAGGGAGACCTATTAATAGTAGCTTACCGACTATGGGTACTGGAAGGGAAACATAAACGCAACTCTTTCAGGTTTCCATAGCCTTTGGTCAGTGATCATAAAATTCAAAAACCAATACATATGATGCAAATTGATCAGGAAGCTCAACTGAATTAGCTAGTATCCACCACACTATGAGGGTTGGACCAAAACATTTAGATCATTCAACTGTTTGTAACAGATTTATAGAAAGAAAGAAAAAAAGTAAAAAAAAAGGGTATTCTTCCATTACTTGTTGAAGATTCTTGGGAGGGGGAAGACCAATTTAGCATACTTAAAAACTATTAATCTCTAATGAGCAGTTATTCCGAGAGTCTGCAAGGATTCAAATAACTATAAGTAAGCCTACCTTCTTACCCGGAAAAATTAACTCAGCCTTTGATCTAGACCGTGTCAAGACATGCACACTATGATTATCTGCATTCCAATTTTGGACCAGAAGAAAGTTCACGTTAGTTCAACAACCATAAACATGTAAATATAAGTTTCAGTTTCATAGACAAGTGACAACAGGTGTAAGGTATGACCTGCATGCAGCCTTTGCACCAATCTTCTACCGATAAACCCCGTAGCTCCTGTTACTGATACAGTCATCTGATTTGCCTATGACAACCTGCAAAGAGTCAATACAATCTCCAACAAACAAAAGCCATCCCAGAAACCCCATTACCATTACTATCATTATAAACTTGTTTGACACATTACACAATTGCCTCATCCTAAATGAATTCCCAAAATGAATAACTCGTATGCATTGCTAAAAAGTTGTGTACTTTATGAGAAAAAGATGAAGTGCATACCTTCTGGGTTTGGTCAGAGGCACACCAGACAGTGAATCTCTTAGTCTCCCACTTCTGAACACCCAAAAAAGAATGAAACTTGAAATTAGAACAAAGGGAGCAATGTGGGGAGAAAAGGAGAAGTGGGTAACTTACAGAGGGGGGCAGAGAAACGTGGAGGGAGGTGGAGATGGTGTGAGTCCATGAGAAAGCAGTGGCTCTGCAGACCTCCATAGTTGGAAGCTCAAGAAAAGGTGCTTGACTAGTGGTGGTGGTGAAAGGCTGAAAGCTAAGGATGGATGAAACAGAGCAGCATCAGCGTGAGTGAGTTCAGTTGAAGAGAGTAGCAATGTGTTTGATTTGGAACCACACCGAACTCACCACTCCTTTCCAATTTTCGTTCACCCATTTTCCAGAATTAATAATCTGGGCCAGTATGACTTCCAAGTTTCACTCTAGTTATAAACCTGTTTAGAATACCCGACACCCCGGCCCATTAGTTAGCTACAGATAAATATAAGGTCCTTTCTCTCGCTCACTCGAGCAGAAATGGCGATGGCTCAGTGGTGCGCCGCCGTAGCAAGGCGAGTGTTGGTGAGGGAGCACCGTGCAATGTTCACAACCACGTCATCAGGTGAGAGCTGCGGAGTCGGGGCTCCGATGCTGTGCGGGCGAGGGGACAAGAAGACGAAGAAGGGGAAGCGGTTTAAAGGGTCGTACGGAAACGCTAGGCCGAAGAAGGAGAAGATGATCGAGCGCATCAAGGACAAGGTTGAGGTTCCCAGGTCCACTCCTTGGCCTCTCCCTTTCAAGCTCATTTGAATTGCTCTGTTTCGTTAGGGTTTTAGCTTCTTTCTATATGAAAATGTTGAACTTGAGTTTATCAGAATCACAATCTTTACATTTGTCAATGTTGAACTAGAGTTGTTATCGAAATGGGAATCTGTTAATTGGTGATGAAAGAAAAAACTGATTCGTAATGTAGTAGGGATTCCAGTCTCGTTTGGAAATATTGAACTAGGACTTCGACTATAGAGGATTCAGGGTTCTAGGTTCTCTTCATACATGTTCTCACATAAAACGTAGTATGGGTGATCTGATAATTTTTTTTCTTTCTTATTCTTGTACTGTGTTATCAGTTTCTGATATCATCTTTTACGGCCTTTATAATTCTAATAACTTGAGATGTTTGTGTGTACGAGCAACTTAGTTGTGCGGAATTAATAAAGACACAGAGGAGAGAATAGAGGTGAATATTAACCCATCTTTTGGATTCAGATGCATCCCCAACTCTAGTGAATTGACCAAGCTAGCATGAGCATGAATGTTCATGCTATGGAGAAGTCTCGGTCACCTACAACTGTAAGATTGCAGAGTGCCCATGTCTGGGGCAGAAAATATGACAAGGAAATCTTTATCATGACTACCTATATATATATATATATAGGAGATCCATGCCATAGGGCTGGCAAAGTATTTTCACCGTTGGATTGAACTAGTGGAGAACTGGTGCGACTCTACTACAAAACTGTATTTTTTCAAAAACTAAAAACTTTCATAGCGAGTCGGATTTTTTTTTTTTAGGTTTGGACTCCTGTGAGTGTGGGTCGGTTTGGCTTTGTAACAAATAACATTCTCGTACATGCGGACACTATATGCAGATTTTTTTCTAAAAGATTACACTTTATATGCATTTTTTTTAATGTGATCTCGTATTTTTTTTTCTTTCATAGTCTCCGAAAACTGAATCAGATTTTTCTTAAGTATTTGCTCATGCTATTGCAATTGTTAGGTTGGCTTTGTTGGAAGCAATCGAGGTGAAGCTGGAGAAGGTGGAGGTTAAAAAATAGTAGTAAAATCTGACCCGATATGAAAGTTGATTGGCTTACCAACCCCATCAATCAACACACAAAACAAGTTCAATCTTTCACTGAAATCTTCAATACTTTCAAAGTGAACAAATTCGACTTCAATCCCAGACCCAGTTTTGATTTTGAACGAGAACAATAAATCCAAAAGCAAAGTAAATCAGACAATGAAACGAAAAAAGAAAAAATTCAGAAAAGTGACGAAACAAAAACCAATCTGAATTTTGATTCTGTGAGACGTAATTTTACAGAGAAAGCAAAAACGAATGCTCCTTTTTCCTTTAATTTTCAGAAATTTTATTCTTTGTTAGTTTTATCTTTTATTTAACATTAATTGATCAATCAGAGTTAGAAAAACAACATTAGAAAATCATGGTTAAGAAAAAGGACACATGTCAATAGACTAAAAAGGTGAACACTTAAATAGATAAATAAGGGTGGTCGGTAAATTTGCTTCCGCATTATACTGTTTAAATTTTGTTTTTGTTATGTTCATCACATCTTCTGTACTATTCTGTATGATCCTTTTACAAGAATGGTAACATCCATTGTGCTACTTTGAGGTCTCGTCTTCCCCAGCATATGCTTCTTTCTGTTATTGCAGCATAGTTCCACTTCCTACTTAGTAACTTCAATATATACTTGCTTCTGCCATGCCTTCATTTCTGTGAAGGGTTCATATGAACGGAGGATTCATTGTCCTTTCCTCTATGCAACTTGTTCCTCTCCATTGTGCTCACCAAACACACGAAATAAATCAGTTTCCTTTCCCGAAGTCATCAAAACTGCAACCAAACTAAGCCTTACCAACATAACGGAGTAGTTTCGAAATGCCGATGTGTTTCTTTCATCTTCTTATCTGTCCCAACTTAGATAGTTAGATTCGAAATAAAATTAAAAGAAGTCAAAAAGAGGCTGCCTAGTTTCCCAATCCCATTGGAAACTTTCAAGATTCCCCTGGTGTTTATTCAACAAGCAGGACGGCACAGCACATAAGATCTACATTTCTACAATCTTACAGAGGCGCACCTAATATCCGAGTATATATATATATATATATATATATATATATATATATATATATCAGGGCCCTTCCAATGAGGGATCCATATTTTAAGCCATTTATAGGGATAGGGTATTACACCAACTTCCCGATTATAATTTTACATCTCACCGTTCATATCTTAGGTCTATATGAGTATATCACCTCTACAAAATTGCATATGATTTGGTGATCGTTAAGGCTTTCAAAAGTTCAATTTAGTTTTAATGACCTTCAACGGTTTTAGTTTGACATAAGCTGGACCGTTCAAAATCATTAAAACTAAATCAAACTTTTGAAAGTCTTAACGATCACCAAATCATATGAAATTTTGTAAAGGTGATCTACTCATATAGACCTAAGATATGAACGGTGGAGATGTAAAAATTCAATTGAGAAGTGGTGCAATGCCCTATCCCTAGAAAATGGCCAAAAATAGGGATCTCTCAATGGAAGGGGACTGATATATATATATATATATATATATATATATATATCGAAGTATATAACCAGTCAGTAGTGCTAGGAGAAAACAAGCAACTAAATATAATATGCAGTTTCTAATGGTATGATCACCATCCCAAACTTGGAATGTTGAAACTTTTAAGAAGAGACAGATGAGATGTAACTACTAACTAGTCATAAGGCGATCCCAACCAACATCCACTGATCTACCAAAACTACACTTTCTATCATAAATAAGGATTCTACTTGCTAAAAGGAGGATAAAATTAGGCAAATAACTAAACTGCCGCCATTATAATAGATTGGACAGAGGCTTATACAAAATAAAAATGTCACCAACGGAGATACTACTGTACAGTATTACTGCTCTGCTGCTATTAGTTCCAAAACTTTTACTGGTCAGGGTGTAGATAATCACAGGAAGCGCCCTTTTTGCAGTGCCCACTCTCGTAGTACCTGCACACCCTCCCTTTGAACGGAGGCCTGGAAGAACCTCCTCCCCCTCCACCACCAAATGATGGCTGTCTATTCCAAGGCTTTCCCCCACCAAAACCAGAATCTCCACCATGAGAAGCGCGATCCCTTTGATTTGAGAACCTATCTCCATTCTGAGTTTGATTTGCAGTGGGAGCAGACCAACCAGAATTTGGATTCCCAAGTGCCGGCCCTTGACCAGGTGGGGCCCAACCCGGGTTAGCGCTTACAGATGGCGGTCCTTGACCAGGTGGAGGAGCCCAACTGGGAACTGCATTTCCACGTACTGGACCTTGATCAGATGCAGACCATCCTGGACCCTGACTAGGAGGAACCCAATTCATGTTTGTATTTCCTGGTACTGGTCCTCCCCAAGCCATGTTTGAATTTCCTGCCACTGGCCCCCATCCAGAATTTTGACTCTCCTGCCCCATTCTTGGCACAGCACTTTGGTTATCAGGAACACTTGAGAGCCAAGGTGCCTGAGGTAGTGCTGGAGGCTGAATGTATGATTGATTACTAGGAACTGGCGGTCTCCAAGCATCAGAGTTTGGAACACCAGACAACCCTTGTGCTGGGAAATTTCCAGCTGAGCTTCCTGTATCAACAGATGAGGTACCATTGTTAGTAGGAGGCCAGTAACCGTGGGCCGGAAGTTGGGCAGGCACATTAGTAGCATTATTTGGTTCTATCTTTTGGGATGGATCACCTCCCCAAGGTTGAGATTCACTTCCAGGAACAGTACCAGAACCCCATGCTTGAGTATCACTAGCAGTAGTACGACTAGTCACTGACTGAACAAGATTTTGCAGATTTGAAACAATGTTTTGCACATCACGTAATGGTTTCATTGAGGCATTGGCCAATACCGGTCCTGACACATTTACCTGACCATGCATTTGAAGAGAATTAGGTGCTGCTGTCATACCAGGTAGAGAAGTTGAATGATCATTTCCAGAAACTCGCATTGCACGTTCTGGAGTAAGCACCACATAAGATTGCACCACTCCATTGCCTCCTGGACTGGCTGACCAATTATTCTTATAAGCTTGCCTCTTTGCCCCAGTAATGGGAGTTTGAGATGGAGTAGGCGAAGGAAAATTTGTCGTACCCCATCCATCTGAGGAATACTTGGGAACCTCAACTGATGATGGAGTACCTCTGCCTGCGGAAGAATTAATTTCATGAGCTCCCCAGCTGCCTCCTTGGCTTTCTGAAGTCTGCTGTAATTGAGCTCCTTGAGCTTTTCCAGAAATTGCAGGCATCAGATGCGAATCATGCACCATTTGAGCCTTTGGAATTGAAGGATCTTTCTGAAACTTACCCACCAATGCATCAGTTACTAATATAGAATCTTCTTGTGTATCGGTGTTCTTCCACACTCTCAAGTTGGGAGGAAAATAGCCAGTGTTATTCCATTTACGCAGCTGTATCATGGAAAACGGCCCCTGGACTTTCCCAGATGGATCCTGATAATGCCAATTTTTTTCAGTTTCATTGATATTGGCCCCAGATTGTGCCACTCCCAAGGAAAGAGGTGCCCCTTTATTTTCTGGTGCACCAGCAGGAGGGGCTTCAGATGGTACCACGGATTGTGTACTCCTACTACCTGTCTCTAGACTTGATATATTTTGTTTGTTTTCCCAGTGGTTTGTTTGTGGTGTTTCTCTTCCTTGACCCCATGTATCATTCACTATGTCACCAGCTCCAGTTGAATTCTCTACTTTGTTGAAGATTCCTTTACTAGACATGCTTCTGCCGAAGTCACGATTCATGTTGGAGAAGTTCCTTGACCCACTCCAAGAATCATTCAAAGAAGATCCACCTCTTCGTGGAGAAATTGGTTCCCTCCCCTTCCTGCCAAAGCCAGATCCTGTAGGCCTAGTATAACTATCTGCATGAATTGAAAGCTATGTCATCATTCAATAATCAACAAAAGAGTTGCACTAGCAAATTTAAGATGAAATTTCATGACATGTTGAAAGGGACCTTGTCGCTGATCACCTCCTTCATCTTCATCTTCCTCGGACTCGTAACTTGGATCCATATTTGGATCTGCATGTATTTCTAAAGTTTCCTCCAGTCTACGCTGGCGTTCCTCAGGGGTCTTCAAAAGCTGCAACTTCTCTACACATTCTCTAAGCGTGAAAGGAAGTTAAGGATTACTTCTCAGCTATCACTCATCTTGTTAGATATCAGATATAACAGAAACATCAACACCTCAATAAGAAAACAAAAACTTAAGTATTTCTTTCCCATAAATGAAGCAAAAAATAATTAAATACACAATATTTGTATCATTTTTACAACCAAACAAACATGCAGAAACAATATTATCTGTGTTAGGCCTAGTACTTAAGAGCAGGAACTTGAAGTATGTAACAGTTCTGTCATGCATCACTGAAACAAGCTCAGGAGTTGCACAGATGGTGCAAACCTGACTGTGTTGGTATACCCTGGGGCATACCAGAACATATCAGTTTAGAGTCATCAATAGACAGCAAATGGTACCAGTTTAGTGAGTTTACTAGTAAGCCAACAGAACGTAAATTTTCTTAGATCATAGTAGATGGGTCACATTGGTTGCATATATGTCAGATTTCCTAGCATACTAAACTAATTTAAAGCAAATCAAAAAAAAAAAAAAAAAAAAGAAGAAAAAGGAAGGAAAAAAAAGCCCTTATGAAAGTAGGCAGCGGACTTCCAAGTCACTAGTATCTTTTTATCTTAACTATATAATAGTAATAAAAGAAAAAAATCAACCTGAATTTAGTCTTTTCTGTTTACTAACATGTGGATTAGATCAACCCAGTCCAAGGCCACAGCCTTCAAAGACCAGCAGTTATACCACAGGATCATAATAAAATTCAAATAAACAACTCAAGACCTTTAGAAAGAAAGCAATGGATAAGCCTCCAAGTAAACAGTCCATCATTGCACCCACAAGAAAATATATTTAACTCGAATGATAAGGATATTCTTTCCTACGGCCCTTTTCACTAGCTCGATCACGAAGGTGTTGAAGTCGCACCGTTTCCGTTTCCAACCACTGTCAGAACAAATTAAATATATAAGGCAAAAGATAAAAAAATAAAATACAGGAAGCTAATACAATGTTATATGGCATACAAGATAAAGAACACTCTAACCGCTATGGAATTTAAACAATAAGATTAAGAGTCTGGCCAGCATTAGCCAAAAGCTATGTTGTCTCTAAAACAAGAGGATAAGAAGAAGCTAGAGTTTACTAGAATGTTGGCTGTAGATGACACTAATTCTCTCTTGTATTTTATTTTATATTTATGAAACAAAAAATAAAGTTATTAGAAACTAGAAAGAAAAAATAAAATAGACCAGTCAATCTGTGAATGTGGAAGATCCACTATGCTTTTTTCTTCAGGTCTGGAAAAGGACTACACCAAGAAACAGCATATTTAAAACTAAGAACCCAACTAGAACTACAATGTAGCAGCATTTCTCTCCAGCATAATTATGTATACTGAATGCTCCATGTATGTTACATTCGGTCATCTAGGACCATTTTATTCCTTTCCCTCCACAAAAACCCACAATATTGCCATCACAGATCATCCCCTGTTCATCATAGATCTCCCAAAACAATCCCCTGTTTATCATAGATCTCCCAAATCAATCCCCTGTTCATCCCACCAAATATTGTACCTCTCACAGAGTAATGTCTATATCATTGTTGCGTCATGACAGAAAGCTAATGTCACCCTAGATATGTTATGTCTGGGATCTCTTCTTGCAAATACCTACGACGGAAAGTACTTTTTGATAGGAAAAAAAATTCTCTAGAAAAATAACAAGAGCCGCAACAGAATACAATACAGAAACTAAAATAGCAATCATGCTACTCCACCAAGAAACAGAACACTTATGCCTTTCTAGGACATTACAAAACAGCAGCACTAAAAATACCAAACACTCCCTAAACTCTGAAAAAATAGACACCCATAAAGATAATAATAGAACCATTTCCAATACATACTCCATATCCTCACCCTTGCTATCATCATAAATCTCCCAATAAACCTTTTGTATATAATCTAGAATATTCCCGTCATAAATCAGCCAATGCCCGTTTCATTCCACAAGAAAAGCTATACCTCACACAGCTAACCGTCTTTCTCAGATATCCTCATGATGAAGAATAAGATGTAGACATGCTACAACTCAGCTCTCTACTTGCTAAAAGCCTAAAACCTATGATAGCAATTAGTTTTACAATAGGAACTTTACAATACATATCTGTGGGTGCTATCAGAATCCAGCAGTTGTCTAATCTCAAGCTCAAGTAACTATTCGCTTGAAAGCATTAGTTGTAAACATGCTACGCCTTAGCTATGTTCTTGCATGAGTCAAACCTTATTGTAATAGGAACTTTAAAATACATATCTCAGAATCCAGCAGTTGTTAATCTTAAGCTTAGGTCTTGTTTAGCTTGCAGGCACATGCCCCAACGTACAATTGTATACATCTCCCATCATTTTATATTTATAATATATAGATATATGAGAAAAAAGAAAAGTTCTATAACTAAATTTCAATGTTAACTGGCTTATGAAGCTAAAGTCAAATTATGATACTTTTTGAACGGCCTCCCTCAAGATGAGCTGGGCCATATATGTTCAAGCTTCAATTAAAATTAAGGTGTGAAACCTCTACATCTCTACCATTAAGATATCCATTCAAATTGGAGTGCTCAGCTATACTTGTAACCAACCTTATGACAAATTGATTATATGCTATGGGTGACAAACACAAAATAAAATACTGCAACCTAGAACCTCTAACCAAACCTCAAAACCATTTTGACGAAAGGCAAGAAACAGATTACCAGCTTTGGGATACTGCAGATGGTGATAGCAGATATGTCAAACAGGTTTCCCCTTGACAGATCAATCTCCCAGACACAATGGAATATTGCCTAAAATAAAGTAACATAAAAAATAGAATCTTGGTAGTAACTCAGGTAGGTAACTATGAAGACCCTTTATTTAGAATATAACTAAGAGTTAAGTTTCTGGTGTGAAAAGTGAGTCCTTACAACATTTAAATTTAAATTAAAAATGATAAATAAAAAACGTAAGACCCACCCCCATGCATCTATCAATAAACAAACCTAAACGGGGAGGGAGGCTTGATGTACTGGGGATACAAACATTCAGTGCAGAAAGACAGCAACAGGCTTCAGAATTTCTCTTTAACCTTTGCAGCAATAGCATAGTTTTCTTAACAGGCCAATCATCATGAAATTGAATAGACTAATTTATATAATAGCAACCCTTAACATATCTACAGCTACATTTTTAATGCAAACTGTTTCTCCAAATCCAGAAAGTCATATTATTTAAGACCTCTGGCAAAGCGATCAAGTTAATGTACCGTATCACCTCCTAACACAACTCAGACATTTCAAACACTGAAACAGCTTTTACATTAGCAGAGACAACTTTAGTCATATAGAGTGACTTTAAGCCATTTGAGTACCATCCATACAGTTTCTCAAATATAGAACTAATTCGAATAACTGATTCAAATTTCAAAACAAAGTAGAAGATAAAGCCACTCTTCATTGAGAAGCCATCTTTGAGATCATAAAGAAATTTAGACAGAAGAAGAGACCTCATTAAGAAGCAATATCAGATTGTTGCAATCAACTTATTTTAATCTCAACGCATTAAGAAGCCCCTTATACGTGGATGAGCTACCAATAATATTGTAACTGCCATTGAACAGAAATATCGCAGAATTTTGTTATCTTCATAATCACACTTTTCAGCAGTTGTTTCCTTACCTCAAACCTCATCAGCTTAGAACCCTTATTCTAATGATTAACCCTCAGCAATCCCTAACCTTAATGCCATGATATAGAGAGCTAACTTGATGCAACAACGAAATTCAAATGCAACTTGTGCCACATGTAAATAATGAAGAATGGTAATAAGCAATCCTCTTTCTTAGAAAAGACGCGAGGAACTTACATCTTTGACTCTGACCGGTTGGAGTACCACTGCTTTCTCTTGAATATCACCCTACAAGCACCATTTTCTCAGGACAAGAACTTCTCAAACAAGGAAAAAAATGAAAAAGAATTCCCAACAGCAGCAGAAAACAGAATTACCACAGTTAGTCGATTGATAAGTCCACATTTTATGCTCTGTCGCAGTCGTTTGCATTCATCCTAGCAATCAACAAAGAAACAAGTGACTAACATCAAAATCTAGACAGAAGAAATATCTTCCCATAGCAACGTATCTCAAAATATACAGAGAGAGAGAGAGGAGAGAGGAGAGAGAGAGAGAGAGAGAGAGAGAACAAGATGCAAGAATCATGTCTTATTTTTTGCAAAAACATTTCTTAAGTACGTCCCCTTCAGAACATGTATGTTTTACATTTCTGAAACATTTAGTTATGAAGATTGTGATAATACTCATTCTCTCTCTCCTCTAGTTATGAAGAAATGTTATATGCTAATCACCTCAGTGAAGTCTTGGTTTGAGATGATATCAATTGTAACAATCTCTGTCTTGTTTAAGTTTAAAATCTCTAGTAAGGTGTCGGTCATCCTTTTACCAACTTTATATGGCTCAGCAGCTTTGCAAGTACCTGTTCAAAAAATCATTTTCAAAAATGAAATTTACAATTTGCAGAGGTCTCATGCCTACTTTACTCAGGCCAAAACTACAATGGAAGACAGTAGATCGATAGTTACCTATAACTTGGACCAGCCTATACAAATCTTGCTTTTGACCACTACCAGAAATTCTAATTCTGACAAAAGAACCAGCAACCTTTTCCTGGAAGTTATCCATATCTTCAAGTAGATCTTCCACCAAATTGCGCCTTAAGTAAATTAAACTAATGTTGTGAATATCAATGGCTGCAAAATCCTCAACATTAGATTGAGGTTCACCCTTTTTACGTTTACGTTTCTTGTCCTTGCTGGCTTTTGTTGGAGTATCAGAATTCCCATCAGCCTCCAACTGATTACCTTCAGTATCAACAACACTTCCCTGAAGATCATCAATCTGAGAATCCTCTTTCATGAAAAAGTGAGATTCAAGAAGCTTTAACATTTCAAAATGCCCAACACGTGGTTTCCCAAACAAACTTTGAAGCCTTAAATCACAAATTATTTGACTTTTCCGGCGAGGATCACGAAGTTTGTTCCTTTTTATATATTCTAGCAGGAGAGCCTGAACATCAAACTGAGATAAAGCAGAACTGTCACCATTTCTCATATGCATAACAAACTCCAAGAGTTCTTTTGATGCCCAATCTGTATTGCCATCTGCAGATCGGCCTCCAAAACCAGTTGCTGGACTTGAAGAATTTTTCCCTTTTGCATGGGTCTTCAACCGTTTTTTACCCTTTCTTCTTTTAGAGTTAGTTGAATCCAAATTCTCAGTGTTATCAGAATCAGACCCACCATCATTATTAGCATCATAAGGTTCATCATGTGACCCAAGTTTATTAGCATGTCCAGCTGATCCTTTCCATGGATTCTTGGCCTGTGCAAGATCATTAAGCGTTAGAGATAACCTCTCCTTTAAGTCTATCCAATAATCCTTGAAGAGGTACTCCCAGCTGCTTTTATCATCAAAATCTACTGCTTCCTGTAGAAGCACAGAAAATAGGAATGAACAATGTAATGTAAAGCAGACCTGACAAATCATACTTTGAACTTCAAGCAAAGAAAGAGTAAAGGAAGCAGAACAAAAAATTCAAATTCTTAAAGACGAAAGAGTTCTTAAGATTGGACTAAAATAAAATGGATGAGAAATCCAACTGATTTAATGAACTAAAAATTAAATGGATAAGTAATCCAACTGATGATGGAACCAAACATTCTTGCATCTGTAACTTCAACTGAATATAAAAACAATTACTTGGATGCCATTCAAAACTAATTTTAAAATATCAATCCACAAAGCACCTACAGATGTACCATTTCTTATTTCTTTTATTTTTACTGCTTTCTAGGATGTTACAAAACTGATTTGACCACACATTATTTCCACATACTAAAATCCCCTAATGTAAAATATATACAATATATGTACACAATTGCCAAATAGCAACCAGGCTAGTCAGAGTAAGAATATGAAAATTATCAAGAATGAAGATGGAAAGAAAGAGGCTGACATACCTTGTCCTTGTTTCCATGTTCATTCTTTTCTATCAACATAACAGTTTTCATGCACGTCTCACAAAAGCCTTTGTTTCCTTTAACGCAAAAGATAACAGCATCTTTGGTGCACGCCTTGCACAGGGAAAAG
The DNA here is from genome assembly GCA_034370585.1 of Fragaria x ananassa. Classification (NCBI taxonomy): domain Eukaryota; kingdom Viridiplantae; phylum Streptophyta; class Magnoliopsida; order Rosales; family Rosaceae; genus Fragaria; species Fragaria x ananassa. The sequence goes on along the minus strand of CP139769.1, from coordinate 15,269,122 downwards.
GTGCATGTATAACACATGTACTGGGCATTCTTCTCACAGTTGCTACAAAGGTGCCAACCTATTTATACATAGATTAGTTACGTTCATACAACTAAAAGAAACGAAAACCATTTCGAAATACGCAGTTTTCTAGACGATGAGGATCTGAAGTAACCAAACCATACATATATCAATGAATTATAGCTGATTCAAGTATATTTGGATAAAAACAAAAATACCAATCAAACTAACTGAGGCCCCACTCATCAAATGACACCAACTACTAATTGAAAAAGACTGCGTCGGAGATGAGAAACCACAAATGACATGCACAGAATTTCAGGTACCAAGCAAGAGTCTGGATGATAAAATAGAATTGTTGTATCCTTGCAGATATTATAACAGGTACCACTGTTTCCTAGTACGTGGTTCTCTATGGCAGGAAGTAGAAGTTGAGTACAGTACTGGTTGTTTTACTATACCTGGTAGCCAATGAGGTGGGGGAAGGCATAGTTCTAATTTTAACCACTGGCACACTAGAATTCTTATTAACGTTGCTTTTACTAAGGTCCACTTTTCAACCCCATGCATAGATATAGAACAAAGCTACCGAATGCATGTTTACTGACAATGAATTAGATAAACGATCTATACGGGAACTAACATACATACGTTTTGTGTACTTTCTTAGTTAAGACTGTTCTCCGTGAAAATATCTTGAACCATGTTTCGGGCAGCCATAAGTATTAAGGGCAATAGACATTCCCGTTAAAGGTTGACAGTGCAGCATATTTATACTCAATAATGATACCACAATTTTCCAAAAGAGTGTCAATCTAAAACCAGTAAAGGTTGACAGTGCACCATATTTATACTCAATAATGAAACCACAATTTTCCAAAAGAGTGTCAATCTAAAACCAGTCATCTAGATGTGTCAGTAAGCATTCTTCCTGAAATCTCCACTTTTTTTTTTTAAACTCGGTTATCTGGAATCTGGATCTCTAACCCGACTAATCCCTAGGCTTCCCGCCTGACCCACAACATTTGGGAAACCGGAAACTCTAGCAATCCCCATATATTGGAGACAAAAAAAATCGCTTGTGGCCCATATTTGTTTCTAATAACAGCGTAAAGCAACTGTTTCTTCCTGAAACCTTCAAAGCTCATTCCATAAAAGAGCATCTTTCTCTTACATCCAATCCCCCAATTAATTGGTTAAAGTATCATGCTGGCTTCAAGGCTCTCCCTACCTACCTATCTCAGCGTCTCTCTCGAAATGTGATGTCTAACACATTTACTTTGCAAATTATGTATGTTTTCATGTTTGATTTAAAAAGTTTCCTACATTTATGTGAAGTTGGGCATGTACAATCTAGGTCAACTTTGGGATGAACACTCTAGGTGAAGACTGTAACATTCTCTTCTTTCCAGTGTTTGTATTGTCTCCCAAAAATATATATATATATATATATATATATATATACACACACACATATATATATAAATAAAAGATCAAAACACGAAAGTCTTAAAAGCAACTAGCATCAAACTACTGACCCCAAAGTTTGTTTTCTTGCTGACATTTGGGCAGTAATTTTGATTGTTTGGCCTTGCTAGCAACTGCTAAAACTCTATTTATCATCTTTTTGACGTGTTAAAACAAGTTCAAAAATACCTAAGAAATTGAGGATTGGTGTATAAAAAAGACGGACAATTTATGAACGTTAAAAAAGTACGCCATTTAGCCAATTTATCAACATGGAATCTCTAAAAATCAGAAATCTAAAAGACCTGGAATATGTAAACAAAAATAATTGATTTGGTGAAAAGTAAGGCAGCAACTTACCACAGTTCCATCGACCTTTGGACCGAAAGAACGCCTCATCACGATTAACACACGAAGGATGATATGCCTTGGGACATCCCCTGGAAACACTAATATGATCAGTATCATTCAATCAATTGATAGCAGTAAAAGTTAGCACAACGATGCAGCAAAGTTAAACTGACCTCCGATCACAGAGCACAAGCTCACCCCCATCAAAGCAAATGAAACAGACATCCTCTTCCTTCTTTTTTGAGAGAACTTTTTCAGAGACCACCACCGCCTTAGAATTTTTTCGGCGCTTCCTCTTTCCCCCAAGGCTAGGCGTATTAGTCTCCTCTGCCTCTTCCTCTCCTGCAGCCTCATTCTCATCCGCCTCCATTTCTTCTGCACCATCTGCTCCCTCCATCTCGTCTGCCTCCATTTCTTCTGCCCCTTCCCCTGCTGCCTTGGTCCCCTCGGCCTCTGTGGTCTCCTCCATTACATCGTCACCCACATCTGACTCCTCCGCGGCCGCAGTAGACACAGTCGCATTCAACTCCTGTTCCTCTACTTCAGCCTCAAGTTCCTCCTCACGGGACACCCAAGTCTCAATGGGATAATCAACCACTTCTTTCACGTTCAAATCCAGCTCATCTCCATCCGCTTCCGCCTCTTGTCCCACCTCCAGGGCCTCCTCGGCCTCCATGGTCACATTTGCCTCATGTCCCTCTACTTCAGCCTCGTGTCCCTCCTCCCTAGATACCTCAGTCTCAGCGGACTCCTGAACCACCTCCATGGTCACATTTGCCTCATGTCCCTCTACTTCAGCCTCGTGTCCCTCCTCCCCAGCTACCTCAGTCTCAACCGACTCCTGAACTAACTCCTTCCCATCTGCCTCATCTCCCTCTTCTTCAGACACTTTCTTCTCCTCCTCCACAGCCTCAGCACTCTCAACAACCATCTCATCACTCATCTCTGCCACAGTCACATTAGCCTCAAGTCCCTCGGCCGCAGCTTCCTTCCCCTCCTCCACGGCCTCAGTCTCAACAGCCTCCTCAACCATGTCAGTCACAATAGCCTCCTTCCCCTCATCCACAGCTTCCTCCACAGCTTCTTCAATCCCATTGCTCTTCTCATCCCCGTCGGTCACATTCGCCTCATGTCCCTCTGCTTCATTCCCCTTCCCCTCCTCCGCCGCATCACCAGCCTCTAAAGTATCCTTCACATCCGCCGCATCGCTAGTCTCCAAGGTCTGGTCAGCCATGTCGGCCTCGGCCTCAGTCTTAATAGTCTCATCCACCACATCTTCAGCCTTCTCTTCCACCTCCTCTTTGATCTCTTCTCTCTCTAATTCGACCTCCGGCTTCTCCAATTCGGCTCCCTCTCCCTCCAATTTGACCTCCTCCTCTTTCGTCTCCAATTCGACCTCACCTCCGCCGGCTCCGACCTCCGTTCTCCCCACTCTCTCTGCTTCAAGCTCATCTCTCTCCGCTTCCGCCGCCATTCCTCTCTCTCTCTCGCTCAAAACAAAATCGCGAATTTCATAACGCAATTGCAGTGTTGCATGTGCTATTAGGGCAAAACCCCAGAACTGGATTCGTATTCGAATTGAGAATAAGAGTGAAACAAATCTGAGGTGAGAATTAGGGGTTTGAAGAGAGGAGAGAAACAACACATGAATAAGAAGCTCTCCCTGTGTCAAGTGAAGAAGCGGTTTCTCGATACTCGATAGGGTTGGGCTGCCATCAAACGCAGGCTCTCTTCTCCCCTATAGGGTTGTGGCTCTGTTACTGCCAAACTACCAGGGCATTTCTGGTATTACGCTGCTAATTCTAACGAGGTGACACTAAGGTTGGCATTAAAACCCACGGGTGTGGGGTACCCGTGGGTAAATATTCATTTGACTATTAAATTCTAGGTATGGGTATTATGTATGGGTATTTTTTCTGGGTAATGGGTAATTGAAAAAACTCATGGGTATTTTTTCTGGGTATGGGTAATACCCATGGGTAGGGCTGTTAATCGGTTTGAATGGTGCGGTTAATAGGTGACACCGAACACCAAACCGATCTATTTTTTCGGTTTGGTTCGGTTTGGTTTTTCACTTATTTTTTCATAAACCAATTGTGTTCGGTTTGGTTTTTCTCTGGTTTATATCGGTTTTTTTTCGGTTATTCTATAAAGAAACCAAGTCTAGAAAAGTAAAAAGTAGAAATGTCTCATATTACATAACCGTTTCCGAAAAGAAAAGAAAAGAAAAAAAATGAAAAAGGGCAGCCCACAATGCCACATAACAGTTTTCAAAAAGAAAAAAAAAAACAATGAAAAACTAGAACACAGCATGAACATATAGATGATAGATCATCACTTCAGCAACAAAAGCAGCAAGCTCCATGACCAAAAGTCCAAAAACCTGCAAAAATAACCTTCATGAGACACATGATTTCACAAACAATACACTTAATTAATAAGTTTGTGCAAAATCTGGTTCACAATTTCCTATAACATTGTATGCAATTAATATGTATGCAATCACTACCAGAAAATGAGTCTTGGGCGACGAAACAAAAAAAACCGGGCGACGATTTTTTTTTTCGTCGCCTAAGAGAAAACTTGGCCGACGAAAAAAAAATCGTCGCCCAAGGAAAAAAAATCGTCGCCTAAAGTTGAACTTTAGGCAACGAAAATAAAATCGTCGTCTAAGCCTAAATTTCGTCGCCTAATATAGAAACTAGGGCGACGAAACAATATTTCGTCGCCTAAGATATTTATATCGTCGCCTAAGTTTTTTAATCCTTAGGCGACGAACCTCAAATATATTGTCGCCTAAGTATTTTATTTTTTTATTTTTACTTGGCCGACGAATTACCCTATTTTCGTCGGCCAAGAGTAATCCGAATAATTAAAATAAAATAAAACACATTTAAATTTCATTGTACATGATTTTTTATTTTTACTCAAGTATTATCTTGGCAGACGAATTACCCTACTTTCGTCGGCCAAGAGTAATCCGAATAATTAAAATAAAATAAAACACATTTAAATTTCATTGTACAGGATTTTTATTTTACTCTTGGGCGACGAATTTAACAAATATCGTCGCCCAAGTATTATCTTGGCCGACGAATTACCCTACTTTCGTCGGTCAAGAGTAATCCGAATAATTAAAATAAAATAAAACACATTTAAATTTTAAGGAAATGTTTTTTATTTTTATAGCCCCGTAAGCGTCTCGTCGATTGGAAACTATTCTCAGTTGAAGGTCCGGCCAGATTACGTGATTTGGAGGGTCGAATAGCCGTTTCCGTCCGTTTAGGGGTTTGACCGCGCCGATTGACCGGACGGATCGAGCCCTTATCGTTGTCCGATGGAGCTAAATTTTTGTCCACCCACGTAATTAGTTATGTTGGTCATATCTGACGGTAGGTTTTCAGTTCCTCTTCTCCGATCACCAAACTCATGATATATGTACTAATGTTGTATATCTTTTTTGTATAAGTGTTGAGTTTAAGTGTCGTTTTGAAGACAACGTATACGTAGAAGCCTAAAACGCAAAAAAGTCATGAAATAAGATATGACTGGAACGGTGAAATACGTCAACCCGTGAAAAATGAAGATATTCCGGTAAAATTTCTGTGCCGGTTGTTCCGGTCAACGAATTTCTCTTATTTCTACCTAGTGGTAGCCCTATCCCGGGTATTTATTTCTTACCAAATTTTTATAGCCCCGTAAGCGTCTCGTCAATTGGAAATTATTATCAGTTGAAGGTCTGGCCAGATTACGTGATTTGGAGGGTCGAATAGCCATTTCCATCCGTTTAAGGGTTTGACCGCGTTGATTGACCAGACGGATCGAGCCCTTATCGTTGTCTGATGGAGCTGAAATTTTGCCCACCCACGTAATTCATTATGTTGGTCATATCTGACGGTAGGTTTTCAGTTCCTCTTCTCTGATCACCAAACTCACGATATATGTACTAATGTTGTATATCTTTTTTATACAAGTGTTGAGTTTAAGTTTCGTTTTGAAGACAACGTATACGTAGAGGCCTCAAACCCAAAAAAGTCATGAAATAAGATATGACCAGAACGGTGAAATACATCAACCCGTGAAAAATGAAGATATTTCGGTAAAATTTCGGTGCCGGTTGTTCCGGTCAACGAATTTCTCTTATTTCTACCTAGTGGTAGCCCTATCCTGGGTTTTATTTTTTACCAAATTTTTATAGCCCCATAAGCGTCTCGTCGATTGGAAACTATTCTCAGTTGAAGGTCCGGCCAGATTACGTGATTTGGAGGGTCGAATAGCCGTTTCCGTCCGTTTAGGGGTTTGACCGCGCTGATTGACCGGACGGATCGAACCCTTGTCGTTGTCCGATGGAGCTGAATTTTTTCCCACCCACGTAATTTGTTATGCTGGTCATATCTGACGGTCAGTTTCAGTTCCTCTTCTCTGATCACCAAAATCACGATATTCTGAATTTTATGATAGAACTCTTGGCCGACGATTTTCTTTATCTTGGGCGACGAAATTTATAGTGAAGAAAATCGTCGCCCAAGTAGAGTATCTTAGGCGACGACTTCAAAAATCGTCGCCCAAGATAACTCTGGGCCGACGATTTTCAAAAAACAGGGCGACAAGATTTATAGTGAAGAAAATCGTCGCCCAAGTATAGTATCTTAGGCGACGACTTCAAAAATCGTCGGCCAAGATTATCTTGGCCGACGATTTTCAAAAAACAGGGCGACGATTTTTATAGAATCGTCGCCCAAGAACGCCATTATAAAAGGCAGAAATTCGAAACCAACACCCAATATTTCCGATCTCTCTCTCTCTCTGCTTTTCTGCTTTTCCGATCTCTCTCTCTCTCTGTCTCTCGATCGACTCCGCTTCTCCAATCCGACGCCAAATCCATTTCGCTCTCAATCTGTTTCTATTTTTGTTTGCAGGTTAAAAGCCCCTTGATTTGATTCAAAGAAAGTTTGCATCTTTGATTTGATTCAAACAAGATTGTATCTTTGAGAAACAATGTGTTTATGTAATGATTCAACATCAATGAAAAATATTATTGTCATTTCCTCCAAAATTCTGTCTTTGAGAAACAATGTGTTTATGTTATGAAACTGTTGCCATTTTTGTGGCATATTGTAGTGCAATGATGAGAAAAATGAAACAAAATGTGTTCAAGGTTACGTACCGCTATTGGTTATCAAAAAAAAAAAATAAAGGAAAAGTAAAAAAATTTAAATATATCTTAGGCGACGAAATTGCTAAATCGTCGGGCAAGGACTTACCATATAAGACGACGAATAAAAATTATCGTCGCCCAAGTTCTTGGCCGACGCACTTCTGGCGACGACGTCTTGGCCGACGAAAAAAAATTTTGTCCCCCAGGTTATAACATCTTAAGCGACAAAAATATTTTTCGTCGGCCAAGGTTTTAAATCTTGGGCGACGAATATTTTTGGGCTACGAGAAGTAGATTTTAGGCGACGAAAGTTTTATCGTCGCCTAAGAATTACTCTTAGGCGACGACGGAATGAATTTTCGTCGCCCAAGTTCTTGGCCGACGCACTTCTGGCGACGACGTCTTGGCCGACGATGTGTCGTCGCCCAAGTTCTTGGCCGACGAAATTTGTTAATAAGGCGACGATTTTTTTCGTCGCCCAAAGTGAAATTTCTGGTAGTGAATTAATATTACCTTAATGTAGTAATGTTGGAACAGACTGAGAAAGCAAGACCATCTTTTTTTTGGGGCTTTATTTAAGCCCAAGTTTATACATAAAATTTTATGTATATTAATAATATATATCTATAAATAATATAATTTCCTTACAATATATATATATATTCGGTTTTTCGGTTCGGTTTCGGTTTCCAAACATCCGAAACCAAAACCACACCAAACCTTTCGGTTTTCGGTTATTTTTTTGCGGTTTGGTGCGGTTTTTTTTCCTCGGTTTTTTTCGGTTATGGTTCGGCTTTGGTGTGGTTATTTTTCGGTTATCGGTTTTCAAGTTACAGCCCTACCCATGGGTACTCATAATTTACCCAACTCCAAGGTCAACCAAAAACGAAGAACCATTCTTGACCAAAAAAAAAATGCAGAACCATTTTCGACCAAAAAAAAGAAGAAAAAACGCAGAACCACGCCGCCCCCCGCTTCTCCTGGGGTCGACGCCGACCTTGCCTTCCACGTCGTCGGATGAAGGGCTTGAGCAACAATTAAGAAGAACAAAACAAGTTGTATTCATTTACAGGATGAGAGGAAGACCTTGGGATGAAGGGCTTTGCAGCCACCACAACCAGGAGAGAAGAAATCGAGGACGACAAGCTTATCTCCTACGTTTAACAGGGAATCCACAAGATCTTGTGCTGATGTCACCTCTGTCATGTTGGGTTGATTCCCCTTTTCCCACCATTTATGAGCTTTACCGACTCGAAAACCCGGCAGTTGATTCCCCACAACCACAACAAATCAGAGATTTGAGCATCTATCTAATAGATATGATTCGATCGATCAATCGTTGATAGAACACGAACCTGAAGCTGGGAATTAATGGGACGAAATTGCAGATTGCTTCTAGTTGGAAAGGGTCGTCCAAGCCTCATCGATTTGCCATGAAAGTCGGTCTTGGGTGAGAATGATAACGAAGACCCTGAATTCTTGGGAAACACAGACATGTTTTGATGATGGCATGACGACGGGAACAGATTGGTTTTGCTCACAACCACCTCCGCCATAGATCTCCACCGAGAGAGCGCGTGTTGAATCGGAGACGGCGTCGCTGTAGATGACGCCGAATCGGAGATCAGTCTGGAGGAGCGAGTGCATCATCATCCGGTAGCGGAACTCGAAGATCTGGAGCGGGAGAATCGCGCCGGGGAAGAGGACGAGCGGCAACGGAAACAGAGGCCGAGAAATCACATTAAGATCTGGGGTCGACGCCGACCTTGCCTGCCACGTCATCATGCTGCTGAGGCTGAGAAATCGTCTTCGTCAGCTTCGGCGGCGTCGGCGGTGTTTGTGGCAGCACCCGACGGCACCTTTCTGCTACGAGCCTGCTCCGCCGACGCGAACCTGGATAAAGATCTGTGCGTCCTTTTGTTATACCCAGAACTCCGACCCGAACCCTGATGAAGATTTGGGAAATTTGATTTTTTTTTTTAATAAAATACAAAATGGGTAACGGGTGGGTAAGGGTTTTACCCATTTAAAAATGGGTGGGTAATTACCCAAACCCAGAACATAGTATAACGGGTATTACCCACTGGGTATTTACCCATAAACTAATTTGGGTGGGTATAAACCCACGAGTTTTACCCATTGGGTAGAAATGTCAACCTTAGGTGACACTTATTTTTTTCTTTTTCTTTTTCTTTTTCTAGGTCAGACTCATAGTCATGCTTTTCATATGACTGGGACTTTACCAAAAACCAAGAATAACCGCATCATAACCGAACCATAACCGAAATAAAAAAGAACCATACGGAAGCACAAAGGAAAACGAAAAACGGAAAAAGTTCCGAAAAGCAAAGCTATACCGACAAACCAATAGTAAATATGTAATTATAAATATTATATACATATAATTATTAAATTATATATGACGTTAAGTTCTAATGGCATTCTCTTCTTTGTTTGGGTTCAGTACGCTGGCGTGTTCTAGAATGTACGCAGTACGTTGAGTACTACTGCGGGTATCTGCTCCACGTGTCAAGTACTGATTGGAAAAGTTTTGACGCGTAGAGAAGTTGACTCTAACTAATTCTCCCTCTGCGAACGAGGGAAGCTTTGCAGCGGGTAATACCCGATCGGGTATGTTTGCCTAGCGGGAGAATCACCCAATTACATGGAAGTGGAGAATCACGTCTGAAGATATGAAGAGGTAGACCAAAATCTGGAAATTGGATTCGGCGATTCGGCGGTCTTCTGCTGGGATGACGACGGAGCTCAAAAACTGTTTTGAGGAATTGGGTAACGAGGTAAATATTTACGCTATTTTCTTTCTGTGGTTCATTTGATTTTCATGGTTAATTTGATTGAGGCCTGTGTGGGTTTTGGGTTAGGTTCGATCCTAAAGTTAGCAAGAAATTTGAGAAACCAATGATACAGTGAAGAGGAGAAGACGACGAGTCTGAGAGACCAGAAACAGGACTTTGCAGCCTATGCTATTGGATTGAACCACATCACAAGTTGAAGAAAAGGTATGCAACTATTCATTGCTGTATGTAAATTGCTTCACCTCCATGTTGTTCCACTTTTATAAATACAGTGTAAATGCTGTGTGTGTGTGTGCATGAATGATTTTATCTTCACTTCCATATTATAACGAGTGTGTCTGAGTTTGTACTTGGCCTCCAGGTCTGTTTGCTTATGCAAATTGAGTATAAATGTGTATTGTGTGAGGACCAGAGTTAGGCTACATAGGTGTGTGCATATTTAATCATTAATTTGATATGTAAATCAGAAGACTAACAAACAAAATAGACAAAGCAGTGTCATGCCACTTTGCATGCTACCTTTTGTGTGTAGTGAACTAGTGATGTTAAATAGAGGAAGTCTTAAATTCTTACAAAGTACAAACTTTGCATTGACTTTCTAAATTCATGAAACTCAACTTGAAAGCATTATTATGACCAAACCAAACCAAACCAGTCATTTTGAGTCCATTACCAATTTAGTTGGATCTTTACTTTTGTTTTTGTTTAATTTAATTTTTTTTGCTCATAACATATGAAAGTTATGTTGTTTGTAGAGTCATTTGGTTTTGTCCAGGTGGCTGAGTTAAGTTGGGGAAATGAGGATCATATAAGAGCAGTTGATCCACCATTTAACTACATCATTGGCACTGACGTTGTAAGTTAGTAGTTTCAACTTGATTTTAGAATTAAGTAGTTTCTCTATGTCGACAATTATACCACTAGTCTTCAGAAGTTTTAACAAAATGAGTGGATTTTTTTTCTTTTTATTTCAATGTTCTTTTACCTACATTCTGCTTGTGACTTGTGATGCAATCATGATTAATTGTACAAAGTCTCTTTTCCTATTGATAGTATTTGATTGTCGTGTCTCGGTATTTTATGCCTCTAGGGATGTTGTGTATAATGTTTTACTGATTGCATTTTCTTGTCTCTAAATTTGTTTTCAGCTGTTAACCTCTTAGTGAAGCGTTCATGATCAATTCCTCAAAGTTTTTTTTCCTATTGACAGTACATGATTGTCGTCTATCAGTATTTTATCCCTCCAGGAACTGTGTCTTGTTGGTTTTTTTGTTTTTTTGTTTTTAATATTCAGTCTTTGTTCGATTGATTATGTATTCTCTCTGTTTTTTGATATGGGTTGGCCAACTGGTAATGGTTATGTGGATGAATTATTAACTATTTTGTATTCCCAAGTCTAGTGTGGTCCAAGTAGCATGAACATTTAATTTCTTTATGGTCAACAATTTTATTTGGACTTTTAGTTTCTTCTGCCTATAATTTTGATTTTCATAATTGGGGTTGTGTTATAGGGTTTTCCCTTCCTTGTATTGGAAAAAAAAAACATTATTATTATTATTTGGATTCGCAGTGTCAGGACCCGTCCCGAATTTCATCCTAAAACTCGAGGTGAGTCCTGCGGGGACCACCTACAAGAAAAATTTACTGAAGGACTAGGCAAACCTCCCTTAAAAATGGACAATCCTAACTCGGAAGAACAAAAATAGAACCACTTAATTAAACAAAATAAATTAACATTCTCCGCTACAACCCAAAAGTAGCCAGAATAAGTTATACAGAAATCCCAACAGTATTCAGAGCTACTAAAAATTAAAAACACAGCGGAAGCTAACAATCTCCTAGTAGATTAAACATGTAACCTACTGGCGAAATGTAGCAGATAGATGGGTCACTATGCCTCGACGTCACTTTCTAGACCTCACGCGAACGTTGTAGACTGGGCATTTTAAAAACGAAGAGCCCAGGAGAAAATATTCAAAAATGTCAGAGTGAGTGGACAAAAGCAAATCCGACAACAAATAAATATTTTCCCAAAAATACTTTCAAAGAAAACGCTTTACTAGCGATAGCTTAAAAGCTTAACTCGAAAATGCTGAACTGGTGTTTAGCCTCGCTAGACTCTCAAACTTTAAGAAAAAATGTCTCTCAGGCTAGAATATCATATAAATTAGTATGTATTCACACTCGACTATCTCTTGTACGATATCTATGAATAAGCTCGAAAAATAAATAAGCGTACAAGACTACGACGCTGTCGTCTAACGCTCACGTCACCTCATACTGGAATTGTACCTCAGTATGGGGGAAACGTCCGAGTGGTATATATACGTGTTGATTCCTTGTACGAATTCTATGAATGAATTCAAAGAATAGAAAGTCGTACAAGGCTACGACGCTGGCGTCTAACGCTCACGTCACCCCATACTGGAATTGTACCTCAATATGGGGGAAAATCACGTATAGCTAGCTAGCATTTAATCATACACATATTATTCTCATAATCCACTATATTTGAGTATAATCACCGAAATTCTCAATTTCGGAAAATTTCCAACAACAAAAAATTATTCAACGAAAAGCATTTAAGCACATTATTTAAAACAAATGTCCACTCACAAAATAGGCATAAGCCTGATGTCGGTCGGATGCCTCATCAGCTCGAGCCTCCTCATGTCATGCTCCAAAAACATAAATAAATCATTAATTAACACACCGACGCTTAAAGAAAATAGGCGAAATTAAAAAGGAGCTCATCGCGCTCAACCAAGCATATCGCCCAAATTCTTAAATTCACTACCAACCAATAAACCTCCACAAACTTTAAACCGACATCCTCTAAACACCTTCCACCTTTCTAACCTTAAATAATCACGTGACCGGATTTTAACTTATTAATCCGCCAAAAATACCAAACTTCAAAAATTCTCAAACATATCCAAAACTCCTCCAAAAATTGTAAAACTCATTACAATAAACTCCTCATAAAATTCTCTACAAAAAAACATTTTTTCTCGGCGGCGGCCGGTGGCTAGCTCCGGCGACCTCCAATGCCCACCAAAATTTAACATCACCTTCCTCTCAACCTCCTTTACAACTTTCCTAACTACCACAAACACCAATTTCAAGCCTAACTATGCCAATCAAACGAAAACACATAAAAAGCCCTAGAATTTCCATTACCGATTTCTCCTTACCTAGCTCGAGATGGAGGGAGCCCTTTGGAGGGATTGCTGCACGGGAGGAGAGCTTTCTTTTGTGCCGGCTCGCCGGCTATGGCGGCCGGAGAAAGGAGTTCTGGCGACGGAAGCCTTTGGGCAGTCGAACTTCTCAACGAGATTTCCTCCCGATCGGCGGCGCTAGGGAGCCTCTCGCCGGTCTAGAAAGGAAGCTGGGTCGGAGGTCGATCGATTGGGACCGGCGTGGCAGTCTGGGGCGGCCGGACGGCGGTGAATGGACGCCGGAAAAACTGGGCAGAGAATAGGTCAGGGAGAGGGAGAGAGAGCGGGACGCGCGGAAGAGAGAGAGAAGGAAAAGAAATGGGTTTGGGCTTGGCCCGAACCAACCCACTAACAAATACCCATTCCAAAATTCAACACCCCAAAAATAATACCCCAATAAAAATTACCTTTCACTAGCAAAAATTACCATTTTTACCGTCGTCACTTTTTCTTTTTTCGAATAAATCCTTCAAAATACTCGTCTCCTAACATCACTCTGGGGACCAATTAAATTAAACACTTACTGACGAAGACGGTAAAATTCTTATTACCACCGTGCTAGAAATTAAGGTAAAAATTAAGGGTCGGGACGTGACACGCAGTCTCTGTAATTCTGTTAGATATATTTGAGAAAACGCTTGTGATAGCGAATTTGATTAAATGTTTAACGGTGCTTGCAGTCCATTGTGAATAAATTGGTAGGCAAAGAAGCTTTCGAAATTGGTTGATTGATGAATATTGATGGTCTGTTTGGTCTAGTGGAATGTAATTGTTGTTCTTTATTCTGATTTCAATTACAGGATGAATATTGATATGGATAAGATTGATGATGGTGGTCTCTGATTCAGTGAAGAGAACTACTATCACCACTTGTCTTTAGACGGGGAGGATAGCGAGAATGAGAATGTAGTGGAAGACTTGGACGACGTTGGAGATGATGAAACAAGCAGGGGTGAAAAGGGGGACTATGAAAACGAAAAAAAAAGGTGGAGTCAAAAGAGTATGGTGATGAATTAACAAATGAAGTTACCAATGGTGGAATTAGAGGTGGTTTTGATAGCGAGTGGTTATCACTGTTGCAGGGGAAGAATATGAAGATGTTTAGGTTGGAAGACATGAAGGATATAGGTTTCACAAGTGTGTTGGAAGCTAAGCAGTTCTATTCATATTACTCATTTATTGTCGGCTTCAGCACAGAGAGGTATAAGATAGAGAAGCAACATGTTAAGGGTACAGAGGTGATATTCAGGAGGGCTTGGGCATGTTCGAAAGAGGGGCATTGCAAAACCTTGAAAAATAAGAAACAGGTTCCATTTGTTTTGAAAGTTGGAGAGGACGGAAATGAAAAAGCAGGGAATGAGAAGAGTAAGGGTAAGATGAAGAAGGACGTAGCTCGGGAAATTAAATACACCCGAACTGGTTGCTTAGCTGTGATGTATGTAAAGAGGGACAAGGATACGGAAAAGTGTCATGTATCAAAATTTGCTACAGAGCATAACCATGGGCTTGCTTGTATTTCAGAACGGCATTTCCTACGGTCTCATCGGCATGTTAGCATGTAGGACATAACAGAAGTCCTGGCTCTGCAAGAGGCACAAGTTTCGACAAGTACAACTTATGATTATCTGGTGAACCAAGCAGGGGGGCGAGAGTTTGTGGGATTCATGTTAAAAGATCTGTTTAACAAAATGGATGCAAACAAAAAATTGAATGCTGAGCTTGGTGATGCACAAGCTGCCATGAATTGGTTGAAAATAAAAGGCAAAGAGGATCTCTTATTTTTCTGTAGGTACACAAAAGACGCTGGCGGGAGGCTAGCCAATTTGTTTTGGAGGGATCACGGTTCACTAATGGATTATGAAGCATACGGTGACGTGTTAATAATAGACAGCACATACAAAACCAACATATATGGGATGCCTTTGGTTTTGTTTGTAGGTGCAAACAACCACATAGCGAGTGTGGTATTTGCTTGTGCTCTAGTTTCTGATGAGAAAGAGGATACTTTTACTTGGGTGATTGAGAAGTTCCCGGCATCCATGAAGAATAATCATCCGAAATCAGTAGTGACAGACGACGACAAAGCGATGCGTAAAGTTTTGTCCAATTTGATGCCAGGAGCACGCCTCAGGCTGTGTGCATGGCACATTGGGAGAAATGTATGTCAAAATGTGAAGAATGAGGAAGTGCAAAAAAAAAAGGTAGGGAAGATGATTTATGCCTCTCACACGATTGGGGAGTGGGAGGAGGTGTGGCAGAGTCTAATAGTGGAGTATGGCTTGGAGAACAATACATGGATGTCTTCGTTGTATGCTAAACGCGAGAGGTGGGCGGAGGCATTTTGCAAGGGGCATTTTTATGGAAGGATGTGTAGTACACAGCGTTGTGAGGGGATGAATTCAAAGCTGAAGAAACGTGTTGGTAGATTCACAAGGCTGTTGGATTTTATCTCAAGAATTTATAGATGTATTGATCGTCTTAGTGATAGAGCTGCTTCAGACAAGTTCAAGTCGAAAAACCACCTTAGAAAATTTGACACCCACATGAAGGCTTTGGAGGAAGAAGCTTTCAACACATTCACAGATGATATTTTTCTAGTGATCAAGGGTCAGATTAGGATGGAGAGCATGTTCTTTGTGTCCAACCATGTTGTTTTTGGGGACGGTAAGAATATGATGTTTTACGTATCTCAATACGACCAACCAACATGTTCATGGACAGTGGGGTACACTTCAAAGAGCAGCGGTTTGGAGGACGTATATGAGTGCAACTGCAAGCTTTTTGAATCTGATGGGGTACCATGTTGTCACATTTTTTGTGTAATGAAATGTGCACGAGTGAGTGTGAGAGGTGGACGAAATGCAGCAAGGTTAACACATGTGGTAACAAAGCATGTGGAATGTTACAGACAACGCATCCCAGGTTATTAGGTACAAAACATTAATTGTGGAAGCCAAGAGATCGTGTCATAACATGTCACAGTCAGTGGAAAGTTTTGACTGGGGAATGATGCAATTGCATACGGTTACAGAGGCCTCTATGAAGTATCGTTTGGTGAAAAAGGCAAGGCTGAATTTGGAAGAGACAGATAATGTCGTACGCGATCCTGTTATTGTCCGAACCAAAGGCATGCACGGAAACAAAGAGTCCACTGATAATGGAAAGGCTGCTGACCCGCCCAGGTGTGGAAAATGCAGACTGCCAGGACACAATGCATGGAGATGTCCGTTGAAGAATTCGAATCTTGATGGCAAAGGGACAAGTGAGATATCCGGGTCTAAATCAGTGGATAATTTATCGGACCGATGCAATGTACTGCATAAAACCCAGCCCTCTGTAGGCGTGGTTGAGTTGAACGAGGAAATCCTTGAAAGTGCAGCACCTTCGGCAGTCCCAACGTATATGCAGACACCATTCAAAGTTGGAAACGAAATGAATGAAAACGTAGACATCCCTGACCTCAACTCCCAAGTCGGTCGGTGAAGCAGATCCTAGGTTTTTTGTTGGTGGCAGGTGCTGACTGAACTGTGTAAGGTATGTTCATTTTATCCATAATTATGGTCGCAGTTAGATTGTACGTTATTGATTAAGTGTGAACATTATTTGGTAATTGGGGAGAACGTGGTAATACAGACAAACAATTTACTACGTGTATGACAAGTGTAATTAGGAAGTTATGAAAATTTTAGTTTGTGCACAGTACATTGTCTGAGCTGTTTGAGTTTGATTTTGTTTAGGATTAAGAACTCTGTTTGGCTGGAAACCTTGTAGTATGATTCTTTCCACACGTGTAGTCTTAGTGTGCAAATTTTGTTGTCATTTCATAAGATATATGAAGTACGGTGATGTTGTAGAGGTAAATGTTATCTATTGAAATTGTATTAATGTTATGGGTGCATCTGTTTTAGTCTGCATTTGATGCGGATTTAGAAGTCCATACAGCATGAAACTTTACATTCTTGTTCTTCTATACGTGAACTCATGATCTGGATAGTTTGGTATTATTTGATAGGGTATTTCTGGTGATTTTCTGAAGTGAAGCACTCTGTCCTGAAACTGCGTTCTTGTTAAATTATTTTGTTCTCATACCATATCATAACTCATAATCCCTTACTATGTGTAATTTCAGGTACTGAACAAAGCAATGCAATGCTTTGTCGTGGTTTAATGTGATCTAAGAAGCAGCATATCTTGTTTTTGACCATAGTTCCAGGCACGTTCTAGGCGCCATAGTTCTAACTGCGGAACTTAGTTTTTCTGATGGCTAGTTCTATGAGTAGTTATGTTCCTGATTTTTTGATTTCGTTGACTTCTCTTATTTGGAGTTGTACTTTTGTCTTCCCATTATTAAAAGAAAACAGTTGCAGGTACCTTGTGGTTGTTTGTTGTGTTATGTTTTTTTGGGAGTTCAAATTATTTCCCTGTTATCCCCCAATCAATTTATTTCCAGGAGGTGAGAGGCATGATGTATATTTTGTGATGGTCTGATGTACTACTAAATTTTCCTAATTCTTAAAGTTCATAATGATCTCTCTGTTCAGATTTCCGTATGGACAGGGAAATTATGCGCCATGATCCAATGATGTGTTGATGGATTTTGATGCACTGAAGGCGGTCCAATCTGGGTTGGGGATTGCAGCTGTTATTGTGATGGATAAATCAACTGACATTGTTGATGCAATTACACAGCTTTCTTACTTCTACAAGCATGAGAGCTGCGGGCAGTGCACACCTTGCAGAGAGGGAACTGGATGGCTTTGGATGATTATCGAAAGAATGAAAACTAGGAATGCAAAGTTGGAAGAGATTGACATGCTTCAGGAAGTGACCAAGAAGATTAAGGGACACACGATCTGCGCTTTGGGTGATGCTGCTGCTTGGCCTGTGCAAGGTCTGATAAGGCATTTTAGGCCTGAGATGGAGAGGATCATGACTTGTGCTGAGAGGGAGATTGTGGAGGCAACTGCATAGGTGTCTTTCTCAGGCAAGTCTTGCCTCAGTTCTAGTTTGCATTCATTTCTTCCTTTGACTTATGAAAATAAAAAAAACGGAGGAAAAACAATACAAGTAACTTCAACTTGGGTACTTTGAATTTATTTGTTGTTATTTTGTTGTAAGACCAACTATCAGGTGGCCTGATTTGGTTGGATCAATCTATACATGCGAGTTTTCTTTGACTTGAGCAAAAACGAAATTTTCCTAGAATGTTGCCCGGCTTACCCAGGTTGATTATCTGGGCGTATATGTGTTGATATTTAGCAATAAGATTAGTGACTAAATTGACCTCATGATGGTCATATTTTGGGTTGCAGCATTAGCAAATATGTCTTCTTTTATGTCTTGTGCTTCCTCAGTTAAGTAGTACATAACTAGGGAAACCAAATGCTGGCATTGGTGAATTCTCGATGCTATGCTGTTTAAGACTTTGACGACCCTGACATGATGCACTTAAGAAGTCATAGTTAATTAGCGAGTAGTCGACAAGTTGGGGAGATCAATCTTTTTTCTTTTGTTTTTGTGATTAGAGGACCATCATTTCTTCTTGGTTTTCATTTGATCGTTGTATTTCATTTAGATGGAGGATAAATCAATACACCCAACTCAGTGAACTTTAGGGTGTGCCGTGTGCGGCTGCTACTCCTAGTATGCTAGCTGCCCCCTTGATCACGCCCTTTGATAGTTCGATTCTAATATTGTCGCCCAAGTGCTGAAGTCTTTTTGAGTTTTTGAGATTTCAAGGAAACAAAATCGGGGAAGCATCAACTTATAAATATCCATAACAATAGATGGATTATACAAAAACCAGCAGTACAACATACTACGTGTCAGAAATAATAGGTTATTTAACAAAAACTATTGTCTTGTTAAATTCAAACATGGTAAAATTGGAAGTCTGATAATTCAGAGAGAGAACTCAAGCAGTCAAATTGTTTTATAGTAAAATTGGTAAGATGTCAAATTGTTTGCTTGAATAGGTGATATGATCATAAAATGCGATGATTTTATAGTTTAACCTTTACATTTAACTTAACTATTTTTCTATAAAAAGATCGTTTTAACTTTGTTATTTTCTGAGGTACTTCGTGGAGCAAGATAATGCAAATATGTGTTCAAGTGATGTAAGCAAAGCTTCTAATATGAAGTAGAGATGTCAAGGATAGAGTTTGATCATTCACATGGTAAAAAAATATCAAGGAAAGACAATGGAACCACTTCACCAAAACATAAGTTGTAAACACAAAAAGCTGGAAACTGGTTTATGTTTACTTTCTCCGGTTTTGAAGGCCTATTTCCATTAGGTTCTGAGAATGGTTTCACTGAGATTACTGCCCAGATTTGTAAAGGTGCTTTTGTAGATCAATTTGGACTCAAGAATCATCCAAATCGATGATGATATCTTAGATTTATGAAGCAATTAGCAGTTCCGGGAAAGCTGTGCAGCAGTCAAGTTCAAGGCAGTGTTTGGGCTAGATTCTGAGAAGCTGTCTTGGGGTTTTTTGCACAATTTTGAAGAGTGACATCATTAATATAATTTTTCTAAAAGCCAAGTCCAGATTATATATGGAAGACATTCAAAAGATAGTCTAAACATTGATTCTAATCAAAGAATGAAACATAGTTTGAAAATGAAGCTTTGAAGACTTGGAGACTACTTAAGGCAAAACCCTAATACCATAACGTTAGTTTTTGGAAAAAGCCGTCATACTGGAAGAGAGCCTTCACGTTGTTAAAAAATGAGAAGACTTTTGATGAAGTAAATGTGTGAAACCATTGCAGCTCCAATATATTGCAGGTATTTTGCAACCTCTTTCTGTTACACTAGCAGTGGAAATAGTCCACATTTTGATTATGCTTATATGAAACTAAGAGGTTCCATTTCTGGATCGCATATATATTGAGCTACATAGTTCACAATATATTTCCAGAAATGGAACCTACCATGGGCAAGTTCATGCAATTTGACAACAACACTAATCCATGTAGTAAACCATCATGTGTGCTTGAATTGATGACAACAATCTTTTACAAATAACATGAAATGGAGTTTCAAATGGGTAGGTACATTACAAACAATCTTGGGGAGACTTGTACTACAAAAATCAACATGTAACTCCAAACTATCAGAGTTCCACTAACCCCCTTTTTTGTTTCGGCCCGACACAACATATGAGCATAAAGTGTTGCAGCAAAAGAATGATGCAATTGGTGCCCATCTTGCAATCAAAATACAACTACACTATGTGCTCAAGTGAGTTGAACGGAGTGGTTAATCGCCGCCAAAATACTCAAATTGTCTGAACTCTAAAAACACAAATACTAACATGGAGAGCAGTCCTCCAACAAATACTAACATAATCTACCAAAGTAATAATTGTCTGTCCTTCTCCGGACTTCATCATGTATGTTGTTGGCAGGTGACTTCATGCACTGTAACAAAATTCCGCTTCTCTGTTCCTCAGAGTGATATTGCATACAACAAAAACATTCAATATAACTCTTGACTATATATAATAAAATTTGGTTTGAATGAGTTGTATATTTGATTGAATGAAAGATTACATATACATGACTTGTATACTTCTAAGGTAACAATCCTAAGAGATAATTACAAATAATTCCCAAAGAATATACTATAACTAGAATCCTAGTTATCAACAACTTCCTTGTACAGCCTTGTGTCAAGATCCTACGTTTTAGCCATTTTAACACTCCCCCTCAAGTTGGAGTGGATATTGATGACACCCAACTTGGAGATAAGAAAATTGAATTGTCTTACCCCTAATGGCTTTGTAAACAAATCCGCCGGTTGATGCTCCGTCTTGATATGTTGAGTTTGAATGACTCCTCGTTCCACTTTCTCACGTACAACATGGCAATCGATTTCTATATGCTTAGTCCTTTCATGGAACACTGGATTGGTGGCGATGTGTATCGTTGCCCGGTTATCACAAAACAACGTAATTGGATTTTTTTTGATGTACATGTAGATCTCGTAGTAGACTTTGTAACCAAGTAACTTCACAACATGCTGAGGCCATTGAACGGTACTCGGCTTCAGCACTAGAACGTGACACTGTATGTTGCTTTTTAGACTTCCACGAGATAGGAGCACCTCCAAGTAATACACAAAAACCGGTAGTCGATCTTTTAGTGTCTTGACATCTAGCCCAATCGGCGTCACAATATACTTTCATTTCAAGTTGTCCAGTAGATGGTAAGAGCAAGCCTTGCCCGACAGTACCCTTGATGTATCGAAGGGTCTTGTAGGCAGCTTCTAAGTGCGGTTCCCTTGGTTGATCCATGTATTGGCTGAGGATGTGTACGACGTACGCTAGGTCCGGTCGAGTGATGGTGAGGTAAATCAGTCTCCCAACAAGTCAACGATACCGCGAAGGATTGGAGATGGTTGCCCCTTGATCTCGGCTGAGCTGTGTACTCGGATCAAAAGGTAATCGTGAAGCCTTGCAACCCATGTAGCCGGCGTCTTGGAGTATATCAAGGGCATATTTCTGTTGGGACAAGATGATACCTTGTTTGGAACGTGCCACCTCTATGCCCAAGAAATATTTCAATAAGCCAAGATCTTTCAACTTGAAGTGGCTTGCCAAAAATTGTTTAATCACTGCAATATCACCCAAGTCGTTGCCAGCAATAATCACATCATCGACATAGACAAGTAAAACAGTGAATTTACCTCCGTGGTTGCGGACGAAGAGTGAGTAATCACTCCAAGATTGCCGAAAACCACCTTTCTTGAGGGCAGAGGAAAGCTTGATGAACCACTGACGAGATGCTTGTTTGAGGCCATAGAGTGATTTATGTAGCTTGCACACTCTCGTCTCCCCCTTTCGTCCAAAACCAGGAGGGACTTGCATGTAGACTTCTTCATAAAGATCGCCGTTGAGGAATGCATTGTTGACGTCAAGTTGGTGGAGATGCCAACCATGAAGAGTAGCAACACTAAGAAGGAGGAGGACAGTAGTAAGTTTGGCCACGGGAGTAAAAGTTTCACGGAAGTTGACGCCTTGGATTTGACTATACCCTTTCGCAACCAATCTAGCCTTATAGCGCTCAACTGAACCGTCCGGGTTGCGCTTAATTTTAAAGACCCACCGACAGCCGATCGGCTTCTTCCCATGAGGGAGAGCAACAAGACTCCATGTACCATTAGCTTGAAGAGCAGATATCTCAGAATTCATAGCCTTGACGAGGGTGTTGTGAAGCTTCGGTAAAGGAGACTGGTTCTTTATCGGCAGACAATTGAAGAGTGAAAGCCCGATGTGCGGGAGAGAGACAGTTGTAAGAAAGAACCGAGGCAATAGGATGAGGCTCTCCGGGGCGGACCAAAGCAGACGGAGAAGATGAACGGGCCGGGCGAGGGGGGAGCTCTGTCTCAACGTGGTAGTCGGTCAAGGCGCTGGGCGGTCGGGTGGCTCGGGAGGAGCGGCGCGGCTGGCCAGGCGGCGGAGCAAGAGGAGGGAGTGATTGTGGTTCGGGAAAAGAATGAGTGGTAGGGTTTGCATGTGTTGCATGGTTGGGTACGGGAGAATGGTGGGGATGGTTAGGAGGAAATAGAAGAGAGGAATTTGGTGGAGATGGAACACGTGATGGAGACTCACACGGGATTGAGGAGGTTGGGAGAGGAATGAGTGCAGCGGAAGACTGGGAATGCCTACAATCAAGGGAGTCATGATGAAGAGCAAAAGGTGAATTAGGAGAAAAAGATGGAATGTGATCAGAGGGAGATGGCGGAATGATTAGGATAGGTGAGGGTGAGCTGTCAACCAAGGGCGGATGAGGAGCAAGATATGGAAGAGGCTGATTTTGTGGGATTGGTGAGTTGGTTGGCTGAGAAAGATTTGGGGATAACGAAGGAGTAATATGTGAGATATTTGTGGGAAGTGATGGGTTGGTAACAATGGGAGAGAAATTAGGTATTTGTCTTTGAGTAGGACTAGAAAAAGTGGGTGGAGTGGTTTGAAAAGGAAATTCTTTTTCATGGAAAACAACATCTCTGGAAACGAAGATTTTGCGATTGTGAAAATCGTAAACTTTATATCCTTTTTGATTATAAGGATAACCAATGAAAATGCATTGTGTGGAACGTGGGTCAAACTTGTTGGGTTTAGCAGGATGAGTTGAAACGAAACATCGACAACCAAAAACACGTAAGTGATCATAGTTAGGTGGCTTTTTAAAAAACATTTCAAAAGGAGTTTTGCCACCTAACAATGGTGTTGGTGTGCGGTTAATGAGGAAAGCCGCGGTGAGAATAGCATCGCCCCAAAACTCGCGTGGTAAATGAGCTTGAAAAAGAAGTGCACGTGCCATGTTAAGTAAATGTCGATGTTTTCTTTCTACAATACCGTTTTGTTGTGGAGTGTTCACACAAGAAGTTTGATGTAAAATGCCTTTTTCATTGTAAAAATTTACGCAATTAAATTCCGGTTCATTGTCACTTCTAACAATTTTCACTCTTTTATCAAATTGAGTCTCGACAAAAGTAATGAACGTTATAAGAAGTGGACGTGCTTCTGATTTATTTGCCATAAGATAAATCCAAGTAATGCGAGAATAATCATCAACAATCGTCAAAAAATATTGTGCTCCAGAAATAGAGGGTACAGAATATCCACCCCAAATGTCAATGTGAATTAAATCAAAAATTGAAGAACTGGAAGTACTACTCAAAGAAAAGGGCTTCCTAGTCTGTTTGGCTAGTGGACAAACCAGGCATAGATTTGAACCACAAGGCGTATTTTTCATGAAAGGATAAAGGTGTAATACTGACTGAGATGGATGACCAAGTCGCTGGTGCCAAGATAGAGTATCGCCAGATGTAGTGACCGTATTGCATGTTCCACCAGATGGCACGTTGAGACAATAGAGCCCTTCGTTCTCAGGTCCCGTCCTAATCGTCTTCCCCGTATGAAGGTCCTGTATGAAACAAATCCGTTTGATAAATATGCATACATAAAAGGTATCCAAGGCTAACTTGTTGATGGCAATTAAGTTCAAGTAGAAGTCAGGGACGCATAAAACATCACATAACAAGAAGTTCTCACTAAACCGTACTGTCCCAATGCATGAAACGGATAGTGTACTTCCATCAGGCAATTTAACACTTCGATTTGCAACCTTTTTAGGATTAGAAAGAAAACGTGGATGGCAAACAATATGGTTGCTTGCCCCACTATCAACGTGGATGGCAAACAATAAGCTGTGAGCCAGGATTTTACAAGAACATTGCATTTTTCCCATTGTGTCTGCTCCGGAGACGCTTCCGTCGGTCTCTTTAGGGTTCCGTCAATGAAACCCACTTTGGTCTTGCAAAGTAGCGCTTCTCTCATCGATCTCGCCCACGTCTGGTAATTATGCTCCGTCAAGGGTTGTTGGATCAGCACGACGCTGGGCTGATCATTGGCTTGTAAATGAAGAGGATGACTATGATGATCCCACGGCACTGAGTTAGCCGTCGAGGATCCGATCATGGCCCTTGACTCGCGTTCGTCGGTGTTGCCGCCCATGGCGTATGTATTGTGTTTAGGGTTTCTTAGGTCTCAAGAGGTGATGCTCTGATACCATAATAAAATTTGGTTTGAATGAGTTGTATATTTGATTGAATGAAAGATTACATATACATGACTTGTATACTTCTAAGGTAACAATCCTAAGAGATAATTACAAATAATTCCCAAAGAATATACTATAACTAGAATCCTTGTTATCAACAACTTCCTTGTACAGCCTTGTGTCAAGATCCTACGTTTTAGTCATTTTAACAATATAGAGACATAAGACGATGTCATATAGATCCTCATGAAAATAATATATAGTTTTCAAAGTTTACGTCTATCCACCAATGTGTCCCATGGTACTGCATGTGTTGAATGACAAATATGGCGCAGTCAAACTCATTTAGCTGTATTGGAACATTTGCAGGGGTCACTGTACGATATTGTTGAAAGTCATGGCCTGGAAGTGTCTCACGTACTGTTTCTTGAAGGTGGCTGAGCTGCATACAATGAAAGTTCAATGTCAGTATCATATGTATGTACAAACTGAATTCATAAACTACTACTGGTGTACTGAACAGAAGTTTATGTGTAATCCAGGCGACTAACCACATTGTATGTCATCCTTTGTACGAACAGGCAGACTTGATGTCGATGGTGCGCTGTCCCAGATTTCCGTAACCTGCCTCCTCGGGTCTATAACAAGGAGCCACCAGTGGCCCCCTAGTTCCCCCAAATTCCCATTGTGGATGGGAACAAATATATGTGTTCGGCATCATTGAAAGATTAACTATTTAGACATTATGCATATGGTAGTTTAATGATGTATATAAACACTAAAATGCACGTCTACTCACCAGATTGCAACTATCCAGCCGTCTGTCAAACCTGACCATGTTGCAGAAGTTCCTGGTCCGAGCAATCCACTCATTCTGTGTGTGACCTTGCCTTTGTCCATTTGCATTTTGCTGGTAAGTAACGTTCACAATTAGAAAGGCATCAAGTAAACTGCAGGTAGGAAAAATGCTATTTTGTATCCCTTAGAATAGTTGGTCCATTTTTGTCTTGCCGAAAAATAGGTGGGGATAAACCACGAACCGGGGTTCTCTCTAGACAAAAATTCACAGAAGAAATTTATCACCTGGTAAACGCAATTACAATACCCACCGTTATATTATGTGTTTTAGTTAACATCACTAACACAGACTATTGGAAAATGAGGGTGACATTTATCACGATGCAAATATTTAGAGAAAAGGTTGCCCCTAGCATATAGGCAATATGATAAGTTGAAACTTACATATGAACTGACATGACTACGTGGAGCAAGACATTTAATAGTTATCCTGTGTAAAAATGCCCCTCACTCTCCGCACTGAGCCATACGCGTGCTGCATATAGTAAAGATTGTTAGATGGTATTTTGACACAAGCATATAAGATATTTCGTCATACAATACTTGCATGTCCTCTGCATTTGATGTTTCTCTCCCACCCAAGAATACATAATTTACCAAACGAACGTCTGTTGGTGGGAGTGGCCTTCTCAGTTGGTATGGTCCGGCCATGTAATGGTTGCCACCAACTAATAGTGGGGGATGGGATTCTGTTCTCGGACCCGGATCAGGGAATTCTAAAGGTTGTATAGCATCCCGACGGCTTGTCTTGATAAGGTCGTTGTTGTACATAAGTCTAACATGAGACCTAGGAATAGTCTGCCTTTTTGCCGGGCCTTTTGTACCATTGTTTAATTCATTCATTTTGCCGGTGTTAGCAAGCCCCCGGGCTGCTAGAAGACTCTGAAAGTGCCCCAGTATCCTGTTTCGGTGTAGCTGGGCTTGAGCGTTTATTGTCACCCAACTTCCCAACAAGAAGATTGCATTCATAAATCCACATGTAATATGTAATTTTTCAACGGTTATCTTATGACATGACAATAAGAAATAATTTCACATACGATACATATGGTCCTCTCTTTCTTAACAGTATTGTGGTGTGTGCCCAAGCAGGATTGGGTGGAATGGATTCTATATGTGATGCAGTGGCCAATGGACTGTCACTATTTACATTTTTGGCCAGGATTGGTCGGATTGTGGCGCCCAACCCCGAAATATGGAGATAGTGCATAGAAAGGTCTGTGATTAGTGAAACTGACACTGATTGTATTAAGAATGTTGAGCATGATTCATTCGAAGCTGATAAATAATATAAAGCAGAAACTTTCAATCATATAATGAAGGGTGCATATAAAACTTTCAATCACCCCGCTGCTTGACACGTGGTCCAGACAGTCATAGTACTCAAGGTACGGTGTACATTCTAGAACACACCTACATTGACTTACCAGTACCCATGTATCATCCTAACCATGTCAGTGAGCTGAAGAAGTTGTTGAGTCTCTTCTGCTTGAAATGCTTAAAAATGAAAAAGAACAAGGTCCCCACCAAGAGTGCCGGTTTGGCCAAAAGATTGTTATCAGTATGTTGTGTGGATGCTGCACAAGTTTTTATCGCTGAGTTCAAGCCAAGAGCTGGGGTTTGTTCCTTGCAATTGAAACTACCTTCTAACAAAAAACCACAGCCTCGTTTTTGGAATTTCTTGGAGAGATATGGCTTTCGCTATGGTGATGGTGTAAAACGCATTTTACTTCCTAGACAGGTGATGCAGACTCGCCCAGACTTAGAAGAATCCCTAAAGAGACAAAGAAAAAACTAGCGACTAAAGGCTATAATCCTTAAGATGGATATATCTTGAATCATATACATGTCCCTCCTAATTGCTTGTCAGTGCCTGAAATATCTGATGGTGTTACCATTATCTCTGCAGATCCTTCAATATCAATGCTCAAAAAGATTCTAAGAAGAGTTGAAGAGTTTAAGAGATCCGTAGTTCAAGGTCTGGTGCAGCAAAATTTGAATATGAAATTGACGAGGTTGACTTGTTGCAAGAATCAAATGATCAAAATCTTCAAGTCAGTTGATCAATATCTTCAAGAAAGGCATCACGTGAAAGTGATGCAAGATTCCGTGGGACCAAGGAGCTCAGTGAATCTTCGACAAAAGCGTGGCTTGAAAAAATCAGGACATTGTTTATCAGAAAGGGTTCAGGAATCAGGACATTGTTTATCAGAAAGGGTTCAGGATTCTCTTCCCGCACAGTGATTACTAGGGATGCATATAGAAGGGTGAATGAAGTTGGGGGAACGCTGCTGTGTACGCAGTACTCCCAATACTGCAGTTGTCGTTTGACTTTGTCAAGCGGTGAAATTACTTTTTATAAGAAGCACGAGCCAAGCGCGTGTCTCGCGTGGAGGGAGACTAGTTCGCGGAGGGAGAATCGTTTGCGGAGGGATCGTGCGCGGAGGGAGAATAGTTCGCGGAGGGAAAATCTCACGAAGCGAGAACAGTTCGCGGAATGAGAATTTTGCGGAGGGAGATCTCACGGAGGGAGTATCGTTCGCGAAAGGAGAATTACCGAGAGTCATGCACAAAACTTCTCCACCCGCTGCTTGACAAGTGGTCTAGACAGCCGCAGCCTCATATGAGTGGCCATGTCTAGGGTCAGTGTGGAGAAGGTCAAAGTTGGTATGCGTGAAACACTGCTTGTTGCCTCCAATAATGGAGCATGCGCGGGTTCCGCAATGACTTGACCCATCTCGCTGCTGCAAGGTGGGGACATGTCACAGACATTGTTGCTAGTGTCTGGAATATCCGCCATATTGCATGTTGTGTTTGGCGGGAGGGCATATCTCTCAGATATAAAAAACAGCATCCTAACTTGGAAAGAGAATTGCTCGCGAACTGGGGTCAACGGAGCCTCTATTACCCCACTTTCACCTTCAAGCTTTGCGAATGAACTCGGCATGGAGTTGATTTCTTCGTTCCCGAACCATGCAGAGACTTCAACCACGTTGCATGTGAATGACTCGTCTTGCCCTTCCTCCTAGTCGTCGTCTAAAGGAACACGAGGCTCAAAATGGGCTTCTTTGTCTGGTGAGTTTCCGCCGAGGAACCGGGCCATCTGTTGGGTGAAGTTAGGGCTAGCAGGAGTACTTTCAGCGACTGGTGACGCTTCAGTTTCCGGCTGCCTTGGCCGCCACACAAGCTTGGTTTAGGATTGCTTGTCCTCGGCTATCTGCTTTCCTACAGCTAAAGGAACCTTGGCGAAACCATCTCCCCTTTTCCTAGGAGAGGTTGGGACTTGTGGTTTCCTCTTGGCCTCCAACTCGGGGTCAGGTTGTGGTTTCTGTCGATGTGAACGTGGTGGTTCTTTCCTTGCCTCCGGTTCCTGAAGAAGAATTTCTTGAGGCCGTGATGAGCAAGGTGACTCGCGCTTTGGTTCAAGCTCCGAGGTAGCGAACAGTCTTTGCCGTATTGGATGAGGTGGTTCTCTTCTTCTTTCAGTCCCTGGCAAATGCCTGCGCCTTGGTGAAGTTGGTGGCTCCCTCCTTCGGTCAGACTCTGGTGACAGCCTGCGCCGCGAAGGCTGTGGATCCCTTATCCTCTATGGCTCTAGGGATGGTCTCCGCCTTGGAGTATGGGGATCGTGCGGTGGTACGGTGAGGCGACAGAAAACACTTGCCTTCGGGGCAGGGTCATCTGCTACCTGCGCACACACCCGTGGAGGCGTGGCAGGTGGCCTTTGGTGTATAGCTCGCAGACCTTCAGCTTCTCTCCACATCCTTTCGGGTGTCTGTGCAAGCTGCGAGGGATGAATGGTGTCATCGTCAACAGCTCGCAAGGCACGCAAGATGATGCCATACTTCTTCTGCAGTTTCCGTTTCCTGGATTTGGAGATGGTAACTGGTCTTCCTCCTTGCTGTGTGTACCATATCCCTTCTTTGATTGCCGATTTGGATGCCGATGGAATGTAGGGATCGGACAAAATGCCTTGACGAGGGCTTAGAGCTTCATGGCATTCGCTGCTAGAAACTGATATGTCCATTTTGCTTGAAGCTGGAGACGACGATACTTCCTCTGTCCAATGTGATTGGACGAACATCTATAAGCGCTTGATCCTCTGTTCTAGCTCCTCGCGAGTCTTGGGGCTCATGGGCTGGAAATTCTCAGCGGGGGACGTTTCATCGTCTCGCATGATAGTCTTGCCCTTATCTTTCCTTGAAAAGTGATTGAGCTGGGATCTGGTGACTGACTGCCTTGCCGGGTTATGATCCCCACTCTGGTTCGCCAGCACGGTATAGTTATTCGCTGGTCTCTTGCAGTTTCTACCTGGCGGTTCGCGCGAGACTACATTTGGGGAGATATCTAATGTGATCACGCGATGGCCGATACGAGGCCAAGCAACATCAGCAGTTGCAATCATGAATCCGCTTTTGTCTTCAAAGCGAATATACTTGAGATCGAGCCAGTCCTGGACTTGTTCGCGAAGTTGGTAGCACTCGCGGGTCTTGTGCCCCCAGCTATTATGGAACTTGCAATGCATGCGACCCTCTTTGTATTCAATATAAGGTAAGACCCTGTCCACCTTAACCAGCCCATTATCGATAAGGTTGTCTAGAACCTCATGCGTGAGGTTGACATTATAGGTGTACTGGCGAGATGGTCGAGTTGTATTAGCATTGTCCTCCTCGCGGCCTCTCTTAGACGCTCGGCGCGGATTTTCATCCTCTGGGTGGTCGGACAAGTCCAAGGTGACTCTTCGCTGATTTGGCTTTGGTGCGCGGTGATGCCCTCTCTCCTCTGTATGGTCGTTCCAATTTACTTCGACCATACCGACCGTGGATGGAAAAGGATCCACATCCACCAGAGAGGCGGAACTCCTTGGCGTCTGCAGTTTTAGGGTTCTAGAGTTCAGCCAGGTCTGAAGCTGGTCGCGGATCTTGACACAGTCTTTGGTGTCGTGATTGTGAACGTTATGGAATGCACAATACTTTTTGTCTTTCAGCTCCTCCTTGGATGGGATCTTGTGATCCAAGCGCACATACTTCGCCTCGATCAAGTCATTAAAGACAAGATGGGCGTTTTTAGCGTCATACGTGTATGACTCGTACTCGAGCTTGGTCCATGCAAATGACTGAATGGTGATTGGCTCGCGGGTCATCTTGAGATTTTTTAGTTTGTTAGCCAATGGCTTCCCAGTCAATTTAACCGCTCCAATGTCTTCATAGTCCTATGCGGGCTCAGACTCTTCCTGCCTCTGGTAATATGGGTCGTACGTGGATGACTGGAGGCCAATTGCCCCCACTGTCCTGCTTCTTCCTGGTACATATGTCCCTTTTGAGGCGTTTTCCTTCTCATCCATTTCATTGAGTATAAGCTCATAGCTACCGACCTTATTGATCAGGTCGCCTATGGATGTGAAGCGCTCTCCATGGTGCTTCAACCTTTGGCGATGCTCGAGTTCGCGGACAGCCAATTTAATGGCTTTTTGCTCAGGTAGGAGGAAGTCACATTTGGCTTGTTGAATCTTGAAACGCTGGAGGAAAGGAACCGCTGACTCCCTGCTATGCTGGCTCATTTGAGTGAGAGAGTCAAGGCCGACCTCGGGCTCGATGGTTCTGTATGTTTCCCAGAACAGTCTCTCCATGGTGGGCCAATCCGCGATGGACCCTGGCTTCAACTTGGAGTACCAACTGAAAGCAGCTCCGGACAGAAAAGTCCCAACGATCTTGAGCTTGAGGATGTCATTGTTCCCATATTGGCCACACTGAAGTTTAAAGCGTGCCATATGCGTTGCTGTATCCTCCTTTGTTTCCCCAGAAAAGGTGGTGAAGACAATGTTCTTGAAGCCGTAGGGAAACAAATATTGTGCCACACTGTCAGGGTAAGGATCGCGATATTGGAGGTCGGAATCGCCTTTCCCGGTCTGCTCCTTGACAATGGATGATATAAGCTGGCGCCAGTCGGCTGTAGTCACAGGCGCCGATTCGCCCCCTCTTCATTGTTAGGCCATGCAGAAAAACTGGTGGCCTGACCA
Source organism: Fragaria x ananassa (assembly GCA_034370585.1). NCBI lineage: Eukaryota > Viridiplantae > Streptophyta > Magnoliopsida > Rosales > Rosaceae > Fragaria > Fragaria x ananassa. The sequence continues at coordinate 15,237,661 of CP139769.1, read as the reverse complement.
ACATTCTTGGAATCTGGGCCAGAAAGAGCAATTATTAGGTCTTCTTGTGTCCCGTTTCCTTGGCGTGAGGCGTTGTTGAATCCCTTGGAGGGACCAGAAGAGCCGCGTGGGGGCGGATTCTTTGAATTGCCTGCCCCTAGCGCGAGCTGTGGGGTCTTCTGAGCCCCAACTTTTGGATTTCCTCTGGGGCGCTCATTTGGCGGGATATACTTGGATGTCCCCTCATTCGCGCTCGCGCCAGCAAGTTCTAAGGCGAGATTCTTTGGCGCTTGCGCCCTCAACCAATCTTCGACTTTAAGGAGCCGTAAGTTCAGACGGTCCTGTTTTTCTTTGAATTCGTCTAGCTTATCTAGACTGTTATTGTTTCTGAAGAATGAGGCGTTCTGCTTATCCTGCAGTTTGGTATCGTGGCCGTCCAAGCGGCGAGTTTGCTCATCCAACGTCGCGCAGGTGTGAGACAGGCTCTCTGCATTCCGCTTCACTGCCTCCGAATTCTGGTCCAAGTCCGTGCGGATTTGCTGGAGACTAGCTTCGACGAGGCCCTTGGTTTCGATGAATTCACCCGCGAGTTGGCCATAATCCTCACTGAGTGTGGCAAGTTTGTCATGGTTAGCTATCTAGAAGGCTCTATCCTGCTTGGACTGCTCGTTTAAGTTAGCAACGATTTGTTGAGTGGTGAAGACGTGCTCAGTTAAGTCGGCGATACTCTGTTAAGTGGCCAGACCCTGCTTGGTGACACTTTGTTGAGTGACCAAATTATGACTTTTGAGTTTCGCCAACATCTGGAAGATTTGTTCCAAAGAAGGAACAGATCCCATGTCTTGGGTTGATTGAGAGCCTGCCATGGCGGGTTCGCTGAAGTCTGGATTGCCAAACTTAACGAGAACCTGTTCTTGAGTAAACGAACGGCAAGCCGCACTGTTATGGGGCTTGTACCGTAGTGATTTGTGTTTGAGACAAGAGAGCTGATTCTTTCTGTATGGTGTCTCCTCAGATTTCCCTATATTGTTACGCTTGAACTCCCTTGTCCCACTGGGCGTGCCAAATGTTTTGGCCACGATCCTCAGCGTGTGGAGTAGAGGTGAATAGCGAACAAAGAGAAAGGGGGAGTTGCGGGCGTGCCACCTTGCGGACGAGGAAAAGGTTGATTACGTGCGCTTGACTTCTTGATCAGGCGAACGGGGGTTTCCAGGTGCCACCTCAGAGGAGGAATTTACGAGCACAAGGCGGTCGATACTCACGGCGGCGTGAGCAGAGCAACTATAGGGAAGATTCCGAGGAATCGGGGTAGAGTCCGGAGAGCACTGAAGAATCCTAGGCGGCGGTGCGCTTAGAATCAGGGTTTCGAGGTAGCTCGAAAGAAACTGGGTTGCAGTTTGTTTTGTGTTGTTTGTAATTGATTGTGTTGAGAGAGAGAGAGCTCTGTAAGCCTTCGAGCTTCTTTATATAGTGGGAGCAATCCTTGCCGTGAAAGAAAGACAATCAGAATTCCTATTGGACTCTACAACGTGAAGCATAAGGACACTATTCCTCCCATGCAGACCAATCCTTATGTGACACATATCTAGCTCGCACAGTCCATTCAGAATAGGACATTGCTTCAGACGCACCTCTCAACTGTAGAGTCCTATGCGGACTGAAATTAGGAGCAATTTTATCCCGCGGAGTGCCACAGTCCATGTAAAATAATAGCTCGTGCGGACCGCGGACTCTGTAGCTCAATTCCACCTTGCGGGCTATTGCAGCTCGTGGGCCAAAATAAGTCTTTTTAATTAATAAGGGCCACAGGGATTGACCCAAAGCGTGTCAAAGACTTAAAAAGTCAGAAACGATTACAAGAAATCGCGCGGACTCCGCGTATGTCTACCTCGCGAACTAGCGAATCAGTTCGCCAGCGTGCCTAGATGCATTCCGCCTCGCCTAAGAGAAGTTAACAAATAACTCACCCCGCGTAAAGCCATTTCGAGCGCGAGCTTGCGAGATCCTCACTCCGCGCGAAGTCATTTCGCGCGCGAGTTTTGTTTTTGTCTGAGAGCGCGCGAAATCTGTTAGTCCGCGTGGAGTCATTCCGCGGACAGACTTTGCAATTCATCCCACGTGGTTTTGCTGGCGGACCATTTTTATAAACTTTAATGGAACTTGGGTTCGCCGGCCGACATAAACCAAGAACTTAGTTAATATTTACATAGACAGTTATTGCCTAGTAAAAATATTAATTTAGGCCTAAACAAGACGTGTGCTAGAAATTGTTTCTACCTGTTACGTCCCGAGCCAGAAAGAGATCGCGGGGCGAAACGAAGTAGAATTCATGAGGGAGTTTCACTCAGTACTTGCACAAGTAACAGCGTCACGGGGTCGGGACTGGGGTGGCCCAGTCTTCGACTCTCCGATGCTTAAGTGAGCTATGTGCACTTGTACGGGTAGAGGAATGAAAGTAAGGGAGAGAGTACGAATCTATGAGAGAGAGTATGTATGTGTGTACCTTGAGCTTGTTTTATAGGCTAAGCTTGTGTACCTTGAGCTTGTTTCCAATGTGGGACTCTTTGCCCTCCTTTGGAGTATCTCCTCTTTTGGGGGTGTTTTGTCGCTAGAGTGACTTTGGCAAGCGGTTTGTTACTGGCCCTTCCTTCCTTGGACGTCTGTGAAGGGCCCACCAGGGCTATCTCGACCGGGTAATTGTACCGTATTCTCGGCTTAGCCAAGTATTTTGGCTATGTACTAACAAGTCCCCAAGTCCCCAGTCCGAGAGAGTTCTTGGGTGGGGAGTTATTCTAGACATGCCGAGGATAGGTTTTACCCGGGAGTAGGAGGCATGATGCCAAGTCCCCAAGTCCCCACGCGAGAGTCGTGAGGTGACGGGGGTGATGTTCCGGAAACCTGTTGGCAAGAAGACAAGGTTAATGTTACTCTAGCGAGTCAGTCCACGTTTGGTTGGGGATTGTCGCGAGGTGGCCAGTCAGTCCGCGCTTGATTGGGGATCATGGCTATATGGTGAGGCAGTCCGCGCTTGATTGGGGACTGTCGCGAAGTGGCCAGTCAGTCCGCGCTTGATTGGGGACTGTGGCTACATGGCGAGGCAGTCCGCGCTTGATTGGGGACTGTCGCGAAGTGGCCAATCAGTCCGCGCTTGATTGGGGACTGAGGCTATGTGGCGAGGCAGTCCGCGCTTTATTGGGGACTGTCGCAAAGTGGCCAGTCAGTCCGCGCTTGATTGGGGACTGAGGCTATGTGGCGAGGCAGTTCGCGGTAACCTGTCAATTAAAGAGAAGTGTCAGAGGGTTTAGGGTTTTAGGGGATCGACAAACCTCAGATTTGGGAAGCGTCCCATTTCACCCTCGATCGAGTGGGTGCGAGTGCTTGGCTGTTTGCAACCAGCTTCATTGCTACTACGCGGATCCACTGTTTCACGGTTTGAATTGGTGGCGTTCTTTGTCTTTGGATTTATCGGGGGTGAATGAGGCGGTTCATATATCTGTGACGTTGGTAGGAAGCTTAAAGTAAGAGTTTTGTTGTCGGGCTGGCTAGGGTTAAGGGGTGGCCCGCGGGCCGCTATGGGGCGAATAGGTGGCGTTGTGTGGAAATGAAGTGTAGCATGTTTACATGGCAAAGCACTTCATGGCATTTAGAATGAGCCGCTAATGGGCGAAGTGTACATTGTTGGTGCCGCTATTGGGCTAAAATACATAATGCAATTAACTGGGATAGAGATGGAGGTGGCGAGCGTTCCAGGGGCGGGGCAGCACGCGACCATCACAATCTCAGAGATATAATGTGGCGGGTCCCGGAGCGTCAACTATCTCGAGTGGTCATTCCCACTTTGCCTTGAGACCAGTAGGGTGGGGAATGACCTCTTTCATGACCCAGTCACCTACCTTCAGGGGGCGAGATACGAATTTTTTGTTGTAATATCGGGCTATTTTCTGCTTGTTGTTGATGACTCTGAGGTATGCCTTGTCTCGGCGTTCCTCTAAGAGGTTCATATTGAGTCGTAGCCCTGTCGCATTTGTCTCGGGGTCGTAAGTTGTGATTCGCTCACTTGGGACTTCCACTTCCACTTGCACTACCGCTTCGGTGTCATAAGCCAAGAGGTATGGGGACTCTCCCGTGGCCGTTGTGGGGGTGGTGCGGAGTGTCCAGAGGACGTCCGGGAGCTTTGTTGCCCACAAACCCTTGGCCTCATCCAAGCGTTTCTTCAGGTTTTGCTTGATGAGCTTGTTGATAGCTTCTGCCTGGCCATTGGTTTGGGGATGTGCTAGGGAGGTGTAAAAGATTGTTGTGCCTTGGTCGAACAAGAATCCCCGGAATGTGTCATTGTCGAACTGGGTGCCATTGTCAGTAATGATGGTTTGGGGTACTCCAAAACGACAGTACAGGTTTCGCCAAAGAAGGTTGATTACTTTTTCAGTGGTGATTGTTGCGAGGGGCTCTGCCTCGATCCATTTTGTGTTGTAATCCACAATGACAATGGCGTACTTGAACTGTCCCGGGGCTGTGGGGAGTTGGCCGATGAAATCGAGTCCCCATTGGCTGAAAGGGACCGGTGAGATGATGACAGAGAGAGGTACCGGGGGATGATGCGCAAAATCTGCAAATTTGTGGCATTGGAGGCATGTTTGAATGACCGCTTTAGCATCGCGCTCTAGGGTTGGCCAATAATATCCCACGCGAAGTGTTTTGAACATGAGGTTCTGGGCTCCTGCATGGTTCCCACAAATGCCACTGTGGAGCGATTACAGCACTTTGTGCCCTTCTGCTGTGGGTAGGCACCGCAGTAGGGGACATGATTGGCCTCGGCGGTACAGCTTTCCACCTCTGAGCAAGTAAAGGGAGGCTTTGCGGCGTAGCCGCTGTGCTTCATGCTTGTCTTGGGGCAAGGTGCCGTCCGAGAGGAAGGCAATGAATGGGTCCATCCATGAGGGCTGCTCCCTGGGCCCAAGGGCAAAAATTTCTAAATAGGCTCTTGATATACTTGGCTTGTCCAATGTTTCGATATGGACATCCGAGGGCGTGGACTCGGGAGGAGTCGTGGCGAGTTTTGCGAGGGCGTCCGTCTTGGAGTTCTTGGCTCGCGGGATTTAGGTGAGTTTGTATGAGGAGAAGCTTTACAAAAGTGCCCCCGCGAGACTTTTATAGGATCCCAAGTTGTGCTGGTTAGCTTTGAAGTCCCCTGCCACCTGACTGACAACAAGTTGAGAATCACTGAAAATGTGGAGGTGGCGGGCTTCGAGTTCTCGGCAAAGTTGAATGCCTGCGATAAGAGCTTCATACTCAGCAATGTTGTTGGAGGCTTTGAATTCAAACCGGAGGGCATATTCATACGAGTGACCTTCGGGGTCCGTGATGATGATTCCCGCTCCGCTGAGTTTGCTGTTGGAGGATCCATCCACCTGGAGTTCCCAGATGGCATCCCCGGCGAGGATGTCTGGGTGGGGACTGCTATCAGCCAATGGGATGAACTCAGCAATGAAGTCTGCAGCTGCCTGCCCTTTGATGGCCACTCACGGCTTGTAGTGCAAGTCAAACTCTCCCAACTCAACTGCCCATTTGACCATGCGGCCTGAAGTTTCAGGTTTTTGCAATATTTGCCGTAGAGGCTGGTTGGTGAGTACATGGATTGTGTGAGCTTGGAAATATGGTCTGAGTTTCCTGGCAGCAGTGATGAGGGCGAGAGTAAGTTTTTCTATGTCTGGATAGCGAGTCTTTGGATCCGCGAATCCTCTGCCACAGTAGTACACTGGGAGTTCCTGATTGTGGTCATGGCGTGTGAGCGCTGCAATGACGGCCGTGGCGGAAACAACCAAGTATAGATAAAGCACTTCTCCGGGAATTGGCTTGGAGAGGAGAGGGATAGTGGCGAGGTATGTCCTTATGCTGTTGAAGGCTTCGTCATGTTCCGAGCCCCAAGTGATTTCTTTCTTATGCTGTGCCTTGAGCAGTTGAAAGAAGGGGTTGCACCTATCTGTAAGGCGGAAAATAAAGCCTGATAGGGCAACTAGGCGTCCGGTAAGGCACTGGACCTCGCTCCAGGACGTCGGAGCAGTCATGTCTAGGATGGCTTGGACTTTTTCTAGGTTGGCCTCAATGCCTCTTTCACTGACCATGAAGCCAAGGAATTTGCCGCCTCCAACAGCAAGGATGCATTTCTGAGGGTTGAGACGCATCCGTGTTCGAGGAGCTTAGTGAATACTCTGTCAAGGTTGGAGATGTGGTCATCTTCTGTCTTGCTCTTGACCAACATGTCGTCGACATACACTTCCATAATCTCACCAATTTCATCTTCAAACATGGCGTTAACGAGCGGTTGATAAGTTGCCCCCGCATTCTTGAGGCCAAAGGGCATGACCTCATAGCAATACAATCCATTATCGGTGACAAAGGTTGTGTGGGCTTGGTCGGCGGGGTGCATTTTGATTTGGTTGTAGCCTGAGTATGCGTCAAGGAAGTTGAGTGTTTTGAAGCCAGCTGTAGAATCAACCAGCTGGTCGACTCGTGGCAAGGGGAAGCTGTCCATAGGGCAGGCCTTGTTAAGGTTCGTGTAGTCAACACATATGCGCCACTTGCCGTTAGGTTTGGGGACCATGACGACGTTGGAGACCCATGTCGGGTAGGAAACTTCCCGGATGAATTTGATTTCCTTGAGCCGTTGAACCTCGGCTTGGATAGCTCGATACTTGTCTGGGTGGAAGGCGCGTCTCTTTTGTTTGACAGGGGGGTGGTCTTTGATGATGTTGAGTTTGTGGGTGATAATGTCAGGGGAGATCCCCGGCATGTCGGCGTAGGACCAAGCGAAGACTGCTTGTTTTTCTTGGAGGAAAGTAATGAGCTTGTGGCGGAGTTCCGGGCTGAGACTTGAGCCAATGCGGACTTTCCTTCCGGGGCAGTGGGGGATAGGGATATCCATTCCGTGTCTTCAGTTGGATTAGGCCGCGGGGCCCTCTTTTTTCCTGTCCCCTCTGGGTCGTCTAGCGGGTCATCTATGGGTTTCGAGGGGCTGAGAGGAAGCATCTCATAGGCGTTGCTCCCCTGTTGGATGGCGTTAAGATGGCAGTGCTCAATGGCTGCTCGGTCCCCTTGAACTGTCAAGATGCCACCTGGGGTAGAAACTTTCATGAGGAGCATGTGGCCGGCTACGAAGCATTGCAGTCCCCACAGGATGTCCCGGCCTAAGATAAGGTTATAGGACGAGGGACAGTCAACTATGAGGAAGCGAGCTGTAATGGAGGAGCGGCAAGGAGTAGTTCCTACCGCCACGGTTAGGCGGTCTGAGCCTAGCAGTTGTACTATGTCACCAGAGAAGCTGACCAAGGGGTCGTGGTTGTTATACAGTTTGGCGCGGTCCCCCCGAAGTCCCTTGTAACAATCAGAGAACATGACACTTACAGCGGCCCCGGTATCCACTAAGGCTCTATGGCACCTGTAATGATCCACCTGCACATTGATTATTAAAGGCTCACAATGGTGGCGATGTGTGGTATCCTTATCTATGCGGAATGTCACTTGATCCCACGCTGATGGGGTGATCGTGACACCGCGTTGGATGTTAAGGATGTCTGAGGGTGCCGTGTATTGCCGTGTTACAGAAGACTGGCGTTGGGGGAACCGCGGAGCTCCGCCATGCAGGGTTAGGATCTGGCCATGAGCACAATATTAGTGGAGTTGTCCACTCTGGACTATGGCGTCGTTGTGGCCAGTGGAACTGTATTGCGAGGAGAGTATGTCGGAGTGGAGATAGGGGTCCCTCGTGCCTTTACACTTCTCCGTCTTCAGTGATTTGGTGGAAATGGGGATGGGTTGGGGAGATGGATTAGGTTGATGTGGCAGGGGGGAGTCATTGAGGATTGAAGATGGCTGGGGGGCCGGGAGTGGAAATGAGGGATGGGCAAGGGGATGAGATATGTATACGATCTGGTTAGGCTCTCCCGAGAGTACGGGACCAGTCTGGTCTTGAAGGGGATCCGGGGTCCCGACAATTCGTGCCGCGCAGTCTGAGCGATCGTTGTACATGTTACGACTCTCTAACGTGGCGCGGAGCAAGGATTGTTCTTTTTCCAGTTCAGCAATGCGTACCCGGTACGCTTCCGCTTCCGCTTCTGCCCTTTCCTTCGCCGCTTGCTCGCGGAACGAATGGAAGTCTCGCTTGAGGAGTTTAAGGGCTGTGGCGGGGTCGGGATGGGTAATGGAGGTTGAGCTGCTGGTTTGGGGAAGAGTTGTGTTGGGTTTAAGTTCCACTTGAGTGTCAGGGTCCACGGGGTCATTAATAATCACCATGGTGCCGAGTTTCGAGGCAAGTGGGAGTTCCACAAGATAGGGCCCCTCCTTCTAGCGCCAATTGTTTCTACCTGTTACGTCCCGAGCCGGGAAGAGATCGCGGGACGGAACGAAGTAGAATTCCTGAGGGAGTTTCACTCAGTACCTGCACAAGTAACAACGTCACGGGGTCGGGACTGAGGTGGCCCAGTCTTCGACTCTCCGATGCTTAAGTGAGCTATGTGCACCTGTACAGGTAGAGGAATGAAAGTAAGGGAGAGAGTACGAATCTGTGAGAGAGAGTATGTATGTGTGTACCTTGAGCTTGTTTTATAGGCTAAGCTTGTGTACCTTGAGCTTGTTTCCAATGTGGGACTCTTTGCCCTCCTTTGGAGTATCTCCTCTTTTGGGGTTGTTTTGTCGCTAGAGTGACTTTGGCAAGCGGTTTGTTACCGGCCCTTCCTTCCTTGGACGTCTGTGAAGGGCCCACCAGGGCTATCTCGACCGGGTAATTGTACCGTATTCTCGGCTTAGCCAAGTATTTTGGCTATGTACTAACAGATATACAAGCTTAAACATCTTCTATAGTTGTACGAGTCTATCCAAAAGTTTAAATCATGTAAGAGCGTACCAGATATAAGACCCTGTATCGATCAAAAGTTCAGTGCAAAAATTGAATGGAAATGCAGAAACGTTTAGAAGGCATTATAGATTCTCAACTTCCTCCCAATTGATGTACCCATGGATTAATTCTACAATACCACATAAAAGAGGAAGAAAACCCATCGAATTGATAGATTCATTGCGTAAGACTGAAGTTGAATCTCATATAGATTCAAATCAAAAACCACAAAGCTTTACTTGAAAAACAATTCAACGAGATCAGCGATGGTTGAAAACGGTCAGAGGCCGTCGAAATCTATCACTGGACATTACACCAGAGCGCAAGAAACTATATGGACAAACCTGATAACATTTAGAAGATACATTTGCACGCGATTGAGAGATCGATCCGAGCGAAGTCGACAACCCCGTTTCCAGATTAACGAGAGAAGCTTCTGCAAATTTGATAGGTGGATCGGGTTGTTGAGGGAAACAAAATTAGTGTCAACACGAGATACACACTTGACGCGTAATTCCTATAAAAAGTAAAACGACGACTTCAGTACACTGAATATTGCGTATATTCCAACAGTTTCCCGTAACATGAGCTCAAATGCTCAATTGTAGTTTTCAAAACGCGGGGTACACAATTGTAATTCCGTAAAGGGTCCATTTTGGTAATTTGGAGAAAAGGTAAACAAGCAGCCCACAGAGGCAGTGCCACATTCTCATAATCTTTTCAGTTGTCTCGAACAAACAGAGAAAGAGGACTGACTTGTTCTAGGGTTCCTTCTCATTTTCTCTCTCCCTTTCACTCTAACCGCACCATCTCAGCCCTCGTCTCCGCCCGCAACATTCCTGGCCGGCTTCTCGGAAACGCCGTGACCTTAGCCGCGCGGAGCCTTCTCGTCTTCGCCTTCTCGTCTTCGCCTTCCAGGTAGGCTCTCTTTCTCTCTCTGATCGAGCTCACTCTAATTTAATTTGATTGATTCTTGTGTTTCAATTTATATGCTTGATTCATAGATATCCATGTATGAGGTCTCTGATTTAATGTGCATTACTTGTTTAAATTGTGGAAATTCTTATGAAGAATAACCGTAATTATATGTTCTTGAGTAATTGTGGTAAACTTATTTACGCCACTGGATTTATTATACTTTAGAGTAGGAAAGTGCCACCTTAAACTGGTTAGAAGGTTCGAGTATTATGATAAACTGGTCACAAGATTTGAGTTTATGTTTCACAAGTTACAGTTTGTTTACAACGGCCAGATATGGTGAGTAACAAATGTTGAAGCCCTGGCTTCCACTTATGAGATATTCAAGGCTTTCTGTTTGGATTCATCCGGAGTTCCTTAGTCACTAGGAGGTTATTGAAACCCTATTTTTAGGTCATATGTGTTTCATAGGTTCATCTTCTTACTTTTGCTGACTGAATAACGTCCGAATTAATATATTTCGTAGTATTCTCTATGTTTTTTTTTCTAGCTTTGGTTGCGTTGTTTTCAGTTTTGTTTCAAGTATGGTCGAGTGGTTATTGGCTCTTTGATGGTTTTAAAGGAAATCTGCTTCTGCTTTCACCCCATCCCCTATGTGAATCTGCTGCTGCTTTTCACCAGTAGATGCTCAATGTTATCAAAACAATCAAAACATGTTTTCAGAGATAGTAGCATGAGTGTTTTGGTTTCAAAACCCATATGTTGACCATTATTGAATATAATGTTTAGACAACACATATTTATCAAGAACTACTGCTTTTAAATCTCCTTTTTTCTTTAGTAGTTTTTCTTTTGTCTAAATGTTTTTCTCACATTATTTTCTTAAAGAAATACCTTTATCCATCATTTTTCTTTTTCCTGTTGACAGTTTCATCAGCCACTTCTAAGTCCTTGATGACTATGATCTTATAGTGGTGAAAAGTGCTGAAGGAAATTTTCCAAAAGGCAGTTTTTTGTATGAGTAGTGGATATGAGAGGTTATGGAAGGGGCTTTCCTTTTCTTGTATGTATAGCAAAAGGATTCATCATGCAATATCATTGATTGATTGTTTGTTATCCAAAAATAGTTCTACTCCTTCCTAAAGAAGGGTTTTACGATTTAAAGCAGCCCTAATAGGTGTTGTTTATATTGATGATAATCTCTTGAAGTCTCCAAGTTTGCTCTTGATGTTCCTTTTCGATAAAGTCTTGATGTCATATACTAAATAGAGTAGGGTGGATGTTTGTAATGGTCACAGTTTCTGAAATTGGGGAGATGTTTTTGGTTCACTTTTTTGCCTTTCGTCTCTCTCTAAAACAGGCTTCCTAGTTTTTCATTTATTATCAAATGGATAACACTTACAGTTGCTACACAATGTTTACATTGTTCCAACCTTTAACTCTAAACACGCCTATTTTTCCAAATGAGGAACCAATTGCTCCTTCTCACTCTGTATCCCTCCCCTCCCCCACCCCCACCACCACCGCACTGGTTTAGGTTATTATCAAATGACTGGTTTGAGAACTTGGAGTGTATGTAGAGTAAGTTTGTAGGCTTGAGCAATAATTGATGACTGGTTGTTTGCAAAGGATGCTTAGACTTTCATTTTTGAAGGTTGTGGATGGTTGAGGGACTGAGCATTTAGCATATGGCTTCAAGTGTGGTTGTATTTAATTCTTATGACATGGGTTGCATGTTGAAATTTTTTGTACTTTGCTGGGATTTGGTGATTTATGTTATGAAGGATTTAGTTGGTTTGGTTTTACATCATGGATATTGGGTGTGGTTGTAATGTGGGTGTGGCTGTGATGTGGACAGGGAGGAGGCAGTGGTGGTGGTGGTGGTGTTTTTCCCTCAAATCAGTGGAGCTAGGTCATAATAAGAAATTAAACGTAAGTATGGACAGCAGGAGCCTCAGCAGGAGCAGGAGCAGGAGCCTCAGCAGGAGCAGGAGCCCTACGGATCGTAAGATGCGTACTGATCGCTTTTCCTATCGCGATGCAACTTACAGGAGAGATGGTGGTCGTCGGGGTGGTGGTTTCAGGTTTACTAGCTTTTGACCATTATCTGATTTCTTCTATTGTCTTTAAATATGTGGGTTGGTATGGAGAAGTTCATCTCTCAATATGTCTTCATGGTCTGGAGTCTTGCTATCAACTGTATGTGTTGAGTAAGACCTCTGCTTCAATACTGCCTTTGAAGGCCTTTTAAGTTTATAAATTATAAATTTGTCTTGTTCTACATTTGGAAGAGCAAATATGTTTTCAGATACAAATGTCTTGTTTTATCCACAAATTCATCTTAGTTCTAGTGGTAGCCTTGTCTCTGTCAATGGATCCTACAAGTTGTATAGATAGAACATGCTCTTTCTATATACCATCTGATTGCATGGTATGTTTACTATCATATTTTGAATTTCAGTTTTGCAGTCCTTTACTGCTTTGTTCTTGATGAGAAAAATATATGACATTTGGCCATTTCTGTTCTTCACAATTGAATGACTGGTGTTTAGTTTTTGTTGTTTTTTTTTTGTCAGTTTAGCATACAAAAGTGCTTTATCCCACCTGTAAACCATTCAATAGCATATCCATTTCTCCTATGGATGCGATATGGGACCTTGTTTTGCTTTCTTTTGCTGAGTGCTGGATTCAATGCATTTTTTTATAATATATTTTATGGAACTTTTCTGCTTGATCTGCATTGTAACTGACCTCAAGAAGCTTACAACTTATGCAAAACACAGTTATTTCTGTTCATCACATAATATGTTGTTATTTTCTTGCCAGCCGAGACAATCTCTGCAAGAATTGCAAAAGACCTGGCCATTTTGCTAGAGAATGCCCTAATGTTGCAATTTGTCACAACTGTAGTCTTCCTGGGTATGGAAACTCTTTCTGCCTCATAATTGTTGTCTTATTGCGGCAATCGCTATCCTTAATTGTGGTTCTATATCATGCAGCTTGATCTCATATATATTTCATTAGACCGTTTATTGTTGCTTTTCAGATGTTGGGTTTACCTTTACAGATTTTAATACCATCATGATTAGATAGTTAATGCTTACAATCCTGAAATTACTGCAGCTACCATTTGTATGTCTTACCACTACCCTAGTTGGTGTCTACACCGCTATCACTTAAAAAAAGAAGCAGCAGCGAGTGTTACAATTTTCATATTTCTCGCTCTTAGTATAGGAAAACAAGGGCAAGGTGTTAACTTCTGGTACTTTTCGGAGCTATTAAATCTCTAAACACTTGGGACTACTTTTTAACATTTAAATCTTATTCTCATTGAGAATGGGGTGTCAATTACGTGTCATTAATTAGATTGATTTGTCTGGCTTTAATGTGGGGCAAAAGCTTCTGGTGTTTTCTGGAGCTACTATCTTCCAAACACTTGGGACTGCTTTAACATAGAAGCGTTAGGGTGGTGGGTTGATTTTTGTGCCATTTTTCAATAAATTTTGTTTCATTTCTTGTCCCTTAAGAATGACGACACAGGTGTTTTGTTCTTTTTCATTCCCTTTCCTATAACATTATGATGCTTGCATGTTTGCTGGAGCCTTTATTTCTATTAAAGTTGTAACTTTGCCATCAAATATTTTTGTAGGCACATTGCTTCAGAGTGTACCACAAAGTCACTATGTTGGAATTGCCGCGAACCTGGTCATATGGCTAGCAACTGTCCAAATGAAGGCATCTGCCACACCTGTGGCAAGGCTGGACATCGTGCTAGAGACTGCACTGCTGCCCCAATGCCTCCTGGGGACTTGAGGTTGTGCAACAATTGCTACAAGCAGGGTCATATTGCAGTTGACTGCACAAATGAGAAGGCATGCAACAACTGTCGGAAGACAGGTCACCTGGCTCGTGATTGCCCAAATGAACCGATCTGTAACAATTGCAATGTATCTGGGCATGTGGCCAGGCAGTGCCCCAGAGCCAATGGTTTGGCAGAGAGGGGAGGTGGTGGTGGTGGTGCAGTTCACAGCGGGGGTGGCGGCGGCGGTTACCACCGTGACATTGTATGTAGAAACTGCCAGCAACTTGGGCATATGAGCAGGGATTGCATGGGCCCCTTGATGATCTGTCATAACTGTGGGGGGAGAGGACACCTCGCATACGAGTGCCCTTCTGGTAGGTTCATGGATCGCTACCCCAGGAGGTACTGACAAGTTATAGATCGTTTTATGATTGCAGCTACTTTGTTATCTTGAGCAAGTGTTTCGGGTTTTAGGTTTTAAGGTCGGGGCGACCGTGAGGAGTTGAATTGATACGTTTTGGTAGCATGTGTTTGTTTGTTTCTGCGGAGTATTAAGTTTGCGTTAGAACTTAATTTTGACCTTGTATTATTTCTGCTTTCTTCGGCTGTTGCTACAAATAAGAACTGTAAGCAAATATTGGAGTTGCCTGATAATGAGTTGTCAAGTTTCTGTCTACTTTGTGGTCAACTTGGTGTTACCTGTCCGATTGATACAAGAAGTGATTTGTAAACTTGGCCTAAAAGACCATATTATATAACTCCCGCTTCTTGATTTTGATAATCTGCCTGTCTATATATCTAACCTTGAAAATGGAGAAAGAAAGAAGTTGTTTACGTTGCCTCAATTGTACATTTTATTGATTTTTACCAACATATCAGCTCTCTATGAGTTTTTGTATCATCAAACTCCAATTCTCTCGACCTTCCCATTCCCAGCCACAATGTACTCGTTTATCTAACAACATTTCCTCAAAAACGTAACAAACTCTAAATCAATCTTGCACACAGTGAATTAATGGAGGGTTTGGCAAGAAAAATTGAGGTGTGGATATATGCTACCGTCAAATGAGAATATATGAAGGTTCTAATAGAAAAACTCTATCACACCATTTGATTTAATTTCAGTGATTGAGATTAAAACACTTGATCGTTAAATCTCCATGATTCTTATGACCTGCGTTTGGATCCAAAACATTTCAAAATTAATGCGAAGATCTTGAGTGGTGCTAAACTACTTTGTAACAATGTTATGACTCATGAAGATCTTGAAGTTTGGTCCATCTGACATCGATCTGTTATCAAATGATGGCAAGGCTTCCCCAAGCCTCCAACCAGCAATTGGATTCATAACAAAAAAAAAAACCAATTGGATTCATGACATAATCATCTCACTTGAAGGGTTTTATATTTTATATATTTTTTTATTTTTATTTTTTAATTAAATGATCATCTCACTTGAAGTTGGTGTAACCAAAATCAAGCACTTGTGCATCAATGTATAAGGAAATTTAGACTAATCAAGTTTTGGGAAGACATAAACCCACCATCAATCCCACTTAGCTACATCTTAAATTCCTAATTAACATCAGAATCTTTACTTTTCTATAGGTTATAGTTACATTCTGCTCCATACAACTCAATGAGGCCCTATCTCTAACCGTTAGTATGAAGCATTTTCATACAATCTCACAACACAAGTTATACCTATCCACAAATTTTCGCAACTCAATCATGTATGTTGGAATCATCAAAGATTTGAACCTTTTGAACTTTGTAATACATACATTGTTGCATTCTTGATTTTGACATGTTGTATGATGAGGATGAGCGAGCAAGGTTTTATGCAACCAAGTATACGTTCCTCTTTTCTTCTAATGCAAGTTTATCTCTACCACGAAATTTGGAATCAAACTCGGAGCAAGTTCTTGCTTGTACATAACAAGGTTTTATGGTTTTGGCTTATCACTAACAATTTGAAGATGTACCAATAAGACACCCAGGACATAATTTTTTCTCAGAGAATCTCTTTTCCAACCGCCACTACAATTCTAATGACATAAGAGTTCCAATATATGAAGCAAATTATATTCTACGAACAAAAGTAGTAGTTACACAAAAATGGCATAAAATTGAGAGCCTCCACTGGCTTCCTTGGATAAGGAGAAAAGAATCAGTCAGTACCTGTGGCTACTTGGTACTCAGCTTTATCTACACTAAGATAGAATTTTTGTTTTTGGGAATTGGATGTATTGGTGCTTTAAACAATGTCCAGTCACTTTGCTCTTTATAAACAAACATCTCAGTTGCAGTACCAATCAGTTGGTTCCTCTTTAGATGCAGTAGCTGAAGCATTTTTCAGTTGCCTGGATTTGTAAGTTAGAACATTTAATATCTACACCTGAGTTGTTCCATTTGCAATGAGAATGTGAAACTGATTATTTGCAAGGAAATAGTCATTTTCAAAATTGGTTAACACTTGAATAACCTTGTTGAAATACCAAGCACCGCAAGGATAACTCTCTTCTATGATCCAAGCAAGAAAAGGTGAAAAAAAAACTCCGATCGTCGCTTAATATTTCGAACGACCCATAGAGACTTAAAGCAACTCCGGTGGTCACATCTAAATCAAAGTATTTGTGTTTGCTACCATACCTAAAGATTAAGAGATTCCTTGCCCACTAGATCAAATACTAGGTGACATCAATTATTATGCAACAACACCATACCTATAGCTTGATTAGCTTCCTCATATTGACCCATCAATTCTTACTATTTCAATCTCATATTATAGCACTTGAGCGGGACTCATAATATGTAACTTACAAAATAGAGACTAACGCCATGTGACATCTACACCAAATTATTATAAAACATATTTTTTTTCCCTGCTTCCACCTCCTCAACTTTCAATTTTGATCACTTCCGTACAAAGTATTTTTTTCATCGTTGAAATTCTTTTTTATTTTTCGTATCGTAAAATGGTGACCTAGTGAGCTACAATTCCGGGACTGAGACCAATTTGGGTATGATCTCTCCTTAAGAGATACTTTTTAACAATGTGAGGTTCAAAACACACTACCAGAAAATGGGTCTTGGGCGACGAAACAAAAAAAACCGGGCGACGATTTTTTTTTTCGTCGCCCAAGGGAAAAAAATCGTCGCCTAAAGTCCAACTTTAGACGACGAAAATAAAATCGTCGCCTAAGAATATATTTCGTCGGCTAAGAGAGAAACTAGAGCGACGAAACAATATTTCGTCGCCTAAGATATTTATTTCGTCGCCTAAGTTTTTTATCCTTAGGCGACGAAACTGAGATATTTCGTCGCCCAAGATTTTTCATTCTTAGGCGACGAAACTCAAATATTTCGTCGCCCAAGATTCTTCTATATATTGTGAGGCGGGATAGAAGAATGAGAACTTTGAAAATTTTAAACATAAATTTCTCTAGTTCTTCAAATCGTTCGGTGTTGTGGAAATTTGTCCATACATAGTTTGTGGAGCTACTCCCAGGTACGTACATATATATGCATATATATGCACATATATATATATGTGCATATATATATATATTGATTTTCAGTTTTATTTGAGTTGAATTAATGATATATATATATATATGCATAGAGTTTGTTCCAAGCTGAGTAAGGGGCCGTTCTGTCATAGATATGGTTCACAGGTTTGTTTAACTGGATCTCAAGATCACAAACTGACCACTCTTCTCGGTGAAGGGGTCGATAGGGGTTCGCCTCCGTGATCACAAACGAGTCCTGCCTGGTTCCTGTAGGGGGTTCGCCCTCCGTGACATTGACACTTGCCTTCTGAAACCATGGAATCCGCTCGAACTAGATATATATAATTAATAATTAGTATGTTGTATTACATTAATATATATATATATATAAAAGATATGTTCATTAAATATTGATATATATATATGTGTTATTTTCAGGATATGGATAAGAGTTGGATTTCTCTTCCAAGATATCACAGAAAATATGCTGAAGGAGTTTGGGATTTTATGCAATATGCGCAGGGCAATGCTGACGGGAGTGGCATGTTCTATTGCCCGTGCAAGATGTGTAAGTGTCGCAGTGATATGCATCGATTTCCGTTGGGGACAGTATGGGACCACCTGAAGAGTAACGGATTCTGGGAACGTTACACATGTTGGATATATCACGGTGAAACCTCATCACGCCCGCATGATCATGGACAGTTTGATGAGACGGGCAGTACATCCAACGATCCAACAACGACCTTCATCAACGACATGTTTCCTCATGACAGCGGTGTATGCCCTGAACGACAGCACATTCCTCAGGCGCCGATGCAGGCCGTCCCTAGAGGTGTCAACACTGCCGGTATAGCCAAGTACAACAGACTTATTGCTTTCCAACAGACCCCTCTATGCCCAGGTCATGAGAAGACCGTTCTTCAGTGTGTGATGGAGGTGATGCATATCAAGGTTGACACAAAATCGACCGTGACGGCTGTTGATAGGTATCTACAGTACGCTGCTTCGCTCCTGCCCGACGGTCATCGTCATCCCACCACGCATCATAAGGTCCGTCGTATCTTGAGAGATCTCGGGCTTTCCTACATCAAGATCCATGCATGCAGATATGACTGCGTTCTATTCTGGGGTAAAGATGCAGACGGTAATGACCTTGAAGGCCTTCATCGTTGTCCGGTATGTGGGACCGACAGGTATAAGCGGACTCCCGCAGGCAACAGGAAACCTGTTAAGGTACTTCGCTATTTCCCGTTGAGGGATAGGCTGGAGCGGTTGTATATGTCTTCAAAGACGGCCGAAGCTATGAGATGGCACGCTGTGAGGGAGGTGCATGACGAAGACCTCATGGTACACCCTGCTGACGGGGAGGCGTGGAAGCATATAGACAGGGAGTTTCCTCATTTTGCTTCAGAGGTGAGGAATGTGAGGCTCGGGCTGTCATCCGACGGGTTCAACCCTTTTGGGACCATGAGTCTTTCGTACAGTATATGGCCGGTCATTTTGGTGCCTTACAACCTTCCTCCATGGATGTGCATGAAGAAGGAATACAACATGTTGACCTTGTTGATTCCGGGGCCCGGTTATCCAGGTATCTACTTTCCCTTCATATTGTATATATTGCTGTTGGTTCAACACCTCTCCATTTATTGTTTTTGTTCTATATTGTTGGTCATATATAGTCGTTATCTGAATTTGTTGTGGTTGTTGTTGTTATTCAGGGAAGTGTCTCGATGTGTATATGAGACCGCTGATTGAAGAGTGTAAATTGCTTTGGGAGGTTGGTCATCCCACTTATGACTCCCACAAAAAGGAGATGTTCCAGATGCATGCCATGATTGTTGGTACCATCAGTGATTTTCCTGCACGTGGGATGTTGTCCGGCAACGTTGTTAGGGGATACAAGGCTTGTCCTGAGTGCCTTAGCTCCCAGGGGTGCAGCAATCATTGCAACAAGATAGTCCGGATGGGTCACCGTGCTTACCTACCACATGATCACCCCTGGCGGATAGATACCGGGGCATTTGATGGGACCGAAGAGAGAGGTGTGGAGCCGCATAGATGGTCGGGGGAAGAGATTTTAGCAGTGCTGGATGAGTATGATTTTGGGCAGCTCAGCAATCATCCCGATATTGTGGCCAGAATACCTGAAAGACCAGACAGGTACAAATTCTGGACACATAAGAGCATATTTTGGGAACTCCCGTACTGGAGTACGCTGTTGATAAGGCACTACCTAGATGTGATGCACATAGAGAAGAATGTCTGCGACAGTGTGGTAGGTACAGTGCTCAACTTGGAGGGGAAGACGAAAGACGGTCCTAAGGCACGCGTTGATCTTAAGAAAATGGGAATCAGAAAACATCTTTGGCTGAAAGAGGGGAAGAAAAAGATGCCTTGAGCTCCTTACACCGTGAAGCCTGATCAGAAGACCCAGATCTTCAGGTGGATGAGTTGTGTGACGTATCCCTCAGGCGTTGCAGGAAATATAGCCCGGTGTGTGAACTTGCGGGAGAATAAGATATACGGCTTGAAGAGTCATGACTGTCATATTCTGCTACAACGTCTCTTCCCTGTTTTCATTCGACCGTTCCTTCACCGTCAGGTAAATTTGTGGTTAAAATTACGGTTAACCTGTCGTAAATGGATTTTATATTAAATTTGTGATGTGTGGTTGGCCAGGTTGTGGAGCCGTTAGTAGCGCTGTCAAGATTCTTCATGAAGTTATGCACAAGGGAAGTGAGAAAATCCGATCTCCGGGAAATGCAGGCAGACATCATATACATCATGTGTAAATTCGAGAGGATCTTTCCGCCAAATTTTTTCGATATAATGCCTCACCTGATGATCCATCTTCCCCAGCAATTGTTGCTTACCGGTCCAGTACACTTCACTTGGATGTATCCCATGGAAAGGTATGTTTTATTCACTTACATCTCCAGAATACATATATGTACGTACATGTTCAATAACCATAACGTATAGTTTGCAATCTTATATTTACAGGCAACTTGGTGAGTACAAAGATTATGTCACTAATAAATTTTTATTTTTACTCTTGGGCGACGATTTTAACAAATATCGTCGCCCAAGTATAATCTTGGCCGACGAATTAGCCTAATTTCGTCGGCCAAGAGTAATCCGAATAATTAAAATAAAATAAAACACATTTAAATTTCATTATATTAAATTTTTATTTTTACTCTTGGGCGACGATTTTAACAAATATCGTCGCCCAAGTATAATCTTGGCCGACGAATTAGCCTAATTTCGTCGGCCAAGAGTAATCCGAATAATTAAAATAAAATAAAACACATTTAAATTTCATTATATTAAATTTTTATTTTTACTCTTGGGCGACGATTTTAACAAATATCGTCGCCCAAGTATAATCTTGGCCGACGAATTAGCCTAATTTCGTCGGCCAAGAGTAATCCGAATAATTAAAATAAAATAAAGCACATTTAAATTTCATTGTAAAGAAATTTTTATTTTTACTCTTGGGCGACGATTTTAACAAATATCGTCGCCCAAGTATAATCTTGGCCGACGAATTAGCCAAATTTCGTCGGCCAAGAGTAATCCGAATAATTAAAATAAAATAAAACACATTTAAATTTCATTTGAATAATTAAAATAAATATCCCGGGTCTTTATTTTTTACCAAATTTTTATAGCCCCGTAAGAGTCTCGTCGATTGGAAACTATTCTCAGTTGAAGGTCCGGCCAGATTACGTGATTTGGAGGGTCGAATAGCCGTTTCCGTCCGTTTAGGGGTTTGACCGCGCCGATTGACCGGACGGATCGAGCCCTTATCTTTGTCAGATGGAGCTGAATTTTTTTCCACCTACGTAATTCGTTATGCTGGTCAAATCTGACGGTCGGTTTTCAGTTCCTCTTCTCCGATCAATAAACTCACGTTATATGTACTAATGTTGTATAACTTTTTTATATAAGTGTTCAGTTTAAGTGTCGTTTTGAAGACAACGTATACGTAGAGGCCTCAGACGCAAAAAAGTCGTGAAATAAGATATGACCGGAACGGTGAAATACGTCAACCCGTGAAAAATGAAGATATTCCGGTAAAGTTTCGGTGCCGGTTGTTCCGGTCGCACGAAACACATTTATTTCTGCCTAGTGGTAGCCCTATCCCGGTTATTTATTTTTTACCAAATTTTTATAGCCCCGTAAGAGTCTCGTCGATTGGAAACTATTCTCAGTTGAAGGTCCGGCCAGATTACGTGATTTGGATGGTCAAATAGTCTGAATTTTATGATAGAACTCTTGGCCGACGATTTTCTTCATCTTGGGCGACGAAATTTATAATGAAGAATGTCGTCGCCCAAGTATACTATCTTGGCCGACGATATTTATAGTGAAGAACATCGTCGGCCAAGTAGACTCTTGGCCGACGATTTTCTTCATCTTGGGCGATGAGATTTATAGTGAAGAATGTCGTCGCCCAAATATACTATCTTGGCCGACGATTTTTAAAAAAACAGGGCGACAATTTCAAAATCGTCGGCCAAGATACTCTTGGCCGACGATTTTTAAAAAAGGCGGGCGACGATTTTGTAAAAATCGTCGCCCAAGAACGCCACTATAAAAGGCAAAAATTCGGAAACCCTAACCATTTCTTCAGCCGCCAAGCATATTCTCTCTCTCTCTCTCTCCGAAAATCCTCTCTCTGCCCTCTCTCTCTCCCTCTCTCCGACCCCGACCCCGACCCCGACCCCAATTCGGAACCCCGACCCCGACGTCGACCCACAATTTAAGGTATAACCCTAAAACCCTAAATTGGTTTTAATTGTTTTTGTTGTTGTAATAATTGTAAATTGTTGTTGTTGTTGTTGTTGTGATAATTGTAAATTGTAAATTGTTGTTGTTGTTGTTGTGATAATTGTAAATTGTTGTTGTTGTGATAATTGTAAATTGTGATGTACGGTTTAGGGTTTACGGTTTACGGTTTAAGGTATACGGTTTAGGATTGTAAATGATTAACTAATTTAGGGTTTATTTAGGGTTTAGGGTTTACGGTTTAGGGTTTATTTAGGGTTTAGGGTTTGTAAGAAATAATGGATTATTTTTGAGTAAGGATGTAAATATTCGTAAATTAATTTTTGTTATATAATAAGCCCTTATTAATGTAAATAATTTGTTATGTGAATAAAAAAAATAATAAATCCTATAATAATTATTAAATTTTATTTGTGCTATTATTGTTGATAAATTTTTCGAAGTTTATCGAGCCTTTATTTTTGTGAACTTAATTATAAGACGGTAAAATATTTTTAATAAATTTATGGTTATTTTAAACAGGATGGCCAAGAGAAGAACTTCTGGACAAGACGGCTCGGACGGTACCTCAAACAACCCGTCGGAATCACCGTCGATCGGGTTTCCGTGGCAGTTGACGTCCCGATATGCGGCGCTTAGGGGTGGCGCGAGCGGCTCGGGTTCTGCTGGGCAGTCGGGTCCCGCAGCGACGGCTCCTCGTCATCCAGAGATACTTCGCCGGTCGCGATCCCGCAGCGACGCCCCCACACAGTCGTCCCCGACCGACGGTGATGGCGGGTCATCCGGGGTCCCTATGGTGCCGTCCGGCCTCTTCCTTCCTCCGACGATACCGGCGATACCTCGCGTCGATGAGGAGGGTCGACCGATTCGGGAGCAGCTCCCGCATGTGGCACCGCACGAGGCCTATATATACCGGGAGTTTCCCACGCCTCTTCATCCCGTGAGGGTCTCCGAGCAGGCGGACATAGACGAATCCGTCGGCTCAGCCTCATCCTCAGGTAATTTATTATTACTTTTTTTTCGATTTACAATTTTTTTTTGTAAAAATGTATTATTAATATTAAATTTGATTCACAATGTCACAGCCGCCGGAACGAGAAGGCGGAACAGGAGAGGCACCGTCAGCAACAAGGGACTCGATAGGGCGGTCGAGTCCGCTGGACGGATCGCCATCCCGTTTTCCAACGGGAAACCGGTGGACGCCGCGTTGGGAAACCGGTACACGCGCGCCGCGGGAGGCACCATCCGCTCCAGACTCCCTATGTTGTGGGGAGTCTGGAGCCAGGTTCCTGATGGAGTGAAGGAGATGCTCCATCAGTCGATGTCGGTGAGTTTACTCAATAAATTACCTTTTTTTTAACTATTTTTTTAACTAATAAATTATTTCATTATCGAAAAAAATACTAACAAGTGGTAATGCAG
This sequence comes from Fragaria x ananassa, assembly GCA_034370585.1. Lineage (NCBI taxonomy): Eukaryota > Viridiplantae > Streptophyta > Magnoliopsida > Rosales > Rosaceae > Fragaria > Fragaria x ananassa. Next base: position 15,214,341 of record CP139769.1, on the reverse strand, counting down.
CAATGGTTTGTGGTTCCCGAGGAGGGACGTGACTGGGCGGACAAGACCCATAGGGAGAGGTACCTCTAGCTATTTAATAATTTATTAAATTTTATTTTTTTAATAAAATTATTAATATTTTTTTTGTATATGTAGGTTCAAGGAGTGGAAGCACGACCTCCGGGAACACTGGAAGAAGTACGGGAGCGACCGTTCGGGTACCCCGAAGGAGTTCGAGTATCGGGAGTACGAGTGGCGGTGGCTTCTTGTCACGCAGTTCAACGACCCTCACAAACAGGTAATTCGTAAACAAATTTGAATATTTAATTAGTGAATTAATTATAATTGTATGTTTTTAAATATTTACTAACGATAATTTTTTTTTTAAAAAGCACCTCGCCCGGGTGAACGCTGAGAACCGGCAACAGAACACAACCAACCATCGTGCCGGTTCGAGGCCGTTTTCGGCCATCATGGACGACGTGCGGCGAGAGCGGCCAGAGGAGAACCCCTATGTGGAGACCTTTCAGAGGGCATATCCTCATTCTGAGGAGGATCTTGTAAGTTCCTTATATTTACTAATTTTTAATTTTAATTACATTTTATTAAATGTATATTAATATATTTTTATAATATATCCATTTAGGCGAGGGTGAGGGAGGCGGAGCAAGAGGTCATCAGAGGCATGGTGAACGACACATGGCCGGGCACGGCAGAGGATGACATGTCAGAGGCCATGTCCAGGATCGACACTTCAGATCCTACCGTTGGGGCGCAGATTATGGCCACTGCCTTCGCGCAGCGTTCCAACACCTACTACTGCCGGGGTATGGGAGACGCTGGAAAGGGGATCCTGAAGACGACGCCAGGATTTCAGCGCAAGGGAGCCGCCGGAGCCTCAAGCAGCAACAGCCAGACCACTCGGCTACAGGATCAGTTCGCAAGCCTACAGTCTGAGCTGGAAGCCCAAAGAGCGAGAGAGTCTGAGCTGGAAGCCCAAAGAGCGAGGGAGATGGCGGCGATGGCGGAATCATATGCGGCTTCCAATGCTGCGCATATGGAGCGGGTGAATGAAGTCACCAATGCCAACTAGGCGGCTATGGGACAGTGGATGACTGCCTGCATGTCTGCACTTGCGGCCGGACAGCCGTTTCCGCCCATGCCTACGCCTATACCATTACCTCAGTGGCATCCTCAGTGGCCCCAGCCTCAGCAGCAGCCTCCTCAGCCTGACCAGCCGCCGCCTCAGGACCCTCCGAACGGGGATGATGAGTTAGATTTTGGGTTTCTCGATCCATAGGCAGAATTTTTGTAATAAATTATTTATAAATTTATAAATTTGTGTTAGTTTTAATTAAATTTTAGTATTAGAAAATTTTAAAGAAATGCCGAAAAAAAAAATAATGACAAAAATTAAAAAAACATTATTTATATATTTAAAATAATTATTTAATTATTTTTTTAAAAAAATTTAAATATATCTTAGGCGACGAAATTTATAAATCGTCGCCCAAGATTTAACACCTTGGCCGACGATATTATTTTTCGTCGCCTAAGATTTAGTGATCTTAGGCGACGAAATATTTATTTTCGTCGCCCAAGGTCAGAAGATCTTAAGCGACGAAAAAAAATTTCGTCGGCCAAGGTGTTAAATCTTGGGCGACGACAGGTATATTTTAGGCGACGAAATTAGTATCGTCGCCTAAGAATTACTCTTAGGCGACGACGGAATTAAATTTCGTCGCCCAAGTTCTTCACCGACGGACTTCTGGCGACGACTTCTTGGCCGACGACATGTCGTCGCCTAAGTACTTAGGCGACGAAATTTTTAAACAGGGCGACGATTTTTTTTCGTCGGCCAAGAACTATTTTTTGGTAGTGACATATACATATACATCATACCTCTTAGTTCGATTATTTAAAGATCACCAATTTAGCTAAAAATTTGTAAAAGTGATACTTATATAGACTTAAAAACTAAGCGGTTAAGATGGGAAAATGTGATTTGAAAATGGGTGTGTTGTTGGTATATATACCGCAAGAATAAGCAACGACCTCGTAGACTGTTTTCTGACTACGAAGGGCCCCGCCCCCGACATATTTCTGGTAGACCGACATCCGGGCTACCTCGCCATGGTGAAAGATCATCGGTACCACATCCGAAAAGTTCTCCTCCAAGTTCTACAAGAAGGCACCATGATAAGATATATGTGCATCTTGTCTCATATTGGAAATATGTAATATGAGGGAACTTTACTTAGCTATAAAAGGAAGACTTCCCATATGTAGAAATCTTTCTCTCTCTCCCTCCCGATCCCTTCTCACTCCATCTTGAAGAGCTCTTGTAATACCAAAGACTTATTAGCCATGATAGTAGAATCTTAAGTGGATGTAGTCATGTTCTCCGATGACATGGTGAACCACTATATGTCATTGTCTCTTACCCATGTTGTTTTTTGTTTATGTTCATGTTTCACCGTGATTCAATATAACTTCTGGGATTATGCAGAAACATGGTGTAATTAATCATTAATGAAAAAATCTTCCACTAATCCTTAACTAAGTAGAAGACCTTCTGGAATGATCTCTCCACCTGCATCTCAGCATGTTTTAATTCAGTAGACCAACGCTCTAACTATCTTGTTAGACTCTTCAATTTTACTCTCTATTTTCCCCAGCTATGAGATTTAGGGGTGGCACTTCCGAACCGAATAACCGAAAACCGAGCCGAAATAACCGGGCCGAAACCGAAAAAAATCGAGCCGAAAGAAAAACCAAACCGAAAAAAAAAAAACCGAAAACCGAAAAAAATTCGGTTCGGTTTCGGTTCACGGTCCGGACCGAACCGAATCGGCCGAACCGAACCGAATTTTTGGTGAAACGACGTCGTTTTGAATATATGGTTAAGGGGAGAAAAAAACCCTCGTGTTTCATTCGTTCAGACTTTATACACCTCGTTCTTTCTTCTTCTCCTTCTCCACGCAAAATCTCTCTGTCTCTCTCTCTCTGCGTATCACTCTGCTTTGTGATTCAATCGGAAATCAAAAATGCATTCGAATCATCTTCTCCTCGAGGAGCCGATTAGGATGGCCTCGATTCTCGAGCCGTCCAAGGCGGTGAGATTTTCAATCCCTAATTTTGATTTTTTTTTTGGCCGTGGATCTTTTTCTGGATTCGATTTGATTTGATATGTTTCTTTGTTTTGCAGAGCTTTTTTCCAACAATGACGAAGATTGTGGGGACGCTGGGGCCGAAGTCGCGATCTGTGGAGGTCATCTCTTCTTGCCTCAATGCTGGGATGTCCGGTATGTGATTTTCGATGTAATAATTGGATGGTTTGGTTGAGTTATTATTGCGGATTTTGATGGATTGAATATGTGGATTGCAGTGGCCCGATTCGATTTCTCGTTGGAAACTGATCGCGTGATGTTTTTTTTCTTCTGGTTATTCTGTTTCAGGTTATGTTGGACACTGTGGGTCCTGAGTTGCAGGTTGTAAACCGAGGGGAGAAGATCATTGAACTTAAGGGAGATGGCTTGGTTATTCTGACCCCTGATCAGGGACAAGAACCATCTTTAGAGCTTTTGCCCATCAACTTTGATGCACTGTCAAAGGTGTGGCAAAATCTGTCGTTTTATCATGCATCTTCATAAGCTGTTTGTGAATATGTTCTGTTCTCCAAATGCGACCCTGTAATATGTTGTTGTCCCATTATGTTTTAGGATACTTGAAATTATGCTTTTACGATATATAGGATTGTGATTTTTACCTCTTAATGCTTCCGTCCTTGCTGAAATCAGAGATACTTAACAGTTCAATCTTCAAATGGTTTTGCAGGCAGTGACGAAGGGAGATACCGTTTTCATAGGCCAGTACCTGTTCACTGGAAGTGAAACTACTTCTGCATGGTTGGAGGTAAAGTTAAATTTACATGTTACACTTTATTTTCTTCCATAAAATCAACCGCCCCAACCGAAAAAGTCCTATTCTCCTTGACAAACCTAAGTTAGGATATATAATAGTTTGTTGTAATCTTTTTCTTATATAGCCTTTCTGCACACTCTCACCTCCATATTGTTCAACATCTATGTTCCAAATTTGCAGTAGCAAAGTTCATATAGTTTGTGATTTTGTGTACACTTATAAGGGTTTTTTTTTTTAAACCGAACTGAAAAAAAAAAAAACCGAAAAAAACCGAACCGAACCGTTCGGTTCGGTTTTTAGTTTGGATTTTCTGAAAACCGAGAACCGAACAGAATTTTTTTTTCGGTTCAGTTTTCAATTTTGGCCCATAACCGAACCGAATGGGCCGAATGCCACCCCTAATGAGATTAAAAGAAGAAACCCAACACCCTAAACTCTTTAGTCCCCACAACCACAAGAAAAGCTTATGCAGCATCATATTAATAGGTTTGAATTATAATGCACTCACATCATCAATCCCATGTTTGTATGTAACGCATGTGACTCCTCCTCTCACTCACTCACTGACACTCCCTCTCTACTTGTCGGCGCTCTCACGCCTCTCCCTCTTCTGCTTCCCCGTGAACCCCCCAACGCCCCCTCATATATAAACCCCCACCCTCCAAAAACCAAAACCCTTTACTCCTCCAAACCAAAACCAACCCACCCATGAAACCCATGGCTCATCATTTCCTCTCCCTCCTCCTTCTCCTTCTCCCCCTTGCCACAGTCCACGGCGGAGATCACGACTACCGAGACGCATTGTCGAAATGCATACTCTTCTTCGAGGGCCACAGGTCGGGGGTCTTGCCTCAGGACCAACGCCAGTATTGGCGCGCTAATTCCGGCTTGAGTGATGGTTGGACTTACAACACTGACCTCACCGGCGGTTACTACGACGCCGGAGACAACGTTAAGTTCGGGTTTCCGATGGCTTTCACGACCACAATGCTGGCGTGGAGTGTAATCGAGTTTGGGGAGTTCATGCCTCCTAATGAGTTGAGGAATGCGATGGTTGCCATTCGTTGGGGCACGGATTATCTCCTCAAAACGGTGTCGCAGCAACCCAATCGGATTTTTGTGCAAGTAAGTTAATGGTGTGTGTGAAATTGTTGTTGGGTTTGGTTGGTGTTTGTGTTATGGCTAGCTTGGTGGATTTGATACTGTGGTGACCCCAGTTGTTTTGTCTGCAAAATCTAAAGGGTTCTTGGGCAACATTAATTTTTATTTTATAAAGGTGTGATACTTTTTGAACTGTGCGCATTGCATTTTTCTAGTCGTAGAATCCAGTGCTCCGAGTTTGGTGAAGTTTTGGCTGCATCTCTATATTTCTTGTTAGCTTATACGTTACGTACGTTTCCAGAACTGAAGGTTTTCCTATTTTGGATATTGTGATAAACAAAACGAGGTTCTTCATAGCGAATCTAGGTAGGAATTAATCGATGAAATGAGACGCTCGTTTCGTTAGAGCATTATTAGTGTGTTAGGTTTGAATGGTGAAGACTTTTATCATCCATTATTGTTTCAAATGAAACCTACCATAGATCAAATCATCAACTAAATAGTAAATATTATTAACTCAGAATAGATGAAGAGCAGAGAGGTAGGTGTTATTTTTCTCTGGAGTCCTAGTATGTAAGTTGTTATGGAATGCCTAGGATTTTGTTTCTAGTAATAATGTGTGCAACTTTTAGTAAATTTCCAGAAGATGATTTACCTGAAATGTGAACGTTCAGAAAATATGATCACCCAGAACAGTTTTTATGTCATAGAGAAGTCTCATAGCTAATGATAGTAGGTTTAATCCATGCCATATGAAGCTGTGATTCTAATTAATTGTTTACAAGAATAGACGTTCTTTGAGTTCACTTTGTCACCGAAGGTGAGGACCAATAATCTGAATCTTATATGAGTGGACGGTAGGCTATATCCATATACTCTTTTTTTCTCCTCCAAGTCCGTGACTTGCATGAATCAATTGTCTTCATCAAGCTTTATGCTCCCTATATATAAGACATATTTTGTCCATAGATTGCTAAGGCCAGAATGTGTCTCAATAGTACAAAAAAATACCCCACTTAATGAAATAATGCAAACAATGTTACATTAAGTAACGACATTGAAGTTTTGCTTGATATTTCATCCTTTTGAGGGACCTAACCTTTGTTTTCATGGAATATTAGGTTGGAGATCCAATTATAGACCACAATTGCTCGGAAAGACCGGAAGACATGGACACATCCAGGACTGTATATGCTGTACGTTGACTCGCCAAATCCGGCTTCTGATGTCGCCGGTGAGACAGCAGCGGCTCTTGCAGCTTCTTCAATGGCGTTCCGGTCCTCTGACCCTGGTTACGCGGACACATTGTTGCGAAATGCCATGAAAGCCTTTGAGTTTGCTGATACTTACAGGGGAGCTTATAGTGACAATGCCAATGTTAGAGATGGTGTCTGCCCATTTTACTGTGATTTCGATGGTTACCAAGTAAGTAAATAACCTCAATATATGCATGACCTTACTCAACTACAAATAGAATGTCAACACATTGTTCTACACTTAATAATATTGTTAACAAATTACTCTGTCAGTCACAACCTTTGTTTAAAGATGACTAAGCATAATATCATGAGGATTACTACATGCTTCGGATCACTTATTTTTCATTCCCGCAAGCTGATCATTCTGATGTTTTCTTTGCTACATTATAATTATGACTAATATCAGTTTACCCCATCAACTTTATGTCGAACATTATATTAGTTCATTTTCTTTCAATTTTATTAAAATCATCCATCGACTTCCAATTTTCATCACCCTTGTCCAAACTTCCGATTTCCATACAATTTCCCGTTATATGATGACGTGGTATTAAGAAGAAAATCAAATTTGAAGTCATTGGGCTCACAGAAAAAGAGAAAAATAGACAAATTGTATTCAATCCTACTAAAATCACTAAGGTTAGCGGGTTGTGATGAGAATGGAGATGTGTATCAATATGGGGGAAAAATGGTCCGAAAGGTTAGTTTCAGAATTTGACTTTTCTTCTTGATACCAAGATCACTTGATAGATAATTTGGATGAAGATTGGAGGTTTGGACATGCACGGCTGATGAAAATTAAGAGTCGAGGGATGTTTTTAATGAAATTGAAAAAAAAAATAACTAACATGATGATCGACCTAAAGTTGATGGGGGTAAACTGAAATTAGTTCTTATAATTATATGCATCGTAGAAAAATCTTAGTGTTTGTAATCTTTTGCCATATTTTGCTAGGGAAAAAGTTTGTTACAGCTTGTAGATGTAGTGATTAAGAAAAAAATTGGGTCTTGAACTATATATAGCTAGCTTGACAAAAATATTTCGTAACTTTCGACAGGACGAATTGCTATGGAGTGCAGCCTGGCTGAGGAGAGTCACTCAGGATGGTGGTTACCTTGACTACATACAAAACAATGGAAAAACTCTTGGTGCAGAGGACAATATAAACGAATTCGGTTGGGATAACAAGCATGCTGGCCTCAATGTTCTAGTCTCCAAGGTTAGGTTAAGTTTTCCCAGAATGTTATAGGATTCTGTACAATATGAACTATATGATTTCATGTCATACGGTTGCTTCATTTCCCAGGACGTCCTAGAAGGCAGCATGTACAATCTTGAATCCTACAAATCATCGGCCGATAGCTTCATGTGCACGTTAATACCGGAGTCATCATCCTCCCACATCGAGTACACTCCAGCTGGTCTCATCTACAAGCCAGGAGGCAGCAATCTGCAACATGTAACTTCCATTTCATTCCTGCTACTCGTTTACGCAAATTACCTTGCACGAACCTCGCAGTCCCTCAACTGTGGGAACATAGATGTCAGTCCAACAACGCTTCGCACAATCGCCAAAAAGCAGGTTGATTACATTTTGGGTGATAATCCAATAGGGTTGTCATACATGGTTGGATACAGCGACCATTATCCGCAGCGAATTCACCACCGTGGCTCTTCTTTACCATCTATCAAGGACCATCCTCAACCCATTGCTTGCAAAGAAGGCTCAGTGTACTTCAATTCTTCAAACCCTAACCCTAATGTCCTGGTGGGAGCCCTAGTAGGAGGACCTGGAGAAGATGATGTCTATGACGATGATCGCGCTGATTTTAGGAAATCCGAACCAACCACATACATTAATGCACCATTTGTTGGTGTTTTGGCATACTTTGTGGCTAATCCCAATCCAAACTAGCTAGCAGAAATTGATACGTACTGGTCAAACACAGATCAATTTGTAAATAAAAACCACATCATGAATTGAAACATAGGTTAAAGAAAACGATCGAATGTCTTTCATCTTGAGAGTCAAGAGTGAAGAGGCGTGTTATTGAGAGTTCCATACTGCATGTTATAGGTTTTTGGAGTCACGAAAGTAATTTCTGTGTGACTGTTTGGAGATAAATAAAAATGAGTTCCTTTTATTCTTGTTTTAGATTTCTAAATAAATGAATGATCTACAGATTGCTGAAGAGATAAAAATGAATGGCTAATTAGTGTTTTATACTAAACTAATTAACCCTGGAAATGTTTGATTATTAAGGAATGTTTTCAAACTTCTTTAATTTGGATGGTCCTTAATTTAATTAATCATTCATGCCTATATATTTATACGTTTCATCATTCCATGTTCCAAATTAAGACAATCCAAGTACATATGGTTTCCTATCTAGACAAGTATATAGTACTGCGAGAATCTTGTGAACAATTTCTTGTTCATGTTATTGCGAGAATCTTCCCCAAAACTCTAGCTCCGAATTCATTTGGGTCTCCAATGGCACAAGGTACGCTTACGCTTCTCCGTCCCCAAAAGTTGTTCTTTATTTGATTCTTTAGATTCCTGCAATTAATGGTTTAGGGTTTAAGCTCGGAACCGCTTTTATGATCTCGTTTGAGTCTGAATGAGGACTGAGGATTGTTTACGATCGATTCTCCTGCAAAGAACAGTAGCCCATTATTTTTATATAAAGCATAAAGAGTTGACGATGGATTACTTATGATTGCATTTGTTGAATGATTTTACTTGGATATCAAGCTTATTTTGTTTTGGTACCCCAAGCATTGTTGTTTATGATTATGAGAAACAGGAGTATTCTTCCAATTGGGATAGTTGGAGATTCGACAAATGAGCAGTTATCCAGTCATGACTTTCTTTGGATAGTCTGAGTTGTACTGCTGATTAAGTAGGAGAGTGTATTCACTTGGTATATATATTGCCTTCAATCTAGACAGCCTCATGAAGCATGAGGCAATGCATTACTCCTCTCGGCATATTTAGTTTTAAATTAGCCTATTGAGGTTTCTATTGAAGCTATTGAAACTCCAATTTGATCTCAAAACAAAACCCTTTTCCAATCAACATACTTGGCTATTGTATCAGCTTCTGTCCTTTATTTTTTTTATTTTTAGTTTTGGACTTTTCGTTTATGCTTGACTATGTGAAAACTATGAGCAAAGTTATGCTGGTTATCAGACTGAAATTTGTCCAAAGTGATTGTCACTGGTTCTTGTTTTCACTCAGAATTATGCATGATGAGCTTAACTGTTGCCTTCCGTACCTATATGTATTTGTCTAAACTTTCGTGAGTGAATTTAAGAGGATGATGGAAACTCGTTTTTGAACGTTATGCAATCATTGTTTTGCATTTACAACAATCAAATATGTCTTGGTATTTATTTCCACTGACATTTTTCCTCACATATTTGTAGCTATGGACATTAGAGACGAAGTTGTGGAGAACACTATTCCTTCTCTTGTTAAAGGTTCTCTTGCATCCGTTCAACAAGGCAAGGTTGGTTCTCCAGAAGACATCGCTTGGGTTGATTCCTGCTTGATTAAAGAATCTGACATTACAGATGATAACTGGAATTCTCTGAAAGCTGCACTAGTAGAAATCCTCGATTCTCATCCTGAATCACTTGGTTCATCTTCAGGGGTAAGTAATGAATTACATCAGGAAACAGACACTGAGATACATGCTTCCCGTGTGGAGTCAGAACCAAATCACATTTTTATTAGGGAACAATTGGAGACAGTAGATGGTGATGTTCCAACCAATGATGATATTTCAATTAGCAAGGATGCTAATGATTTGCAGTCATTTACTTTTGAGGGAAATCCATTTTTGCCTGGTTACAATGATGACTCAGGAGTGTCTGGAAACCTTGAGTTAGGTGTCGATATGGATTCTTGGGCACATGAGATCGAGCCTTCAACTGAGGATATATTCAGGGTTTGGAATTTGGAAGTTCCAGAAGAAGAAGATGATCTTATTAAGCAGTTGAACAACGCCCTTGAAGAAGGTTTGCCTCAATCCTTACGACCAAGTATTCCTGATTCTGATACATGGAAAAACTTGCAAGAAACTTCGGTGGATGATCTAGTTGCTGGGATTGCTGACCTTTCTTTGAATCAAGTTTCCAGTTGAACAGTTGATTGATTGTATTAGGTTTTGTATTTTTGTTACTGATGTTGTGCTCGTGACAGTTAGCTTCTTATTGCACATTTTCACTGAACATAGATGAGGCCTAGTTTGGTATAGTTCAGCCGACATTTTATATTAAAGATCAGCGGAGTTTCATGTTTGAATCATCAAATATTTAACCAATGCAGTTCTGGAAGTTCCATTTATGTCTTCATCACAGTAATGCTTCACTATTGGAATGCTGTAGATTCATGATATTCTCATTCGTGGAAGATGAATTCTTTAGGTGGGGGTATATCATGTATGGTTCAACATCTTGCCAAAAGGTCTCATGGAAGCATGTAGAATGGTTGTTTCTGAAGGGCCTTGACCACTCATTGGCATTGCAAATCAGCAATGAATCAGGTACTTGGTGATTGGAGCTAGGTAGCAAGGAAAATCATGAGCACAATCACGTCGAACAGCTGATGTGGGATGGTTTCGACCGTCAACGTGGAAGTCGCAGTCTAATCAAACCCTATGTTAAACCAGAGCCATTAGTCACTAAGAAGGGAACAAACGAGCAAGAGAGTTGCTATAGCAGCCTCATATATACATGCCAATTTGGAGAGGAATCTCTTAAACCAAGTATTTTTTGGACACTTTCTCATTGCAGAGAGCGTATTCGGCGCACCCGGGTGCGCCGCGCACCCGGAAATTGAACGGCGAGATCGCCGGTGAGACGCCGGGTGGGGCCGGGCACGGGTGAGTGAACGGTGAGATCACCCGGGTGCGCTGTATAATTTTCGCTCATTGCAAGTCGTCATACATTTGTCCCTTTCCTTTGCTAAACAGAAGAGAAACAATATCTGAACACAATAATCCTCCCTTTTTACAAGGTGAGCAAAAACCCTCATGTCTGAACCACGTCTGCAGCCTGCCAAGTCAGCAAGTTATCATCCACATGGAAAACCGGCATTGGTCGTCACATAACAGCCTCAAATTGGACATCTTTGATAATACATAGACAGTTATAAATACAGGAGAATGAGTGCATGTGTGGCAAAGAGCACCAGAGAGCTTTGCAGGAGATAAGATTATATTTTGTTACTGCACTCTCAAGGGGTTTGCTAAGTTACACTGCAGCAAGCAATGGCATCTGCATCTCTACTCAAGTCTTCTCCAGTTCTTGACAAATCTGAGTGGGTGAAAGGTCAGACCCTCCTCCGCCAGCCTTCTGTCTCATCCGTGGTTAGATGCCACCCTAGCCCCGCATCCGGTCTCACCATTCGTGCTTCATATGCTGATGAACTTGTCAAGACCGCTGTATGTTTTCTTTCACAACATTACAACTCATTATGTAACATATATTGTTAGCTTCTGCAAAGAATATGCATGTTGTTAGGTCTTGCTCTTAGCTCATACAAACTAAAATATGTTCCATACCATATGGTAAACTTACAGCATAACATAACATGTTGAACTGTTTGACTAGCGAATATTAACTGAACATGCTCTAGACAGTAAATAAAGATTAGATACGAACTTATTGATTATGTTATGCTAATAAACGAGACACAAGCTCTGTTAAGATTTGAATTGATGTGTGCCTGTTTTGGTTGGTATAGAAAACTGTTGCATCCCCTGGCCGTGGAATTTTGGCCATGGATGAATCCAATGCAACCTGTGGGAAGCGTCTGGCTTCAATTGGGCTAGAGAACACTGAGGCTAACCGCCAAGCGTACCGTACCCTCCTTGTCACAGTCCCTGGCCTTGGCAATTACGTCTCTGGTGCCATTCTTTTCGAGGAGACTCTCTACCAATCCACTGTTGATGGCAAGAAGATTGTGGATGTGCTTGTTGAGCAAAACATCGTCCCTGGGATCAAAGTTGACAAGGTACGCCACTGTAATCAAGCAAACTGCAACAATAATTTAATGACTTTATAGTCTCATGATAGCTGCATATTCTGATAAAAAATAATGATGTTGATAATAACAGGGTTTGGTGCCCCTAGCTGGTTCCAACGATGAGTCATGGTGCCAAGGTCTTGATGGACTTGCTTCTCGCACAGCTGCTTACTACCAACAGGGAGCTCGTTTCGCCAAATGGTATGGGTCAAATTTCAGCAATTTCACCATACGATATTGGCCAGATCATAATTTTTGAGCTCATGATTGAGATAAAGTTTGTTATAACATAATTGGTATACTTTGAACTAGGCGTACTGTTGTGAGCATTCCCAATGGTCCATCCGCTCTTGCAGTAAAGGAAGCAGCATGGGGTCTCGCTCGCTACGCTGCCATTTCTCAAGTAAGAGAAATGCTAATTATGTAGCAAGAGAAAATTACTTGATGTTATATATGTTGTATTCTTGATTTACAATTTGACCGCTTCAAAATTGAATTTTTTATTTTATTTTATTACTCCCATCAGATTGCTTAATATTTCTGTCTAGTTAGGATGTGTTTCTGACTGAAAAATCTTGGCTTATTGAAACTATAGGACAGTGGATTGGTCCCAATCGTAGAGCCAGAGATCTTGCTTGATGGTGAGCACGGCATTGACAGGAACTTCGAAGTTGCTCAAGCAGTGTGGGCTGAGGTTTTCTTCTACCTTGCCCAGAACAATGTCTTGTTTGAGGGTATCCTCCTCAAGCCAAGTATGGTTACCCCTGGAGCTGAGTGCAAGGAAAGAGCCACCCCGGAACAGGTTGCCGACTACACCCTCAAGCTCCTCCAGAGGAGAATCCCCCCAGCAGTCCCTGGAATCATGGCATGTCTCACAAAAACTCCCCACAAAATTGACACTTGTATGTTTCTTTAACTTTTATGTTTCATATACTAATATCTTATGATTGTGTCATGTTGAGCAGTTTTTGTCTGGTGGACAATCTGAGGTTGAGGCAACCCTGAACTTGAATGCAATGAACCAATCACCAAACCCGTGGCATGTGTCATTCTCCTATGCCAGAGCTCTCCAGAACACTTGCCTGAAGACATGGGGAGGCCGACCAGAGAACGTGAAGGCTGCTCAGGAGGCACTGCTTATCCGTGCCAAGGCCAACTCTCTTGCTCAACTCGGAAAGTACACCGCAGAGGGAGAGTCAGAGGAGGCAAAGAAAGAGTTGTTCGTCAAGGGCTACGTGTACTAGATCATTGGTGCCAATGCTATAGATGATGAACAACCAAATGGAAAGATTATCATGCATGCATGCATGATGTTGGAGGAATGAAGACTAGGTTCTGTTAATGTGTGTATCGCTTTATAGCCCCTGAAAGACTATTTTTGTTCATGATCATTTCATGTACTTTTAGCAACTTAATAAGCTTCTTGATGATGAGTTAGCTAGTGGTCTCAATCAAATATTTCAATGCTTAGTCTGAAATTCAATTAACTAACTAACCATAGCTTCTCTCATGGTTTTACTATTCTCTTAAAATTATAATGACTAGGTGCCAGATAAGTGTGTTATTCCCCCTTGTTCCATTAGGGTTTACACTGAGGCCTCCTTCTTGTTCTTCCTATGATTTCTCGTCTCTCTCAAGTTTTAGGGTTTCACTTTGTGCTTTCTAGCTAGCCATTATGGATTCCCCTGTAATCGGCCTTGGTCATGGAAGATCTGTTTGATCAAATGCTCCTTCAAGTGTTTGTCTAGATTGAAAGTTTCTTGTGTTTGGTGGATATAGTGATGGTGGACTGGTGGTGGATGTATTTCTCTGATGGTTATTTCAGTACACCTAATGGCACACATCCATGGTAGAACCCGGATAAGTTTCAAGGTTTGATAGCCGTGGTGGTGATGTTGTGTAAGAAATAACATCCATCTTCCATAGTTCAACACAAATTTATGCACTAGTGAAGTGTTGGTGGCAACTGGCAAGTTCTTTGAAGATAGGAGAGACACATTTTCAAGATTCCGACATTAATCCTTGCCCCAGAAGAAATGTTTAACTTTGAACTCAAGCTGCCAACATCAATCTCTTATTTCGATGATTTTTATGGGTAGCAGGGTTTGTGGCAAGTGTCTTTGAAAATGGGAGACACGTTTTTGAGATTCCTACATTGTCTTTCCCCTCAAGAGAAAGGTTTAACTTTGAGCTCCAAGCTATAAACACCGATCCTTGTTTAGGATGACCTTCCATATGAACAATCAAGGAAGAATTACTGTAGGTATGTTTAGGAGGAAACATTTGCCGCTAAATGGGAGAAAACAAGAACTTCAAGATTCAGGAAGAACTAGGAATGTAAGTTTGCGGTTTCAAATTATTGATATCCTAACTTTCTGAAGCAGACCACGTCTCTACATCGGCAAATATTTCCGAGCAAAGTTTTCATACGCATTTCATGAAAAAGAAGATGAAAAGGCCTATGGGAAGGAAGACTCGATCAATTGATATGAAGAGATCAGCTTAGTGTCACCAAACCATCATATGATGGAAGAAATTAGAATGCTTATATGACTTTCCAACACTATTGCCCACCCCAACTTTTTTCTGGGTCATTTCTGTGCAAAAAAAAAAAAAAAAAATATTGGGAAAAGCAGGATTTTCCTTTGTAAATTGGGATCAAAGATCCAATATTACACAAAACACAAATGAAGTATCTAAAAAGATCCCCAGAAAAAATAAAATAATAAATAAATTGAGCTTCTATGCCTGACTCTGTAGGCTCTCTTTGTTCCATATAGTATATAGTCCATGTTAGTGCAAACATGTCTGGATGTTGGAGATGTTCAGTAAAGATTTGTTGGGGATCTACTACCACGTATACATCACAGGAAATCAAGAGCATATACACCGCTTCTCTGATGTAGGTGGAATTGGATTGCAAGGACAGTTACATTTTCAGCCTGCAATCTTCCCCACCATATTGATTTCAACAGGAAGATTGTGGCGCAAGCCATGTTAGCCTCAGCTGGTTGCACAACTAAAGAGTGAGCGTGCATTGGGACCTATTGCATAAGTATATGTCACCTTCCCTTTTCATCCATGGTGTGGACTGGTATTTGCCAGTTTTTGGTGTTCTTCTTGGGGTCGTCTGTAAGATAAAGATCTGTATCATCTTCTTTAAATGTTCTAATGAATGTTTTGGCACCCATCAGGATAAGCCTTTCAATCATGAACAATTGGTAATTATTCTCAATCAAGGTTTCCAATAAGCGGCTATAATTTGATGAGTATGCCAATTTGTATCTGCATATACAGGTCAACAATACTTATCAGTATCAGCTGGGACAATTAATTCGGAGCCACAAAGGCCCATTAGATTGGCCGAGTAATAAAGATGATAAATTGAAAAGTATTAAGCTAGAATGCTAGATAAACAAATGAAAACCTAGCACTGTAACCCAGTTGATATAAGAACAATTCAATAAATAAAACTGCCCTTCTTAAAAGAAGAAAGGTAATAAACATAAAAAAGTTGGAGTACATTAGAGTGCCAAAACAAAGTTCACAAAGTTCACTTAAAATGGATATCTACAGATAAACCTCAGAGGTAAGCAAAAACTATTTTCTTACACTCATGACAGGATCAACCATGTGCTCTAACACACAACTGCACTTAGAAGGCTCATAAATTACTCTGTCTAGTATCAGTACCAACTGTTCAAAAGTTCGGTGGCAAGAAACCAAGTTAAAAGTTCTCGTCAGATGCATTTCACTCACTAATCATAATCCATCCCTACTGACATTCTCAGTCAATCACCAAACATAATTAAAAACTTCGACCTCACAGACAACCTAGCAGTTCCTTGATATTTTCCTAGGTTGGTGGTAAAATGCTAGAAGAAATGACATGCAACAGTGTGAGGAGAAAACCATAACATTATATGCACGAGACATTGTTTATTCTGGGAGACACACACAGGTCTTCCACTTTTAAGTACATGGTGCAGAGAACAGTGCAAGAAAGATGTACCTGACAGAGAGCGGTGAAAAGAATCCTGGTGTCCATTCATTTGAAGCAATATAAAGTGTTCGTCCAGGTGGGACCCTTTTTTCAATTCTGCGGAGAATAAACTCAGGGTGTGTGTCCCTGTCCAGATGAGGTGATAGGGTCCTCTCAACACCATTCCTGTCCCTCCTGGTCTTAAGTCTATCTCCACGACGAACATGAATGGCATCATAATCACCAAGGATTTCCTTAATCTGCGAAATTAATTTAGTCAACGTCTGTAGTAGCAGCTTATAGGCTAAATGCTGTAACTACCTTTTTTATATGCTACATATTGAAAACTAATGCAACTTAGAAACATAAATATTTTATAAATTCAACATGAGGTTTGATTACATCTCAGCTGTTTATTCATGAGGTTGATGACCACCACAAACTGTACTTTCTTTTGATGCTGTTGAAATCTGGATTAAATTAAACATCAAAATCACATGTAAAGTTCAGCTATTTATCCCGGGTCTTCGTAGGAAGTTCTTGTTTCAATCTTATGAAAAAACATGTACAGTGTACTCAGTGTATCCCACTTCATTTGGATAGTGTTTACTACCATTCTCTTATGATTTACAGTTTACTCAACCTGGAATTTCTTTTCAGCCTTCAGTTTTAGTGCCCTGAACTTGATGAGTTCCTGCAGTCCTTGATATAATACAGTATTACATAATCCAACTTGAAAGATTGAAGTAGAATTATGTAGTACTATTGAAACATATTCCTTTTCTCTACTTTGTAACTTCTTAGGTAAACTATGATGTCTTTTTCTACCTTCTCACATCCAAAAAATCACAAGTTCTCGGAGATTTTGTTCATCAGAATTCATTTTACTCTGAAAAGTCATCCAATACCTAACATCTTCAAGTTCTCAAAGTTTCACTAAGAATGATAGAAGATACTTGATATCTGACTACAGGAGACTAAGAAGAGAGCAAATAAGTTAACGTAACCAAATTTGAGGCAGCAAACAAACATTATACGAGATTCAAGAGATTATCAAACAGTTCCCAACAACAAATCCAACTTTTGTTAAAATAGTGATTGACATGCAGATAATACAATGCCAAATTCATCAATACGCACATAAATAGAAAGCATATATCTCAGAATCATAATGCACGATATGGACACAGAAGAATGCCTAATCATAGAGAAGCTTTATGCAACTCTCAGGTGTGGAAATACGACTTCATGGCATTCAGATGATACATACCTTGTCAGCAGCATTCCTCAATTTCTTTGCTGCCATTGAGGGGAGAAAAGAGTAGAGCAAAACTAAAGCACTACGGTTGTTTCGATTCTTGCACTCCGCAAACCTATATGAATAGGTAATTAATTCCTGAAGGAAGATTGAAGTTTGACTAATACTCATAGACTTAAGCAAAGGGAGAATAATAAAGCAACACACCTCAATTTTTTCTGCAATAAAAGAAATGCCTCAGACGCAATCCAAATGAATCAAACACAACTAGTAAAACCACATTATGCAACTGCTTATAAACCCAGATCCTATCTTGGCCTTAAAACTCCATTGTTTTCAATCAAGATTGACTCAATAAAAGATGAACTAACAAGGAACAAGGGCTTCCAAACAAAAGGGAAGCCAGTTAATTTCAAATATTAACCTACCTGTGTCTCAATAATACATTCCTTACTTTTCTTCTGCACTAGCGTTGTCAGATTGATGAAAGATCCCTTTGTTATTGTGTATGGGATTGATGCACATTCTGGAGGGCAGTACAAAAGTCCTGCACAAAAGTGGTGTTATATCGAATCTAATTGCACCTATCACTCGAAGAAGAAGAAGAGAGTAGAGTACCTCTGGAGAAAGAGGGCTTCTTCGAGAGCACATCGGAGACTGGACTCCTGGTGGGCAAGGCCCTCACAGGACTGGAAGTGCTTGCCGGGTGCCCCAGTAGAGGTACTTGTCGTGGAGCCGGCTGATCAAACTGGGAACAGATTCTAGGGCTTCGAGGGAGGAAGAAGAGAAGTCGCTGGTGTAGAGGAAACCCAGGAACACGATGGGGGAACTGGGCCCGGATTTCGGCTTTGGGCTTCTTCTGGATTCCACCGGAGACACCATTCTGTAGTTTGCTGCGGTGCTTGACGTTTAATGAATTTCCCAAAATACCCTCTTCTTCTCTTTTAAACTATCTCCTTTTCTTTTCGTTATATTTTAAATTTTTTGATATTTACTTTCCACGAAACAAAAAATAATAATAACAACTAACACGGAAGGGTTTATAGGCTCGCCGTCTCTCACAACTCGTCGGTTCTCTGTCCCCCGTGAGTATCTGTTCCTCAATTTCTGCCGTAAAGGATGAAGGTGAAAGTAATATCCCGGTCCACAGATGAACATACAAAAGAACGGAGCCAAGACCTCCAGGTCTGCCCTCTTCATTCATTCACTCGTTTGTCTCTCTTTTCGATTCAATTTGATCGTAATTTCCAATCCAGAGAGTGTTCCACAACTACGACCCCGCCATTCGAACCCAAGAGAAGGCCGTGGAGTATGTTCGCGCGCTTAATGCCGCCAAATTAGACAAGGTACCCTCTATCTTTTGCTTCCCCCCTGATTTTCACTTTTAATTTGTGAATTTTATTTCATTGGTTCTGTCTTAGATTTTCGCAAAGCCGTTTGTTGGAGCAATGGATGGGCATGTAGATGCTATTTCGTGCATGGCTAAAAACATGAACCATTTGGTTGGGATATTCTCCGGTTCTATGGATGGAGGTACTTGTACTTTGCTTCCGTTTTTGTGTTGCAAAATCTTATGTGTGTTTGATTTCTCAAACCAACTATTTGATTACTTTTTGCAGATATTCGGCTTTGGGATATAGCCTCCAGGTAATCCTACACTCGCAAATGTTTCTTGTCCCTTTTTGGGTCTCTTGGAATGTTATGACACTTTCATTTAGACATTAGGCACGGCAAAGACTTTGGTTTGCACCTACATAAAATGGAGTGGAGCTAAGGGTTCTATGTCAATAATAAAAATGGGGTGAAAGAGTGGTTCTCTATATATTTGTTCAGTGGTTCACAAACTGACAGTGGTTTGGATCAGAAACCCCTGAACCCATAAGCTTGTTGAATTTTACATGTAGTTTTGTTCTACATTGTCATTTTGGTCCTACATTGTTGAAATTTATATTTCTTTATCATTTTATGAACAAAATAGGCGCACAGTTCAGCGGTTTCCTGGCCACCAAGGTGCTGTGCAAGGTTTAGCAGTATCTACAGATGGACGCGTACTTGTTTCTTGTGGAACTGATTGCAGGTAATCATAACTGTCTGGATCCATTCCTGTTTTCCCTCTATGCTTAAATTTTCTAGTCATGTATGAAGATTGTCCACCCATAAGGCAGTTTGGATGACCTTATATAAATAGTGCTTTTTATTTACAGTGTCAGGCTCTGGGCCGTACCTATTTCCACTGCTATGGAGCTAGATGTCCCTACTGATAACTCTGTTGAGGTATTGCCTTCCTACTACTTTTATATCTCCTATGACTTATTATTTTATTTTGTTCATTTAAATTTTACCACTCTAACTACTATGTTAATTCCAGCCTCTGGAAACTTATGTGTGGAAAAATGCATTTAGGTAAGTATATAAACTCAAATTTTCGGATGATATGTTTCTTAATTAGTTAATTTCGCATGTAAAACTATATGATATAATTTACAAATGTTTCAAACTATTGAGGTCTGTGCAATTCTTTTCAGGTCTGTTGATCACCAATGGAATTTTGATCGTTTTGCCACAGGTGGAGCTGGTGTAGATATATGGAACCACAACAGGTTTTAGTCGTCCACGTATTTATCTGAAAAAAAGAAGTTATTTTCTACCACATCATAACAACAAAAATGTACTTTCTGATGCATAGGTCTGCACCAGAACAGAGTCTCGAATGGGGAACAGACACAGTTATATCTATCCGGTTTAATCCTGGAGAGCCTGACCTTTTGGCAGCATCTGCAAGGTATGCGCCGCCGATCATTTTAGTTAAGATTTTTGGATCAAATATTAATTACAAAAAGAACACTCTAGCTTGATCAATTAGATATCATGTCCCTTTTATGTTATAATTTTAGGTTCTGTACAGATTCCTTTCTTGTTTGAGCATTGTCATGCTGCAGGCTTGTTCTGCTGTCAGTATTATATTTTGTTCAGGGAAGCTCTTCCTCTCAAGTTGTGTCATCAATTTATATGACACTTGAAATATAGTGAAGCTACTTGGTGTAAAGAATACACGTACTTTTGAAAGTTGTTGATGATGTTTAGAATGTGAAACAACCAAGTAGTACATTTATTTGAGGTAGTTGGTTTTGTTATTAGAATAGTATAATAATTTAGGTGGACATATAATGATTACTGACATTTGTAGTTAGGCTTTGGTCGTGCACATGATAGCCCGTATTTTCTGTGGATTTTCTTCTCTTTTTTTGGCGAGCTAATTTCAGGATGTAGAGGCTAAAAGAACAGTGTAATTTTCAACGTAGCTTTTTTCTGGATGAAGAAACCTCTTTTCTGCAGTTGAGGGGCACTATTTTGGTCACTGACGTTAGCTAAGGATCTGTTCTCATAGAATATAGACCCAATGGATAATTCTGCTCAAGGAGTTTATAGTACCATCAGATGTCTTGGATATCCATGAGCTACCCTTGGCTGTAAATATTTTCTACAGCCACCCTAAGCTGTATATGTGATGTGATTAATGTCTTTCATTTGCTAGTGAACGTGGTGTTTCTGTATGCTTTCATGATATTGTTTCTTTCTCTGTTTGCTTTTCTCAAATTGAAGTTAAGTGCTGAATGTAGGAGTGACGTTATGTATTTTTCTGTTTTGTAGTGATCGCAGCATAGCATTATATGACTTGCGCATGGGGAAACCGACAGCGAAGCTTATCATGGCGGTATTATTACTATATTGGTTCTGGCTGTTTTCAAACTTCCCTTTCTTACTTTTAATGTGGTTTGTGGTTAAATTTGTAAACCTTGTTTCTTGAAGGGGAGCTTTGCACTTCTAACTTGTTTTTCTTTTGACAGACAAAAACCAATTCTATTTGTTGGAATCCAATGGAGCCATTCAACTTCACAGCTGTGAGTGCACTTATGTACTTTTTATCTTTTGCAAATTGTTCGGAGGAAAGAAAAGATGTATAATATTGGGTAGATGTGCTTTGCTGGCTGTCCTTTAGATGATTTGGAGGGATAGGCACAGATAAATTTTTTAGGAAACTTGTGAGGATGTAGAGTACTTGTGGGAAAGGATTCCATTTTGGGCATCTCTCTTGGCGTTGGTCTTTTCAAGAGTTTAAAGATTACTCTCTTCAGGCCATTCTTTGTTATTGGGATGCAGTGGTGTTCTAGTTCTTAATGCTTGTCTTTATTCTTTCCTTTGTGTTCTATGTGGATATAGTTATGTTTTAACATTTGGTTCTACCACTTTCAGTCCACTTAAGGAAAACAGACTTATTTCTTGTTTCTATACTACAGTCCATCGAACTGTATTAGATTGTTCTTTATCTAAAGAGTTCGGCATAGAATTTATTGTACCTTATATAGCAATTTCTTGTATTTGAGGTTCTAATCCAATCCCTCAATTACACAGGCAAATGAGGACTGCAACTGTGTTCTTTATCTAAAGAGTTCAGCATAGAATTTATTGTACCTTATATAGCAATTTCTTGTATTTGAGGTTCTAATCCAATCCCTCAATTACACAGGCAAATGAGGACTGCAACTGCTATAGCTTTGATTCTAGAAAGCTTAATGCAGCAACATGTGTGCACAAAGATCATGTCTCTGCTGTGTAAGTTGATCATTATGTAATTGAAATTTTTCTTTCACGTCTTAACTGTTAAATTCTATTAGTCTCATTGTGCATGTGGTAGATAATGATTATATGGCTTGCATACCAAATTCTATATGTTTTGTTTTTCAGGATGGACATAGATTATTCACCAACTGGTCGAGAATTTGTAACTGGATCATATGATAGAACAGTGAGTTTTGTGGTTTTAACTAGTTAAATCCCAATTGTCTAGAAGTGCTGTGGTGATAATAACATGTCTTTTTCAGGTGAGAATTTTCCAGTATAATGGAGGTCACAGTAGGGAGATTTATCATACAAAGAGAATGCAAAGGTTATCCCCCATTTATCTCTTGATTGTTTGGCTGCTTGGATTTTGTTGAAGACATGTAACAAACTATATGCAAATCACACTGTCCACTTTCTTAACAATTTGGCTGTTGGAGTTTGACAGAATAAAATGAAAATATATCTTTTTTTACTTTACGGATCATTGAACCTGTTGTTTCTCTTCCCCTTTCTTGTAGGGTGTTCTGTGTCAAGTACAGCTGTGATGCTAGTTATGTTATTTCTGGGAGTGATGACACTAATCTTAGGCTTTGGAAGGCTAAAGCATCAGAACAACTGGGTGTTGTAAGTCATATCTTCCTTTCCTCATGTCTCAATTGTTGCCTTGGCATCTTAAACATGTGTTTTTGATTCTCTATATAGATTGTCTGTAGTGTAAATGATTTTGTTTTGTTATCCTGCAGCTTCTTCCAAGGGAAAAGAAAAGGCACGAATATCTGGAAGCTGTCAAGAATCGCTACAAGCACCTCGCTGAAGTCAAGCGTATAGTGAGGTATAAAAGGATACAAGAATTTAGACTCTTATTGGCTCTGCAGATATTATTTACATATATAAATATCTACGTTTGTATGGGTTCTATAAAAGATAACACAAGTATGCTTGTCTCATTGTGTATCATAAGACCTTTTCATGATTCTGAGGCCAAAGGTAACAAGCATGTAATTAAGTATAGTTTTCCCTGTATAGAGACACCATTGTTGATTCTATGTTGAAAACCTGTTGTTTTGTGTCTGTAATCTGTATTATAAATTTCTAGCGGATTATCTACCATGACCCAATTGAAGAAATGCTTTTAAAAGCTAAAAGTTTATATATGGCACTACTCCCAAGTATGTGATTGTTTTGCACTTCATTTTATTAATATGGGTCGTGGATAGGTTCGTTTGAACTTTCTGGTTAGAGATATGGTCCCTAATTTTGCAATTGTTGCATATGGTGTTTCTGCAGGCATCGCCACTTGCCGAAAGCAATATACAAGACAACTGCTCTCCGGCGTACAATGATTGAAGCAGAACGCAGGAGAGAAGAGAAGAGGAAAGCTCACAGTGCCCCAGGAAGCTCTACATCAAAGCCATTACGGCAGAGAAGAATTGTGTGTGTTGAGGAGTGAGTTATACAGGGAGGTGCATGCTGGTAGTCAACTGCTGCAGCAAAGGATGACCTTTCATACTCAAGTTTCCTTTCAAGTTTACAGCATGGCTCATTCCTTCGGTTAGTGACTTCCCAATCACAGAAAATATTGACTTGCGGAATGTCTGGGGCCTTTGGCTTTGTTTGTACCTAAAATTTTGCAGAAATGTGTGATGGCTTGCCATTGTACTATTAAGCTTGTAACTGTAGATCATATAATAGTTGAATTAAAATGTGACATTTACAGTTGAAACTGTCTTGACAAGCTTTTAGTCATATAAGGGTTTCATGTTACATGGAATCAAGAAATATAATGCATAGGTTCTCAGTGGAAGAGGATGGTATGATTACTCTATGCAGAAGACCGGTTTTGGATAGGTTAATCTGGAAGTTCTCAACAGATGGAAAGTTCTCGGTATAGACGGCGTACCAGTTTTCTTTCGCCCACTTCCCAAGTTGCACCTCCTCTGCCTTTCTCAGAGAGTTCATTTTGGAAGTTGTGGAATTTCAGTTCCAAATAGGGCTAAAATGAAGTGTTGTTGTATTCTCATCTTGGAGGGTTTGCTGGATATACCGCGTTCACTTGGTAATATGGCTTACAAAAGAGTAAGGTTGAATTTCCCTCCATCAAAATCGCTGATTCAAAGCAATATAACCTATTAGCACAGATGTGCTATAGCTCGGTTTCTAGTCATAATGATGTTTCTTAGATGGTTGATATATTGTGCGGGACAGCTCTCTAGCTCTCTTTGGGAAGTTGATTGTACAACATGAAACAATCCACGAGTCCTATAATGAAACCTGTTGTGTGTTGGTCTCCCCCTCCTGGTGGAGTTCTGAAAGTAAGTGTGGATGGAGCTTTCAGTCATCTTACAAAGGAGGCTTTGGGTTTGTAATACGGGATGTGTCCGGAACGATGGTGGCTGGGGGAGCTTGTCTGATGTCTCCTGAGCATGCGGAAGTGCTGGCCTGTAAGAAGGCTTTAGAGTTTGTTGTTGCTCACTCATTCGCACCAGCTAAATTTGAAACAGACGCATCAGCTTAGCAATCCTTGAACTGCTAAAAAAAATGAGAAAATTAACGGAATTTTGAAGAAAAATAAGGAAATTTTAAACCAAACTTTAAGAGATGTTTGTTTTCTACATTTGAAATGAAAACCTCGAATAAACATTGATCTATAGGGAGTTGTAAATTAAGGTGAAAATGTTAGTGCAGAACCGTTAATAATTCTTAAAAGTTTACTTTAAATATTTTTTTTATGGCTAGAAACTCAAATGGAGACTAGGTCATCACGCCTTATATACATATGATATATTTCACATAGAATTACATGAGTACTTTAAAACCACATAGAAGACTTATGTGGTACAAAATTTCCACTATCTTTATTATCTCTCTATGTAGAGCCGTCAGTGTATTGTGAAGAATATCGGGAAATATCGAAAGTTTTGAACGAGAAATACTTGTGAGGGTAAATATATATCGTTGGATGAGAAAAACGAAAATACATATCGTAGGATGAGAAAAACGAAAATTTTGGCAAAATATCACGGAAATTATAAATTTTTTACTCCTTGCTTGGGAGCAAAATCGATAATTTTTTTCGCCTCATTACCACATCTCATAATGTAAAATGTCTTTAATAAACAGTCGTGTATCTGCACATACTATGTGATGTCAACCCTGTCAATTATTTCAATTAACGAATAGGCGACGGCACACTGAGCAGTGAACACAGCCAACTAGCCAAGAAGAGGCAACTGACAGTTCGGTCAGCGTGTTGTAGACACTGTTGGGCACACACAAAAGAAATGCGGTGCTAATTTGAACCTCGTTACTTCATGCATTAAAGCTTAGATTTCATAGCACAATTACTAACGAAAAGATCCATGTTACATTTCACTACAGATACAACACAGCCAGAACCGTTTTACCAAACCAAAACCCAACTAAGATTTATATAATCCGCTAATATTAATAAGCAATCCATTAGATGATTCCTATATGGCCTATCTAACATCACAAACTGCCTCTAGTGGAACAAATATGAGCAACAAGTTTATAAAAGAAACGCTGTGCTATTTTTCCATCCAAATGATCTACGCTTAGCCTTTGGGAAAGTGAAACTAAGCCCAAACATTCCCTTGAGTGCCTGCCCTTGCTCTGCAAACCTGACCAGCTTTGCGACAATGGAAGCACTCTCGGTTACATGGTTCATATCCTCTGTGTTACTCCACAGGCGGTTGGCCAGCTGCAGCCTTCTGTGCTTTGAGTCCAGTGCAATACCCCACTTCTCAAAGAGTCGCTTCCTCTCTTGTTCCGAAAACCGTCTCTGCATCAGCTTGCTTAACATCTGTCTCTCACGAGCAATAGCTCTCTTACTGTGCACCAAAATAAACATGTCAGATTATTTGAAGGTTCAGGTATAAATTGCTGCATAAATATGTCCATGGAACCATAAGTCCAAATTTTACAGACTCTACACAAGTCTAGAATCATGCAACAATCTATATAATCTTGGTGTATTGGCTGGTGTATTGAAATTCAACCTGTATCAGCTGATGTGTGCCAGTTATATCTGATTTAGTGAAACTGATGATTATATTTAACTGAGTAGCCATGTGAAATGACAATCATCAAGAAGATTTCACTGAAATGAGTAGCAACAGACTGACAGTGAATGGGTTAGTAGAGGGAGAGAGAACCTTGAAGACAAAGTCAAAGTCTGACCATCTTCCACAGCCTGATCTCCATGGGAATAAGTATCCTTTAGGAAAGAAAGCCTTCTGAGCTGTACCTCCATGTAAATGGAATCTGTAGGATCACCTTTGAATAGCAAGAAAAAGTAGGTTCTATGGACCATTGATATGCAGCAAGCCTCCCAAAGTTCAAATATGGCCTTTCGCTGTCTCTGAAATTCCAGAGGCCAATCAGCAGTTCCCGATACGTCAAGCATTGGATCAATTCCTACATCTTTCACACTATTCTCAAACTTTCCAGCTGCTCCTGTTTCATGGTCCTGCCACATTCAAAGGGATATGAAGAAGCAAAAAGAGTCATAAGAAGCTGAAACTCGTATACACAAAACATAAAAGAAGTGCACTTGCATTACATGAGTTGTGTGAACATCCAACTTAAAATGCTTATAAAGTTACATAATCCACAACTGAACAAGCCACATGAGCTTGTCGACATCTATAAATATCACACACTCCCCAAGTTTGGTCAATATGAAGTTTTGTACTTTTAGCAGGACTATCAATCAAGCATTAAGACTGCATAACTTTTCACTATCTCATGAATCACAACCATCTATGACATTCATAACTAGAACATTCAAAACCGAATTGTGGCCCACTTCAGATAAGAAATAAACTCTGGAGAAAGCAAGGTGGACATGCATAAATGACGGCTTTCTATATTTTTTTTTTTTCCTTTTAGCAAAAGTTTTAAAGTCGGGCACATTCTTACCTCACTGTTGACATTTTGCTTATCAAACTCAAGCTTTCTAGCCATTTTCTTTAGTCCTGTGACAAAAGTATGGACGCTAGTGATATCACCATCTGCAGTAGTCTGTGCCCCTAGCTCATCCACAGCACTCCCAATGGAAGACTGAGAATTTTATGCTGGAATCATAACTTAACAGAGAAAATTTCCTCCCAAAACCTTCAGGTCTCCCAGGAAAGCTTTTCTCAAACCCATTTGTCGGGGTTCTGTCTCCTATATCAGGAGAAGATGAGCCAGTCATGAGACTTTCTCTACAACTCCAACTCCTGGTTAACTTAAGGCTTCTAGAACTTGAGACATCGGCTGTTCGCACATCTTGCATCCTACTGCTATCTCTAGCTGTATCCATAGGGGTTATTATTTCTTGACCAGCTACACTTGCATTCCCATCTAATGTCAAGGAGAATGTTCCTTCATTTCCAACAGTCGATGAGGAAAGGGATCCATGGTTCTTGTCCCTGCTTGACTCTTCCATTTCAATACAGCGAACCTCTTTGCAACAGTCATCCATGTTTTGTGCAGTTCCTTCAGCAGTATCCTCTAGACTCTGGTCTTCAGAGTTCTCTGGAAGCTGGGTGTATGACTCCTCAGGACTGCTCTCACCGTCTCTGTCTGCAAAATGTGGATTACTGAACTTTCTGACGCCATTCGAATAATGAGGATCGGCAATGCCTGATGACTGTGATACTGAATATTCATCATCTGACATATCCCGGGATTGCCATTTAGGATGATGACTATCTGTAGTCTGTTAGAAAGAACAAAAGCAAGAGTTAGAAGAAAACGGGCATTATCATGTAATGAAACTACATGATAGAGGACAATAAGATATGTACTTGTCTTGAGTCATTCTCATTTCCAACCATCCTCAATAAGTCCTCAACCCGTGATTGAGCAAGATCTCGTTGCTTTTTCAGCTCTCTAATTTCCTTATCCATCTGCACAACAGATTTAATGCTTTAGTTTAAATGCATTTGAATTTACATGGCCATATGTGATACTAATGACAATTAGACCTAAGTTCAGTACATGATTCAAAGAAACCCAGTTCATGATGTATCAAGAGGAGCTGTAGTCTTGATATTGGTATATTTTGCATGAGAATGGAAACTTCTACTGCTTTACAAGCAGGTCTGATGCTTTAGTTTACATTTGAATTCACTTGGACATATGTGAATCTAATCCCTCGAACCTAATTAGACCTAAGATGAGTACATGATTCAAAGAAACCCAGTTCATGATGTATCAAGAGGAGAAGTAATCTTCACATTGGTATTTGGAATGGAAACT
The DNA here is from genome assembly GCA_034370585.1 of Fragaria x ananassa. NCBI lineage: Eukaryota > Viridiplantae > Streptophyta > Magnoliopsida > Rosales > Rosaceae > Fragaria > Fragaria x ananassa. The sequence goes on along the minus strand of CP139769.1, from coordinate 15,185,913 downwards.
TCTACTGCTTCACAAGAATGTCGTGGTGGTGTACATGATTTATGAATATGCCGATGAAAGATTTGCCAGAGAAAGCATGTCCAAATTCCCATAATATTCATGTGTATGTTAGTGAAACTTAGGAGCAGAATCCCACATATGCCAAATGTATGTTTTGAATTGGAATGAAAACTTTACTGCTTTACCAGAATGTTATGGATATTACTATGAAAAATTTGCCAGAGAAAGCATGTCTAAATTTCCCAGTATAAACATGTGTATGTATGTGAAACTTAGGAGCAGAATCCCACATATGACAAATGTAGTCTTCCTACCACATCACATTTTCTGTAAACACTGATCTCATGTATTAGCATTTTAAGCAATGTCTTCTCATCTATTACAGGTACTATTCCTAAACTGTAAATAGAATATCATATTGAGAATCTTTACCTTTTCAATCAGAAGATCTTTCTTTTTGAGTAATGCTACATAATCAGAAGCTGACGAAGGAGGGCCCGGTGTTCTCAGCTCACTCTCCAATCTAGCTAGCTCTTTTTGCAAATGCTTAACCAAGGCCTTGTCTGACATGACTACATTGACCTGCGCTTTTGTAGTCACTTCTTTTGCGCAACAAGCAAACAAAAGGGTGTTTCTAGTTTGCTCAACATGGGTTCTTGCAGGGCTCAAAGTGCAAATAATGGCAGTTCTAGCATTACCACCCAAGCAAGGCTGCAGTATGCGTGTCAGCTTAGAATCTCTGTAGTTGATGTGTCCATGTCTTCCTTTACTGCGATGAGTTATCAACACGATAATGAATGTAAAGATAATATCAATAAGATTAAAGGACAGGAAAATCAACAAGACAGAATGAAACAGAAGTTTTTAGGAAAACCTCCTGTTTAATATCAAAGAAATATAATCTTTTTATTCGTGGATGTAAACAGAAAAGACATTATATATTTGCTCCCTAATCAACTCACTCTAGGAATACTCAAATATATTTTAGATAAGAACCACACTAGGCATTGACTTAGGAACAGCTTCTTGTTCATCTTACCTACCCAGTAGTTCAATAATTGTTGATTTTCAGAGCAATAATAGACAAAACACTACACAGATTTCAGTTTTAGGAATCCTCTTGTTTGAAACTCACTAGAAAACAGGTACAGAAAAAAAAATTATAATTTATAAAAAAGCTTTCAGTCTGTTTGCAACCCAATAAATCTTTGTGTCATTATTATTGCTATCTCCATAAAACGGCACGTCTGATAATTGAAAGTTCAAGAATGATACTGTTTTTGCTGTCATAATTGATTATAAATGGCATTCATTGGAAAGAGTTTAAAGGTAACATTTTCTGCGAGTAGCATACAGTGTACATTTAATAAGTGAGAAGGGTCCATGGTGCTAAATATATTACACACATTCTTCAACAAAAGAAATCTGAAGAATTGAGATACATAGTCAGGTAGATGAACATTGGTAGACAGAACAATCCACAACAGGTAACAATAACTTATTAGTGAACGCTGTGAATTGAACTTGAAAGACATACTCAGACATGAAAAAGTTACATGAAAGAGGAGGGACTAGACAACCTTAGCTTGCGTATAACAGTTCCAAGAGTTAGCAAACTGCGATTGATGTGGCAGCCTTCTTTTAATCTTGTCCCAGCTGATAGTGCTTGAGATGCACGCTCGCTCCCTGCCAAGTCCACAAAATTCTGCAACAAAAGAAATTTAACAATGAAGTCATTAGTTTCACTAACAGGAGTTTTATCTATTGAGCACAGATCCTGATATGTACCACGCTAGCTGCAAGGGTGGTTGAGTTTCCTTTGCCTAAGAACTCCCGAGCAGAACTTTCAATTGCCTACAAGGTTTTATAAAAGTAGGATTAGACAGAGTTATACAAATAGAAATCCGCATTAAGCAAAAAATGGAAATCCCCATTAGGAAAAGAAGAGGATGGGACGCACCAATCTAATAATTTGATGTGATCGAGAGCTTTTCTCATTCAATAAGGTCTCCCCTATCTGTCTTTGAGCTGCCAAAATATGCCAAAAATAATTTGAGATACAACAATTCATAGTAAAAGGAGAATTTTTAAAAAATACTTTACCTTCACAAATAGAAAGAAGCTCTTTCAAATGGCTCCAATCCCTCAATGTTTCCTCAGTGATTTTCTCTACAATAGTCCCCCGCTGAGAAGAACAGGAAAGTGTCAAAGCACAGTCCATATGCAGAAAGGAAACCATTATTTGTCAAGAAAATAAAAAGGTTGCCACCTCAGGATCATCTAGTAGCCTAAGTGGAGTATTATCTGTGCTTAGAAGGTCTCGAACAGCTTCATTGTATATCTCGATCGCTGAAAACTTAACAACGAAAGCTCTGTCCTCATGCTGAAAGGAATAACAGTGTCTAATTAGTCTTGTTGCAACAAAGAGTATTTGTGAGGACCAAATTTAAAGCTGTAAACGGAAAACAGCATAAACCCATTAGAAGGTTTTCTCACCCTCTGTCGGGCAAGAAAAAGTATCTACGATGAAAAAATTTAAAGCTGTAAATGAAAAACAGCATAAAACTATTAGTCGTTTTATTACCCTATGTATATAGTCAAATATTTCCGCTACTGTAAACTCTGTGATACCATTCATGGTGTACGTTTTCCCACTGCTTGTTTGACCATATGCAAAAATGCTTGCTGAAAAAAAATTAGGTGTTTGCTCTTCAATAGTTGCAAAAACGAGGCGCTATAAAACAGTCATGACATAGATTGTTGTTATACTTACAGTTGATACCATTCACAACTGAAAGAGCAATTTGTTGGGCCCCTTCTTCATAAACCTTTCTAGTAGGGCAATCACCTCGAAATACTTTGTCTATCACAGAAATAGAAACAAAAATAACGAACCAGTTAAACATGTATCTCATTAATTCATGTACTGATACTAAGCCTATCCATCGCAAAGCTACTGTGGGACATAATAGTAACATTATGATCTGAAATTCATGCACATAGACAAAGTTTACGAGTTACATTACACAAAGACAAACACTCCCTTACCGAATGTATAGGCATTTGGAAATGTAGACCCTTCCCGCAGCGTGTTTCGGTATAAGATGGTGGTGTCATTGATGCATTCCCAGTCTGCTACTTCATTCGATGCAAGCTCCTTCTCATTCAAGGGCCTCAACCTGACCAAAACTAGAATCTTCTCTTCGCGAGCACTTGTTCCCTGCATCTTCTCCCACTTCATCAGGTCTTCCCCACCAATAGCCCCCATTATATCCACTTTCCTCTTGTATGATCTTCTCCACCCCAACCACCAAGTAATCAAGAGAATTACAATCAACTGAGAAAATGCAAGATGATAACGCAAGGTTGTTGCAGCACTTGGCCAAAAGACAATAAAATTAAGGACTGCATGACCACATTATCTGCAATACCAAGCTAAACGATGGTTATCATCCCAACCACCTCAGGAAAACCAACAACAAACACAAAACCAGGAAATGCTAATTACCAGTCACATCAGCAACAGCAAAGCTTAAGGATGGCTATTAATCAAGCATTTTAACCCAACCAACTTAAATTAATAAAAAGAAATCAAAAAAGGGTCGTCGTGGCCGCAATCAACCCCCCCCCCCCCCCCCCCCCCCCATAACACAAAGTCACCGAATTAAATAAAGCTGATTAATCATAGTTTAGTTCACGATTAAATCATTCTTTTTCATTCATACGAAAAGATATCTCATTTTATATTAAGTGGCCACCCACTACTATGCTTCAGAACCAAGCCTCGTATCAGAATCCTCAGAGCAACATTCAAAGTAAAACTCAAGCTTCTCAGTCAACACAACCAGACAAAAACCCAAAGAGATATTTTTACCTTTGTCGTTTTTTGCACAAAAACCGTTGGAGACAAAGTAGTACCAACCAAAGCTTTCTCTGACAAAACGACGTCGTTTCCGTCTGAACTATGCTCCCTCTGCTCAGAAAACAGTTGCATTTATTACGCAGATTTTCGAAACTAATTAAAACTCAAAATAAAAAGATTAAAAAAAAATTAATGCATTAGACGTTGGAGCTAGAAAAAAGAAAGGAAAAAAGAAATTTCCCTCCAACGGAAAAGAAAACGCAAAAAATGTGGAAAAAAAATCGCAGATTCCAAAATTTGAGACTTGTAATCTGATTACCTCTGGTCTGAGTTCCGGTGGTGCTGGAATGATCAGAAGGGATATAATGAATAAGAAAAAGGAGGAGGAGGAGCCATTGGGACTATAAAACACGGCTCCGAAAGCTTAAAGGCCCAGATTTAGTGAGGAGGAATACACTTTATTCCGAAGAATAAAGCAGAGCAGAGAATGCGAGAGCAAAACGGAAAGTGAGGAGGAGCTTCGATGGAACAGTAAAAATTAAACGGGGAGTCACCACGATCTGAGAGCTAAACGGGAAAGAGACGGTTGTGTGTGCTTAACAAGAAACTTCTTCGAGCATCTGGAATGACAGTTTTGCCCTTGGGCTTTTTGGGGGGAAGGAGAGGTGGGGAACGTGAAAGATGGAACGAGTAACGAGGGCTTTACGCGCGTGGGGAGGCAGTTTGGGAGCTTTTTGTAACTGTATTGGTTCCGGTTGGGGGTCGGATGAGTGGGAGCGGAGGGTGAGGATTGGACGGTGGGAAGGGAGTGGAGTAAAAGAACCGAAAAGGGAAAAGAGAAACAAGTGAGGTGATGTGGAAATATGACAAAGTGGGTGTTAGAATCATCACAAGCATTGACCGGTTACTTTCTATACCAAAGAATTACCGTGCCAAGGAAAAGCAAAAGGGCGTTTACAAATTACAACTACAAACAAAACAACCCCTTCACGGATAATAATAGTAACCCTACAAACAAAACCCTTGAGAACCAGAAGGCAATCCTCTATGATGTGGGAGGCTTTCCCTTCTTTCAGCATTCTCAAACGTGAGAAATGATTCAAACTTTAAAAGAAATGAACAACTTTCATTTTTTGATAGTTACTTTTTGCGAACCAAAATCGTTCAACCAGTACCTCATATTTAAATCATTCTAACTTTGAAAAACTTCAAAAAGTGTCTTATGTTCTGAACATGATGGAGACATGTGCAGACTAAGACTCCTAATGAAATTTTAACTATACAATATTCGAATGTCTGTGTAATCACTAAACGATATTCTTAACTTAGATAAGTAGCATCTTCTCACTCCTAATGTCTAAGAACTCCATGTCACTCTCTATTGCTTTGGTATAGTTACATCACACTTTTTCAACTGCAACATGCTTTTTTCAACTGCAACATGCTTGTAATAATGTTATATCAGTATAACTCGGTTTGTCTGTTATATTAATATAGGGTTTGTATGAGACAATATTAACAGGAAGTTACATTGGCTTTGACTCAATTAAAAACTGGTATTGCTATATATATAAAAAAAAATAAGCTTTTTAAAAATCCCAGACAATTTAGCCAAACTTAAAATTTTCAAACAATTGTAGCTTACTCAAAGTACAGGATGCAATAACAAATATACAAAAAGAATATAGTATAATTTCTACTTGTCATTAATATCTATCAAAGAAACGAAGAACATATATACAATGCTCTATGAGTTTCCAATGCTCTAGGAATTGATACCAGAACACTTGATTCTTCCAAACGGCTATGCTACTTCTGCCAACTATATCTATGTATGGAATTACACAATTTTTTTTTAAAAGGCTCTTTTCTGAAATTAAAGCTCTTGGAATAACCACAATGCACATAAGCTTATAACCTTATTCCACCAAGCAAACGGATTCTAATAAGCACACAAAACCATCTAAATTTGATAAATGTTGGAATATGAAGACCGTACCAGCAATGAATAGAAACATAAAAAGATTTGTTATTGGTTTGTTTAAATGTGCCACTTGAAAATTTTTCATTTTCATTATTTGTGTGTATATCCATGCAAGTGCATATTGAATTATTGATATTTCCAACAGACTGAAAATTAATCTCCTAATAGACATTTCAAAACACTAAGTAAATTCCAGTAGACATGAAGATAACATAACTTTGTCTGAGATAAAGTAATACTAACATACGATATGACAATTAAAATAGTATTCATGTTTGTTTTGATATTGGTTAATAGTGGCTTATCATCAATTGTTTATACGTAGACATGAATGTTGTGGGAGTTTCAAGTGTAAAACTACAAAGCCTCATAGTTCTCAAATTATAAACTATAATGGCTCATGACACTGAATCAAGTTAAGAGACTATAATAAATAATCTTTATCAGCTCAAGTCATGGGATGCCTTGATAGTATTAATAAATTTCATCTTTTCAAATCACCTTGGAGGCCATCATTTATATTTGCTGTGGTCAAGAAGCAAAGTTACTGAAATAATACTTGAAAGTTGAAAGAAACTAACCTTGTTAGACCTCATTTGCAGCTGCTTACATCCTGCCTCTCCACTCGTCTTGTTCCAGCCTTTGAAAGACCTGGCAAATTGAAATCTAAAAGCTCGCACAATCCAGAGTAAGAGAGAGGAAAAGGTTTCAGTTGTTTAGGTTCAACCACAATGGAGAATGAACCGATGTAAATGGTATAAATAATAAATAGAGAAAATGTTCCAAAGTAATAAGTAATAATAGGAGAAATTGTACATGGTGCAAAGCACAAAACAAATGACCAGCAGTAGAGAACATATGTCTTCTTCATCTTCATTCATATTTGAAGAAACCAAACAAAACAACAATGATATCCACAAACAAAGCATGAAGTTATACACATTAACAAAAAAAAAAACAGATACTGACATGAGGGAAAAAGTATCATTTGTAAGGTGAATACCACACATCGTCTGAGGTTGTAGAAAACCATCACCAGTGCAATTAAATCAGCATTTGTATCATGTAATAACATCCAAGAAAAAAAAAAGCCGAACCTGAAATGCAAATCCTATAAGAGATCAAATAGAAACAGGCATAACAATAACAACCAAAACCTGCCAACATTGGACTTATTTGTTTGACTGTGAAATATTGTAAAAATCTTAAGAACCTTCCCGAGAACATTTTTATCTTGTCTAGGGCTACCATTTGGTTTGGTAATTACCAAACTGACCAAATACCGACCGATATTTTAGATTTGGTAAACCAACCAATAACCGATTAAACCGAAATAAAAAATTACCAAAAAAATTGGTTTGGTTTTGGTACATGTCGAATATATCCATATTTTAACGGAAAAATTGATTGAAGTACCATGTGGGAAAACATAGTACTTGAGGTACCAAACTGTCATCTTTTATATATGAGGTATCAAATTGTTTAAGTAGTTATACATCAGGTACCATAGAAGGTTCATCAACTATGAAGTGAAAAGAAAAGGAAAATGATGCTTATATTCATACCTTCGAAAATAGCATTTCGACCTCCTAACATTTTTAAAATACCGACCAATATTTTACATTTGGTAAATCGACCAATAGCCGATAAAACCGAAATTGAAAATTACCAAAAAAATTGGTTTGGTTTTGATAAATACCGAATATATGCATATTTTAACGGAAAACTTGATGAAAGTAGCCATAAGGTACTTGAGGTACCAAACTATCATCTTTTATACATAAGGTACCAAATTGTTTGAGTAGCCATACCTTAGGTACCATTGAAGGAATTTAAATAATAAAATTGCAGATCCATCAACTATGAAGTGAAAAGAAAAGGAAAATAATGCTTCTATTCATACCTCCGAAAACAACATTTGGACCTCCTAAGGGCCTGTCCAGTCACAATTTTGAAAACTATTTAAAAAAAATGATTTTGGAAAATAAAAATGAGAAAATGAGATTGTTATTTTCAATTTTAGAAATGCATTCAGTAATTTAATATGAAATATATTATCTAAACTATGAAAATGAAAAAGTGGAAACGTCAAATTGATGTTTTCAGTTTTTCTTTGTAAAAGTCAAAAATATTGTCATTTTTCATTTCTTTCGTTTTGAGAAATATTTCACGTACTGAACACATTTTTATTTTTAAAAATAAAAATACGAGCATGAAAACATTATCGAACACCACATAATAACATTTTTGAAACTTTTAAAATTCTACTTTGCCCCTAAACCAAAAAATTACATTTCTTCAAACTTCCCAGGCTTCGGCGCCTATAATGTCTCAAAGCTATGCTTCACTGTTGTGAGTATTACATTAGGCAAACACTACCTCACTATACACTAATGGGTAGTGTATGCTTAATGTATTCTTGTAACTTCACTATGGAATTTTGTGAAATTCCACATCAGGTACAATAGTTATGGATCTTATATATTTATTGAAAAGGTAACGGCTCCTACAGTCTTACATAACCAGATGATACAATACATAGATTCCTCTAATGGGAATGATAAAACTTTTACTGAGATGTGGTTAAGTAAGATATGACGCAAGGATCAAATTTCTACATGATGTTTTAGCCAAGGTTCTATGGTTTGAGATGTCCAAATCTTATCCTCATTTTGCCCTTGGTATTGGGGTGGTTGCACCAAGTTCATGGTCGTGGTTGTGTGATCGGATCGGGGTTGTGGTGAGACAAAAGGTGGAGCCGCCATGAGAGAGAGAATGGTGGAAGATGGGTGGCCTTGGTCTGGAACGATTTGATTGAGATCGGTCGGCATCAACAAAGCAACAATGGTAGTGGACCAACTATGGTGGTGGAGGCGCAACGATGGAGGCGGGACGGTGCTGGTGTGATTCTGAGAGCATATCAGGAGATGGAGGTGAGCTAACTCAAGCTTATGGGTCTAAGCCTTGATGGGCCCGAATTGGGCTAGAATAAAGGATTGGACTCATTTTTTGGGCCATGTCATCCATATTGTTATTTTTTATTTATTTTTTTGCTTTTGTTTAGTTAAGTTTTTTACCTTCTTAGTTTTAATTTGGTTAGTTGTTGAAATAAGTCACCAGTTTCATATGGCTGACGGAGGGCTTTGCCCTTTTTTGTCCAATAAGTTTCTCAAAGTAGCTAGAACTCTAACCACAATGGGTATGAAACACGGCTTCTTTCTCACACGCAATTTGATCAAAAACTTGCACAGTGAAATGCAACTCGCCATTATATCTGAAAATCAAGAAGTCACCACATTGTAGGGAATGGTCTCTCATAAATGCTAGCCACCCACGAGGGAGAGGATGGTGGAAGATGGGTGGCCTTCAGTCTGGAACGTTTTGATCTAGGGAATGGTCTCTCATAAATGCTGGCCACCCACGAGGGAGAGGATGGTGGAAGATGGGTGGCCTTCGGCCTGGAACATTTTGATCTGATTAGAGGGGCTCTCAATTTGGGTTTAGAGAGAAAGGTGTCTTCTATTTGTGGTTGGTTGGCGGCAACAAAGCAGAATTGGTGGCGGACCAACTATGGTGGTGGAGGCGCAACGATGGAGACGGGATGGTGGTGGTGCAATTCCAGGAGTAGATTGAGCGATGGATGTGGGCTATCTCTAGCTAATGGGTCTGGGCCTTGATAATGGGTCTGATCTAGGCTGGAATATAGGATTTGACTCATTTTTTGGGCCATGTCCTCCATATTGTTATTTTTTTTTTCTGCTTTTGTTTGGTTAAGTCTTTTACGTTTTTAGTTTTAATTTGGTTAGTTGTTGAAATAAGTCACCAGTTTCATATGGCTAACTAAGGGATATGTCCTAATAGATGTGTTGTGTTTTTGGCTCGTTGATATGATTTAGAAATTAAGGATTAAGCAGGAAAATCTTAGTCTAGAAAGGAAAGAGGATTCTATAAGTTTTAAGAAAGTAATCTTTAAAGATTAATTTGTTAGGATTTTGTCTGCTAGGTTTAGGAGTCCTAAAATCTTATTGTATCAGCAGCCCTTATAATAGAGAGCTGCAGAGGGTTTTCTAAGTGTGAGACATAAAACATAGAGAGTCAAGAGTGATAGAGAGATAAAAGATCTAGCAAGGAGTTGAGGATTAACATAGGGATTTCAATAAGTACTTGTAATAAGTTGTTATTCTCCATAGTGCTAGTGATTCTCTCAAGAGAGATCACAAAGTGGATGTAAGCTTATTCTAGCTGAACCACTATAATTTCATTGTGTTTTGTTTCTGTGCTTATTTGTTTTATCTTTGCTTGTATCGTAAAGTCTGAGTAAAGATCCTAAGGCCTTAACCATTATAAGTGGTACCAGAACTTGGTCTCAGGGTACTTTGCGATGGTGAAAAGCAAAGGGATGGTCGATGCAGGAGATGTGAAAGTGTCCATCAAACCCTTTGATGGCAAGGATGATTTCACGTTTTGGCAGAGGAAGATGAAGAACGTCCTGATTCAGCAAGAGACCGACAAGGCTATTGTAACAAAGCCTACAAACATGTCTGACGTAGCATGGACGAAGAAGAACAAGAAAGCAAAGAGCTGTATTGAGTTGCATCTTGCTGATAACGTCTTACTTCACATTAGATAGACAATGACTGCAAAGGAAGCATGACAAAAGCTTGAAGGCATCTACAGAGGTAAAAGCATTGGCAACAAGCTACTCTTGAAGGAACAACTCTTTGGCCTTAGGATGGAGGATGGGGATGTCTTAATGATCATATATGCAAGTTCCAGAACTGCATAGCAAACTAGGAGAAGATGGATGACGAAGACACAGCTGTTATGCTACTGCATTCGCTGCCATCTTCATTCAAGCACTTCAAAACCACCATGATATTCAAGGAGTCGATCACACTCTCTAAAGTGTGTGAGAACCTAGAATCTTACATCAGATTGGAGAGAGAAGAAGATAGTTCTCAAGCACGGGGACTCTATGTCAGAGGCAAGGAGAGAGGAAGGTCAAGGAATAGAGGTAGTGGATTTCAAGGAAGGGGCTGGTCTAAATCCAAGGAAAAAAGCAAAGAAAAGAAAGATGGTTGCTTCATATGTGGTTCACTCGACCACTGGAAAAGGAATTGCAAACAATGGAAGGAGAAGAAGGCGCATATGTCAGGAGAAAGCTCCCAGCCAGCCAACGTCGTCATTGGATACAATGATGAGGATGAAGAACTCCTCACAATCTCAACCAGCTTCGGCGTGCCTAGACTTTGGACCTTGGATACGGCCTGCATGTTTCATATGTGTGCACACAGAGATTGTTTCGACACATATAAAGAGAGGAACACTGAATCAGTTTTGATGGGGAATGATTCACCAAGCAAAATTATGAGAATCAGAATAGTAAAGATCAGAATGCATGATGACATTGTCAGAACGCTGGGAAACGTTAGACATATCCTATGTTTGAGCAGAAATCTGATTTCATTAAGTACTATGGATAGGGCTGGATTTTGGCATAAAGGTCAGAATGGAGTGCTCAAGGTAGGAAAGGGACAAATGGTCTACATGAAGGGTGCAATACAACCAGATAACATGTACAAACTCACAGGTTCTACAGTAGAAGGTGGAGCAACAATTTGTATGGAAGAAGACAAGACTGAGCTTTGGCATAGAAGGCTAGGGCACATAAGTCAAAGAGGGTTGCAAGAATTACACATGAAAGATCAGTTCGATGGTGTAAAGAGCGGAGCTTTAGAATTTTGCAAGTATTGCACACTTGGGAAGCAGACCAGAGTGTCATTCAATGTGAGCAGCAATGAGAACAAATCCAAAGAGAGTGTTGGACTATATTCACACAGATGTCTGGGGACCAACAACAACAATATCAATGGGTGGAGCTAGATACTTCGTGTCCTTCATAGATGATTTCTCAAGGAACGTCTGGATTTTCTTTATGAAGACTAAAAACAAGGTTTTCACCAAGTTCAAAGAGTGCAAAGCTGAAGCAGAAAATCAGACGGGTAGAAAAATCAAGTGTTTGAGGAGTGACAATGGAGGTGAATATAGAGATAAGAAGTTCTTACAGCTGTGTAAAGACGAAGGCATCACAAGACACTTTACTATTAAGAAGACTCCCCAACAAAACGGTGTTGCAGAGAGGATGAATAAAACTCTCATGGGAAAAGAAAGGAGCATGAGATTTCATACAGGGTTGCCTGAAGAGTTTTGGGCAGAAGCGGCTAATCATGCATGTTATTTGATTAACCGATCACCTTCTAGGGTTATAAATTTCAACTGTGCAGAGGAGGTATGGTCTGGGGGTGTTTGGTTGCGGTGCTTATGCACATATTCCCAAAGACGAAAGAACCAAGCTGGAACCTAAGTCTCTTGAATGCTTGTTCATCGGCTTCGAGAAAGGAGTAAAATGTTATAAGTTGTGAGATATAGTTAATGAGAAAAAGGTGATCAGTAGAGACGTTGTCTTTGATGAAAAGACCATGCCATTAAATGAAGAAGCTAATAGCAAGAAGGGGCAGATGGTTGTTAATGAAGGATAAGCAATCATTATTTCATTAGCTAAACCATCAGTTGCAGATTCTGAAGCTCAGGTAGAGCAAATTGAGCAAGGGAATGATGAAGTAGCTATTGAGGAACCAGAGCATCAACAACAGCCAACCGTTATGGCTCAGGTGGAGTAATCTCCACAAAGAGGACAAAATTCTTCTATCTCACAAGCACCTGAGTCATTCAAAAGAAGCATAGCACTTGACAAACCCAGAAGGAATTGAAAATCAATTCAGCATTTTGGATTCAAACCGAAAGAATATGTGAGCCGTGCTATGTTTATAAGTGAAGGAGATCCAACAACATACGAAGACGCCATAGAAAGCGTGGAAAGTGTAGGTTGGATTGGTGCTATAATCGAAGAGATGGAATCTTTGCATAAGAATTCTATGTGGGAGCTAGTTCCTAAACCCAAAGAAAGAAAACTTGTTGGCTGCAAGTGGGTGTTTAGGAAGAAAGAATGAATACATGAAGATGATGACATAACTTACAAATCATGTTTGGTGGCAAAAGGGTATTCGCAAAAAGGAGTGAATTATGACAAGATTTTCTCTCCAGTCGTCAAACACACTTCAATCAGATTGTTGTTGTCTATAACAGCTCAGTATGATATAGAGATTGAGTAGACGGATGTGAAGACTGCTTTTCCTCATGGGGACCTCGAAGATGACATTTATATGTCACAACCAAAGGGTTTTGTTGAAATAGGAAAAGAGAATCTAGTTTGTTGCATGAGGAAGTCTCTATATGAGCTTAAGCAATCACCAAGGCAGTGGTACAAGCATTTCAACACATACATGTTGAAAATAGGCTACACAAGATGTCTATATGACTGCTGCATCTACTACCATGTATTCGAAGATGGGGAATTCATTCTACTACTTTTGTATGTAGATGACATGCTAATTGCATGCAGGGAGATGTCGAAAATTTGAGAACTTAAGAAGTTGGGAGCTGAATTCGACATGAAGGATCTATGAGCTGCACAGAAGATCCTTGAGATTGAAATAAAGAGGGATAGAAGCGAAGGAAAAATATGGCTGTCACAAGAAAGGTACATCATGAAGGTACTTGAACGCTTCAACATGGATGGAGTCAAGTTTGTTTCTACCCCATTAGCTACACACTTTCAGTTGAGTGCATAGCAAAGGCCATCAAATCATAAAGAAATTGAATCGATGAAGAATGTTCCATATGCAAGTGCAGTAGGGTGTCTCATGTATGCAATGATATGCACTAGACCAGATTTAGCTCAAGCATTCAGCATTGTCTCCAAGTATATGTCAAATCCGGGTAAGCGCCATTGGGATGCAATAAAGTAGATTTTAAGGTACTTGAAGATGACTAAGCAGCTTGGAATTATGTTTGAGAGAAAACAGGATGAAGCATGTGTTGCTGGTTTTGTAGATTCTGATTTTGCAGGAGACTTAGATAGAAGGAGGCCCACAACAAGTTATGTTTTCACCTGTGGAGGAGGACCTATGAGCTAGAAGGCGACTCTTCAAGCAGTCACAACTCTATCTACTACGGAGGTAGAGTATATAGAATTAACAGAGGCTTCAAAGGAGGCTACTTGGTTGAATGGGCTGGCAAGTCAGTTCAAGATTCACTAAGAATACGTGGTAGTGAAGTGTGACAGCCAAAGTGTCATTCACTTGGCAAAGAATTAGGTGTTTCATGCAAGAATGAAGCACATTGATGTTTACTATCACATGATCAGAGATTGGGTAGAAGCTGGAGATATCATTGTGGAGAAGGTTCACACAAATGACAATGCAGCAGATTGTTTAACCAAGCCCGTTTTTGCAGAGAAGTTCAACCATTGCTTGGACTTGCTCAGTGTCACAGCTTGCTGAGTTGTGGTGAAGCACCTCCTCACTTGAGGTGCGTTAAGGCAAGAAGAGTCTTGCCAAGGTGAAGGTTCTTGGAGGTTTTGTTTAGGGTTACTTCAAGAAGATTCAAGATATCCTGAAGGGAGCAACAATCATTTAGTATCAACTCACCAAGGTGGATATTGTTGTGTTTTTGGCTCGTTGATATGATTTGGAAATTAAGGATTCAGCAGAAAAATCTTAGTTCGGAAAAGAAAGAGGATTTTATATAAGTTTTAGGAAAATAATATTTCAAGATCTGTTAGGATTTTGTCTGCTAGGTTTAGGAGTCCTAAAATTTTATTGTATTAGCAGCCCTTATAATAGGGAGCTGCAAGGGGATGCTTAAGTGTGAGACAAAAAACCTAAAGAGTCAAAAGTGATAGAGAGATAAGAGATCTAGCAAGGAGTTGGAGATTAACATAGAGATTTCAATAAGTACTTATAATCAAGTTGTTATTCTCCATAGTGCTAGTGATTCTCTCAATAAGTACTTGTAATCAAGTTGTTGTTCTCCATAGTGTTAGTGATTCTCTCAAGAGAGATCACAAAGTGGACGTAGGCTTATTATAACTGAACCACTATAATTCCGCTATGTTTTGTTTCTGTGCTCATTTGTTTTATCTTTGCTTATATCGTAAAGTTTGAGTAAAGATCCTAGGGCCTTAACCACTATAATGTGCTTTTTAATTTGGTTTTTTCTTTCTTGTTTTTAGTGGTATTGGATACTGGTGGACTATCACCTGGTAAGTGCATGCAGAGTGCCACGTTTGCCCTAATGAGACGACGATTTTCTTGTTTTGTCAAATGATTCAATATCCTAGTGGTAAGATGAAACTTAGAGTCATTGGTAATTTCTAGTAACATCATAACTGAAAAGTTGATAGACATAGTAACTTATGTCTCTGTATGAGCAATATTTTTCTGGTATGTCGTCAAATTTGTAAAAAAAATGAAGTAGCTAATAATGTTCTCTTTGCTAAATAATGCTGGCAAGAATGCATAATATTTTAAGGTGTTTTTATAACATGAGGTTTAGCCCTATTGTCATCTATGTGTTTTGAGATTTTGTTAATATGATTGCCGTTCTGGTTCTTATATTCAAAAAAAAAGTATTTAAAAAAAATTAATATCCACGGCCAACAAGCTACGACGCCTTTTCGTTAGCCTTTACTTCGTTTTTCTTGTCAGTCGTTCTCGCTCGACACAGTGAAAGAAGGGAGAGAGAAAGAGAGAGATGACCGGAGTTTCAACGGCAGCGTACATAGCTCGTCGGGCCGCCCAGAAGGAGCGGGTTCGGATCCTCTACCGCCGTGCCCTCAAAGACACTCTCAACTGGGCCGTCCACCGCCACCTCTTCTACCAAGATGTCCGCACCCACCCTACTATTTCTCGCAATTTCTCACATTCGATTCGATTCTCATTCAATTTTCGATTGATTTCATTTTCAGGCTGATGCTCTGCGCGAGAGGTTCGAGACCAACAAGCACGTGGTTCGTATCTGATTTCTCCTCTTTTCCGATTCGATTTCGATTTTCGGGGTTTCATTTGAAATTGGATTGATTGCTTGTTTGTTTGGATTTTTGGGTTTACAGGAAGATCTTGACACAATCGACAGGCTCATAACTAATGCTGAAGCTACCTACAATAAGTGGCGCCACCCTGACCCTTATGTTGGTAAGTCTTTGTGTTTTCGAAACTCAATTGACATGTATAACTATGCTGCATTTTGGCCCATTTGGTTGATTTGTGTTTGTGTTTGTTACTTGTTCATATTCTTTAAGCTTTAAAGGGCTTTTAGTCTCCATGTCCATATAAATGTAGGGAGACACTTTTCGGACGACATGAGATGATGTCATTTCCGTGTCAGACTTCAATCTTTTGTCAGTGTTTTGAGCTGCCTCATCCTGGAGAAATGATATGTGGGTGATCAATGTCAGTGTTGATGCTTTTTGAAAATTACCTTACATGCGTCTTGGTTAAATTTTCTTTTAGATTTTATTTTACTGTGGTTTTGGAGTGCGGCCATCTCCTTCTAGCTGAATGTAGATGGAAAGTTGTCTTTGGAGTCACTATTTAGGGTACCTCATTAGTTTTTTTTCATTACTACCTAGTTTTTATTTTTATTTTTATTGTAAATTGTGGTAGTAGCCACTTGAATACTTGAGTAACTGATATATGGGTTTGGATCCCAGTTTTTTTTTTTTTTGTAAAATGCTTAGTCGGAACACCATAGCCATCTGATAGAGTTTTTGACCGCTCATGATTTGCACATTTGGAGACCAGGAACAGAAGTCCAATAAACCAATTTACACTACTAAATTGGTTCCAAATACATGACTTTGAATTTCCATCCTGATGGACCCTTAAGTATATCTTTTATGGACTTGATATATCTCTGCGCTTCCTAATATGTTTTGTCTTAGTTGTTTTCATGTTTTTTACCTCTTCTTCTATATGATTTATCTGTGCAGTTCCCTGGGCTCCTGGTGGTTCAAAGTTTCATCGGAATCCGACTCCACCTTCTGGGGTAAGATATTATATCATATCAACTTATTATTTGGTTTCTCATTGTACGCTTCTGTCATTCTCATGTTCGCTTAAAAGTTCAGGACATCTATATAGATGAATCTTTTGTATGATTGCTCAATGTTTAAGAGTAATTATTTTTTTCTTGTTTATACTTTACAAAAAACATACTACTTTTCGTCAGTTGAATGTATGATTTATGAGAATTGTCCACAGTTATTTACACTTATTTTGCAGTTAGTTTGATTAGGTTCGATCACTACTTTTATAATTATTGCATTTCTCGTAAAAGTATCTTACTAATGCAAATAGAAAGTTCTTTGCTTACTATGTTTTGTGTGTTTTGCAAGTATCTTGGACCCGTTACATATTCACCAAGTATTAAAGTAAAGCATTTTTATAACTTCACTGTTTATATCGTGATTGTGTTGATGCAGATTGAGATAGTATATGACTATGGCCGAGAAGATAATGCCTAGAACGATGCATATTTTTCCTTCCAGTAAAATAAAGGTACCAATCTTATTGTCTGCTTACTGCGATCTGTTTTTCCCTTAATACTAAATGTCTAAATCATCGGTCAATTATATTCCGAATTGCATTATCTATTCAAGAAGCCTACTTCCCTTTTTCCTAAATTTGACACATGAACACATGTTTCATAAAAGCATAGTAATGATATCCTAGGTGGAGGGGCTTTCAGCCCAAAATCAAAATAAGAGATGCTAAATAAACTAATATTATTCTATAGCAACAAAACGTATGTAGCAGAATCTTGCTTTGAGAAAATTAGAAATTTGATAATGAAAGAGACTGAGAGAGTCACAATGTTGCTGTTCAGCCCACCATGTTTAATATGCCTAATAAAACTAAAAGATAATAAGGCTCACTGTCAGTAGGACATTCCATGGAGGAATATATATATTTTATCTTAATGGCATCAAAGCGGGGTTACACTAATCCTAGTTTATGAAAGACTATGTGTATGCCTGGTTGGCCATAGAGAAGCTTGCTTTGAGATGTCCGGAACTCCGGATGACACATGAGAAAATTAGAAGTTTGATAATGAAAGAGACTGAGGGAGATGCACTGTTGTGGTTCAGTCCACCATGTTTACTAGGCTTAATAAAACTGGAAGACAATATGTCTCACTGCCAGTGCCAGTAGGATATCCAATGGAGGAATAGTTTTCTCTACTGAAACTTAGAAATTTGATAATGAAAGAGACTGAGAGAGATGCACTGTTGTGGTTCAGCACACCATGTTTAATAGGCTTAATTAAACTAGAAGGCAATAAGTCTCACAGCCACTAGGATTTCCAATGGAGGAATAGTTTTCCCATCTAACTGACATCAATGTGGGGTTGCACTAATCTTAATTGATGAAAGACTAGGTGTACGCCTGGTTGGCCACTGAGAAACATAGAGAAGGGAACACATGCCTGCTAACAACCACAGGATTTAGTTTCTTAATCGATGAAAGCTTGTGCTTACATAAAGCAGTGGTGGTTCTTTGTGTCACTGGCAGGCAACAATAAGGTAAGAGAGTTCCATTCCAATGAGTGTGATAATACCCTCAGAGGAGAGAGATGTGAATGGTAGATCACTCAAGAGAGCGAAGAGAAACAAAGAGAAAACTTTTGTATTCCATTCCAGGGTTCAGAGGTTCCTTGTTTTCTTATTGTTTCTAGTTGTACCTTTATTTATGTAGTGAAAGAGATTGTTGCTGGGTTGTGGAAGTAGGCACATTGCCTAACCATTTTTCTTTTGGTGTTCTTTATCTTTCTGTTTATTCTCTGGGTTTTGCTGATATTTTTTATTTCCCATTCTAAATGAGCACAACATGGCCAATGTAAACAATAAGTGGAAGGGCACATATATAGATACACTTTCGATGAAATTGGTAATATATTGCCATATAGGGCTGTTTTCTTATTCATTTCTGGTGTCTCTTCTACTGTAGTACTGAATGTTTTTCGAGCATCAATTATTGCTGTGACCACCATTGCAAGAGGTTCTTTATATCATGAATATTTCATTTGACTTTCATGTAGTCAAAAACCAATCAGGGTATCTTAAAAGTTGATGTGTCTGAAGTTTGAACTTTTAGAGCAGGAGTCTTTAGATTTATGTGTCAGTTGGTGGGGTGATAGGTTTTGAACTCTCAAGGTTTAATCTGTTTTGGGGATGGAAGAGGGAGCGAAAACTGCAAGACAAAGTTTGAAGAAACAATACTCTGGATGAAAAAGAGAAAGAAACGATCACTTAAGATAATGATTGATGGTGTAATAATGATAGTTGGATTTCTATTCAACATGAATTTAGTTTATCTTATTGTGTGTGCTTATTGTGAAGAGGTTGTGAGAAGTATAATTACTCTTCCCCCGACCATTCATGTTGCTTGTGTTTGCAAGTACGTTATGTTTTTTCTCATCATCCACATGGAACATTGTTGATTTCTTCTGGCGAACGTACGAGTTCCTCTGATGTTGAAACTGTTATTTTTACTTATGCAGATCAAGATGAAGAATGAGTATGATGATGAATACATTTCAATTATTGAGGCCAGCATCTTTGATGTATCGCTTTAGCAAATGATGATTTCATGCTTTTATTGCAGTTGCTTATTTTCATGCTGTATTTGGTGTTTATTTTGAATGGATCTTTGATACAAATGAAAAACATCGGTTGTGTCGTATGCTTCAGATTTGGGTTAAGCATTGTGCTTAATGCGAACTTTCTTCTGCCCCTTTATTTGCAATTTTTTGTCCGCAGTTGTACTACAATAACCAGAAATTGGAGGCTGGGGTACGGTTGTATCCATGTGCCTATATAGGAATGGTTTAAAATGTAGCCTAGAAGGCCTCAAAGGCACAATTATTGTGATTTGGTTAGTTGAATCATCATTTATCCAATATTTAGTTAGAGGGTTGGGGTAAACTTGGTTGAGTGCCGCACAAAATGACTTTCAAGTAGTACTGTTTAGGCTCAACTACTATTTCCCACTAGTAATTTGCACGAAATATATCAACCGTTAACCACCACTGATTCACCATAGAAGCAAAGACACGTACATCAAGATTCAAGCAGAACATCATGAATCTCTCTAGTCATCTTTCTAAAGCATGAAAACCATATGGAATTGAGGACCGATGTAAGTTGAAAGGTATGCCAATTAGAAATGAGGCTCATTTTGTGCGCTGAGATGTAGCCATTTCAAAGTGGCTTTCAATTCTCAATTAAACATAAAGCTTGGGTCTTGGTCTCTTAATCCAAGTCAACTTCTGAAATGATATATACATGGTAGTAATTACACTAGGTAAAAATGAACGGTTACTCTCCCTCTATAATGAAACTTTGAATTAGTGACGACCCAACTAACCATAAGATCAGATAATCTTTCCTCCTTCCTTATTTCTCTCTCTCTCTCTCTCTCTCTCTCTCTCTCTCTCTCTCATCTTGTTAGGACAAACACCATAGATGGAGAACTATATAGTTATAAGATGGAAGATTAGAAGAGATAGCAAAAGCATATATGCAACCCCATTTGGTGTATTTGCATCTGTCATCATTGTAATACTGTTCTTGTGGACCGTTTGGTCTGGATTTGAAGTTGCAGAGGAACCAAGAATGAACCATGAGTACTACAACAATGGTTTGGCAGTCTTTGGTGGAGTGCTTACCATAGTTCTTGGTTTCTTTTTCCTGGCTGTTGGGTTTCCCATACTGGCAGACTTGTTTATGGAGTTTGAGGAACAATTTCGAAACCCAAAGGAGAGCGGCATACCTCAAGGTAGTTAACACCAAAACTTTGATAGCCTCATTCTGTCGTATGATTACCTCACTTGATTAATTTCTTCATTTGCTAGCTCCGTATACGTTTCTTGCTTCATTCATTAAGTTTACTGATTGTTTATACATTACAACCCCGTTTACGAGAATAGTTGGGAGGCTTTCCAATTAGTACTCAGTTTTGCAAAAATACAAACAACTACTGTGTTCAGTGTTAACCAAAATATTTCATAGTTTATGGTGGCATATTTCACAAATTTACTATAGTCTATAGTCTTCTGATTGAAAACAGAACTAAAAACTCATGATCAGTGACGTAACTAAAAATCTCAGCTAAAAGGGTCATGATTAATACATATAACAATAAGTAAATTACAATTTAAGGTTTGATGATCTTGATCAATATGAAGCCATGACTTGTTTTACTGTTTTAGAAATCTATTAATATAATAAAAACTTGTGGGCAGATCGAACAGTCTCATGTACAATCTCATTTTTTTTATTGGTCAATGACAATCTCATCTTGTCTTTTTCTTTCTTTCTTTTTATGATAGGGGTCTATAACCATTTGATGCTTGTTGTCATAACCTCATAGGGGTCATTTGAACCTTCTAGATCCAATGTAGCTACACCTAGTGGCGGATTTAGGATCCGGTAAGTGCCTAGGCTAATTAGCGTACGCCCCTGCCTTCAAACTCCTCATTTCTCACTTACTTTTGATTTTTAAGGTGCGATGTGGTCTACGATGATTCTGATACAGGAACCACTTATCTACATTGTTGGTTAATTTCCTCACAGCTTCAAGCACTTTTACTATCCAATCAATGGGCATTCCTTGCTTTAGATGCAAGGAACAGTCACTATATCACTTGCTAACTTTTCATCTGTGATGTGCATCTGCTTGTGTTTGCGAACAATCACATAAACCGCTTGACAGATACTATTTACTTGATTCATACTGATGCAGGAGGGAGGATGAAGATGATATGTATCATAAGCCGCATAATTGTGAGTTTGATTGCAATGGTGATGCTACTATGGGCAATTTCTACCGGGTTTAGGCTTGTAACTGTACCAAGTGAAGGCACATATTATCCTCTAGCATCTCCAGTTGGCTTTGTCAGTATTATTTTTGGTATCAGTTACTTTATCATTGGACTCTGCACAATTATAGAGCTAGCAGTAGAATTGATGAATCGATTGCAAGGCAAACTGACGAACGAAATAGTTATTCATCAAGTTCACAATATAGATATCGATAGTTTTGTTTGATATTTGCAATACTAATACATACATTTAGTTTTGGATACGGGAATATGCATATTAATAACCCAGTTGAGTTCCTTTGGGAATCCTGGTCTAACCTGCTATGAGGTTTGCCCTGTAGGAGTAGCAACAGTCGCAGCGGCATCAACTATTCATGTTATGTTTATCATCCCATAACCTAGCAGCTAGTGCCACATGAGGAGGTACGACTTAGATCACAACTGCAAAACATATCAAAGGCATAATGTTTATTCCAGGACCTTACCACTAAGGGATTTTTTTTTGACATATATGAGGGATGAGAGATTACACAAACTTTTCGATCACAAAATCACATCTCCACCGTTCAATATGTAGTTCTATATGAGTAGATCACTTATACAAATTTTCAGAAATTTTGGTAATCGTTAAGGCATTCAAAACTACGATTTATAATTATAAGCATGAACGGTTCATGTTTGGCAGATTTGGTTCGTTCATTGATTTAATCTTGTTCGACACCGTAACGATCACTAAATTGGCTGAAAATTTGCATAATTGATCTATATACAAGGATCAACAAACTGAACGGTAGAGATTCAAAAATATAATCGAAAAGTTGGTGTAATCCCCCATCCCTTATATATGTCAAAAAAAGGAATCCCTTAGTGGAATGGACCTGATGTTTATTCATGATATGTTGGGCATAAATTACTACAATGGTTGTTCCTTATGGTCTGGGGTGGCAGAGATTAGAATGCAAGCTTATAATCAGAAAAAACGTCAAACCAAATGGGGGAATCACGGTTTTTAAGAACTTCCCACCAAGTTAATAATCAAGTGACCTTGAATATAAACTGAAAGAGTTATTCAATTAAGGAGTAAATGCTTGTGACACTCTGTAGTTTACACCTAAAATCAGTTTTGTCCCTCACTTTTTTTTTAAACTGGTATACCCCTATACTTTGAATTCTCAACTGATTTACCATTTTCCCAGCTGGTTATGACTGTGACATGCTCATTAACAATGCTTGTGAGAGCTTCAATGGTTGGGTTTTGAGAGCAAGGTCTAAGCCCCCTATTACTATGCTAGAAGAGATAAGAGTGAAGGGTTATTTAGACTGTTAATGAGCATGTCACAGTCATAACCAGCTGGGAAAAAGGCAAATCAGTCGAGAATTCAAAGTATAGGGGTATACCAGTTTAAAAAAAAAGTGAGGGACAAAACTGATTTTAGGTGTAAACTACAAGGTGTCACAAGTATTTACTCCTTCAATTAAACACAAGATTAGTAGCAGAAAGACTGCGCTATGCTTCAGCACTTCTACTACAAAGTTTAAGAAATGAAAGCATAGCCTCAATTATGTGATGAAAGCATAGGCTCAAGGAATAATGAAGCTTAAAAATCTTTATCCAATTCACAGGCCAAGTAGCAGCACTATTTTCCAAACTCTTCTAACCACTAAGAAAATGATGGTTAATCCAGTAGCAAGAAGCAGTGATGGCATCACTAATCAGCATCTGTCACAAGGTTCCAATATGGATGAACGTCATCCTTGGTACTAATAACACAAAGTTAATGCTATTAAGAGACCATAACAGAGTCTGTCATAGGGGAGAAGATGTCCACTGAAGGTGCTAGCTATATGTTGCAGTATACATCCAAAAAAACATCTACAAAACCTTCCAATCACCTAGAAATGAATGGAGTGAACTACTGCATCCGAAAATAGCATAAATCTACAAAACCTTCCAATCATATAGAATTGCAGGGAGTGAACTACTTTCGAATTTGGAGAAAGCCAATGCCTACAGGGATGCGAAAACCGGACATGTCCGTAATAGCTACAGCTCTAGCTCCAGCTTCCTCCATATTTTCAGAAGTTCTCTTATTTCTTTCCATCCAAATGAGTCACAAGATGGCCATTGCCCATTGCAAAAAAGTTGTATCTTAAGGCACAATATCTATTGGACTTTCCCCAGTCAGATTATACTCCGTAAAGCCCTTTGCAATCAAACATTACAAGAACATCCTCTCCAAAAAAAAAAAAAAAAAAAATATCAGACGAATATCTGATTGTTTAGCTCCTATCTAGGCTTGTTAGCCTGATATGCATATGAAGTTACATATTTACATATGCATACTACAGTCTTTCCTTTTCTCCCCATGTTTTCTTCCCCTCTTCACACCTATTGAACCCATCTTCTCCATAGCCACCCCAAAAGCTTGGAAAAACTTGGCTTTATCTTTTGCAAAAGCTTGAACAATAGGCTTGGTTCTTGGGTCCAAAGCTAAAGCTTGGTCTGAAGCTAGCAATCCCAACTTGGCCTCTAGATTACCATAATAGGCATGATCAAACGCAAAGGGAGTAGTGACATCAAATGGTGCAACAATGTCAGTATTTCCACCATACTGTGGGCATGACATTCTTAGCGCCCTTAGGAGTCTCGGGTCCATTACCGGGTCAGGCTGCTTCGAGCCTCGGTAGTCATAGAGCCTGCTTATGAAGTTCTGGCAATGCGCATACCCGAAAGTATGTGCACCAGAAAGAACAACAAGGTCTTCAAGTGACAGTCCTTTTGAATTGAAGAGCTTGAGTAGCTGATTCACTGTGAAATTTGCTTGGGGAATATTGGAAGCCACTCTTGAGGCCATTGATATTCTTCCATCCCACCTCCCCTTCTTAACTTGATAGTAGGGACCCCCTGCCTGCACCCAACAAAACAACAAGGTCTTCAAGTGTTTTATTACCCCTTTTCAAAGTTCCCAACAAAGCTAAGCACCCAAAATGTAAGATTCACATGCCTATAGTAAAAGTAATTTTTCCCAATATATGGTAAAAGATTAAACTTCATTAGAAACAGTCATATATATCACAGTTCACAGAATAGTTGGTAACAACTAGAGGTCCACATGATGACAATAGCAAAGGACTGGAAATCAAAGGTAAAAGTGAGATGAGCAGGGGGCAGCAGACAGTAGTACTCACCAAGTGGACATAATCTCTGGCTTCAATTGCAAGTATGTCAGCACAAGACACAACACCAGGACACTTGCTCTCTACTAAAGCCTTTGCTTTCCTCACACTTTCAAAGCCTTCCACCCTCAGGTCCTTATTATCTGGTGCATCCTTCTCCGCCAGAACTTTGCTCCCCTGTTGTGACGTTATGGTTATGGATGCATCACAGCCCTTCAATGTCAATCAGATTCAACACATATAAGCAGCATCAGTAAAGTTATAAACAAGAAGATTAAAATGTACATGCATGCAAAAATACTGAAATAGAAAACAAAACCAATGTGCGTTGTTGTGTGTAGTTACTTCTACAAAGCAGTCATGGAAGAAGAGGCGAATGGTTGCTGGGCCAGAAACTGGTGCCTCTTTGAACTGTTGGGATGTGATGGACCCGATCAGTTTTTCGAGTTGGGGACATGATTTTGCATAGTAATCAACTGAGATTTGGCGGTGAGGTTTTGCTGCAAAAATTGCAGAAGTACTAAGCAGGAAGAAAATGGTCAAACAACATATGAATGTAAACCAAGAAGAAGGAGAAGAACAAGAAGAAGACATGGTTTGGAGTTTGGAGTTTGGACTATGGTGCAGCAGCTGAGGACAAAGAAACAATAGTAGTAGCAGAATACAATAAAAGTGAAGAGGCTTTGGATGTGTGGGAGTTTGTTGGAGACAAATTATGAGACGTTGAAAAACGAAGAGAATCAGGACCCGTGAAGGCAAGTAAAGACTGAAGGAGAAGAAACATGAATTGAAGGTCTAATTTATAAAAGCCAAAAGGAAGCAGCAGCCCTTTAAAGCTTTTTAAAGAAAGAAAACTACACAACTAGACTAGTATTATATTTGGTTTGAGTAGATGATAGACTGGCTTTGAAAATCATTAGGTTCACGTTGAACAGAATCACTCACGGGTCTGTATGTGATTCTCAATCATTCAAGCTAGATTGAGCACCAAATCCAGCCAATTATTGGCTCACATATTTAGCCAAATAAGGATAGACTCCATAAGATCGAAAATTATACAGCGCACCCGGGTGCGCCGTGCACCCGTCCATCTCCGCCGTCCATTTTGAAAAAGTCAAAAGTCCGCGTCAAATGGACGGCGGAGATGGACGGGTGCGCGGCGCACCCGGGTGCGTTGAATACGCTCTCCCATAAGATAGTAGGTTAAACAAATTTACTCAACTCAAATACAATAAGTTAAATTTACTCAAATACTTGTCTACTTCATTTTCTTGTGTGTGCTTTTAGCAATATTCGAATAGATGAACAAAATTTAGACTGATAAATAAGAGAGCGTATTCAGCGCACCCGGGTGCGCCGCGCACCTGTCCATCTCCGCCGTCTATTTGACGCGGACTTTTGACTTTTTCAAAATGGACGGCGGAGATGGACGGGTGCACTATATAATTTTCGGATAAATAGATCAAACCACAATTGTTTCTAGTGGACGCACATAAGAAGTTGCATATTTGTTAGAGGCTAAAATTTCGTAGTGGTGACCGCTTCTTGATCCTCATTATCATCAAGACATTTCATCGAACAACTTGCCTGCGCATTAGGAACAACTTGCCTGCGCATTAGGAAATTAAACATTCCATAATATATAAACTAAAAGGTGCTGGGGGCAGATTATTAACAAAAAATAGCTGTACACAATCATGGGTAAACCACTCTCTAATGGAAGTGCAATATTAACTATCTAACAAACAGTTGAAGGGAAAATTTAACAAGCAGGAGTGCCACGGAAAGCTACTGAGTACTGACTACTACAGACCTGATGGTTGATACTTTGGGTAAGTGATCCCCCACTGAGCACCCAAAACCTGATGATCCCTTTATTGCAAAGCATGTGCAAATGGGGGACCTTAGCCAAATCATAAATTCGCTTCTTCTACACAGATTAAAGCGTACAAAGCTTTCAGTGATCTGACTTGTTTGTTTTCATTTAGACATTTACTGTTCTAACAAGTAAAACTTACTCATCTGCCCATTTTGGTTTGTCTATAACTGCTAAACCTTTTGATAAGCGTGTAGTGAAGGTCAGGCTACTAAAGGCTTGTGGACCATCTTCTACTGACCCATTCATTCCCATGGCCTGAAAAAGAGAAATGAAAGCAGCCAAATTGATGATGGTGATGTATTGTTATCGAGACAGAGACTAGAGTAACATTTAGTTGATATGTGAAATCCAATGTCTTTGCATGTCTTGAATCATTATCAAACAAACTGATGAAGTTTAAAGTATATTATGCTCTTAACATTCATCTAAAATCAATTTGTAATGGATGTAGAGGTTGAATATCAGATTATGTACGTGTTCAAGCAATTCTTGTATCTTAACAGATAAAATTGTCACGCTCACTAAATTATTGGATGACTAACTTTTACTATAACGACATACAAAAATCTAGCCATCTAGGTATCCAACCCATATATTAAAATGTTAACAATATTGAGGTGAGAAATTCAAGATCTTATATAGTTTATAATTACAGATTTGTCAAAAAATTAGTCAAGCTTGTGTTCTTTTGGAAGAAGACAACGGCAAATTAGTTATGAGTTCTAACAACTTTCTTTTGGCATTTTTCTCTTCTGATGTTGGCTTAACTAGTTTATAATAACACTACCTTTTTTTTTGTATACAATCAGAGCACCCAAGTTTAACTTTTGATTATTTAGTATAACAATGGTTATGATCATGTCATGTCACAAGAACAGCTGCTCAAGTCTAATGTGTATTTTCAGGTCTAAGCCATGACTTGCTGGTGCACATGGTTCCTACTTCTTACTTGAAAGAGAGTTATTATCTTTGTCTTCTGACTTCTGTAATGGTAGATTTAACAGTACAGTACGCTTAATGTTTGCTAAACACAAATGGTGCAGCCCAGACTCTATTATTAACAAAAATTGCCCATGCTGTGAATGATTTTAAAAAAAAATTAAGCTCAAAGCCAATGGATAAAGGATGGCCAGATAAATCAAAACTTTTCTTGTTGAGTTACAACCCAGAATTGTTCGAACTTTGCAAATAGAGAAGTTATACTGTAGCAGATGACTGTCACCTGGGTTAGCAAACCCAATGATTCTCTCTTCATTCCAAGTGTGTTACTGTGAATCTGTAAGGCGTCCATGATGGTTGACATTCTTGCTAGCTAATCCAAAATCTCCTGCATTGCTTACAGTTCTTCACCACTGCTATCCATGTTGGAGCAGTGGTGAAGATCTTAACAACATTACAAACAAATGCTACAGATCCTTTTTTTTTTTTGCCACATATATCCAGACAATTGATCTTAGAAAATGATTGAAAAATAAATTATGCAGGAAACATGCATATTCCATAACTAAGGATGATTGCCTTCTGAAAACTCAAAGCAACTTGTGAAATCCCCTAACAACCAACACATCCTAAGGATGTACCTTACTTAGGATGTGTAGCAATCATTTTTTTCTTTCTTGACCTCAGTAATGAAATTATCTGCGCAAATGACAAGACAATATGTGTACAAAATAATAATATTTTATTGATATGAATACGGGTTACAAATCTTTGTGAACTCCTCTGATTCTATCTCCGAATATGAGTTTGACTCAAGGGTGACAAAACACTTGTTCTTGAGATGAAAGGGGGCCACGAGAGTTGATTACGTGACGGGTGTTTGGATTTGTGTTTGGTGAAGAGCTAGCTATTTGGGAGCTTGATAGTTCTTCGAAAGTGTTTTGAAACTTTTGAGTTTTTGGGAGAAATTTTTCTCTCTTATTGAAGTCCTCTTCTTGATATGAAATGAGGTATTTATAATGTCGATGTTCCTCCCTATGATGAGTATGATCTATGATGTTATGGGTTTAGTAAAGCGTCTTGCGTTACTTTGAATGGAGTGTTGTATTTCACTATTTCTTGTTATGAACTACTTGGGCGCGCCGCTACGGTGAACGGAGAGTTTTCTCATTCAGTCTGCACTCTGCAACATGAGGTGATTGATAGCATGAAACCATTACCGTCTGTTGCTGTCGATGTAGCAATGGTTGCGGATCACTCTTTGCATGGAACAATCTAGTTGCCTGGTCGTTATGGGTCGACAGAGATAGTTGCCAGTATGATGTTTGGGTGATGACACCAGAATCTAGAGACGATGATACACAAATGCCAACTAGCTGGAATTAGACTATGTTATATTAGCTTATTAGTCCTACTGAATATGGAACTAGGCTTATATACTTTGTATACGAGCAAGTAAACTTTTAAACTTGATATTGAATTTCTAATGTAATCGATTTAATTAATGTAAGATAAACATCTGTTTTGAATTCAAAATTCAAAGTAATATCATTAATACAAGATTGGATTAGGATAAGAAACAATTGTTTTGGCCACGATCCTCAACGTGCGGAGCGGAGGTGAATAGCTAACAAAGAGAAAGGGAGAGTGTTGCGGGCGTGCCACCTCGCGGCAAGGAATAGGTCTTGACTTCTTGAATCAGGCAGAAAGGGGTTCCAGGTGCCACCTCAGATGAGGAATTTACGAGCACAAGACGGTCGATACTCACAGCGGCGTGAGCAGAGCAACTATAGGGAAGATTCTGAGGAATCGGGGTAGAGTCCGGAGAGCTCGGAAGAATCCTAGGCAGTGGTGCGCTTAGAATCGGGGTTTTGAGATAGCTCGAAAGAAACTGAATTGCATTTTGTTTTGTGTTGTTTGTAATTGATTGAGTTGTGAGAGAGAGAGTTCGCTTCAACGGGGAAGCGGAAACAAAGCTCCTGAGAGCGTTGGAAATTCGACTGGGTCGACGGTTTCAACAAGGTTGAAAGGTTTTGTTCTTTTTGAATAAGTTGTGTGTGTTGTCCATTGTTGTAAACCATAGAGCCCTTTATATAGTGGGAGCCGACTTCTGCTAGAAGAAAGATAATTATAGAACCCAAGTCGGACTCTGCAACGTGAAGCATAATGACACTATTCCTCCCATGCAGACCAATCCTTATGTGACACATATCCAGTTCGCACAATTCATTTAGAATAAGACACTGCTTCCGACGCGCCTCTCAATTGTAGAGTCCTATGCTGACTGAACTTAGGAGCAATCTTATCCCGCGGGGTGCCATAGTCCATGTAGAAAAATAATAGCTCGCGCGGACCGCGGACTCCTGTAGCTCAATCTCACCTCGCAGGCCAAAAGAAGACTTTTTAATTAATAAGGGCCACATGGATTGGCCCAAAGCGTGTCAAATACTGTAAAAAGTCAGAAACGATTACAAGCAATCGCGCGGACTTCTTGTGTGTCTACCACGCTAGTTCGCGAATCAGTTCGCCAGCGTGCCTAGATGCATTCCACCTCGTCTAATGCCAAAGTCAACAAGTAATTCATCCCGCGTGAAGGCATTCTGCGCGAACTGTGTGTTCCGCAGGAGACGCGCGAGCTCACGTGATCCTCATTCCGCGCGAGATCTGTTAGTCTGCGCGGAGTCATTCCGCGCGTGGACTTTACATTCATCTCGCGTGGTCTTGCTGGCGGGCCATTATTTGTAAACTTAAAGAACTTGGGCTCACCGGCTGACATAGACTAAGAATTCAATTAATATTTACATAGACAATTATTGTCCAGTAAATTATTAATTTGGGCGTAAACAACAATTAGATAGTTCTTTGTTAGAAGGAACTGTCAAGTAACTGTAAATGACAGTTGCAATCTGCTGTCTATATAAAGCAATCTTAGGTCCCTGCTAGATCATTGTTACATTCTCATTCATTTTGTCCCATCAAGCAAATAGAGAGTATTAAGAAGGGAAACTAGGAGAAGAGTGAGATGGAAACAATGAAGTTAATTAGTATTTCTGTTACTTATACATTTGATCTAAAATTTGTCATAGAATCTTAAGTTTTATGTTTAATTGCATAATAGAAATTTAACAATTGGTATCAGAGCAACTATGCTCAGATATTAGATTGATGTATGAGTTATTTCATTACATTTAGAATCCTGGCACATTATGCATCTCAGTGAACTGTTTTACATACTGAAATGGTATTTTCAAATGTTGTTTTTATATAAATTGCTTCTTATTCTTTATAATCCATTTACCTGATGTTTAAACTTTTTGTTGATAAGTATATGTGAATACATGTGAACATTACAGATGATTCATCAAGTCCAATGCATATGTTCTCTTGATTACAAATATTGCCATAGTGACTATGTATGAATTGTAATATATGTATTAGACTAAATCATTCTTTCTACTGATGTATTATGTAACTTTCATGTATTTTCAATGCTGACATATTGGTTGAAGTATATGTATTGTTAAGTATCTTAGAAAGAATCCCTACATAAAACATGAAAATTTGGAATAAAATTTGACTTCCATAGCAGTTAAATTTTTGAATTAAAAATTCTTGTTTCAAGTTGTATATCAGATGATAATTTAAGCATTTCATTACAGCTAGTGTATCAGATATTGAAACTGATATCTTGAATATGTCTTTTATTATTTTATATATGACATTCATTGAAATATTGTTTCTTTATGAACTGACATTGGGATAAACATTTATATATGAATTTTCTAGTATTTTGGACAAATTGGATCTTATGTCTATAATACATGCAAATTATTGAGATAAATGAATGATTGACTTAAGTTCAAAACTTCATTACAGCCATGTATTTTCCCATGAGCATCAATCAAATTGAACTCCTCAATGAATTCAATTACCAGAAATGAAGGGGTGACATTGAACTCAACTTGGCAATTTTGGATTTTGATCATGTGCTCAACGAAGATCCCCATGCTGAACCTGCTGCAAATGCTTCAAAGGAATTGAAGGACAAGTACTTGAACTGGAAGAGGCACAATAAAATGGCACTGATTTGTATCAAGAAGAGCATGAAAAATTATGTGATGAGAAGCATACCAGATTCTGATTATGCAAAAGAGTACATGCAAGCAATTGTAGAGAAGTACAAGGTGTCAAACAAAACTGAGATAGGTAGGCTTATGAATTCTAGTGAAAACAAAGGTGTCAAACAAAATACCTACCTCCCATAAGCTAGGCGGCCATAGCTTTTAAACAAAAGACCCAAAGCAGTTACAGAAAACAAAAGACCCAAAGTAGTTACAGAAAACAAAAGACCCAGATTGTTTTGGGAAACAGAGAGACTTGCTAATTAAAACACACAAATTAATGAGAGTATCTTTAGTACACGGCGTGTATCTTCACATACATACATGGATAGTCAGGATTAGAAGAAATAATATAGAAACATGGTGGTCAAACATATGAATTGTTATGAACGGTTAAGATTGTATCGTGTAAATACATGTCGTGCATACAAGAATTTCCACAAATTAATAGATCAGTTACGACCTTTTTGCTCGTCCAAACGAAAGAGATAATTGGCTTCAATGCAAGCTGCATCATCCTCCCCAGGTTGGAAAGAATTCGTCCTCTAATTCAGTACATCGTCTTCAGTATTGTCACCACGGTAAGATGTGAGATGTTTGACATTGAACACATTAGCAGTGCAGATGTGACTTGGCAGCCTCAAATGATAAGCATTTGGGTTAATCTTCTCTAGAATCTCTACTGGTCCAACCTTTCTGGCTGCCAACTTGTTGTACTCCCCCACTAAAAAACGATCTTTAGTCAACACAACCCATACAAAATCACCAACCTCAAACTCCACATGTCGTCGTTTCACATCTGCCGCTTGCTTATACTTTGCATTGGCTTCCTCAATTCGCTGCTTGGTAGTGATATGAATTTGATGGAGGTTAGCCACAAATTCCTTGGCCTTCACATTAGCGTGCTTCAGATCAGGAGTTGGAGCAAGGTCAAGAGGGGAATGTTGGATTATAGCCATAAGTAATAAAGAATGGACTAAATCTGGTGCTTCAGTTAACAGAATGGTTGAAAGTGAATTCAGCTTGACTTAAGAGACCGATTGACCACTTCAGTTTGTCCGTCAGTTTGAGTGGAAATTCTTGTATGCACGACGTGTATTTACACGACACAATCTTAACCGTTCATAACAATTCATATGTTTGACCACCATGTTTCTATATTATTTCTTCAAATCCTGACCATCCATGTATGTATGTGAAGATACACGCCGTGTACTAAAGATACTCTCCAGTTTGAGGGTGATAGGCACTACTGTAATTGAGTTTCGTGTTAACAAGCTTCCACAAGCTTCGCCAAAAATGGCTAAGGAACTCAGTGTCCCTATCAGAGACAATAGACGCTGGCAATCCATGGAGGCGATACACCTCTCAAAAAAATAGTTGTGCCACATTAACAACATCTGTAGTCTTCTTACATGGAATAAAGTGCACCATTTTGGAAAACCAATCGACTACCACGTAAATAGATTCCGTTCTTCGTTGAGTGCAAGGAAGACCCAACACAAAGTCCATGCTGACATGCTGCCATGGTCGATCAGGGACTGGTAATAGCATGTAAAAGCCAGCATTTGTTGCAACACCTTTAGATAACTGGCACACCCTGCAACCTTCAACAAATTCAGTGACCTCACGTCATATAGTTGGCCAGTAATATGAATCCATCATCAGCTGCAATGTCTTATCTCACCCCATATGACCTTCATTGTGCACTTCACTAATGATCTTGAGGCGCAAACTATATATCAGAATACACAATCGGTTCCCTTTAAATAGGAAACCATCATGTAGAATAAAGTCAGATCTTAGACCAGTTGCCACTTCATTCAATATAGGTCCAAAATAGGAGTCTTCAGATAATAATTCACACAACGAATCAAACCCAAGCACTTGATTTTTCATGGTGGTGAGCAAATTTTCCCGTCTGCTAAGAGCATCTGCCACTTTATTCAAGGCACCGGATTTGTGCTTAATCACAAATGTAAACTGTTGCAAATATCACACCCATTTGGCATGTCTAGCAGAGAGCTTATCTTGTGCATTGAGGTGCTTTAAGGCATCATGGTCAGAATATAAGATAAACTTATTATGAGCCAAATAAGAACACCAATGTTTGAGGGCTTGAACAACTGCATAAAACTCCACATCATAGGTTTTGTAGTTCATCTTTGAGCCATTTAGTTTCTCACTGTGAAAGGCGATAGGTCGCCCTTCTTGGCTTAGAAAAGCCCTAATGCGTACTTTAGATGCATCACAATGCAACTCGAATGGTTTACTAAAATCAGGCAATATCAAAACAGGGGCAGTGATGAGCTTCTCCTTGATGGTTTGAAAAGCTACAGTAGCCTCTTCAGTCCAATAAAATTTCCCACTCTTCATACAATCTATTATAGGCGCCATTATAGAACTGAAGTTTTGAATATAGCGTCTATAAAAAGATACTAACCCACGAAAACTCCTGACATCATGTAAGTTCTTCGGCAAGGGCCAATTTTTGACTGCTTCAACTTTGGACTCATCTACAAGAATTCCGTCTTTGGACACCACAAAACCGAGAAACAACACCTTGTCGGTCATAAAGAAACACTTCTTCACTGCTGCATAAAACTTCTTTGTCCTCAAGACTGTTAAGACTTCTCTCAAATGTTGCAGGTGCAATTCAGTGCTCGGGCTATAAATAAGAATGTCATCAGAGTAAACCACCAAAAATTTTCCAATACCGGTCGAAACATCTCATTCATCGCCCGCATAAATGCACTTGGTGCATTAGAGAGGCCAAAAGGCATGACCAACCACTCATACAAGGCTTCATGAGTTATGAAAGCTATTTTCCACTCGTCTCCATCTCTGAACCGAATTTGGTGATATCCACTTTTAAGGTCTAACTTACTGAAAACAGTAGCACCACACAATTGATCAAGTAAGTCATCCAAACGAGGAATAGGAAAATGGTAACGTACCGTGATTTTGTTAATGGCTTTGCTGTCTATACACATATGCCATGTTCCATCTTTCTTTGGTGTAATCAGAGCTGGAACTTCACAAGGACTCATGCTCTCCCTGATGTATCCCCTTGCCAATAATTCTTCCACCTGACGCCGTAGCTCTTCATGTTCTTTAGGACTCATTCGATAATGTGCCCTATTTGGTAAGGCTGCTCCAGGCATAAGATCAATTATGTGTTGAATGTTACGTCTGGGTGGCAATCCTGTTGGCATCTCTTCAGGGAAGACATCTCGAAACTCTTCAAGTAAGGCCCGTACAGAAATAGGAATAGGAGACAATTCATTTGACCACTCCTTACCAACCAGTAAGTTGACCACCCAGTGTCAAGGATCTCCTCCACAAATTTCTTCATTGATAATAAAATCATCGATGGCTTTCCATGGTCTGGCTTTGGGTTTTGCTCTCGAGCAGGCATGTGAGTAATTTTAGTAATATTAAACATAAAGCTGTATGTATTCTTCCGTCCGTCATGCGTCACATGTCTATCGTACTCCCATGGTCATCCCAGTAGGATATGACAAGCGTCCATAGGCACGACATCACACAACACCTTATCTTTGTAACTTGTACCAATAGAAAAAGGAACAAGAGCCCACTTCGAAACCTTCACATCATTGGTCCTCTGCAGCCATGAAAGCTTATATGGATGAGGGTGTTGTTGTGTTTCCAAGCTTAGCTTGGTTACTGCTTCATCAGAAATTACATTTTCATAGCTTCCTGGATCAATTACCAACCTACATACCTTTCCACCAATTGTACAAGTGGAACGGAAAATATTATAACGAAGCCATCCATCACTACCTTCTGCTTCCCTAGGAGTAAAACATGTCCTTTGCACCACAAGTAATGTCCCTTCATCACCGTTCACAAACTCCTCAGAAACATCTTCAGTCCCACCATACTCATCATAAATAGGAGCTTGTGTGCAATCAGCATACTCTTGCAATGAATTTTCTTCATTCTCGATGAACAAGCCCTTTCCAACCCTACTTTCTTTCTTGCAATCAGCCATTCGATGCCCATACTCACCACATTTGAAACAGCGAGTACTGGAGTGTCCAACCCCGACATCTTGCGCTTTAGCTGGAGGCACGGTCATGTGTGGTTTCACATTTTGAACTTGTGGAACTGGCACGCGATTAGGGGCTGAGTTGCTCATACCACCACGATTACCTGAGCTGCTAGGGGACCAAGTTCCACCACTGTTCGTCTTTCGAGTAAATTGCTTCTCTAATTGCAAGGCTCGTTGCTGCCCTTCTGCTACAGTAAATTGATCGAGTAAATTCAACGTATCCTGGAGCTGAGTACGAAGACCCCCAATATACCTTGACACCAGTTGTTCATCTGTCTTACCAAGATCGCTCTGAGCTAACAAGATATAGAATTCAGTGGTATACTCTGCCACCGTCCGGTTACCTTGCACTAAGTTTTGCAGTTGCTGGTAAATTAGTCTGGAATAATTGGGAGGTAGGAAGGTGCTGCGCATATGCTTCTTTATTTTTTCCCACGTTGCAATCTTATCTTTTTCTTGTCGTAAATGAGTCATTTTTAATTGTTGCCACTAGGCTGAGGCACACCCACGAAACCTGGTAGCTACAAGGGACACTTTTCTGTTTTTAGGAACCTCCTTGAACTCTAAAACCTCTTCTGCAGAATTAAGCCAATCCACGAATTCTTTGGGCTGGAGACTTCCTTGGAATTCAGGAATATCAACCCTCAAACCCGTTTCCCATCGCCTTGTAACCACATTCACAATTGTCCTCCTCTCTCCTCTTTCACCCTCTTCGCTGAAAGGACTGGTTTCCTCATCAAGGTCCTCTTCTTGGAGGCATAATGACTGGAGCCTCTGATACCAACTGACAACGTGCGTGATAGGAAGCTAAAACAGACTTGAGAAAATAGATAACTCCTGCTCCTTGTTGATTCCCAAGAAAGGGAATAGCCAAGAACAAGAGGGTCTATGCCTTGTTGATTCCAGAGGAATACCAAGTTGATAGCGAGAAGACTGATCTCTATTCAATTGCCAAAATAACTACCTCCCACAAGCTAGGCGACCATAGCTTTTTAACAAAAGACCCAAAG
This sequence comes from Fragaria x ananassa, assembly GCA_034370585.1. Classification (NCBI taxonomy): domain Eukaryota; kingdom Viridiplantae; phylum Streptophyta; class Magnoliopsida; order Rosales; family Rosaceae; genus Fragaria; species Fragaria x ananassa. Next base: position 15,149,083 of record CP139769.1, on the reverse strand, counting down.
CAGTTACAGAAAACAAAAGACCCAGACTGTTTTGGGAAACAAAGAGACTTGCTAATTAAAACACACAAATTAATAGATCAGTTATGACCATTTCGCCCATTCAAATGAAAGAGATAATTGGCTTCAATGCAGGCTGCATCAGTTCCACTCCATTCTCTTTGATCAATGCCAGAGGCTCGATCGCGAGATGAATCTTTGTAGATAGATATGTAGTGGCAAGATGGCAACGTTGATGTATATAAGAGGCCTAAGAAGGCTAGTAAACATTTATAAGGGATAATGACCATTTGCACAAAAACAGGTAAATGAGAGCCAATTCCAATGAAGATATTTTCTATGTGCCTACTCTAATGATTTTCATTAAAATGACTTTCATACCCACGCTCCACTTTTTCCTCCACTCACCTTCCCGATCTGAAACACACACACACTCTCTCTCTAACCTTCCTCGCTGGATTCAATACCTCTCGTTCTGCTCGCGGTCGATCAAAAAGACGATGTCGTAGACCTTCAACCCAGCGGCACGGAGCGGCGCGGCGGTTTCAAGAACAGAGGCACCGCTGGTGAAGTGGTCCTCGATGATGAGGCAGACCTGGCCGAGGGTGAAGGTGCCCTCGATGGCCTTGGTGGTGTCGTAGTCCTTAACCTCCTTGTGGCGCATGAGCATGGGGATGTCGTCGGAGGTGCTGATGCAGGTGGCGATGGGGAGGGCGGTGTAGGGGACACCGTAGAGGAGGTTGTAAGGGGTGGAGGAGGGGGCAGCGACGATTAGGGTTTGGGAGATTTGGCGGAGGAGGGAAGGGTAGGAGATGATTAGTCGAAGGTCTTTGTAGATTAGGGAGGAGATGCTGGATTTCATTTTGAAATTGCCTAATTTGACGGTGGAGATTTCGTTGAGCTGGAGGATGAGGGACTCCATCGACGGTGAAACATGAGAAGATGACATGAAGAAGATGAAGAAATATGGGTGCCTAGAGCATGACCTCAAATCATTTTAATTTGTTTTTTTTTATCCTTACATTTGAATATTGAGATAGTAAGTGATTATTGAGGATTGATAAGTGATTATTGAGGTCAGTATGTTTTTATTTGAGGTTTGTAACTTGATTATTGAGGGTAAATAAATGATTATTTGTTGTTAATAACTGAAAACTAAGTGATTATTGGATATCAGTAACCGAAAACTAAAGATTATTAGGATCAATAACTCTATTATTAGGGTCAATAAATCTTCTTTTCTATTACATTAAGTTGAAATAAGTTGATTATTGTGGTTCAATAACTGATTATTGAGGGTCAGTAACCAAATTATTGAGAGTCAGTAACTGGTTATTGGGGGCCAGTAACTGAGTTACTAAAGGTTTGTATAACTGAGTTATTAAGGTCAGTAACTGAGTTATTGGTTACCGAAATCTGGCAACTGGAGAAAATCTGAGTTACTAGGGGTTGGTGACCGGAATCTGGAGATCGAAAAAAATCCGGCGACTGGAAAAAATCCGGCAACTGGTGATCGAAATCTAGCGGCCGGAAAAAATCCGACAACCGGTGACCGGAATCCGACAGCCGGTGACTGGAGAATGGTGAGGCTCCGGCAAAGTCTTTTTTTTTTTTCTCTCTCTCTCTCTATGCATATTTAAGAGGTGAAGGTAAAATAGTCTTAAAATAATATAATTTGTTAAAACTATAGTAAAAATTTATGCATTTGAACATAAAAAAAGTTATCTATTACTTTGTATTAGAATGAGCTAATGAAAAAGATAGTCATTAGAATGGAGAATGAGGGGTTTAAATTAGTACTAAATGAGCATTTTCCCATTTATAAGTAGAGTGTTAAGCTTGGCACGAATTAGCCTTCTTACCTAAACCCTATTGGGCAAGTTGTATATGAATAAGTGCCCAATTGCGAAGACATAGATCAAGATATGACCGTAGAATTCAGAGTAATTGGGGTGAAACTCAATATATAGGTTGGTAAAAAAAAAAAAATTTAATGTTACACCCAAAATCATAAACTCATTTTAAATTACACCCACATGTTATACTCTTTTGAAATACACCCAACTTATTAATCAGGTTGATTTAGTAAAAATATTAATATTTTTTATCTAAACAATAGAACTTGTTGTTGAAGGAAATTACTGAAATGCCACCAACTGAACCATTACAATTAACAAGCTGTTTGGCCGATTCATTAAACATAATTACCCGGCAGCTGAAAACCCGGTTCCACAGACTACGCCCAAACCCTAAACCCTAAACCCTGGTCTAAACCCTAATCCCTAATCCCTAAACCCTAGTCTAAACCCTAAACCCTAAAAACCCGGTTCCACAAACCCTAAACCCTGGTCTAAACCCTAATCCCTAAACCCTAGTCTAAACCTTAAACCCTAGTCTAAACCCTAAACCCTAATCCCTAAACCCTAAACCCTAGTCTAAACCTTAACCCTATTTAAAATAGAAGAAAGTCAAGAGCCACATTTAGGGAATGTCTTCTCATTCAATCAGAAGGGAAAAATCTTTTTTAAGAAAAAACAAAAAAAACGGAAGGGCAAAAGAGTCAAGGAAAAGAGGGATACAAATTCCAATAATAAAAATAAAACATATAAGGCAGGTTCAATAATAGGGTTGGGTGTAAATTAAAATGGAATATGAGCATGGGTTTATTTTAAAAGGGGTTTGGTTTTTTGAGTTTTTGTCTAATTTTTTCTTTAAAAAATCATATGCACTTGTGTGTGTATACGAATGAACATCGATACATAATGAAGGCTTCACCACAATAGTACGTAAGCGAGTACGCACTACCAGAAAATGAGTCTTGGGCGACGAAATGAAAAAAACCGGGCGACGATTTTTTTTTCGTCGCCTAATAGAAAACTTGGCCGACGAAAAAAAAAATCGTCGCCCAAGGAAAAAAAATTGTCGCCTAAAGTTCAACTTTAGGCGACGAAAATAAAATCGTCGCCTAAGGCTAAATTTCGTCGCCTAATATAGAAACTAGGGCGACGAAACAATATTTCGTCACCTAAGATATTTATATCGTCGCCTAAGTTTTTTAATCCTTAGGCGACGAAACTGAAATATATCGTCGCCTAAGTATTTTATTTTTTTATTTTTTTATTTTTACTTGGCCGACGAATTACACTAATTTCGTCGGCCAAGAGTAATCTGAATAATTAAAATAAAATAAAACACATTTAAATTTCATTGTACAGGATTTTTTATTTTACTCTTGGGCGACGAATTTAACATATATCGTCGCCCAAGTATTATCTTGGCCGACGAATTACACTAATTTCGTCGGCCAAGAGTAATCCGAATAATTAAAATAAAATAAAACACATTTAAATTGTAAGGTAATGTTTTTTATTTTTATAGTCCCGTCAGCGACTCGTCGATTGGAAACTATTCTCAGTTGAAGGTCCGGCCAGATTACATGATTTGGAGGGTCGAATAGCCGTTTCCGTCCGTTTAGGGGTTTGACTGAGCCGATTGACCGGACGGATCAAGCCCTTATCTTTGTTCGATGGAGCTAAATTTTTTCCCACCTACGTAATTCGTTATGCTGGTCATATATGACGGTAGGTTTTCAGTTCCTCTTCTCCGATCACCAAACTCACGTTATATGTACTAATGTTGTATAACTTTTATATACAAGTGTTGAGTTTAAGTGTCGTTTTGAAGACAACGTATACGTAGATGCCTCAAACGCAAAAAAGTCATGAAATAAGATATGACCGGAATGGTGAAATACGTCAACTCGTGAAAAATGAAGATATTTCGGTAAAATTTCGGTGCCAGTTGTGCCGGTCAACGAATTTCTCTTATTTCTACCTAGTGGTAGCCCTATCCTGGGTATTTATTTTTTACCAAATTTTTATAGCCCTATAAGAGTCTCGTCGATTGGAAACTATTCTCAGTTGAAGGTCCGGCCAGATTACGTGATTTGGAGGGTCGAATAGTCGTTTTCGTCCGTTTAGGGGTTTGACCGCGCCGATTGACCGGACGGATCGAGCCCTTATCTTTGTCAGATGGAGCTGAAATTTTTCCCACCTACGTAATTCGTTATGTTGGTCATATATGACGGTAGGTTTTCAGTTCCTCTTCTCTGATCACGAAACTCACGTTATATGTACTAATGTTGTATAACTTTTTTATACAAGTGTTGAGTTTAAGTGTCGTTTTGAAGACAACGTATACGTAGATGCCTCAAACGCAAAAAAGTCGTGAAATAAGATATGACCGGAACGGTGAAATACGTCAACCCATGAAAAATTAAGATATTCCGGTAAAATTTCGGTGCCGGTTGTTCCGGTCAACGAAATTCTCTTTTTTCTACCTAGTGGTAGCCCTATCCTGGGTATTTATTTTTTACCAAATTTTTATAGCTCCGTAAGAGTGTCGTCAATTGGAAACTATTCTCAGTTGAAGGTCCGGCCAGATTACGTGATTTTGAGGGTCGAATAGCCGTTTCCGTCCGTTTAGGGGTTTGACCGCGCCGATTGACCGGACGGATCGAGTCTTTGTCTTTGTCAGATGGAACTGAATTTTTTCCCACCTATGTAATTAGTTATGCTGGTCATATCTGACGGTAGGTTTTCAGTTCCTCTTCTCCGATCACCAAACTCATGTTATATGTACTAATGTTGTATAACTTTTTTATACAAGTGTTGAGTTTAAGTGTCGTTTTGAAGACAACGTATACGTAGAGGCCTCAAACGGAAAAAAGTTGTGAAATAAGATATGACCGGAACGGTGAAATACGTCAACCCGTGAAAAATTAAGATATTCCGGTAAAATTTCGGTGCCGGTTGTTCTGGTCAACGAAATTCTCTTATTTCTACCTAGTGGTAGCCCTATCCTGGGTATTTATTTTTTACCAAATTTTTATAGCCCCATAAGAGTCTCGTCGATTGGAAACTATTCTCAGTTGAAGGTCCGGCCAGATTACGTGATTTGGAGGGTCGAATAGCCGTTTTCGTCCGTTTAGGGGTTTGACCGCGCCGATTGACCGGACGGATCGAGCCCTTATCTTTGTCCGATGGAGCTAAATTTTTTCCCACCTACGTAATTCATTATGCTGGTCATATCTGACGGTAGGTTTTCAGTTCATCTTCTCTGATCACCAAACTCACGTTATATGTACTAATGTTGTATAACTTTTTTATATAAGTGTTGAGTTTAAGTGTCGTTTTGAAGACAACGTATACGTAGAAGCCTCAAACGGAAAAAAAGTTGCGAAATAAGATATGACCGGAATGGTGAAATACGTCAACCCGTGAAAAATTAAGATATTCCGGTAAAATTTCGGTGCCGGTTGTTCTGGTCAACGAAATTCTCTTATTTCTACCTAGTGGTAGCCCTATCCCGGGTATTTATTTTTTACCAAATTTTATAGCCCCGTAAGAGTCTCGTCGATTGGAAACTATTCTCAGTTGAAGGTCCGGCCAGATTACGTGATTTGGAGGGTCGAATAGCCGTTTCCGTCCGTTTAGGGGTTCGATCGCGCCGATTGACCGGACGGATCGAGCCCTTATCTTTGTCAGATGGAGCTGAACATTTTCCCACCTACGTAATTCGTTATGCTGGTCATATCTGACGGTAGGTTTTCAGTTCCTCTTCTCCGATCACCAAACTCACGTTATATGTACTAATGTTGTATAACTTTTTTATATAAGTGATAGAACACTTGGCCGACGATTTTCTTCATCTTGGGCGACGAGATTTATAGTGAAGAACATTGTCACCCAAGTAGACTCTTGGCCGACGATTTTCTTCATCTTGGGCGACGAGATTTATAGTGAAGAACATCGTCGCCCAAGTCGACTATCTTGGCCGACGATTTTCAAAAAACAGGGCGACGATTTTTGAATTCGTCGGCCAAGATTATCTTGGCCGACGATTTTTAAAAAAACAGGGCGACGATTTTTACAGAATCGTCGCCCAAGAACACCAGTATAAAAGGCAAAAATTCGGAACCCTAACCATTTCTTCAGCCGCCAAGCCCTCTCTCTCTCTCTCTCTCTCTCTCTCTCTCTCTCCGAAAATCCTCTCTCTGCCCTCTCTCTCTCCCTCTCTCCGACCCCGACCCCGACCTCGACCCTGACGCCGACCCACAATTTAAGGTATAACCCTAAAACCCTAAATTGGTTTTAATTGTTGTTGTTGTTGTGATAATTGTAAATTGTTGTTGTTGTTGTGATAATTGTAAATTGTAAATTGTTGTTGTTGTTGTTGTGATAATTGTAAATTGTTGTTGTGATAATTGTAAATTGTAAATTGTTGTTGTTGTTGTGATAATTGTAAATTGTTGTTGTGATAATTGTAAATTGTTGTTGTTGTGATAATTGTAAATTGTGATGTAAATGATAATTGTAAAATATTAGGGTTTACGGTTTAGGGTTTAGGGTTTAGGATTTGTGGAAATAATTTGTAAATATATTTTAAATGATTAAATAATTTTTGATTATATAATTAAATAATATAAATTATAATTGTAAATATATTGTGGGCATTTTGTAAAAAATAATGGATTATTTTTGAGTAAGGATGTAAATATTCGTAAATTAATTTTTGTGATGTAATAATTGCGAATTAATGTAAATAATTTGTTATGTGAATAAAAATAATAATAAATCCTATAATAACTATTAATTTTTATTTGTGCTATTATTGTTGATAAATTTTTCGAAATTTATGGTTATTTTTTGTTAAATTAATTATAAGACGGTAAAATATTTTTAATAAATTTATGGTTATTTTAAACAGGATGGCCATGAGGAGAACTTCTGGACAACGTTCGGGTGCGAGGAGCCAAGGCGACTCGGACGGTACCTCAAACAACCCGTCGGAATCACCGTCGATCGGGTTTCCGTGGCAGTTGACGGCCCAATATGCGGCGCTTAGGGGTGGCGCGAGCGGCTCGGGTTCTGCTGGGCAGTCGGGTCCCGCAGCGACGACTCCTCGTCATCCAGAGATACTTCGCCGGTCGCGATCCCGCAGCGACGCCCCCACACAGTTTTCCCCGACCGACGGTGATGGCGGGTCATCCGGGGTCCCTATGGTGCCGTCCGGCCTCTTCCTTCCTCCGACGATACCGGCGATACCTCGCGTCGATGAGGAGGGTCGACCGATTCGGGAGCAGCTCCCGCATGTGGCACCGCACGAGGCCTATATCTACAGGGAGTTTCCCACGCCTCTTCATCCCGTGAGGGTCTCCGAGCAGGCAGACGGAGACGAATCCGTCGGCTCAGCCTCATCCTCAGGTAATTTATTATTACTTTTTTGTCGATTTTAATTTTTTTTTTTGTAAAAATGTATTATTAATATTAAATTTGATTAACAATGTCACAGCCGCCGGAACGAAAAGGCGGAACAGGAGAGGCGCCGTCAGCAACAAGGGACTCGATAGGGCGGTCGAGTCCGCTGGACGGATCGCCATCCCGTTTTCCAACGGGAAACCGGTGGACGCCGCGTTGGGAAACCGGTACACGCCCGCCGCGGGAGGCACCATCCGCTCCAGACTCCCTATGTTGTGGGGAGTCTGGAGCCAGGTTCCTGATGGAGTGAAGGAGATGCTCCATCAGTTGATGTCGGTGAGTTTACTCGATCAATTACTATTTTTTTAACTAATAAATTATTTAATTATCGAAAAAATTACTAACAAGTGGTAATGCAGCAATGATTTGTGGTTCCCGAGGAGGGACGTGACTGGGCGGACAAGGCCCATAGGGAGAGGTATCTCTATTTAATAATTTATTAAATTTTATTTTTTTAATAATATATTTAATATTTTTTTTGTATATGTAGGTTCAAGGAGTGGAAGCACGACCTCCGGTTACACTGGAAGCAGTACGGGAGCGACCGTTCGGGTACCCCGAAGGAGTTCGAGTATCGGGAGTACGAGTGGCGGTGGCTTCTTGTCACGCAGTTCAACGACCCTCACAAACAGGTAATTCGTCAACAAATTTGAATATTTAATTAGTGAATTAATTATAATTGTATGTTTTTAAATATTTACTAACGATAATTTTTTTTGAAGCACCTCGCCCGGGTGAACGCTGAGAACCGGCAACAGAACACAACCAACCATCGTGCCGGTTCGAGGCCGTTTTCGGCCATCATGGACGACGTGCGGCGAGAGCGGCCAGAGGAGAACCCCTATGTGGGGACCTTTCAGAGGGCATATCCTCATTCTGAGGAGGATCTTGTAAGTTCCTTATATTTTCTAATTTTTAATTTTAATTACATTTTATTAAATGTATATTAATATATTTTTATAATATATCCAATTAGGCGAGGGTGAGGGAGGCGGAGCAAGAGGTCATGAAAGGCATGGTGAACGACACATGGCCGGGCACGGCAGAGGATGACATGTCAGAGGCCATGTCCAGGATCGACACTTCAGATCCTACCGTTGGGGCGCAGATTATGGCCACTGCCTTCGCACAGCGTTCCAACACCTACTACTGCCGGGGTATGGGAGACGCTGGAAAGGGGATCCTGAAGACGACGCCAGGATTTCAGCGCAAGGGAGCCGCCGGAGCCTCAAGCAGCAACAGTCAGCTACATGATCAGTTCGAAAGTCTACAGTCTGAGCTGGAAGCCCAAAGAGCGAGGGAGTCTGAGTTGGAAGCCCAAAGAGAGAGGGAGATGGCGGCGATGGCGGAATCATATGCGGCTTCCACGGCTGCACATATGGAGCGGCTGAATGAAGTCACCAATGCCAACCAGGCGGCTATGGGACAGTGGATGACTGCCTGCATCGCTGCACATGCGGCCGGACTTGATTTTCCGCCCATGCCTACGCCTATACCATTACCTCAGTGGCCCCACCCTCAGTGGCCCCAGCCTCAGTAGCAGCCTCCTCAGCCTGACCAGCCGCCGCCTCAGCCTCAGGACCCTCCGAACGGGAATGATGAGTTAGATTTCGAGTTTCTCCTCCATAGGCAGGTGGACTGAATTTTTGTAATAAATTATTTATAAATTTATAAATTTGTGTTATTTTTAATTAAATTTTAGTATTAGAAAAATTTAAAGAAATGCCGAAAAAAAAAATTCCAGCAAAAATTAAAAAAACATTATTTATATATTTAAAAAAAATATTTAATTATTTTTAAAAAAAATTTAAATATATCTTAGGCGACGAAATTTCTTAATCGTCGGTCAAGGACTTACCATATAAGACGACGAAAAAAAATATCGTCGCCCAAGGTTATAAGATCTTAAGCGACGAAATTTTTTTTCATCGGCCAAGGTATTAAATCTTGGGCGACGAATATTTTTTGGGCGACGAGAAGTATATTTTAGGCGACGAAATTAGTTTCGTCGCCTAAGAATTACTCTTAGGCGACGACGGAATGAATTTTCGTCGCCCAAGTTCTTGACCGACGCGGTTCTGGCGACGACGTTTTGGCCGACGACATGTCGTCGCCTAAGTACTTAGGCGACGAAATTTTTTAACAGGGCGACGATTTTTTTTCGTCGCCCAAGATCTATTTTCTGATAGTGACGTGTATAATTGTTACATACTTAAATACTTATTAACGGCGAAATCAATCAACCCTGGCAGCTAGGGTTATATATATATATATATATATATATATATATATATATATATATATAAGACATTTCCAATGAGAGATCCATTTTTTTGTTCATTTTTACGGATAGATCATTTGACGAACTTTTCGATTACAAAATCAAATCTTCACCATTCAGTTCGTTGGGCTATATGAGTATATCATTTCTACAAATTTTCAGAAAATTTGGTGATCGTTAAGTCATCCAAATGAGAGATTTATTTTTAATAATATTGAACGGTGTAAGTTTGACACAAGTGTTAAGTTTTTTGTTTTAATCTCAACCATTCAAGCCCATTAAAAAACAGATCTAATGGTGTGGTCCTATCCTTAGAAATAAATAAAAAAATGATCCCTCATATATATATATATATATATATATATATATATATATATATATATATATATATATATACAGTCCCCTTCCAGAGAGGGATCCCTCTTTGAAATTAAAGTGAGGGACTCCACTCTCAACCCTTAGATCAATTCACTTAAATCTAACGGGTCACAACTCACTTCTCCTAACCAGGGTTAAACCCACGAGTTAACAAATAAAGAACGGAAACAAAAAAACAAAAAACAAAAAAAGACTATCGAAGAAGACGTCTTCTCCTCTGTGTGCTCACGCACAGCTCTCTTCTCCTCTTCCTCTGCTGTGCTATGCAAACCCAAAGCCAACCGGAAAACAAACTCCTCTTTCCCTCATAATCTCTCCAAGGTTGGTTTCATCTCTATTGATTTCTCCAAAATTGGATGATTTTTCTTTTTAATGGCTTCAATCGAATTCTTGAACTGTACATGTCGATTTCTTCTAGGTCAATGGAGAAGCATGCTAAGTAGTTCAGTGGTGCTCTTCATAATCCATTTTTAATTTTGTGAATGAGTTTGTTTTCGTTTGCAGTTCAGTTGCTTTGATAATTTAATGGAGTCGCAACAAAGTCTCGATGATATTGCTATTTATTGTCCTCAAGTGAAGGCTGATCTGATTCCTATGAAGAACCAAGAATTTCACACACTAGAAGACGCTGAGACGTTTTACAAAAGCTATGCAAAAGAATCAGGGTTTGATGTCAAACGTCATTCTAACAAGAAGAAGGATGGTGTGATTGTAAGAAAAGAGTATGCGTGCTCTAAGGAGGGAACCTCAAAGGTCACAGGAAAGAAAAGAAAACGGAATCAAACAAGACAAAATTGCAAGGCAAAAATAGTAGTTGTGAAACGTGCTCCGATCGGCAAATATGTTGTCACTATTTTTGTTGAGGGTCACAACCATCCTTTAACTACCCCACGAAGAAAGCTTTTGACAAAGATCCATCGTGGCGTTTCATCGGTTCATAAATCATTATCAAAGCAACTGACTGCAGTCAATGTGCCACCGTGTAAGCAGTTTGACTTTCTTGGAGTAAATTCAGGAGGACTAGAAAACATTGGGTGCTTGCAACAAGATATTTATAACTACAGAAGGGATTGTCGCAAAGAGGTGAAAGGGCATGATGGGGATATGTTGCATGAATACTTCTTGCACGAGAAAGAAAAAGATCCTTCCTTCAATTTCAAAATAGAGGCTGACAACGAAAACAGGATCACACATATCTTTTGGGCCGATGCAATTTCTAGACGATCTTACAAGTTTTATGGTGATGTTGTAATATTTGACACAACTTACAACACCAATGCGTATTCATTGATCTTTGCACCTTTGGTGGGAGTAAATAATCATGGGCAGACGATAATTTTGGCTTGTGCATTCTTAAGCAACGAGAGAACTGATTCTTTTACATGGTTCTTTAAAGAGTTTTTGAAAGCAATGCCAGGTGATGCTCCGAGGATGATTATTACTGATCAAGATCCAGCAATGACGAAAGCCATCTCTGAAGTTCTCCCACAGACATTTCACAGGTACTGTAGCTCGCATATTCTAAATAAATTTTCTGAAAAAATAGACCCAGGAAAATATTCTCATTATTATGATCAATTTCAAGATTGCATATGGAATTCCGAAAATAGAGATGAGTTTGATGACAGGTGGACAACGATTGTTGAGAGTAGTGGTTTAAGTGATAATGGATGGTTAAAAACTATGTACGATATTCGGTCAACATGGGTGCCTGCATATGTAAACCATATGTTTTCAGCTGGGATGTCAAGTAGTCAACGAGCAGAAAGTGGGCATGCTTTTTACAAGAGGTTTATTTCTAAAGAAAACACACTGATAGATTTTATGATACAGTTTAGTCGGGCTGTTACTCGTCAACGACATATGGAATTAATAGAGGACCATGTTGACATCAATGAGAAGCCAAATTTTGACTCACAATTTGAGATGGCAGACCAAATGGCTCGTGTCTATACACATGAATGCTTTAAAGAATTCTATGCTCAGTTGTCGCAGTGTTGCAATTACAGATTTGAGCTGTCACATGAGAATGATACGTACATGGTGTATACTGCACTGAGAAAAAAAATGGAGAACCCCAAGGGTCGTGTAATTACTTATGCCAAAGATTCAGATTTTGTATCGTGCAGCTGCAAAAAGTTTGAGATGGCTGGGATACCATGTAGACATATTTTGACATTTCTCATATTTATAAGACTTGTTGATACATTGCCAGATCAATACATCTTAAAGAGGTGGACAAAATCAATAAAAGATGAGACAGTTCTTGATGATGCCGGTGTGGAGATAACAGATAACAGAGATTTGCTTGCTAGACGGAGCCGGTTATGCCAATATGCTGTGGAGGTAATTGATAAAATTATTGGTAGCGAAGAAGCAAGTGCTCTGTTTTTAGATTCATTAAAGGATGTTCTGGACAAGCATAATCACAAGATGGCTGATGGTGAGGATGTTAATTTTGCACTGGTGCCATTTGAACAAAAATGTCTTCCTTCTCAACATATTTATAATGAACCTGTTCAAGTAAGGGCCAAAGGATGTGGGAAAAGATTGAAGGCAGGGAAAGAAAAGGGGAGACTGAAAGCCGCAAAGAAGGCAAATGGTAAAGGTAGATTTTGTCATGGATGTAAAAAACATGACCAACAACATGATAAAAGAAATTGTCCTGAGTTGAAGAATATAAATGGCATACCAATCGCACAAACTGGGTAAGCATTTAGTTGCTGTATGCAATACAATACTTATATTGTATTATCCCTCGAACAGTACGGTATATCCTATATATCCTGATGGTTTTTTTTCTGTTTCTTGTTATTTATTTGCAGGGAGTTTGCAAGTGACCCAAGTACAGATGACGAAGAGTATTCTAGCACAGGAGTTGATGAATCTGCGTAGTAAGCAGAGCAAAATTTGTCAAAAGTTATATGTCATCCTTTGTCGTTTTTGTTTGATTATGCATTCATCCTATACAATGCTAAAGAGATGTTGAATCCCTTGCAAGCATATTGTTTTGCCTTTTTCTTGTAAAAACAAGTCTTAATTATACATTGTTTACTTTACATCCCTTATGCAGTAAACCCCTGGAACTGTTATGTACACAATTTTGGGTTAGTTACTTTCTACACAAAGTAGTAGTTTCATTGGTTTGGATGTGTTCAAAAGTTTTTGCCTTGCACCTGCAAACTCTATTTAGTAATTGAGCCGACAACACTCATAACCAAACCCAGTGCTTATTAATCAAAACCGTGGTGTGCTAAATCATCAACAATTGCAGACATGTAATATGAAAATTCCATTAGTGAAGCAAATATACATGACTACACCAATATGCACAACACTAATCAATATAATAATAATCAATTCAAGAACAGATTTTACAGTGAATAAGGAAAAAGAGATAAGAACTTATGAGGGTTTATCATGTCTTCGAGTACAGATGTTTATTGCTCTCCACCGTCAATGAGAAGGGATTCATTTTGGGCGGGTCAGCTTTTTCTTGGGTGGTTCTATTCCGGTCATGGGCGTCCAATCCGTCTGGGAAATCTCCATTGACCTAGAAGAAATCGACATGTACAGTTCAAGAATTCGATTGAAGCCATTAAAAAGAAAAATCATCCAATTTTGGAGAAATCAATAGAGATGAAACCAACCTTGGAGAGATTATGAGGGAAAGAGGAGTTTGTTTTCCGGTTGGCTTTGGGTTTGCCGAGCACAGCAGAGGAAGAGGAGAAGAGAGCTGTGCGTGAGCACACAGAGGAGAAGACGTCTTCTTCGATAGTCTTTTTTTTTTTTTTTTTTTTTGTTTCCGTTCTTTATTTGTTAACTCGTGGGTTTAACCCTGGTTAAGAGAAGTGAGTTGTGACCCGTTAGATTTAAGTGAATTGATCTAAGGGTTGAGAGAGGAGTCCCTTACTTTAATTTCAAAGAGTGATCCGTCTCTCGAAGGAAACTATATATATATATATATATATCAAACTAAACCCAGAACTCATAAACTTAGCTGCAAGCCTATAAGTGAGATGGGAATATTTGCTTATTCTGACGAGATATTAGGAACCTTGATGACTATAGTAGTGTATTGGCTGTACGCAGCCCTCATTATGTACATGGAAAAATCATTTCTGAAATACAGAATTCGAAGCGCAGAGGAGCAAGACAAGAGAAACCACCTCATTTCCAAAGAGACAGTCATCAAAGGCGTCGTCCTCCAACAAGTCCTGCAGGCTCTCACTGCCACACTGATGTATATTCTAACAAATCGTCACGATGCTGCTGCTGCTAATTATATGACTACTTCTACAGGTTACTAATTTATTATATATATACTTGTTAAATCATCCATTAGGTCTCCTTTAGTCCGCAGAAAGTAAGCCCTTTCATGCGTATAGCTGCTGGCCGGGTTTTCATTTAGATTTTTGACCTTAATGGGGGAAATGTTGACAAATATATCAGTGAACGATGACAGATTTTTCATATAGATCTCAGAAATAGGATGCATGCAGATATAACCCCAAACGTCTGCGAGTTGTTAATTCAAAGTGTCAGCATTTTGGTGGAAAGAAAGAGTCGCATATACAAGGAAAACATCAAGGTGTTAATCTTTCAAAAACTTCACTAATTAAGCTAGAGCAATGAATACGTAATCCCTTCCCAAGTAAGATGAAGATGGAAAATTTCCAGTTAATATTATTCTTAATTGTGGGTTTTTGTGATTATGGAAATGGATCGATGATCATGATGCTTGTCACAGCAATGGTCCAGTTTCTGATAACTAGCCATGGTGGTGATGGACACATGGAACTACTTCATGCATAGGTATGCATGAGAACAGGTTCTTGTACAATCACATCCACTCCCAACATCACAGGCTTGTATCTCCGTATGCATATGCAGCATTGTACAACCACCCGTTGGAGGGTTTTCTGGTGGACACTATGGGCGGAGCCGTCAGCTTCCTGGTGTTGGGGATGTCTACGCGGACTTCGATTTTCGATCTTCTTCTCATTTGCAACCATCAAGGTAGTCGACGACCACTATGGTGTCTGCAACTTTCCATGGCACCTGTTTCATCTTCTGTTTAGCAAGGTTCTAAAAAACGCTGGGCGCTAGTCGGGCGGACAACGTCCAAAAGATTAATCGAGGATTAATCGGATTTGTATTTTTGTATTTATTTTATTTTTTAATAACAAATAATTATATAAATACAATTAAAATAGGTATTATAATGTCGAAAAATAATGAAAAAAATAACATATAATGCTGAAAATAATGAAAATACATAACATATGTCCTTAAAAATGCACTAACAACAATGTTCTAAGGAAAATAAGAAATACAATTCAACATTTCAACAACAATGTAATTGAAGCAAGTAAGAAATGCAATTAAACAACAATGTCCTTAAGAAAATCCGAAAATAAAAAACACAATTCACCAACTAGGCAACAATGTCCAAAAAACAATTCAAATAAAGAAAAAAACATTCTTGCAAGTCTACTCCTCCAATTCTTCTTCTCCATATCCTTCAAGTACTTCTTCGGTATTGGAGTCAAAATCAAAATCCATAGTTTCTTCTTCCTCTTCATCCGAATCAAAATCTTCTTCAAGTTCTCTTATTTCTTGAATCCTAAAACTTCTCCTAGGCTCTAAGCCACTATCCACTCCTAAATCATTTCCAACCATTTCATTAGTGACATCGGACAAGGTATCCTCATCACCACCATCAACAATCCAACCTTGTGCATTAGTAGCTTCACTAGCAAGAAGAACATCCACATTTTTCTCTTTCTCTCTTTTCTTTTTGTTGAGAATCTTGGCATTGAATTGAACATAGACTAAATTGTTCAACCTTGTTGCATCAAGTCTCTATTTCTTTTCTTTGTATGAATCTAAATTAAGAATAAAAATTAAAAAGAGAGTAAATTATCCTTGAATATTATGAGACTATGAGTGCAAAACTATATAAATTAAGCAAATAATTACCCCTTCAAAAGCGCTCCAATTCCTTTCACATCCGGATAAACTTGTTGTCAAACCAAGTATTCTTTTAG
This sequence comes from Fragaria x ananassa, assembly GCA_034370585.1. NCBI lineage: Eukaryota > Viridiplantae > Streptophyta > Magnoliopsida > Rosales > Rosaceae > Fragaria > Fragaria x ananassa. The sequence continues at coordinate 15,133,058 of CP139769.1, read as the reverse complement.
CCAAAGTTTGCAATTTTGGCACTTGATTTCCATAAATATTCCAAAAACCAACTACAAAAATATCAAAAGCCAACAACATTATTAATTAGTCAAAACTACAAAAGCAAAACAAATAAACAATACTAATGACAAAATAAAAAAAGTTATGAAGTCTTCTTACCCGGATTATAATTTTCATTATCTTGTGAGCATCCCTTCAAAGCGATAGGTTTTCCAAATGAACCCTCTTTGTTCAAGTACTTGTGCAATTCTACGTTGGTCACTTTATCTTGAATGTCAAGATCATCACCAAAGAACTTCTCCACACATTCAATAAACCCATCCATGACCACTCCATCATTTACATTAATGCTTGGATCAACATATGTGTAATAAGGGTTCAAGAGGTATCCCGCTAAATGCAATGGACTATCAAGTCGTTCACGGGCTTTCCCATCAGTAATGTCAAGGATTGGACGATAATGAGCTTCTTGATTTTTGTATTTCTTAATCTCTTCTCTAGCTTTTTGTAGCTCTCCATACACAAAGCCCATTGATGGCTTCCGATCCCCATCAACAAGGCGAAACACCTTGACTAAAGGGGCAAACACCTTCAAGCAAAGATTTACTCCGTTCCAAAAAGAAGGACTCAAAGAAATACTCGCAGCTGCCTTCCCCTTTGCACTCTTTGCATGCTTGCTTTCACTCCACTTACCACTAGTAATCATAGATCTCAATTCTATCTTCTTCTCCATCAAACTTTGTAAAGTAAGGAAAGCGGTGGCAAATCTTGTGACTCCCGGCCTCACTATGTCTATTTTCTTTGTATACTTTCTCATCAAGTGCAAAGTCTTGTGATGTGCATAAATATAGATGGTGAAACTCTTTGCCTTGTCAATCACATTCTTGAATTTAGGTTGGGTGCCAATTCCTTGAAACATAAGTTTGATGGTGTGAGTTGCACAAGAAGTCCAAAATATTGTTGGCCTCTTCAACTTCAACAAATCTCCCGCCGCCATGTTGTTTGAAGCATTATCCGTCACCACTTGAACAACATTATGTGGCCCAATTTCTTCTATGCACTTGTCCACATATTCAAAAATATACTTTCCGGTGTGTGACTCATCTGATGCTTCCTTAGAAGAAAGAAAGGTTGTCCCTTCCGCACAATTAACACACAAGTTCATGATGCTTCTTCTTTTCCGGTCACTCCATGCATCGGTCATGATAGAGCAACCATTCTTTGCCCACTCCTCTTCTTGCCTCTTTAATAAGCCCTTAGTTCTCTCCACCTCTTCCTTCAACAATGGCTCCCTTAATTGGTATTGGGTTGGTGGTTTGTAACCCGGGCCAAATTGTCCAACCGCTTCCACAAACCTCTTGAAACTATCATTCTCAATGGCATGGAAAGGAAGACCGGCTTCATACACCCATCTAGCCAAATATTGATGTACATTATGTGTTCTTTCCTTAAAAAGTGAATCATTGATATTTTTTTGCTTCATCTTCTTTCTTTCATCCAATGAAGAATCGGGATCAATGGCGGATGCATAACGATCCATAGGTCCAAGAAAGCTCTTCTTTCTTCTTGTCTCATGACTTGATACATCCTCTTCCATTTCATCTTCTTCAATAACAACTTCTTGCCTCAATTATTTTTCAAAGAGAAACTTTTGCCTCTTCTTATTTCGCCTATCTTCAATAGCTTTGATACATTTGGCTTTGTCCTCATCCGAACTCTTCTTACAACTGTCAACATTCCCCTTGATGTTTGCAATATGTTGTTTGATTCGGTTTATTCCACCACTTACTACTTTGTTGCACAACAAACACTTCAATCTATCTGGATTTGTAACTGCATATTCCCAACCCATATCAGTTGAATTAGCCTTCAAGACTGACTTATTCTGGCTACTCAGCTCAAGAACTGGATTAGATGCAGAGGAAGAAGTAGTGCCTGCCATATTTGCCTGGAACTCAAACTAACAACAGCAGCAACTCAACAAATATCAAATTGACATTGTTAATTATAGAGCAAGCAGACTAACAACAGCAGCAAGCCAGCAACTCAGCAATTTAGCAATATCAAACTAACAACAGCACCAACAGCAAATCAGCAACTTAGCAATATCAAACTAACAACAACAGTTACAATTATCAATTCATTGAAGTGAATGAACAAACTAACAGACGTCACTCAAATTAACAACTAACAAAGTCATCATTCATCAATCATCATTCATCAATTAGACAATTACCAATTACCAAGTTCAAATTCAATGAATTGACGGTACTGACCTGAAGATTGAACAGTGAAGAGCGCGCTTTGCCTTGCGGGGAGAAGATTGTCGCGCCTTGCCGGGACCAGGATGAGCGCGCTTTGCCGCGGTGCGAAGCAGCCTTGCCGAATCGTCGCCGGCTTGTGACTGGGAACAAGAGAGTGAGAGTCTAAGAGAAGGAGAGACTAGAGGGGATGAGAGAGGAGAGAATAGAGACAGAGAGGAGGGACATAGATGAGAGACGAAGGAGAGATATAGATGAGAGAGTGAGAGACGAAGAGAGGAGAGAGGAGAGTTGACATAGATGAGAGATGAAGAGATAACTCAGAAGACTGAGAAGAGAGAATAGAGGTGAGTCCGTGAGGCAGTTAGCGACTTAGGGTAATAGTTTTTATTTATTTATTTTTTTTTTCGTTTTCACTAAAAAAAAACGTTTTTTGTCCGCCTAGCCGACTAGGCTCCCGCCCAGCCTCCCAGGCGGCCAAAAAACGGCCAGCCACCTAGACCCGCCGATTTGCCTAAAATCAGGACGGTAACCCTTCTCCGGGCGCCCAGGCGGCCGCTTAGGCCGTTTTTTAGAACCTTGCTGTTTAGAAACAACAGTACGTTTGTTTCATGTGTTATAACCAATCTAATATCCATTCAAAACAATATATATAAAATAACAAAATTAAACGAAATTGAAAACAACAACGAAATAAAATGAAAACATTAACTTGATTGATCAGATAGAGCTCTGCCATGCAGTGACCTAAGATAGAAGAAATAGTTTATGCTTGACCCTGACAAATTTACTTTATGCTTCAGAAGAAATAGTTTTTGGGGAGGAAGAAGAAGAATAAATCGATGATCAAAACAACGACAAAAGTCGTCCTTATAAAAGTCAATTCGAACATGTATAACTGTTCGGACAGACACAACTGCTCGGACAATTATGTCTTTTGATATTTATCTGAATTAATAATTAAATTAAATTATATTAATTTTCAAAAATTAAATTCGGATTTAATCAGCAGAGACCCAAGACCCAAGGCCCAATCTTTGACTTTTATTATATATATATAAATATATTTCTATTGAAAAACCCAATAGAAAGCCCACCAGGCCTATCATCTATTTAATGAGTCATATATATGTTTTCATATAAAGACTCACACATTTAATGCTTCTTCAATGTGTGATGAATACCACACAAGTTCCAACAATACCCCACCTTTTCTATTCAAACTCTAATAATACCCCACATTTGAATAGAAAATAAGATAATAAAAATGAACTTATTTTACTATTTTTAAAAAACTAAATATGATAGGCATCGGAAAATGTGTCTTTTGGACTTGGATCTTTCGTAGTGAGTGTAAACACGAAAATATCTGCAACAAATGACAGAACAACACGTGTACAAAGAATAATTTAATTTAATCAATGCGAATACGGGTTACAATCTTTGTGTACTCCTTTGATTCTATCGCCAAGTCGTCTTCGCCTCGCGATGTCTTGTTGGCCTCGCCAAGTCTTGTTCGCCTCGCCAAGTCTTGTTCCCCTCGCCAAGTTCGCTTCATCTCGCGAAGTCCGGTTCGCCTCGGAAGTGCAGTTCACCTCGCGAAGTGCGGTTCACCTCGCGAAAGTCAGTCTGCCTTGCCTAACGAAGGTCAGTCTGCCTCGCCTACTATTTAATTCTATGCGAAGTCATTTCACCTCGCCACTCTTTAATTCTATGTGAAGTCACTTCACCTTGCCATTGTTTACTTCTATGCGAAGTTATTTCACCTCGTCAAGTCTTGTTCGAATCGTGAATGTCAGTCCGCCTCACGAAGTACAGTTCACCTCGCGAAGTGGAGTCCACCTCGCCTTCATTTATTCCTATGCGAGCCATCACTTATAAACCCAATTATTTTGTTAAATTTTAGAATTAATTTCAGTTTACCCCCTAAATCTTTGGTGACAAAATCAGTTCAGTCCTGTAACTTTTTTTAAAATCAGTTCGCCCCTTTAGCTTTTTTTAAATTCAGTTTACTCCCTAATTTTTGATGTCAAAATCAGTTCAGTCCTGCAACTTTTTGTTAAAAATGGGTCCCCTTGTCAGTTTGGTGACAAAAATTGGACAAAACTGATGTGTTTACAAAAGTTGAAGGGGCAAACTGATTTAACACAAAGTAAACTGATGTGTTTATGAAAGTTAAAGGGGCGAACTGATTTTAAAAAAAGTTGCAGGACTGAACTGATTTTAACATCAAAGATTAGGGCGGTAAACTGAATTTAATTCTAAATTTTACATGTCTACAGTGAGTACTTATCGGACTTACTTTGTGAGTAGTGAATTTTATTCTTGAACTAACCACGTTTTGTAGTAAATTGAGACAACAAATATCACACATATCATATCTATACATAGTTCAATTCTTAGGGTTGTGTTCATTTCGATCTTGAACAAATCCTTCTTCATGACTATTTTAGAGAACGTAGCCATCTCGGTTTTCAAAGATGCGACCCCACATCAATCTCATATTGGTAATACCAATCAAGAATAGTTTGTACTATTCCACTTTAAAAGCTATTAGCATTATTAAGAATAAATAAATATTCAACTCTTAATGGGCAACGAAACAACACACTTAAATTCATCATAGGAATAAGCATATATGTGTGTTTATGTTCCTTGAGTCTTCCCCAACTAGTTTGCCTATTGAACCTAAACCATGGGATCTCAAATTTTGCTAGGTTAGATTTTCGCCAAGTAATGACTCATTGTATTGGCTTTAAGCCCATTCCCCTCGATGTAAATATTACTTGCTCTCTATTTAGGCATTTTGTCAAAGGATCTGCTATATTCTCCTTTGACTTTACACAGTCGATGAAAAAAATTCCATTCTTGAATAAGCCTCGTATTGTCTTGTGACGACGCCTTATATGCCTTGATTTGCCATTGTAGATGATAGCGACCGAAACTGGGTGTTTCAATTAAAACTCCTTTGTGTCAATTGTAGTATATAGCAAATAAGGGTATCGTTATAAAAGCCAGTGATTGAGGGTGCCTTTACAATTTAAGTTAATTACAAAACAAGATAAAACAAAATATGATAGTACTAGAGATATGGGGTTTTGTGATTATAAACAAAAGAAAACAAATAAACAAAATAAAGCAGAAAATATCAGATGGATGAGACGTTAGAGACATGGAAATCCACCACCAAGTATGTTTCAAGACATGTTAACAACCAAAGCTTGAATTATTAAGTCGTAAATCGGTATCAATCAAGAACAAACCGTGAACGCACTGTGTAAGTCCTTATTACTTCGCTAGATTACTTAAGAAAGATGAACGCACCGTTACCAAACCTTTAGAATAACCAATCAAGGTATAGACGCTAACCTATCAACAAATTATTTTAAGCATTAAGATTAAATGAAAGTTTGATTGAACAAGTATGCAAAACTAGTATGGAACGCCTACCTAGCATGCAATCTTTTTTATTTGGTTTCACCTATTTTCCTATAGGTTTTACTACTTTGAATTAAGCCGAATTGACCGTTTAGGAGATTAAACAACCTAATTCTAGCCCCACTCAAAAGTTCATAATGTTCTATGTTGCGCATACATGAACATAAACAAGTAAGAGTTCCCTATAAACCAAAACCAAATAAACAATTTGAAAGACTTAATAATTTGAAACCAAGGCTCAAAACAATATCTAAAACATTCTTGGGGCTTCAAACCTTACCCCTAACTAAGAGAAATCAGCCACACATGGCTGCAAAATCACACAAGGATAATAAAAGATGACAAAGGAAAGGTAAACCGTGGATGATGGAGAGATCAATGATGGATTGGCGGCGTCCTTGTGCGAGTCCACAACTATGGAGGTTCTGATGATGTGAGATCGCTGGCCTCCTCTAATCTTCACGTCCTCCTCTTCTTTTCGTCTTCCCTTCTTTTCTGCTGTGATTAGGGTTATAAAACCCTCAAAACTCATCCATGGGCTTACTAATGTGGTCTAGACCTCGAAATAAAAGTTTTGGTCCAAATCAGAAATTCGGGCAGACTGACATTCGGCCACTTAAACGGTCATAACTTCATCTTCAAAATAGGTATTGACGATCCGTAAAAGGTTTTGGAAAGTAGACTCTTGTATCTTTCCATTGATATATGACACATCTCCTGGATCATTGTTAGCTGATCATAATCTTATGTTGAAATTGACTGACGATTTCTTACAGATTTTCTGATTTCTTTCCTTGTACAACATGGATTCCTTTTCCTTCAAGATTTCTCCTCTTTTGTCTCTTTTGAGCTCCTTGGCTTTATTTATGACCTAAAAACACAAACTTATTTAATATAAATATTGTTAAAGAAATTACATAGCTAAATAGGGTCGGAAGTACATTATAAATGTATCATTTTGTGCTCCTATCAGTAGATTTGGTTCTTCACTTGTGTAAGAGCAGCCATACTATCACAATGTATGCAAATTGCAGTAACATGCTTTGGCCACAACGGAATACCCTCTAGGAAGTTTTTGAGCCATTCCGCTTCTTCGGCGGCTTTATCTTAGGCTACAAACTCCGCTTCCATAGTTGAACGTGTATTCACTGTTTCCTTTGATGACTTCCAAGATATGGCTACACCTCCAAGTGTAAATACATAACCACTTGTGGACTTACTTTCCGAAAGATTGGAAATCCAATTAGCATCACAATATCCTTCTAATATGGGAGGATATTTTGTATAATGCAATCCATAATTCATTGTATGTTTTAGATATCGGAGCACTCGCACTAGTGCATCCCAATGATCTTTCCCGGGATTGTGTGAGTAATGACTAAGTCTACTCACACTATATGCTAAATCCGGTCTTGTACAATTCATTATGTACATCAAACTTCCAAGAACTTGAGTATTCTCCAATTGAGACACACTTTCTCCTTGATTCTTCTTAAGGTGACTAGAGGGATCAAATGGAGTAACAACCGGCCTATCATCATAATGTCCAAATACCTTCTCCACATCATGGGATTGAGTAAGTATGTAACCATCTGAATTCCTTTGAATTTGAATACCAAGAATTACATCCTCTACTCCTATATCTTTCATATCAAAAGAGGAGTGCAACATTGTCTTGGTTTGATTAATTACATCTGTATTCAATCCCATAATAAGCATATCATCCACATATAAACATATAATGACACATGAATTTCTACATTGTTTAACATAAACACATTTATCACATTCATTTATTTGAAAACCGTTTGATAAAAGTGTACTATCAAACTTCTCATGTCATTGCTTTGGAGCTTGTTTAAGACCGTAAAAGGACTTTACCAATTTACACACCTTATTCTCTTGACCTTTAACAATAAACCCTTCAGGTTGGTGCATGTATATTTCTTCATCTAATTCACCATTTAAGAATGCGGTTTTTGCACATCTATTTGGTGTATTTCCAAATTGTGAACAGCTGTTATTGCCATTAACGTCCTTATAGAGGTAATTCTTGTTACCGGTGAAAAAGTGTCAAAGAAGTCTACACCTTCCTTTTGACGATACCCTTTAGCTACGATACGAGCCTTGTATTTCTCTATGGTACCATCGGGTCTCAATTTCCTCTTGAAAATCTATTTATGGCCTATTGGTTTATGTCCTAGAGGTAAATCAACCAATTTCCATGTATTATTTTGCATAATGGATTCTACTTCACTTTGAATAGCCTCTTTCCAATAAGTTGCTTCCGATGATTCCATAGCAGCCTTATATGTTTGAGGTTCTTCTTCAATAGCAAAGGTCATATAGTCAGGTCCAAAATATTTGGCTATTTTTCCATGTTTACTTCTTCTTGGTTCTAGAGCTTCATCTTGAACCGCAGAAGTATTAGTTTTGGTACTTTTGTTTAATTCATTTTGAGACAACGTATCATTATACGTTCTTTTTCTTGGATTAGGTTTCCCTTTATCCTCTTTATCCTTATAAAGAAATATATTCTCAAAAAAATTTGCCTCGGTAGATTCCATGATTGTGTTTTTGTTTACATTCTCCACATCAGACTGGTAAACCAAAAACTTATAAACTGCACTATTCTTGGCATGGCCAATATATATATGTAATCTATTGTTTTTGGTCCAAGTTTAGTCCTTTTTGGTAAAGGAACTTTAACTTTAGCAAGACAACCCCGCACTTTCATCTTTTTAAAAGTAGGCAATCGTTATTTCCATAACTCATACGAAGATTGATCACTTTGTTTATGAGGAATTCTATTTAATATCATATTTACAGTAAAACAAGCCTCAGCCCACAAACTATGCGGTTCTTCCGAAGTAATTAACATTGAGTTTATCATATTTTTCAATGTTCTATTCTTCCTTTCGGCAACTCTATTTTGTTGTGGAGTATATGGGGCTATAGTTTGATGCACAATACCACGAGTAGAACAAAATTCAGCGAAGTCATTAGATTTGTATTCTCCTCCTCTATCAGACCTTAGAGTTTTTATTCTTTTCTCAAGTTGATTCTCAACTTCGGCTTTGTATGTTTTGAACATGTTTAAAGCTTCATCCTTGGTATGTATCAAGTATACATAACAATATTTACTGCAATCATCAATAAATGATATATAATAGTTCTTTCCTCCATATGATGGGGTTGCTTTGTAATCACACAAATCACTATGAATTAAACCAAGTACTTCATTAGATTTCTCCACGGATTTGTGAGGATGACCTGCATATTTAGATTCTACACAGATCTCACACTTAGTAAATTTGTTCATAGAACATTTTGGCAGCATGCCTAATTTTATCATTCTTTGTAAAGAATGAAAATTAACATGGCCTAATCTAGAATGCCATAAAGAAGAAGACTCAACTATGTATATAGAAGCAGTGCTAGTGCCTGCATTATTATTATTAATAATACCATCATCCATAGTAGGTACAACAATAAGCTTAAAGAGCCCTTCATAGAGGTAACCCTTTCCTACATACATCCCACCCTTGGTGAGAACAAATTTTTCTGATTCGAATACAAGTTTGAATCCTTTGTTGCTTAAAACAGGACCAGAAACTAGATTCTTACAAATTTCAGACACATGTAACACATTAGTAAGTATAAGATCTTTCCCGAAAGTGAGTTTTAGAATCACCTTCCATTTTCCTTCCACCTTTGCAGTAGTGGCATTCCCCATGAATAATGATTCTCCATTGTTGATTGGTTGGTATGAAGAGAACATTTCCTTGAAGAGCATACATGCCTTGTAGCACCAGTATCAACCCACCAATCGACAACATTGGTAACCAGATTTGCTTCAATCACTCCAATGAATTAATTTTCAGACTCAACAAGGTTTGCTTGGTTGGAATTTCCAAAACCACCAGTACCTCCATGATTTTTCTTGAGGCGACACTCCTTTGCTCTATGCCCTGGTTTCCCACACACCCAACACCCTCCAATTTGTGGCTTCTTGAAAGATTTGGATTTCTGTAGGGCGAGAGGGTTCTTTCCAGCAATAAAAGGAGGCTTGGCAGCAACACCTTTGCCTTTATTTTTCTGAAAACTTGGCCTCTGATAGACTTCCTCTAACCATATTTGTAGTTGGCTCCAAGGAAATAGCATCAGCCCTTTCATTCTTCTGGTTATCCTCTTCAACTCGAAGTTTAAGAACCAATTTCTCAAAATTCATATTCTTGGTTAAATGTTTCAGATATATTTTGAAATCTTTCCATGAAGGAGGTAATTTCTCAATCACAGAACCAACAAGGAAATTCGGGTTAAGACTCATACCTTCTACATCTAACTCATGAACAATGACTTGGAGTTCCTCCGCTTGCTTGACAACAGATTTGGCATCGCTCATCTTGAAATTCAGAAACTTACCAATGACAAACTTCTTGGAACAAGCAACTTCATTCTTGTACTTTTTTTCCAATGATTCCCACAATTTCCTTGCCATCTTGAAGGTAGAATAAATATCATACAAGAAATCGTCTAAGGCATTGAGGATGTAGTTTCTGCAACTATACTCATTGTTGTTCCAAGTCTCAATAGCCTTCAGATTTTCGGCCCTTTGAGCATTCGTTGGAGCATTCTCCCCTTCTCCTTCCGGCAGAGCCTTTGGAGCCTCGGCAGTGAGAACACTTACCACATGAAGTGTTCTCACTTAGACGTCTATGTTGATGACATGAACATCATCGGTAATATCAAAGAAATTGTTGAAACCGTGACCTACTTGAAATCCGAGTTTGAGATGAAAGATCTTAGAAAAACTCGATTTTGCCTAGGCCTAGAGCTAAAGCATCGAGAGACTGGATATTAATTCATCAGTCAGCTTATGTCCAAAAGATGCTCAGGCGATTTAATATAGACAAAGCTCACCCTCTTGGTACTCATATGGTCACGCGAAGTCTGAATATCAAAAATGGCCTATTCCGTCTTAAAGTGGACGATGAGGAAGTCTTTAGAGCATAAATTCCATACCTAAGCGCTATTGGAGCTTTATTATACTTGGCTCAATGCACAAGACCAAACATTTCATTCTCAGTAAACTTGTTAACTAGGTTTAGCTTTGTGCCTACGCAACGTCACTGGACCGGTGTTAAACACATCCTCAAGTACTTGAAGGTTTCAATTGATTTAGGCTTGTTTTTTCTTTACAAAACTGAAGTGGAAGACATAAATGTCAATGTCCCTGTTGATGGCAACACTTCCGGCACATTGGTTGAGCACCTAAGGGCCCCTACCATGCCCAGTAGTGTCTCCGCAACACTAGGTAGCTCACAGCGCACCCCCAGCATGCCCCTGTCACAATCTGCCTCGGTCGGCAGCACGCAACGCACCCCTGCCACGCCCTGTTGAGCTTGGCACGCTTCAGCACGCCCCTGCGCGTGCAGCGCTGCAGCCGAGTCCCTGATGCGCCCTTACGCGTCCTCGAGAGCTTCCAATGCTGCAACCGAGCAGATTTTTTTCCCCAACCAAAATCAAGCTTCTGAAGCTCCTTCTAGTTCAAAATTGACGCAATGCGGTATTGTCTCCTATTCTGAAATACCGAATAATGTGTTAGTTGGATTTACTGATGCTGGGTATCTCTCTGATTCACACAAATGACGTTATCAAACTGGTTATGTGTTCACCATTGGGACTACGACTATTTCTTGGAGATCTACTAAGCAAACCCTTGTTGCTACTTCCTTGAATCATTCAAAGATTATTGCACTACATGAAACAGTCAAATAAAGTGTTTGGCTTCGCTCTATGGTATCTCATATTCAAGAGTCAAGTGGGTTGACATCCACCACTGATGCACCACTTGTATCTATGAAGACAATGCGGCATGCATTGAATTTATCAACGGTGATAATACTAAGCATATCTCGCCTAAGTTCTTCTACAATTAGCAATAGCAATAGCTTTTGAATATCCAAATGAACCAAGTGAGATTCGAGGATAATGTAGCAGATTTGTTCACCAAGTCTCTACCCAAATCTACTCTTGAGAAGCATGTGCGAAGTATTGGTATGCGTTGCTTATCCGAACTTCATAATTGATTTAATTATCAGGGGGAGTTGATTTTGTAGACATCAGGGGGAGTCTACGTCACATGTTTTACATTCAAGCTGTAGTTGGCGAGTTGTGCTAATTTTGTCTTCAACTAAGTTTTTTGTTTTTACCCAAGAAGTTTTTGTTTTACTTGGCAAGGTTTTTATCGAGGCAACGTTCATGTGTCATATGATTCTGGTAAGCGACACAAAGGGGAGTGTTGAAGGAATTTACATTCCTAACCTTGATGATGTGTCTTAACCGAATCTTCTCCTTATTAGATTAGAATATCTCTTAGATATCTATCCCTAATTTACAGGGATTCTCTATGTAATGCATATATAAAGGCTAATCTATCAATGAATGAGTAGACATTTTTCTCTCGTATTCTCATACTCTACAACAATTACGATATAATTGACATGAGGTCTACCTTAATTCACTTGTTTGAGTACTAATTACATGTGTAAAAATACACATTATTAGATTGTGCGGCGGTAGATCCATCAATGGAAAAATGTTAGGTTTCTAGGGTTTCTGATTTTTATTTGGGCTTTATCTTGTATCTAGGTAGACCCAATGTTGATAGTTTATGTTTGCTGGGTATGTGTGTCTTGTTAGCGGGGCCTATGTGTCTCTTTTGCTGAGCCTATGTGCCAGGCGCGGATCTAGGTAGGAGGTTGGTAGGGCTCATGCCCAACTGAGCTTTCATAAATAATTTCACTAATACATGTTAAACTTGCATGAAAGTTGGCATTACAGCCTTGGTTTGGTGTATCTACTAGTTCCTATCCTAACCGAGTTCGACTCTTGGCTCTTGAAGACTCGTTTTTCTTTTATAATTCACCTATTATTTTTCTTATTTCTTATTCTCCTAATGAATACTAGGCTCAGAGTGGGCGATGTGTTTTCCTTGTGTGTGGTTTTGAGTCGATTAAGTCATTAAAGCTTCAATTCTTAGGGGATCGGATATCATTATTTTACTACCTTTCACTATAATAATACATCCAATATCTTTATATTTTTAGTCGGTAAAAAAAAAGATTATGTCTATTTTGGATTTGGTTTTAATTGAAATATTTTCTCAAAATTTTTTATAGTAAACAATTTTTTTCTTTCCTTTAGATACCTAACGTGTTTTAGTTAAATATTTGACAATGTGGCAAAATTTCTTATCACTTCAATCAACTAGAATAAAAAAATCTCAAGCCCACCTAGGTTCTCAATCCTGGATCCGTTGTTGGGGCTAACTAGGACTATCCTAAATAAGGAGTCAAGTTTGGTTAGTACCATATTTGGTGTCATTAGGTACTAAAAGAAATGAGCTTAGGTAACACCTTGTTTTCATTTTAGCTTTCTTAGATGATGTTATTGTGGGTGCTCAAATTTGTCAACTTTAGATAATATTATCATTCTAAAACCCAAACCAAACAAACTACTCTAATACCATGCAACACCAAACATGAGTTAATATAAGTACAATTTAAGGCAACTCACATGAGTACATGACAGTCTTAACAAATAAGGAGGTATAATGTAGTACATGGTACCAAACGTGCACTTTATGTGCCTCTTATTCTGGGGTTTTTATGTGCCTCTTGTACTTTATTTGATCATTGTGATCTTCTAGTAGAGTTTTCTATTTCTACCAAAAAAAAAACAATGATTGTAAGAAATAAAAGGAGCACATTAACGAGCCCAATAAAACCCACTTTAATTAGAGAATGAGATTGGAATCAAACTACTTGAATACGTTCTGCAGTTAAGAAATCACAATATTGATGCTTGGTTTAAATCACAATTGAATTACATGACTTAAAAGTTGAAAGAGTGAAAGTTTGTCAATTCAATGAGCAATGCGAAGCGTCTAAAATTAGCTAGAAGAGGAAAATGATAGAATAACTAAACGAATGGATTTTAGGTGCTTATCAGCAACAATATGGACAACTACACCTTTCAATTCCGATTCTCAACTAAATAAACAAAGAAATGAAATTGAAGGTGCTAACCTGCTTCAAGCTACAGAGATACAGAATCACCAGTGGGCGCTAATCGTCAGGTTTTCTAGCCGGAGGGAACACAATTGGGTGCTATTGCAGTAGAATTAGCGCCAAGCCGACAATGTCTCGACTCTCAAATCTGTTGTTTATAAATAAAGGATTAAATTCAGTTTACTCTCTTAAGGTTTGGGGTTATCTTTATTTCACTTCTTATTCTCTCAATTTTGAAAATTCACCTCCAGAAGTTTCTAATTTTCATCAATACTCTAGTTTACTTGCTAAGAGTTCATCTAATTCGAACGTTACATGCTAACATAAAATCTTAGAAATTAGGTCATAAAGTGTAATTTTTATTGTCATCTGACTGTTATATCCCTTAATGTGAGCAACTTAATACTGATATGTAGATGTAGATGTAGATGTAGAGGAAGCAGAAATTTGTCAATGAAAAAGACTGAAAGAAGTTGGTTGATTAGAGAACCTCTTTGTAAAAATTGAACTCTTTGTCACGACACCCACTAGGCCACTATAAACCTGAAAATGTATCCGTCTCAAGTACAAAGGTGAAGGCGTTCAGGTAAACAAGCAGTAAACTAGCACAGATTTTCTAGAAATGACATCATAGAGTAAAGCGGTTTCATGACAGAGTGCACACAATTTACTATAGAAGGGCAAGTAACCCACCTGTTTATCCTCAACCCCATCTGCAATTCTTTTCTTCACTTCTGCAAATAAAAATGATTGAACCCAAAACCCACATCCATCCACTCCACAAACACAAACCCGAAAATGGGAACACAAAAGGTAAACCAATATCTAAAATAAGAAAAACAGACCAAGACAAAAAGGACAGAGCGAGAAAGAGAAGTTGGGAAATCTTAGCAGTGTGATCCTTTGGTTTAGTTCTCCAACAGATTCATCCTTGTGGCTTTTATTCCGGTCAATTCTTTCTCTTTCGCTCTCACATCCTTGCATGTAGATTTTCTATTGATTGACCAATGAAGCATATTGTTCTCGACAGTAAAATTGAGAATCGAAGAACTGCTCTCTTTTGAGCATTTATTGAAACAATAATAACTGATATTATTCTTTTACAAAAAAAACTTTTCATGAGATCTCAACTTTTATATCTGAAATTGCTTTCTCTACTTGCTTATGGTATAATGAATGCCTCTCATGCTAGAGGAAGAATAATTGAATGTGCTAAAATTTGTTAGTCAGTGATCTGATCTCTTGATGAAAATCTTCTCCGCGCCACGGTCTGTTTTATCTGTACTTCATTTCCTTACTCTTCATCTCTTGTTTTGGTCATCTTACTCTGCGGAAAGTGCAACCTGGCAATTAAGGGTTTTGGTGCTCTTGTACTTCTGTCAAAGCCCCTTACACAAACGTATCCTGCAAATCAATCAATCAGTCAACAAGTAAACAATTGAGCAAGTTGACTAGAAGATCAATTGTAATTGTCAAATACTATTTGGACTTGTATGATCTTCTTAGTTCTATACTTTGCGTCTAGAGTTGTTCTCAAGTAGAAATAAACTAATATGCACAAATGAAGTATCACATACCTCTCCAAAAGCAGTACTGGATCCCCTCTGTTGTTAGACCTATTACACAAGTATTTCACTGTAAGTACAGTAACCTCTACATCTTTAGCTGTGTTGTAAATGCTTATAATCTTGATTTTCCCTTACCTCTGAATATTGATGTTACAGAAGTTCCAAAGTACACAGGTCGTCTTGGCAAGTTCCATATCCACCCCCTTGGAACATCTATTGGGTTGGCACTAGAAGCATGATCTGCAAACATCTGCACAGTGACGAAGTAGTTAATAGCTATGGGTGCATGGGATATGGTAAATCTTGCCTGGAAAATGTACACTTTGTAACTGCTATTAGTTAAATAAGAATGAGAAGATTAGGAAAAAAAAAAAAAGTCTGGAAAAGTCTTACCTCGTTAACCTGGAAGTATGTGCCATTGAGTGGAAAGCTCCCTCTCATTGCTGTTCTACAAGGAATCTGTGACAGATTGAGTTGATTTTAATAAACCTCACCAAAATTTAGATATCATCAAAACAGATTTCCTCACCAAAATTGTCCCTCTGACTATCTGTGACTTTTCTTCTCTTATACTGTTGCATGAAAAGCATGTCTTTTCACTGCACAATGTGTTTCTGCCTTTGGACCCACAGCTGCTTTCTGGTGATTGAAAGGAATTTGCAGTTTCACCTAGAATTTGTGGTGCACAATAAATTTTTATGAGTTGCCGATATGCATTATACTGCACTTCATATCTAATAGGAAATTGCATGGTTTCAAACATGCATGTCAGTTGTCTATGTGCCCTGTTTTCCGCAAGCTGTATAATTAGATGTGCAATTTCATGTGTAATCAGAATTCAGCCTTATTAGAATTATTTGGAATTTTTAAATTAAGTTAAACATTTTCACGATATCCTCGTCAAGCATACCTGGTGTCCATATAGCAAGAAGGTATGGGCTTGGATCATCTGGTTCCCGTCTGTCCATCTGTAAAATGAAATATTGCTCGACTCAGCATAAAAATGTTTCAAGTAGGTGACTACATATTCAGATATAAATTTTAACATTATGGGCTCACCCCTTCCAACAGTGGATGTGAATCTGGTAGTTCATACCTGCATTATATCAGCAACAGATGGATAAGTGTGTGACAGAGAACTTAAGTCTATGTACATATGTTCTCATTTCAGTATGGAAGTGGAAACAAAGATTTGTCGGCTCCTTGAAGGTTCAGTGCAACCTCCCGTTAATCAAGGAAAATACAATTCTTAGACATCGACTATTCTCTAAATTAGCTTTTGTTCACACTATAAATTGGCTCTTGTCTAGCTGATATCATATTAGTGTATTCTCTAAAGCGTATGTGGTTTTGTAACTAGGGAAAGACATGTACTTACACTTGGTGCTCTGTCCGTAGTCGACTAACATTCTTGAGCTTGGGTGTAGGTAGAGAAGTGGCCGCTGGATTCAAAGCAACTAAAGCCTTGGACAAGTCGCCGTCTTTGAGATCCATATTATTTTGCATATGGTCTTGTAATGTGCCTGTCAGCTGTTCCATACTGATATTGATATGAGTAATATCATCAGGATCATCATCATATTCCTCCTCATTCAGCAAGTCTTCAATTTCACTGTGTGATAGGTTAGTGAATTCTTGCTCTGGTGATACTGGTTCTTCTATGATTGGTTCACTTCGATAAGCACCTACTTTCTGAAGGGGGTAGTTTTCAGGTGGAGGTAGTGACATTATATTGCCAGCTACAGCAGGGTTCTTCTCAGCTACAGGTGAACTAGTTGAACTGACAATGCTCTTCTCCCCTGGCCCCGGCAGGGCAAGCCTAGCACTGCACCAAAAAGGGTTGATATTAGTTCTTTAATAATCTGTTGTTTTTTTTTTTTTTTTGTTTCTTTTTCTTTTTCGAGAGTTTCAGTTTTCTTTTAACTTCTATGTCCTGCTCCATGTGTCAGTCAAACACTTTCTGATTGCTTATAAATGAGGCACCGGATTGCTGATAAATGAGGCACCCTCCCTCAATGATTCAAAATTTCTCTTGACTAGTAGGTTTATATGTCTGCACAGAAGCAACAGTACTTGTACTTTTCAGAGATTAGCACAAACCTTGCAAAAGCACTTGCGAAGTGCCTACACTCTCCTCTCATTGGACATGCATTGCAGTTTGGTTTACTTTTTGTGCAGAAAACCTGAGTAAAGATCAATGTGAGACAAAACAGATTAAATAATTACTGGTCTTATTAGTAACAAATGAAACAGCATGTTTACCTTCCCAAACGTAATCATCTGGTAGTGTAACTCATACCTGTAGCACAAAAGCAAATCAATTAGTGAAAACATATATAAATGAAAAAGAACCCCAAAAAAAAAAAAAACTAAATCATATCAATATGAACTCGGCAAGTAGTGTTCTCAGCTTTAGGGAAGTATGAAATTACAAGGTTAATTGATCAAGTTTGCATAATCTTGGCCAGAGATACTTTTGGATTGAGTCCAGCATCGGGTACCTACACAAGAACGTAATTAGCATTTGCACATGCCGGAAAATTTCTGCATTCACTTTATGAAATACTATATCTTACAGTTCTAAGAGGTGTAGCTGAAGTGATTCAGGGAGCGTTTGGAGGGGAACCCATCCCAGTCGTACTGCTATTCTTCCAACATTTGTGTCAACCTTTATGTACAACATGAGAAACAAGAAAAAATAAAATAATCATTCTATAAGATGTTCTCCACCTCTTTCAAAATCAGTAATTAGACATGTAATGTGAACTTTACTGGGAAAGCAAGGTGTTGCAGTGTCAAAAGACGAACACATTCCACACTTTTCAAGCCCAAACCTCGAATACTTAATAGATAATCCCTGCAAAAGAATCGTTTTGGTAAACTATACGAAGCCCCATACATTCAGTTTAACAATAGTAATTTCTTAGAAGACAATGAATTATATGGAATGGCTTGGCTTACTTTGCTTCATCAGGGGGCACATCTCTCAGCCATTCCAAATTGATGCTTCCATGGTCTTTAACCACTCGTTTTAGGAATTCCTGCAAGCATTTTGCAGCTGTCAGTGTGAATGATGCCTTAACTTATCTACTGACGTGACTCATGATGGTCTAAACAAGAATGTGGTTATTTAACTAAACATTAAAAGAAAAAGAAACCTGAATTCGCTCAGCTAGCATGTTGTTCATCCCTCGCTCTCTGATAGCATCAGAAATCTCTTTAACATCAGCATTTATAAGGGCTTCATAGTCAAGGGAGTCCATCGCATCTTTCTCTCTGTCCTCTTTTCTACCATCAGCAAACACCTGCTTTCTTAAATTATCCCAGTCAACTGTATTCTTTTTGTCACTTTCGGACTTTTTCTTCCTTCCTCTTGAAATATTCTTACCAGTCTCATTCTGTGACCTTTCAGGATAATATTTCTCCTTCGCACTTGGACAAACTGATCCATTGTTCACTGTAGAGATACTATCTCTGGTATTTGAAGATTTTATATTCAGCTGATTGACATTTGGGACATGCTGCACGTTATCATACTTCTTTTCTGGAAGTCGTTGACTATGTTTTACAGGCTCTATGAATGAGTTTTTCTTCACTTGTGTTTGGAAGGTTTGGTTCCCCTCATATTGATGACTGTTGCAAGGTTGATAATATTCATAGGATCTTGGCTGAGAATAATTCGGCTGATTTGTTGAGGGAAGTCTGAGAGCACCATATGGATCCTTTATGGCTGGTTCTTGAAACCTCCACAAAGTATTTTGTTCCACGGATGAACTAACAACAGTTCCTGACAATTCTATATTTCTGAAGTTATTGTTACTGTCATCTTTTTCCATATTGACCTTGGGAGCTGTTGAAGGCCAATATGATGATATGCTTTCTTCACTGAAACTTTCCAATCCAAATGGTTCTAGTTCTCCAGAACTTTGGTACATGTGGGTATGATTGCTGGTTGAAGGAGGAATTGAAGGTCGCATTTTTTGGCTGTCAAGATTGATTCGATTTGTGACTGAACAAGTGCCCCTGAAATCATCTATTTTGCCTGATCTTGTCTTTAGCTGCTCCCAC
The DNA here is from genome assembly GCA_034370585.1 of Fragaria x ananassa. NCBI lineage: Eukaryota > Viridiplantae > Streptophyta > Magnoliopsida > Rosales > Rosaceae > Fragaria > Fragaria x ananassa. The sequence continues at coordinate 15,113,647 of CP139769.1, read as the reverse complement.
TTTGCGTGCCTCTGCCTGGATCCATCATCTAATAGAGGAATTCCTTGTACTTCATGGTAAAAGTCTTGAAATATGATATCTTTGTCCATCGGAGGGTATGCTGAATCACAGCAAACCTTGTTGGTTTGGCACCTAGCAGTAGGATCTTCTGCTTCTGAGTTCGACGCCGAATATGATCTATTTTCTGCAGTTCCTTGAGTAACTGAGGAACCAAAAGAATCTTGAGAAGATACGAATTCTTCCTCGAAACATTGACTATGTGCCTCCATTATGTTCCTCTCTGAATTCACACCGTCTCTCAGATGTTCTGCAGATGCATAGGGGGCCATAAAGACAGGGTTATAGACTGGTTGCCTTATTATATATTCAGGAGATTTGGTAGTATCATCTGGGATTGGAATGCATAGTTCCGGTTCTTTAACCAATATTTCTGACCCAACCTTGTCTTGTGCTTGGTGTTTGCTCGTCGACTTGAGGGGAAATCTTGCTGCCAAAGACATGAAGGCAGAGCTGCAGAAACATACTGTTAACCTCAAGACTTCATTTGAAAAATTTAGTACTAAAATCATGCTAGTATTATGAATATACCTTGATAGATGGTCTGAAACATTTTGAGTAAGGAAAACTCCGATCACTGAGTCAACAACTGATCCTTTCCACCGAGAAAAACGTCTATCCCCTGTGTGAAGTCATAATGGATCAATAATTTTTTGCATGTCATCAACTAATACTATTCAATAATTGAAGAAAATAAAAACAAATTTAAGTTTTTCCAATGCATGAGTAGCAAAAGGTAATTGTATTTGATATCTATTCAATGATAATTACAATTGTCGCCTTCAGTAAAGCTATGATCACAAGCAGTACATGATGAGCATCCTAACTCTGATTTCAAGTTTAGTACTTCTCTATTTAATAAACAATTCCTATTAGAGTATTAAATTAGCTATAAGAAGTGTAGATGCATTGTTGAAGTTTCACTGTTATAAATGCAACCTGGTAATTCATGACGATCTAATTTTAAGAAAAACTTGGAAGGTTATTGTACCTTGAACAAGGTGCATGCGTGCAATGAATGAGTCTACTCGACCTTGGAAAACCTTTCTTTCATCTTCCCAATACTTCTGCTTTTGCTTGTCAGGTCCTTCAGTGCCTGCACTTCCTTCCTTCCCCATCAGAAGGTTCCAAATCCTATTTGTTTCTGAGTCAAGCTCTACTTTAGGTCGTGGTTTACGTTTCTTAATATACTCAGTCCCTACATAGGGAACAACTGCACCATCTCCTTTGTATGGAACAAGTGCATTTCGCTCTTGATCCATAGATTCATTGTGACTCCCATTGATGCTCAGAACACTAAATTGATATATGATGTCATCCATAAATGAAGGATATATTGTTTTTAGCGGAAGCCCTGCATCAAAATAAAGAGGTATGTGAGTGGAATATAGTGAGCTTTAATCCAGATTTATAGGGTTACTTTATGTTTAGGTGGAAAGTACCTGATGTTTTTGTAAAAGACTGTTGATGATCATGCAAGAAATTCTGTTCTTGCAGCATTTTTTCTGTACTTGATAAAGCCGATTCCAACATGGTATATCTCACAGTCTGCTTCGTTGCTGACTTATGTTCCTGAGTTTGCAATTCCTGCCTCTTCCCTCGTCGAGGGGATTTTTTGGGACATGACGAGACAAGCTGATTACATGTGTCAGTTGTGGAATTGGTAGAGAAGCTAAGAACTTGAGTGATGTCTATGAAGGAATTCGATTTGATAGGCATCTGCTGCTTTGGTAAATTATGCCCAGAAGCTATGGGTTCAATGAACCTGTCACTGGTACACTTGTTGACCCCAGTGTTTTCTCTCTCTTTCATTATGTTACTTCCAATGTAAGAATTCAGTATTGTATGATTCAGTGCTGCAGCAAACCCATTTGAGTTGGCATCATTTGCCCTTTTTCTTTCAGATCTTCCAAGATCATCCTCAACTGGTATGAATTTCAAAGGCATGTCATGGATGGACAAGTATCCAGTGTCAACTCTCTGCTTCTTATGGCTTGATTTGCTGATACTGGAGCTACTTTCCTGATGGCAACCGAATTCCAATGTCTCCTCGCACAAAAGTGAACTAGGCAGATAGTTGGTACAAATACGTGTCTGCTGAATATTATGACAATACTCCCTCTTGGATTTCCTTCCTTCATTAACAGGGGACAAAGATTTTATTGCTGATCGAAAGGGATCCTGATTAGAACTTTCTTTAGTCTTCTCATGGTTTTCACCATTAGTCTTTGCTTGCATGGCATGTTTAGCTATGCCTTCAGCATGGCTAGGTTGTAGCATGGGAGCAGATTCATATTGACTATCTGCATGTCTTCTTGCGTCATGCAAATTGTTTATCTGTGTGTCTCCTCTTGTAGCAAGAAGCACTGTAGATTCTTGTCCTTCTGGAAGAATTATATAGTTACTTCGTAGATGACTCAACGAAGGGCTAGGGTAACTCGTACTTTCCAGTGTCTGCTTTTCAACTGGCACTTCATTCTCTAGGTCAATCAAATTAGAGGACTTCATTTTAGACTGATTAATTCTAGCAGCTTTGCCCTGCTTTTCAACTGTGCTCACATCCAGATCAAAATCTAGAACTCTCCTGCATGTTTTTGCACCTATTCCAGCATTACGGTATGTTGCTTCGCTTGTACCAGCTGCTACTTGACTTGAGGATTCCTTTTGGATATTTTTTCTAGTATACTTCCTCTTTCCTGTTTGGGGCTCCTTTTGGTATGTTGCTTGGCTTGTACCGTCTGCTACTTGACTTAAGGATTCCTTTTGGATAATTTTTCTGGTGTACTTCCTCTTTCCTGTTCGGGGCTCCTTAGGCTCTGCATTCTTTTCAGCTGCAGGCTTTGGAGTCCTTTTGGGTTTGCCTTCTATAACTACTTTCGGCCTGTGTTTTCTCCTCTTAGGTGTTTTGTGCGGGGGTGTCTGGTTTAGATCGATAACTCTCTCACTTTCATGGTCAGAATCTTTGTTTTCCTTGTATGGTGTAGGAATGGCTGCAGAAGCTGACTCCACGATATGCTGCAAGAGTTCTGCACCATGATTCTCAATTGCTACATCTCCTGTAGACATGAAAAAGTCCACCTGCTTCTCATTTTTCTTACTAGAACTTTCACCTGTCAACCATGTTTGTATTGAAGAACGCTGGTTGTTCTCCAAACTGTTGGCCCTATATGGTGTGAATTGAAGTTGGCTGGGAGCACATGAAGTAGTATCCGCTTCTGTTCCCAGTATGAAGTTTAGATTCAGATCATAGCTCGGTCGCAAGGGCATGGAGAAAACATCTGTGAAGAAAAGCAATATTTTTTGTGATGTAATGTTAACAATGAATACAATTTCTGTAATCATATTTTCATTTAATCTTCCGGTGTTATGCTTTCTAGATCATTAACAAGAGTTTTGTGTCAAACCAAACTGAATGGTCAACTTCATCAATTCTTCATACTAAATGGGAAAAAGTTTGAACAAAACAATGGCCAATATATCATATAAGACTACTGTTCGTGATATGAATTACAATTTTACTGAGAGATTAGGTAAATCTAAAAGTTTCTGCAGACTGATTTGATATATCAATGGGATGATAATTCCTAAACCTCATCTGTTTTAGTATTGATTTTACTATCATATTACATATAGTCACGCCATAACGTGAATATTGATTTGGTAGTAACAGTGTATCAAATTCCAACCTATTTTCATTCTTTCCTAATGATTATCACTGAAAATCTAACTGCATAAACCATAATGCATGATTCTTTTTGGCAATGGTTGATATAAAATCATTCCTTCATGAACAAGCCAAATATCAGAAATGATTTAAAATACTTACTCTGGCTTATATGGGGTGACCTGTCACCGTTACTCAACAGGTTTGCACTTGAGCTTTGATTTTCGTTGTTAAGCAACCAATTAGTTACATTGGAGTGCCCCTGACTCACATCAAAACGAGAAGGGAAATCCACAACCACGGGCCTGCTCATCACTGGACTTGAATGGTACGAACCATTGTTGTAATTTCGGTTGGTCAGCATGAAACTACTTGAATTGTTTCTTTTGTTGGCCACTTGAGGATGCAAGTTAGGAGTTGGAGGTGCATTTGCTGCCATGTCAACATTTCTGCTATAATTCATATTTGCAGAGGCAACGTAAACTGCAGCTGTATTGTCCTGAGGCAGCAGTTGTGGGAATAATCCATCATTCCAACTTGAGCTGTCACTGCCAAGCAACTGTGGGTAAGAACCTGCAATGTGATTTGTCATTCCATTCTGCGGAGCCAGACCTCCACCAACACTATAAAACCCAAAATTTCTAGGAAACTGGACAATTGGGCTGAAAGCTTGGCTCATGCCACTGTAATTATCGCCCAATTGAACATTCCCGAATTCATGTTCGTAATCTGCTGCTGGCAGGTGATTCCCCTGCGGGTTAAGCATGATATGGTGAGGTTTCAACGGAAGAGGCTTCTGGGGTGTTACCGGCTTCCAAGGAGGCATAGACCGAAAATCCTCATCCCCCGGAACTGAAAAATCCCCTCCAAATTTCATCCTGGAGCTCAGCCCCTTGGCAGACTAACCCAAATTTCTGACTTTCCAATTTAATGAATTAGTATCGGAAATGTCCAATACTACTCGGGACCAAAACCCACACAGGGATTGCTCCAACAAAACAACTTCCACCTGAAATGCAACGCATAAAAATAACCCATATTAATGATATTAATTTCATTCCCAACAGGAAAAAAGTAGGATACCATATCTGATACAAGGCTGAAAAATCATTTTGCACCAGACAATTCTCTACAACTATGACCAGCCACATCAGTTCCCAGGATACCATCAAATGCACAAATTAAAGCAGAGATATAAACAGTAACTGAGAAAGGATATAACCTATGATCTAAATGGCAGAAATTAAGAGCCATAAGATAATATCTGCACAGAATCTCCATCTTTTGGTCAGTATTGCATGAATTAAATGGGAAAATCTTAAGAATAGTAATGCAATATCAGACATTCCTGTACAAACAAACACCAGCTATATATGTTTGGTTTCCTGAGAAACAATGAAACCCAAGAATTAAAAGCAGAGATATTACAAAGTAACTCAGAAATGATAATAACTCATGAACCTTTGTGGGTATGAATTGACTGACTTTTAATATGGGGAATTAAACGCAAAGATAATATCTTTGACACAGAATCTTCATTGTTTGGTCAATACTCGATCAATTTAATGGAAAATATCAAAACTTTAGTGAAATGTATTCAGGTGGATGAAAAGCTCAGCTCACCGATCTGCCTTTGAGCCTCTGAGTCGGACCCCGGCGACTCATGGGTCAGTCAATGCCGGAAAAGTCAGTTAATTTCCATGGAGGAGAGAGAGAGAGAGAGAGAGAGAGAGGGAGAGAGTAAAAGAAACCAAACTAACATAAATTATAGGCATAAAAAGTGTACTGGTGGTCACTTGTGCCTGAGTTTTACAAGTGTGGACACTGTTATTTAATGACTTGCCAAACTTCTCCAGTAGTTTTGTTTCTTCAATTTAGTACAAAAGTGCCTTGAATGGAAGTGTTGGTGATTAAAGGTTTGCACTGTTGCCAAGATCGCTATAACGATGACCGTTGTGGTTTTACCATTATTATTTTTTTGGGTCTTCTGTTTTTTTTGTTTTTTTTTTTAACAGGCTTCTGTTTTTCTTATTAACTCCATGCATTCGTGTGTGTAACGCTAGAGAGCATCTTCATCTAGGATTTTGTACAAACTTTTTGTAGGAGATACGATATTGAGTTTTAAAACCCTTTACATGATGCCCTTCTCAATAATACCAAAAAGACCAAATGTTCTATGCCTCATTTTCTTGCATGTTGATGTCACATTTTTTTCATAAAAATACACGCAGAAGAAAATACGATATGTAACAAATTACCTACGGAGAATGGAGAATGAAACACTGTCACGTCAAACTGGTGTCGAAATGTTTCAATTGTTGTGTTTGAGGGCGGATATGGAGAGCAAAACACCAAAACTTTTACTCTGGTATGCAAATGTTTCGGTTGTTGTGTCTGAGAGAACGAGAAATGCAAGACTGTCACTTCACACTGTTGAAATGAGAGAATACAGGCTTGATGATTAGTAGATTCTCGTGAAAGACCTATTTATTGACATACGCGAGTTCGGTAGAGAAGATTCATTTCTATGAAAAGCGCATACTCTTAAATTCAGGATTTGACTGCATCCGCGGACATTGATTACTAGTAATTAAAATCGTAAATCTTGAGATGCAAATCTATGTGCTAAGGGTAAAGGTGATTTCATTTACGATGAGGACTACGTGAGTTTCGTGTCTTCAACGTCTCAATGTCTTACCACAACAACCCACAATATTTGTTTCTTTTTCTCACGGTGAAAAGTTAATAAAAAGGATTCATTACTTTAAACAGAAATATCAATCAACAAAATTTGACCGCGTCTTTGAAGTCTAATATAGTGGCAAATCTCGGCATGCTCATCATCTTGTTTCTTGCGGAAGAAAAAATTAAATGTAATAGGTATGCTGTAAAAATTGAAATCTCAATGCATTAACGTTATAATGTTATCGAATTAGGAGTTGATTTAAACATCTAAAAATTATATTTGCAAATGTAATGTGTTATTGACATTAAATTTGTTTTATGTGAAAAATAATTATATGGTATTTAACATGTGTACTTATCCCACTAGAAATGAAACAACTATCGCTTTAATCAAACCCTAGCAGAGTGCCGCTCTGAGTTTTTACCTTTGCGGCGCAAAACTACTGCATATTATGGCTATACCGTTTAGAATCCTTGCATGAAATTGCAAGGGAATCGTGGGGAATTTCCGAAGACGAGCTCTCATAGATATCGTCAAGCAAGAGAACCAACACTATAGTTTTAATTGAAGACGTTGTGTGATAAGCAACAGTTGGAGACTTTGCGCATAAAGCTAGGGTTTAATCAATGTTTAGGCATGCTAGCAGGATTAAACTCGAGCGGTATAGCCTTCTTGTAAGTGAGCGATCTTTTGGTGAACATGCGAAACTAATCGAAACGACATGTGGATGTGATGATCGGGGATCGGCCGAGGAGTGGAGGTTCAACAGATTTTATGGTTATGTCAAGTTGGAGATCAGAGGGAAACTTGGGGAGCTAATGCGCACTTTGGAGGCGCAGTATTCACAACCTTGGCTTATATGTGGAGATTTCAATCAGATTTTGGATCATTCAGAGAAATCTGGAAAAGGAGAAAGTCGTTTACTATATGCATGCATTTAGAGAATGTGTTACTGACTGTTGTCTTGAAGACATAGGGTAAATTGGTACCCGATTCACGTGGTCTGATCATTAAACTAAGGAACGACCGAATCACAGTTTCTGGAATGCTTAATTGTGAAGCCGCTTCCAATTTTTGTGTGTTATCCACCTTCCTTCAAGTTCATCTGACCAAAGTCCTCTGTTGGTGGAGATTTGTGATTAACCAGCAGCACTAACGGGACGCAAGAAACGATCATATCATTTGGGGCAAAATTGGGTAGAACGTCAAGAATGCGAAAAAAGTGATCAAAACAGGATGACAGACAGACATACGTAGGGGCGATAACATGACAAAAGTGTGTAGCAAGACAAACAATACAAGACCATCTCTTACTGCATGGCATCCTGATTTGTTAATTGATTCATTGAAATCTACTTTTAAAAAATAGAAAATAAACAAGTAAAGTATAACAAATTAAAAAAAAAAAATTAGTGCTCTCCTCTCTCTCATCTGGCGGCAACAAACCCTAGCCTTAGGATTATGTTCGCCGTAATTCTTCGCCTTCGATGAGTCTCCTCCTCATCGTGAGGTTTGTCGCTTTCCTCGAAGGTTTACTTCCTGATATGAGCACAAAGTGCTATGTTTATAATGTGTTTTATACCCTATTTGGTTATGATATTCTCGTAATAATATTATTTCTAACATATTTTATGATATTAGTGGCACAAAGAGCTTAATTGAGAAAAAAAAGACCCAAGTAGTACAAGGATGGAAGAGAAAAATGCATAAAGCCCAAAAAAAGGCTCAAGCAGTTCAAGGAAGGAAAAAAAGTCAAACATGTGCACCTAAAAAAAATCAAATATGTGAACCTAGTCCCACATCATTTTTGAAGAGATGTTTCACCAAGATATTCTCTATATAAAGACATTCTTATGTACTTCTCAAACCATCATTCATTCACTCAAAAATTAAGGAAACACATAGCTCTACTGCTTCTCCATGAAGGCAGCAACAATGGAGACTTGAAGCATTGAAGCCAAGCATCCTTTTGATGTCGACAAGCTTCCTTGGAGAGTTGATAAAGTGTAAACATTGCCTTTACTTTGTTTTGATTTTCTTTACAAATTTATAGGTATGTTTCGTGTGCTAAACTTAGGATTTAGAGGCATGTTTTGCTTGTTCTTGTATTCAATAGATTCAGAATTTTGTAAAACATATTGATGTTTCGTTAATGATTTTCTAGCGATATGATTTTATGAGTTTTAATGATTGAAAGTTTGCGTTTTTGTTTAAATAAAAGAGTTAGAATGCATGTTAGATATTGTCATGATTCATGTTAAGCTTCTTCAAGTAATTATGTTTCTCTAAGTGGTGGAAACTATGTAATAATAGTTGAAAACGTAAACTATAGTAAATGCATGTTACGACTTCTCGGGTGTGCGTTGGTGTTCAATCTCAATTCTTTAATTCTTAATGATTCATGTTTATTGTGGACAAGTACTATTCAATATTGAATGCAGCAATTTACATGAAATAATCTAAGTTCTAGACTTCTCTATGCTTAGGTAATAGTAAGTATAATTAAAGGAATTCATGTCCACTTTAGGCTTGTGTTCCGATATTGTTTCTCTTGTTAAGAACTTGCATGATAATCAGATTGTTGGAATGAGACGTGATCTTGATGTGTGGTATAATTCGAGTTTATCTCTGTTTGCGATGTTGAATGAATCATTCACTTATACATATCTTATTCTATGATTTTAGAAACATTAGAACGAACCTTAAAAACCCTCATGTTTACCTTGTACCATATGTATATTTGTAAATGAATGCTTATAAATACTTTAGTTACTGATTCTTTAGTGTAACTGTGACTGCAGGAGCGCTCTTTAAGTCCCCGGCTTATATCGACCCCTACTTATTCTATGCTATAATTGACATAAAAAGGGTTTTTAAATTGAGCACCCGGTAATTAGCACGTCAATTTTTGGTGCCATTGTCGGAGACTTAATATTTCTCTGACGGTTTTTTGGTTACTTTTATTTGTAAATATTTATACGACTTTAACAAATCTGACTAATTGTTGTTTGTTGTGTTTATTTTCAGGTACTTATCTTGTTTTGTAAACCATTAGAGATTACCTTAGCTAATAGGGTCCTAAACCCTTCATTAGTACCTTATTAAAGGTCTTTTGGAGTTGAGGGTAGACCTTATTAACTCTTGTATGACTATTAAACATACAAGTGTTTCTTAGCTAAGTAAGGGACATTTTGGATGGTGTAGGTCTGAGTAAGCGTCTGGGACCAAAATTGGACTTCAAAGGGTTATAGACTATGCGTAAGCACGATAGGAGTTTCGACCTCCGTAGCCCATTACAAATGAAGTCTTACCAACCCGTTTCACTTCAGCCTGGCCATTCAAGTCTTCTGAACTCACGGAAACATTTGTATCAGGACGATCATACCTATTTACCATTGGTTTACCATTTAAGATTTGAGCTTGAAATTTAAAACAACTTATAATTGTTTTACATATTGTTGTAATTTAGAACCCTTTGTAAAATGTAAAGTCTTCATTTATTTTTAAGGCCTTTTGTGTTTGAGCTCGTTCTAAAATTTTAGTTACTTTGTTTATGATTATTATTATTTTTTTTGTTTCTTATTTTGTTCTTTCATTTCTATAGGATTATGAATGTCCGATGAGGGAATTCGTGTTCCTGGATTAGCCAACGAGTTTTTAACTAACTTAGAGAGGCGATTAGAGCGCATTAAGCAAAGAGGAGAACCTTCCCAGATTCTTGATCTTCAAAGTGGCGCAGAGTCAGAATAAGCGGAAGAAGTACAAACAATGTCTATAGTCTCATCGCAACCTTCAGATCCTGAGGAAGACATTCCACAAATGGAATAGCAGACTATTAGACAACTATCTAATTCGGTTGTACCAGGAGTTGGAGGTAATGCGCCATCATGTATCACTTATCTTGAACCGGCACTTACTAATAAGGAAGGAGATCTTCAAGTTGAAAAGTGGGTTTCTACATCAAATCCCAAAATTCCATGGGCTTAGCAACGAAGACCCCAACAAGCATATGAAGGCTTATCAATTTGTGTGTGTAAGCATGTGCCCTAGGAATACGGATAATAACATTTTAAGTTGAAGGCATTTACGTTCTCACTGGAGGACCGGGCCAATTCATGACTTATTGGCCTACCCGCTGGACATATTGATTCATGGGAAAAGATGATGAGTGAATTCATCACCAAGTAATTTCCAGCGTCAAATTAAGATCACGGTGATGAGAAAGCAGATCACCGGAATTCAACAAGGACCCGAGGAAACATTTTGTGCTTATTATGAGCAGTTCAAGGCCCTTGTTGCAACTTGCCCCTCCCATAGATTTAAGGAGAACAACCTTCTGCAATACTTTTATGAAAGACTTTCATCTTTGGAGCGCCAGCTGTTGGACGCTGCATCTGGAAGGTCCTTCCTCGACAAAACACCTAGAGTAGTATGTGCATTGTTAGACAATCGAGCCCTAAATGATCAGCAATATGCTGGAGCATTGGCCTCATCTCGGAAGGTTAATGAAGTAAAATAGAGCACCACACTTGAAAGTAAGATTGATGCATTATTATCTCATCTTGTGCTCGGAAAAAGTCAAAAAGTGAAAACTTGTGGCGTGTGCTCAAATCAAGGCATCTTACTAATCAGTGCCCTCAATTGTCTGAAAATGGTGAATGGGAAACTCTTAATGTTGTTGGACAACAAAGGTACAATCTTTTTTCCAACATCTATAATCCTGGACTAAGAGATCATCCCAATTTCCGATGGAGCAATACGAAGAGTGTGCGAAACCCGCCCCAATATTCTGGAGGCCCATTTCCACATCCGCAAGGCTTCTTTCAGAACCCCAGGTTCCTCAAAATTTTGCTTCTAATTCTAATTCTAATTCTAATAATGCTACTCCTTCATATGATAAGATGTTTGAAGCCTTTTTTCAAGGGCAGCAAAATTTAACAAATTCTACTCAAGCTCTTGTGCAGGGTCAAACGAATAATACGAAGGATATAGCTGAGCTCAAGAACTAGGTGGGGAAAATAGTTGATTTTATGGGAAAATTTTATGAAAGTGGAAAGCTTCCACCAAGCACCGTTCCAAATCCAAACTCAAATTTTGAGTCCGCAAAAATAGTGGCAACAAGGAGTGGACGTGTGTTCAATGAGGTTCCAAAGAAAGTCCAAAAGAAGGCCCAAGTAACCTAAGAAGATGAGGATGAAGTTGGAATTTCCAAGAATGATTTGGAGGTAAATCCTGCCACTTCCAAAGTCGAAGCGAAACTGCCACAACCAACTGAACCGCAAAAAGGTAATGATTCTAACTTTCAAAGTTTAGTTGTTACTAACCCTCCCTATGCGCGTGTGCCATTTCTAAGTGGGTTTAAAAAATCAAAGAAAGAAGAATCTGATCAAGCTATCTTGGAGATTTTAAAGAAAGTTCAAGTGAACATGCCCTTGATTGACTGCATTACTCAATTTCCCAAATACGCAAAATTTTTGAAGGAGTTATGCACCACAAGGAGGCAAACACGAGAGAAAGAAGTTGTGAAAATGAGTGAGATTGTTTATGCAGTTCTCCAAAGGAAGTTACCACCCATGCTAAAGGATCCATGTAGTTTTTTTATCCCTTGTGTAATTGGTGATACTAATTTTGACAGTGTCATGCTTGATCTAGGGGCATCCATTAATATTATGTCATATAGCTTATAGGCATCTATGAACTTAGGTGAACTTAAGAAAGACAATGTCATAATTCAATTGGCAGATAAGTCTAACACATACCCTAAGGGATATGTGGAGGACGTTCTTGTGCGAGTTAATCACTTGATTTTTCCTGTAGATTTTTACATCATTGATTTGGAGGACTCACCCTCAAGTTCAACTCATATACTTTTAGGGCGTCCTTTCATGATAACTGCAAGAACAAAGATTGATGTGCACGCTGGCACATTGACAATGGAGTTTGATGGAGAAGTTATTGGCTTTAACATCTTTGAAGCCATGAGGTATCATTTATCTGAGCTTAAACCATGCTATTCTATTGATATCGTTGACTCTCTTGCATAGAATTTCCTAAATTCAATTATCGACGATAAGGAATACACCATTGCTCAAGGAGTGAGATACAATGTTGATGGTACCCATGTGTCGACGGCAGAATTAGAGGAAATATGGGATGACGCTGTGCTTGAAACCGTCACCGCTCTTGAAAGCCTACCAATTAGGTCTGGTCCTCTATTGTCTCTTCCCATTTTCACTAACGAGTTATTACCATCTATGGAACAGGCAGCCAAGTTGGAATTGAAAACACTACCTGATCATTTAAAGTATGTATACTTGGGAGAAAGTGAGACTTTGCCAGCAATTGTGTCCTTCAAGCTAGATGAGAATCAAGAAAAGAGATTGGTGGAGGTATTGAAAAAGTACAAGACTATTATCGGATGGACTTTAGCAGAGTTATTGTAGCAATATGTGAAGTCGGTTATTTTAGGTGCTACCCTACAGTATATGTACTTATCTGTTGGGAAGTATGAGAGAAACACTAGGCTTATCTCTGTCTTGAAGGATACGTAAGTGTGGTCATATATTGAAAGTAAGCATGCATGCTTGTATAAAGAACCTTGTTAAGTATTCTTTGGTATGCTATTGCTTGTTCCATGGCTATTATTGCATTACTTGTTAGGATTGGATTAGATATGCATACATGATATGACTTTATCAACAGTTGAGATGTAATATCCTGAAAATTACATGTGATACAATAGTTGTTCCCTGTTTGAGTTTTAGTAGGACTTAATAACTCGGATTTATCTGGTGAAGTGATACTTATATTGGGGTAATGTCTATCTGTAAAAGATTGTGTTATTTGATAAGGTAGTTAAATTATAGTGAATTGCTGATAAGTGTTTTGTGCTGAAACTTTTCGTGGTATGCGATGTAGCTGTCTTGAGTTCGAATTTCATTAGGATTGAGGACTTTGTTTTGGTATGAAACTTTGTACTCTTGTTCTTCTATATGAGAACACTTGATCTGGAAAGTTCAGCGTTATTTGATATGGTAGGCGAATTGTGGTGAATTTCTGAAGTTGAGTGCTCTGTTATGAAATTATGTATTTGTTATGCAGTGCATCTGTTTTGAATCCGAATTTAAATTCTTTTAACCTGTTTCATTTGTGAAAGTGCACCATGCTCCTGATGCCATGATTTCGTTCTACTTACAAGTCCACATGTATATATGTGAGTATGCATGCAGATCTTTAAAGACTAAGACAAGGTGAAGTCTTATGTTTTTATCTTATGAGGAAGTAAACGGGTTAAGCACCACTCTTGTAGAGCATATCTACTCCACACAGTACTACACATACATGACAAAGGCACTTTATTTGCAGCTTACACTATAGTTGCTCCAATGGTCAAAAGTTCATAACCATATAAGTTGTTACTACATTTGTTTGAACTGCATAAAGCTATGGTTTATTATGGGAGTCTAACATGAAGGTGTCCACACTACTATACCTCCTATATGTGCACCTATTCAGCAGCTTTCTCCAAAGATAAGTCACTCTCTTCACAAGTATAATATTTCTCAGCTTGATGCTTACGAGAGTATATGAAAGGTTCATAGTTATGAGCAATGCATGCTTCAGGGTCGATAAACATAGTTGTTTGCTAGACAGTGCATGCTTCTTTGATGTATAGTTTGTTGAACATAATTGTACCACTAGCTTTGACTTGGTACCACCTCTTTGATGCTAGTATGCAACCATGTGTTTATGCATACAGAAACCTTGTACGTGATTGGTAATTCATCACCACCACTTCTGGTGTTTATTTGTGGCAGTATTGCATGCAAGTTATAGCACACTATGACAATGTAATATGAGTTTATGAAAGAATATACATGCATATGAACACGTTGGTATAACACTAGCGAGACATTATGACAATCTGATATGAGTTTGGGGAAATATGCATGCAGGTTATGACACACATGCTAGTATAGCACCATAGAAGCACGTATGGCATTATATGTGCTACTGCTCCAAGTTTCAATTGGATAAGTGTAGTTGATTATATGTTCCACAATTAAATCATGGAACCGTTGACTTAACATGTATTGTTGTAACTAATACGGGCTATGAAGCATGCAGTCCATGATCACTATTGTCTATTCAAATTTGTTTAAGGAAAATGTATATACTCTATGTTGATATCTTATTTTGCCTCCCGGACATCGCATATGGGAGTTCCAAGTCTTCATAATTGGATTGGAAACACAATCAGGATATGAAAGTCTAAGTCTTCATAATTAGACTGAGAAACCACCGAGAGATTAGCATTCCACCGAAATTGGCATTCAACCGAGAGATTGGTATTCGACTGAAATTGACATTCGACTGAGATAGGCATTCCACAGAGAGATTGACATTCGACCGAGAGATTGGCATTCGACCGAGATTGGTATTCCACCAAGAGATTGACATTCGACCAAGATTGACATTCCACAGAGATAGGCACTCCACCGTAATCAACAACTGCATAAGAAATATAAGTCCCGGATAAGCCTCCCTGAGAGGCCGGGGCCTGGCAATTTATATCTTTAAAAACGGAGCAAGTGGCTTGATAAACCATAGACGGCTTTAACACCCCGTCACTCGAATAGAAACACAGGATATGGAAAAGGTTCGCTACCTTTGTCCATGGGAAAATGTAACACCCGGATGGCCGTAGAAGGGGAACCAACGATACATTGCCATTGGAAATATGAAAATGCCTCACCCGGCCGAATAAGTTTTGAGGCCGGGGGTCGGGAGGAACATTTTTTGTCTTATTGGTGGACTTAAAGATTACAGTGTATATCAAGAAAAAGTAAGACCCGGAATAAGATCTCACGTTACAAGGAAAAGATAACATCAATCGAGAGAAATATTTAATGGGTAGCAAGTAAAGACAAGACATGAGTAATACCCTTGTGTAAAAAGGAGAAAGAACAATGCATCAAAGTAGAGAATATCAACAAGCAAGACCCGATAATCACATTGATGAGAACTACCCACCCGAGTACCAAATTCATCGGTGGTATAAACAAATAGAAAGCAACACCGAGGATAACACCTATGTGCCAAAAATGAAAAAACACCCGAGCAAGACTTGGGGGGGGGGACATAGTGAATCTTGTCGCTCTCTTCAAAAAGATAGAAGAAAATCGTGAGAAAGGGGGATAAGGGAAATAATTCCGAGTAAGAGAACCTTCTTCCTCAGAGAGTTGGGGGGATAGGGGGTGTATGTCGTTACTATCTTACTCGGGAGTTGGGGAGACATACATGTTGTATATAGATATACAACAAGCATAAGCAACGACCTCGTAGACTGTTTTCCGGCCACAAAGGGCTCTGCCCCCAACATACTTTCTCCGAGCAACGTCGTCATGAGGAAAGATTATCGGTACCACATCTGAAAGATCCTCCTCCAAGTTCCACAAGTAGGCATCATAAGAAGATATACGTATGTGCACCTTATCCCACATTAGAAATATGTAATATAAGGGAACTTTCCTTAGCTATAAAAGGAAGACTTGCCATATGTAGAAAAGACACCTCTCTCTCTCTCTCAAAATCACTATTCACTCCATCTTGAAGAGCTCTTGTAACACTAAGGGCCAATTGGCCATGATAGTATAATCTTAAGTGAATGTAGTCATGTCCTCCGATGACATGGTGAACAACTATATGTCTTTATGTCTCTTGTCCATGTTGTTTTTTATTCATGTTCATGTTATATCGTGATTCTAAATAGTCTCCGGGATTATGCAGAAACACCAACTAACAGCTAGCTACAAGACTGCAGGCTGAGTTATTGGCAATACTGCCAATGCATGTATAGGGGATAAAACAAACCCAATTATTGCAAGTTATTCTTGTTTGACCAAGTCATTAGCTAGTAGCCACTTCATTTCATCATATCAGGTTATTGACAATATATGTAAGATCTGAGTATAAAGTGATCATTGCTCATGAAAAAGAGAGGATGCTTGAGGCTGAAAAACACGCAATTTACTATGTCATTGAGATTTCACTCAGAAAATTGCATATATATGATTGACATATCAGATTGTAGGTTAACTCATCTGAATAATATAAGTGTCTAAAGCAGTAATAGGTAGACAAAGGAGGATATATTTGAGGAGGGTAAATAAGAAATCTATCTATATGTAGGTAGGTACTGTAATGCTAACCCTCCATGCTTAAAATATCAGATTACGTTATTCCAAAAAGTTGCAGTGGCCTTCCCTGTGGTGTAGTTGACGTTAAGGGATCAATTAGGATTTGATCATCAATGTTAATGAGTTCACCATTTGTATTAGAGGTATGGCATGTCGTATGATGCTGAAATTGGTCTGAATAGCTATTATATATGGCGCTCACTTGTATGGAGCCGTTAGGTGGATATAAGATAGTGTAGTCTGTTTATGACCTGCAGGTACATGAAATCATACAGGAAAAGCTTCTTAGCTGAGGAAGTTGACTCAAAACTCGAGTGGTTAGAGGAATCTTTGAGAAGGCTTAGTACCTCAAAGCCATAACTGATATCTGTTCAGGAAACTAGAGAGGAATATGGGATATGATGAGTTTTTCTATGATATGCCAACGGCATGCTACTATGCTAGGCTTTTTTTTTCTTAAGTTGTAATATGTATAAGAAGAAACTCGATCATTGGTTTAAGTCTTTATTATAGTTTTTGTGAGACGGAAGCAACTATCCTAAGTATATGCTTGATATATGGGATTGTAAGTTCTGTTGGGGAGAGGTAATACTAGCTATGGACAAGTTTTGGTGCTCTTGTAGAGAAGGTTGGTCTTATTAAAGACGATTGAAGCTGTAATGATTCATATGTATTCCATTTAGGATGGAATAAACATTATTCTGCATGGAAGTGATTAATAATGTAACATGGGGTTCACATCCAAAACTAATTGAGAATGGATGGACTGGGATAGAGTGACGGAAACCTTATAAACACTTGTAAGTGGCAAGGGGTATCACACCTTGCTCTTCATGCGAGTTTTAGTCGAATTCAAGTGGAAGCTGAGCAGGTGTAGGCTAGGCAATGATTATGTTGAACTCTTTACGTGATTGTTGGGCAATAGTAAACTGCAGTTTAGTTAAAGATATCAAGGAAGCAGAGCTCTTGTCTCATTGTGCAAGGGTGTAACTAGCTGGTTCGTTTTTAACCAAAACTAGATGAAGCAATCACAATGCTCATGCTATCTCTATTTTGGTTGGTGCGCTGGCCATTCGGGTTAAAGGACAACCAAGTCCGATGGTAGCCGAGGCACTAGCTCTTTGTCACGGGTTGCAGCTTGGTAAGCAAGTGTGTGCAAGTCAAATTGAAGTGGAGCCCTGAATGCAACTGGTTTGGACCTAAGTGACATTAGTGGGGTTCTTGATGGAGTTAGGTGGATGCTACATGAACTTACACTAGTTTCCTGGAAGCATATGTCAAGAAACGCAGGAATCAAGATGGTCATGGGCAGGCATGAGCTTTGCTAAGCATGATGCATGCATGCAATCGATTTATTTGCAAGAGGTTGGTCCTCCTTTGCTGTTAGACTAAACTAGATCGAGGCTGACAGCAGAATAAGTTTCTTGTAAAGGGACACCGTTCTTTTGGAGCGAATGCTGTCCCAATTTGTTTTCCTTATTATGGTATTGAAAGTCCATTCAAACAAAGATCTATCTTACAAGTTCGCTTTCTTGACATACAGTGGGTGGATATATGCAGATCTCCATTCTTGTAGTATCTCATAAAGCACCCTTTTTGAGCGGTTCCTAAACACATTTAGTGCATAACTGCATATATAAAGGAGGTAAAGTATAATACTGGGAATGAGTACATCGATTGATATTATATCTTGTCAGATTATCAAAATAGGAATATATTCCATTCATGCACTAGTGAATAAATGGATGGCTCGATAGAACATTTCAGACAGGGTACATTTCTTCTTCCCATGTTAATACAAGATGATTTCGGTTGCAAAGCCTGTATTATGTGCCGAAGCTACATGAGTGACTTCCCATATAAGTTAGTGCATAATAATCCAGTAAGTTCACTATATCAGTATTTCATTTATTGATCTGTAAGCACATATAGTAAGGAATACATAATATTTCACAATAGAAGTTATTCAGATAGTTGATTTTATCATCTATGTCCCAACAATGGGGTAAAGTTCAAATCCGACATTGCAACTCCCACCTACAACACGCCCACCTCGCTTTGCACTGCAGCAGTTTGGCAATTCACTTACTGCACCATCAAGACACTTCTTACAATCTGCGGCCGAGAGGTCCCTAGTGCATGTAGCCAGACCATATAGTGTTGTGAATGTATCAAGTTGCAGCTCACCGGTTGCATAAAACTTCGGAGCAGCAGCAGCCTCAGAAGCTTCAACAGCTAATCCACTCAACAAGTCCTTAACTCTCTTATTGAATAATGTGGGATTCTGTACTTCTTGAACGTTCCACATGTAGAACTTGTTTTTGTTATCAATTTTCCCAAAGAAGTCCACATTTGAATACTTTAAGAGGCAGTGGTCGTACCATATTATGGCTCCTTTGCTGTTCGGGCAGAACTCTCTGATATCTCTGCTTGCATCAACCACACAAGTAGTGCAATCTTCACTCGAGACATCGCCTCGGCAAAGTGCTACGCCATTTGCTTTCTTTAGGCCTTGACCAGTCAAAGCAAGGCCAAATCCGGTAGGAGGAACTTTGGTCTGTAGAAGGGTGAATAACCGAGTCAAGTGCGCATCATATGGGCTATCGGCAGTGTAGTTTTCATGGTTGAAACAGAAATGGTTGAGTGAGGAAGCCCCAAAGGATGAGTGGATGAAAAAACAGAAGACTAAGAAACCTAGAGGGATTGTTTTGCAGCACAACATATTGATATTGGATCTGAGGCTCAGTTTGAGTGTATCAGCATATATATAGGCAATGCCTGGAGTTGAAATTATTGACTTTGTTATTTGGAAATTTGGAACATAGTAAAAGATATTATGGATTGCTGACTTATTCTGCAGGCAACTTTCCAGTATATAAAATATAACTAAACCATTCTACTAGAATGAATGAATCGTAGGTTTCTGAAAATTATTTTGTAGACTGTGCAAGCTATTTGGGCTCATTGGAGATACATTTCAGAGAATGAGCATGTGTCTGAGTTGAAGACAAGGTCATATTGCAGATAAGCATACAACTTTAACCCAAACTATTATGGCAAAAGCTTCCTCATATATGGAAGTTGAAGAAGTGTTTTTCTGGAAGCTGTATATTTCTTTGCACACGCAGGATGTGATTTATTCAAACCGTGGAAGTACAACAAAACAGGTGAGCAAGTCCACAGACATGCAGACTTGAAGAAATAATAAACAACCCGAAAAAGTTAACAGTCCCTTAAAATTGGCCATTCTATAGCTCTTCTTCTTTTTTCTTTAGTCATGGCAGAGAAGGTAGTGTCTAGCTGGTGTGCATAAAGAACCATATTACAGAACAATTCTCCCTGTGCTTGCGGTAGAACCTACAACTGTTCGTACTGCATCATGACCAGGTCCGACTTATGGAGTTATGGGTACTAAACTTGAAACCTCTCTTTTTGTTTTTTGATAGGAAACTTGAAACCTCTCTATATATGGAAGAGGTAAAATGTAATATCCATATTCAATCTTTTATGAAAACAAAATAAAGGATAAAGAATAAGATTGATGTTTCAAAATTGGTAAAGAATCTAATACATTTGTAGAGCAATAGAGCATCATAGGCAAGCTACTTAGTTAGCTGCAAGAGTAGATGGCTTGTTGAACGGAGGGAAACTACAAAAAAAAAAAAATCCATCAAGATGTTAAACAAGCACTCTCAGCATCATATCTGGTATTCTAGTTAGCTTCATCCGTGTCATTTCAAGCTCGCCCTTTCCAAGCATGTATCGGACCATCTTGGCTCATCCATGAAGTTTCACCCCTCATTGTCATGCAACTTCTTTGAGTTTCTGGCAATGATTCAAAAATTCTTGAACTTTTTTTATGCGGCCTTTCAGGATGCCACACGAATTGAAAACAAACCATTTGTGTCCCGAATGTTGCGCCGTTAGTGAACTTGTCTTACAAGGGCCAAGGTGGTTGTGCCATGGATGATCCCAGCTTGCAGCTGCACAAGCTGCAAGCTTGCGTAACAAGCTGGGGTCATCCTCTGCAGCTAGCAGTACTACCAGGACACCAGGTACCCAGCAAGTCACTTAGTTCTCCAAGAGATCAAAATCCTACTGACTACTACTCTTATTCCTCATTCAGGATCAAAATCACAAAGTAATAAAGAACATAGATAAGAGAAGGATTTGAAGAGGCAAAACATGAAGCATACTGAGGATAACAGATAGGGAGGAGCTCTCACATAAAATTACCGCGAAGGAAGTAAAAAATGCATGCCGCAAGAGCAAAGAGTTATGTCGTGATAATTGGAATGTCAAACTCTGTAAGCCGTGTGTTGTCATAGAAAATCTATGAATGTCCTATCTTTAACTGACACACAACTTGTACTATTTTTTTTTTGGTCGAACAACTTGTACCATTTGCCTATTTGGCCTTCTGTTTTTCTTGGGTGATCATGTATATCAGAATCGATTGCCAAATTAGGTCTGTCATATATATTGACTGCCACATTCCATAATCACCCTAATTGCTAGTTTTTTAAGTGGAATGAAAAACTAATGTAGTTTATAACTAACTAACAAATTAGAAGGTCAGATACATATATCAACAAAAGATAACCCCTTTGCTAGCGCTTCACCTGATATTATGTAAATCAATAAATAATTGGTACTCATATGAGTCATATCAATAGGTAGACAAAAAGGTTTAGTATCTATATCACAACATAGGTGAGAATGTGCCTTCTTCCAGTTGAAAGAGGGCAAGCTCCACCATTGAGAAAAACTAAAGCAGAAACATACACAAGAAACGGAAGAAGAAGAAACAAACTGCTCGTAAGAACTCATCAGAAAAATTTAGAACACTTAGCCACCTTGCTTGCAAGAACTCGTTCCCGTCTTTCAATATATCCAAATGGGAACCAACCTGCTTTGCCTTTGCATTCCCCTTCTGCCCAACCATTGTTGGTTACCTGTTGAAACACAGACAACTTATCTAAAGCATTCATATGAAAAGCAATGAGTCAAAAAAGGCAACAGGCAACTGAAAACAGAATACAATTTGGGCCTAGCAATAGCAAATCAATCCGTTTGTAACTAATTCATGTAAAGCTAAGCCGTTCTTAACCAAATAACCTAAACTGGATCAATCCAGTCATCATACGTTAAACATCGTCAATAAAAACCATAATCAGTTTTTGTATTTAGATTAAATTGTTGATTTATCCAAATTCAAGCCCCGAGTCACCCCTAATTCCCATAATATAGTTGAAGTTTATAAATATTCAAGCAACGAATGTAAACCTTTCGCACAACAATGTAGTCACCAATTGACAAACTGAGCTCCACATCAGAAACAGCTTGATATGTAAACATAGCCTGTGATTCATTATCCAGTAAAACAATATAAATCTCAGCACAGCTATGGTATAGACTTCAACTGGAGCAATGCATCACTCAAACCATAATAATGTGAAATTTCTTTGGTTACAAACCTCGCCCAAGAAGTAATTCATGCTGTTGGACATTCCATTATGTGATTCAGATGCATATATACCATTTATTTCCTCATAAGGTGGGGGTGGAGGCATGCTGTTGTCAACAATGGGGCTAGGAGGCGCTTCAATACGTTGTCGTTCTGATACCATCTATCAATATTGAAAGAATAATTACAACAAAAAATCATTAGTTAATGCACAAATCAAAAAATGGATTTAAAACCTTCACTTCAGAATAAGAGGAACATGGCATACCTCTCCTTCAAGTTGATCTAGTATCTGAAGGATCCTCTGATGATAAGTACGCTCGGCCTCGACCTTCAGTCATGAACACATTCAATGAGAAGAAGGTTAAAACACCAGTTAAAATACAGAAAGGAGTTCATGCAAGCAGAATAAATCCTCTAATTAGAAGCCCCAACATATTAGAAATCTTTAATCTGTTTCAGACTTGAGATAAATAGAGGCAACTGTCAAATGAATATATACTAAGAAAGGGAAGTAGATGAGTTGGCATAGGATTATTTCTCATGGGAGGATAGGCCATCCTGGTGCTCCCTCCACATAGGGGTGTTGATGTGTGAAAAGGATGATTGATGTTTAGGCTAAAATTAGTCCTAAATTCTTTGTTTTTTTTTTCTTTTCCTTTTTCTGAAGTTTCTCTCTTCTCACAAAACATTAGAAGAATCCACACGTGAGAACTTTCTCCTGAAAAGCATACAACTTAGAAGAAAAGTAGCTGATCATCACTACCTTCCAGTTCCACAAAAAGGAACACAGATTTACACCCATAAAGGCTGCTGAAGCCAAGAAAGAAAACCTGAGGACCCGTTTCTAAATGCCCCTCGAATATCTAATTTTCCTTTTCAATCTAATTAACCCAATAAACGCCAAAAGTCAGCAGTTTTGCCGTTCTCCTAACCTTACACTTAACGGAGAACAGCCGCCTTTGGCAGATCCCAGAACATATCAGCTCCGTAAAATCATTGGACCAAATCTGTTCAGCAATTTAAGAGTGAACAAAGACACTGTGGGTACTTTCTCATCCTTTTTCTTATAAGTTGATGAAGCTGATCCCTTCGATAGGGATTTCAGAGAGTGTAAGGTTGGTGGAGTCACAATCAGATTTATATCCTTCTATACCCCAAGTCTCAACAGAACAGAGAGCCCCAAGCTCTCTGTCATAACCATTACTCTGGAAGCATGGATACCTACCAAGAAATACACATTTGATACTTTTGTTTAAGGCTGTCTCTGCCACCCAAATATCTTCCCATCACCCCACCCTTTTTTACTCCCCACCTTCACTTTGCAGAATTAAAAATAAAAACCCATAACCTTAAACACATCTTTCCAAGGAATTGTAATTGACCCTCCCACATGATTATCTGCATTTATTTTAGTTCAACATTTGCTTCTATTCACAGCGTGCCACATTGATAATAAATTCATTTAGAACTCCATAAACATTCTTAAGAACCAGATTACCAACCCATAAACCTCCTCTATTTTTTAATTCAAGAAACTAATAACCGTCTCAGCATTTGCCCTTCAAATCTTGCCTTGCACTATCCCAAAGAAAATACCTCCTTCAGAAATTCTACTACAGACATATACACAGGCATGCTTCCCTTTGGGTAGCTGTTCTCTAAGAATTATCATTTATCAGGTTTCTCTTAGATTGGAAGGCAGCTGTGATTTAGCTTACTCGTTTCTCTCTCTTTTACCACTCTATAATTTCTATTTCAACACAAGTTTGTTCCTCGTTCAAAGTATAAAACAGCAATGACTCTTAAATAAATTTAAAAGAACTTGCACTACCATGGCAATGAGTCTTTGGAGAGTCAATCTTTGTTGTTGAGCCTCGACTGCTGCCATTGCTGCAGCTGCTTCCTTCCCTAATATTCCCATATTTGCCTTCAGATCTTGCAACTTTGCTTCTGATGCTTCTAGTTTCATAACATTCTCAGAATTGCCCGGTGTTTCCCTCACTTTTGCTTGGCGTCTGGAAACTTCAATAGCCTGTCTAGGTCCAAAAGAACACACAATGATGTGCTTGTAAAAGAAAGTTATTAGGGTTTAAGGTTTTCAATTGTATGGATATAAGTATGAGGATCATCAATTGAATGCAAAACATAACAGTGATACAGTCCAACCAAATGTTTTTGCAAGAATAAAAAGGACCAAGACAATCAGAAGGTAATTGGTAATCACAAATTAAAGATACCTGAGCTTCAGCTTCTTGTCGCATTCTGTCGTATCGTTGAGCAAGATGCCGAGCATCTTCCAATGGAGCACCCATTACCATTGCTCTTAATGGCTCCGCCACCTGATAACAGTTGTAAATCCACATCATAAAATATTAACCTCAGATAGCAGTTAGGAGGAAGAAACTATCTGAAGATACATCTTAAAGATAGTCCCAAGTATGGTCTTCAAAATGCAGTTATAGAGTTGTATTTTATTAGTCATCAAAAATTATGCAAATGTATTATTCCTTCCACTACACACTGAAGAGCACTCAAACATATTTCGCTAACTTAAATCAAATCGGTGGATTTCTGAATGAGTGAAGAAAACATGTTAACCTGTGTGCCAAGAGATTTCAACAGAGTCCCCCGCTCCTTCTCCATTTGAGCACGAGCACGTCCATAGCTCAATGAAGCTCTTGATAACGTACTACCACTAGTACAGGTATTTTCTGCCCCATATTTCCTGCTATCTTCAGACAACTTTGTTCCTAGACAGAAAAGCTACAGTTAATACTGTCCTCGGACTTCAGAAAATATGTTTAGCTTGATGAATGACAGAAATTTTGCAAACTCACCAATTTCAACCTGTTTGGATCCGGTGACAATATATCCCTCCACACCACGAACAATATCCCTTTGATAATGCTAAAACATGAATTAAGAATTGAGTATGGGGTTAATATGTAATTTAAATTGGATTTAACACCAGAAAGAAAGTAGGCAACCTTTCCAGCACGTGTTGATATGTAAAGCTTCTCAAGTTTCTGATGCTGCACTAGTTCTGCCTCATCAGTAACTAAATTATCTGAACCTCCATATCCTCCGGCCCCAAACTGCTTGAGGACAGCCTAAAGTAACACAAACGTAATCAGCAGGCTTGTTTTTATCCAATAAAAAAAGAAATGAAAGTGAACTTTTGTCACCGTAACTCGGAACTAGATATGGAACTTTTCTCTCTAAGAAAAACGGAAAAACCATTGCCAATAACATAGAGATATGCAAACAAATAAGAGGGATCAGCATTGAAAATGCACCAAGTCACCAACAAAACACGACTTGTTCATTATTTTCTAAATCATGGAACGTATGCACACGAACACAACTATCTGTACAAAAGACAAGATATGGAGAAGAGTCACACCAGCCTTACAACTAGCATAGGAACAACTTTAACATTTCATCGGGTTAATTGTCATTGAATTTTTCGACTAAAATCATATACCATATTAACAGTTGGACAGAATTAGTTTGCAAAGCAAAGCCTTTACATTTCGGTGTGTGAACTAGCCTGCCCTGAGTCAGATATTATCCACACTAATTTGTTGCATTTTTTCTTTTCTAATTTCCCAATTCACCCAACTAATCATATCATATTCCAACCATGTTCACAGATCAATGCACAGAAAAAGATCATAACTTTGAAAAAGGGAAAGCATTTTGTTGGATCATACAATGCAAGAACAAATCGAGAATCTCAAACCCAATAATGAGAACGGCAATGCCAGCAGAAAAAAGATATCGAATTTGTGAGGAAAGTATCGGAGATTGAAATGAAATGGGATCCAATGAGAGACCTGTTGTTGCCTAGCGACCTGTTCGCGGAGCCTGGAGGCTTGCTTTCTGATAGCTTCCATTCAAGAAGCTCCAAGGATCAAATCTGCCCAGCTTTCTTTTCTGGGTTTTCGACTTCCAATCTTTCGAGTTGCTTCTTCTTTTCAACAACTCTGGAATTGTTGTTTGAGCTTTTGAATTTTCCCTTTTAGGTGATTTTGGTCCTGCCAAAGACATAAAAGAAATTTTCGTCCTTTTTGTTTTTGACAAAAAGGCATTACTACCTTTTTTTTTTTAATCAAAAATTATTTGTATTAATATTCAGCAAATCATGAGTACCATAATAACACACCGATCAAGAGAAGGACGAGAGGCGACTTGGTTCTTCTAAGAAGGTTGGAGGCTCCCGTGCCGCTTGGATTACCAGCCTTGGTTCTTCTCAGTAGGTTGGTGAACAGTGAGTGCGGCCAAGAGGGGAAGGTTGAGGGGTCTTTTTCCACCTTTGACCGGAGACTTGAACTTTGTCTGAGGGATTTTTATTTTTGTTTATTATTAGGACAGGCCGTCATTATTAGATATGTTTTTTAATAAATTTAGATGACTCAGATTAAAATAAAAAAATTAATATTTTTAATTAAACTTAGATCGTTCAATATCATTAAAAATAAATTAAAGTTTTTGATGATTTAATGAGTACTAAATTATCTGAAAATTTGTATAAATGATTTACTCATATATAATCCAACGAACTGAACGGTGAATATTTGATTTTGTGATCGAAAAATTCGTCAAATGACTTATCCCTATAAATAAACAAAAATATGAATCTCTCATTATAAATGTCCTGCTTGTTATAAACAACCTAAATCTGGAGAACATCATCTATTAGGTAAATTCAAAATAATACAGAGTAGTTCATGCCCCATGCAACAGAAGAAAAGGTTCATATGTCCAAATCTAACCAAGTCATGGTGTCTTCTACGTCTGCAAAACCACTCCATCCAACACAAACAGACTCAGAAGAATCAAGAAACTTGTAATGAGCCATCAACCATCATCCAAACCACTTCATGAACCACATAACTTTTTATATTAATCTCAATCATCCAAACTCATTAAAAAAACACATTCAATAGTGATGGCCAATCCTAAAAATGAACAAAAATATAGGTCCTCATTGGAAAGGCTTTGTTCTAACAAGTTCTTACAATTTTCAATTTAATAGATTTGATAACCAATTAACCATATGTGAATCATGGATAGTGTATAAAATAGGAGATGGAAAGACCTTTCAATTTTGCAAGTTTTCATACCAATGTCAGCAGCATGTCATACAATTGTACATCCCATTTATACTCCGATTAAAATCACAAGGCATAATTAATTCCTAGTAGCGTTTGACTTCCAATCAAGGTCTAAAAAATCGATAATATCGGCGAAATATCGTTTTTTTCACTCGGCGAAACAATTTTCTCCCCCCAGATTTTTTGGTCCGAAATTATCAAAATTTCGCGATATTTTCGATATCTCGGCGAAACTTTGAAATCTCCTTGAAAATTATTCCGCCCATATGTTTTGCCGCCAAATTTTGAAAGTTTGAATACATGTGGTGTGTCAGTGTGGTCTCCGCCGAACTTTTTGACTTTAGAGTACTTTGACTGGCTTTGCACTTTTGCACAGCAAAATAATTTTTGGAAGCCAAGGGATTTGAACCTTGGTTGGGTTGGTGTAAGGTTAACACCTTACCCAACCCTACTAACCATCTAACTTGTTTAATATACTATCTTTATAATACATATTGGTTTTTTTTTCCGAATCTGAAAAGTAAAAAATTAGATAAATGTCAAATCTCCATCTAACTTTTTTACCTACACTTCCATAAAAATAAAAAAACATTTTTACCTACACTTCTTAATTCATTTTTAATATATCAAGATCAGGGATGACTCCAAGTGAGTATGTTATAATTTTTTTATATGATTCCACGTAATTAATCTATTTTTGATTCTAAATTAGGTAATATTTTTTTTTTATGACAGTCGACTGGTGGGTTATGTATGGGAGTAGTGCCCCAACTGTGAGAACGTTAGCTATCAAAGTATTATCACAAACAACATCAGCATCTGCATGTGAGAGAAACTGGAGCACATTCGCATTAATCCATACTAAGCAGAGAAACAGGTTGGGGTATAGTCGTTTGGAAAAATTGGTTTTTTGCTATTACAACATGAGGAATTTGAGACAGAGAGGCAGCTTATTCGCATGTGGACCAGAAAGATCCATTAGATGTCTTTGATATTGGTACATAGTTTGATGATGAAGCAATAGATCAACTTTGTGAATGGATAAGGCCACTTCATCTGGATGACGAGGAACGCAATCCATCACCTACAGTTGCTCCTGAAGCATGTGCGGAAGGAATAAATATAGAAAGAGTAATTCAAGAAGAGGTTATAGGTCCTGATAGAGAATTTATCGATGCATTAGTGGGTAGAGCTAACATTCTAATTTCCTCTCGTAGCTCACAAGTCCTTCCAGGACAAACGAAAACTCTAGCACCAGATCAGGAGGCTCATCAAGCATCAGGGGTGATGATAGTGGAAGCTACGGCGGTGGTGGAGATGATGTTGGAGTTCAAGATTACAATGGGAGCCAACCTAGTCATATGATGAGCCCATTCACTTGTGAGCCAAACTTCACACATGCAACACAAGAGATGGTGATCATGGAAGTAGGAGAGCAGGTTCTGGTATTGGAGCTATAGGAAAACATTATACACCAAGAGAAAGAGGCTAAGGAAGAATGCCAACGCATGAATATGATTTTTTATCCACTTTTGACTCATCTAGTGTGAGAGGAGGCAATGATGGACCATACACTTATGGCCAAAATCTGACAATGCCTTATTCAACTTATTCTATGCCTTACGGGGTGCAATCAACTGAATCAAGTGATACGTCATGGTCACAGTCTGATGTACAATCTTCCAATGATTATGGTTATGGTCAAGGTCAAGCGCTGCCAAATCCTTACAACTTCCAATACGGAAATCCACAGTCAATCCCTCTTGACCCTTATGGTTGGCATGTAAGTCAATATATGCAAAACTACAAAGGTGAGGTATCATTTAATGACTACTCTTCACAATATACTAATGAAGACTCTACACAAAGAAACGATAAAGATAATGAAAATTATGTACCTCATAGGTCTTCTATGTGGCTCTAAACCACTCATGTAATTTCATGTTGTATCATATGTATATAAGGCGTGATGGCCTAGCCTCCCTTTGGGTATCCAGCCATCAAAAAAAAAATTTGATGTATAAACTTTAGAGTAAAAATTTAAGAATTATCATTGGTTCAGCACTTCAGCAAGTAGTTATTCACCTTAAATAACTAAAACTCACTATGATTAATGTTTATTCAAGATTTTTTTGTCAATTATAATAGATAATTGAGATAACAAACATCTCTCAAAGTTTCATTTAAAATTTCCATGTTTTTCTACTAATTTCCGTCAATTTTCTCATTTTTTTCTGCAATCGATATTTCCTCAAAATTTCCATCGAAATATCCGTTTTTTGAACCGTCGAAATTTCCACGATCGGCGAAATTTAGTCATTGCTTCCAATACTATAAGACTAGTCATGCATTTTAATTTTTTGGTTGACCCTTCTCTCTCGGCTGATGGAGCTCTATATACATGTAAATCTAGTTTTGACCTAGCTAATTGCAGTCATGTTACGCATGTAGTGGAGTACGAGAGGGAAGAAACATAAGTAGAGAGGTAACTAATTAAGAAAAATGGGCATTTCGATTATTACTACATGATCCTTTTCTTAACAGCCACTGAGCCACCAATTTAGAAAGGGTTTGTCAATATTTGGTACTTATGCAATATTCTCCATCAGCTTCCTACCAATCCTACATCTATAAAAACCATGCATTGCCAACATCTGAATTCACCATCTTATTCTACAAGTGTTAGCCTTCTACCTTCTCGATCCCTTGTTCCGCTCTCTCTTTTCTTCCAAGTTTTGAATTTGATAGAGGGGATTAATTAATAATATGGGTTCCAAGTTTGCACAAGCACTTCGATGGTGGCATTTAGCACAGCCAACAAGGACTGGCAGCAGCGGAACTACACTGGCTGGGGTTTCAACCATGGTCCATATCACCTCAACAAGACTGAAGGACCCAACAAGATCCTTGTCGGTGGCCCGGAAAACTGGCATTATGGTTTTAACTATTCAGATTGGTCTCTGAAAAACGCCTCATTTTACGTTCAGGACACTCTAGGTGAGTCTAACTATATGCTTTGAAGATTTCAAACTTCTCTGCACAGCAATATGATAGTGGTTTAACTGCATAACTTAGTTCTTTGATCCTTATCAGCAACATTTTAGTTC
Organism: Fragaria x ananassa; assembly: GCA_034370585.1. Lineage (NCBI taxonomy): Eukaryota > Viridiplantae > Streptophyta > Magnoliopsida > Rosales > Rosaceae > Fragaria > Fragaria x ananassa. The sequence goes on along the minus strand of CP139769.1, from coordinate 15,083,347 downwards.
TTATAATACAAGAAATACCTAGCTATTTAATTACGTGGTCATATATATGTATAATTCATGACGGTGTTTCGGGTGCTTTCAGTTTTCAAGTATGATCCACCAACCAACAACACAGGTCCTCACAGCGTGTACTTGCTACCAAACCTCTGGAGCTACATACACTGCGACTTAAGCCAGGCCAAGATGTTGGCAAGTCCGACACAAGGAGGCGGTAACGGCTTTGAGTTTGTGCTCAAGAGCTGGCAGCCTTACTACTTCGCCTGCGGCGAGCATGGGGGTGCTCATTGTAAAGACGGAATGATGAGGTTCTTCGTCTTCCCAAAGCTTCGTGGCTGGCATTATTAAGAGTTTGAGATGTGAAGAAGACATTGATGCTTCGTTTCTTGGAGAAGGATTTTTAGTATTCGATTAATACCCTTGAGCAAATAACAGGACTTGGCATAAAGTTTTGAAATATTGTAGCACTAGTACTAGCTAGCTTGGCACTTGGTAGACTACATTCCCTGTATTATTTCTTTTTAGTGACATGTTTAGTTATGTGACCATGTATAACTATGTTTATGCATGTTTCTACAAGTTTGAAATTCTTCGAACGTACAGTTTGTCGTAATAAAAGAATAGTTAATGAAAATGAAAGTAACTCAAAGCCTTAAGCAATACCTCTTCAAGCTTTTACCTAGCTATTGCATTGTGGCGACGAGTCTTTGCTTACATATGGGACGTCGCGTGTATAAAGGGTAAGACGCCTTATTATAAGCAAGGAGAGAAACGCAGTCATGGACTCTTGGTAACACTCGTGAATAACCGATATCAATTTGCACCATTCACCAAAGCAAGTATTAAGTCTACCAAACTTGAGATGCATAGCATATTCAATTAATCACGTGAGAATGTGGCCAGAAATACACATTTAGGTCGCCAGTGTTCAGAACTAGAAACCCATATTCTATCTTCATGTACTTAAGCTGCTTTCATGATCTGCAAAACGCTCAGTCAGATCTTTCCGGAATTCCCACATTCTGCACTCACTGATCTGTTTAAGATGAGGAGAGAGTAGTGGAACTTTGATATTATTGGGAAGAATACATAGTCGATTTTTGCCATACTCCTCTCAATAGCGGATCAAAAACGAACTGGCCTGGTTCAATCCCATTTTGTCACGAGCCTTGATCTATCTTTCCCTCTTGCTTTGCTTTCGTGCATCTTGTATTGATACATAATTCTGTAGATGAACAATGTATTAGTAAATCATTTCACAGTTTCAACATTTGACTAAATCATCTAATCATTCAGCACTAATTCTACCAGTACAAAGTTGATATGTATGTAGAATTCTATTCTGTTGTTCCAACAGCTCCATAAATGCATCAGTGAGCTGGCATGAATGGGTTAAGATGTATTTAGAAATCAACTATTTTTCTATCATTAAAGATTTTAAGGCAACTAAGTAGTGTGGTATGTAAATGATTGTATCTTACATTGCTAGCAACTGCAGTATCTTTTATTAACTTTTCCACATCTTGACGTGTGACACTTGCATATTTCCCACTCCAAAATAGTCCCCTGCTGACAAATTGAAAAATGGTTAGTTTCTTAAATGCAGCGGTCAAGCACTCGATTTAAGACGGTGTTTGTTCTTTTGTTCTGGTGCAATACGTAGGTATTACACCCCAAATCCAGTCCAATTTTCCTCAAATTTCACACATGTCCAGTCGAATTCTATCTTAAAAGAATCAGAAAGAAGAACAAAATAACCTGAAAGTAACCATTTTCATCAAGAAACACAAATTAATATTGTTTAGTCATAATCATGATTCGATGAACAGATAAATCCCAATTTTACAAAGTCACTGTCAGTCTGTCACTAGTACTCATCACTAACCAGGGTAAACAAAAAGAAACTATAACGTCACTGAAACCTCAAGTTTACTATAACTATTAACAAGAACTACTGGGTCTCACAAAAACATTTCGATATGGGAAAACATAAGGTTATTAATGTTACTTACCTAGGACCCGCCATATTCCAGAATGCTTTCACATTTTGCTGGTTAATTTGAGTACCTCATATCTTTCAAGATGGAAGGATTCTTTCCTAGAGCATTTCCTTTTCCTTGGGCTCTCTCCTCTTCTTCTGAAGCATAACTGTCCTCAGTTATTACTATAGGTTCATCTTTCTTGCCAGCAGGAACCTGAATTGACCTTGAAGGTACTGCACGACTTGGATCAGATAGAGCATGTTGTATTTTTGCTTTTTTATTGTTAGGCACCACATCACACACATAATCGGGATCCAGTTGCTGCTTTCTAACGGTTACTGCAGTTCCTTTTGGTGGAGACCTCATTTCATGGCCAATTTGAAATACCTCAATTTCATCCCTTGGACTCGGTAGAATTGCAACAGAGGGACTTTGAAAGTTCAGCTGATCAGCTGTATTGATCTCCATCTTTCCATCCCTTTCATCCAAGTTGTTCTTCACATCAGATTGTTCATCGTTGTGTTGGAGCTCTTCTCGTAATTGTTTGCTTGATCCTCTTTCCTTATTCTCTACCTTCTTTAGTTGGAGTGTAAAAGCCAAAATGAAACAAATGTACCAAGATCCAATATTGAGTGAAAGGTGTTGGTGTCGTTTTCTAGCACCAACGGGTCAACGATAGATCCGTTGATATCGTACGTGTAAAGTGGCAAGCTAGCTTCCTCTCTCCACTTCGCAGTAGGCTTCCTCTACTTGATAGTGAGCTAGCCTTCTCTCCTTGATAGCGAGCTAGCCTTCTCTCCTTGATGGCGAGCTAGCCTTCTCTCCTTGATGGGGAGCTAGCCTCTCTCCTTGATGGTGAGCTGGCTTCTCTCCTTGATAGCGAGTTGGCTTCTCTCCTTGATGGCGAACTAGCTTCTCTACTTCTTCTTGGCACTGGACATTCGCCACTTGACTTGGGTCTTCTCTTCTTCAAGTTGGTGGAGTGCCACTAGATGACCTGATGACATGTGAACTAGGAGGTTATCGGAGGACTAGCCTAAGGCCGACCAAACACTCTCTGATGCTCAAGTCAGTAAAGTGTTTGGAACAATAAATAGAGATTGAAGAAGAAAAAATAAATCCCCTTCAGCCTTGGGAAGGCTTGATATTTATAGGAGGAAAAATCGGGGACATGGAAAGGAAGAGCATGGGCTCAGCATAAAATTAGGGTGTTAGTCTTGCTTCCTGACAATCCCTTCATTCCAAGATGAGTTTGGCAGAATTGATAACACGTGTCGACTCTATATGGTCTCCTCTTATCAAATTAATCTCAAGTCATGTCTTCTTGATACTTGAGAGGTACCTTAGCGTACAAGAATGAAAGGATGCGGGGCGTGCCACCGCGCGGACGCGGAATGAGATTGCTGATGCAGAGTCTCCGCGCGAGGCCATCTCGCCCCGCCTCTACATGCATGCGGACTCCGCTTCTTGCTTTTTTGTTGGGTCTCCACGCGAGGCCATCTCGCCCCGCCTCTACGTGCATGCGGACTCCACTTCTTGCTTCTTTGCGGAGTCTCCGCGCGAGGCCATCTCGTCCCGCCTCTACATGCATGCGGACTCCGCTTCTACATGAAGCCATTTCTTTAACCCATGCGAAGTCCTTATGCGAACTCTAAGATCCAGAACACTTGTAAACCCAACAATGCTGAGCTCGCGGATTAATTAATGTTCACCTAGACACTTGCTATCCCACTCAAATACTAATTTGGGTGTAAACAAAGAATAAACCATTAATTCTCGGATAATGGTTTAAGTACGTGGAAATGTTAAGAGTCATACGTAGCTCTTTGACATTTCCACGCTTCCTACGTGGACTGAGTTAAAAAGTCAAGTTTCATTGTCGAACTAAATTATGACATCAACAGAAGGGAAATACATGAATTCGGTAAAAATATAAAACTGACAGTGATTTAGATAAATCTACCTCATCTTCGATCGACTTCTCCTTCCTTGTGCTCTTGTATTTCATTTTCACCGTTTATTCCTTCTTTAACAACATCTTGCTCCTTGAAGAAAGGCTTGGATTGTTTTATTAGCCAAACAAATTTAACATCAGTACTGATTTGCAATACATGAACTTTCAGATTACTAAAACTCCATGACTAGTGTTCAATCCTCACCTGAATAGCACAAATAGCTATTTGTTTCATTTTGGTGTTTAAGCTCTGGAAGGCTCCATTTGATTAGGGTTGGTACATGTTCCTCAATTACCTCCCTCCCACTGATTGGTTGGATAATATTTGTTTTCTCACACAACCAAAACTGCACAAACAAACCCAGAAGATATCAAATTTTAGTATGACAAACCCATAAGATATCCAATATGATAATCAGGCCCGGATTTGAATAGAGGCATAAGAGGCTTGGGACTCAGGACCCAAAATTCTAAGGGGCCCAAAACAAAAATTTATAGTTGTTCAGAATTTTTTTTTTTCAATAGCTTTTTAGCTGTGCAATCTAACATGAATTAAAGACAACTATCTTAAATCAAAGACAATTACACGTGATGAGAGGCACAAACCATCAAGTACTACTTTAAATTTGTACCCATAAAAAAGTTAAAATATTAAATAGAAGCAGCCAAACACGATTAGATAAAATATTTGTTGTATAGATAGGATTTATAATACAATTAAGATTACTAAACCATCAAGGTTTTGGAATCATATTTGCATAATAAGTATTTTGCATAAAAATCTTATATATTTTTGGATGTTATATGCTATTTTATATATATATATAAAAAATAAGGGTCCAACTCTAAGAGTTCGACTCGGGCCTCAAAATCTCAGGTCCGGACCTGATGATAATTATATAAAAATGGATTTCACTTACTGGTATAAGAAGCCCACATCCAGAAATTTCAGATTTGCTCTGGACTTCCAAAGATTTATTTAAGAACTCACCCACTGCTTCTGCCCATGAATATCTTGAAAGGTTTTCAAAGTCCTCACAATATTTCATTAGATCCCAGGAAATTTCTGAATGAGCAAACAGGAATGTAGTGAATAACTCCATGAGGGTAAGACGTACTACATCTTCTATATTTGTTCGTTCATTCCCATTCAATAAATTTATCATTAGACTGTGTATCAATTTGCGGCTCCGTGGCTTCTTTTCTCTCAAGAAATTTCTGTAAGTGAAGTCCGATTTGTATGATCTATTTGGACCCGGAGGCCTGAATACAACCGCTTCACCATGTTGAGGCAGTCCAAGAATCTGAGAGATGTCTTTGGTACTTATAGCAACATCTCTAGAACCAAAATTAAAACTTGTGGTCTCTGGAGTAAAAGTTTGGATCAAATTTAGTATGGGAGTATGAGAATCTTTGCAATGTGATTTGGAAATTGTGCCATTACGAAATGCTTCTAACAATGGCCCAAATGGAATTTTCCGGAGCAACTCCAAGTGGCTGTCTTTAATTATCTGCATTGTTGCCAACATTGGCTGCACATTGCAACGGATTCAACTATAATCATTGTGCATGAGAAATGAACCACATCCATGACAAAGCAAGAAAGTAAACAAACAAAATCAAATTCTAATATCAAATCTGTATACAAGAAACTCACATGAGGTATCACTATCCTACAACATAGGAATTGTTGTAATTTTTTTCGGTCTCAAGTACTTCCAACTCCAAACTAAATGCATATTGTTAATTTTTTTTATGACAAATGCATATTGTTAATATGGTTTACTGAACTACTTAAAAGTTAACAATCCTGCCCACTATCCACAGAGAAAATTTCACACAAAGAACATGAGAAAAAAAAAAATTCAGGGTACCCTAAATCCATCATCCTAGTTACACACATTTGAACACAAAAAACAGAGCAAAAACAACAAATCCAAAACAAACCCAGTTTCAGTGATACTCGAATGAAATCTAAAAGCTAAGAAGTTGTAAAACAAACAAAACCCACACTACAAATTGGTTAGAGACCTCAGTAAAATTAGAAAGGAAACAAAAATTAACAAGAAAAGTTAAGTGGGTGTAGCTTAGATTTGCAGATAAGTGAAGGGGGAATTGTTGAAGTTGGCTGGAAGGTGAATTTAGTTGATGATCTAGGGTTGCTGGGTGCGGCCGATTTGGGTAAAGCTAGTCTTGGATAAATGAGAAAAGGCAGAGTAGTGGTATACGACGAGAATGGTGGTTGAGATGAATGCTGAAAACGGGAGCTTACTCGATGCTTTGGTTTATCACAAGGACCAAAGGGCGCCTTCCTTTACCCAGAAACGGAAGGCAAGTATTTTTAAGAGTGGCCCTCCTTTTAAACCATTTTTTCAAATAATTACCAATTAATATTTAAAGCCCTAAGAAATCTCTGTCTTTCTCACCCAAAACGGGAACGGCCATCTTCATCGGCGATTTGCCCTAACAATTGCCGCTCTCTCTTCGAAACCCAGAAAACAATCCCTCAATTGAATCGTCAGAGGTAAACTCCTGTCTCAGTTATTACCTTTCTTTCAATCTGCTGAAAGTTGCTCACTTTTTGTTGTTCATCAGTGGATTGAGTGAAGCAAACAAGCAAGATGTGATATATGTTTTGTTTTTGATGATTCATAATTCAATGACATTATTCATTTTCTGTGTTGATTATATGAATCGATGATTGATGAAAGATGAAGGTTGAAATCTGAGGTGATTAATGATTCACCGATAGGTAGCCAGATGAATAGTCAAACCCCTCTATAAACCTGTGCTTTGAACGAACTCAATGCAGTGAGGGCAAAGGTGCCATACATTATTCTAATACAGCTATCTCTATTTAAATAGTACACCTAGATTACCATAATATGATCATCCATTCATATTTGTTGTTGTGCTGCTACCGATGACATTCTTTTTGTTTCAGTGTGTTGCTTTTTTTGAATTTATATGTTTCGTTCTTTGTTAGTAGTAGAGTTGGTTGGATGAATATTCTACTGGTCATATCATTTTGATATTATCTGAGATATCCTCCTTTACTGTTTTGATATTGATGCCTTTTGAATTCCAGACAATTTACTCATCCTATGTTGCCACTGATGACAGGTAGAACATTTAAGGATATCTGGTTTGTCTTTGCAGCCTGCTTATGACATCGTAATAGTTGAGGCACTTGCTTCAAGAGCTGGTTTTCATGCTGCATGGTTACATGGTTTTTCTCATCTGGAGGTTGAGGGAGATTCTAAACTCCTCATTGATAGTCTAGTTTGGAGTCATCGATACTCCTTCAAAGATTCAAACCTTGATTTGGAATATTCATCACCTGTCTAAGAAGGTTCTCTTGTCAAGACTTGGAGACATATCAATTATCAAGGGTGAAGGCCATTTTGTTACTAGCTCGAATTTTTTGGTACATTCAGTCCCTTCCCAGATCTGCTACTAGCTCTTCCTTTTTACTCACTCCAATTAGGCTGTATAAGGTGAAGTGTGTTGTAATATCTTTTATGTTGTCCAAATTAAAAACAAAGTGGTAAACATGCTGTTAATGGTAGAGAAGGATCACTTGAGCCTCCTGGCCAAGTGGTTTGAAGTTGGTTTCTTTCAGGGGCATCTACAGTGCCAATATAGAGCATTATTCTTCTTGAGAAATCCTGAAGATCTTCGGTTTAAATCTCACTTGTCAACGGTACATCTGATATTAGTTGATGCCAATTCTCCAAAACTCAGTTGACAATTTGATATAGTAGATTTTGATGATCTTTCCCAGGGTCACAACAAGAATATTACTAACATGATACGCACGGCATCTTTATGCTGGATATACTGATGTTGTACCATTGCTGTATTTCAACATTGAAGCAACTGCATAATTTCGTGACATGTTGCACAATCCCGAAAAAAAAAAACATACAAAGCAAAACCTCACTTCTGTTACAATAAATAACTACGCTAAATGGTGCTGAAGCTACAGTAACTGCATAATTTCGTGACATGTTGCACAATCAAATACTTGACTCGAAAAAAAAACATACAAAGCAAAACCTCACTACTGTTACAATAAATAACTATGCTATATGGTGCTGAAAGCTACAGTAATAAATTTAAGCAACTTTATATTGGATATACAACTGCAGCAGCACTGTCATTATTGTTTACAGACATTATTAGTCGCATGGAATGAACCATGTTTTTTATGTAACTAACTATTTGTGTTGGGGACTTCGGGAAAGCAAACACTGCAGAAGAAAAGGAAATGTAGTGGAGTGAGGGTCATGCAGTGGTAGTTTATTTTCTTAACGAAACAAAGATTATCAGTCCAGCTATCGATTTCTATTGATGAAACTTACATTAGAATCTTGGGCTGGCAGAGACATAAGTGTAAACGATGGCCAATATGATAATCATCACCATAATCTGCATCCAAAGATGGATTAGTCAATGTGATTTCTGGAATGATATTAATCCCTTTCTATAATAATTTTCTATTTCTATTTCTATAAGTAACTCACCAGAGCTGAATTGAAACTCTGCTCACTCTTGATTATATATGATTTCCTGCTGTGATTTATAGATATTTGTCAGGAATCAGTACACAAAAATATTCAATATTCAGATAATAGAACTGTGCACTATGAAGTACCTGTTGGTTAGTGCTCCAGACTCCCTGCATGTTTTCTGCACTGATTCCAGCCTGCTCAATGTTTTTGTTGCATTGGGATCCTTCTTGTCAACCTGTGCCAAGATTCAATATAATGTCTGAGAATTACAACAGCAAATGGACAAAGAAACCTTTGCATCAAAATGAAAGCACTGATGACAGCAGTAGAATCGTAAGCAGAAAAGCTTTTGGTAAGCATTGGAGCCAAACAAATAAACTTTGTTAAAGTAGTTTTATAATTATGAAAGACAGAAAAGTCATGTACAATTTATTTCTATTCTCTCTTTCTTAAATTGTTTTACTTAGACATTAATCGTTCACTGTTCAAACACAAAGTTGGAGTTTGTCAGATTTATCTTAAGCCTAGTTCCCTGGGTTTACTGTAATCCAAGGCAATATTTTAAAAAGCTAGTATATCCTTGTTTCTAGAAGCATCTTACCTTGGACTTTATAATGGATGAAAAATCATAGAAAGCGGCATAGACGTCAGCCATCGTTCTTGTTTTATCAATGATTTTTGCTGTAAGACCTAAAAAACATGACAATAAATGGAAAATTGTTACTGGATTAGGACGAAATATCACAAATAAGATAAAATTCAAACCAGTATCACAATACTGCTTGTTCTATCTAAAACCAGACCAGAGAGAGAAAATGGGTGCATAAGTATAGATATGCGTGTAGAGGAGCCTGCAAAGGTAGTAGATTGTGGACATCTATATATATTAAGAAAAGAAGGCTGCTAGGATCAATTGAATTATACACTGAAATCACATGGTGCCTACGCCTACCATCCTCTTTTACAAACCCTTTCTTAATAAATAATAAATCCAATTGTATTAAACTAACAGGAAAGTATCAGTTTAAAAAAAAATACCATGCTGATAGATTGATATCTTACCACGCCTCATTTTCACCACACCTCTGAAGACCTCAATGTTGTTGTAGCACAGTGCTAGTGTGCCAATTGCCATGACCTAGTACAAGCAGCATAAACAAATGAGATTCAAACTTCATATAGAAATCTGCTCAGTTTCAAGAGGATCATGGTTGAATAGATAAACTGTAAAAACCAAATTATAGAAGAGGATATCAACTTAATAAGCTCTGACAATTCAAATAACAGAGGACTATTGACAAAGAGTTGATCAGAAACAGTATATTGAAGCCTTCAGATATTTCAAGAAATCAAGAGCTCATCTAGAGAGTTACCATTTTGTTAAAATGGGCATATCTCGGAAGTAAAACCACTAAATACTGCCCAGCAAACAATTTTATACCATCATCAGTAAATAAAAGACGAAACGTCTTATTATTCACTAACTTTACAGGCACATAGCATCTTACTTAAAATTCTTATATTAATATCATTGCAACTTCATATCAAAGCCACAATTCACATGTACATATTACTGAAAGGGGGCCATCTATAATCCAAAAGGAAGAATTTTTAACCTTCTCTTATTACAATGACTAAATAAATTCCCCCTGCCCCACATGGCAAAGTGAGGGAGACCCTCATTTCCTGTCAATATTTCTAGAAATATCCTCCTAGCAAACTGCTAGTGTGGCTTTCTATGAACAAACATAGAAAATATATGAGGTTGTTGCCCATCACACAAGTTTTCCACTCAATATTAGACAAATAATTTTCCTTTACCAATATATAGACAAAGTACACGTGTTATGACACAAGACTGACCAACTGTAGTGATTTTTGGTTGAGAACATCTTTATACCTGAGGGATAGCGCAAAACTTAAATATAGCAGGATCTCTCAAATCAGACATGTACTTCAAGCAGTCTTCTATATGTATCAAAGAATTAGTGACCATGTCATTCAAACACTGCACTGCCTTGTCTGAGTTATCTTCATATTTCAAGTCCTGCAACCATAAAAAGTTAAAGCAATTCAGTAAAGGCTCTCTACTGTGTAATAGGTTAGATCTGTTAGATCTAAATACTTGTGTCATCCAACATCTGTATGTTTTCATGATGAGCAGGAATGAAATGGAGCAAAGTCATTGGAAACGAAGAGCAATAGCAGTTAATACCATGAGATCTGAGATTAAATACCTCGAGTTTGTTAACATATTTACTCCAGATTTGGCGCGGCCAAAACATGCGTGACTTGGGTATTTCATTAATATCCTCCAGATAATCTCGAATAATGTTTGTTTTCTGTAATCAGCAAATTCATACATTGTTTATTAGAACCAAACTTCCAAACCAAACTTGATATGGAAAGTAGTCCTTGCTTGATATGCCATTGATTTACCTGAAGAAATAAGCCCATTGAATTTGAGTGTTCATCTGTAGCCAAATCTTCCAACTCAGCAGCATGGAAAAGCTTGGACAAACCTAAACCAACAAGTCCTGCCACATAGTGGCAGTACTCATCATAGTCCTCAACTGTTTCTACCTGCAAGATGAGGGCAACTTAAGTGGTGGAGCAATTACTTTACACATTGAGCAAAAGTTACACTCTGAATGTAGTTAGGAATAGGAGTCATATGCATGGAAAACATTTAGCACTTCATTGCAGAATCTTAAATCCCAAGATACAAAAGCTTTTCATGGTCATACATGCTCAAAGAATGGTCCACTTTATAAACTATGGACACTAGATACTGCAAAGTATCAACAATGAGGTTGACCACAGAATATGAACTTCTATTTAATCTACAGTTGGAAGTATGAACCCATAATTTTTAAGCTACTTGATAAATTGTAGTTCAAATACAGAAGCCGTAAATCATTTGTATGGTTGATCTAAAGATGGTCTCTTTAAGAAAGACCGTCATATAATAGAAATCGGGAAAAAAAAATCCCATTTCTATGTATTATGTGCGTGTAAGAAAAGGTTCAGTATATAGTATAAAATATCATGCACAGTCAGTCAAACGGTTAAAAGGTCTCTAAGAAAGGGATATTCCTGTCAGTAAGATATTTACTTGGTAGAAATGAGGTAGAAAAAAATTGTTTATGAATCCATAAGCAACTCTAGGACCTTATCACCCTGTATGTTTGCATGAGCATATGTTGTGTCATTGATATGAATGCATGAGAATGTACGCAATAATTGCATTACAAACCTCCTTGCAGATAAACTTGGCCATCCCTGCCCCCATTCTTTTGGTAATATCCTCAATTGCCTCCTGATAACTGCAATACAGCATACGGATTCCATATCAATAGTGTCAAATGAAAGCTCCAATGATATAGAAATATTTTAACTACAATAGGAAACGAGTAGAGTTGTCATGACATGAATTAAGAGCCTCACTTAAAGATCACAATTGAACTTTGCAATACAAGTATCCCATGAAGCCATTTTGAAAGCATAAACTTATGGCAAGGGACAAGTAACATAGTCTTTCATGTATTCTATCTTATATCACTAACGGAAGACTATGATCTGGAGTACTTGTTATTGACAGGTCCAGGATTCATTCAAGAAAAATAAGCGCCAACTGAGTTAAGTTTACATATGAAATTTCAAGGCATCATAGAGGGAGGACAAATCAAAAACAGTTGGCTACTATATGCAAGAGAACGCAGTCCATATCAGCCTCACGAAATCTAAAGGGGGAGTTTCAACTCATGGAAGATTCCTATGTCAAGTGCATACATTGGTTTGGAAATTTAATACTCATACATTTGAACATGTTGATTTGATGATCGACCAATCAATTGGAACTAAGAGTCTTATATAAGTGTATATTAATAATAACAGAGTCAACAACTTTCTCCGAACTATTTATCACAATAGAAATTATCAAATGATATGGCAATACTTTTTATAAGCACATGCTACACACTGGGCCCTGAAATGAACAAATGAAATTTGCACATCATTTTGAATGTGGACCAATTGAATAAGCAGAACTATGCTTACAAAGCTCCAAGCACTCATTCACGAGCTAGATTTAATTCACAACCTTTATTTGTTCATGTATTCGCTATAACTGGCAGCGGACCAGTCTAGTCACCTATGACTTGTGAGCTACAACTAATCTAAAATACTAAGTGCTAAGCATCTAAGGAGCCTTCACAACAGCAACAAGATGAAAGAAATGAAAATAAAACAAGCAAAGATTAGGATCAGTTCATCAGTAGAGAAGCTAGCATGGATTCTTAAGAATGAATAGATTATTGGGAATGCACAAAAAAGAAGAAAAATAAATCAAATTGGATAAACCTACAAGGTTAAGAACATACCCCTTCCCAAGTTCCAGAAAAGCAGTTGCAACATGATGAAACTCATCCATGAGAACTTTGTACTCCTTCGTACCACCTTAAGACAAAGATGCAGCTATTTGAGCAAGCAGACCATGATATCCATTAACATAATAACATGCATGTACCTTACTTTACACAGACCTACTTAATCAATGTAAATCCAAGAGCATTTGCATGCACTTAATATGATAATATATAAACCTATGTATATAAACAAAAAACGAAAATAGAAAAGAAAAGCAATTAACCTATGTGAAGCATTATTAAAGAGAACAAGTTTACTGGTACATAATAAGTTCTCCATAGTATTGCTTTGTCTACAGGAATATATAGAGAACACAGGAAGGATGGAGTATTAAATCCTGAAATCACTCACATGCAAAATGCCACTTGGGATCATATATGTGACGATGGAAAGCAATCAGGATAGGAAGTTTGACATCTGTCTCTACCGCTGTATCATCCTCTGTAAAGAATCCACCGGAATAAGATACATCAGTGAGAATAGAGATAATACGTTAGCACCGAAATAATTGAAAGAACAAATTAAACTACACTACTAATAACAGTAACACAAGTAATCCACATGAAAGAGGAGCAGACTATATCAACTACAGATAGTTTTGTGCTGGCCCAAAGTAGAAGACAATCTTAACAAAACATCGAAGCGTATAACTGTGAATCAGCAAGATCTGTCCCTTCTTAGTTTTGGTAAAGCAATGTTATGCAGTCTTTGATTCATTAGTCATGAGCTAGATAAGCAGTCTTTATATGCATTGAGAACTGATTTGTCTAGCTCCAATTTTTCCTCAGTGATTAAACTTGGGTATTTAAAGATCCTAAACCACAAAATTTAACAATTGCAGTCAAAGAAAAACGTAAGGCCATTCCTCAAAACAATGTGGGGGCAAAATTCTTGCAGAAATAGAATCTAACATCACATCATAGAATGGACTATCACACAAGGTTAAACAATTACCAAATGAACCAAATAATGTTTAAAAAGCTACATGCGAAAATAAAAAGATTCTTTTTTCACCCAGTATCTAATGAAGTCAAATTTGAAATTTCAGTAAACGTTATGCTGACAAATTGCCCAAAAATCAACAGCACATGCACAAGACTAAGAAGTGGTTAAGAGACTTAAGGTGAAACAAACCAAACTGAATCAATCACACACAATCAATAGTAAAAGCATTTAGAAAGCATAAGACCAAAGAGTATAGATACGTACCAACAGTGTCTAGAGCTCGAAGAACCAGATAAAAAATACAAACCTGCAATAGAGAAATGAAACACATTGGTCCGTGGGCACTATAAGCAACAAGTAATAATAGAAGTGAACTAACAATGTCTAGTGATTTGGCAGAAAGCCAGAAACTTGTAAAAAAAAAATCCAATCTTTCACATAAACATGTTTCGAGCTTATAGACCATCTCCATTGTAAATGAAATCATCTAACATTTTCAACATCATAGAACAATAATCGTAGAATGAAATCACAACAAACAACAACAAGAGAGAGCAAAAGAAAAGACGTACAGCATTACGGAGCTCAGGGCCGAGCTGTTGAATAACGAGAGCGAAGCTGCGAGAGACCTTGTGAAGCATGGTGTAGCAGAAAGCCCAATGAGGCTGCGGAGGGATCTGCTTCTCCAGATTCCTCGCCGCCATTTTCAGCTTCAAAAGAGGGTATACGTCATCTGGGTGTTTCAGCATCGCCCCCAAGCTACCCATTTCGCGATCCCACTCCAATCGCAAAACCCAAATCGCAGAATCTGAAACAGAGCAAGAGAGAGCCACAAACAGAAAGGGAGTCTGAGCAAGTGAGAAAACAGACGATGGTTTTGTAGAGGTGGGCTGGTCCAAGGTGGCGCCTCGACCTTGGACAAATTATTGATAAAAGAAATTAAGAAAAAGTCGTTGGTGATGAGCTCTATCTACTCACACACACACACTGTGATTCTCGTTTTTGTTTTTTTGGGGTTTTTTCAAGCCTGTAAAATCATTCTCTAGAATAATGGGATTGGCTGCCGGGCGATGATGGTGATGTGTGAAAGAGTTGTAGTGAAAACAACTTATAGGGCAGGATATGTTTGACGAGAGCAAAGCTTGTGATACGCAGCTACCTACCTACCTTTGCTGTCCTGCTCCCACAGTGTGACTTTTGGTTTGAAGTCTCATACTTGTCCTTTCAGACTTCGGCTTTGAAGTAAACGAAGCAAGCAAATGTGGAAAATTTAGGTAACGGCATCTCTCACAATTCTTTTTATAACTTCACCTGTACCTATATTTTAACTCATTCAAACCTATTATTATTCAAATTTATATTTAATCTCTAACCATTATATCAAAACTCATACTCATACTTAAATTTTAATCATTTTATATAAATTGGGTATGAGTATGGGTATAAGGATGAGTTTTGGTCATCAACAAATAAATATCATTTCATATATAATGTTTAGGGTTAAATGGTTTATATAACAACAAATTAATTATATAAATCATACATAATAATTTAATATAATATGTTGTCCTAGTTAAAATTAAATAATTTTTTTTATTTTTAAAAATTAATATGTCTATCTTCTCAATTATTGCATATCTAATAAGATTTCGGATCTTGAATTTTGGGTATACTTTAGCTCTTCGGGTCGTTGCGTGAGAGGCTAGCGAGATTACGTTTTAGATCTTTATCTGCCACGTGTCATATCTTATCTTGATCAATCATTTTTGGTCCGTCCATAAATAAGAGGCTCTTCACTCCATCATACCTTACTAATTCACAAACACTTCTCTCTCATATCAGAATTCAAGTTTTAAGTTTTTGTTGTTTGTTGCAATGAATAGGTTGAGGAAACTACTAATGAAGGAGGAGGAATATTACATCACAAGGAATCGTCAACTGAACAAAAGTTGACTTGTGCCATGAGGATGTTTGCTTATGGGCTTCCCGCCGACCTGTGTGATGAGTTCCTCGACATAACAGAATCTACAGCTTTGGAAATTCTAAAGTCACTTTACTAGAGCAATCTGGAAAGTATACTACAATTCTTACCTCTATCGACCATCAAAGGCAGATTTACGGCGGTTGTTCAATGTTTCTGACAAAAGAGGGTTCCCTGGAATGGTTAGAAGTCTCGACTGTATGCACTGGCAGTGGAAAAACTGCCCAACCTCATGGCAAGGGCATTTCACCGGTTACAAATGAAAGCCAACAATCATCCTCGAGGTGATTGCATCATATGATACTTGGATATGGCACGCGTATTTTAGACTTCCAGGCTCCCTCAATGATATCAATGTCCTTGGACAGTCTCTGCCATTCGACGAAGTCTGTAGAGGTGAGTCGCCTCGAGTCAAATACCATGTTGGAGATCACCAATATGGTCAATGCTACTACCTAGTTGATGGGATCTACCCGAAATGGGGGACTTTTGTGAAAGCAATTAGAAACCCGATCACGCCACAACAAGCTCATTTTACAAAGATGCAGGAGTCATTCTGAAAAGATGTGGAGATAGCATTTGGAATACTCCAAGCTCATTTTGCAATTGTGAGAGGACCAGCTTGTGGATGGGGCAGGGAAGATATCTAATACATCATAATGACTTGCATTATTTTGTATAATATGATTGTTGAAGATGAGCATGATGAAACTGAAGATAATCATGAAGTTGATCCCGATAAGGTCCTAACAAGACCAAGGAGAGTAGAAATATATGACCACTATGAAGTAGATCATTTGGTTGAGCGTGATCCTCCTGCACTTGGAGAATTCATGCGTCGATACCAGCAGGTTAGATGTCCAATTGTGCATAGAAGCCTCCAGGAGGATTTGGTTAATCACCTATGGAATGTGAAGCAACAGGTAGAGCAGAACCGCATGTGAAGCAACAATATGAGAAGAAACACATGTGAAGCAACATGCAAAGCAGAACCGCATGTGAAACATCAGTATGTTTTATGCTTTCAATAATTGACATTGTGCCATGGTGTGTGTTTAATACTATTGTAATGTTTGCAATTTGCTTCTTTTATTTATTTGTTGTTTGTGTGTTTAGTATTACTGTAATGTTTGCAATTTGATAAATAAATTACTCATTAATTATAATTGAAAGTCAAAGTACATTCATTTCATAAATTAAAGTACCAAAATGAAATTAAAATAGAGGTAACAAAGTATTAATACATTGTGTCATATTCACCTTCAGATGAAGCAAGTGGTTGGTGTAACCCGACATTATAAGCTTATTCATCCCTCGCTCTCAATAACCATAGCTTGCTTCTTTTCCCAATAAGCCCTAATTGGGGGAGGGAAATTTTGATGGATCCACCGCCATTGTGGCTGCATCATCCACACGTTCTTGTGCAAGTCTAGTCTCCTCCCTAAGTTATAGTTTGTGTTCGAGATCGTGATTTCCTTGATCTGCAATTCTTTTCGTTTGAGCTAAGAGTTGAGATGTGTCATCTTGTTTGCATCTTTTCTTAGCAGCCCTTTGAGCCTTTTGACCTAGAGGGCGTGCATGCACATTTGAAAGGCTTAAGGTTCCCTCAATGGGTGTATCTTCTCCGGACAAGTCAATAGGTGACGGACCACTAGAGATTTCATCATCCAAGGACGGAGGTTTGCTAAACTTTTCTGTATCCTTTAATATTGGCCAACAATGCGCAAATTGAAACTTCTCCCACAAAGACAATGTACGATATACCGACCTAGCTTGCACTTCCTATATATTCATACAAGAAATAATATATAAGTGGTCATATATATATATATATATACACACACACACATAAACATGTACTAGTGATTATAAACAAGAAGATATTAATTAATTGTCATAAACATAAACTAATATTAGCAAATTCCTTATATTGGGTTATAAACAAATAAATATTACCAAGTCGGTGGCATTTTCACCACTTGAGTGAACGGCCTCCGTTTCGGTAAGAGCTTCATGTCACCTTGTGCAACCCGGTCTAATCTTTCTTCAACGAGCTTCACACCCTCCTCCCGATCTAATAACGGAACCGGGTGGCTTGCAAACTTCATACACTTCCCATATACGATCCCATAATTTTTTCTTCTCTTGACCGGTAGCTTTGTCACCGTCTTCACCAACCGCAACCACCACCATGCACAACAACACATCTTCGGGGTTTTTCCAAGCTTCTCCTCTAAATTTGGGGTTGGACATCTTTGAAAAAAAAAAGTTTGAAAACTAGCTAGATGAAGAACAATTATCAAAATTAAAGAGTGTAGAAAGAGGAGAGAAGTTTTGGAGTGAAAAATTATGAAGAAGGTGGATGGTATTTATAGAAATTGGTACAAATTACTGTTCCAACGGGCAAAATAATTTTCTATAATTTCCTAATTTTTTTTTTCTCTTATTTTTCAAGTTTTTTCGGCCTCATTTTTTCTTTTTCCGGTGGCATTTTATCTAGACCTTTAATTTTGAATGGATCAATTTTGGGTCGCGCATTTTCTGACCGTTGGAGGACGCGGGCCGAGCTCACGTGAGATCACCCACACCAATTCATCTCTCTTCAACGCTTTGTTGGCACGTCGTCTGCTCCCGCCCGTTTTTTTTATCGCGTAGCGCGCGTCTCTCTTCCTAACGGTCTACTGGCGCGTCATTCGCGTCGCTCCTGACAACTTCACGTACAACGGCCGGCTCTAGGTTCCGCGCATGTGGGATATGAGTTTCCTCCTTCACAATCAACCTATTGTGGGTCGTGGGTTTAGTAGGAACTCATTTATGGGTATATGTTGAGTATGAGTTTTGATTGTTGGAGATGTGTTTTTATGGATTTTGATTATAGGTATGGGTATGGCAACCCTTGTTGGAGATGCCCTAAGGGTTGTGTGATCTTTATCTAGGGCATTATTAGTATTTGTGTTGTAAAAGACATGGTGGCTTTGATTGACATACATGTTGGCAACAATGTAGAATTTTTTTTTTCTTTTTTTTTTTTCCCCAATTTGTAACTTCTATTGTTGACACAATGGTGTTAGCCGGCAGCCTTGTGACAAAAGATTATTTGATTACCATTATCGTGAACAATGTTGGTTCCTCAATTTGAAACAAATATAAGCTCTATACGCATCTACCTGACCCCGTGATGCACCCATTAGCTGTTATGATTTTAAGGTTTCTGATGTATGAACCGTGTCGCAGTCAATGGCTTCTACTGTTGGAGCGAGGTCAAAAGCAGAGGAAGGGCAATTCCAGCCTGCCTGAGCTCAGGTGATAACCTAGGGTTGCATGCGTTCATGTTGTACTATATATATTGAGCAGGAAGAGGTACACCACAAAAGTCTTTAGGTTCAAACTCTCTTCTTAGCTGTCATGGACTTGTGCATTATCCCTAGTCCTATGCATTTTTCTTAGTTTTGCTTTCGTTGGTTCAGTTTTTTCGGATTTCTTTTGGTTGTAGTTTTTTTGGATTATGTTTTCATTTTACAACAGTGATTCAAGAGTCTGTCAGATTGTTATGCCTCACTAAGTAGGGTTTTCTACCCAATTGGTAGTTTGGCTTTTGGCAAGTGGCTGATTGTAATGCCTAATGGAGTCGTGCATTTCCCTCAAAAATAATGTTGTTTTTCACAATGCCTCTACCTCAAGCTGGATGAACACGAAGTGAAAAAAATGCAAACGCGCCCTACACTAGCACTACCCTAATTGCTTCAAGAATTGTAGTGGCTAGGGTATTTGGACCCTAATACCGTAAAATTTTATTTCAATTAATTACTGGTAACTACATGTGCCATGAATCAAACAACCACCTAAGAGAAAACTCTCTCTCGCGAGAAACCAAGGCAATGCATCTCCGACTTCTTCAGCTCTTGTCTGTTGACTTGAAAATTCATAACTAAAAATACACATTAAGAAGATAATGTAATGCATTTTTTGTTTGATCAGGTAAATTATAACTGCGTAAGTCAAACTCACAGTCTCCCACTTATTAAAGAGAAAACCATATTCATAGACCAAATGATACTGTTGGATGTTGATAAAAAAATTAAGGGTTTGGAACTTTGCCAAGCTAGGAGGCTCGACTCTAAGCCCGGTTTCAATTATTTTATTGAAAAAAAGAAACAAAAGAGTATATGAAGGGAGAGGGGGACATAGACCAAAACACCTTCCGAAAAAAGAAGAACAATACTAATACCAGAGATCTACTAAAGACAATTAACAACGAAGAACAAATTTATTATCGCTGCCCAAATAGTTACAAACCAAAAGACCATTATAAGATCACAAACTAAAATGATAGTTGGGAAAGTCTGCTAAATCACGTGAATAAGCTGAAATTGCACAAGGTGGACATAAATCCCACCAATGAACACCCGCATTATCCGCACCAGAATTAACTAAGCAGTCAGCAATGTTGTTACCCTTCCAATAAATATGAGAAATTTTTACAGTCATAGTAACAAGAATAACCCGACAGTTAAACCATTCAGTAGTGAAACGTCATGAAACATCTACTTTAAATGAAGAAAGAAAATGAATCACTAAATTAGAATCATTTTCAATCTAAAAAAGAATGTCAACCTCTTTACGAAGTCATTTGAATGGTGTAAATGACCGCTTGCAGCTCACACTAGTGGATTACGATTCTTAGCCTACGGAATATTTCCGTCGGTTAAGAAACATATTCCGTCTACTAAGAACTTAGTCGACGGAATAGTCGTCGACTAAGATCCGTCGGCTAACCGTCGTCTGCTAAGACAATAGCCGACGGAAACATATATTTCCGTCGACTAAGTTATATCTTAATCGACGGATCTTAGTCGACGCCTATTCCGTCGACTAAGTTATTGTTTCCTAAATGACGGAAAAAATCCGTCGGCTCTATTTCCGTCGATTAACATTTACCTAAACGACAAAAGTATTCCTTCTTTACAGACGAAATATTCCGTCGGCTAGGATTCCAGTTTCTTAAACGACGGAAAATTAGCGTCGGTTAAGATCTAGCCGACGATACGGTCCTCTTTCTGTTTATGCTTAGCCGACGGAAAATAAAATTTTACGTCGGTAATGATTATCTTATACCGACGGAAAGTATACTTTGTCGTCGACTAAGAAGGTCAACGGTTGGTCGTTATTCATTCTTAGCCGACGGAAATGAAATGTTCCGTCGGTAAGGTTTATACCCTTACCGACGGGTTTTCAATTTTCCGTCGACTAAGGTGAGTCAGAATTTTTTTTTCATAATTGTTTTTTCACAATTTATTATTTGTTTTGGTTTTTTAATTTTTTTACTGATAAAGTAGATATTTGTTTCGGTTGTTTTAGAAATAATTATATTAAAACTAAATATATAGATCGAATCATTAATAATATAAAAATTATGCATTAATAATTAAAATTGTGTTCATACAAACTAAAATTTGACTAATAAAAATTCAAAAACTGATCTTCATCAACAAATGCCGAAGACGACTAAGTAGGAAGAGAAGGTGGAGACGACTGAGTAGGAGGAATCGAAGATGACTGAGGAGGAGGAGGAGGACCCGGAGAAGAATGAGGAGGAGCCGTAAAAGGCGGAGGAGGAGGAGGAGCCGTAAAAGGCGGACGAGGAGGAGCCGGACCTTCAGGTTCTAGACCTAGGCGAGAGAAGATCTGGTCCATCCGTGAGTTAACAGTAGTGTACTGATTACGGTACCACACAGACTCGGCCTCAGCCCGCTCAGTCCGCTCCTTATACTCACGGACCTCTTGTTCAAGGCGTTCAATCCTTTCCCTGTCTTGATTTGGAGGAGCACGACTCCGCAAGGTCGAACCGGACGAGGACTGGCTCAAGTCTCGCTCACCTGCTCGTCCCATCCCTCGTATCTCCTTCCCTTTGCGCTTGTCCAACACAGCATCCAACACATCAATTTGTTGTGTTTGAATGATCTCCATCATTTCCTCCTTTGTAGCTTCCGGATTTATCTTCTTCAAGTCTGTCTTTCGGCTTTCGACCTCCGCAAGCATCTTCTCCTGCATAAACAAAACACCAAGGAATACACCAACCACATAATTCAACAACAATTACACCAACACCAACACCAACATATTTCTTAATTAATACTAAGTATCCAAATCAAAGAGACATAATTAATTAAATAATTAAAGGAAATACACTTCCATATTTCTGGGTGGCCACTTCGTCACCGGGTCTCACATAACTCGCCTCGAATCCCTTGATGATCGGCAAGGGCTCACCTTTGTTCCTTAGATCCTCCATGATGTAGACAATAGGAGAAGAACCGCTATGGTGGTGCATCGTCTTCTTACCACGGTTCTTTTTGTTCGCGTTCGAGAGTTTCTAATACGCGATATAAATAAAATATCAGTAATTATATTTTTTTATTTATTAAAAAAATAAATAATAATATTTTATTCTATAAACCTAAAACATGGCAATAAATAGCATAACCGAACCCACAAAATCATCATGCATAATCGTCGGCAATGTTAAGTTTTACAATTTTAATTTTTTTAATAAGAACAAATTTAATAATATATTATTCTAAAAATGCTTGAAAAAATATATTATTGTAACAAAATTAATAATATATTACTCCAAAATATAGTGGTCAACATTATCACCCAAAAAAAAAAGCAATATACACATACATTGAACGCGTCGCTCTCAAAATGCGTGCAAAGAAAGGCCCACTCATCCTCCCTCCCATAGAACTCCGTCGGCATCCCTTCTAGTCCATGCTCCTGGTAGACATTGTGACACTGCCACTTCCACTCCTTGTACCTAGCCTGTGTCGTGTCCATGATCCACCTCACCGTCACAATGTCATTGTTGTCCCACATGTACCATGGCTAAGAAATAAAAATAAATTAATACATCAACAAAAGTATTAATTGAAAACTATTCAAATAAACCAAACTAAGTAAATTAATTTTTATGTACTTACCGACAATGCGTTCCACACCTTCCACTGTTCCGATTGCTCAAGGTCGTGGAACGTCCTAGCCCTCGTTCCAACCAGGCTACGTATGGCCGACCCAATGTCCTTGACCAAAAGACTGTTGACCCCTTGAACCTTAGGCCCTTTCATACGAGGGCAATACTCTATCGGTATCTTCCCCCCTAGCTTCTTGCATAACGCCTCCGTCGCCTTTCCACACACAAAACCCCGTTTCTTTTTCGGTGGGGGACCTACAATAAATAAAACAAAATATTAGGTATCATTTGCAAAAAAGATTCAAGTTAATATAAGTAAAAGAATAATAATTTTTTTATTTTAAAACATTTATTATTTTAAATAAATATGGATTACTACAAGAAAATTAAGCCTTTTAATCATGCCAAGAAAATTAAAAAAATAAACGATTTTTTAATTATTTTATTTAAAAAATATAATTTTTTTTATTTAAAAAATATCATTACCTGTAGTGGGGGCCTTTGCTTTACAGCGGGCACTAGGAATGGGCCTGCTAGTTTCGGAAGCCGAGGTGGACGACGCTTCAGTGGTTCCGGTCGTCGCCCCAATAGTGGAAGTCGTATCGGATGGTATAAAGGGCGGCCTGATGAGCAAAGGAGGAGCCCCTGGTGGTACTCTTCCAGGCGGCAAAGGTGTGGGCTGGCTGGCAGTAGCCTGGTTACATAAGGCCGCCATCATCTGTTGAGCCCTCTCCGAACGTTGCTTCCTCTTCCCAATGATCGGCATCTTTAAACATAACAAGTTAATTAAACATGTGATGGGTATAAATTCTTACATACCTCAATTCATGTAAAAATCTATCATATATTAACAAGTTGTACCTACATGATATATCCCATTCCTATGTCTTTACCTATCTATACATTATGTGCAGTCAATAATTCCATTCTCTACATTTTCTAAAATCAGAGACACAAAACAAAATCCACCGGCAGCATAATGACACAAACATAACCAGCTAAATGCCTGCCTGCATATCCTTCCACACTAATACTTCCACTAACTTCTAATCTCTTATAATTTACCAAATCGAAAACCAAGTTCATATATGATCTCCGTCGACAAACTATCAATTAAGGGCATTCATGCACACTTTCTAAACAATTCACAACATTTCTCCACAAATCAAACACATATATTACTAAACAAACAGAGATATGAATTCATCAATTCATCAATTGAACTGAAGAACAAACGAACAGAACCGGCATACAGAGATGAATTCATCAATTCACAGAGTAAGAAAATCGGAGAGTTTAAGAGACTAACCTGCCAAACACAACGGAGGACGACAGGTGGAGTTTCGGTTTAGGTGGAGGAACTGGTGAGGGTGAGGGCGAGAAAGAGAGAGAGAGAGAGAGAGAGAGAGAGAGAGAGAGGCGGTCGGACGGGTTCCCTTAGGGTTTAGGTCGGCTGGGGTGGTGGTGTCTAGGAGGCGGTGATGGGTGTAGGAGGCGGTGGAGGAGGCTCAGATTGGGTGGAGGAGGTTCGGATTGGGTGGAGGAGGCTCGGATTGGGTGGAGGAGGTGAGTGTCCTAGTCGGTTGGGGTGGAGGTGGGGGGTCGGACGAGGTGGCGTTGACGGTGGTGGTCGGGTGGAGGATCGGAGCTCGTCGGCAGCGGAGAGGAGGCGATCGCGAGATCGAACAGAACAGAGAGAAGAAACGTCGACGAGATAAGGTTTTATAGTAACTTAGGCGACGGAATATGAAATTCGTCGGCTAAGAAAATTTCAATTTTCGCGGAAAAAAAAAGCGCAATGATAAACCGCCAAAATTTTCGTCATCTTAGTCGACGGAAAATAAATAATTCGTCAGTTAAGAAAGTCCAAGTCGACGGAAAAATAATATTCCGTCGGCTAGGAAAAAAAGAAATTCTTTCTTATTTGATATGACTTCCCGATCTATAATTCCTAACAATGCGTTCATGACCAAATCTGCAACAAGAATAGTAATAATGGGAACTGAAAACCCACCGTCAGATACGACCAGCATAATGAATTACGTAGGTGGGAAAAAATTCAGCTCCATCTGACAAAGATAAGGGCTCGATCCGTCCGGTCAATCGGCGTGGTCAAACCCCTAAACGGACGGAAACGGCTATTCGACCTTCCAAATCACGTAATCTGGCCAGACCTTCAACTGAGAATAGTTTCCAATCGATGAGACTCTTACGGGGCTATAAAAATTTGGTAAAAAATAAATACCCGGGATAGGGCTACCACTAGGTAGAAATAAGAGAATTTCGTTGACCGGAACAATCGGCACCGAAATTTTACCGGAATATCTTCATTTTTCACAGGTTGACGTATTTCACCGTTCCGGTCATATCTTATTTCACGACTTTTTTGCGTTTGAGGCTTCTACGTATACGTTGTCTTCAAAACGACACTTAAACTCAACACTTGTATAAAAAAGTTATACAACATTAGTACATATAACGTGAGTTTGGTGATCGGAGAAGAGGAACTTAAAACCTACCGTCAGATATGACCAGCATAACGAATTACGTAGGTGGGAAAAAATTCAGCTCCATCTGACAAAGATAAGGGCTCGATCCGTCCGGTCAATCGGCGCGGTCAAACCCCTAAACGGACGGAAACGGCTATTCGACCTTCCAAATCACGTAATCTGGCCAGACCTTCAAATGAGAATAGTTTCCAATCGACGAGACTCTTACGGGGCTATAAAAATTTGGTAAAAAATAAATACCCGGGATAGGGCTACCACTAGGTAGAAATAAGAGAATTTCGTTGACCGGAACAACCGACACCGAAATTTTACCGGAATATCTTCATTTTTCACGGGTTGACGTATTTCACCGTTCCGGTCATATCTTATTTCATGACTTTTTTGCGTTTGAGGCCTCTATGTATACGTTGTCTTCAAAACGACACTTAAACTCAACACTTATATAAACCAATGAAAGTTATGCACATTGACGCAAAGTGTGTTCCGATCAATATATATGAAAATGTAATTGTTAATACATCGATCTCCGAAGTTATGCAAATTCATAATAATAAACCAATGAAAGTTAAGTTACATCCCCAAATTAATTTAATCATACTCATCTTCATAATCTTGGTCTTCGGGATCATCATCCTCCTCGAATTCCTCTGAATCCTCATCTTCTTCGTCATCTTCTTCGGGTTCGGGCATAGTAACTTCAATGTAACCTGTAATGGCCGGAACGTGTTGGTCGTTGACGCGAATGTCCACGTCATTGGGAATTACAGGTGGAGTTTCCTCTTGATATGGTTCGTTCGGTACAGAGCTCGGTTCCGTACCCTCATCCACTCCCAATGTAGCTGCACTCCATATATTCCTATGTGACATTACCTGCACCACTTTCCAACCCTCACCCATAGCCGGATCATCAAGATAAAAGACTTGTTGTGCCATGGCGGCAATAACAAACGGCTCATTCTCATACCATGAAGTGTTTGTGTTCACTGATAACAAACCATGGTCTGTAACCGTACTCCTGCAAACATTTGGGTCAGTATTGAACCATTTGCACTTAAACAACACAACCGGCATACGGTTCCCGTAGATTAGTTCGATAACGCTAATAAGCACCCCGTAGTAGTTGTGAGACTTGCCCTCAACCATAACTCCATTGTTTTGAGTGATGCGACCATCATCTCGTTCTAATGTCACAAACTTAACCCCGTTAACAAAACATCCCGCATGTGCTCTGTGCTTTAGCGGTCCGCCAGCCAAACAGTGCAGCTCGGGGTCGTAAAATTCACGTTGGTTCTGTTGAATATGCATCATCTGCAAAATAACGCAATTTAGTCAAACAAAATGATGAGAAATACATTAAATTTATAAGTAACTTAAGAATAACGTACCCAAATCGGGAAGTAGTCAGGAAAATCTCTCTTGTGAATGGCTTCATTCCCATTTTGCCTGCTCAAATGTTTCTCCAGATAATCCTCCAATTCATCGCAATGTTGAAGGACGCACCAATGAGCCTCCTTCAATTCTTCGCGACTCAATCTGTATTCCCTACCTAGCCTGCCATACGGTTGTACTTCGTCGGAAACAACTGATAAATGGAATTGATTTCCCCCTCTTGAAGATTCCCCTCCCGTGTGTTCATCATTAAGATATGTGTTGTAGAAGGTTACACACTCACTAGAAATGTAAGCCGCCGTGATCGAACCTTCAGGGAAACGTTTGTTCCTGTTCGTCTTCTTGTAATCTCCAAGTTGCCTACAAAATAAAAAGGTATTGCAAAAATTCATGTTATGTGAGACTTTATTGACAAAAGTATAGACTGCATACATACCTCTCGTTTGGATAACACCAGGTATATTGTACCGGACCTGTAAGCAACAGTTGTTCAGGAAGGTGGACCATGAGGTGGACCATGATGCTAAAGAAAGTGGGGGGGGGGAAGATCCTCTCCAGCTTGCACATGATGTACGCAATATCGTCTTGCAAGGACCGGACCTCTGACTTTTTTAGCTCTTTAGCACATAACCTCTGAAAGAAGTTGGACAAAGCCACCAACGTGTCAACCACATCACTCTGCAAATACGGGCGAATGACCACAGGAAGAAGACGTTGCAGGAGAACATGACAGTCATGGGTCTTCAACCCGATAATCTTATTTTCCCCCATCTTAATACATCGAGCTATATTTCCGGCATACCCACTAGGATACTTAACCTCACGAAGCCACTTAAATATCTCCGACCTCTTATTAGGAACCACCGTGTAGCCTGCTTGAGGCATTACATGTTTGCCGGTCTTTTTGTTTAGCTTTATCCATAGCTTACGACGTATACCCATCTTTTGAAGGTCAGCACGAGCTTTGGCGGTGTCTTTGGTCTTGTCTTTGATGTCTAGAATTGTTCCAAGGATGCTGTCACAAACATTCTTCTCTATGTGCATGACGTCTAAGTTGTGTCTGATCTTCAACGTCGACCAGTAAGGCAACTCAAAGAATGAACTCCTGTGCATCCAATACTTAAACTCTTCAGGGGTGGGAGGATTCTGGTCATTTACATACCTAGCGCTGCTCAAAATTCCAAACCAGTGCTGGTTCAGCATATCCAGAATCCATTGACCAGACCTCCCTTCGGGTTTCGGGCCATGCTCAACAGTCCCATCAAATGCTTGTGCATCGTACCGCCACGGGTGATCCGGTGGAAGCCATCTACGGGATCCTAAGTAAACAATTTTGTGGGCATGATGACTGGAATTGACCTCGTCTATACATACAGGGCACGCCTTGTATCCATGGGTAGTTTGACCAGACATCATCCCGTAAGCAGGAAAATCATTGACGGTAAAAAGAACCGCTACTCTCATGAAGAAGTAAGTCTTACTATACCTGTCAAAAGTATGGATTCCATTTTCATATAATTGTAGGAGCTCGTCGATTAATGGCCTCATGTACACGTCCAAGCACTTTCCTGGAGAATACTTGCCCGGAACTAACATAGTAAGAAAATTATACTCCGTCCTCATGCACATGTTTGGAGGCAAGTTGAGCGGAAATGCTATCACAAGCCATATACTGTAAGAGTTATTCATGTCTCCAGTAGGATTGAATCCGTCTGTTGCTAGTCCAAGTCTGACATTTCGACATTCAGAGGCAAAATCAGGAAATGAACGGTCAAAGTGATTCCAAGCCTCCCCGTCTACGGGGTGTGTGAGATTATCCGGATCTACTCTAGGCCTATCCGGCTCTTGCTGGTGCCTTTCGTGGTGCCATCTCATATGCTTGGCCGTATGTGAAGACATGTAGAGACGTTGTAGACGAGGACCCAATGGGAAATAGCGAAGAACCTTCCTAGGAATGGGGTTTGTCTGTCTAGAACGAGCGTGTGGTTCATACCTCGGCTCATAGCAGTGTGGGCACTCAAATGCGTCCTTATAACCTTTGTAGTATAGGATGCAGTTATTGACGCATGCATCTATCTTGATGTACTCAAGACCGAACTCACTCAAGATGCTTTTGACCTTGTCATAATTTTCTGGACAGTTGTTGTCAGCAGGAAGCAACTCCTTCAGAAGTGCAATGTCATCGTTAAAACAAGCAACGGTCTTGTTCCTCTTCTTTTTGATACTCATCTGCTTCATGACAGTTTCCAATACAGTATGCTCACTTCCGGGGTACAGTGGTGTCTGTGCTTGCTGCATAAGCTTGTTGTAACTATCATAGCCACTACTGCCGACCTGGGAGACATCAGGGAAGGTTGTATTGTTGTTGTCCTGTGGAACACTTCCATTGTATGCTGAGGCGGACGGAAATGCATCGTTTAAGAAATTCATCACACCAGGGTCCCCGAAATTGGCACTAGAGGAAGACTCGCCCTGGTTACGTTGTGCTTGAATATCTACAAGTGTGGGCATATGTTCACTTGCTTCGCCGTGCCATGTCCAAGTGGTATAACTGGGACAAATACCGTATTGTGACAGGTGAACATACATGTCCTCAAAAGTTACAGAATTGGCAGATCTGTTGCTACATTTTCCGCATGGACAAATGTGGAAAAGTTGTCCAGGAGAAGTCTTGCCACGGACAAACTCGATAAATTCAAAAATTCCTCTCATGTATCGCGGATGCCCTCTATGTAACTGCATCCAGCTCCTGTCGGCCATGTTGTAACCTGTAATAAAAGGGGAAATGAAAAATCTAACTATAAAAATACTGCGCGCTCACGTAAACAAAGGTACGTATTCACCACAAAAACATAATGTGACGAAAATAACTGATTTAAACAAAAACATCATCAAATCAAATATTTGATTTAAGACCATATATATATATATGCATGAAAATATCGATATCATCACGAAAATAAATGAGTAAATATATCTAAGCACAAATTGAAAATAAAAAATTTAATGTAAGCATAAACAAAATGAAATATATATATGATCTCAAACACAAATTTAATATAATCGATCATAAACGAAAATATTATCATGAAAATAAATATTGTTTTAATATATCACCACGAAAATATCATCATCAAAATATCGATCATTTAATACACATCATGATTTACATAAAAAAAGATAATGATCGAATACATTAATCACATACATAATATATATATATATATATACATACATTGATTTAATAAACATCATCATTTTCTGCTACAACATATATAATATAATCTATATATATACATATATATGATTTGCATAAACAAAATTAATATATACAATCAACAAATTAAAAATTCACACACATATATATACATCCATATATATATATATATACAGTCCCTATCCAGAGCGAACCTTCGCTCTGGAATTAACGTGCGAAGGTCCTTATTTGACTCACTTTTCGGTCATATTTTTCGATCATACCTGGTCAGTGTCTAGATACATATCGTATGATCATCCTTACAAAGTTTCATCCAATTTGGTGACCGTTTAAGCCTCCATAATCATGATTTACTCCAACGGTTATACTTGGACAGATTTTGTTCTATTGATTTATTTTATCTGATTCGGTGTGCAAACGATCACCAAACTGGATGAAACTTTGTAAGGATGATCATACGATATGTATCTAGACACTGACCGGGTATGATCGAAAAATATGACCGAAAAGTGAGTCAAATAAGGACCTTCGCACGTTAATTCCAGAGCGAAGCTTCGCTCTGGATAGAGACTGTATATATATATATACAAAATATACGTATACATGCATATATATATAATCAATAATCCACACACAATTAATATATATAGAATATATTAATCAAACCATGCATATATATATAATTAATCGTATATATGTATATATATACACACACACACAAACACACAATAAAAATACAAATTAAACGAATATAGCCGGAGAGTCGCCGGAAAATATGACCGGTGAACTGAATTCCGTCGAAAATGTAAAGGTTGAAGAATATGTACCAATGATCAAAATGCTAGCTAGCTAGATTAGTTGCTTGAACTTCAATTCATGGCGAGAGGTGTTTCGGCGACGTCGAGAGGTGTTTTATTTAGAGCAGGTGATAGAGAAGGAGGTTTTTGCAGGAATGATATATTCTGTGCCGAGCTGGGTACGTTGAAAATCGCTGAAGATTCCTTCTGCGCGTGCTCAGAGAATAATTCAGCTTTATCTTCTTAACCGACGGAATTTTCCGTCGACTTAGTCTTACTTTGTCGACGGATTATTTTTCTTAGTCGACGGAAGATGTTTCCGTCGACTTAAAACATCTTAACCGACGAATACTTACCGACATGAGTTATCCGTCGACTAAGATTTACTTAACCGACGGAAATTCCCGTCCAAAATTTTCCGTCGGATAAGAAAATCATAGCCGACGGATCTGTTCACCCTTCCTACGAAACTAGATTCGTTGGCTATGAAAATCTTAGCCGACGGAAGTTAATTTTTCCGTCGGCTAAGATCTATAATCCGCTAGTGTCAGCTTCTAATACAGTAACAAAACTAAGATTTCTTAGAAACCAAACTAAAACCCGACCCAAATGATCTCAGAAAATGCAACCAAAACCTGTCAGACTAGAAGAGCCACGAGCCGCACCAGTTGGATGTTGATAATTACTTGGTGTTGGCCGTACGTTCTCAATCAACCGGATTGCTTAAAGCAAGTGGTTATCCAAGACTTTGTACACGTTTTCAAAACAATTACATCTACCAAGAAAATAAGGCTCATGAGGATGTAGTCTATATCTTACTTATTCTATTCTTTTTGCCCAAAAGTCATGCTTTCCGGTAACATTTTTGATAAAATAACACTAATTAAGTTCGGTCTTTAATTATCATTATGCAATAACTGAGGACTTTATTATCATTTAAAGACTTCAATATCCATTTTTAATAAAAACCTCATTGTAATAAATAATAACCAAAAAATGTTACAAATACACATTGACATCCATTTCAAAAAAAAAAAATATATTAAATTCGGTCTTTAATTATCAGTATGCAATAGCTGAGGACTTTATTATCATTTAAAGACTTCAGAAGCCATAATCCGACTTCCGGAGGCCACAAGACCAACTCCAATTGTTCTGCCGTTCCAGCAAGTTACTCCATCAAATGGCTCCCGCCTCCGTGTAATCTTGTCAAGCCCAACTTTGATGGTTCCGTCTGCCACAACAAGAAGACTGCTACTGGGTTTGTAGTCAGAGACCATGAGGGCAATCCAATTTTAGCTGGCTCTCGTTGTGTGGGTAACTCCAGTGTTCCTATTACTGAATATAGTGCTCTTCGAGATGGTCTATTCCATGCGTTATGCAATGACATCCGGCGAGTCCAAGTTGATGACGATTCTAAGCTTATTATTGACCTTATTAACAACAGGTCCCCCCCTCCTTGAAGACTCTGTACTCTTCTCAGTGATGTTGGTTGAATGACTTCTAAGTTTAAAGAGATCACCTTCAAGTATGTCCCTCGAGAAACAAATTTTGTGGCCGATGTAATGGCTAGCTTGGGGCATCAGGTCTCAAATCCAACTCTTTGAAATCGCACATAGGCCCGGACCTGAGATTTCTGGGCCTGAGGCGAATCCAAAAAATGGTGCCCTGTCATGGTTATACCAAAAAAAAAAAAAAAGGAATGTTAAGCATCTCATTGCCCAT
Organism: Fragaria x ananassa; assembly: GCA_034370585.1. Classification (NCBI taxonomy): domain Eukaryota; kingdom Viridiplantae; phylum Streptophyta; class Magnoliopsida; order Rosales; family Rosaceae; genus Fragaria; species Fragaria x ananassa. The sequence goes on along the minus strand of CP139769.1, from coordinate 15,050,938 downwards.
ATGCATGCAGCATGCTGCCCCTAATGGTCCTACTACAGTTATTTTAAGCTCTCTCTCTCTCCCTCTCTCTACACAAAGAGAAAAGAGAAGGTTCGGTTCTTTCCAATTCTTTCTCTACAAGATTACAATCCAACGGTGGAGAATCAAATGATTCCAACACTAGCTAGCTTAACAACTAAAAGCTTCAGAACTACTCACTCTCCTTAATCTTTGCAGTTCAAATCTCTAAGCAAACGAAACCAACAAAAGAGAGCTCAATACGAGTTCTCTGCTAATTTCTACCTTCAGCAGGAACTTCAGGTAATAACCACTTCTCTTTTTTGCTTTCACCGTTTCTAATTCTCACTCTCTCATGTTTCATATATACCAAGCATTTCTATACCTCTTGCTCAAGGCAGCTGCCGGATTTTAGTGCCCCAGATTTTTGGGGCCTGAGGCGGCCGCCTCGTCGGCCTCACCTCAGGTCTGGGCCTGATCGCACGCTCCCGCTCTACGCGCTTAATGCCTTTAATTTTGATCGTTTTAGTATAAGCTGTTATAGAGATTTCTCCTTGTAATTTATTTTCTCTCGTAAAAAAAAACATTTGTTTTAAAGACAATATATCTTCTTAAGTAACTTTAAGATTAATTTCCTTAGGCAGCGGTTCAATTTTGACGTAGGCTGCAGAGGGTTGTTCATTGTGTAATGTTACCTGCCTTTACATATGAATAGATTAACACCCAGTTTCTCTCAGAAGAGATTAAATATTACAAACAAAGATAAAAAAAGATTCATTCTATACATAGTAAAACAAAGCATACAACAATTTAGAGGTCATCTCTACGCTAGGCTTCCCAAACATCACGTCTTCAGAACTTGTCGAATGAACTGAGCTTTTCGAGGATCAGTTTTTCTTGCTTGGCATCTATTTTATGTGTAGTCAGGAGAGCAACGTATGAAAAGGATTGCATCAGTGCATCACCCAAAATACAATTTTTGTGCTGTGTAAATATTAGCATGCAAAATAGATACGCAAGAATAGAACTCAAAAAAATAAAAGACAAATGGATTAACCCTTGGCTGAAAAAGGATACATTCCATATCAGGGTTCTCAGTGAAATTTGAATGCAGAGCATTTCCGAGACTGTCCACGATGGCTGAGGTAGTCATGGATGATTCAATACATAAAATGGCTGTAATGGCATCTAACCTAGTCACCTCATTTCTGAACATGAGTCTTGCATGTGCTGCAATATTAGAGTAAACATCTTAATGTGACATCGACATAAGACAGACACTCCAGAAATGGGATAGTGTACCTTGTGCTAGGCGTATCAAACTCTCAAGCATACGCACAGTTGTCCTTGCTGAATCACGAAAAAAAGATCAATTACATGGATAAAACAATGGTAGATGAATTTACAAAAGAGATATTTTTAGGTCGAACCGGCATTGTCTGTTGCAGATCTTCTTTGGAGTTGATAATAGCTGGAGATAACTATTTCAGCCTCCTTTGTAAGGACTGGTTTGATGTACCCTTTAACATAGTGAATATATCTGCAAAATTTTCCACAAAATGTTGGAACTTATGCTCTCACAGACATATATCTGTAGAATGTCGATGGAACTCTATTGAAATAAATCTGTGTCCACCTCCTCTGTTATTGCCTAGAGTAATGAGATCAATTTAGCTCAGAAAATTTTACAACTCTAGAACATGGACGTTTCATGATCACTAAACTAGGAAAAAGTTTCAATTATCTCTAAGTCCTAAAATGACTGATTGATTGTCTTAATGTAAAATTGTCAACTACATTCTGAGAAGTTGCTACTTGTTACATGTTGTGATTCTCAAATTGCAGCAAGGTAAACAAGAAATGAGAATTTTCCTATAAACAACTCTAACCTATAAAACAGAAAGAAATCAGGGTTAGAATTCTTAACTATCGTACAGAAATCATATTACCTACGGAGCATTGGAAACGGCCAGATGTCTGCTAAATTTTCATCATTCTTGCCTTTGTCTGGTTCTCCCTGAAAATGATTCAATTAAAAAGGAACAAAGTGATGATTAGATAAATCCATAGGGCTGCATAACACTGTACCATATACACAATCGTAAGAGCACAGTACCTCAGAAAGGATGTGAGATGACACAACTCCATCCCATTCAGGATTCTTTGTATCCAATAGTACTAGGACTATATCAAATCGGCTGAGTAAGGGACCCGAGAGTGCCGTATTAACAGACAGAGCTATGAAGCAGGTTTAAAAGATGAAATCAGGCTAAAAATGACTGCTGTCACATATACCAAGTGGTTCAAGCCATACAAAGTTTAGCCAAACAACTTCCACAATAAAGTAACCGAGATAAAGGTAGCACATCCAACACACACTATCTTCTGAATGAAAGCATTACATTGATCAGGATCATACTGGCCCTTTGGATTTGTTGCTCCAAAAACAATCGTTTTAGTGCTGAGAGTTGTCACAAGACCAGCCTAGAAGGGAGAGGGAGATATAGAAAAGATCAACAGTCAGCTGCGCATGTATTATTGAGGATTAAACAAAATTCAACCAATAATAGTATATAGGATATGGATTCTGCAAATGGTCTTGAACAAACAGAAGATGTTTATGAACAAGGACAGAATTGATGGTACCATTTGTACTTTAAAGTTTAAACATCTGGAAAGTTAGAAGCACCAGGGGAAATCAAAGCTCAGTAATGCATGTAACATCTATTTTTTAGCAATTTAAAATTAACTGCATCCTACTTTTTCTTACCTCATATGTATTAATTCTCAGATGTATGCTGATAAAAGAAAATGAAATAGGTGCCACTTATATGACAAATGGGAATCATCCGCTTTTACAAGGTTGGAGTTAAGTAATGGCACTGTAGATGACGAAGAAGCTCTGATACACAAAGAGATCATCTGCTTTTACAAGAATCTTTATTCAATTAAAGAGGAAACCGGCGGAAAAGGCAAGATGGCTGGAGAGACCATTTGAAGAAGAAGAACACGAAGAAATTAAAAGAGCAGTGTTGAGTGTGACAAGGATAAATCTCCAGATCAAGACAGGTTTTCTTTTGCAGCTTTACAAAGAAACTGGGAAGTTGTCAAAAGAGAGGTAGTAGATGTTCTGGCTGAATTTCACATAAATGGAGTGGTGAATAAGGTGACGAATGATACATACATCTGCCTTATACCAAAGAAGGCAAAAAAAGTGGGGGACTACAGACCGATCAGCTTGTTAACAAGCTTGAACATAATTATTGCAGAAGTGTTATCCTGAAGACTGAAAGAGGTTTTAAGTGACACCATTTCTGGTGTTCCAGGTGCTTTCATAAAAGGGAGACAAATATTAGATGCAGTTTTGGTGGCTAATGAAGTAGTTGGGACAAAGAAGAGGAAGCAAGAGGGGCTGGTGGTCAAAATTGAATTTGAGAAAGCATATGATCATGTAGAGTGGAACTTTTCTGGAAAGTAAAAGCTATGAAATCTTGAGTCTGCTGGTAATTCTCTTGTAAATCATTCCATAGCTTCTTAATTAGTGGTGGGTTAGGTCCAATCTTTGCTTCAGCAAAGTATATTTGGAACTTAAAGGCCCCTACTAAGGTGAAGATTTTGGGATGGCTTGTGGCACACGGGAAGACGAATGCATGTGATGTTCTTCAAAGGAGAAGACCATGATGTTGTTTTTCTCCTCACTGGTTCAATTTGTGCAAAGCTCAAGGGGAAATGTTGATGAAGTGACTAATTTCTTATCAAGGTTATTTAGGGAGGCAAGAGTGGATTGGACGACTCTATTAGAGTGAATTGCGAAAAGAAATTTCTCCAGCTTTTGGTAAAGGGAAAAAGGCCAGAATCCTTTGGGTTGCAGGGCACTAGGTGTAATTTGGGTGGTGTGGATGGAAAGAAATAAAGATTATTTGAAACTTGTGGCGGGCTAAACACAGAAAACCTGTGGGAGTTTGGGCATCTTTATGGGCTTCTGGTTCTAAGGTTTTCAGGGATTATAATCTTTCTTCCATTATTCTTAAATTTGAGTTATTTTAACAGATGGGCTGCTAAGCCTCTATCCCTAGCTGCCCTCGCTCTTTAGCTATCTAAAGCGGGCTCCTTGTCCGCCTCCTTGTTCTTTGCTTTTGTTTCAATAAAAGTTGTTTCTTTTCAAAAAATAATATATATATATATATATATATATGTATATATGACAAATGAGAATCATATCTCTGGAGTGATTATTGCTTGTACTTAGTAGGACATCTAGGGATACTGGGACTTTCCCTGGTTTATAGTATTTGAAAATGTTGCAGAAAATTTAAGACAAACAAGTAAAATCAAGATGTAGACAGAGATAAACAAATGGGTGATGTCGTTGAGAATAAACTAGCGTAGCTTCATCATTTTTTGCCTCACATAGCCACCGAAAGTTTACCAAGGCAACGCCAATCCAATGCTTAATCAAATGATCATTAACAGGTGACAGTAAAGAACCTCAGAAGGCCAAGGCCTATGGGGGTCTGCTAAGATTTAGTTTATGAAACTTACTGATTGCCTAAGAGTAAACTTATGCTAAACCCAAGTCTGTGTTCTTTACCTATGAAACTTTTTGCTGAGCACCATCTAAGTTTAGTTCCAAATTTTCAGCTATTTAACATAATAAAAGTTGCAATCAGGCAACATATAGCTCAAAATCTTCTATGGGACATTCCTTATAGTAAAAGGTGTTACCTTGGCAACACTTATAGTCTGCTGCTCCATCGCTTCATGTATGGTTGCCCTATCATGTTCTCTCATGCTGTCCAAGTTAAATTAGCTTGACATTATACACCAAGAAGCAAGAAAAATGTTCAATGGAAACAACCAACTTAAATATATATTATGCAATTATCTGAACCAGTGTCTTGCGTTTTGGCAATGCTAATTGAAAGAAAACTTGAGAAGAAAAATTGCACTTCCCTCTCTCTCTTCTTATTGTAATAAAATTAAATCCAGTAGCTAAAAAGAGCTTAGTACAGATGCATAGGTCCATTTCCACTAATAAGCATCAAGGGAATGAAGGAGAAAGAAATAAAGTGTCTAACAATAGAAATTTCCTATCCCTCCATTGAAAAGTTAAGATTAGCTTCCTGAACACAGATTTTTTTTTCTTTTTTTTTATATTTTGGTTAGCTTGATATCCATTATTGGTTTAATCCCTTAGAGCTTATGAGTGTTCTCTAACAAGGTATTATAATATTTTGGGTGAGGTTGTTACTTTGAAACCTCCAATGTCCAGTTCCCATTTCCTTGTTGATTTGCATGATGTGGGGGTGGGGTGCATCTACCTGTCTCTGCTTATGTACATTTCTTTGTTTCCCTCAGGCAAGAGGGAGGCTCCACATGAGGAAGGGTTTTAACTTGAAATAAGTTCTTGGGCCATTCACTAACAGAATAAGATTTGGGGGCTAGTGGTGTTGTCAGAAAGCTATACTCATCAACACTGAGACAAGAAAATCTAAAAGGAAACTTCTCATCCATAACCTTATGTCCTGCATACTAATGAAATTCACTCATATCATATATTACTTCCTGACACTTTTTCAAATACACAACTAGGGATAACAAGCTGTTCTTGCCATCATAAAAGAGCTCACAAAAGAGCTTCATCAATAACTAAAAAGGACACCTTTCTGTTTCAACAATACCAAAGGAAATAAAGACAGCAGACTTTCACCTCATGAGAGACTCGCCTCTATGCAAATTTATTTGATAGGATCAAATGAACACATTGGATGAAACATTTACTTTGAAAACAAACATAATACAAAGAAACCAATTAAAAAAACAAATCAAGACACATACACATGGAGAGACCTAGAAATATAGCTAGTTTCAAACTAGAAAGTAAAAAACCACTACAGCTGATTTAGAGAAAATGACACGATGAAAGAAATTTTCTCATAATAATTCTGATAAAGACCACTCATTCTTCAGTTTGGAAAATATTATCTTTTAGACTACGCAACTGAATCAGCATAATTTCAAATGCTTGTCTAACCAAATCATTTTCTGAAAGTAATTGACATCATCTAAATAAATCCTTATTCCTCATCATTTAGTTCTCTTAGAGACCTAAGCCACCTGAAGTCTTGTGAAAAATTATCTCTGTCTTTCTTCTTTTCTTTTGATTTTTCTTTCCATGCCTTTTGTAATCTTGATTGACAAAGTTTTAACATAAGCCCTTCTTCAGCTCCACCCAACTATATGATAATAATTCCAACAATAAGAGCACCTTTCTCTCTTGGGTTTGTTATTCTAAAATGGGTGAAATCTATCAGAAATAACCACCCCCAGAAGCCAGAACAAGCTCACTTAGCTGTGATATGATGTGGATAGAGATGATTGCCTATGATTGCCTAGAGATAATAGTGAGTTAGTGACTATGAAGTTCTAATTAAAAGAAAATAATCATACGGTATATTAAGGTCATATTATACACGTGTACATCATACACAAAATTGAATGCAAGACAATAAAAAGATAGAAACAAACATTCCATGAAACCAAAGGACAAAGCTAGAAATATTCTATAACACAATTGAACGGCATACCTATCAAACTCATCTATACAACAAAGTCCTCCATCTGCCAAAACCAGGGCTCCAGCTTCCAACATCCACTCACCTAAATGTGACAAAAATATAGTTTACTTGTAAAGAAGGGCTCCAGCAATATTTGACTATATTATATGCATTACCCAGCATTGATGCTTCCTATCCTATTGATTTCCATACAAGTCCCAAAAGGATCAAAGACACTTACATACGTACCTAACATCAAAACAAAAATAATAAATGAATCATATAGATAGTAATAATGGAAGAAAAATCTTAAAGTAACCGGTTCCATAGGTGCAACTTAATGGTTCAGCTTGAGGAACCAATGCTTACCTCCATCCTTGACTGCAGTGACAGTTAATCCAGCGCTTGTGCTACCTAATCCAGTTGTAATAACAGATCGGTTGCTCAACTTTGCAGCAAACTTCAAGAACTGAGATTTTCCAGTCCCTGAGAGTTTCAATAGTAATGGTTACATGTATGTGTATAGCCCAAGATTCTAGTTGAATGTCTCAAAGTTTGGTGGTGATCCTGAAACATCTCTGTAATTAGACAGTTCCAGGCTACTTGCATTATCAGTTGTGTGCACATAATGACTGATATATATTGAAGCTAGTGTGTATGAGTTTAAGTAATTTCGTCAACAAAGTAAGTTCTTTGTAATGTAAAGAAAAAAGGTTTGATAAGTCAATATTGAAGTCTGAAACTGAAGTGTGAAACAAATAAATCAACCAAAGAAAAGAACCTGGATCACCAACCAAAAGCAAATGAGACTCTCCTCGAACCTTTGTGCCAGAAGCATCAACATGTTGCACGCCTCCAATAAGTGTTAATGCAACTAATATGAAAAAAGAAAATGTATGTGAACTTCATACAGATTAATTTTTAGACATAAAGTAAACAACTTGAGACACAATATGTATTCACTTTAGACATATCACTTCCTTCTGTAAAATTTTGTTTTGGATCCAAATAAAATAGATAAATAACAAAATGGAGTTGTGAAGAATACCTGCAAGCTTTACAGTAAACAGTCCATAGATTTGTGGGCATATTCCTTTTAGGATGGCATTTCTCCCTGTTCAAGTCTCGATAGAACAAAATGGAGTTTTATCGGAATCTCAGGTTCAGAGCATCATATGCCATAATAACATAAGTCCACAAAAGAAAAGATGAAAGTTATATACTATACATTTTTCAATACAATGACTATTATTTACCTTTCAAAGGCATATCCTTGAAGTCCGACCAGAATTGCTTGAATTTTGCGATAACATCATCGGGTATATCAATTTCAGACTTCAGCTCTTTAGTTCTCCTAGTTATGAAATATGAAAGGAATTAACTCCTCTATAAACAATTAAATGAAAAAATTGTATAAAATAAGGCACACAAAAGATATCAAGATTTTACATTTCCAAACAAGAATATATAGAATTTGAAGGTAGAAAAGAAAAACAATAGGAGTTTCTGCTTTGTTTTGTTCTATTAGTGTTTCTGCTTCTGCTTGTTTATAATTTGAAACATTGGATTACTTTCACTAGCAATGCAACATCGTTTGAATTATGAGATCTACTTAGATTACATTATCCTAATATTGAGTGATACGATTCTCATTTTGCTTTCAGGAAGGAGCACAAATCATTGTTCAATTCCTCACTTGTATAACTTTTTTTTTCTTCTATTATTCTCCTACTTATTGATATCCTTTTCAAGTATACAAATACGCAACTCAATAACAAGCGTTATTGACTTACAAGATAAAGAAATATATACCTACACTCCGTTCAGTACTATTAAATCTGTAAATGACGCAAGTTCAATATACTAAACTTACCTAACGCAATTAGCGACCAATACAGGATCAAGGTCACATCGCACATCTTTCAAGTCTGGAGACCACTTTGCAGTTAATATCCCAGAGACAATAATGTCATCTGCATTGACATTTAGTTACAGTAAATTTGACCACCATAATGAAAAATTGGTGATATGAAGAATCACTTGTACCAGGAAAAGGAAGTTGTGGAAATATGCAGCTACGGCAGAACTATGAATGATAGTTGAGGAAATACAACTATACAACGGAAAAATGCAGCCACAAGTTAACATGGTATCATGTTGTGAGGACTGGTCGAAGAAGTCTAAACCACTATTACAGCAAAATTACTGATAACTGGTTTTAAAGTTAAAGCACGTGGGTTTATGGTCAAGGGTTAAGGTTGAAAGTACTTGCAGCCACTAACTACAATTTCAACTAGAGGCCCAAAATTATTGACAATTTTGTTTGACTGGATCTGTTTGGTAGTTCTCACTGCTAAATACCAATCAGAGTTTCCAAGTTTGACCCAACAGATATCTATCATACGTACTGCAACTTTGATTATGAAGTGGAAGCTTAAGAACTTTTGTGGTGCTATGTCCAACACCCCACTGCAATTAATGCTAATTATTACCAAAACAAGAACTTTGCGTTTGAAGGGTGCAAACTTACTGTTTGTTACATGCAACTAAACTAAAATATAAAAATAACAGAGACAAAGTAGAACTAATCCAAAATTTCAGAATGCGGTACCTCCAGCTTTAACAATATCAACAAGATCATCTTTTAGAATGACAGGAATTGAGCGTGGAATGGCCCCAACACCCAAGACATGGGTACTCTCCTGGATTTTAATTTCCTGGTAATCATGGCATGATATAGAACCTTCCAAATGCGAGAATTTTGTGCCGTCACAGGCTTTAGTCTGTCAAATACATAAGATCAGATACCGAACTCTCAAACCACACTTTTATCAAAAGATACATGATTACTAAAGAAAGCCATGTTGTGTTTTGGCTCGTTGATATGATTTGGAAGTTAGGATTCAGTAAGCAAATCCAAGTCCAGAAAGGAAAGAGGTTTTTTCTATAAGTTCTAGGAAAGTAATCTTTCAAGATCTGTTAGGATTTTGTCTACTAGGTTTAGGAGTCCTAAAACCTTATTGTATCAGCAGCCCCTATTCACTAGAAATAGGAGCTGCAAGGGGTTTTCTAAGATTAAGATAGAGAGCAAAGAAAACCGAGAGCAAAGGGTGATAGAGAGATCTAGCAGGGAATTGGGGATTAGCATAGGGATTTCAATAAGTACTTGTAATCAAGTTGTTATTCTCCATAGTGCTAGTGATTCTCTCAAGAGAGATCACAAAGTGGACGTAGGCCAGGGTTTTGGTTGAACCACTATAAAATTGATGTGAGCTGTGTTTCTATCTTCAAGTTCATCTATCTACTTTGCTTAAGTCATAAAGTACCAGAAAAGACCAGAAAAGATCCTAGGGCTCTAACCACAATAAGCCATACTGAAAATAAGATACAATGCAACAGAGAAGATGTCACACTTTAAAACTGAGGTGCAATGTATCCTCTTTGCTTTCGAACACTTATGCCATAGAGGAAAAGCATTCCCCTATCCAATAAAAGATATAGATCACCATTTTACTATTTTGAAAAAACAGATACAGTGAGTACTGACTTCTTCATATTTTACATGCACACAGATGACCTCATCTGATAGTTGATTAGCTAACTAGTTTTTCATTTTTGTCATGGGACTTTTGGAAATGATAAATATTAAATAGCAATAAATTTAGACTATCAGGGGTGGAATAGGCAATTACCTGAGAGGGGCAGTATGAAGGTAGTCTTATGGAGTTTCTCGATTCCAGCTCAGGATAAACAAGGAATCTGCAGATGAGCATAGTTAACCAACAAGAAAAAAGAGAGGAAGTTATTCTACTATAAACAGACATAATGCACATGTTGTTTCATACATATTCACAGATAATTCCACAAAATCGCATGATAACCTTTCCTCAAACTAAATAAGGTTCAATATGCCATAGCATGCAGAATTTCATAACAACATTGAGATGCGGAATTACTTGTGTAAAAACAATATTTAGTATAGCGGAACGCGAAAGCACCAATTTACAAACATCTTATCTATTAAGCATAGCTAGCAAAACACATGAACATCAAAAAAAAGTTTCTGTCACCCCACAAACACAGTAATCGAGTGAAAAAGTCACTCACTCGTGCTTGCATTTCTGGCACATATACTTCCTCTCCCCTTCATACATCTTAATAGCCCCGGACCGGATCACGGTCCCTTTAAGAGTAAGCAGAATCCCACGATGCTTCACCCTCACACGTCCAATTCTTGGAAAAGTCTCTACAATTACACACAACAACTTATACAAACCAAATCAACAGCAAAGCGAAACGAAAACAATTCAAAGAGAAAGCCAACCGGGGCATTCGAGTGGTGAGCCGGTGACATCAATCCGGACATGAATGAACTCCTTCTTGACCCCTTTACCCAGACCTTGCAAATCTCCCAATACAACTCTCTGCAAAAATCAACCCTAATCAAAATCAATAATCAAGACTATGAGGAATTCTGGACCAAAAGTAAAAGGGATTACTGACATGAGCCCAAAGAGCGGCGTCATCGAGAAGGAGCAAGTACTCGGTGGGTTGGGAGAAGACGAGCTGTGCGAGCCGAGGATCGTCGTCCATGAGCTCTGCGAAACTGAGATTAGAGAGTGAGAATTGGGTGAGATTAAGAATGAGAGAGAGGAAATGGAGATTACTTGAGGTGGAGAGGATAATGGAGCTTGGGGTCTGGGGAGAGAGCGATGGAGCGGAGCTGGTGAGAGTGGTGGCGTATCAGAAACGCCGCCAAGTCTTGGACGTGAGCCGCCGAAGCCATTGAGACCCGAGAAGAACAACCAAGGGGCATGGGCGGGAACAGCCTTAGATACCTATCCAGGGAAATTCGTTTTTTTCTTTTCTTTTTGGCGTACACGTGTATCCATGTCAGCCTCTTCGATTAAAACAAATGCACTCATATTACGTGGGTTTGTTCCGATCTTGTTAATCCACTATTCATCTAAATCAATCTTGATTTTACGAGGCCGTTTAAAAATCAATATAGACTAAGAGCTGGGTTGAGAATTAACTCAGGCCACAGTCCGACTTGGTAGGTTCCCCTAGGGCCAACAATAAACTCATATCAATTTCTTATCGTTGGAAGCTGTTTTTCTCCTAGTCGGCTAGTCCAACCCTTCCAATTGGTCTTTTGATGCATTTGCTCTTACAGACGCGTAACAAAAGTCTCCAATCATAATGTAAACAAACAACTAAACTCATTACCCAAAAACACAACTAAATAGAGTAACTTCTCGGACAAACCTAGTTTACACCATCGAATAAGAAAGCTTAATAGTAGTAGTTGATGGACAACTAACCAATTATGCACAATCATTATGAGAAGATGACCTTCATGAGCAATTGGGTGCGTTACGGACTTCGTCTCTCTAAATATATTTTTGAAGCTGATTGAGATATATGATCTTGCAATCATATTGATATATTTACTGATCTTTCAAGATGTTAGTTCTTTCATTAATGGCATCAATCACAAGTTTTGAATTGACTTTTGTTTCGGTGTGATTTATGAGGGGATGAATCACATAGAATGCGGGAAGAACATCATCTTTAAGACCCATAACCTGTCAATCATGAATAAAGAACATCAGAGGGAAGATCGAGTTTACCGGTCTTCAACCCTCCAATGCTTAAGTCAGTCATATGTGAATAGAAATAAGGTGTGAATATGGTGGAGATGGAGAGTCCCCAAATGAGGGGTGGAAACATGTATTTATAGAGATAGGGTGGATACACCTTAAAAATATCATTTTGTCCCTTATTAGAGAGTGTATTATCATTATGCCCTCAAGGGATATTGTAGGCTTATTGGGCTTAGTTAAGGCTCAAACCCATTTTATGTGGCAATATGTCTTCTTAAGCGAGTATAACTGATGTTCTATCTCTCACATACGATGTACTAACAACTTTCTACTTTGATATTTAAATAACCCTAATATTTGGCTTTGACACATTGTCTTTGAGAGTTGTAGCATCGGTAGTTGAAATTATGCATTTATGAGCTATAGTGGTAAGAAGAAGAATCTTGCCTTCATTGTCTCAAAATGTAAATCCTCAGGCAATAACTCTTACTATATCAAAGTTGATTTTAATGTAGCTGCTATGCGGCTATAACTATCCTATGGTGGCTGATGGGTCTGGTTTGAGAAATACTTCTCTCAATAACAACATTTTTCAACAGAGAGTCATTTAAATGAATAGCAGCAGTTGCAACAACCTTATTAGTTGTGGCGATTGAAGTGGTCAGGTGTCATTTTTCTATTGTCAACAAGCTCACCTAAATTAAGAACAAGTGTCACAAAGAAAGGGGCACAATTTGCAAGAAAAATCTATTTGACATGCAAAACCTTCTATAACAGGTAAGTCCAAACATCTAACTCATTATACATCTTAACAAGTAGCGCCACTCGTTAACTTAGACATTAGAGAGTCGACCAACAACCCCGGGTTTGACCTCTGACGGTTGTTGCTTGTGTAGGTACGAGGAGAAGACCACATGCTAGAAATTTTATAAGAATACCGTCACGGTGTCAACCATGATTTTAGTAGAAACATGGACAATTGAAGAAGATATGTAGTTTCTAGGAAAACAAAGGTTGTATTGATCAGTGTTGATGGACCAAGTATAAAGTTCAGCAAAAGTTCGAGCTTATTGGGTTTGATATATAGAATACCATTGATTGAAATACTCAAAAATCAAAATACAGTATGAAGAAAATGTTAAGGATATAACGAAGTTGAATACAGAAAGAGGTAAATTGGAATCGAATATACAAACATGCTTTAAACATGTATAGACCAGCCTAGCGAAGAATCTCCCTTCAATCCGTTCGCAGGTTAGCCTCGCTCCCAGGTTACCTAGCTTGGCGACCACTCAATCCGTTCATACCAACCTTATTACTGAGCCAGTTTGAGACAACGTTCTCGGATGAACTAGGAGTCTTAGAAATGAGAACACATAATAAAATTGAGGAGAAAGTAATCGAGAGAACACCAGGCCATAATTGTCTGTGTCTCGATGTCAAAATATTCATATTTATTTACCAAACCCAAAAATAAAAGAAATAATTGATAAATTTCAGCCCATCTTTTTGGAACAAAATGAGCAATGAAAAAGACACCCAGAAAATAATGGAGGCGAGAAAGAAAGACGGTTACACTAACTGGTTAGCTGCATATATTAATCGTTTGCAGATATCCCAGCTGCAACAACACCCCCCCCACAGATTCTGGTGGCGACCAAATTCCACTTGGGTGACTCAAAACGACACCAAGTAGCGCTGCAACTGTTGTTTGAAAAGTTGTCATGGAATGGCCGCTGGTCCTCAACATGATCATATACACTCTCACCTCTCCTCCTAAATCTTCTAATCTCTTCTTCTTCTTCCTCCTCCATCATTCTCGCATCGTTGATCGAACATGAATCTGAAAACCATGGCGCTCCATTCACACAGTGCTCAACTCCTAACCCGTAAGCGATTTTCTCGCCCTTCACTTTTACACAACCCATTTCAGACCTCTCATGTCTTCCGCAGCTCTGTTCGTTACGACACTAACCCGGCAAGTTTCCCTGTTTTGGTGGCTAGAAATGAGGGCGGGAGGAGATTAGTTACGGCGTGCATGGGTAATGCTGACTCAGAAGAGGAGGAGGAGCCAGTGTTGGTAGCTGAGAAGAAGGAGGAGTTGGTGGAGCGAAGCCTATGGAAGCAGGTGAAGGGCATTGTCATGTTTTCGGGTCCGGCTACCGGGTTGTGGATTTTTGGGCCGTTGATGAGTCTCATCTCCACCGCTGTTATCGGCCAGGCTAGCTCTACTGAGCTTGCTGCTTTGGGTAAGTATGGAATTATAGTTTGGTTCTCTTCTGTTAATTAATTGGTACTGCTGAAATGAGTAATGAGCTGATTTGATTTTCGGGTTTGGATGGGCAGGTCCGGGAACTGTCTTCTGTGACAACATGAATCTTTTGTTCATGTTCCTCTCCATTGCTACTTCTAACATGGTTGCCACTGCGCTCGCCAAGAGGGTTAGTAACGTATTGTGAGGGCAATTGCTACTTTCAAGTTACGCTCATTGACTATTTAATTAAGTTCTTACATGAGAAGTATGTTTTACTGATAATTCAACCCGATAAAAGAAACTCTAAATTCAGTTAAAGATTGTGTGCTTTGGAAAGCTGCTAGTTTAGGAGAAACTGAGGTGAATTCTTTTGGTTTCGGTGAAAGCATAGTTGAAAAGTCAATGAAGTTCAAATTCAAATAACACAGACCCCCTATCAAAATTTTGCAAAAGCAGTATGCAGATAGAAGTTGCTTCCCAAAAGCAACTTGTGGAAAGTTATCAGACAAGACGATCTCCCCTATTAAAATTTTGCAAAAGCAGTATGCAGATAGAAGTTGCTTCCCAAAAGCAACTTATGGAAAGTTATCAGACAAGATGATCTTTGAGAGAGAGACTGCAGCAGTCTTAGCTAGTTGAGAAAAATTACCAAAATATAGTGCATATTTGTAATTACATGGTGAGTAACTGATTACTTTTACCTTTCCTTTACATGTGTAAAGAAAATGTTTGCACCCTACTCTGCATGTTTGTAACACTACTGAACCTAAATGTTCCAATGGTTTATCTTATACTTTGGATTTTATCTATGGACTTCCTCGTAGTTACTATATTGTTCAGTTCATTCTTATTATATTGACAAGATATTCCTTGCTACAGGATAAAAAGGAATTGCAGCATCAGATATCTATCTTGCTCTTCGTTGGATTGACTTGTGGAGTTCTGATGCTCTTGTTTACTCAATTCCTTGGTTCATGGGCGCTAACAGGTATTGAACACTGGATTTTCCTTTGTTCAGATGCATAGACGTACAAAATCAATTTAAAATGTCAAATCACATTTAGTTTACCACTTTGGAGTAGCATTGAATGCAGCAAACATAACAGAGACCATTAAATGTGATGAATTATCTGATCTTGGTTTTACAGCTTTTGCTGGGCCCAAGAATGCACATATTATACCTGCAGCAAGCAAATATGTTCAGGTTATATTCCTTGTAGTTGAATCTTTTACCTCCTTTTTTTAACGTAGCTTTCATAGTTTGTATAACAAATCTTTATCTTGTCAACTGAACATTTCTTTGCTGTCAGTAGATTCGAGGGTTAGCGTGGCCTGCGATTCTTTTCGGATTGGTTGCTCAAAGCGCAAGGTGTGGTGACCTTTCTTCTCTCCTGCATCATGGATCAACTTATCAGTTGGCATAATCTTAGGATAGCCATTTTTTATCGACTTCATTGTTCAGTTCATTACTTGCAAGAACTTCCATATCAATCTTGTTAAGCTGCATAGAGTCATGGGAAAAGTTTAGGAGGCATGGAGGGAGATCCCTTTATTGTACTGGATAATGTTTGCATTATGTTTTAGTATTGCTAAAGCTCTATAGTCCATCAGGTTTGCTGCCTGAAATATATTTTATCTTAATTACTCCACATCTCTGATATTGTAGGTTTATGTCTCAGCTTTGTTAGAAATTTAGGTTTAATCTTGTATTTTATTGAATCTTATTTAATTATTTGACTAAAATATTTATCTCTAAAGTGAAAGGTGCTATGTCTTCTAATTTCAGTCTGGGCATGAAAGATTCATTGGGACCTTTAAAGGCTCTGGTGGTTGCCAGTGTTGTGAATGGCCTTGGTCATGTAGTCCTATGCAATTTCTTACACTATGGTATTACTGGTGCAGCATGGGCAACAATGGCATCTCAGGTATATATTTGTCCTATTGGCATTTTAATAGTTACCGCATCTAATCTCACTTGTTTGTCCTATTGTATTGCCGATATTTTCCTATTAGACCCAATATTTTACACATACACATTATCCTGCCACTGAATCATTGATCATCATTTGTTATAGATTGTTGCCGCTGGTATGATGATTGAAGCTCTGAAGAAGAAAGGATTCAGTGCATTTTCCATCTCTGTTCCATCACCTCGTGAATGCCTGCAAATATTCGGAATTGCAGGTCCGGTGTTTGTAACAATGTTCTCAAAGGTTTGCCACATCTATTTAACACTTTATTGCTGCTGAATTCTGCTAACATGTGAACACATCTAAGTATATGACACCTTTTGATGTTTTAGGTGGCTTTCTACTCACTGATGACATACTTTGCTACTGCTATGGGTACAAATATAGTTGCTGCTCATCAGGTTAGCTTTATTTGCTCTAATAGGTAGCTATAGTGTTCATCTGCAAGGAACAAATAACAATTATCTTGACAATGTGCAATTAATCATAGGTCATGATACAAATGTACGGGATGTGTGTGGTATGGGGTGAGCCTCTTTCTCAAACTGCACAGTCATTTATGCCTGAGTTATTATATGGAGTTGACCGAAGTTTGGAGAAGGTTCGTTATAATCGAGTTCCATGATGCTTCAACCATTATCATTGTGTGTATTTGTGTGATCTGTTTCTTCCAAGATTTTCATGTGTTAGTGATATGTGGATAATGTAGATTTCTTTTTTCAAATGAACTTGATGTAAAAGCTTTCTAGCTGAAAAATGTACTTACCCATGAGCCAAAAGTGTTCTAATTTTTAGTGAATACTGAACAGGCCCGCATGCTGCTAAAGTCACTCGTAATCATTGGAGCTGCTCTTGGATTGGCAATAGGAGCTATTGGGATGTCTGTTCCTTGGTTATTCCCCAATATCTTTACATTTGATCTAAAAGTCATACGAGAGGTTGGTTTTTATTAATGAAGTATAAACTCCAATTCTTGTCCTATGATTTTTAATCTGACAGGAAAATAAACTTGTGTAGTATAGATAAAAGGGAAGTAACATTTCCATGAGCAAGTACGTGATAATTTGTCTGATTAACAATTTTACTGCATATGAGAACTAATTAGGTTGGACAGAAATGAATATTGCAGTATGCATTAACTTCTGTATATTTGAAAGGAATATATTTGTACATAAACAACAGTGAACTTAATTGGGATATCTAAATGTTTCTCATATATTTGGTTTTACCTGTGTTATGCAGATGCACAAAGTATTGTTTCTGTTCTTCCTGTCGTTATCTATTACACCCTGTACTCACAGCCTTGAGGGCACATTGCTGGTACGCTTGATAACTCTAATGGGACCTCTGTGTATTCTTTTATTCTTCTCTTTGTTCTTTGAAATAACATACATGTGCCATGGAGCAAGGCTAGTAATACTTGACTCCGGATATTTGTCTCTTGTTTCTACTACTTCAAAGATATCTGATGTCTATGTACTAGTTAATATTGCGGTCATACAGAATTTTAAGCCTCCATATATTATCCTCTGACGGAAACTCTTTCTTAATGCTAAAACCTAAACACTAATTAATTAATCACATGCTTGGCCAAGTATTGGATAAACGCATTATTAGCACAGAAAATATAAGTAGAGAATGTTGTATCCAGTTTTACAAACATAATTCTCATACAACTGAAATACTGCTAACTGTCCCCTCACTCTTCCTGAGACTTCCTGATACTCAAGTATAGGTTACTCATGTTGTATATTCATGTGCAAATGAGATTACATTATGTTATTTTATCTTAGAGGACTGAATGATTGTTGCTCGCTCTATTTATAACCCTTTTGTTTAGGATAAAAATGTTCTGTTTTCTGTTTCAGGCTGGACGTGATCTTACCTTCATCAGCTTCTCAATGAGCAGTTGCTTTTCCTTGGGTGCTCTTCTATTGCTGGTATAGATCTTATTTTTTCATTCTGTCAAATTCTATGGTGCCATTTTCTGTAGTCATCACTATAGATCTTATTTATTTTATTCTGTCCACCAGCTTTTGAACAGCAGAGGATTTGGTTTGCCAGGCTGCTGGTTTGCACTTGTTGGCTTTCAATGGGTAAGACATAAATTCTCATCACTCAATTTAAGTTGTTGATACTAGACCCCCATTATTTTGTTGGGCCAAGTGCCTAATATCAAAGCAATAAACACCTATGAGATCTCTCTACCTAATACTCTAGTCTTTTGGACAATAGGCACACACAATATGTAAAGGGCTCATGTTCTTACCTGTCGCGTCTCTCTGCTAACAGAATGAGTATTCAATACACGCAACATTTGATTATATTCGTGCATTTCACTGAATACATGAGTTTCATACAGGCTCGATTTTTCCTTGCTCTCCGGCGGCTTCTTTCTCCCAATGGCATGCTCCACACAGAAGAGCTTGGCACCTATAACGTGGGAAAGTTGAAAGCTACTTGATGTTTGGTATATTTCTACACACATGTTAGTGAAAGAAGCAAGAGATTCTGAGGGAAGCCACTCCATTTGATTTCGCTGATGGTTTTCAAATCATGGAATTTAGCATATGAGTCTAGCCTGGCTGCTAAAGATCAGTGTTGTCATCATTTTTTCTTTTATGTGTCCACACTATCAGATAGATCAATGATTAGTATATGTAAGAAAGTGACGGAAGACAAATAGTTATCTGCGATAAAAGCCTTTTTTTTTTTTTTTTTTGCATAATTAGTGATATTCATATTGGAGGGGATTTAAACTTAGAAGTTAGAACATTGGTAATGACTTGCTATTTTTCGTTTTTTGGACTAGTGTAATCAATGTGATGTGGCCGACTAACAAGATTTTTGCGGCAGAATACATGTCGTCTTTGTGTCACAATTACAAGTTGTGTGCTGAGAAGGTAATGTGCACACAATTACATGGTACATGATGATAGAGGCGACTTTCCAGGATTGGACGAGACTGTTTCTTGGCATTGGTGATTTTAGAGGACTTCATTCATAGTTTAGGTAGATAGTATAAACAAATTTCTACCTAGTTCATTATTTTGTATATATGAACAATATTTGTCCATTAAGTATATATCATGATCAATATATATATATATATATGAATATGTTTTCCAAATCTAGTGCTTCTTGTCTGCTGTATCTGTATGTGTTTGATTATTGTTACTGATTTGTAATTTTTGGAAACAGTGAATAAGGTAAAAAAAATTCACAGTAAAAAAAACTCTTAAGCGACGGAAACTGTAACATTTGTCGTCCGATATAAACCACATAGGCGACGGAAAAAATAACATTCGTTACCCAAGACAAACCACCTAGGCGACGGACATAGAAACATTCGTCGCCCAAGATAAACAACCTAAGAGACGGAAAAAAGAAACGTTCGTCGCCTAAGAAAAAACCACCTAGGAGACAGAAAAAGCAATATTCGTCACCTAAGACAAACTGATGAATACAAAGATCAATCGTCGACTAAGAACTGTTATGCATTCGTCGGTTTAGAACTCTACCGACGAATATTTCGTCGCTTAAGGACGATTCAACATTCGTCGGTAAACATACATACCGAAGATTGTTTCATCGGCTAAGAACAATTACATATTCGTTGGCTAAGAACTTTTCTGATAAAAAAATTCAGTCGAGAGGAATATTTATTGACGAAGCTGTTTGTCGACAAGGCAGTTAATGATCCGTCGGGTAGAATCCCTCTTAGTCGACAACTAACTTTATTTTTGTCGCCTAAGTATCTACCTCACGACACTTAGGCGACGAAACTTAGTTGACGGATAATTTGTCTGTCAAGATCCTACGCGACGAATAGTTAGTCTTAGGCGACGAGTTGTTT
Organism: Fragaria x ananassa; assembly: GCA_034370585.1. Classification (NCBI taxonomy): domain Eukaryota; kingdom Viridiplantae; phylum Streptophyta; class Magnoliopsida; order Rosales; family Rosaceae; genus Fragaria; species Fragaria x ananassa. Next base: position 15,030,698 of record CP139769.1, on the reverse strand, counting down.
CCGTCGCCTAAGAGTAGATTTCATGTAGTGCTTGAAGCTTCAAAGAGATGATGAACAAGTGTAGGAAGGGACCTCGGCAGCGTTGAGGAACCTATTGTGGCTGCATGCTTGCTTCTTTGTGGCTTGGCACTCACGCAGACTAGAGAGCAGAAGAGGGAAAACGTTTCTGATTTTTGGTGGAAGAAGTGATAATGAAAACGTTGCTCTTTGCTCCTTAATATAGTGGTTTGGCCGAACCCTAGGTCTCCTCTCCACCCTTGATTATTTTCTGATCCAGTGGTCTTGAAATATTGCACAAAATCTTGATTTAAATCTCCATAGAATTCTCTAGAATGTCTTGCACAATAATCTTTCGAATGTAGCTTGAATGAGGGCTAGGTGCATTCCTTGAAATCCAAGTAGAATCATGGCAAGAGAATTCTTTCTTATTCTGCTGCTAATCAGATATGTGACGAAAATCTTTGATTTCTTCCATACTTGGTGCACAATTATGGTTCCTACAAGAGAAGGAGGGCTAGGTGCATTTCTTTAAATCCAAGTAGAATCACGGTAAGAGAATCCTTTCTTATTCTGCCGTTAATTAGATATGTGACGAAATTTTTTGATTTCCTACGTATTTGATGCGCAATTATGGTTCTTATAAGAGAAAGAAAATCAAATTAGTAATGTGAAAATAATCGGAATTAAAATGGTGAAGTTAAAAGAAATAATCTCCCTTAGTTCAAGAAATAATCCCTTGTCTCTTTCATTGTTATTGTAAAACTTCTATGAAACTATAACACAGAATGATTTTAGTGTTTTTTTTCTGTTTCTTTTATTACTTAAATCGAAAAAAAAAAGACAAGAGGAAGAAAAGGCCGCCAAACTTCCACGTGGCTCACCATATTTGCTTACAAGTATGAATTTCAAAAACCTATATAAACCACTCACCTCTGAAGTCTGAGCCCCTCTCCTGTCCCCCCCTGTGTCACCTCTTCTTCCCTATTTAGGGGCACACACCTTCCCCATTTTCCAGGAAGAACCCAAAAAATGCAAGCTCTCATTTCTCACTCTCTCTCTTCTCAACCTCCTCTCCTCTTCTCCACTTCTCTTCCTCTACGCTTCAACCCCTCTCCGCCTAGGTTTCCGACCTCACGCTTCTCCACTTCAGCTCCGGTACGACGCCGTTCGATTCGGCCGGTAATCGCTTGCATTAGCGACGGCGGTGGCGGAACCGGCGACGTTTCGGTGGCTGGAGAAGCTGCGGAGGTTAAAGGAGAGTTGGAGAGTGGGAGTATATGGAAGCAGATGAAGGAGATTGTCATGTTTACGGGGCCGGCTACCGGGATCTGGATCAGCGGCCCGCTTATGAGCCTTATCGACACTGTCGTCGTCGGTCAGGGAAGCTCCGTTGAGCTTGCTGCTTTAGGTCTCCATTTCCAACCATGCTTTAGCTTCTTCTTCTTCTTCTTCTTCTTCTTCTTCTTCTTTTTTCTTTGATTAATATGAGTGGAAATTTTGCTGAGATCTATGTGTTTGCAGGTCCTGGAACTGTAATGTGTGATAATATGAGCTACGTGTTCATGTTTCTTTCAATCGCAACTTCTAATATGATCGCTACTTCGCTTGCAAAAGGGGTTAGTTCATGATTTTTATGCTCATTAATTTTCCTACATTGGTATTTTTTTGTGTCTGAATCATTAACAATTGGCTCTAAGAAATACAATCAAAATGCGAGGAAATTAGAACTATGATTAGAATTGTTTTGTGCGGTAATGTATTGACATGTTTAAGGGGATTTATTGCACACTATATTTACTGAGGATCAATCACTAGTGTGAGTATTGTCACTGTTTCTCGAAGTGTATGGGTTCACATTTTTCCCTCTCCATTTTTATTGCTTCATTTTGCTATGGAGACTACTGCTTTTTTTTTCTTTTTAAAAAAAAAAATTTTAACAAGCCATTGGGGAACTTTTCCGACTTCTTTTGTTAAAATTGAGGGGTTTTTTATGAGGGGCTTATGTTGTTCCGAAGACAACCCAACACTATATATTATGCACACCACAAAACACAGCTTACACTATACATCATTTGTAAGGACTGTCCTACAATCGGGAACCAAATGTGGCCTGATACATTCTAAACCAAATATTGATCTGTAAGAGTTTAAATTGTTAGGAATGAACTCAAGAATCGTCAAGCATAACATATCACAAAGTAGGAATCAATTATGATCATGCATCTTGTTTGCATACTCTGTCAGATATGTATGCAACTATAGATTATACTGCCCCAATTCACTCGATTGTTAATATTTCATTGCGACATTCTACATTTATTGCAAGGGCATGGAACCATCTTATATAAAATGAAATTAACAAGATCTTTCTTTGTACTTTTGAAAAATTTTCTATGTCTGATCACTAGTTTTTCCTTTGGTCTTTCTGTCTCTGTGTCTTTTTTCTTTTTCTTTTTCTGAATGCATTGGTTGATCATCTTTTTTTTTTTTTTTGTGCAGGATAAAGATGAAGTGCAACATCACATATCCACCTTGCTCTTTGTTGCATTGACCTGTGGCTTTTTAATGCTATTATTTACAAGATTTTTAGGCTCATGGGCACTCACTGGTAATAAGAAATTTTAGAGATATGACTTTAAAATACTGAAAGACAGACTGCTTGATTTTTTTTCTTTTCTTTTTTCCATCAATGCATTTTAGCCAAAAGTATATAAGCTCAGTCTGTCAAAGTAGCTTTCCTGACTAATGGATTTTGGAACTGTGGATTTCAGCTTTTACTGGATCAAAGAATATGCAGATTATTCCAGCAGCAAATACATATGTTCAGGTGTACTTTCTTCTTCAAGCTAAAACTTGCTGGTTACAACACTCTTCATAAGATTCTGTGATTTCTAATCATTTAGCTGGTTTGGAAGTGATATATTATGACCGAGGCCTTTCCTATTTATCTGTATGTGTGGTCACATTCTGTAAAAAAACACTATTCTAATCTGCCAAAGACTTTACATTGTCTTGTCAACATATACTAATTCTCCAAAGACTTGACATTGTCTTGTCAACATATTCTAATTTGCCAAAGACTTTACATTATCTTTTCAACATGTACCATGAGCAAGAGGTCATACTTTTGCTATTCTCATAGTTCATTCTTCATATTAAACCTTCACAAGGTCAAAATAGATTGTTGTAAAGGGAATTCTGAATAATGTATCTGCTACATTACTGCTGAAAAGTAATTGATTGCTTATTGTGGAACTCAGACAAACTGTGTATACTTGATTGGTATGGTGTCATGATTGTCATCCTCCAAGAAATTTCATTTGCATATGCATTTACTTCTTCTTACACCAATAATCCCTATTATGAATTATTATAGCATATTTTAATACTAAATGTCTTCTGAATGACTTCATATTGGTAGATACGGAGTTTAGCATGGCCTGCTGTTCTTGTTGGTTGGGTTACCCAGAGTGCAAGGTTAGATAGACCATACAAACCAGTTCAATATATGTAAACAAAATAATCATAGAAGATTTAGTTGTCCTATTTACTCAATGTTTGTGGGAAGGGGAATTTACGGCACCATTTACTTAGCATCATTTTTTATGAATTGGAATATGGAAATCTACCAAGTGTATGATAGGTTAGAAAATTTCATGTCAAAAGTAAACAGTATAAAAAAAAAGTATAAAAAACACACGCTCTATCATTTGATTTGAGTTACTTATTTATTGCCTAAGGCAAAGTTATCTCTGGCAGGGAGTTTTAGATTCCGAGGTTAATGAGATTGTGAGCAGCTGTTTCTTCATGTTTGTACTCTGATATTCTGCATCTGTTTCCAGTCTTGGCATGAAAGATTCATGGGGTCCTTTGAAGGCGTTAGCTGTAGCCAGTGCTATTAATGGCCTAGGTGATATACTGCTGTGCAGCGTTTTAGGCTATGGTATTGCCGGCGCAGCATGGGCGACAATGCTGTCACAGGTATACAGAACTTCCATCTTCTGAATATACATTATTTATGCTCTTGGTACTGCATATTAGTTTCTGTTTCTACTTTTATTAACTAGTTTAATATTAGATTGTTGCAGGATACATGATGATTGAATCTCTGAACCAGAAAGGATACAACTCTTATGCTATTTCTGTTCCCTCACCCAAAGAACTTCTAACATTAATTGGGCTTGCTGCTCCAGTATTGGTGACAATGATGTCTAAGGTTACAATTTGCGCAATATATTCTCAATCTAGTCTTAAAGAACTCTTCAGTAGATTCATTTAACCATACCTTAATAGTGGGTTGAAACAACTAAACCCCAATCAGAAAAAAGAAACTATCTAAAACCAGTCACTTAATTTGTAATTTATCAAACTAGTTCACACCACACTAGGAAACCTCAACTCCTCTCTAATGAAGACACTGTGATGTGTAGGTTGCTTTCTACTCTCTCATTGTATATTTTGCAACGTCTATGGGCACAAATACAATGGCTGCTCATCAGGTTACTTTCGGATCACCTTGTCATGTTAGTTGACTTTTCTCTATGGAGATGAATTGTTGCATGTGTTAACTAATTACCACTTACTCTAGGTCATGATTCAAACATTCTTCATCTGTACGGTGTGGGGTGAACCTCTCTCTCAAACTGCACAGTCATTTATGCCTGAGTTGATATATGGAGTAAATCGTAGTTTGCCCAAGGTTTGTGATGACTTATGACTCATAGTGCGGTAACTCTAATCTAATGGATGACTCATAATAATTTTCTCTATTGATCATTTTTATATGTAGTCTTCTGGCATTTTAATGATATGAAACAGGCTCGAATGCTGCTCAAGTCACTTGTAATCATTGGAGGAATCCTTGGTTTAGCTTTAGGAATTATTGGGACATCTATTCCATGGTTGTTTCCTAACATGTATACACCTGATCAGAAGATCATAAAGGAGGTTGGTTCTTTCTTTTGTGAGCTATTCGTAATCTTCCTAATTGCATTGATTAATATGTTGCATTTATTCTCGTCTACTACTTTGTCAAACACTGTATAGTATCTGCAGCTTTACATTGAATCACTTACTGTAGGTAGATAACTCCTATTAACCGTTAATACTGCAATGATAATGGCCATCATGAAAAAGGTTAATGACTTGTCCGCAAATGTAACTCCTCTTGTTATTCTATTTGTGTTAACGCAGATGCATAAACTACTAGTGCCATTTTTTCTCGCATTGGCTGTGACACCCGCCATTCTCAGCTTTGAGGGAACATTGCTGGTACATTTTGTTTTAACTTCATCACAAATTTCGTTGTTGCACATCTTGTGCCCATCTGTGGACCAAAGTAGAAGTAAATGGGTGGAGTTCATCCAGTATAGTTGGGTTTTAATTAACGCTTTGAAAACACATTCATCATGTTTATGAGGGTGAATTTAATCTTTCTTGTAGTCCAGTGATCGTGTTATATTTAAATTGGATTCTGATATCTCTTTGGCAAAGCATGTGGTGGGTGTTCTTGTAATTTGTCCTCTTTTTTTTAACGAAAATATGCACTTCTTGGGAGAACTCAGTTCCCTCCCTCTATTTAGAGTGTATGACTGCTATGCATGTTCATTGGCCAATAGTTTGATAAGCTAGAACTTCTCCCTTTCCACGTTTTTTATTCTTAAATATTTTGTAAGCTTTGGGAATATCAGACTAGTTTCTGTGTGTTTATTGATCTCAGTGATAGAACTTCATATGTACAAGAGCTGACAGTTGACCTAAAAATTTAAACCTAAGGGATCAATGGCCTAAACTCAAGAGCAAACACAAAAGGAGATAGTCATTTGATTTCTTTTTCTTGAAACTGGATGTAGTTTTTTACTTGTATTTCAGCTATGATTAGAAATTATAGATTGATAGTTTAGAGTGTTCAGTTCTGGACTGAGATTGTAGGCATGCCATGTACGTCAATAAGTCGGTGTATTTTCACAGATGCATAATCTTTTAAGCAAGTCTAATGATCTACCTGCTGAGCAAGTGTAACGTTCTGCAAAATCTTGTGCTACTTTCTGATTATCGAAATCCAAAATAATCAGGACACCTTCATGATTGGTGATATGTAGTTCAAACTTGCTTTGACTTTTGGTTCTTGATTTTATGCATTACATTTCCCAGGAGGTTCTCTAACATCATAGGCACAAAATGGTTCCTCTTATATCATTGAACTGCTTTTGTTTGGTTCCTCAGGCTGGACGAGATCTTAGATTCATTAGTCTATCAATGAGTAGCTGCTTCTCTTTAGGTGCACTTCTACTGCTGGTAGGTTTATCTTGGTTTTTTTTTTTTTCATTTTTTCATTTTTTCATTTTTCTGGTTTCTTAGAAGAGTATTGATTCTTTATGTATTCACTGCCATCCCAATTTTTGTTTCATCAGCTTGTGAGTAGCAGAGGATGTGGTTTAGTAGGCTGCTGGTGGGCACTTGTAGCATTTCAATGGGTAAGAGATCATCTATTGCTTTACATGCCAAAGTATATATGATTTTCTACTTATTATCTAAATTCTAAATACAAGCTTTAATTCTTATTTCTTAGGCTCGGCTTTTCCTCTCTTTACGACGCCTTATATCACCTGACGGCATACTCTACTCTGAAGATACGAGCCGTTATAAACTGGAAGAACTCAGAGCAGTATAGGAATCATAGGAGTGATGAGTCATGATAATTGGTAGCATCTTGGTGAGGGTCACGCTTCCCTTTATACAAAGTATCAAAAAGATGAGGTCGGCACTAGTCCTATATTTGCAAGAAGGCAGAGAGGACGGTATGTGGAGTCAAGATCCATTGAGCACATGGAGACAACAGATAGTGTGGAGAAATTAATCTCAAGATGCTGCTGGTTCTCTTTCGATCAGTTGTTGTAATTGTTCTGTATCTTAGAAAGCTCAGTCCTATAGTCCAAGCAATTCAAGGCTCCTATTCAAATTCTTCTATGAAACTATTTCCCCTTTGTTCCATTTAACACGTGTTCGAGTGGTTACTGGTTAGTAATCTCGTATTCACATTAGCCAAACACTTTTCCTACTCTTTTGATGCTTATTTGGTGTCACCGATAAGTATGGAATGATGAAGCAAAGCTGGATGCGGACTTGGTCCTATCGCAATGGGGTGGTGGAGGAGTAGTACCACCAAGCTGCCCACTCTGTTGCTCGTGTGCCTAGAACGTTAGTAAGGGCACGTCGGCAGACCATCTTTGGGGTTCATTAAGCTCAATGTAGGCGCCTAGCTCAATGTTGGAAATTTTCGAGATTTTGAGGGTATTTGTCGGTAGCTTGGTCAGCACAACATGGAGCTTGGCTCTAATATTTGTTTTGGTCGAAAGAGGAGAATTTCATTGAAAAAAGAGGAACATAACAAGTTCCAAAATAAGGCCTTAGATGCACGATATATTAAGCAAGCATAATGATCCTATCCAAAGATTAAAATATCAGTATTGGTGTGTGACTATAACTTAACACAATTGAAAGAACATCTTGATCATCATTTACACCTCTAGTTTTTTTCTCAGATATGGTATATTCTTGTGTTCCATACCTTCTATTTCTAAAGTCATGATCATAATTTTGGGAGGCATGATCGTAATTTTCTTTAGATAAAAAATTGTTCAATCCTCTCATTGTAGAAGATTGTCCATATTCATTTAGATATACTCGAGAGAATTACTCATCTTTCGAGTATTTGTTGAATGTGATTTTTTTAACATATATTTTTTAAATATATCGAAGATAAATAGTAAATATCATAAATATCAGAGATATTTTCTATGTATCAGAAATATTTGACGGTATCGGAAGAATATTAGAGATACGGTGGAAGATAAGATATTTACTCCTTTAAATATATCGATTATTCGTAAAAAAAGAGATATCAGAAGATAAATCAGATATATTGCAGAGATTTTAATCTTTGGGTATGACAATTTTAATAGGAAACTGACACACATATTACATAAATGTATGTAATGGCGGGTCAAATCCGAGTAAATTGGTACCACTTTTTACTTGACCACCATAATAACCACTAATTAGATTGGTGACAAGTGTTTATTTTTATTTTTTTAACAATAATATAAAATAATTTAAAAATACATGTGTCACCGATCTGCAGTGGTTGAAAAATTTGAATTTCCGTTTGAATTATTTTCCTTTTCTACGAGACTTTTCTATTCCAATTCACTCTTCTTCTTCCTCCGTTTTCCAGGGCGGAGCTTTCTCTGCTAACAAACCCAGCAAAAATGCAAACCAAAACCCTAATAGCTCACCCTCTTCCTTACCCCTGTCTCCTCCCTAACCCTAATCGCAGCACCTCACTTTCCCTCTCACCCTTCTCCTTCACGCCTCCACTTCCAAACCTCCGCTCCTCCGCGCCAATACGGCCCCGTAATACTCTCTTCACCGCTTGCCTTCTCGAAAACCTCGACTGTGATCCGGGCGGAGACGGCGATGGAAATGACGCCGCTTTGGTTAAGGCTGATGAATTGGAGAATCGGAGTATATGGGATCAGATGAAGGAGATTGCAATGTTCACTGGTCCGGCTACTGGGCTGTGGCTGTGCGGCCCACTTATGAGTCTCATTGACACTGTGGTCATCGGTCAGGGAAGCACAATTGAGCTTGCGGCGTTAGGTATCACCTTCAATTTTACTTTGTTTTTTTAGTCATGATAGATTTTTTATAGCTGATGATGATGTTGAAATTTATCGACATTTTAATCCTGGCAGGTCCAGGAACTGTAATGTGTGACTATATGAGTTATGTGTTCATGTTCCTTTCTATTGCGACATTGAATATGGTTGCCACTTCACTAGCCAGACAGGTTAGTTCCTTTTAGGAGTTTCGATAAAATTTGCGTGCTTTTGTTGCTATGAAAATTGGTTTGAGATGAATTTCATGTATTTTGAATGACTGGCAATCCAATGCACCGTCCGCAGAGTAAAAATTTGTAAAAGGAATTGGATACCGAAGGACTGGCACTTGAAGTTTGAACCTGTTGCCAGATTGGTTTTTGAGATCAATCGTGAACTCTCTATTTAAGAAATGATATGTTTTGATATCTTTTCCTCCTTTTTTCGGTTTGTTTTTTTCCTGTCATTTTGTAACGCTCCATTCTTGATCAATAACTTTCTATATTGATATTTAAATCTGCTCTTGCAAATTGTTTCAACTTCTTATTTGTGAAAGTGGGCTATTCTAAAGTAGAATGAGAGATATTGAAATGAGGGTGTCATGATAGGATAATGAAAGTGGGCTATTTTAAAGAAATGTTATAGGCTTAGTAAGACATATAAGGTATTCAGCCAGGTGGAGTCAATTAATTCAATTTGTCAAAATGAAGTGAAGTAACGAGGCCCTATTTACAGTAGGTGTCCAAGAGTTATGATTAACTAGTCAAAATGATTCACTAGTCTTTGAGTCTTTGATAACGTGTTTTAGCAGATATATTGCTATTTTGATTGCATGCTATGTGACTGAATATAGTTGACTGCAGCTAAACTTTAGATGTCAATTGCTGTGATAAGAACTAATATGCTTCATTCCATCTATTGCTTGTTGAGGCAGTGAAACATAGTTAATGTAAAGTACCACCATTTGTTCCAAAGGTGGTTCATAGGAGTTAGAACACAAGCTAACAAAAAATGAAGCCTAACACACATTAACACTATCTGTATGGAAAGGCCATCTGAGGACTGTGAACCGCATGCTACCTTTTATGCTCAGAAGTTAGGACCCAAAATTTCATCACAAAGGCAGTAACAAAATTCTGTTTGGGTTCTGATACTGTGTTCACTTACTGTTGATTATTTAAAAAAGTGGTTTTGATAGATCTATTAGTTTTTTAGGCTTGTGAGTTCTCATGCTCGATAATATGCTACATTTACCTCTTTCTTGTGTGCCCTTTATATATATATATATATATATATATATATATATATATATAGATACAAACCCGTTCTGGTGCGGACGTCCGCACTCGGCTTAAAGTGCAGACGTCCCTCCGTTCTCCACCGGACGGCTCCGACGACGGCGCGCCTCCACCCCAGCAGACTCCAACAGCGTTCCCGATCACTTTCTCTCCCCGGCGAGTTCGCCGAATTCCAATTTTCTGGCAAGATAGATTGGATTTGAAGTTTTGGGTGATCTCGCCGGAAAATTGGAATTCGGCAGACTCGCTGGGGAGGGAAAGTGATCGAGAATGCTGCTGGGGTGTGGAGGCACGCCGTCGTCGGAGCCGTCCAGTGGAGAACGGAGGGACGTCCGCACTTTAAGCCGAGTGCAAACGTCCCCTTTGGAACGTTTTCGTATATATATACAGAGCCCTTCCAATAAGGAATCCCTATTTTTGTCACTTTTAGAGATAGGTCCACACCATTATATCTGTTTTTTAATGGGCTTGGATGACTAAGATTAAAACTTAACACTTATGTCAAACCTACACCGTTCAAGATTATTAAAAATAAATCCCTCGTTTGGATGACTTAAAGATCACCAAATTTTCTAAAAAATTGTAGAAATGATCTACTGATATAACCTAACGAACTGAACAGCGGAGATTTGATTTTGTGATCGAAAAGTTCGTCAAATGATCTATCCCTAGAAATGAACAAAAAAGGGATCCCTCATTGGAATATATATATATATATATATATATATATAGATTGATTAATTAGTATTGGTACAAGACAAGAATGAAGTGCAACATCAGATATCTATCTTGCTCTTTCTTGGTTTGGCGTCTGGCTTCTTGATGCTTTTATTTACAACATTCTTCGGTTCAAGGGCACTAACCGGTAAGAAGGATGTCTTAACGCTCTCAAAATCTTTCTGTTTGCTTGAGTCTTTTTTTTTTTATAATCATGTAGTAAATAGTGGATGATAAGCGTTTCCAGAGTGGGTACAAGTATCATAGGTGATTAATGACCTATGGAATTATGCCTTTTCAGCTTTTACTGGATCAAAGAATGCAGAGATTATTGCTGCAGCAAATACTTATGTTCAGGTGTCTATTCATTATCTTTTTCAATCATTCATGTGCCTTTCTCATTGAACTTCATTTATTTGTAACTCCTATTTCAAAGTTCCCCTTTTATTTTGGTAAACCATAATATTATGTAGATGGTGTGGTTCACTGATAAAATGAAAGCCTTTTCTATCTAATTGTTTTGAGATATGAATCCCACATCAGGAAAATGGGACCTTGCCTGTGGGTTTATAATGGTTTTGGGCCTCACCATCCATTGCTAATTGGTTTTGGTTGTGAGCCCTAGACTACTTTATCATGGTATTGTTCCATTTTTATTTATTATGCTCATTTTTTCCTTAGAATAATGAGATTGGGGGAGGGGAGATTCAAGGCCGGCCAGTTGGGTATGGCTGAATTGGGATGAATTCTCATAACCAGAGAGCTACAAAGTATCCCCACTACATTACGTCTGCTCTTAGACCTTAAATGGTGCACATATACCTAAGATTGTTGTTTGTGCATGTGAGAAGAGTTAAGTTTACCTAGTTGTCAAGATAACTTGACTGATGTTGAATGGTAATCCATTTAAGATAAACTGCTATTCCCTTATGTAAACCTTCCATACGATAAAGAGAAACTATACAAGACCAAACTTACGAAGGAATTCTACATATATTGACAGTGCACCCCAGAATTATTACCGAATTGTTACGGGTCAAATTATCTTGACGATGTTCTATCTGTCGTGGTTTCTTTGAAGTGTAAATGAACACTATATATCTGTTGCAGATACGAGGTTTGGCATGGCCGGCACTCCTTGTGGGTTGGGTTGCTCAGAGTGCAAGGTTAGTATATCACTGTTAGTAAAAATACATGTGATATTTTAAAGTAATAGCTCTTAAGCATAGGGATTGCCGACTCTCTTTTTTTTAAATTTTTATATTTAGTTACTGCTAGAGAAAGAATGTTTGATACATTCAAGGTAGCTGGCCGGTGGTGTTGCGCCACCATGAAGGAGAAAATACGCCGAGAAGACACGGCTGTGCGTGGCGGAGGCGTTGCCGGAATTCCCTCCTCCGGCCATCATAGCCAGAGCTGCTTGTCTAGTTTGGAAGCTCTCCTCTTGTACAACAAACCCTCAAAAGGATTCAACCTATTTTGATCTAGGTAAGGAGATTCAAAGCTTTGAAATTATAAGGTTTTGAATTTGAGATTTTTATGTTTTGATTCGATTGACATATTTAGGCTTGAAATTGATCTTCGGGCTAGTTATGAAAGTTGTTTAGAATGTTGAGATAATGATTGTGTGAAAATTTGGTGGTGATCGGTGGTGGTCAGAATTTAGGGGTGGCCGGCGGAGCAAACGGCGGTGCCGCCACTTTGGGATATTTTTTTTCGAGCTATTTAAGTTGTTTTTGATGATAGGAGTTCAATGGTATAAAATTTGAGAATTTTGGTGAAGTTTTGAATAGGTTTGAGATTATTCGAAGTTTGGTTTTATCGGTGTGCCACTTGGGAAGATCCTACCGTTGGATTTCCCTTCTGTTTTAGAAGGTTGAAATAAATGAAATGAAGTTGCGGGTGGAGTTTGACAAGAATCCTATAAGCTTAACCCTAACTAGAGTAGTGGGTTAGGCGAAAAATTTTCGGGATGTTATTTTAAAAGCAATTATTTCTTTCCAAAATTGGAGTATGGTTCTAATTATGCTTATGGTGCTAGGATGCATGGAGACCTCACGAATGGCGAATCGGATTTCGTCGGGCTTATGCCTAAATTTGTGAGTGGACTCTTTGTTTTTAAAGGAATATGCATGCTTGATTTATTTTAGAAATTATTGTTCTATTTACCGAGCTTATATTATAATTTCGGTTTATGGTATGGTCTTGAATTTATTTGAGTTTGAAACATTGATCAAGTGTTGGTTATAATTTATGGATTTGAGCTCAGCTTATAAAGTTGGTATTTTTGTTTTGATATCTTTATAACTCTGGATTTAATTATTATCGGTTTTATTTTGATGACTTTGAGATTTATAAAATATTACGGAAAATGAGATATTCGGTAGTTCTCTATTTACAACTTTCTCATTTACTTATGGATTATCGATATTGACATTGAGAATATTTTTAGCAAATATTTTCGGATTAAGAAATTATTTACAATTCATATTTAATAATTAAATCTCGTTTATAGTTATGGATTTGGGAATATTTTGACGTCTGAGACACGTCATTGAGTTTAATTTTAATTTCTTATAATAATTTTTAAGTACGGTTGGGAACCGTACCATCCGCATGATCTTGGGAAAGTTTTATGGATTTAAGTGATTTCGTATGTTTTTAGTTATCATAGTAGGGTCGTTATTATTCATTACTAGCTAGCCTTTATTAGCGGTTCTCACCATAGGTCAGTCGAGCGCTTAACGTGTGACGCTATTATAACCTGGGAGGCACCGATCAAATATTATTATTTATTGCTAACTAACCTTATTAGTGGTCCTTACCATAGATGAGTCGAGCACTTAGCGTGAGACACTACTATAGCTTGGGAGGCACCGACCCGAGCCTTCAAGGCTCCTCTTGCATGGTGATATATCTTCCCCTTGTCTTATTTTTCTCATTTATGTAATTGATTAACCAACGGAGCAGGTTTATCTCTTCTGGTGAGGTTTCTATATTTGATTAACCAGCGGGGCTGATTTGTCCGTTTTTATGTGATTCTGGATTTAAAGTTAAATGTTATATCAAAATTGCGTGCATCAAGGTTTTAAAGTTTAAACGTGGGAAAATATTTAAATTACATTTTTGTTAAATTATTTAATTTATTTTTGTCCACTCACTCTAATTTAAATTATTTTTCCCTAGATCCTCCGGTTTCAAATGCCCGGTTTGCAGGCTAAGTTTATTTGAGGTCAAGCGTACATGAAGTTGATGCATAGTCAGAGGCTGCTTCCGCTTATTCTTTATTATTTGTTTTTCCTTCATTATAGATATGCTCTGATAACTATTTGAGATTGTTATTAGTTGATTAAGGCTTGGTGTATTTTAGGAGATGTGTTGAACTTGAAGAGTTGAGGATGGATGATTTATAATAGAAGTGTTTATCTAGAATTTTTCAGGTAATGGTTGTCCATTTTCAAGATAGATTATGCCAAATTTTCGATAAATTTTCCTTGGAGGTGGATCCCGCAGGATTTACTTCGAGTTTTAGGGTGAAATTCGGGATGTGTCCTGACAAAATTAACATAAATCAATCACAAATAAGAGAACTAAATGTTGATGCAATGGATTATGCAGGTTAATCCCTTGCATCAACAGATGTTGTTAATGATTTAGAGATAACGAGTCACACAGTTTATAGTGCCTCATCTTGCCATCGGTTGGCAAAGTTACATCCATTTAAGATTCTACTATGTGTTGGGAGCCTTAAATGTCCACCGCCTTAAATGTCCACCCAAAGTATTACAAGTGTTTATTGTTGTGTTGAATAAGTGGGAAGGTGTCCCCTTTTTCAATGAAGAATGAGGCTCCTTCCTTTACATGTTTTCCAATGTGGGATAAGAGTCTTATTCTAATCTTCAAAGTGTTATGAGAGGGCATGTTGGTGAGGCCGGGATGGTGACTTCCGGGTAAGCTTTTGGCGACTTCCGAGTACCATTGCATAGCTTGTATGTTAGGCTTTAAGATGTATGTCGTTATTGGGTCTCGTTATGGCTCGTGGGCCCACAACGAAAGTGTTACTTATGCTTGGTGGCATAGTATACTAGCTATGCCAATGGTGGTACCAACACTAAACACAAATACGAAGATTAGGAGGCATATAAATATAGGATAATATGAGCACATTATTGGACCAGGTTTGCGGTATAAGACAAATCCGGTCACATGAAAATCAAATATAACAAAGATGAGAATGAACTGTCTGATGTATTAATTCATCTCACATTGGAGGTATATGTGGAGAATTACGAGTATACAATTAGTACGTATTAACTACCATAATTACAATATATTCTACTACTAATATGGTGTCATGACTCACATTTACACTCTCTCTCAAGTTAGCGCATACACATTAACCATGCCCAACTTGCTTAGTGAGTCATAAAATGTCTTTCTGGATATTCCTTTAGTGAATTTGCAAGTTGCTCTTCAATAGAAACAAAATGGAAGCTAATAATATTTGCATCTAGTTTCTCTTTTATAAAGTGACGATCAACCTCCACATGTTTAGTACCAGCATGTTGTACCATATTTTGTGATATATCAATAGCTGCCTTATTGTCACAAAACAACTCTCTCGTACTTTTAAGTTTGAAACCCAAATCAAGTAACAGATTTCTCAACCACAACAATTCACACACTTCATGAGTCATGCATCTATACTCAGCCTCAACACTACATCGTGCCATAACTTTTTTTTTCCTACTCTTCCATGTAACCAAATTACCTCTCACAAAGGTAAAATGACATGATACCGCGCCAACCTCTTGTTTGTGATATTTCCAGCCCAATCAGCATCTGTAAAGCCACAAACCTCAAGAATGTTGTTGCCAAAAAGACGATCGAGTCGTTCTTGAACAGATGTCGAAGTAGGAAGAAATAAACCATAATAATGGGGTTTTTGAATTAATTCTTCATTCTAAAAGAAGAAAACAAAGAGACAAAGTTCTCTCGGATCTTTGCATTGATTCCAATTAAGTCGAACATAACAAGGATGAGAATAAACTATCTGATATGTTATTCATCTCATATTGGAGGTATGTATGGAGGATTCAAGTATACAGTTGGTAAGTACTAACTACAATAATTACATTACATTCTACTACTAATAATATTGTGCCATGACAAGAAAAAGATAGACCTGAAGGTGAATTTGTATATCTCCAAGCGCTCAGACCCTTGTGTTAGTATATTGCATAATTTTCCTTAAAAGTATAAAAATATGATTTTGAATGCCAATTTTTCAAATGGTTTTAAATTTCGAGATCTCATCTACAATAGAACCTCGATAATTTAATATTCGATTAATTAATAACCTCGTTGAAATAACAATTTTTGTTGGTCCCGAGTTAGGGACAACGTGCTAAATTAAGGATTCGTTAAAAGATAATACAAATATGAGAATTCACACAGACCTTAATCAATATATAAATTAATAATCCTTGCTTAGTCAAATGGTCCGTACCTCCTAATGGTATGGTGAAACTTAGTGTTATCGGGTCTACTTTCTGGTGGAAACATAGTGGGAAAACCGATTTATTTGTCATGATGCTTCTTTGGAATAGAGTTATCTTTTCCGTTATATCACCACAAACCCTAAACCACAACTGTCAGTCGTACACTCTTCGCTATTCGGTGTTTTTTTCAAGTTTGTAGTTGAGGCTTCTGTTATTATCTCAAAAGATCCTCCTGTTGTGCCTTGTAATCTGGGGTATACGTATTATGTCCCCTCCCCTAAGTTTTGATTAACCCAACCACCCAAATGTTTTCTAAGGTTTGATTATTCAAAACTTGAGGGCAGCCGCATCGGCCCTTAATTCAAAAAAAATTCAAAAAAATTTAGAAATCTTAATACATAGAATTGATTATTCATTTATGAGTATTTTATAAAGAATGGGTCAATTGCTAGCCAACTGGATTATCTTTATTGTACTATCGCACAATGTTTTACACGTTCCATCCGTTATTGTCGTTTTGTTTTACACATTTGAGATTAGAAGGCATTGTTGTGTCTCTGATGGGTTTTGTGACAATGATTTTTGTTTATTTAAATAGAGTTTTGTTTATGCAATGTTTATCAAATGATATGATATAATACATCAAACTAATGTACATAATGCGTTGAATAATGTAGTACATCATTATGATATATACGTAATAAATTCGACAATTTAGTACATTGAACAAAGTACAACAATATTTTTTTTTTTGAGAAAATAAAACAATATTTAAGAAACTAAATAATATTTCTTTTTTTGATCATTCAAACAACTAAAATGCTAAGAGTCTATCGTTAGTCGAACTCACGACCTAGCTGTCACGCTCCGACCCTTAATTTTTACCTTAATTACTAGCACGGTGGTATTAAAAATTTTACCGTCTTCGTCAGTAAGTGTTTAATTTAATTGGTCCCCAGAGTGGTGTTAGGAGACGATTATTTCGAAAGATTTATTCGAAGGAAGAAATTGTAACGACGGTAAAAATAGTAATTTTTTGCTAGTAAAAGGTAATTTTTATTAGGGTATTATTTTTGGGGTGTTGAATTTTAGAATGGGTTTTAAGTTGGTGGGTTGGCCCAGTTTTGGGACAAGCCCAGTTAGTCCTCCCTCTCACTCTCTCCCCAACTCTCCCTCCACCTGGAATTTCCGGCCGCCCGTTCACCGCCGTCCGGCCGCCCCAGACCGCCGTGCCTGTCCCGTTCGAACCACCTTCCTCTCCTCTTCATTTCTGGGTAGGTGACCGAGCCCCTAGAGCCGCCGAAAAGCCGCAGCCGAGCCCGGAAGTTCCAGTCGCCGGAACTCCTTCCTTCGGCCGCCATAGCTGGCTAGTCTTGGCTCAAAAGAAATCCCTCCTCCCATGCAGCAATCCCTCCAAAGGGCTCCCTCTATCTCGAGCTAGGTAAGGAGAAATTGGTAATGAAAAATTATAT
Source organism: Fragaria x ananassa (assembly GCA_034370585.1). Lineage (NCBI taxonomy): Eukaryota > Viridiplantae > Streptophyta > Magnoliopsida > Rosales > Rosaceae > Fragaria > Fragaria x ananassa. Next base: position 15,013,050 of record CP139769.1, on the reverse strand, counting down.
GGCTTTTTGTGTGTTTTCGTTCAATTGGCATAGTTAGGCTTGGAATTGGTGTTTGTGGTAGTTAGGAAAGTTGTAGAAGAGATTGAGAGGAAGGTGCTATCAAATTTTGGTGGGTTTTGGAGGTCGCCGGAGCTGGCAGCCGGCAGCCGTTGCCGGAGGATCCATCGCGGGCGCTGCCGCCGGGAAAAATAATTTTTTTGTAGGGAATTTTATGAGGAGTTTAATGGAATGAGTTTTATAATTTTTGGATGAGTTTTGGATAGGTTTGAGAATTTTTAAAGTTTGGTATTTTTAGCGGATTTATAAGTTAGAATCCGGCCACGTGATTATTTAAGGTTAGAAAGGTGGAAGGAGTTTAGAGGATGTCGGTTAAGATTTGTGGAGGTTCATTTGGTTGGTAGTGAATTTAAGAATTTGGGCGATAGGCTTAGTTGAGCGCGCGGAGCTCATTTTTAATTACGCCTATTTTCTTTAAGCGTCAGTGTGTTAATTAAATATTTATTTATGTTTCTGAAACAAGACGCGAGGAGGCTCGAGCTGACGAGGTATCCGACCGACATCAGGCTTAGGCCTAATTTGTGAGTGGACATTTGTTTTAAATAATGTGCTTAAAATGTTTTATTGTTAAATAATTTTCTGTTGTTGAAAATTTCTCGAAATTGAGAATTTCGGTGATTATATTCATATATAGTTGTTTATGAGAATAGTATGTATATAATTAAATGCTAGCTAGCTATACGTGATTTTTCCCCATACTGAGGTACAATTCCAGTATGGGGTGACGTGAGCGTTAGACGCCAGCGTCATAGCCTTCTACGACTTTCTATTATTTGAATTCATTCATAGAATTCGTACAAGGAATCAGCACGTATATATACCACTTGAGTGTTTCCCCCATACTGAGGTACATTCTAGTATGTGGTGACGTGAGCGTTAGACGCTAGCGTCGTAGTCTTGTATGATTATCTATTTTTCGAGCTTATTCATAGATATCATACAAGAGATAGTGAAGTGTGAATACATACTGATATATATTTTATTCTTGTAGTACCCCAAAACTTAGTACTAATTATATAGCACACTAAGGCTCCTTAACCTTAGATAGTAATCCAAATATCTTCTAAAGTATTCTTTTTAGAAGCCAATGACTCTAAATATCATACTTACAAGATAGATATTTTTATTAAATATTAGAATTTAAGTAAACTACTTAAATACCTTAACCCGTATTTCTTACATATAATCAATACTCGTGATCGAATTTAAGACTCGAGTTAGTATTGTTTTTATCATGCATACTATTCTAATCTTAAATATTACTAACACATTTACAAGATCTTAAGAAAGGGAAACATCATATTCCTTTACTTATTAGCTTGAGTAGATATATATATATATATATATATATATATATATATGCATATATAAATATTTGTGTATATATAGATTCATGTCAATACATATATAAGGTATACCTCATATATAGATTCATGTACTAGCTGACTTTTCTTTTACCCATCTTACTATTTGGTTTTCTTTGTGAACAATCACCCTAACTAGCTAGACTATCACTCAAATAAAATTGGTGGAAATTAATTTACAATGCATGCTTCATGTCCTATTTATACTTGGGAGCTGCAATATCTTTTCTTCCCACTCGAAGATCAAATGTCAAGATGATCACAAACTTTTTTAGTTGAATAGAAAAACTCCCACACCAAAATCCTACCCTTCACTCTTTTTCTCTTGAGAAGTTCTCCCTTTGTCAAAGAAGCCCAACCTTGTATCAACACCAAAACCCTCACTTCACTTCTGAAAATTTAAGTGTAATTACATAGTTACATTCATATACTCTTTTGTCTTTAAGATTATCAAAATGCATAACTAAGGATAAAATCGAAAATAGTATGTTTTCTAGAAACTTATATTTTCGTATATAATTAAGTATCACTTTGTAAAATTTGATCACAAAATTAGATTCTTCATGAAAAATTCTTCAGTTTAGGCTTTTGAATCACTTAAAAAAGTTTGGAAATGAACAAGTTATGGCTAATCAAATTTCCAAACTAATAAACTTGCTAAAAATCCATTACAACTACCACAACTTCAAAAATTCATATCTCGCTCATTTCTTAACCTTTTTCTACAAACTTTATATCAAATTGAAGCTTAGGACCTCTATTTTTTTAAATATGGAAAGTTTCAGAAGTAATGGTAAATTATAAAGCATGTAAAGACTTAGACATCAAATGTAATATAAAGGATATCAGCTTTCTGCACTGCTACTGTTTTTCACCATTTCTGGACTCTATGACTTCGAACTGGATTATATGACTTATCCCATTGGATTCCTTACAAAAAATCATTTGACATGGACTCCTCACTTGCCTAATTTGGACATAAATTGAATGAGATATGAAAATGATAAGTTGACGGTTCTTTGGACAAGGATTTCCCTCATTATGGGAAATATGACTACTAATTAATATTTTCTGTTTATTTAATTTAAAGTACATTTACTTTATTACACATTTACTTTCAGGTTTATTAAATTGCTTAACTTGTGCATACCTTAAGTTATTGACAATTTTTAAAGCATATTGATGTAGCTTATATACTTTGTTGGTCTTGAAGTAATTGTCTTACTTACTAAAATTTGCTATATTTTATTGACGTAATTATATTTGGAGATGTGAAGCCGGGTGATTAGTACTATCCCGTGTTTAAGTGAATTACTGGTAAAAGTGTTTTGTGATTTGTGGAGTTAGCCTGGGCCCTAGTCCCTACAGATAGTGCACTATTATACACATAGGAAGAAAGTATCGACCTTGAGTATACATACTCTGGTATTTTCCTTAGTATGCTGCGGCTTATTTGTGCTTTGGTATAGTGGACCTAGCACGTGATCTTTATGATTTATTACCAGTTTCCTAAATATTTACATGGATGAATTTATTCACGCTTGTATATGTGTGTGTGTGCGCGTGCATAAATAAGAATCGGTATGAACAAACAAAAATGATTCTTGGTACATTTTTACTTAGTTGTGTTTATTTCTGGTTTCTTACAAGACACATTATTATAAGAATGTAAGATGTACTTACTGGATCTGTGTTACTCATGATGCTACACATTCTTGTTTTCAGGTAACGAATAGATGCTTGGGGAATGAGATGAACCTACTAAATAAAAGAATGTTTTCTATTGCTATTTTGAGAATAAATGTAATGTCTTATATACTTTTGCTAAAACTCTCATATACTTTTGCTAAAACTCTCGTATTGTAAAATATTTGGCATTGTAAAATATTAATGCTTTCGCTTTCTAATAAAAGTATTATTCAGACATATATATATATATATATATATATATATATATATATATATATATCTTCTTCTAATAAATTATTTGAGAAAATTTTACTTGTTTTAACTCACGCCGCAAATTCGGGCACCATATTTCCTTATAATATTGGTCTCGGTTTGGGGGCATGACAATTCTAGCCTGAGAGGTCTTTTTTCTTAAAGTTTGGGAGTCTAGCGAGGCTAGAAACCAGTTCAGAATTTTTGAGTTAAGTTTTTAAGTTGTCGCTGGTTATGCGTTTTCTTTGAAAGTATTTTGGGGAAATATTTATTTTTGTCGAAATTGCTTTTGTCCACTCACTCTGACGTTTTTGAATATTTTCCCCTAGGCTCTTTGTTTTTAAAATACCCAGTCTGTAGCGTTCGCGTGAGGTCTAGAAGGCGACGTCGAGGCATAATGACCCATCTATCCGCTACATTTCGCCAGTAGGTTACCTGTTTAATCTACTAGAAGATTGTCAGTTTCCGCTATGTTTTTAAATTTCTAGTAGCTCTGAATACTGTTGGGATTTTTGTATAACTTGTTCTGGCTACTTTTGGGTTGTAGTGGAGAACGTTAATTTTTTTGTTCTATATTTTGTTCTTCCGAGTTAGGGTTGTCCATTTTCAAGGGAGGTTTGCCGAGTCCTTCGGTAAATTTTCCATGGAGGTGGTCCCCGCAGGACTCACCTCGGGTTTCAGGGTGAACTTCGAGGCGGGTCTTGACACTAGCTCCCACTTGAAATGTTATAACGAGTCTAGACATATGTCACTACACCAAATGGTACTGGACACTAAATAATAGTTTAATAAATTAATTAGTTAATTAATAATCAATAAATTAATAATTAAATTATTGATTAATCAGTAACTCGATAAATTAATAAATTTTGTCGGTCCGACGTTATTAATTTATAGATGTTTAATTGTGTGTGTGTGTGTAGTGGATTTATGGATTTCAAATCTAGACATCTAGCAAAGCGAGGACCAATGCGTTCGACCTCAAGCCGGGACGCCCGAGTAGCCATTGCGGTTTGTATAAAAAGAGAACAGCAATCTACTCAAGAAAATTTTAGAACATACTACTTTCTTGTTTTAGTTGATATGGCAATTTCTCAATTGAAGATTAGATTTGAGTAGATGGAACTTTTTGAATCTATATTTAGCTTCTTGTTTGATGCATCACTGGTGATTTTATTGGATGATGAAGGAATGAAAAATTATTGTTTGAAACTTGAAAATGCTTTGACACATGGTGAGGACTGTGAAATTGATGCAAAGCGTTTACTTTCAGAATTACAAATATTGCAGGAGATGCTACCAAATGAAGCGTATCAATATGAAAATCCGTGGAACTCCATTAAAGTTATGGATTTTGCAAAAAAGATGGATATGTTTCCAAATATTTTGGTTGCTTATAGGGTTTTATTGACTTTACCTATTACTGTGGCATTTCCGGAAAAGAATTCTCCAAAATTAAAGTTGATAAAATCTCATTTGCGAACAACTATGACTCAAGACAGGTTGAATAGATTAGCAATATTGAGTATTGAAAAGAATATGATGAAAGCTATTGATGTAGATGATTTTGCTTCTAAAAATACAAGAATGAGTCATTTATGATGAGATGTGGTTTATATGTAGTCTTTATGCAGGTACAAGAGTTGCAGGTTGATACTTATTCTTGTCTAACTTGACTGGTGCTTATCTGGTTTGTTACGTTTATTCAAATGTATTTCTGCTTTATAATTCCAGAAGCAAGGAGCATGGTGTAAAGATGTCAGGGATGGACCACTTTCCTCAGTCATACAGGGAAAGCACTTGGAGATTCTTATTTTCAGCTTAACTTTCTCTTTAGTTTGCCTTAAAATGCAAGAAATTGTAGAAAGATTTGTTTTAGAGTCAAGGGTTTAGAGCAACCTAAACAACTTAGAGCATTTTATGTTTATGAGACTGATAGTTTAAAGTCACTCTAAACCATTTATATGGGTAGAATTTTGAATATGCAATAACATGTGAAGCTTTTGCTGAGACTTTAAGTTGTTGTTCTATGTAATATATTCTATACTGTGAGAATTTAACAATGCAAATGAGTGGAAATTAATTGAGAAATTTGAATTTGTGAACACAGAACCAGCCAAGAAGCATGTGGAAGACAAAAGTGGAAAGGCGATTCTAAAGCATATGGCATTTCAATGAATGTTTCAAAATATCTGCATCTGTGTTCATTGTAATTCTTGTATTTTTTTTTCAAGGGTATTAGTTTTATGTCCCCCCATTGTACAATCTTTTAGCATATCAATAAAAAAGTTTCATGCGTGGGGATGAGCCTCCTAGCATTGCACTTGGCTAGGTTCGAAACCCAAAAAAAAAATTAGTATTTTTTGAATAATTTTTTTTTTAAAATAGCATTGCACTTTGAATATTTTTTTTCATATAAGAGTTACATTTTTTTTTCTACACTGGGCCTGGGATCCATCAGAGCCAGCCCCCTAGTCAGGCGGCCTCCCCAAAACGATTGCATTGTCCTATTTTAGCACTTAAGTGCACATTTGGTACGCTGGATTACACTGGATCTCATTAGGTTCTTACACTACACTGGCCTTACTTGAGTAGGCTTAAGCTAAATTAAGCTAAATTAAGGAGAGACTAAGTTAGTCCTATGTTTGGCATCGCGGGTCTAGAAAAGTTGCATAATTGAAACAGTTAAATTTTGACAACCATCTTCTATCTAGTTTGTTGTTAGTAAGCAAGACATCTATGTTGGTAGCTCATGCCGGTAGCTACGTTCACCTACAACAAATCAATCCCGACGGCAATTTCGTGTTCCAGCAGTAATATGTCGTCCTGATAGCTCCTCTCGACGTTGGCAACAATCCAGCATATATACCAGCAAATTGCCGGAAGCAACATCACGTACCGGCGGGACCTCACCTTCTCGGAAGCTTCTCAGTCTCGTCTCAATAACAACATCCCTGCGGCAACCTCGATATCCCGGCAGCAACCGTTCCTCACACACTGCTTATTCATTAATTACATAAATACCCAGACTGTTCTGGCGTGATCTCTGGGGGGGGTTCACACAGATGCAGGAATGTTATCTTCAAGCTCCCATAACCTGTCAATCATGAATGAACATCGTCAGAGGGAAGACCGGGTGTTCCGGCCTTCGACCCTCTGATGCCTAAGTCAGTGTGAGTAGAAATAAGGTGATAATGGGGTGAAGACGGAGAGAGAGAGAATGAGGGGTGAAGGGTGGTATTTATAGGGATATGGTGGATGCACCCTAAAAATACCACTTTGCCCTTATTAGAGGGTGTATTACCATTATGCTCTCAAGAGATAGTGTAGGTTTCTTGGGCTTAGCTAAGGCCCAAGCCCATTTTATGTGGCGGCACGTGTCTTCTTTGGCGAGTATGACTGATGTTCTACTATATACTAACAAGTCCCCAAGTCCGCGGTCAAGAGACTCTCTTGGGTGGGGACTTTATCTGATAGAACATCGGGAGTACGAGTCTCTTACTAGTGGCGACATAACCAGTCCCCAGTCCCCTAAGTCCCCATGCAAGGGAGGGGATGGACCGGCTCCATCCGAGTGGGGTATGCCGTGTGTCGCTATATATGATTGAGACACTGGGTCGTTGCTCTCATGTAGTGTTTGGAGATGGCAGGGCGATCGGGGGTCGAAGTTGAGGTACTGCTGGCGAGCATCTAGCGAGGGCCACGGGTACGGGCATGTTTGTATGCCTTGGCGTTTTAATAGCCTTTGATATGTACCAGCTATATGCTCAAGTTAGCTGAGTTATTCCAGCATACGTTCGAGGAGGAGATTGTGGTGGCATATTTTGCGGTTGCCTCTAGGTGAGTGCTAGAGTGCCTACGTACCCGTTTATGGGATCAAACCAAACGTAGTTCACCATTTCGCCATCGAGGCAAGTGTGCCGTCAAGGTGTGGCGAGGAGTGCCGCTGAGGCATGACGATGGGTGCCGCTAGGGCATAATGATGTTGCCGATAGGGCTTGTGTAGAGCTGTCAAAAGGCACGCTAGGGAGCGTAGCCAAGATGCCGATGGGGTAAGACGGGTGGTGCCAAAGTGTATCGAGGGCACGTCATGAGGCGTGGTAAATGCCGGCCTATAAGGTTGTTGCCCAAGTCCCCCAGTGTCGGGAGAGATTATGGTGGCGAGACACCGAAATGAGGTCTGAGTTCATATGGCTTGTTCGAGGGGTAAGGATAATATCATGTGTCGGGAAGTGTCTTAAACACGTTGGTGGTTTAGGTGTCACGCGTCGGGGAGTGTTTATTGACTCGTCCCGAGTGACTAATAGGTGGTAGATGTCATGTGCCAAGAATGTTGTTCGTCACAAGGTGTCGGAACCTCACCTTATGAGGGGCACGTGGCATAACGGTTCGCGCTAATGGCAAAACGAGGTGTCAGAACCTCTGTGACTCTGTATTTGGAGTAACGAGGTGTCGAAACCTCACACTTGGAGAAGCGATTCTGGAGAGCAATCACAGAGAGTCGTTACATCGCGTCCCCAAGTCCCCGCGGGAGGGTCGCGAGGTGACGGGGGAAAGTACCGAGTTAAGGTCGTAACGATTTGCGAATGGTCCGCCCTGGTGGCGTAACAATCCGCGCTAGTGGCGTGACAGTTCTCGCTAGTGGCGTGATAGGCCGCGCTATTGAGCGGAATAGTTTGCGCTGGTGGCGTTACGGGTCGCGCTAGGGGCGTGTTGGGACGCGCTAGTGGCGTGTCCGTTCACGCTAATGGAGTAACGGTTCGCGCTAGCGGCATAACGAGTTGTCGGAACCTCACTCTTGGAGAAGCGATTCTGGAGAGCAATCACAGAGGGTCACTACGTGGAGTGACTAACAAGTGCGACTTGTGAGAACATGTCGCGACTATTCTAGAGGACATTGAAACATCATGGTGGAACTATATAGATCGTATGGAGTTGCCATGAGATGTTATCATGGCGGAAGTGGTTCCCTGAAAGATCATGATGAGGTACCTTTCCTCAAGGTAAGGGTTGTTGTATACGCTTGTGGCGTGTGTAGCTAGAGAATGCATGTTTGAATGCTGGCTGTTTACACATGATGTGTGTGTAGCCTAAGATTGCATGTTTGAATGCTGGCTGTTTACACATGTTGTGCGTAGCCTGAGATTGCATGTTTAAATGCTGGCTGTTTACACATGTTGTGCGTAGCCTGAGATTGCATGTTTAAATGCTGGCTGTGTACACATGTTGTGCGTAGCCTGAGATTGCATGTTTAAATGCTAGTTGTTTACACATGTTATGTGTGTAGCCGTCGATGGCGTAGTCGAGATAGATATAGATGGATGTATAGCAAAGTTTGGCTTGTAATAATATGAAGCAAGTGTTATATGGTTTGCACATGGTTTACAAGTATGTGTGTTTAGCATGTACATGAAAATATATGTAACCTGCGATAGAGAATGTTTGCTAACTCTATGTCATGAGAATATCACTACAAGAAATTTCAACTTGGGCGACGAAAAAAAATCGTCGCCCTATTAACAAATTTCGTCGCCTAAGTACTTAGGCGACGACATGTCGTCGGCCAAGACGTCGTCGCCAGAAGTGCGTCGGCCAAGAACTTGGGCGACGAAAATTCATTCCGTCGTCGCCTAAGAGTAATTCTTGGGCGACGATACGAATTTCATCGCCTAAAATATACTTCTCGTCGCCCAAAAATATTCGTCGCCCAAGATTTAACACCTTAGCCGACGAAAAATTGTTTCGTCGCTTAAGATGTTATAACCTGGGGCGACGAAATTTTTTTTCGTCAGCCAAGACGTCGTCGCCAGAAGTGCGTCGGCCAAGAACTTGGGCGACGATACTTTTTTTTCGTCGTCTTATATGGTAAGTCCTTACCCGACGATTTAGCAATTTCGTCGCCTAAGATATATTTAAATTTTTTTAAAAAATATTTAAATAATTTTTTTAAATATATAAATAATGTTTTTTTAATTTTTGCTGAAATTTTTTTTGACATTTTTTAAAATTTTTCTAGTACTAAAATTTAATTAAAAATATAAATAATTTATTACAAAAATTCAGGATGTAATAAATTACAAAAATTCCATAAATTACATAAATTCAGGATGTAATAATTTAACGGTATCGTCGGAGGAAGGAAGAGGTCGGACGGCACCGTAGGGACCTCGGATGACCCGCCATCACCGTCGGTCGGGGACGACTGTGTGGGGGCGGTGATAGATCGCGACCGTGGAAGTATCCGGATGACAAGGGGTCGTCGCTGCGGGGCTCGGCTGTCCAGCAGAACGCGAGCCGTTCGCGCCACACCTAAGCGCCGCATGTCGGGCCGTCATCTGCCACGGAAACCCGACCGACGGTGATTGCGGCGGGTTGTTTAAGGTACCGTCCGAGGAATATTCGCTTCTCGCACCCGGACGTTATCTAGAAGTTCTCCTCATGCCCATCCTGTTTAAAATAACCATATATTTATTAAAAATATTTTACCGTCTTATAATTAATTTAACAAAAAATAACCATAAATTTTGAAAAATTTATCAACAATAATAGCACAAATAAAAAGTAATAATTATTATAGGATTTATTATTTTTTTAATTCACATAACAAATTATTTACATTAATTCAGAATTATTACATCACAAAAATTAATTTACGAATATTTACATCCTTACTCAAAAATAATCCATTATTTTTTACAAAATTTCCACAATATATTTACAATTATAATTTATATTATTTAATTATTTAATCAAAAATTATTTAATCATTTACAATATATTTACAAATTATTTCCACAAATCCTAAACCCTAAACCCTAATATTTTACAATTATCATTTACATCACAATTTACCATAATTTACCCTAAAATCCTACCATAATTTACACAAATTTACCCTAATTTACCATTAATTTCATAAATTACAACAACAACAACAATAATTTCACCAACAATTTCACAACACAACAATAATTTTGTACTTCTCCCAAATTTCAAACAATTTCACAATTTCAAATAATTTCAAACAATTTCACAATTTCAAACAATTTCAAACAATAATATCAAACAATTTCACAATTTCAAACAATTTCAACAATTTCAAACAACAACAACAATTAAAATTTTCATGAAATAACCAATTTAGGGTTTTAGGGTTATACCGTAAATTGTGGGACGGGGTCGGGGTCGTCGGGGTCGGGGTCGGGGTCGGGTTCGAGGTCAGGGTCGGGGTCGGGTTCGAGGTCAGGGACGGCGTCGGGTTGCGGGGTCAGAGAGAGGGAGAGAGAGAGGGCTTCGGTGGAGTTTTTGCAGCGCGAATGGTTAGGGTTCCGAATTTTTGCCTTTTATACTGGAGTTCTTAGGAGACGATTCTTGAAAAATCGTCGCCCTGTTTTTTCAAAATCGTCGGCCAAGATAATCTTGGGCGACGATTTTTGAAGTCGTCGGCTAAGATACTCTACTTGGGCGACGATGTTCTTCACTATCAATCTCGTCGCCCAAGATGAAGAAAATAGTCGGCCAAGAGTTCTATCATAAAATTCAGAATATCGTGATTTTGGTGATCGGAGAAGAGGAACTGAAAACCGACCGTCAGATATGACCAGCATAACAAATTACGTGGGTAGGAAAAAATTCAGCTCCATCGGACAACGACAAGGGCTCGATCCGTCTGATCAATCGGCGCGGTCAAACCCCTAAACGGACAGAAACGGCTATTCGACCCTCCAAATCACGTAATCTGGCCGGACCTTCAACTGAGAATAGTTTCCAATCGACGAGACTCTTACGGGGCTATAAAAATTTGGTAAAAAATAAATACCCGGGATAGGGCTACCACTAGGTAGAAATAAGAGAAATTCGTTGACCGGAACAACTGGCACCGAAATTTTACAGAAATATCTTCATTTTTCACGGGTTGACGTATTTCACCGTTCCGGTCATATCTTATTTCACGACTTTTTTTTGTTTGAGGCATCTACGTATACGTTCTCTTCAAAACGAAACTTAAACTCAACACTTGTATAAAAAAGTTATACAACATTAGAACATATAACGTGAGATTGGTGATCGGAGAAGAGGAACTGAAAACCGACCGTCAGATATGACCAGCATAAAGAATTACGTAGGTGGCCAAAAATTCAGCTCCATCTGACAAAGATAAGGGCTCGACCCGTCCGGTCAATCGGCGCGGTCAAACCCCTAAACGGACGGAAACGGCTATTCGACCCTCCAAATCACGTAATATGGCCAGACCTTCAACTGAGAATAGTTTCCATTCGATGAGACTCTTACGGGGCTATAAAAATTTGGTAAAAAATAAATACCCGGGATAGGGCTACCAATAGGTAGAAATAAGAGAAATTCGTTGACCGGGACAACCGGCACCGAAATTTTACCGAAATATCTTCATTTTTCACGGGTTGACGTATTTCACCGTTCCGGTCATATCTTATTTCACGACTTTTTTTCGTTTGAGGCATCTACGTATACGTTCTCTTCAAAACGAAACTTAAACTCAACACTTATATAAAAAAGTTATACAACATTAGAACATATAACGTGAGTTTGGTGATCGGAGAAGAGGAACTGAAAACCGACCGTCAGATATGACCAGCATAACGAATTACGTAGGTGGGCAAAAATTCAGCTCCATATGACAAAGATAAGGGCTCGATCTGTCTCGTCAATCGGCGCGGTCAAACCCCTAAACGGACGGAAACGGCTATTCGACCCTACAAATCACGTAATCTGGCCGGACTTTCAACTGAGAATAGTTTCCAATCGACGAGACGCTGATGGGGCTATAAAAATAAAAAACATTACCTTAAAATTTAAATGTGCTTTATTTATTTTAATTATTCGGATTATATTGGCCGACGAAATTAGGGTAATTCGTCGGCCAAGATAATACTTGGGCGACGATATTTGTTAAATTAGTCGCCCAAGAGTAAAAATAAAAAATCTTGTACAATGAAATTTAAATGTGTTTTATTTTATTTTAATTATTCGGAATACTCTTGGCCGACGAAAGTAGGGTAGTTCGTCGACCAAGATAATACTTGGGCGACGATATTTGTTAAATTCGTCGCCTAAGAGTAAAAATAAAAAATCTAGTACAATGAAATTTAAATGTGTTTTATTTTATTTTAATTATTCGGATTACTCTTGGCCGACGAAAATAGGGTAATTCGTCGGCCAAGATAATACTTGGGCGACGACATTTGTTAAATTCGTCACCCAAGAGTAAAAATAAAAAATCTAGTACAATGAAATTTAAATGTGTTTTATTTTATTTTAATTATTCGGATTACTCTTGGCCGACGAAAGTAGGGTAATTCGTCGGCCAAGATAATACTTGGGCGACGATATTTGTTAAATTCGTCGCCTAAGAGTAAAAATAAAAAATTCTGTACAATGAAATTTAAATGTGTTTTATTTTATTTTAATTATTCGGATTACTCTTGGCCGACGAAATGAGTGTAATTCGTCGGTCAAGATAATACTTGGGCGATGATATTTGTTAAATTCGTCGCCCAAAGTTAAAAATAAAAAATCCTAAACGGCATAGAAATTTTACCGAAATATCTTCATTTTTCACGGCTTGACGTATTTCACCGTTCCGGTCATATCTTATTTCACGACTTTTTTGCGTTTGAGGCATCTACGTATACGTTCTCTTCAAAACGAAACTTAAACTCAACACTTATATAAAAAAGTTATACAACATTAAAACATATAACGTGAGTTTGGTGATCGGAGAAGAGGAACTGAAAACTGACCGTCAGATATGACCAGCATAACGAATTACGTAGGTGGGCAAAAATTCAGCTCCATATGACAAAGATAAGGGCTCGATCTGTCCGGTCAATCGGCGCGGTCAAACCTCTAAACGGACAGAAACGGCTATTCGACCCTACAAATCACGTAATCTGGCCGGACTTTCAACTGAGAATAGTTTCCAATCGACGAGACGCTGACGGGGCTATAAAAATAAAAAACATTACCTTAAAATTTAAATGTGCTTTATTTATTTTAATTATTCGGATTATATTGGCCGACGAAATTAGGCTAATTCGTCGGCCAAGATAATACTTGGGCGACGATATTTGTGAAATTCGTCGCCCAAGAGTAAAAATAAAAAATCTTGTACAATGAAATTTAAATGTTTTTTTATTTTATTTTAATTATTCGGATTACTCTTGGCCGACGAAAGTAGGGTAGTTCGTCGGCCAAGATAATACTTGGGCGACGATATTTGTTAAATTCGTCGCCTAAGAGTAAAAATAAAAAATCTAGTACAATGAAATTTAAATGTGTTTTATTTTATTTTAATTATTCGGATTACTCTTGGCCGACGAAAATAGGGTAATTCGTCGGCCAAGATAATACTTGGGCGACGACATTTGTTAAATTCGTCACCCAAGAGTAAAAATAAAAAATCTAGTACAATGAAATTTAAATGTGTTTTATTTTATTTTAATTATTCGGATTACTCTTGGCCGACGAAAGTAGGGTAATTCGTCGGCCAAGATAATACTTGGGCGACGATATTTGTTAAATTCGTCGCCTAAGAGTAAAAATAAAAAATTCTGTACAATGAAATTTAAATGTGTTTTATTTTATTTTAATTATTCGGATTACTCTTGGCCGACGAAATGAGTGTAATTCGTCGGTCAAGATAATACTTGGGCGATGATATTTGTTAAATTCGTCGCCCAAAGTTAAAAATAAAAAATCCTAAACGGCATAGAAATTTTACCGAAATATCTTCATTTTTCACGGCTTGACGTATTTCACCGTTCCGGTCATATCTTATTTCACGACTTTTTTGCGTTTGAGGCATCTACGTATACGTTCTCTTCAAAACGAAACTTAAACTCAACACTTATATAAAAAAGTTATACAACATTAAAACATATAACGTGAGTTTGGTGATCGGAGAAGAGGAACTGAAAACTGACCGTCAGATATGACCAGCATAACGAATTACGTAGGTGGGCAAAAATTCAGCTCCATATGACAAAGATAAGGGCTCGATCTGTCCGGTCAATCGGCGCGGTCAAACCTCTAAACGGACAGAAACGGCTATTCGACCCTACAAATCACGTAATCTGGCCGGACTTTCAACTGAGAATAGTTTCCAATCGACGAGACGCTGACGGGGCTATAAAAATAAAAAACATTACCTTAAAATTTAAATGTGCTTTATTTATTTTAATTATTCGGATTATATTGGCCGACGAAATTAGGCTAATTCGTCGGCCAAGATAATACTTGGGCGACGATATTTGTGAAATTCGTCGCCCAAGAGTAAAAATAAAAAATCTTGTACAATGAAATTTAAATGTTTTTTTATTTTATTTTAATTATTCGGATTACTCTTGGCCGACGAAAGTAGGGTAGTTCGTCGGCCAAGATAATACTTGGGCGACGATATTTGTTAAATTCGTCGCCTAAGAGTAAAAATAAAAAATCTAGTACAATGAAATTTAAATGTGTTTTATTTTATTTTAATTATTCGGATTACTCTTGGCCGACGAAAATAGGGTAATTCGTCGGCCAAGATAATACTTGGGCGACGACATTTGTTAAATTCGTCACCCAAGAGTAAAAATAAAAAATCTAGTACAATGAAATTTAAATGTGTTTTATTTTATTTTAATTATTCGGATTACTCTTGGCCGACGAAAGTAGGGTAATTCGTCGGCCAAGATAATACTTGGGCTACGATATTTGTTAAATTCGTCGCCCAAGAGTAAAAATAAAAAATTCTGTACAACGAAATTTAAATGTGTTTTATTTTATTTTAATTATTCGGATTACTCTTGGCCGACGAAATGAGTGTAATTCGTCGGTCAAGATAATACTTGGGCGATGATATTTGTTAAATTCGTCGCCTAAAGTTAAAAATAAAAAATCCTAAACGGCATAGAAATTTTACCGAAATATCTTCATTTTTCACGGGTTGACGTATTTCACCGTTCCGGTCATATCTTATTTCACGACTTTTTTGCGTTTGAGGCATCTACGTATACGTTCTCTTCAAAACGAAACTTAAACTCAACACTTATATAAAAAAGTTATACAACATTAGAACATATAACGTGAGTTTGGTGATCGGAGAAGAGGAACTGAAAACCGACCGTCAGATATGACCAGCATAACGAATTACGTAGGTGGGCAAAAATTCAGCTCCATATGACAAAGATAAGGGCTCGATCTGTCCGGTCAATCGGCGCGGTCAAACCTCTAAACGGACGGAAACGGCTATTCGACCCTACAAATCACGTAATCTGGCCGGACTTTCAACTGAGAATAGTTTCCAATCGACGAGACGCTGACGGGGCTATAAAAATAAAAAACATTACCTTAAAATTTAAATGTGCTTTATTTATTTTAATTATTCGGATTATATTGGCCGACGAAATTAGGGTAATTCGTCGGCCAAGATAATACTTGGGCGACGATATTTGTTAAATTCGTCGCCCAAGAGTAAAAATAAAAAATCTTGTACAATGAAATTTAAATGTGTTTTATTTTATTTTAATTATTCGGATTACACTTGGCCGACGAAAGTAGGGTAATTCGTCGGCCAAGGTAATACTTGCGCGACGATATTTGTTAAATTCGTCGTCCAAGAGTAAAAATAAAAAATCTAGTACAATGAAATTTAAATGTGTTTTATTTTATTTTAATTATTCGGATTACTCTTGGCCGACGAAATGAGTGTAATTCGTCGGTCAAGATAATACTTGGGCGATGATATTTGTTAAATTCGTCGCCTAAAGTTAAAAATAAAAAATCTTAAACGGCATAGAAATTTTACCGAAATATCTTCATTTTTCACGGGTTGACGTATTTCACCGTTCCGGTCATATCTTATTTCACGACTTTTTTGCGTTTGAGGCTTCTACGTATACGTTGTCTTCAAAACGACACTTAAACAGAACACTTATATAAAAAAGATATACAACATTAGTACATATATCGTGAGTTTGGTGATTGGAGAAGACGAACTGAAAACCTACCGTCAGATATGACCAGCATAACTAATTACGTGGGTGGGAAAAAATTAAGCTCCATCGGACCACGATAAGGGCTCGATCCGTCCGGTCAATCAGAGCGGTCAAACCCCTAAACGGACGGAAATGGCTATTCGACCCTCCAAATCACGTAATCTAGACGGACCTTCAACTGAGAATAGTTTCCAATCGACAAGACGCTTACGGGGCTATAAAAATTTGGTAAAAAATAAATACCCGGGATAGGGCTACCACTAGGTAGAAATAAGAGAATTTCGTTGACCGGAACAACCGGCACCGAAATTTTACCGGAATATCTTCATTTTTCACGGGTTGACGTATTTCGCCGTTCCGATCATATCTTATTTCAAGACTTTTTTGCGTTTGAGGCCTCTACGTATACGTTGTCTTCAAAACGACACTTAAACTCAACACTTATATAAAAAAGTTATACAACATTAGTACATATAACGTGAGTTTGGTGATCGGAGAAGAGGAACTAAAAACCTACCGTCAGATATGACCAGCATAACGAATTACGTTGGTGGGAAAAAATTTAGCTCCATCGGACAACGATAAGGGCTCGATCCGTCCGGTCAATCGGCGCGGTCAAACCCCTAAACGGACGGAAACGGCTATTCGACCCTCCAAATCACGTAATCTGGCCGGACCTTCAACTAAGAATAGTTTCCAATCGACGAGACGCTAACGGGACTATAAAAATAAAAAACATTATCTTACAATTTAAATGTGCTTTATTTATTTTAATTATTCGGATTATCTTAGCCGACGAAATTAGGGTAATTCGTCGGTCAAGATAATACTTGGGCGACGAGATTTGTTAAATTCGTCGCCCAAGAGTAAAAATAAAAAATCCTGTACAATGAAATTTAAATGTGTTTTATTTTATTTTAATTATTCGGATTACTCTTGGCCGACGAAATTATTTTATTTCGTCGGCCAAGTAAAAATAAAAAATAAAATACTTAGGCGACGATATATTTGAGTTTCGTCACCTAAGGATTAAAAAACTTAGGCGACGATATAATATTTCGTCGCCCTAGTTTCTATATTAGGCGACGAAATTTAGCCTTAGGCGACGATTTTATTTTCTTGGGCGACAATTTTTTTTCCTTGGGCGACGATTTTTTTTTTCATCGCCTAAGTTTTCTCTTGGGCGACGAAAAAAAAAATTGTCGCCCGGTTTTTTTTGTTTCGTCGCCCAAGACTCATTTTCTGGTAGTGTATATTATGATGCACGAGGCATGTTATTGGTATGATAATAACTCAATTGAATAGTGTGAAGTAAGACTTACCTGGAGCCGTGTAGAGGCACTATAGACATTGTAGAAAAATTGGAGTTGTTGATATAAGTCTCGATGTCGACAAAAGAGCATGGTATAAGAATCTCAATGGAGTAGTCATGGTGGTCAAGAAGATAATATTGGAGTGCATCATTGAAGATAATATTACTTGACCGAGTAATGTATATGTTCCGACGTAGGGAAGAGAAGCCATGATGACAAATATGATAGTATGTAGCTTGTGCCTGTCATAATTGACAAGCAGATAGGTAGACGAGGCGTGGCCATTGATAGGGGCATGACTCATGAGAGTTTATTGTTATGTTGCCCACTGATAAATCATAGAGAAGTATGTATAATTGCTGGCGAAGTGTTGTTGGCAACTTGTTGGAGCTTGGCTTGATATGATTATATACTACCGAGAGCATGACAATTGCAGACATTGAACTAGGTAGCGAGCTAGGCATAGCAATTGGTCAAGCTATGTGAACATGTGTCGAAGATGTAACAACCTTTTCCATGCATTGTAGGATCAAGTTGGTGGTAATAGAACATGATCTTGTGTAGTATATACATGGCGAACTTCATGAGTGAAGCGAGTGCGAACTGGAGTATCAATCAAGGGGTTGAAGGTTGAGCGGAGTGCGCGGGGACTCTGGCGAGACCAGCGGAGTCCGCGACCAGTGGAGTCCGCGAGGGCTCTGGCGAGACAAGAGGAGTCCGCGAGTGGTTGGCGAGACAGGCGGAGTCCGCGGTGACTCTTGCGAGATTGACCAAGTATTTTGGCTCTTTGGCAGTGAGTGCGCTGTTGCCGCTGCTGGGGGAGCAGTAATTTAGAGAATATAGGCCATAGGTGAGGCCGTGATAGTCCATTATAAGTGGCTGAAGTTGTTGCTAAGATGTGGGATTGTAACCAATTGCCTGAGAATTGGGCGATTTATTGAGTTGAACTGTGGGTGCCAAGAGTAAGTGGCTGGGTGCCGAGGTAAGTGGTTGGGTCAACGTGGTCTCAGGATCCTAGAATGGATGGGGTTGTACGGTTGGTCCCGGGAGGGACGATGAGAGGTATGACCTCGGGAGAGGCACTGAGACCCGGGAGGGGGTCCCCGGGAGAGGGGCGTCAAGCGGGTCACTTGTTCTGGCATGTTCCGAGAGCAATGTAAGCAAGGGAGGGGTGGGGGGGCCTCGAGAGCTCGGGGGGCCATGTGGGAAGGGCTCCCGGAGCTCGGGATGGAGCCACATGTTTCCTGTAACGGGATCACGGGTCAGGACAATATCACCTGTCGGGACTAGACCTCGAGTCGGGAGGGCGGATTCTTGGTTCCGGGTTCTGTACTAGGGATGGCAGGTAGGTTCGTCTGGAAACTGGGGTGACCAGGGGAGTCCGCGGGGGAACTCGTGGGACCAGGAGAGTCTACGGGGACTGGCGCTAACATGGGAGGGTGTCCCTGGGATAGGGGTGCCAAGCGGGCCCCGAAGGTGAATTCATGTCCCCGTGGTAGGGACCCGGGAGAAGGGTTCCAAAATTAAGGTCGCGAGACCAAGAGCATATCCCTGCCTGGACGGTGTCGCCATCGCGACTGTCGAGCTGGTCTCGCTACTCTGATGGGCGTCCAGAATTTGTATCCTACGACCGGGAGAGAGGAGTCCCGGGAGGCCGTGGAGGTTCTAGGTGTCCAGATCAATTCTGGGTGCAGGGCTGCTCACGCGGTCTCGGAGAGAAGTATTCAGCCAGAGCCCAGAGTCATAGATGTGTAAATGCATGTTGCACAGAATATATGTGGCTGCTTGTGAGCTCTGCATTTAACCCTTGGTTGATTGTGGATGACGTGTAACTCAGTCTCAAGATGGGGAGGTGCCGGGAGCAGGTTGTTGGGTTGCTGAGTGTTTGAGTTGTTGGGTTGCTGAGTGTTTGAGTTGTTGTGGCGGGAACCAGGAAGGGGAGGTGCCGGGTGAGATGTGTGTTATTTTTTTTTTGTATCCTTCTGTCGGGATAGAGGAGTCCCGGGAGGTCGGGATGGGGAGCAGTGTGTGGGAGTCCGCCAGGGGAACTACCAGGGACGTCCCCACGCGAGAGTTGAGACCAGGGGAGGCCGCGAGGGGCTGGCGAGACCAGCGGAGTCCGCGAGGACTGGCGTGACCAGGGGAGTCCGCGAGGGGATGGCGAGACCTGCGGAGTCTGCGATAATGTGAGTCCGCGAGGACTGGCATGGACAGGGGAGTCCGCGATGGTCAGGCGAGACAAGCGGTGTCCGTGAGGACTTTGGCGAGATCAGGGGAGTCCGCGGTGGTCTCGGGAGAGAGGCACCGAGACATGGGTGGGCGTCCCCTGGAAAGAAGTATCATGTGGGTGCCAAAGGCGAAGGCATGTCCCGGGGGGAGGGTGCCGAGATTGGGGTCGCGAGACCGAGACCCTGCTTCGGTTGAGGGAAGCTGGGTGTCCATATCAGTTTTTCTGGGGGTTGCTCACCGGCGCGTGGGCCTTGGCTGGAGGTCGGGGAGGCTGGCGACCGAAAAAAGGAGGAGGTTGGCGACCAGAAAAAGAAAATATCCAGAGGGAAATCTTGGCAGATTATGGATATGCTCATGGTGAGCTATGTGAGGTTTTCCACTTGAGGACCCTCCTTCTAACGCCAATTGTTCTGGCGTGATCTCTGAGGGGGGGGGGATCACACAGATGCAGGAATGTTATCTTCAAGCTCCCATAACCTGTCAATCATGAATAAACAGCGTCAGAGGGAAGACCGGGTGTTCTGACCTTCGACCCTTCGATGCCTAAATCAGTGTGAGTAGAAATAAGGTGATAATGGGGTGAAGATGGAGAAAGAGAGAATGAGAGGTGAAGAGTGATATTTATATGGATATTGTGGATGCACCCTAAAAATACAACTTTGTTCTTATTAGAGGGTGTATTACCATTATGCCCTCAAGAGATAGTGTATGTTTCTTAGACTTAGCTAAGGCCCAAGCCTATTTTATGTGACGGCACGCGTCTTCTTAGACGAGTATGACTGATGTTCTACTATGTACTAACACAGACAAATATAAACAAAATGAAGCAAATACCCACATATCCAATTCAAAATTTGTTTGTGTTAGTGCAATACTCATATCCAAATTCACTCTTGAGAGCAAATGAATTAATGAAGAGATGGAGGAATAAAAGAGAGATGAGGAATGAAGAAAAGATGAACACGCCTAGAGTGAAGGATATAAGGCAGGTGTTAAGTTCAGAAAGAAAAGGAGTGATATTAGAAAACAGGTCATAACTAGTACCATAAAATTTTGTACCTCTTGTCACCAAACGTATCTTAAAGTTTTATTTTAGACCATCTCAATTAGTACTGTCTAGAAAACCTAATTGTTAATTTCCTCATACCCTAGGAATCTAAATCCGATTTATACCCTAGGAATTTATGACCATCATCCACCTACATAGTTCTAATCGATTTAAACCCTTTGATATTGTGATATGATAAAGTGAACGCTTCCCGGCAGTTAACTTTCGATTACCCAGAAGCAACCAACTGCATCTCTCTCTTTTTTTTCTCTCTTTTTTTTTTTTTTTTAATTTGAAAATGCACAAACACCTGCATCACGTCTCTACTCTGCATGCAATGAGTACTTTCGCTACCCAATAAGCAACGTCATAAGTGTTGGAAATTGAAACACCTAAGACCTAGCTACAAATTTGTAGGTGCCCCCGGACATTAGACCCTCACGTTTTTACCTTAGAATACAGAAGACTGATCAAACCTGAAGAAGAAACACAGATTATAATGCCATGTTGCTACTTCCACTCCAACAGAACACAAGGAGAAAAATTGAAGATAAGAACCTAAAGATGAACTACTTACGCAACTTGTAACATTACAGAGAGTTTAAAGGGAAGATCGATCAGGACCATTCAATCAGAAGGTGGAACCCACCACCTGACCATAGATGATGATCAGAAGGTCCAGGTGCCCAGCTCCACCCCCGCCAAATTTGCCTCATCATCTTCCGCACGTGCTTGCACACAAACCACCATCACCTACTACTAAGTTGTACATCACATCACGCCCAGCCCAAACCCGAACCCTAACCCTAACCCTAACCCTAACCCTAACCCTAACCCTAACCCTAACCCTAACCCTAACCCTAACCCTAACCCTAACCCTAACCCTAACCCTAGCTAGCTCCTACATCTGGCAACTGTAGCTGCTGCTTCTACACCACTGCACTCAAACCTAAAACTAATCTATCATTTACACACTTAGCTAGATAGAAAACCAGATTGGACCACAACTGGACTCTCCCCTCCCTGAAACAAACTTAACTGACACAGTAACCTACGGACAGAAACTATCAACTAGATACTGAGCTCGATTGAGACTAGCCAGACCCCACGTTACGATATCCTTCTGCATACTAAGATCCTGGCATTAACTCAAGTACTGAAGCAACACCATCATCAACTCTAGCTAGCTGAGCTTCCTTCCTTCACCAGTTCAAACTTCCTACAAGTTCCTGCAGCTTGTCGCTTCAATCCCGTCAAATCCCATCCTTCAAGCTTCCCCACATTTTTTCTTTTCACCACCTTCTCCGATCCGTTCCGCGGTGGACTGAAACAAACCGGCAGCACATTTTCCGACTCGCAAGGAAACCCCATTGTCTCAAAATGTTGAATCAGATCCTTCTTCCCCTGCAGCAAGTACAATAATATGTATATCATCCTATTCAAAATGTCGAAAGAGTAACGTTTGTCTACAATCTATACCTGGATTCGGGCATAGGCGATTTCTCGAATCTTGTTGGAGTGGAACGAATCCCATGTTTTGCAATGAGCGGCCAAGTAAAATTTCCACACAGCTTTTGGGTTTGTGAAGTTTACAAATGCATAGCCCTTGTTCATCCCAGTCCTGAGTTTTCCACAATCGAAAAAAACACGCATTAATCTCTGGAATGTTGAAGTCAAAAGTTCCAATCTAATCAAATCAAGCATTGCAGTTAATATGACAATGTGACAGTGGTTAAAATGCTCTCTTAATTAACAGCTTGAAAACCCCAGTTTCATTTATGCCATATAGAGACAAACATGCGTTGAACAATTAAAGGGATCAATAATAAAAGGCATGCAACATATACCAGAAATCAATCGGCAGATACAAGAAATCAAAGGCCGATTCCGATTCCGATTTCTCTCCGTCAGATTTCTGATTCTCTTTGGCGCAGTGGCTATCCAGAAAAGCAATCAACAGATCGCGACTGCAACAAGCAGAAAAATCAAATAACAATAAACTGGAAAAATGTACAAAATCAATGGATGCAGATATATAAGAGATATGAGACATACGAGTACTTGTTGGGTATGTTTTTGATCATGACGGTGGTACCATCACCGTTTTTTTTTACCGGAAGCACATCGGAGAACCTCTTCCATATCCTCCTGGGCACCCTCCAATTGTTTTCAACATATTTCTTGGGTAACTTCCCCTCAGCAGGCTTCTGAGTTCTACTGCTTCTTCCGGTTGGCTGATCAAAGTATCGACTGTTCCTCCTAAAACCTTTCTTGGAACCACGATTCCGAGGAACTTTAGGAGGAACGAAGTTCTGGACAGCCTCATGAGTTTGTTGCTCAACCTCAACCAGCTGCTCGGTCTGATGAGTCGCGGGCTCGGTGGCCGGAACCACATGGTCCTTCAAGTGATGAGTTGGGTACGGCAAATCGAGGGGGACGGGGATAGAGTAAGTAGCCGGAGAACTTGGAAAGTATGCTGGTGCTGTTAGAACATTGGAGAAGGAGTAAAAACAAGAGGCGTAGCGGAGCGGTGGAGGAAGCAGTGGATAGTCGGAGAAGACCAACCGGGTTCGCGACCTAAACTCAGGAGCAAACGGGTTCAAACCCTTACCAAAAGTCATGATACTTCACAGGAAAGGAAGAGATTTCTGGGTTTGGGTTGAGTAGATGCTAGGGCGCCGTGAACTGTGTGGGGGTGTGTGTATTTATTTATATTTATATATGGAGATCGAAAGCTTAGGTTGTGTGGTCGCGTGGGGGAGAGCAGAGAGAGGGAATAGGAAAGGGTTACCGAAGCAGTAAGACTGTAAGAGAGAAAAGATCTTACTCATGATTACCAACATTTAATGCCTGGATTTGGTGGTCTTGCTGATATCACAGCTCGCCGACTTAAACCGCAGAGCTTGTCTGTCTGTGTCTCTAGTCTCTACTCAGTACCAGTTTGAACTTTAAAATTCGATTTTAATGGAAAATTGATGATTTTTGAAAGACTCCGTGGTCATTCCGCGCGCGGTTGCAAAATGTAGTAATGTTAAGATTTTCGGTCGATATAAGAAAACGACTTAATACTAGGGACAATATTACAAGAGCATTGATAAATCTTGTCTTATATCTGCCGGACCGGTTCTGAATATATTGAATTTTTACCTTTTTGTTTTCGACATAAACATTTATTCTACTTTTAATAACTATCTCATTGATTGGCAGGATTGTCTAGCTAATATTTAAGAAATTTTCTTTTCTTTGCTTTTTAGACTTTTTGTTCGTGTTTCTCTCTTCCAAACAATAGAAATACTATTATCTTCATAAATCTTTAAAAAGATTAGGAAAAAATGCTCATTTATATAAAAGTAGTATACTTGGTGTCCAGTATCGTTTAATTTAATGACATAAGTCTCTTTTATAAATAAAAAGTCGTGAGTTCAACTCACAGTAGACTTATTCTAGCATATTCGTTGTTTATTTGATAAAAAAACAAAAATAATATACTAGGTTTCTTATTGAATCAGGTGATGAGCAAACTTCTTACCACAAGTTATACCTTCGTATTAACTGAATCACAGGAAAAGAAAGTGATGAAGGGCTTGAATATGAAATAAAATAGAGTAATAACCTATGAGCATGTACGAGTGAAGAATAAAAGTCTTATGCGTAGAAATGTATCTTGGATACTCGACATATTCTCATTAATGGTATGAGTTGGATTATTGGAGAAATTTTTAAATGCTTCTGGATGACTATGTGACAATTTGACGTGGTTCTCTCATACAAATTAAATTTTAACACGAAGATTTATTATAACTAAAATATAAACTAAGGTTTTTTTATATTTTGTGAAATAACCGTTATAGATCTTTTTATGAGTTTGGCCTAGGGTTTTGAGTATATGATTTAGGGGTTAGGGTACATGGTATATGGTTTAGGGTTTAAGATTTAGGATTTAACAAATCAACAAAAAACCTAAAATGTTCTTTGATAAAATCGTTAAAATAATTTTTCATCATGAAAATTCACATTTCAAAATTTGAATATAATGAAGGATGTAGTCCTTCACACGTGGTCCTCTACGTGGTTATTCAGGAGTACTGAAAAATTTCTCTGATTACTGGGGATGGAACCTAGGTTCTATTTTGACAATTTAACTAAATGTACGTTGTCATTTCCTTTGTACTGTATCATTCCTCTGTCACAAAGTAGTAATATTGATTGGAATATAACTGTTAGTCATTTAATCTGTAATGGCGCTTGGAACATTCATTTACTCCAACTGGAGCTGCCTATCGATATTGCTAATAAAATTATGGTTTTTCCTCTTCCTTTACATCCAAATACTGGATCAATTTATTTGGGGTCTTTCTCCTATTTGTTCTTTTACCATTCCTTCTGCGAGTTATTGGATGCAACAAAGTTCTGTCCATTCTTAGATAAAATTTGGAAACTAATTTTACTACCTAAAAGCATCTTTAGTAATACTAGTCATATTTAAGTTAAACTTTCGTCAAATTAGCTAAAATGTTATTTTGGTTAACTCCTTTAGAAATATGTATGCATCAATGCTCTCTATTTTAATTAGAATTATATTAATATTATTCCTCAAATAAAGATTAATTAGTTTAAATGTAGGGACAATACCTACTACCCTAAATTTTAAAAAATTTATTCCCGCTAACAAAATCAGATTTTAAAATTCTCAAGAGCCAACTGAAACAGCAGAAAAATAAATATACCCTTAATGAATTAAATAAACTACAATAGACCATTATAAGAGCAGAAAGACAATTATACCTTTTATAAATTAAATAAACTACAATAGACCATTATAAAAGTTTATTATAAAATAAAATTTTTATAGACCGGATTCCCATGACCAGTGACGTTGACCGGACTCCGGCAACCTTTGACTGAGCTCCGGGGGCCGATGACCGGACTCCGGGGACGTTTACCGGCTCCTGAAACCGTTGACCAGACTTCGGGAGCCGTTGACCGAACTCCGGGGACCGTTGACGGGACTCCGAGGGCCATTATGCTTTAGCCACTTATAACAAGCCCCTATTGGGAGCAATATGCCCACCTATTGGGGTCAGTAGGACCTTCTACTAGGAGCAGTATGACCACTTATTGGGGTAGTAAGACCTCCTACTAGGGGCAGTAAGACCTCCCGGTAGGACCACTTACTGCGGTAAGTAGGACCATCTACTAGGATCAGTAAGACTTTCTACTAGGGACAATATGACCTCCTACTAGGGGAAGTTAGACCCTTATATTTAAAGGTGTGCTTCAGTCACTTATAAATGTAGGTATATCTACACTTCAGTTCTCATATAAATGCAGTTGCCATAAGCTCAAAAAAACCAAGTAATCATCTATCAAACTCAACAATCACAACCAAAACTCAACAATTACATGAATTAATGTACCTGTCCTACATGGATGCACTAAAGAATTGATTTATCATTACCGATCACAACAAAAATATTCCTGCAGAAATGTATGGACATGAGAAGTCTTCACATTCTCAATCCCACCTTGCTACTCCAAGCTCTCCTTCCAAGTCTCTGCAATCTCCTAGACTTCTCAATCTTGGGATCAACCACCATCGAAATCAACGATTCCAACACCAGATCACAAGCCAACCCCAAATCATTCCCTTTGTATTTCAAATTCGATTAATTCAAAACGAAAATTTCAAGATCCTTTTTACCTTATGGCGCTCGGATGGACCGAACATCCCAGACCTTGATGGATTTGTCGACCGAGGCGGTGGCGATGACGTAGTCATCGTACTTGTTCTAGTGGCAGGAGAGGATCTTGAAGTCGTGCGCCGGGATGATCATGGTGGATCTAGCTCACGCACGTTCCAAACGTGTGCGATTCAGCCACCGGAGGTGGAGGCGAAGACACTGGCGAGGTGGGGGTTCCAGACGGTGGAGAAGGTCCAGACGGAGGTGGGGTGGTCGACGGAGAGAGAGAGAGACCGGTACGGTTCAGCCGTCGGAGGTGGAGGCGAAGACACAGGCGTGGCGAGGGTTCCAGACTGCATGTGAGAGAGATAGATCTGGAAGAGAGAGATAAGAGCTTGAGGAGGGAGGGCAGTTTTGTCTATAAAAATAATAAAAAAGCTGGAAAATTTGTTAGAAGAACAAATCACTGGTGTATAGGTTAGTGAGAATTTTTTTTTTTTTTTTTTGATTGAGGGTTAGTGAGAATTTTAGATTCTTGTTTTGTTAGTGGAAAAAATATCATTAAAATTAGAGTATATGAGAATTTTCCCTTAAATGTATTTATATATCACTTAAAATATTTTAAAAAGAATATAATAAATTATAGTTAGCCTCATTTGAGTTATTTTGCTAACTAAATATACTTAACGAGATAGGTAAAAGTTATAATAGTTTAAGTTTGGCTAGTTTGCTGGAACTCTTAAAACATCTAAAAAAGTTAAACACACTCTCTAAAATAACTAAAATTTAAAATAGAGAGTCTGTTAAAGTTGCTATAAGATTAAAGTGTTTGCTTGGTTGCTTTTACGACATCGTTTAAAAACCAGAGATACCTTTTCCATATATAATCCTAATGTTACTCTTTTATGTTCCTTTCCTCAATCAGGTGGAAACCGTTTATCATCTTTTCTCTCGATATTTTTTTTAACAAGGGTGTAAAATTTATTTAAGACTTGCTACCTGATCAGAGGGGACGCAATACCCGAACTCTGATCAGTAACTAAATTACACAAATCCTTATAGAGAACATCATAAATAAAGTCAGGAGCATCGGTTAAAGTAAGGTCAATAGTTTGACCTCCACTAGCAAAATATGTCAATCTATCGACAACACTATTTGCTTTGCGATGTTCTCTTGATGCTCTTTTGCTCAAAGAGTTTGGTTTTACCGTTCCACTAGAATTTCTCCCACTAATGCTCAATTTTTTATGTGCCCGTTAAAGTCATTGTTTGATATTCAAGATCAATCTTTTATGGCTTTAATGATGTGTTGGTCCATTCGGCATGCTCAGAATCAATTTATGTTTTGACAAGTAATGGCGCATGCGAGAACATGTTACTTTTGTTCTAAGATATTCTGTATCTTTCTAGATATTCTTTATGTGTCTTGGCCTTATGTCAATAGGATATGTAGTTTGACTAGATCTATGTATTCTTTATCATTACTATATTGGTACTTTGTAATTCCCTATATAAAGGGCTCCTATCAATCAATAAGATGATGATTCTCTTGCTATATTTGTCTCTACACTTTATCATTCATCAAGTTATCATGCACTTTGTTCTAACCCTAGAGCTAATAGCCTACCATTTGTTTTCCAAACCCTAAAAAACAATTCTTTCTCAAACCAAAAGTTATCAGCCCTACCTCGGCCCCGACCGCTGCTTCCTGGCCTTCAGCTCCGTCATCTCCGTCTTCTTTTCTGGTTTCGCCGATCGAGCTTTAGATCAAGAAATTTGAGATTTTTTTAGAAATTTTACGATATATTTTAAACCCTAAACTCTTTAAAGTTCAATAAACTCGGGGGAGATAAAGTGTTTTCTCCCCTTCTCCATCTTCATTCTATGCTTGAGATTTTGTGCATGCAAGTACCTAAAAATCCCGAAATTTTATTCACGGGTCGAGAGTGTGTATGATCACTCTTGTTTCCTTGTTCGGGTTGTGTATGATCAACCCCAACCTTTCTCTGGATTGTGTTTGATCAATCCGAGACCTTTTTCTAAATTGTGTTTGACCAATTCACGGCTTTTTTGGATTGTTTTTTATCAATCCGAAGGACAAACCATTAAAAAAAACATCATTTGTGACATCTATCGAGTCTCATAACAACTTTGTTTTGTATGCAAGAGCAATGTAATAATCTGCTCATTTGAGTTTTGACATACTCGATGCCTAAGGTGAATCTTCGCTTGGTATCTGTGGAACCTTTCATTGGAAATGATTAAACCATATGTTTTTACCCCCAGGCTAGCAAGCCTAGATGCCGAGATTTTACATCTCATGCGCTCAAAGTTTTTAAAGTGCCACATCGACAAAAACCTTCAATAGTAATCTGTGCAAAAAGTAATGACCACAAAGTACTGTGGAATGCACTTATGGAGCGTTTCTTAAAACGTTTATATAACTCTACTTGTTGAGTTATTAGTCAAGTGGATTGCTTACCACCTTAATTGAATACATATTGTCGATGATATTTTGTGGCATCAAGATCCATAATCTTTAGCGGATTCGGTTATCATCAAGTTCTCTAGGTCTTCCAAGTTGGTTTGAAATTACCAACGAGACTTGATTTTGATCATACAATTACAAACGAGAATTGTACATACACTAATGCGATAAACGTATTTGAGATTGTCCCCTAATATGGGGACAACAATATAGGTCACGACAACGGTAGAAAACTCTGTGCCGATGTCTAAAAAAGAGGGGGGTGTCGCCGGCCCTAATGGCGACACTCCCGGTCTACACACCAATCTGTCAAAACTACTCATGTCAGCTGATGACAATACAACCGTTGTGGATCTTCGGATCACTGGTTCAAGAGTTGTCTAGCTATTCTTCAAATTGTGAATGCATACAAAAAGGTACGGAATATCAATACGAGAACAATAACGTCATCATCATGATCGCGGATTTCAAAGATTCAGATTCCGCTCTAGCTACCCATGACTTTAACGTTATTGGCTAGACATTGATTTTCTTGCTAGGCTATATGTAATAAGGCGTCGTATTGACATCCTTCGTCTATTTGAGACCTCGATGTACTCACATTAGCAATAATGAATGCCTTGAGAATTTTTTCGAAGTTATGAAACTATTCTCCTCTTATGGTTCGTATTGATTTACAAATAAGATGTATATTTTTACATCGTCCTTAAAAGCATGGTATATTTACAATCTACATGATTAGATTGTGTCGTTTTGGTCTCTTCCAAGTGAAGATGACGCACGGCCTTGCATCATCGAGAAGGATCGCTAACGTATTTCCGGTTAAGTCTGCTACCCTATAGCGAATTTTTCATCATCAATTGTTCAACTAGACTCTTCCAAGCTCAGTGTGATGTCTTAGAATTGTCCGAAATTAAGGAGATAGTGGTTTCAAGTATGTCTCGCACTACCGACCCTCCACAGACATGCCTGGTCATACTGACTTTTGATTTTGGATCTCCCTACGCTATTAAACCAATTGCCGTGCTGAAAAAGACGTTGAAGACTTATCAACACCGGAAAATTATCATCATGATATAATCCTCTAAGTCCTCTTAGTTAGTTTATGTTCATGTCAGAGAGCTTTTGCTAACTAGTCATGGAGTTTACGACCTTAGAACGACTGAAAGGACTTAGTTTAAATCATACACACGTCACTTTTTGGCTAAGGCAAAAGCCTACACTCCACTTGCAAGCTTCATAGCTTCGCACATGCTAATTCTGTGAAAAACAGCAATCTATCCCTTCTGGATAATCAACTTCGTTTGAGCTTTGTGAACAGCTCCTGACGAACTAGGTAGTGAGCTTTATATTATTGGAAAGCTCTACGAGTCTAGTTTTCAGAACTTTTTGCGGTTTGTCCATATATATTTGAATGAAGAAATTATGACTGTTTTAGTGCGTAAAGGTCATTCTGGGTGGAAGTTTTTATGCACTTTCGGGATTGCAGCTTTTTGTAGCTTCTTTCAATCCTTCTAAATAGTTCAAGTGGAATTATTTACTCTTCTAACTACTCCATTTTTTTAAATCTGTCTCATAAAGACATTAAGTGTTTCGCAGATAGTGGAACTATCCACAACATTCTAAGGAACCGGCAACTATCTTTGAAATTTGTGTCTTTGTAAATCTTTTGTGACTACAATACTTGAATCATACCAGTCATTCAGGGAAGCGGTTTAGCTTGAATCTTGATGCCTCATGGCACCATGATCAACGTCACAAATGTCCTCTATGCATTAAGAGCCAACCGAACCATGTTGAGCTTTAAAGACATTCATGCTAATAGTTTTCATTTGAAAACACATTGTGAGAATGAACAAGAATTCTTTTATGTATATCTTCTCATGAATGCCGACTGAAATGTATATTAGAGAAGTTTATGAGTCAATTTAGTGG
Organism: Fragaria x ananassa; assembly: GCA_034370585.1. Classification (NCBI taxonomy): domain Eukaryota; kingdom Viridiplantae; phylum Streptophyta; class Magnoliopsida; order Rosales; family Rosaceae; genus Fragaria; species Fragaria x ananassa. The sequence continues at coordinate 14,981,978 of CP139769.1, read as the reverse complement.
ACTGTATGTCACTATGATTATGATTCGAATATCGAATCTCATGTTGTCACCAAACATGATATTTTGGACACCGACTCATATAGGCTTTGGTTTGACCAAATCGGTCATCGTGGAAGAGATATAATGGTCCAAATTTTGCGACATTCTCATGGACATCCATTCTTCCGTTCAAAACGAAGACATTCGGGATCTAGCTTCTACATGAAGCATGATGGTGACGCTATAGTTGTAAATGACGGCACCCGAGGGACATTTGACGTCACCCAAACACGGCTCCAACTTCCCGGAAGCCGTCCGGTCAATTCCTCAAGAAATTGAGGTGCACCGGCCTTCCCTTGATGTTTCAATGGCCCCCTACAATGCTAATTGTTCATTTTGAAAGTCTATTTTTTAGCTAAATTAGGAGTGAGACCCTCCTACGCTAAATGCCACAAAAGAGAATATTTCTTTCTTTCATCAAACTACGTAGATAGATACAACCAACTTGCGGACATCTTTTTATGCTTTATGGTGTTGGTTGAAGTGTCAACACACTAATCACGTGTTACACTATTATCTACTGCTTATGCTGCTTATACTTCTACGAGCTCACTACCCATTCTTTAAAAAAGTTTATTGAGATATAAGTTGAAGTGTCATGTACCCCATGTTCACACTTAATACAGTCTCACCGAGGCTACGACTAAGCACATCTAGCTTGTCGCTCAAACATTATTGATGCACACTAATCTTTCTATTGCGTCTTAGGGCTATACAATATTTACATGCAGCTTTACTGTTCATCTACGACCCACCATCATTGAATATTTTTATACTACATCTCGTGACTGTGTACGAGGATTGACCCGAAATTGCAATCCTTGAGCTCAAACAGGATTGAAACGGATATCCAATCCTTGAGCTCGGTTAGATGTTACTTCTAGGCACCAAATCGCACTGTCACTACGTACAATGATGGGTCATTTGAGATGAATAAGTACTTAGGTTGGTTGGATATGAACCTCAAACTATTTAATCTGCATATGTAGAAACTTTGTCAGGCGATCTCATTCACCGCTAAATTGCAGATTGTCACTTTGATGAGACAATATTCCCGCCGTTAGGGGAGATAAGAACACAAGTGTTCAAGTGGAACGACGTGAATTGTCGTGGTTTGTCCCCACTAAGTCTCATCTTGATCCCAAATGCTTAAAGTGTTAAAGTGACGAGATCACATGCTACAAATATGTCTGCACTGATTGATGTCCTATCAAGAGGACATGACGCGACCAAAAGGAGTTAGTCTTGACGCCATCATCATGAATGGTGATATGGTGACGCCATATAGTGGCAAAATTGGTGTCACAAGGGCGTGTGGCTCCCCAAAAAAGAGGGAGACCCTTAGGTTCGATACATTTTCACACTAGGAAGAAAGTGAGCTTGGCACAATCTGATGCATTGATCAGTGATACTCAAATCCGTCTTATGAAGTCTGAATTGTGATTATCGTTGGGGGACGCCTCAATGTCAAATCTAATTCATATAGAGACCTCTACAAGTATTACACTAGTGTACATGAGGACGTGAGATAATGAGTCTACTATCGAACCACCCTTCGTTGATAGATATCAACTTAGTTGATTGGCCTAATGGAAAGATGCGATCCAGCATTAACAAAGAGATGGGTCCTTGGGCAGGTGATGCCGACACCGCAAGCTAAAATCTATCAACTATGTCTTTGTTAGATAGCGTAGTAAGAACAAAAGATTAGACTCATCTTATGGCGCAAGGTCTCTCATTAACACGCACTGGGGTCGACTACGATGAGATATGTTCTTCTAATGGATGTCATTGCACTCCACTACTTTGTCAGTTTGATAGTTTCCAAATAACTGAACATGCAGCCTATGAATATGGTCATAATAACATCTCTATGGGATCAGAGATATACATAAAGATCTTAAACGAACTCCATTCATCCGAATCAAGTGGTTCCAGACCACAAGAGCATGCGTTTGCTAAATGTATTGAAACACACATGGACTCTACTTGATTTGGAAGGGATATGGTGAATTATGTCTTTACGTGTTCATTCCAGATTTACATGGACTCTTGATGGATCAAGAGATGCCAATATGTATCAACATTCAAAGAAAAAGATCTTGGGAAGACACGGTCTCGATAAGGCACTCGATGACTGTATTGATGATGATTTTCCATCAATTGGTTTAGGCGCTCTATAACTAATGAGGCCTACATATACTCCCATGATTAGTCAAAGTCTTTACTTTAAAGAGAGATCCGTTATTTTATCTAAAGTAAGATGACAAATATGTGTTAAGAAATGAAGTTTTCATCTAAGTACAATAAGACGCATCAATGTACGCAACACAATACAAAATACTTGATATCTCATTTGCTATGAAAAGTTGTAAAGCTAAGTGTAGCTATGCGCCCACGCAATGCCAATATAATGGCAGTAACTCCTTTTTCAATACTTAATGGTATGAAAGATTGAGACTTATTCTTTCCCTACATAAGAAAGACACATCAATAGCGAAATAAGAATCTGTCAAGTTTCGTAGGTCAACTTCCACAGGACCTACAACAAATTTCACTCACTGGAAAATGGTTAAATTGATACTATTGAAAAGGTCTATGTGTCTACTTTCCAAAGACATCAACCACTTGATCATAGCTTTCATATTGAGTAATTTATGGCCGTTTTCGTAACGTAGGACGAATCTGTCCGAGAATCTGATTTTGGCAAAACAGTCAACTTCGACGGGACTTTGTGAACAACTCCTGATGACCAAGGATGTGTGTAATATACGGTTAGAAAGCTAAATGAGTCTAGTTTCTAAAACCGTTTACAGTTTGTTCATATGTATATCCTAGAGGAAGTTGTGGCTGTTCTAGTACCCGAAAGTCATGCTGCACAGAAATCTAATTTCCTGCACGAACTTATGTTTTGAGTTCACAAGCGGCCTTCTCCTCAAGATCTAAGTGTAAAAGATCATGTTTGGGGACAATGCCACAATTGAAGACATGTTAAAGAGCATTGTCATGCTAAGTTGTTGAAACTTCCGTGATTAGTAAGAATCAGAAAGAGCCCTATGATTAATGTAAAGATCAAGGGGTGGTGCGAACTTCAGGAGGAGTCTAGCATATACATACATGTCACTCTCAAATGTGAGCGTTGTACTCTTTTTCTCCTACGATCAATGTTTAGTTTTTCTCCCACAGGGTTTTTGTGCATTGTTCTCTTTTTCTCCTACGATCAATGTTCAGTTTTTCTCCACAGGGTTTTTTAGAGTTGATGGTTTTGATAACAACTTACCACTATAACCATCCTTTCGATTCTGCTTGTTTTTGCAACTCACCAGCATTACTTTCCTCTGGATCTGCTGGTTTTTGAGACTCACCGGCATTACTTTCCCTTGGATTTGTTGGTTTTGGCAATTCACCAGCATTATGTTCTTCTGAAATAGATTGTTTTAGAACCTCACCAACATGACCTTCGGAATTTGGTCTTGGCAACTCAGCAACATCAGCTTCTGAAATAGTGATACTTTTTTGAACACCAAATTCTGTGTTGCTTGATGGGATGTCCCTGGTAGAACCAACCACATCAAGTCCTACTTTTTGCACTTCTTCCTTTAAACTAGATGGTTTGGGCAGCTCGCCAACATGATCTTCTGCAACTTTATTTTCAGTGTGCACAGAGATGCTTTCTTGTACACCAGTTCCCATGTTGCTTGGTGCAAGCTTCTTGGTAGAATCAACTACATTAGTTCCTACCTCTGTTGATCCATCCTTTGAAGGTTTTGGAAGATCACCAACGTTATCTTCTGAAACTTGTTGTTTAGTGATAGTTTCTTGAACACTCTTGGTAGAATTGACTGTATTAGGAACTTAGGTTGATCCATCCTCTAAGTCTGAAGGGTTTGGTAGGTCCTTCACATTACCTTCTGAAAGTTGCTTCCGAGTAGTGACAGTTTCATACAAACTCTTGGTGGAATCCTCTGCATTAGTTCATACCTCTGGCGCTGATCTGTCAGTTGCATGTGATGGTGTCGGCAGCTCACCAAGATTACCTTCCAAGACTTGTTTAGCAGTATGAGTGGTGATACCTTCTTGCACTTTCGTTCCCGTGTTTCTGGATGCAATCTTCTCGGTAGAATGACTGGAATTTGCTGCATCAGTTCTTAGTTCTGTCGACACATGCTTTGAATTTGAAGGTGTTGGAAGCTCACTAATGTTAGTTTCAGAAACTTCTTGATTAGTGGTAGTATGTTGAAAACTCTTGGTAGAATCCACTGCATTAGTTACTTCTGGTGATCCATCCTTTGAGTTTGAAGGTTTTGGCAGCTCACTGTCATTTCCTTGTGAAACCTGCTTCAAAATAGTTGTACTTTCTTGTACACTCTGGGTAGAACCCGCTGCATTAGTACCAGCTTCTGTTGATCCACCACTTAAATCTGATGGTTTTGGTGCCTCACTATAATTACCTTCTGAGATTTGCTTCAGAGGACATGTGACAGTTTCTGGAACACTTTTGGTAGAACCTGCTGCATTACTAGTAGCTACTTCCAGTGATCCATCCTTTGAATTTGATGTTTTTGGCAGGTCAATTAAATTAGCTTCTGAGACTTCCCTTTGGTCAGTGGTAAACTTTCCTTGTACACTAGATATGTTATCTTTTGATGCAATCTCAGTTGTAGAACTCACTGCATTAGTTTCTATTTCTTTATGTCCATCTTTTGAATCCGATGGTTTTGGCAGTTCTGCAACATTAGCTTCTGACAATTCCTTTGTCTGAGTTGGAGTAGAGACAGTTTCTTCACTTTCTTGACTACCAGTTCCTATAGTATTTGATGCAATCTCCTTGGCAGAACCGACTGCATCATTTGGTGACTCACTGAAACTACCTTGTGAGACTTGCTTCGGAAGAGCAGGAACAGTTTCTTGAATACTCGTGGTAGAACCAATTACAACATTAGTTGCTACTTTTGCTAATTCATCTTTTGACAGATTTGGCAATTCACTGTCATCACCCTTAGAGACTTGTTTCACAGTAGTGGCAGTTTCTTGAACATCAGATCCTGCATTGCTTAATGAAATGTCCTTTGATGATTTTGGTAGCTTACTGACATCACTTTCTGAGACTTGCTTCACAGGAATTTTGGCCATTTCTTGAACACCAGATCCTACACTGCTTAGCGCTATGTTCTTGGTAGAATCCAATGTATTATTTACATCTGTGGATCCATCTTTTGAATTTGATAGTTTTCGCAGCTCACCAACATTATCTTCTAAATCCTCCTTAGGTGTACTATGAGTGGTAACAGCTTCCTGAACAGCAGTTCCTGTATTAATGGATTCAATCTCCTTGGTAGAGCCGTTTGCACCGGTTCCAAATTCTGTTGACCCGCCCTTTGAACTTGATGGTTTAGGCAGCTCACGATCATTAGCTTCTGAGCCTTTGTTGGGAGAACTAGTTTTGGTTCCAGCTCCTGTCAAACCATCCTTGGAATTTGATGAAGCAGGAAGCTGAGGATCAATATCTTCTGAAACTTTCTTCAAAGAATTAGGAGTAGCAGCAGACTCTTTAACAGCAGCTTCTGTGTTTCTTGATGCATTTTCCTTGGTAGAACCTTTTGCACTAGTTTCCACTTTTGACCATCTATCTTGGGCATTTGATGGTTCTGTCTGCTCATTAGCTTCTGAGAATTGATTTGGAGAAAGATTAGCGACAGTTTCTTGTATACTTGTTCCTGTATTGCTGAATGCAATCTCCGTAGAATCCACTGCATTAGTTTTATCGACTGCATTAGTTCCTATGTCCACTGATCCATCATTTGAATTTGGTGGTTTTGGCAGCTCATTAGCTTCTGATACTTGCTCCATAGCAGTATGAGTATTGATAGTTTCTTGAACAACAGATGCTTTGTTGCTTAATTCTATCACCTCGGTTGAGGTGGATTTAGCACTCACAGGAGATAAGTTTTTCAAACTGGAGTCTTGGACTCCAACCACATTTACATCCTTGATGCTTGAATCTTCCTTTGACTCCAATAAGACAATATGTGGTTCCTATAATGTCAGAAAAACTTTTTGGCACCTATAAGTTTGTACATAATTAATGGAAATAACTATTACTAAAAAAAATGACTAATATGAACCAGAAGAGTCGGTTTGAGTAATTCAAAAGTACATATCATACGCAGACGATCAAGCATTATATATGTGATGCAGAATCATGGAAATTCAATTGCCAAATGCAGAGAAGTAAACATGGTTGAAAACAAGATTCCAATAAAATATTAAGACCACATGGAATTACTTAAAACAACTCCTAGAATTAGACATGAAAGGATGAAAGGATCCAGAACGTTTTATGTTCGGTGAACTAATATGGGAACTAACATGCATGATCCAACGAAAAAAAGGATATAGTTGAATGTTGGGGTGAAGTATTATGAGTAAACAAAAAGATATTTTTTTTTGGTCAGTAAAACATGCGTGATCAAACAAAAGATTATTTACCAAGGTTCGTTATAAACAACGAAAAATTGAAAAGTGAACTCGAAAAAAAAATTAATAATAATTATAAAAAAACACCTCAGCTGTTTGTTTTGTATAATATAAAAACATACTCCAAAGTGACAGAACTGTAATTCCTTATTAAAAAAATCAAAAAACGAAAAAGCATATGTAACTGTAGATAAAGTACTACAGAAAATACTTCATTTGATATTTACGATGCCAATTTGTTCTCTCCCACACATACAGGACTAAGATTCAGTTAACAGGCAGCTCTAAAAATTTACAAAATTCAGCATAATCATTAAAAAGAATATTGCATAGAACAGCAAACATTTCACATAGCAAAATAAAACTAGTTTTAATTTACACTACTTTTCCAAAAACAATGATAATCTGTTACATATCTGTAACAATAATGCAGTCTGCTAGACAATTCAAGCAATAACAAGAAAAACATTCAATTTAATTAAGTATTTCAAATAACAAGACTGAAATAAGTACTGAAATACAATAAAGAACAATATGTTAAGAAGAGTAGGTTGCATTCTCCAGAGCTTCTTTCATTTTCAACTGATGCATGTACATGTGAGGTGGCACCAATCTGTTCATATCCTGAAGTAGCCTTCTCTATGCTCTCACCATGCAAGTCTGAATATAGGGCTTGTTCTACAGAGGGAACACACATTTCAGCTGATGATGGAACTGAAACCACTTCAGATATCTCTGCTTGAATATCAGAAGAAATAGAATTAAAGGAAAGGACCTTTGCAGATCCTGGGGGGCTTGTATCATAGACTGGCGGCTTATGTGGAGTGTCATCCACCATTCCACTCATAGTTTGCACTTCCATCTCAAATGGCTCAAAAATTTTAGATCCATCTTTCCTTGAATCTGAAGATTCTTCATCCACTTCTGATGACAATGATGAGCTACACCTATTGCTGCTTTTATCTTCAAATGCTTCTGGTCCCAAATGAGTTGGATTAGTAATAGGTTCCACAGGAATTACCAATCCTCCTGTACTAGGCAAGCTTGTACTCCCATTCTCCACCTTGCCCAATTTTATTTGTGACTCGTCATGCTGGATATCTTTTTCCCCAGACCGTTCCATTTCCAGAGGATCTAGATCTTCAGAGGAATGACTTCTAAGGTTAACAAGATGCAAAGCTTGGTATATATTGGATATCACTTCTGCTTCTTTAACGCGCTCACTGAACTTTCTTTCATCCAGATCTTCTCCAGAACTCACTGACTCAGTATCAGGAATGGAACTCAACTTTGAATCACTAGCTTCTCTTGGTAATCCTTGGAAAGAGCAATAGCTTGTTCCTTCTGAAGCCAGCTGTTCTGGTACAAAAACAGGTCTCCACTTAAGATCTTGCCTTTCTTGCTTGGCATCCCCTAACCTGGATGGTCTAAAGCTTTGATGCCTACAGAAGATTGTATTAGTGGGGAGAAATGTCGAATTTTCTTGCTCGACATGGTCTCCCTTGAGCTCAGGATTCTCTTCATTTGGCTCATACAGAAGATCAAAGGGGTTTCTTCTTGGTAAGTAAGTTGACAGAGCAGAACCAGGGATGGGTGGCAACCCCATATCATCATGTGAAAGGTCAAATGGATTGTGTCTGGTTGTTGAAATTTGTGTAATATTAAAGAGATTTTCAGAAGTATCTAACTCTATCAGATTCTTCTCGTCTCTTTGCGATGCTCTTCTCCTTGTCATATGGTTCTCCAAGCATCTGTTTCTTTCAAGCTCCAAATTCCCCAAGTCCCTGAGATTCATTTGGTCATCCTCTGTCCACTTGATTGCAGATTTGCTTTCATCTTCTTTACCATCATGCGCTTCTTCTTCATCACCATCATTATCATCAACCCCATACTCTTTTACTCCTCTACTCCGGATTACAGTATCCTCATCATCTGACTCATTACTCCTATCAGATTCAATACCAGAATCATCAGGGGACATATGCACAGGTATTGGAGCATCTAAGTCTAAAAGTGGGTGTAGCTCATCAAGAATTGGAAGGATGTCTGCTATTGAAGCATCTGGTGACGAACTCTCTGCTCGGTCTGAGCCAGAATCTGAAGCCTCATCAGCACCACCACCACCACCCCGTGACGATTCCGAGTGATCACTTTTGAGGGAAGCCGGCTTCCCAATAGCTTTCACATCCCTTGTTATGCCATTAATCCCCAGTTTCTCCTTATGAATGACCCTCTGGTTCTCCAACTCCTTACTGTCTAATTCTCTCTTGTCACTGTCAGTGTAATGTAATGTCTCATCAATAAGTGGCACATAACCAATTGAACCTTCAGGATCACTACTGTATCTACTGCAACTCACTTCGTCTACACTATTTCCTGAGAACTTGTTTCTAAACAACCTCCCATTCCTCTCCGAAATAACAATTTCATCTGGTGAACCCCAGGTTCTAAGAGAAACAAAATCATGAGTGATCTTCTTTTCCCTTTCGGTTTTGGGTAAGTTTGGATGGCCAAAAATCAAAAGGGTCCCAAGAAGAGTAACTGAGCAGACCAAAACAGGGGATGCAGTCACCAAAAGAGAAAATGCAAAAGGGAAGAATCTGTGCAGAAATTTCAAGAAAAGCAGAAATGCCACGATAAATGGATGACGGAAAAGTGATCTGTAACATGTTCTCACAGATTTCCTGATCGGAGCTCCAATTTTTAACACAAACCCCATGTCCTCTGGATAATAGATACAGATATTGGTTTCATCTGCAATCTGTATGAATGTAAAAATTAAACGTGTACCCAAGAGAACAAAAGCAAAAGCAAATTGATTGTAATAGATATGGGGAATAATCAGAGAAAAGAAAGAAGCACTACCACGATAGTTGAATCAAAATAAAATTCTTAAATTTCAGATGGTGATCATGACGAATCCAATACTTGGAGGAACCAAATTGAGACAAAGTTGAGATCATTCGAAGGAACTAAGAAATGAAATGAAGATTACCTCGGTAGAGAAAGCACTCACCAGAAGAGAGAAAGAAAAAGCAATGTGCTATCCTGACCTTCCTCAGCTTTGCTCTCTTTCACTTACTTTTCTTCTCTGCATTTTGGGGACTTCGGGGAAAACAGCAATGATAGCTGAATCTTAGCATCAATGTACTTGACCATCTGTTTCAAATACCAGAGAAAACAATATAGCATATGGTGGCAATTATGTGTATATTTTCCATTGAAACCAATGTGCGTTAGAAAGTTGAAGAGATAGATCTTCAATAATCATTTTGGTTGGTTAGCTTTAGTCCAAATGAGACAGATCAGGCCGACCCTTCCATTTGGAGAGTCCAGGGGCATGCTTTTAAAGATAAATATGACAAATATGTATATGAGAAAAATAATGTGTAATAAATAAATAAGGGTCTGATTTAAGAGCCATTGTTTTTTACATATTTTTTTGACACTTATTCGTGATTTTTAGATTCTAAAATTTTTAACGGTCTAGATTACTTGCAAATATGATGTCAACAAAAAGAATGTGATGTAGAAAGTGACATGGATTTACCTATTTTCATAACAAATTAGATTTATTTTTCTTTATTAAAATAAAAAACCAAATCCAATTCTAACTTGGAAAATCAAAAATCAAATCAATCAAATCCAGTACCAAGAAAAAAAAAATTCCTGGACACCCGTTTGGTTCTCCAGTACTTCGCTCAGTGCAATTCTTGGCTTCTCTACCCACCTTTGTGTCTTTAGTCCTTACTGTCCTCAAGCGTTAGTTAACCCAATTTACTTTAGTCTTAGTCTTAAATTTCTTCGCATCACCAAAACAAACAAAGCACTTAATTTTTATCATTTATATTGGGTATGCTTAGTGTCAAACGCCTTTAGATTTTTCTCTGTTTCTTTTTGTAAGACAAGAAAGATTAAACACCCTATGTAGATAAACTGCTATTATAGCCAACTGAATAACTTATGATTCTTTCAAACATTACAATAATAACTTGCTTGTCTTATTGCTGATCATAAAACAAGGCCGATCAAATCAATTTTTTTAGCAATTGAAACCTCTACAATTCAACTAGTACGTAGCAAATACCGGTCTACTAGCACATTAAAAATGAATAATTATCAATGGTTTAAAAGGCGCTAGGCGTTAGGCGGGCGGCGACCCATAGCCTAGCGCCTGGACTGTCTAGGCGGGGACTAGGCGGGGACTAAGCGATTTGTATTTTTTAAGATTTATTAATTAAAAAAATATATTTTATGCAATTTAATATTTTAAAATGGTCAAATATAGATATATTATTCAACATAAATCTAGTCATATCCATTTATAAAATAATTTATAACTAAAATTTAGCATAACTTCCCTTAAAAGTGAGCAACAACAACAATAAACATATACACCTCTAATTTTAAACACACAATTAACTCTTATACTCTCCTACTCCCCACAATATAACAATCTCACCACAAAAAGAAAAAAAAATTAGCCGGAGAGCTTAGCAGCCTAGGCGGGTAAGGCGGCGCCTAGGCGGGCAAGGCGGCGTTTAGGCGGGCGCCTAATCACCCACAGCCTGACACAAAGGCCTGGAAGAAAAGCGAGGCGGCTTGTTGCAGCCTAGAGCCTAGGCGGGGACTAAGCGGTCCTAGGCGGGGCCTTTTAGAAGCTTGATAATTATACATATCATTCTCTGAATGCATCCAATACAAAATCAATCCTCTTAAACAAACAATAGCAAACCAAACCAATAGTATCTACCGGGCTTTCAAAAGAAAAAAATAAATCAATTTTATTCCTCATGGTCACTGTCTGAAGCTTCCTCATCTGAATCTTCCTCGTCTAAAGCTCTGTGTGACTCTAACATATTCTTATTCCCTAAAAATACATATTAAGACGAAAATGTTAAAAACTATCATAATTTACACATCAAGAGAAACGATATGATTCGACAAAGAAAAGGAGGAGAAAAGTTAACTTACTTTGATCTGTAGAAGCACTTGGTTTTCTTTTTGCATCTGGATTTAAAGTGCAAGTAAGCCTATTATGTCATGGCTGTTGACACATTGTACACTTTCTCTTCTTGTTTTGAGCTAACTCCATGCCACCTTTAATCCTTTTAGAACTTTTTGTTTTTCTTCTGCTATTCTCGTCCTTCTTTCTACCCTTAGTTTTTGAGATATTTGGATCCAAAAGTAATTGCTCAGAAGACTTACTTGTACATTGATCTGCTTCATCTTGGAAAACATCATCTTCAGCTATAACATCTTCTTTTGACACCTTATTAACTTTTGAATTTTTTTTTGACAATTCATCTAAACCATCCATGTAAATTGTGTAGGCCTTATTAGAGGGTGCTGCATAACAAGCTAGTTGAGTGACTCTCCGACACATATGACTAAATCACAATGCTTCTGAATGCTCCTTACCATCATTCTTTACTAAGGCTTCAGAATCCATAACTCTAAACTTATTTGCTCCTTGCCTCCATCTGGGAAGAATAATGTGGGATGGTATTGTATCGATATCTTGACGAACAAACACCTTCATAATATGCCGACAAATTATTTTGACAAATTCAAAATTTTGGCATTCACATTTACCCTCATGTGTTTGCAAATTCAACTCCACCAAAAATTCTTTTGAGTTCTCAGTTTTCTTCATCACTGAGTATCTATGAAATTGATTGTCCAGACCTCTTTCTTCAACTTTCAGTTTTCTTGGCCTCACCGCCGGGACCGGTCAAAAAGAAACCCTTTAAATCGATCGCTGGCATTACAGGACCTTTATTTTACACATCTTTTAACAGTTCACAATCCTCCAAAGGTCCAAACGTTACAAAATTTTGTAAGCAGGTAGAAATGAAAGGTAGAATTCGGAAACCGCCAGCCGCAGTGACAGAATCGGCCGAAAAAGTGCCGAACCGGCTGTTGAAGTCGCCGGACATCCGTGAACACTTATATTGAGCGGTTCATCACCAAATATAACCAAATTTTGTAAATAGGTAGGCTTGGATGTTAGGAACCTGTGGCCACAAACAGAATCTCAAGAACCGGTTTAAATGTTTGTGAACCAGATCTCACAATGATTGGTCCGTAAGCTGAAAACCCATAAATTCTAGGTTTTGTCAACTTTTCAATCATTGTTAAGGTTCCTCATAACATCCAATTGTTATGGCTGCAGTTGACCCATTGTGAACATCACCGTAGCATTATTATGCCTCAAAGTGAACAATGAGAAACCATTAAACCAACATCTTATGTATCACTCTTATAGAATCACTCATAGACATTGTAATTAATGTCTTACTTAGTGAACAACGACTTAACATCTTGTTTATATGCTAGTCTCTACATTTCATTGTCTTTAGCGTAGGAGAATGTCAGTCCTAATCTTTGCTAAAAAATAGGTTTTACAAAACAAGTAACGAGCATGGCTAATGTGAGATCATAGGAGGTTCTTTTGCGTCATATTTGCTTATGATCGAAAGAATGAGTAGTACCTTCATTGTATAGGAGGATGACGCGAATGGTTTTAATGTCATCCGTAGGCCGTGAACATTGCTCATAACTCCACCAAGTTGTATTTTGGTGATCTTTGATCTCAATGGTTACTTTGCTCAAAAGAAAGGATGTATGTGAGAGTCTTTACTCTTTAGTATACGGATCATCAAAACACGTCCAAAATTGTCCCGGACGATTTATGTTAAAGCCTACATAAGTCAATGTCTTCATTCTCATCATTGGAGACAATAACCAATTTAATTAAATGAATCTTAGTGGTTCAAGATTGTTGCGCATTCATTATAGTGATACATAAGAAATTTTCATTAATTCTCACAATGTATTTCCAGGTGATAAATGTTGGTGTGAATATCATTAAGTCATAGCACGGTTCGATTGCTTCCTTATGCATGCATAAAGAGCATATGTGACTTGAATCATAACGCCATTAGACATTGAAACTTGAGCATGCATTAATCCATTCTTTGATTATTTGTGATAATCTAATCATCGTAGTCACAACGGATTTATAAAGCACTAAATCTATGAATAATTGTATATTCCTTGCAATAAGCTAAGCACTCAATCTAGAGAGTGTGAATAGTTGGAGGCAGCGCTTGAGGAGTATTCTAAGCATTGGAAGACTAAGGCCTAACACTGTGAGTGGACTTTTGTTCTAATTAAAATGCATGCAATTGTTTATTGTTGAGTAATTTATTTTGTTGAAGTCTTTGACGTCATTTTTATTTGACGATTTCACGTATTGTGGAAAGTTACCGAAAATAGAATTTTCAGTAGATTATAAAATATTTATGAGGAGAGTATGTGTATAAATGTTAGCTAGCCATATGTGTATGTCCACCTTAATGACATATTATATAATTGCATTATGATGTGACGTGAGCGTTGGACGTAAATGTAGTAACCCTATATGAGTGTTTAATTCATGTAAGGGGTATATGTCAAGACCCGCCCCGAATTTCACCCCAAAACCCGAGATGAGTCCTGCGGGGACCACCTCCAAGGAAAATTTACCGAAGACTCAGCAAACCTCCCTCGAAAATGGACAACCCTAACTTAAAAACTTACGAATCACCTTTTAATCCAAAACAAAAAAATCTTCAGCTACACTCCAAAAGTAGCCAGAATACAAACATAAGAATTCCAATAGTATTCAGAGCTACTAAAAAATAAAATAAAATACAACGGAAGCTAACAAACTCCTAGTAGATTAAACAGGTAACCTACTAGCGAAATGTAGCTGATAGCTGGGTCACTATGCCTCGACGTCTCTTGCTGGACCTCACGCGAACTCTGCAGACTGGGCATTTTAAAAACGAAGAGCCCAGGGGAAAATATTTAACACGTCAGAGTGAGTGGACAAAACTGAACTGACAACAAATAAATATTTCCCCAAATCAATTTCTAAAGAAAAATCGAATGCATGCTGCAAGCGATAAAACTTTCATCTCATAATATCGAGTCTCCCACACTCTATAATATATGTATGTATTTACACACGTCCATACTCCCTATATAGATTCATGGGTCTATATAGGGCTACTACGCTCACGTCCAACGCTCACGTCACGCCTTAATGCGGTGCTACGCTACGCCATCAAGGTGGACAGACGATGTATAAATATGTGTCCATACTCCCTATATGAATTAAACACTCAAATAGGGCTACTACGTTTACGTCCAACGCTCACGTCACGCCTTAATGCGGCTATATGCTACGCCATTAAGGTGGACAAACACATATGGCTAGCTGGCATTTTCTATACATACTCTCTCATAAATACATATTTATATCAACCGAAAATCCCATTTTCGGTATCTCTCCAAGAGAAATAAAAGCGTCAAATTAATTGACGTCAAAATTCCAACAAAAGGAAATGTTCAATCATGAACCATAGCATGCATATTATTTTGAAAATAAACGTCCACTCACAAATTAGGCCTAAGCCTGGAGTCAATCTGGGGCCTCGTCTGCTCGAGCCTCCTCACATCCTATTCCAAATATAATATTAATTTCCAACCAATAATCCAATATTTAATGAAAATAGGCAAAATTACCCGAGAGCCATAATTACGCTCATCATTGCCTAAATTCGATATTCTTAAATCGGAACGATCCGAACTTAATTATCATCCTCTAAAGTCGCAAAAACAACTTTCCCAAAATACGACTTAAATCCTACGGCCGGATTCTACATTAATTACCCGCCAAAAATACTAACTTCGGAAATTCATAAACATATCCAAAACTCATCCAAAAATTCCATAACTCACTTTAATAAACTCCCATTAATAATCCAAATTTAACCACATTAAAATCTCCCAACCGACGGCGGCTCCGCCGGCAGCGGCGGCCGGAGGCCAACTCCGGCCAGCTCCAAAACCTATGAAATTTTGACAGAATCATCCTCTCATCATGCTCTACAACTTTCATGAACAACACAACACCCAATTCTAAGCCTAACTAGGCTAATCGAACGAAAACAACTTAAAAGCCCTAGAAATTTCAACTCCACATTTCTCCTTACCTAGCTCAAGAGGGAGGGAGCTGTTTGGAGGGGTTGTTGTACGGGAGGAGGGCTACAAAACCGTACCAAGCTTGCCCAGATTGATGGCCGGAGGAGGAAGTTCCGGCGAAAAGAAGATATGGGCAGTCGGACCTCTCGGGCGGCACCGCTCCCTCACGGCGGAGCTAGGGCTCCTCTCACCGGTCCAGGGAGGTTGCTGGGTTGGAGGCCGACCAAACTGGACCGGTGCGGCGGTCTGGGGCGGCCGGACGACAGCGGGAGGACGGCCGGAAAATCTGGGCAGCGGGAGGGCTTGGGTGCGGAGAGGAAATCGGGAGGGAGAGAGAAAGAAAAGAGGGCTGGGCTTTGCCCACCCTTTGGCCCGGTCCAACTTCATATACTACCCAAATCCAGAAATAAAACACCCCGAAAAAAATACCCGAATAGAACTTACATTTTAATTGATAACTTTTTCATGCTAACTCCGATTTTAACGCGTAGCATGTCTACGAACTCGTAATAACATCCTCTACGACTTTCATGAAGAAAGTTTTCCCAAATTCCATACGGAGGAAAAAATCAACTTGGAGTCTTAAATAGTCAACGGTTACTTAAAACGGTAAAAGACCAAAATATTACCAAAGTAAATAACCGTAAAATAACTTAAGAACCGGGGCGTGACAATTCTCCTCTCCTTACAAAAATTTCATCCTCGAAATTAACATACAAGTCATCCGAAAAGATAGAGATACTGCTGCATCATTTGCTCCTCTGACTCCCAAGTAGCTTCTTCTACTTGATGACTTCTCCAAAGCACCTTGACAAGTGGAATTGTCTTGTTCCTCAGCACTTGCTCCTTTCGGTCGAGAATCTGAACCGGTTCCTCTTCATAGGTCAAATCTCTCGTCAAACTGATCGGCTGCTCTTGCAGCACATGAGAAGGATCGGCAAAATACTTGCGAAGCATGGATACATGAAACACATTATGTATCCTAGCTAACTCTGGAGGCAAGGCTAATCGATAAGCAATTGAGCCAACTCGCTCAATAATCTCATAAGGACCAATATACCTCGGACTAAGCTTCCCACGCTTGCCAAAACGTACTACCCCTTTCCAAAGAGATAGTTTCAGAAACACCCAATCACCTACTTGAAACTCAAGGTCCTTCCTGTGGACATCGGCATAACTCTTTTACTTACTCTGAGCAGCCTTGAGTCTATCTATGTCCACCTTGATCTTTTCATTTGCAAACATCTCAGCCAAATTATCCAGCGAAAACTTCTTTCACACATGCAAGAAATGAGCAGATTTAGTGAGTCTATCCACTATCACCCAAATACCGTCATGCCCTTCACGAGTACGAGGTAAACTAAAAACAAAATCCATGGTGATGTGGTCCCACTTCCACACTGGAATAGGCAATGGCTCAAGCAACCCAGAAGGCTTCTGCCTTTCAGCCTTGACTTGCTGACAAATCAGACATCTACTTACATAAGCTGCAATTTCCCTCTTCATGTTTGGCCACCAATAATAATCCTTCAAAATCCGATACATTTTTATGCTACCCGAATGAGCAGCATATGCAGAGCTATGAGCTTCCTCCATAATCTCACTCTTCAACTCTTCATTTCTTTTTGGAACACATAGCCGGTTCTTAAACATTAGAGTCTCATCTCTTCTAACTGAAAAATGATCGGCTGCGGCTCCATTCGATGCTCTTTCCATCAGTCAAACTATGGAAGGATCATTATACTGTGCTTCCCGCACTCTATCAACCAATACTGGCCTCACATGAAAACTGGCTATCAAAGCACCAACCTCATCTACTGATAAATCCACTCCTGTAGCTCGCAACTCACAAAGAAGCGGAACACGAACCATCTTTATATGAGATAAAGATATGGAGGGATTTCGACTAAGAGCATCAGCTACCACATTAGCTTTTCCAGGATGATACTCAATAGTGCAATCATAATCATTGATTAACTCCATCCACCTTCTCTGTCTCATATTAAGCTCTCTTTGAGTGAATACATACCGAAGACTCTTGTGATCGGTAAATATCTGACACTTGGCTCCATAAAGATAGTGTCTCCACAACTTGAGAGCAAAAACTACCACTGCAAGCTCCAGATCATGAGTAGGATAATTCCCCTCATGCGGCTTCAATTGCCTAGAAGCGTAGGCAATAACTCGGTCATGCTGCATCAAAACTCCACCTAGACCACGTCTAGAAGCATCACAATAGACCACATATTCTCCACTATCATCCGGAAGTGCCAAAACAGGAGCACTTGTCAAGCAATTCTTCAATTCTTGAAAACTTTGCTCGCACTGATCTGACCATTCAAACTTAACCCCATTCCTGGTCAACTTTGTGAGAGGAGCAGCAATCTTTGAAAAATCTTTCACAAAGCGCCGATAATAGCCTGCTAAACCCAAGAAACTACGAATCTCAGTCACAGTGGTGGGTCTTCTCCAATTCGACACTGCTTCCACCTTTTGGGAATCCACACTAACTCCTTCTGCAGAAATCACATGACCCAAGAACCCCACTCTATCTAACCAAAACTCACACTTGCTAAACTTAGCAAATAACCGCGATTTTTCCAAAGTCCGCAATATTATTCTTAAATGCTTGGCATGCTCCTTCTCATTTCTTGAGTAAACCAAGATATCATCTATAAATACGATCACGAAACGATCAAGATATGGACTAAACACCCTATTCATGAGATCCATGAACGCCGCGGGTGCATTAGTAAGTCCAAAAGGCATCACCACAAACTCATAATGACCATATCGTGACCGAAAAGCAGTCTTGGCTATATCCCCCTCTCGGATCCGCAACTGATGATAACCCGATCTCAAATCAATCTTGGAGAAAACAGAAGCACCCCTCAACTGATCAAACAAATCATCGATCCGAGGCAATGGATATTTATTCTTCACTGTGACCTGATTCAACTTTCTATAATCAATGCATAGTCTCATGGTGCCGTCCTTCTTCTTAACAAATAACACCGGAGCACCCCATGGAGACATGCTAGGCCGAATAAAACCCTTGTCTACTAACTCTTGCAATTGAGTCTTTAACTCTTTCAATTCTGCTGGAGCCATTCTGCAAGATGCCTGAGAGATAGGCATAGATCCAGAAAGCAACTCAATGGAAAAGTCTATCTCACTTACAGGAGGCGAACCAGGAAAATCCTCGGGAAACACGTCCGAAAATTCTCTTACTACAGGAATGTCTCCCACTTCCATCACTCCTATACTTGCATCCACAACATGAGCTAAGAATGCCTGACAGCCTTTGCTTAACAATCTCCTGGCAGCCACAGTTGAAATCAGGCAACTCGAAATCACATCTCTTTCCCCTTGAAACACAACCTCCAATCCATCCGGCTCCGAAACACCACTTCTTTTCGGAAACAATCCACCAAATCTAAAGGGATTAAATCTGTCTTAAACTGAGCTCCTTCCACCAAAACTTCACAACCACTAAACACCCAAGCTATTCTCATCACCTCACTAGTGGGAAGAGATACGTGCCACTCGCCTGGAAGAGACGATGATAGCACACTAGCATGGAGAGCGAATCTACTAGACATGAATGAATACATAGCTCCATGGTCAATTAAAACAAATGCTGGTTGACCAAAAATTAACAACGTACCAATGATGACATCTGGGGAAGTACGACCCTCCTGCTGGGTCATAGCATGTAGTCTAGCGCGAGTCATGAGACGTCCACGCTGACCACTCCCCTGCTGAGAACCACCCCTGGCTGCTGAACCACCACTAGCTGAAAACTGACTGCCTTACTGAGAAGGAGCGGTCCTCTGTGCCAACAAAAGGACAGCCTCTCCTGAAATGATCTAGACAACCACACTCAAAGCATCCAGAAGACTGCTGCTGACCAAAAGAGAAAGCTTGACCACCAGAAGATCCCCACTGGGAACTACCACTAGCACTAAACTGATCGGCCTGCTGCCTGCCCAACTGGCTCCTGGAGGGTCTCCTGAAACGTCCTCCAAATCTATCCCGAGAATCAGAACCTGATCCTCCACTACTACCACTGCCCGCTGAAGATCCAGAAGCTGATGAGGAAGCGGCCTTCTTCGATGGACCCTGGCTGGGACCACCGAAATCTCTGGGTCGTGCACTAAAAGTTCTCCTGGACTCAATGGCCATGGCTGCAGTAACCGCATCAAGAAAAGTCGGGTAAATGCCACCGACCATCTTATCTACAAAAACCCCGGCAAGAGCTCCAACAAACATGTCAAACCTGGTCCTCTCATCAGGAATCAAATAGGGCACATGGTAGTTCAAGGAAGTGAACCTCTGCTCAAACTCGATGACACCCTCATCATCCCCCTTCTTCATGTTCAGGAAATCCGACTGAATCCTGATACGCTAGGCGTGACCGAAATACTGACCCAAGAAGAGCGTCTTAACTCCTCCCAAGTCATGTCTTGAGCACCACCACGATTTCTACTAGCAAGGATCCACCAGTGATGCGCTGAGTCATCCAGAAACGTCACTGTCATCTTCACTTTCTTTTCTTCCGGCAGTTCAGTGCTCCCAAAAGCCAATTCCATCTTGTCCACCCAAGAATAAGCATCAAGGGGTCCCTTGACACCCTTGGACTCTACTGCCCCTACATCAGCAATAATTCTTTTCATCACAGATCAAGGGGGCTGAACCTTATCCAGAACAGACCTCTCAGCATGCTCCCAATCGAATCAACCAATCCTCTAACCTCATCACCCTCGCTGGCGTTAATCGAAGAAGCTACACGGGGTCGGCGCCTAGGAGGCATAGTACCCAAGGGAAGAAGATATTAAGTAGTCTGTCCATAAGACTAACAGAACTATCACACCTACCCAATAACACATAGTATCAAAAGCAGAAAACTGCCGATGAATCCGCCGCGGTCGGATCATCACTCTATAGACACTATGGCTACTTAGGCAAATACGATAGTGAATAGGAAACAGAAGATGAAACCTAGAGCTCTGATACCAACTGTCAAGACCCGCCCCGAATTTCACCCCAAAACCCGAGATGAGTCCTACGGGGACCACCTCCAAGGAAAATTTACCGAAGACTCAGCAAACCTCCCTCGAAAATGGACAACCCTAACTTAAAAACTTACGAATCACCTTTTAATCCAAAACAAAAAAATCTTCAGCTACACTCCAAAAGTAGCCAGAATACAAACATAAGAATTCCAATAGTATTCAGAGCTACTAAAAAATAAAATAAAATAAAATACAACGGAAGCTAACAAACTCCTAGTAGATTAAACAGGTAACCTACTGGCGAAATGTAGCTGATAGCTGGGTCAATATGCCTCGACGTCTCTTGCTGGACCTCACGCGAACTCTGCAGACTGGGAATTTTAAAAACGAAGAGCCCAGGGGAAAATATTTAACACGTCAGAGTGAGTGGACAAAACTGAACTGACAACAAATAAATATTTCCCCAAATCAATTTCTAAAGAAAAATCGAATGCATGCTGCAAGCGATAAAACTTTCATCTCATAATATCGAGTCTCCCAGACTCTATAATATATGTATGTATTTACACACGTCCATACTCCCTATATAGATTCATGGGTCTATATAGGGCTACTACGCTCACGTCCAACGCTCACGTCACGCCTTAATGCGGTGCTACACTACGCCATCAAGGTGGACAGACGGTGTATAAATATGTGTCCATACTCCCTATATGAATTAAACACTCAAATAGGGCTACTACGTTTACGTCCAACGCTCACGTCACGCCTTAATGCGGCTATATGCTACTCCATTAAGGTGGACAGACACATATGGCTAGCTAGCATTTTCTATACATACTCTCTCATAAATACATATTTATATCCACCGAAAATCCCATTTTCGGTATCTCTCCAAGAGAAATAAAAGCGTCAAATTAATTGACGTCAAAATTCCAACAAAAGGAAATGTTCAATCATGAACCATAGCATGCATATTATTTTGAAAATAAACGTCCACTCACAAATTAGGCCTAAGCCTGGAGTCAATCTGGTGCCTCGTCTGCTCGAGCCTCCTCACATCCTGTTCCAAATATAATATTAATTTCCCAACCAATAATCCAATATTTAATGAAAATAGGCAAAATTACCCGAGAGCCATAATTACGCTCATCATTGCCTAAATTTGATATTCTTAAATCGGAACGATCCGAATTTAATTATCATCCTCTAAAGTCGCAAAAACAACTTTCCCAAAATACGACTTAAATCCTACGGCCGGATTCTACATTAATTACCCGCCAAAAATACTAACTTCGGAAATTCATAAACCTATCCAAAACTCATCCAAAAATTCCATAACTCACTTCAATAAACTCCCATTAATATTCCAAATTTAACCACATTAAAATCTCCCAACCGGCGGCGGCTCCGCCGGCAGCGGCGGCCGGAGGCCAACTCCGGCCAGCTCCAAAACCTATGAAATTTTGACAGAATCATCCTCTCATCATGCTCTACAACTTTCATGAACAACACAACACCCAATTCTAAGCCTAACTAGGCTAATCGAACGAAAACAACTTAAAAGCCCTAGAAATTTCAACTCCACATTTCTCCTTACCTAGCTCAAGAGGGAGGGAGCTGTTTGGAGGGGTTGTTGTACGGGAGGAGGGCTACAAAACCGTACCAAGCTTGCCCGGATTGATGGCCGGAGGAGGAAGTTCCGGCGAAAAGAAGATATGGGCAGTCGGACCTCTCGGGCAGCACCGCTCCCTCACGGCGGAGCTAGGGCTCCTCTCACCGGTCCAGGGAGGTTGCTGGGTTGGAGGCCGACCGAACGGGACCGGTGCGGCGGTCTGGGGCCGCCGGACGGCGGCGGGAGGACGGCCGGAAAATCTGGGCAGCGGGAGGGCTTGGGTGCGGAGAGGAAATCGGGAGGGAGAGAGAAAGAAAAGAGGGCTGGGCTTTGCCCACCCTTTGGCCCGGTCCAACTTCATATACTACCCAAATCCAGAAATAAAACACCCCGAAAAAAAATACCCGAATAGAACTTACATTTTTAATTGATAACTTTTTCATGCTAACTCCGATTTTAACACGTAGCATGTCTACGAACTCGTAATAACAGCCTCTACGACTTTCATGAAGAAAGTTTTCCCAAATTCCATACGGAGGAAAAAGTCAACTTGGAGTCTTAAATAGTCAACGATTACTTAAAACGGTAAAAGACCAAAATATTACCAAGTAAATAACCGTAAAATAACTTAAGAACCGGGGCGTGACAGTATATGCACATATTTATACACATGACTGTCCACCTTAATGACGTGGTGTAGCACCACAGTAAAACGTGACATGAGTGTGGGACGCAAGCGTAGTAGCCCAATATAGATTATTTTAAATCTATTAATTTATATTGGGAATATGTGCATGTGAAGATACATAAGTATATTGATATATATTTTTTAGATGAAGATGCTCGATATTTATGAGAGAAATGATTTCTCATTCGAAGCATGCATTTCGTTTTTCTTTGGAAATTAAATAAGTACTGATACTTATTTTTATTTATTTATTTATTTTTATCAACTCACTCTAACATTTCCAGATGTTTTCCCCTAGGCCCTTTGTTTTAAAAATGTCCAGTTTGCATGATTGCATGTTGAGGTCGGGCATACATGGAGTGAGGCATAGTCAATAGTATAGCTTCTACTTATTTTTATGTTTTTGTCTCTTTTTCTTCTCTATTAGAATTGCTCTAAACCTATGAGTGGTTGGTTGAGATTATATTTACATTAGTGAAAAAATTGGAAGATGTTGTGAATTTGGGGAGCACGAAGGTTCAAGAAGTTTAGATTGGATTTGGTTTTTCAGAAGTGCTTGTCGTTTTTTTTAGGAAGGGTTGTCCATTTTCAAGGGAGGTTATATAGAATTTTTCGGTAGAATCTCCTTTGGAGGTGGTCCCCGCAGAGTTTACTTCAAATTTCAGGGTGAAATTCGGGGTGAGTCATGACAGTTGGTATCAGAGCATTATGTTATTCGATTCCTTTCTCTTTTTAGTACTACCTCATATTCTTGGTCACGCTCAGTGTCTCTAGAGTGATGGTCCGACCGCGGCGAATCTATTAGCATTATATGTTTTAGACACTGTGTTTATTAAGTTTGTGATTTAGTTGTTCTTATTTTATTTATGGACAGTAGTGTGTCATAAATGTCCGCATCTCTAAGACTATGTCTTTGTACACCGACCTCTTAAGTAAATCATTTTGCTCTGAGTAATGAAAATGTGTATGGATTACGCCTTTTCCAAGAGTTATCAAGTTGATATCATAAACTGGTAGAGTTTAATTGCGAGTTGGGAACTCATAAGCGCGACATCATTCCTTGCTTTTGATCAATGCTTTGATTGTGTTAAGATTTTGATGCTAGATTGGGCATTTTGCGTGTTTTAGGGGTTGGTGAAACATATGTTCGATACCACATGCAGTTATCAGCAAAGAGACGTTGCAATTGAATGTAGATTAAGAAACCGAGTGACTAATTTGAAGTGGAAAAGAGAGATAGATGAAGGAAGAGGGGAAGAGTGGAAAAAAGAGATTGAGTTGCAGTTGTTTACAAACTAGATCAGACTATTAAAGTTTAAATATTGGCTACGAGAGATATATCATATATCAACTCTTATTATTCTTTTTTGTTTTTTTGCTACTTAGAGGCTGTGATAGTTTCTTTTTGAGTTTATGTTTTTTTTAAAATTGAAATTGCAGATGCGACATGTCGAATGATGACATAGCTTGTCGGTCAAAGTGTCGGGTCGTATCAGAAAAGTCAACATTGGCGTGTCAGGGCGTATTAGAAAAGTCAACAGTGGCGTGTTGGGGCATGTCAGACACTAGCACTCCGCCCTCAGAAGTATTCGTGCGACATAATAACAGTCCCAATGCTTTATAGCTTTTGGAAACTTAATATCAAAACATAAACTTAATCATAACAAAGATTCGAAACAAAGAAAACATTATAATTGTTAAAGAAGTCATGACAACCAAAAGCAAAATAGATAAGGGAATGGTTACACTTTTAAAGAAGCTCTGCAGAAGATCCTTCAAGAGTGGTGGATGATAACGAACACGGCATATGGAGGCTATGGTTTGCTCACGGTTTCAAGGCTCCCACATTAGAGGGGTGTCGAAACTATGATATGAGGAGGAGAGGAGTTATGGACTTGATTCTTGATTGAAACGTTCACCAAGACCCTCTTATCCATGCTGCTTCAGAATCTTCTTAAGCATTCCTCGTGTCAGCAGGACTCTTAGTTTGAGTGGGATTCCTTCTCCTAGTAGGTTTTGGAATACTTCTTCTCATGTTTCGCTTGTTTCATCAGCCTTAGCTTGTTTTCGGTGTTCTTTGCTCATTGGTACCTAAATACGAAATAGAAACACAAAATGAAATTATTAAGGAAATAACTAAGCAAAATACGGGTAGAAACATATTAATATTTCATCTATTTTACGTTCGATCATGGATCTCGGCAAAAGTTTTTTCTGGCTCCGATTGACACGTTGTTGGACTAAGGGTGATCTTCTGGATGTGGTTCGGCAGAGTTGACGGCGCCTTTCGAGGTCGAGCTCTGCGTGGTGGTGGTGTTGGTTGTTTAATCCCATATATGGTGGTGTTGTTTGGGCTGATTTAGAGGACACAACTGACGTTAGCATCATGCCGACGATTTCTATCGGCTTGGATCGGCTAGTCGTCAAATGTGATGATTAGGTACGTCGTGTTGATCGTTGTGGTGACTGTGTGGGCGGCCTGAAGGTTGATGTTGATAAGGAGGTGGCATGGTTGCCCAATATAGGTGACCATATCAACCGGATTCGGGCGGCTAGCTAGTTCATGTTCTCTCACACAAGCACTCAAATTAGCTGCAGAATAAGGAACTTGCAGACTTTCGCCTGAACTGGCCCCACCACAAGATCAAAGTGACTTTGCTCTCGTCGTGTGGCCTTCCAAATCCGACCTGTAAGGTGCGAGAGGTAAAGAAAGCCCATCACATGGGAAAGTATCCCAAATCCCCTCACCGTCCAAACACACACCTCTGTTTTTTGGATACGGGTCCAAACACACACCTCCTTCTCGCGTGTGTACACACACTTCTTTGGACCGTGCATGCAACTATTTATTAATCCATGACTTTAATCTAATAGTGAACTTGTTTTTCTGTTCCCAAAAAGGAGTGGGTCTCTTACAAGTTTTTGTATATATGCATAAATCAATTAATTTAAAAAGGGTGTGGTCGGAGCTAGTCGGGAGGGTTGAACAAGAAGCCAGGTTTTTTGTTCAATTTCAGGGGCCTTTGAGGTGAGAGCAAGTGCCCTTCGGTGAATTTTACCAAGGAGACTTCACTTTATATTTACAAGAATTTGGTAAAGATGTTAATACAATACTGCATATGTCAGTCAGATCCTCTGTAAAATTTAAGGTATTTTAAATAAGTTAAACAACAGTTACTACATAATACTTTAGCACCATAAATGTGGTGCGTGATGAACATTTTTCCAACCAATTTCTTGATTCTCTATATATCTCCATCTTTCTCTCTAGTAAAACTATCGTGTTTTCAGTGTACTCATAATCCCATTTTTATTACATGTTTAGAAATGCTTAAATACATTTTTAAGCTATAAAGTTGTTTGGTAGTTGATACTTAAATATAAAATAAAAATGCTTCTAAAACTACCTTGACACATCTTGTATTTTTTTTTTTGTAATTTATGCCTAACAACATATTGCATGTGTAATTCATTCAATGATGTTTCTCTTGACCGTTCGAATATCTTTCCTGAAGATACAAATAACCATGGTTTTACGAAATAATAAAGGCGTAAAACATTTGAGATCGAACAATTGTATTATTGTATATACTAGGCTGATTAAGAGTGTAGTGGTTTCCCACAAAAACAGTGTAGTGGTTTTTTTTATTTTTATTTTATCGATAGAAGCACAGTATAGTGGTTACTGTGCTACACACACTCACACTTGTACAACTAATTTTAGCAGATGTAACCTTTGGTTTCCTTTCCTCCTCCCTAATTAATTACTTGCTTATATCCAATATTTTAGGCCATCTGAATATATTTATACTAATTCCGGCTTCATAAACTCCACTTCCCAGTCAACTTGACATTTCATGCATTAAGAAATTAGACTCCCAATAGAGGAAAGCATTAGTTACAACCACTCACGTTAAACTAGCATTCATTGTAGTAAAACACACCCTAGCCATATATTCGTTCAACAACCTGTATCAACTTTTAACCACGGTTATAATCTCTCGATTTAATCTAATTCTAAACCCGAGTTCCGACTTCTGACTTCTTCACCTTTTACTTTAAAAAAGATCATGTTTTAGTAAGATTGGTTGAACGACTTAGCATGAAATTATAACATTTAAGTCATAACTCTTATAAATTTAAGAATAGTTTTGAGTTTATACACCTGAGACGGTGTTGAGATATATCTGTAAACTTCGATCGGTCATTGACTCTAACGTTACTAAAGTCACTTACCGACTACTAACAAAAAATAATAATAATTAAATAAAAATTAATTAATATTAGCGTTTTGTAAATGGTCACCAATCGGCGGCTGCTGCTATTCCCGCTCACTGGCAAAACGTTCAGTTTTGAAAGTGCCGTCTTTGTTTTCTTCCAAGCGCGGGTGCTTCCACTAAAATTTGAACCCCGCCACGTCACCCCCAGTAATTATTTAATTTTCAAATTCCAAATATCCACAAAACCCAACTCACCTCACTCTCTCTCACCACTCCCACCTCACCGGTTATTAGCCTCTCTCTCTCTCTCTCTCTTCTCTCTCTGCAACTCATTCTCACTCACTTTGTCTTTGCCTTAAAGAAGACGAAACCATCTCCATCTCTCTCTCTCTGATACACACAGAGAGCTTCGCTTCCCACTCACACTGTGAGCCACTGAGGAATAATAGCTTCAACAACACTGTGAGTATATTTATATTTAAATAAAGCTGCAGCACAATGTTCTTGGCTTTCTTTCGGCTCCCAAACCATGTGACTCCCTCTGACATATGCTTCTTCCTCTTCTTTTCCTCCTCTCTTTGGTTAGATTTGTGTTTGTTTATTCCGGTCCCCGAGCCAGCCGAGCGAGTTGACTCACCTGGATGGCCTCCTCGTCCTCCCGAGCAAGGAGCAGCTCCCCATTCTCGTCCTACCGCAAGCCTTCTAGTCCCTACTCCTCCACTTCCTCCTCCTCCTCCTTGATCAACGGCGCACGCCCTCTCATCCCGCGCTCCTGCTCCACCAGCTCAGCGACGTCGTTTTACAGCTCCGGAGGTGGACTCGGTCCCCGATCCGCCACTCCCAGCCGCTCCCGATCCGAATCAATGTACCAAGGCTCCAGCTCCTACGGCGCCGTCTCGACGGTCCAGTTCGCCGCCGACGAGCTTATGGCCGACTCGGTCGATGCCCCGAGGTCCGGAGATAGTATTTCGGTCACGATTCGGTTCCGGCCTCTCAGGTAATTTTGGTAGATCCGCGGCGATTGGATCGGATCTGTGGGCTTTGAATTTTGAACCGTTTGATTGATCTTAGGGTTTTTGAGTTGAGGAAATGTGATTGAATTGCTTATGGTTTTTGGTTGCAGCGAGAGGGAGTATCAGAGAGGGGATGAGGTCACGTGGTATGCAGACGGGGATAAGATTGTGCGGAATGCGTACAATCCAGTTACGGCTTATGCATTCGGTAAGTTTGAATTCGGAATTTCGGATGTAGATTAATGGAAATGCAAATGCAAATGGTTAGTTATTAATGCGGCCGAGTTGATTTTTGCATTTGCTTGTTGAATTTAAGGACTGTTTTTGTTGGTTGCAGATAAAGTTTTCGGACAGGATACGAATTCGCTAGAGGTGTATGAGGTTGCTGCCAAACCTGTAGTGAAAGCTGCCATGGAAGGTGTCAATGGTATGGCATAACTGCTGTTTCAATTCTTTTGTACAAATTTAAATGAAACTCCACCAGAGGAATGTCTGTTTTAGTTGAGAAACTGAGTTCAGTAATTGCAGTCAGTTTTCTTAGTGAAGTTTCCATTTCTAATGGCTTGGTTGCTAACTATGCAGGCACTGTTTTTGCCTATGGTGTGACAAGTAGTGGGAAGACACACACTATGCATGTAAGTGTCACTGTTTTTTCTTGGGATATTCTGTTGAAACATTGAGATTGTTTAAAAACCATGCCGTCTTGTAAATTTGATTTCTCATTAAGGAAATTAAATATAAGCTTCACTTGGGTTTGCCCGTTAAAAAGGATTAATAAGGGGTCTCCATGGTACATGAGTATGATACTGGTGTGATTGTTCTACATCTGTACATTGCATGAGAGAAATTTTGGGGAGTTAGATTTTAAATATATCGGTCACTGTACTCGTTTTGCTGTGATATGCAGTAACCCTTAAACATCTGCTGTGAATTCTAGTTTTCTTTCATGATGAATAATAAGTGAGCATTAGTTTCCAGAAATCCTTAATGTTGTAACTTTTTGTAAAATAGTAGTGAGGAAATGGTCTTGCGGACTCAAATGAAAACTGTAACAAGAGATATTTCGACGCTCTCATCCATGCTTGCCCATCTTATCAACTCTTACAAAGTCTATACAAAGCACAACATTATATATTAAGTTATTGATTGAATAATTATAATCTATCTCTCTGAGGCTCTGAGCAAGTCAATTGGTAGTAATTCATGCAAGTTTCTTTTATCATACTTGATTTTTCTTGTTTCTTTTCACTTACACTAGTACAAAATTTGTGCGTCCCTTTCATACTTCATGGATATTGTATTATCCTTGCACTATTGTTGATTTGACACATTTGTTGTCTACACAGGGAGATCAAAACGCTCCAGGTGTTATTCC
Organism: Fragaria x ananassa; assembly: GCA_034370585.1. Lineage (NCBI taxonomy): Eukaryota > Viridiplantae > Streptophyta > Magnoliopsida > Rosales > Rosaceae > Fragaria > Fragaria x ananassa. Next base: position 14,952,503 of record CP139769.1, on the reverse strand, counting down.
GTTGGCTATAAAAGATGTATTCAGTATGATCCAAGATGTAAGTGTGTATTTACTTAATTATGAATATAGTTGTAAAGTACTCCTCTAAACTGTGATGTATCATACACTCACTTATGCCTCCCTCCCTTCCCCGCTTGCTTTTTTCTTTTGCATCTTCTAGAGAAGCAATCATGTAACATCTATTGGAAGATTATGAATTACACCATATTAATTTTGGTTCTGAAATGCTTTCAGCCAGTTATGAATGATAATTTAATTTTGAAACATAAATTAATCGTTACATGCTGTCTTTCTTCGGATTCTTTGGTTTTGTTCTATTGGCATAGTAACCTAACAGATAGGAGTTCTACCTGTCGCTTTCTATGAATTGTTCAGTTTGTATTTGTTTGTTGCTTGCCAATTGTATCACTGCTCTTGTTTTGCCACGTATGGAAGCGTAATCATCCGTTTTTTTGCTTATACTGAGGAGATATTGAATTGAGTTGCATTTTGTTAATTGTTAGCGGAATTTTGATTTCAGACCCCAGGAAGGGAGTTTCTACTACGTGTCTCGTATCTTGAGATTTATAATGAGGTCAGTAGAATTATATGCTTGCCAGCATTTATTATCTTTATATTCATAATTTTTGTTCTTCTTTTGATCAATATCTTTTAACTTTTATTAGTTATGGTGTTTTGCCTTAACAAGGATACTATTTGTATGGGTGATTGATTTTAGCACTCGTTGTGCATATGTATTCAGGTGATAAATGACTTGCTTGATCCAACAGGTCAAAATTTGCGTGTTAGAGAAGATTCACAGGTTTGCTAATTTTCTTTTATTGGAATTCCTAATTTCTTATTGTAATGTCATCTCTTTCTTCTGTTTCTAAAGGCCCTTCATAATCATTCATCTCCTCTGGCATCAATTGTGTTTGCTCACTGTGTTATTTTCCCCACATTTTTTTGACTGATTTCTGTAATATTTGATACACTAGTATTTCTTTTTGGTTACAAACTTACAATAATGCTCGGATTTTCAGGGTACATATGTTGAGGGTATTAAAGAAGAAGTAGTTTTGTCTCCTGGGCATGCGCTTTCGTTTATTGCTGCTGGAGAAGGTACTTGTAGTGATGGCTTTTGTTACATTTACATTTCTTTTTTCTTCCATCAGTTTATTTTCTTAAACTGAATGACTGTTCAAATTTTGTTGACTGACCTTTAAATTGTTATATGGTAATGGCAGAGCACCGTCATGTTGGATCAAACAATTATAATTTGTTCAGTAGTAGAAGTCACACCATATTTACACTGGTAAACATTCCTCATTAATTATCGGTTTGCACTGTTATGATTGTAATGAGATGCAGAAATTCCCTTATTTGATCTATCTTGATCCACCAAGTTCTCCTTGCAAGAAGTCATGCATTCATTGTTAAGTTACTAGTTATAAAAAAGTCATTTCCATTTTGCTAGTTGTTTAAGCCTTCCCTGTTCCTCCTGGAACCATTTTGCAGTTCATATTTAGAGATATTGGTGACATAAGTATTTCAAATATTGTTGCTGAGGGCAATACATAGTTTACCGATCAATTTGGATAGTACTTGGAGTCAAAATTATTTAATTTGCTCTTTAAAAATGATCATTGTGTCTGATGTGATTTATTCGTTTATAGCTGCATGACAACTTGACTGCTTTAGGGTCTGTCTGCTGAATTTTTAACTCGTTTGCAGATGATTGAAAGTAGTGCCCATGGTGATGAATATGATGGAGTGATCTTCTCTCAACTTGTATGGATAAGATACTTGTCATTCCTAAGTATCAGATTATTTATCTGTATCCATGTACTTTTATTCCTTAACTTGTTTATTTCTTTTGTGTAGAACTTGATTGATCTAGCTGGATCTGAGAGCTCGAAAACTGAAACAATTGGACTAAGAAGAAAGGAAGGATCTTACATAAACAAGAGTCTTTTAACTCTTGGAACTGTATGTGCCTTGTTATAAATTATATTACTAAATGTTGAGATCTTTTATAGCACTTTCTAATTTTGTAACTTTATTAAGTGCATTATGTTTAGTCACATATGTATGGAATTACGAAAGCTTACATGCACACACTTACATGCATATGTATTGAATGCCTTCGTTGGCATTTTTGTTTTGGCAACATTATAGCTGATGCACTTTCCATTTTTTGCTGAGGAGAACTTTACATGCAACTATCGTTTAATAAATCACTTTATATATTTGAGCAAAGAAGTGACAAATATGAAGTAAAATGTTCACCCTAGGTTTACTAATCACTTTGATGTTTCAATTGATATGTAAACCATCACAATGTTTATGCTTTAAACTTTGGTTGCAATGAAGGTAATTGGGAAGCTGAGTGAGGGAAAGGCATTCCATGTTCCATATCGAGATTCTAAGCTCACCCGCCTTCTACAATCTTCGCTAAGTGGGCATGGACATGTTTCAGTGAGTTTCAGATGCTACATTTGTTTGCCCATATTGATTTGTTGCTGTCGATCCTATAATTTACAAAATGAAACATCATATATGATTTTGTGTGTATTTGTTCATTGCTTATAGTTTGTTTGAAACCTCAAAGTATATGCATTTGAATCAATTGTTCTGAAAACATTTATGCAGTTAAAATTGTTATAACTTTGCATCCTTTTGTGCTGTCTTTGTATAATTTCCAGCTTATTTGCACCGTTACTCCTGCATCAAGTAGCATGGAGGAAACCCATAATACATTGAAGTTCGCAAGCAGAGCAAAGCGAGTGGAAATCTATGCATCGCGTAATAAGGTGTGCTACATTTTACTGTATGTATTGGAATTCAAATCAAGACTCAACATAAACACTTATCACTGACCATTCCTCTGTCCTCTGTTTTTGTTTTCCTGAAAAATATTTCTAGCAGATTATTGATGAGAAGTCTTTGATTAAGAAGTACCAAAGAGAAATTTCAGTCCTTAAAGAAGAGCTTGATCAGCTAAGGAAGGGGATGCTTGTTGGTATCAGTCATGAGGAAATTATCACTTTGAAGCAGAAGGTTTTCTTCTCAACATATCAGTTTTGGTTGATTGTGGCATGGCTTAATTTTTGTTTATGATTTAAATTTACTTATCGTCTTTGCTATTTTCCAACTAGTTGGAAGAAGGCCAAGTCAAAATGCAATCAAGATTGGAGGAAGAAGAGGAAGCAAAGGCTGCTCTTATGAGTAGAATCCAGAGGCTGACAAAGCTTATTCTTGTTTCATCAAAAAATACAATTCCCGGATGTCTGAGTGATATTCCCACCCACCAACGACATTTTTCTGTTGGTGAGGACGATGTGAGTACCTTTTACTGTGCTAAGTAGCATGGTACTGCTGTTGTCATTTTTACTCTTTTTCTGAACCTAGTACGTTAAGCCTTGAATGATGGATACTGTTATTTCCAAAGAGACAAATTACTTACGAGGAGATGCCATATGTGGAAGGTCTATAATAGAAGGATGCATGTTCATGTCACTGTTTGGTAGCTTATATTAGATATTAATACAAGGATTTCCTTTCCTCTCACATATTTAAATCCGAATTCTCTTTTTCATTTTCCTTGATTATCTGTCCAGTTTATTACCCTCTACAATTTTATACTGTTATCAACACTTGATCTCTTAGCTTGTACTTGTTCTGGGGTGAAAAGCAATAGAACGCTTAACCTTTTGGGACTTTTCTCTGTCAGAAAACGGAAGTAGTGCGAGACGGATCCTTGCTAATAGAAAGTGAGATCCAGGACTCACCTTCTTCTGCGTCTGGGGTCCCATCAGATCTGTCTTATGGTTTCAGGCACAAAAGATCTTCCAGCAGATGGAATGAAGAGCTCTCACCAGCTGGCAGTGCAATTACAGAATTAACTCAATCTGCAACAGTACGTTCTAATATATTTACTTTTTTATTCTTTTCTCAGTTCAGCAAATAAACCTTTGAATTTAGCAAAAGTATTGTTATAAATGATTCACTTCTAAATACAATTACATCTCAAGCCATTAAATATGGGTGTTTGTGTTTTCATTGAATATTAACAAGCTTTTTTGTGATGTGATTATCATTGCTTTATTAATAGCTATTATATGTATTTAGGGAGGGATGACAATGACGGATCATATAGACCTTCTTGTCGAGCAAGTAAAGATGCTTGCTGGAGATATAGCACTTGGCACCAGCACCTTGAAGCGAATGGTGGAGCAGTCTGTGAATGACCCTGATAGCTCCAAAGTTCAAGTAAAATTTCTATTCGTTGTTGCCAAAGCCTATTCTGCACTGTTGTTTTCAGAAGAGCTAATTATTGTCCTTTTACACACTGTTTGATAAGAAGAAAATTTATTGCTTAATGTAATCAGATATGCAATCTTCGTCCATGCATTACAATCCAGCATTCTGCTATCTGGAAAATTTACTAGTTGAAAGCTTCCCTTGCGCACCTGAAGCATGTGTTTCTGTTAATTGGCATTTGATATTATAAGTATGCTTGCCTACAGATTGAAAACTTGGAACGTGATATCCATGAAAAGAGAAGGCAAATGAGGGTTTTAGAACAACGCATCAATGAAAGTGGTGAGGCTTCAGTCTCTAACGCATCTTTGGTTGAGATGCAGCAGGTTGTTCTTTGTTCTCATAATTTCATACACAGTTCTTTGTGCGACTGTATCTTACTTTCTCAAAGCTGAAATTTTGCTTTAATTGCTACAGACAGTAAAGAGACTGATGACACAGTACGATGAGAAGGGGTTTGAGTTGGAAGTGAGTGCTTATCTTATGTTATAGTGTTTTATATATTAGCTTTTGATGGACCCCAAGCGGTAGATATTAACATAGTATTTTCCAATGGTAATAGAATTTCATTCTTTTGAGTAAAATTTATGCAGATAAAATCGGCAGACAATCGTATTCTTCAGGAGCAACTGCAGAATAAGGTTAGAATACTATTCCATCTAGCGTTGTCCTTTATTTTATTTGTTACATAAATATGTATATGTATGTATGAATATTTTTTTTTTCCTTTTCAGTGTGCTGAGAACTTGGAATTGCAAGAAAAATTGAATCAGTTAGAGCGGCGCATAGCTTCATTATCTGGTGAGAAATCATCAGGGTTTTCTGAGCACAGTGTATCTGAAGAGTATGTTGATGAATTGAGAAAGAAAATCCAGTCTCAGGTGGTTACTGTTCTTTCTTAACTTATGAATCCATAGACCCTGGATTACTACATGCTCTGTTTCTTTAGTGTCAAAAATTCTGCCCATGTGGCCGAGTTGCACTTTCTATATTTTTGTTAGTTTATTACAGTTGGATGTGTTATTAATTGGAGTGTAGATTGAAATTGGTAGTGTTAAACACTCAATTTTCTATTGTGCTTGAAGATGTGTTTGTAGTAATTCAAGAGGTTTCTTCCATTTTGATGTATTCTTTAACTGATTCATGCTTTTGTTTCTTCATAGGAGATTGAGAATGAAAGACTAAAACTGGAGCATGTTCAGTTCTCAGAGGAGAATAGTGGGTTACATGTGCAAAATCAAAAGCTGGCTGAAGAAGCTTCTTATGCGAAGGAACTGGCATCTGCTGCTGCTGTTGAGTTGAAAAATTTGGCCAGTGAAGTGACAAAACTGTCATTACAGAATGCCAAACTAGAGAAAGAGTTGTTGGCTGCTCGTGAGCTAGCTAATAATTCTAGAAGTTCTAACATGCATCCTGGTAATGGCGTTAATCGCAAGTACAATGATGGACTAAGACCTGGGAGAAAAGGGAGGCTTTCTGGTCGTGCTAGTGATATGCTATCTGATGACTTTGAGTCCTGGAGTCTTGATTCTGATGATTTAAGGATGGAATTCCAGGCTAGGAAACAACGAGAGGCAGCTCTTGAGGCTGCTCTGTCTGAAAAGGAATTTGTAGAGGAGGAATACAGGAAAAAGGTTGAAGATGCAAAGAAAAGAGAAGAAGCTCTGGAAAATGACTTGGCAAACATGTGGGTTCTGGTTGCAAAGTTAAAGAAAGAAGGTGGAGCTATCCCTGAGACTACCACAGAAGAAAGACACAATGATGCCATGGAAAACAATAATGGTTTTAAAACAAATGACAGTGAGAGTAATACTATCCCCAAAGAGAGAGACACGTTGGATGTTTCAAAACCAGCTAATGATGAAATTCGAACCGAAGAACCGCTTGTTCTTCGCCTTAAGGTAAAACAGAATCTGCATTATCTTTTAACTTTAGCCAGCTAGGCTTGTTTTGCTATTCCTTTTAGAACCTGGAGTCGACATTTGGAAAGATGGTTGGATTCAAACAACCAACAGGCCACAACCCACTGGCATGTAATGGGTGGGGTGGGGATAAAGGAGAAAAGAAAGAGAGTTAAGCGAGTGTCTGCAACCTATGAAGCTTTGGAGTAGTTAAGAGCTTTGAAGGTTGTGTGATAGATTGTACTTTTATGTTTTCAGGCTCGAATGCTAGAGATGAAGGAAAAAGAGTTCAAACACCAGGGAAATGGTGATGGCAATTCTCATCTCTGTAAAGTATGCTTTGAGGCACCAACTGCAGCAATTCTATTGCCTTGCCGGCATTTTTGTTGTAAGTGATTTTGAAGTTCTATATAAAGCTCTCACAACTCTTTCCACTTTTTTTTGTTTTGGTAACTGGTAACTGTACATCTTTTGCAGTATGTAAGTCGTGCTCACTTGCTTGTTCTGAGTGCCCAATTTGTCGTACAAAGATTGCAGATAGGCTTTTTGCATTTACTTCATGAAGCTGTTTAGTGCCCTAAAATAAAGGTAACACCTTTTTTGTTTTTGTTATTAATTATCAGAGTGGTTATAGGATTTTAAGATGGTGACAGTATAACTTATGCTTGCTTAATGTATTAGTTTGTGGGTTAGGATTTCTTAGACTAGTTTGTAGTATTGATGGGTAAGAAGCCATTTTTGTTTTCTTCCCAAAAAAAAAGTCGTTTTCATTTCTTTGTTGACAAGGATGGTTGAGCAGTCATAGTTTTACATGGGCTCCCTTTACAGTTTTCTTTTCTGCGTTTATTCTGCAGGGCTTTGTCATCATTTGCCGGTTTGCAATTTTCCGTGATATAGGGGGTGCAATTCTTTAATTAGTTTGTCTGTATGTAAGTGTGACTGTCTAAAAGGTATATCTATACTTTGTTTCTCTTGGGGGGGGGGGGGGGGGGGGAGGGTGTTGTAAAATAAGAAGGTACAAAAATGGGAAAAAGACACCGGCACATTTGGGAGTATGAGATGCAGGATGTTGCTTTGTTCTTTAAGCATGTAGCAAAATGTTGTGATTGGTGTTATATTGTTAATTTTCCGTGTATAGATACAATGTATGCTTTAGAAGCAACATTCTTCATCCATATCAATTCATGACTTCTCTATTGGTGTTGTAAAATAAGAAGGTACAAAAATGGGAAAAAGACACCGGCACATTTGGGAGTATGAGATGCAGGATGTTGCTTTGTTCTTTAAGCATGTAGCAAAATGTTGTGATTGGTGTTATATTGTTAATTTTCCGTGTATAGATACAATGTATGCTTTAGAAGCAACATTCTTCATCCATATCAATTCATGACTTCTCTATTTATTGACTTGTCCTCACATAGCGTTATAAGAAATTGTTTTAACTTTTATCATCATAGAGCTGTTTCCTTTTCCATAGGTAAGCTTATCTTCTTTGAGTCTGCAATTTGTAGTGTGTGAACTGTGAAGCGGACTTCATAAACCTGTTTTGCCACAGTTTAGGTTTCTACCTGAAAATGTATACGAACTGTTTGGAATAAATTTTCATTCATTCGTTCTTTTTTAGCCGAAATGTACACTGATTGTAGGCTTGACCTTTTCTTTTCCTTGATAGATGAATGAGTACCTCACGTGGACTATCTTTTAGGCAATTTCCTTTGTGGTATTTGATTATTGATAAACATCTAACCTACTTAGGACATTTGAAGTTAATGATATATACATACCTACTTAGGACATTTGAAATTAATGATATATATATATATATATTGTTAGTACATAGTCAAAATACTTGGCTGAGCCGAGAATAAGGCGTAATTACCCGGTTACCGAAGATCATTCCGGGCGAGATAGCTCTGATGAGCTCTTCACGGATATCCAAAGAGTGAAGGGCCGGTAACAACTCACTTGCCAAAATCACTCTAGCAACAAAACATCCTCAAAAGGAAAGACACTGCAAATGTTAACAAATATTCTCATATCAGAGACTGAGGCCACAGTGCCTAACCTTGGCCTATAAAACAGGTACAAACTCCCATAAAAGGTAGACACACAACTCTCTTCCAGCACTCCCGTACATCACAAGTAGCCTAAAATTAACTTAAGCATCAGAGAGTCGAAGACTGGGCCGCCCCAGTCCCGACTTCTTGACGCTGTTACTTGTGCAGGTGCCAAGTGCAGGAACAAAGGATTCTATCTCGCCTTGACTCGCAACCCCTTCCTAGCTCGTGACCTCGGGACGAGACAGATAGAAACAATTGGCGCTAAAAGGAGGGCCTTTATTTTGTGGAACTCCCATTTGACTCGGCACCATGGTGGAAATCATTGATGACCCTGGCACTCAAGTGGAGAAAGAACTTTTCCAATCCGGCGACACATCCCTTCCCCAAACCGGCAATGCAGCCCCTGTTAGCCATCTCGACCCCGCCACAGCCCTTGAAATCCTCAAGCGAGACTTCCATTCGATTCAGGCTCAAGACGGCCGCGCTCCGCAATGCTGGAAAATGCCAGAAGCGCAAGGAGCTCTTGATGCGCAAGCCCCAATTCCAGCTCCTGCTCTGTGAAATTACCCAAGGTTTTAAGACCGATTTGAGACTCCATAGCCAACCAAAGACTATAGGTAAACCTCAAGGAAGAGGGAAGTTTGACTCTCCGCAGCAGTCGTCAACACCCAAATCGATTTCGGCCACGTCTGGGGCTTCGTCATCACTCATTTCTGCCAATGATGGAAGCCAAGTTGATATGTCTGTGAAGTTTAGGTCTCTGCCGCCATCATCAATCAACCTTACTTCGGCTACTCCTAATGGTGGCGTGGTAAGAATCTCTACTAATACAGGGTTGAATTTGTCGCAACATGAAGTTGGTTTCAATAGTGAAATAAGCACTGAACTTGTGGCATCTGATATTTCAACAACATCTACTGATGAGATTTTGAGTTTGAATAATGATATTAATGTTGTTGTGATATCTAAAAGCAATTGTGAGGATGGTATTTCTACTTGCATGACTGATAAATTGAATCATGTGAGTAATATGATGGGTGCGAGCATTGGAAGTAGGGAATATGCAATTCAAAGTACTGAAAGGCCTGTTGTTACAACAAAATTGATTGGTAGGCTCCAGGATGATAGAGAGTTGAAGAAGACTAAGAGTATTACTGCTAAGCAGGATGAAATGACCTCAGAATAAGGGAGAGATGATGAAGTTGATCCACCAGACAAGGAGCATACTGATGGATTTGATGGTTCAGAAAATGATGTCAACCAACCTGTTTTCAATGAAAACTTGAACATGCCCCAGTCAACTCATTTCAGTAGAGGCACTGTAGTCTCTTCTTATATACATGACTTAGAAGATAGCCGTCAATTGGATGTTTGCAGCCACAAGTCTTCTCTGATTCCTAAAGACCTTGATTCAAAGGAAGCAAAAATCAAAATTGTTAATGAGCATATTAAGGACTGCACTAGGCATCCTGATGACTTCCAAGTCGATGATCTATGTGCTACCTACAAAATTTTCTTTGAGTTTCCAATTACTTTCTCTGAATGTAAAATGGAGAAACAGTTGCCAGTGAATTTTCATGAATACCATATGAAGTTGCAGTGTTTGGCTGTTGCTCAGGACAAGTTGAAGGAAGCAGGCGTCTCAGACATGATTGGTGAGAAGCTTCAGTTATTATGGCTTCTATTGTTCTCTAATGTCATGACTACTTTACTGCTGTTTATTAAGGGAGTTATGGCACTAGAAATGAGTACAGAGCTAAAATGTGCTCTCTTCTCTTGGTGGAGTAAGTCAGCGTTTGTTAATGAATGTCTCATTGTTCCCAGTGAAACAATTATTGTTACTAGACTTGTTTGTCATTTGGGTGAAGAGCTGCACATTACCATCTCATATACACATAATTGATGAAGGGAAAAATACTCAAGCAGGAGATGCAGATGCAGCTTATGAGCCAATGACAACGTATTAGTTTGTCTTCATCTTACATCTCATGGAAGAAATTATGGAGAATACCAATGAACTTTGTCTGGCTCTACAAAGTAAATCCCAAGACATTTTGAATGTCATGAGACTCGTTTATGCTACTAAAGCGTTCCTTCAAAAGTTGAGAGATGATGGATTTGATGGTATATTTAGCAAGGCAAAATCATTTTACGAGGCACGTCAAATAGAGATACCAGGTATGAATGTTCGTTATGTTGGAAGAGGAAGTCGAGCTCTCAAAGATGAATGGACAGTTCTGCGTTATTACCAGGTAGATATATTTTATGCTGCCATAGATTCTCAATTGCAAGAACTAAATTACTGGTTTAATGAGTGTTCTATAAAACTACTTATTCTAAGTTCAGCTTTGGATCCTAGTGAAATAAAGGGTTCATTCAAGATAGAGAACGTATGTCAGTTGGTAGAAAAATTCTATCCACAATACTTTGCAGATCATGAGAAGCTGCAACTCAAGAAGCAACTTGAATTTTTTGAGTACGATGTAGTTCGAGATAAAGAGTTCAAAAGTCTTTCAACTATTTTTGATATATCTCAGTCGTTGGTGAGAACCAGAAGATCAAGAACGTATCCGCTTGTTTATAGGGTGATTGTGCTTGTCCTTACTCTTCCAGTGTCTACAGAAACTACGGAGCGTTCGTTTTCTGCTATGCGTATAGTCAAAACAAGGCTTCGTAACCGTATGGATAATGACTTCCTTACAAACTCATTACTAATGTTCATTGAGAAAGAGATTGTAGAAATATTCGACATCAACTCAATAGTAGATGACTTTCAAGACATGCAGGAACACCGAGTTTTGTTTTGATATATGGCTAATTTGAAGTTGTATTTTATTGTTGAATTGAAATTTGTTTAGTTCTTTAGGTTTGAAGTCGACATCTGTTTAGTCCTTGTAGTTTTATTTTAATCTGAATAGTCTATAAAGTCACAATTTTTCATCCAAATAGTCCTTATGGTTTTATTTTAATCTTAATACCTTAAAGTTATAATTTTTCATCTAAAGAGTCATTCTGACAATTTTCTCAGTTAAAGGTCATAAAGACTATTTGGAAAATCATGACTTTAAGGACTATTCAGATTAAAATAAAACTTTAGATGAAAAATCTTGACTTTAAGGACTATTCAGATTAAAATAAAACCATAAGAACTAAACATATGTCGACTTCAAACCACAAGGACTATACAATATTTTACCCTTTATTGTTTTTAGATTAGATTTTATTTTTAAGTTAGGAAGTATTCATATTTTATTTTTAATTGAATGTTGCGGGATTGTTGCCTTATTGATTTTGTTGATTTAGAATTTTATATTAGTGTTATGTTATTGTGTTTTCAACTTTTAATTTATGATACAGTAATTCAGTTTATATGATATAATGATCAAATTTTTTTTTTAACGATCGGTACTTTATATGTAAACCCCCCAAGAAGAATTCTTGGCTCCGCCACTACAGACGAAAATATACTTAACTACCTAACCTATACTACTCAGAAAATTATGAAAATTTATAGACATAAACTAGACACTGAGAAGAACAAGCATACAAAATTTCAAGGGATTTGAAGTTCATTTACTATTCTAAATAAATCACTAAAAACAGAGGATAGAAGTATAAGAAAAGTATATTGATTTTTGTAATTTGAGAAATACAACAGAGAAGAGGTTAGGGATTTAGGAAATTCACCACCGAATATGCTGCAAAACAAAATTCACACAACCAAGATTCCAATTACCAAGTCATGAAAAGGTTCAATCAAGAATAAATTGTGAACGCACTGCGTAAATTCTTATTACTTCCCTTAACTACTTAAACAAGATGAACACACCGTTACTAAGCCTTTAGAATAACCAATCAAGGTATAGACGCTATCTTATCAACAAATTATTATAATCATTAAGATCAATGAAAGTGATTGAACAAGTATGCAAAATTAGTGTGGAACGCCTACCTAGCATGAAAATCTCTCTATTTGGTTTCATCTATTGTCCTATAGGTTTTACTACCTTGAATTCAGCCGTATTAACCGTTTAGGAAATTAAACAACCTAATTCTAGCCCCACTCACAAGTTCATAATGTTCTATGTATGCATCCATGAACATAAACAAGCAAGAGTTATCTATAAACCAAAACCAAACAGACAATCCATAACTAAGCAATTACGAAATCAAGGTTGTAAAACAAAGTTTATTGCATAATTTGGGGCTTCAAACCTCTACCCCTAACTAAGATAAACTAACCACACATCATTACAGAAATCACACAGAAAAAAATAAACTTTGAAAATTAAAGATTACAAAGGGAAGAAGAAAACTGTGAATGGAAGGAGTTGACGATGATCTTGGCGACTTCCCCTTGATAGAATCTTGTGTGATGCAGCAATGTGAAGGCTCTCTTGCAGTATGACGGCTTAGAGTCATTTTGGTATCAGGATTTTGCCTTAAGTAGTCCAAGTTTTCAAAACTTCTTTTTCAGATTATGTTTCCTTCTTTGACTAGGGTCAATGTTTGGGCTATCTTTTAAATGTCTTCCACATATAATCTGGGCTTAGCTTTTGGGAAAATATAGTACTGATGCCACTCTTTAAAATCGTGTAAAACCCCTAGAAATATTCTCATAATCCAGCCCAAACACTGCCTCAAACTTGACTGCTGCACAGTTTTCCCAGAACTGCTGATTTTCTGTCCAACTTCGACGCTTCATAAATCCTAGATGCCATCACCAATTTGAATGATTTTTGAATCCAAATTGATCTAAAAATTCTCCTCTACAAATCTGGCAGTCACCTTGGTGAAAACATTCTCGGAACCACATGAAATAGGCCTTGAAAAATGGATAAAATAAGCAGAAACTAGTTTTCAGCTTTTTGTGTTTGCAGCTTCTGTTTTGGTCAAGTGGTTCCATCGACATTCCTTGATATTTTTGACCATGTGAATGATCAAACCTTGACATCTCTAATTCGTATTGGAAGCCTTGCTTGCAACACTTGAACACATATTTGCATTATCTTGCTTCACGAAGTACCTAAGAAGATAACAAAGTTAAAACAATATTTTTAAAGGAAAATAACCAAGTTAAATGCAAAGGTTAACTATAAAATCATCGCATTTTATGCTCCTACTAGTAACACGTAACAGCTTGGAGTTTCAGTTGGAAAGAAGACAAGTCTGCAACTGGTAATTTGGGGTTGTTGTGGTTGAGCTTCAATACTATCATTTTCAGAAGTTGTCGAAAGATATTTTGAAGGAGTGGGCTGATGTGGTGATTGGGATTAAGTATGGGCTTGGTCTTAACAGCTTGGTTGTTAGTTGCTCTAGAGTTTATTTTCCTATGTAAGGAACTTTTATCAGTTGTAGTCGTCAGTTTTGATATTAATAAAAACTATTGAGTTTATCTCAATTCTCTGGTGGATTCAAGAAAACTAGACTTGTGGATTCAAGTCACCGTTGGTGAATTCCAACGTTTATATTTTTGCTGCATCACCTTCAAAGTTTACAAAACTAAAACTAGTTCCATAGTTTATGCAATAATGATTTACGTTATCTGGCTAATGCTGTTTAGTTTTTGTTTTGAAGTATGGTTGAAACCAATTTATTAATTCCGGCTTCTATACATATATCTAAGCTATTTAGTTCTGTTTAGAAACAAATGTGCTTCGAATTGCTTTGAGAATTGCTTTGAGATTGTGAGTGTATTTTGGTTTTTAAGTATAGATTAGCCTAGATTTGTTTCTTAAGAGATAGTGATTCTTATTGTCGGACCTCAAATCTGTGTTATCTTAAAATTGTTTGCTGGACATTAATATAAAATGTTAGTCTTAACCATAAATAAAATCCTTACTTCATGATTAGAAAATTCATCAACGAGCAACATTACTGGACTTTGACTTTACATTATGTAAGATTAGAAAGATTTAACAGAAGAACAGAAACACTGGAAGTATAGGTTGGGATTGATCATTGACATATACTTAAACTCTTAAAGTAATGATGTTTTTAGTTCTAGCATGTATTTTGACAATCAAAATCACTCATTTCCCAGTTACTTACCCACATATGAATCATACAAAAAATTAGCCAAAATAAAAAATGTTTAACCATTTGATTAGCACAATATTCACTTTAATTTTATCTACAATTGTTTACATCAATTTGAATGACCAAATGATTATGGAATTAGTTGAAATTTTGTAGACGTGTTTCTTACATATGAATCTAAATGATCAACAGTTGAGATCGTTAAAAGAAGTCATATACTAATGTAAAATAGTAGAAATCCTCAAATTCGTAAAATGTGTGTGTGTGTGAGCGAGTCCGCCGAATTCTAGTTTTTCGGCGAGATCTATTTGAAGGTCTGGGCAGTAACCTCCACCCAAAACTTCAAACAACGTCGATCTCGCCGGAAAACTGGAATTCGACGGACTCGCCGGGAAGGGAAAATGGTCGGGGACGCCTCTGGTGTCCGCTCTGATGGAGGCGCGCCGTCGTCGGCATTGGGCGATGGAGAATAGAGGGACGTCCACACTTTAAGGACTGTTCGGACGTCAGATTCATATCGTTTTTGTAGAGTTTGGATGTCCAAACACGAAAACGATATGAAGCGAAAAATGAAAACGATATGAAGCGGACGTCGGAACAGTCCTTAAGTGTGGACGTCCCTCCATTCTCCACCGTCCGGCGCCGACGATGACACACCTCTACCCGAGCGGAGACCAGAGGCGTCCCCGATCACTTTCCTTTCCCGGCGAGTCCGCCGAATTCCATATATATGTATATATATATATACATATATATACACACACACACACATATACTTATATATATAAGTATATGTGTATATATCAGGCACATTCTAAAGCGAACGTCCGCACTCGGCTGAAAATGCGAACGTCCCTCCGTTCTCCACCAAACGGCTTCGATGACGGCGCGCCTCCATTGGAGCGGACACCGGCGGCATCCCCGATCACTTTCCCTTGCCGGCGAGATCGATTTGAAGGTCTGGGTAGCAACCTCTACCCAAAACTTCAGACAAGATCGATCTCGACTGCAAACTTGTATTCGGCGGACTCGCCGACAAGGGAAAGTGATTGGGGATACCGTCGGTGTCTGCTCCGGTGGAGACGCGCCATCGTCGAAGCCGTCTGGTGGAGAACGGAGAGACGTACGCACTTTAAGCAGAGTGCAAACGTCCGCTTCAGAACGTTTATGTATACACACACACATACATTCAGAGCCCTTCAAATGAGATATCCCTTTTTTGGACACATTTGAGGGATAGCTTCTTTACCGTTTGATCTAAATGAATGTTATTGAATGGCTGAGATTAAGACACTAAAATTTACCTCTTTCTAACCCTAATTCTAGAAATTGCAGTTCTCTCTATCTATCTCGCGAAACAGTCCGTCCAATTCACATCTCAAACACTACTCTTTCTTCAAAGTTTAGTTAGGTTTTCAATTTGCAGTGCTTGTATCATTTCTTATCTTTCTACAATTATTGAGGGAAGTAGTTCATCGTCTCGTCTTGGCGAAGCACTGTGCCTCCAGTATACATATGCTCTATCTTAAAAAGGGGGTGGAGCCAACATCGCAGGGGACGAAGCCGACAAGGAAGGTGGAGCGGAGGTCGAGGAAGTGGAGTTCAGAGGCCTAATCAATGGTGGGTGAGTGGGTCTGTGATAGAGAATATCAAGAACCAGGTTGATGTGCTTTATTTGATGAGCTTTATTTGCTTGATTAGCATAAAATGAAAACGTTTAACTATTTAATTAGCATAATATTCGTTTTAATTTTATTTAACAGTTTTTAATTGTTTATATCAATTTAAATGATCAAATGATTATAGAATTAGTTGAAATTTTGTAGACATGTTTCTTGCATATGAATCTAGAGGATCAACAGTTGAGATCGTTAAAAAAAGTCATCTACTAATGTAAAAAAATAGAAATCCTCAAATTCTTAAAGTAAGAATGTCCTCTTTAAATATATATATATATATATATATATATATATATATATATATATATAGCATTAACTTCAAATGTCCTAATTAATGAACCTCTTATAAATCATATAGAATCTTTAAATATGATGGGTAAAGATAATAAATGGTGGCAAGCATATAATTCTACGTACTGACCTCATTATAAATCTCAAGATACGAGACACGTAGTAGAAACTCCCTTCCTGGGGTCTGAAATCAAAATTCCGCTAACAATTAACAAAATGCAACTCAATTCAATATCTCCTCAGTATCAGCAAAAAAAAACGGATGATTACGCTTCCATAGGTGGCAAAACAAGAGCAGTGATACAATTGGCAAGCAACAAACAAATACAAACTGAACAATTCACAGAAAGCGACAGGTAGAACTCCTATCTGTTAGGTTACTATGCCAATAGAACAAAACCAAAGAATCCGAAGAAAGACAGCATGTAACGATTAATATATGTTTCAAAATTAAATTATCATTCATAACTGGCTGAAAGCATTTCAGAACCAAAATTATTATGGGGTAATTCATAATCTTCCAATAGATGTTACATAATTGCTTCTCTAGAAGATGCAAAAGAAAAAAGCAAGCGGGGAAGGGAGGAGGCATAAGTGAGTGTATGATACATCACAGTTTAGAGGAGTAGTTTACAACTATATTCATAATTAAGTAAATACACACTTACATCTTGGATCATACTGAATACATCTTTTATAGCCAACGGAATAACACCTGGAGCGTTTTGATCTCCCTGTGTAGACAACAAATGCGTCAAATCAACAATAGTGCAAGGCTAATACAATATCCATGAATTCACAGCAGATGTTATTAAGGGTTACTGCATATCACAGCAAAACGAGTACAGTGGACCGATATATTTAAAATCTAACTCCCCAAAATTTCTCTCATGCAATGTACAGATGTAGAACAATCACACCAGTATCATACTCATGTACCATGGAGACCCCGAAATTGCGCTACTTGCCACAATGATAGAAATCAAGGACATGAGCAGTCATGGATGTTGCACCAACTTAACTAAATGCCATTCAAAACTGTAAAGTGCTTTATGCAGTTTATACAGCTATAACAATAAGAAAGGTGGAAACCTAAAGAAATAAATGGAAGGGATTTAGTGATTGATATAAAACTACAGGTTGTTTGATCCCTACTGAGACAATCCTGTGCAAACATATAGAAATTTGAATGAAAATTGCAATGGATAGAAATAAGCAAAAGTATGAAACAAGAAACTGAAATTTCCAATAAGAAAAAATGTACAATCAATAGGCATTATAGTGAAATGAAACAATTGAAGTATGCTCATTTTAGTACCAAACACTGATGGAGCTCTGAAAGAGAGAGAGTGAAGAAAGAGAGCATACACAATACTCTGAACTTTGTTTGATTGACATTCAGTTTCTCTGTAAATTTCCATCAAGATTCTCTATTTCCTGATTCAGATGGCAGCCCAGCCAATCTTGGCTGCTGACACCCAGAGAGAGAGAGACCAGGGTGGGTGCTCATTTTCCTGAACCAAAATGTGAAATTGAAAAAGAAAATGATTCTCATTCCCCAAAAAAAAAGAAAAAAAGGATTGAGGCGCCTACATGAAAATATCAAAACACACACACACACACAAAAAAAAAACAAGTGATAAAGAAGGAATAGAAAATTGAAGGGTCATCACTCATCACTGGTTTCTCTCCCGCCACAACAACCATGGCTTCCTCCTCCTCCTCCTCCTCACTCTTCATGCCCACGTCTCTCTCCCCACAACCTCCTCGAAGCTCTCGTCACCAGGTTCTTCTTCATCTTCTTACTCGTATCTCTAAATGTCGACCCATTTTGGTGCTTAATCTATTGGCTAGTGCATGACATTTTGTGTGCTTTGTGAATAGGCACATTGCTTTGGCATAAACTTTTCATTGCTAAAGAATTGGCATTCTGTGGCTTCGGGGATGTGGAGGACGAGTCCATTCGGTTCGACTAATTTGATTAATTCTAAGAAGAGGTAATTCTAGTCTCTATGTATGCAGCTTCTTACTGGAAATGATTGTCTTGCGTGTTTCGATTATTGTTTGTTCAGATTCTTACTAGATATGATATCTTTTTGAGTTGATGAATAATCATGTATCGAGGCCCATCAGTAGAATGGATTGTAATTTGATTAGGAAATAACTATTTTTTTTTTTTTTAATATGGTTAATGGAGCTGTCAACAGTAAATTGAGTGTTTCAATCTAATAAAACAGGAGAACTTTGATCTGTGCAGTCAATCAAGATCCTGAGGAAGCATTCAAAAAGACTGTAGAAGTCGATAGGCTGATAGACAAATTGAGGGAAGCAAATCCAATTGAAGTAAGTAGACAGGTGTTTTGCATTTTCTTTAGCAAGTAGTGAAACTGAATTGGATTGTTTTACATGCTGGTCTCCTATCATAGCATTGTTTTTTTTTGTTTAATTGAATTTTTACATGTTGGTCTCCTGTTGTAATTTGTTTCTGAAGAAAGTTAGTAGTTGTTAGAGAGTTGATTGAGATGAGAGTCATAAGACCAATCACATTATCTTAAGGTAAAAATAGAAATTGTTAAAAGACTTTTGATGTTTGATGTTCTGAATATTTGTATAAAGGCAGTTCTTTCAGTACTTTATAATTTATTTATTTATAAAGG
Organism: Fragaria x ananassa; assembly: GCA_034370585.1. Classification (NCBI taxonomy): domain Eukaryota; kingdom Viridiplantae; phylum Streptophyta; class Magnoliopsida; order Rosales; family Rosaceae; genus Fragaria; species Fragaria x ananassa. The sequence goes on along the minus strand of CP139769.1, from coordinate 14,933,574 downwards.
TCCGGTACCAGAAAAGTGTACCGGAATAAATTTTATTTATTTATAATTTATTTTCACTACTATTTCTAGCTTTAAGTATCATATATAAAGTATGTTTGACTTACCTTACCTTACCTGAGAATGCAGCACACCTTTGTTTGACTTTCATGTGTAAGTATCTCACTGGAATTCTTATTGTTTGTTAAACAGCTTCAGAAGCTTGTTGTTGAAAATGTGTTGGCATTTAATGAGGGCTTTTGGATACGGCTTGCAGCAAGAACTGATACCTGCAAATCAGAAGATGATAAAGCATGGTTTTCAACTTGGTTAATTCTGATAATTTCCTTGTTAGTACCTTCCAGTTCCTGAATTGTGCAACGATGTTTACCCTTTACATTCTTTCAGAAAGATTATGAGGAATTGGCTATATCTGTAATGAGCATAGTGGATCGCCTTGTTCACAAGACCAATGTACTCTCTCTCTCTCTCTCTCTCTCTCTCTCTCTCTCTCTCTCTCTCCAACACACAGACACACAGATATATACACACACATCTCCCCCCTCCCCCCCCCCCCCCGTCCCCCTCATAATAATGAAGAGAACTTATACTTGAGTGGCTCAAATACAACATAAGTTTTTATTTGTTTTCCTCTTTTCTCTCCCTTTCCCTGCAGGAGAAGATAAATTCAGCTACTGATGTCCTTAAGGGGATTCTGAAACCCGTAGTTGATGATGTTATAGAAATCCAGTGGCCTCCTAGAGATCCTGAGTCTCTTAAATTAATGGAGAAAGTGAGTCCTTTTCTTTTAGTTTGAACTCACTTCATTGTTGGATATCCAAATTGGTTCTCTATCAACATTTGTCTGCTTAAACCTGTCCTTTAATTATAGGCCCTTTTACTGTGTTACAACTTTTTTTGGCAATGATGTTATAGATGTCAACACTCTTTTCCAATGGTGGTAACAAAATTTCATTTATATGTGAGAACAGATTTGGCATTAAGCATTTCTAATTCTTTCTCTTAAATTGGTTTTGGTTGGCAATCAGATTTAGTTTACAAATTATTCCTCATTAATTGTTACAAGTTCAAAAATAATACATCATGTATTCTAGTTATTCATCTCAATATATAAATCCTAGGCCTCTCCAAACAGATCTGTTTCTGTTGGATGCTCCATTTTGAATTCCCAATTTATATTTCAGCATTTAGGACAGATCTGTTCATTATATTGGACAGATCTGTCCAATTCAGCTGCATATGTTTCACATTAACAAATATGTTGATCCACATGTCTGTCCCAGTGTGACCACTTCTGAGGGGATTGTTGTGTACATACTAATCCATCCCATATATTCTTAAACCCTCTATCGGAAGCCACTATATTTTGGGTTGGATGCTCCGCCTTTAACTAAATTTGATGCAAGACTGGAATTGTTTCATAATATCGTTTATTTCATGTTTTTTTACTATCTTATTTATTTTTTTTATTTTTTCTTTTTTCATTAGGAAATCACTGAACGGGAACAAGACGGGCAACTGGATGAAGGCTTCCTTTCAGAAGTTAACGCACAACTAAGACAAGTAAGTTTTTTCTAATACTTGTGGCGGTACCTGCCTGAATATTGTTTCTTGGAACGGTAAAATCTTTGTCCTACCTGTAAAGTTCTCAATTTTTCCCTTGCTGTAAAATTTCATTGTGGTTTTATCTTTCATCTTTTTACATAGCACAATCTTCAGTATTGCCATTCATTCTGTGTTCTTCCTTAGTTCCTTTTTTATATTTCAAATTGATGCTGATACAATCTGATGACACAGCTCCTTTAATGCTTTAAGTTCAAAGTAATTGATGGTAACCATATGAAAATATTGGGTAAAAGTTTGTACTAAAATAAATTATCGGAAAATGTTTTATTCACTACCAGTATTTTTCACAAATATTACCAAAATTTCACACCTCATTCTGTGTGCTGATTCCAAAGATTTTTCGATTTAAGTTAAAACTTATTTTGTAAACAAGCTTAAATTCTATACAGGGGATTTCAAGATCATACACTTGCTAATGTATTTTATGCGTTATTTGCAGGCAAAAGAAGATGGAGATAAGCCAGGGCTTGAGGCTATGTTACAAAAGGTTTTACAACTATATGCTTCTAAAGTTCTATCCAAGCGCAGTTATGCAAAGAAAGGTAAGAGCAGTATCCACGTTGTTTTTTTCACATCAAATAGTTTATGTCGAACTTGTATAAAAGCAAGGAATATGGTCTGGCTGCTAGCGGGTTATGTGTGCATGTTAATGCTAGTGGCTTGACCCTCGGGGTTTTAATTCTCATACATTTAATTGTTGCTATGTCGGTGACATTTCAACTAGGGTTTTCTATTCACCTTGTAAAACATGGGTCTGTTTGTGTGGTCTATGTGAGCATATTTTAGTTCTACATTCCTCATTTGCTGACTGGTTTTCTCAGATAATCTCGATGAGTGATTCCCTGCATCTTGACAAATAACATGTTTGCACGCACTTCTGCAAACCCTTGTCTGAGCCATGATAGGATGTTAGGGGGTTGAGTGTGATATCTTTTCTATTGGTGTTAGTTGGATGAGCATCTGTCACTCTCATATTAGTGGTATGATGGGTTGATCTAAACTTTTTACTTGGATTGACTACCTTCGGGAAATTTCCAAACCTCAACATCTCAAACTGGCACCTGAAGAGTGCTATTTGCACTTGCCCTCTTTGGTCTCTTTGGTATACGTTGGGTGATTTAACCATTCAGCAATGCAAAGAGACTCCGAACAAATTTTCTGAGCTTCCAATCCGGTCGTGCAATTTTCTAAGATGTGGCTTAAAAATGGCGGGATAACAACAATATGAAACCTTTTTGGGTATTCCAATAGTGTGACAAGCGCTCCTTTCATTTTTTGACAAAATAATATCGGGGATTAAGGCCTTTTGGAGGCACCTGGATTTGCCTCCTCACAACTATATGGCCTAAGAGGTAATCTCTGAGAGTCGATGCAGTTTACCTAAAACGTTCATTAGTTGAGGCAGGTAGTCAAGAAGGTTGAAGTGACTGGATGGGGGCATGACTCATTAGTCATGACAGATCCTGTCTTAAGAATATATGCTTAGACTATATATCTCTGAATAAATGTTTTAATTGCCAAAATGCATCTTCCTTGTTTTTTCTTTTTGATATTTAATGCCAACTATTGATCGCAAAAGAATCTATCATGAAGTACTATCTTCTGTCATTGTTATATCATTGTGATTATATTGTCTCAAAACTTGGTTTTGTTAATTCTATGTGGTGTTTACTAATTTGCAGGGGATGAAATTCTGAAGGCTGAGGAGTTTCTTGAATCCATAATTAAAGGTATCTTGCTCTTCTTTCAAAAAGAGAAAACGAGAAAAATAAAAAATCTATCATGAAGAAACTCTTATATTACTATTATTTGCGAATCATATATTTGATGAAAATTCAGGGTTTTTGAGAAAGAGAATTTGCGTATCTCACAAGCTTCTGTTATCAGTGCACTAGCTGTCGGTGTATTATGTTCACAAATAAAATGATAGTAAATTAGTAATGGTTTCCCCTTTAAATGCCTGGATTCTGTAGGTGTGTATTAGAAACTTTGCTATCTGTGAGGTATTTAGCGTCTACAATTTCCGCCTGGTATATTGAAGGAATACCCTGGAAATGAGGTTGTAAAGTTAAAACAAGTGATTGGTCAATCCCCTTTATAAGAAAACATATCGGATTTTTGTTCGAGTGTCAGTTGCAGATGGAGAGGCATGTTGTACTCCCAAGAGATTGGTTTAATTCAATGGTCAGGAGCTTACACTGAAATGTTTGATCCTAAGTTCAAATCATGTCAACACCTTCAGGCTGATGTGATTTGAACTCTCAGTTAGATTTTCCCTTATATTATCTTATATTATTTTGAAAGCTGGAAACAGTGGAAAGAGTCTGTTTCAGGCCATTGAGGGACCTGAAATTGGATTTTGCTCCAAGTATCGGGTACATGGAATAATGAGTATTGCAGCTGCTGTTAGAGTTGTTATATTTGTAAAATTGGTTGCTAGCTTTTAGCTTTTTGTTTATTCATGCCTCAGGACTTGTTCATTGAATTGCTTGGTCAGAAAACTTTTGGATAGTATCGAGTACAAGCATCGATAAAGTGTGATGCAAAAAATAAATATGTTCAAGACTTTCTTTCTGCATTTTGATCATTTTGTCTTCTTTTTTCCTGTCCTTGAAGAAGCAATTTATAGTAGCTAAAAATGCCATGGGGAAGGTTGGTTTGACCTCTTGAGTTATCTCTTTTCAATCGTTAATTGGAAGCTCTATTTTTTGGCCACTTATGGGCATTTTCATTTGTTGCAGCTCCTGAGGAAGAATGGAACAAGCTATTGCTCAATGGATTGTCAATTGGCAAAGGTGAAATTCCACCACCTGACCTCTATGCTATCATTAAGAAAAGGATTGAACGAACTCTGATCCGAACAGTGAGAACAACCTTTGTCTTTCAATTTGGTTGTCTTTTAATTGGTTCTATTTCCCTTGTCTTGATGCTTCAGCTTATTGGTTGTGATTTATTTATTAGGAGGGTGGTTCTTACCAGCAGCGTGTTCTTTCCGAGTACCTGAATGGCATTCAATCGAGAGCAGAGCAAGTTGTCCAAGTACTAGAGGGCAAGCTGCAATAGGTGTACATGTTCATGATTTGAAAGTGGACTTGGGACTGGTAGCATGCACAAAGATGTCTGATTCTCAGAATTAAGCTAAGAGAAATTCACAGTTTGGAAGTTCATATATGCATAGGAAGTCAGGTAATTGCGCAATCTGGCCAGATACCATGTGCATAGTTTGAGTTCAGCAAAAGCCTTGGCAAAATTAGATGGTATCTATCATGTCTGTGTAATACCATGTATGCATATTGTGGAATGTACACTGGAAGGCCTTTTTCTTTTTTTTCCCAAACTTGCAATGCCACACATTCTAAAGATCAAGTTCCTCAATTTGGAGTTTTCATACTGGGGACATTGGTCGGTTGCAGGTTTTATATGTCGATCGTATAACATTGGTAAGGATTTTGTAAAAGATTTTATGTCAATTTGGAGTTTTCACTTATTTTTCATGAGAACATCGAAAATTGTAAAAGATTCCACTCTTGAAATTAAACTTTCAGAGAATTTATTTCATAAATCTGTGGGCGACTTATTTTTTGTGGTTCTTTTTCTAGAAGATTTTTGTTCTTTTTATTTGACTTTATTAAAGATATTGAAGAATCTGTATTTTTTTCTCTCAAAGTTTTTCGTGTAGATCAAGTCTATCATGAAAGAAAAGTATAACTTTACGTGCAGACAAAGTCTTTCTGCAAAAAAAAAAAACAATTAGTCAATTACAAAAGAAAATGGCCTCCATGTTTTTTCATTTTTCAAAATTCAAATATTGGTAACATTCTATATTTTGGGTCATTAAGCCACGTTGGAAATATGTGATTGGCAGGTTCACGTGCACCAATGGTAGTAGATCTCTTGCGCTCTCAACTCTCTAACTCTTGTATAAAATGAAAACCAAACCCCCAAAAATTTCCGATCTCTAATCCCTAACCAGAAAACCAACCATGGAAACTGCCCTCACCACTTTCGAAGATTTCGAATTCCTTCAATTCGATCAAGACTCCGATCAAGAATCCCTCTGGGAATTCATCGACATCTCCGACTCCGACACCGACTCCTTCTCTAGCCCCGACCACCGCTCCGACTCCGAACCACCACACCACTCCGGGCCCACTGTTCCCGCCATCGCTTCATTCGACTCCCCAGTCGTTTCGCCCGTGACCGACCCGGCCCGAGCCCGCCGTCGTCAGACCCGCCTCGTTCGCCTTCTCGATCTGCCTTTCCAGAGTCTCCCTCTCGATTTCGACGACCGCCGTGGACTTGGCGACGATGACGTCAGCGGTGACGAGGAGGAAGACGACGGGTACGGGCTGGATGACGAGCTGGTGCCGTGGTCGGTGAGCGAAAAGTTTGGGAGGGAGAGGATGAGGAAATTGGGGAAGAGGACATTTGCAAAGATGCAGAACTCGAAGAGGTCGCCCTACTTGGTTGTCAGGCCCGGCTGCGTTCGCGGCAAGCATGGCCTGGGCTTGAAGCACATTTACTAGGAGGGAGGGTAGCGTTTTAGATGTGATTACTGGGACTAGAAGTAGTTTTATCTCATGTTTATTCTGGATTTCTGACTGGTCATTTTTTCGTTGTCTATTAGAATCTGATCTATTATGTAGTTCATGACTTGCGGGTTGTCTATGCAAATTGGATTTCATTTTGTGCATTGATGACTTCTTGCCGAGTAGTCTAGGATAGTAGATAGCGTTGCAGTAACAATGAGTAGTTGAACAGGATTGGGACAAGCACTCTCTCATTTGCATCGATCATGTCCTTTTAGGCATTCTCCTCACCGGTACGATCTGGATCTTAATGCCGCTATCCTGGCGGTTGATGAGCTCCATGGAGTTGGGTGTTTCACAAAGTTGGATCTCTGTACCGGGTATCATGAACGAGGAGGACATGGAGAAAAGGGGTTCTTCTGGTAAAAATACTCTTATGCTCGTACTTCCAATTCGATCTTGTTCCATCTCGTTCAATTTTCTCTTTTAGAATGGATCTTGTTCAAAATGCTAACGCACATTGTTATAATAAGTTGCCCTAGCTGGTAAATCACGGAATAGCAGCACAAGTGTTGCAGGAAATGAAGAATAGTGCAGCGAAGTTCTTTGATCTTCCGTGGGAGGAAAACAATAAAATCAAAATGCCATCAGATGAGTTTCAAGGGTACTAGCCTTCCTGCACGCGCTTGCCCGCGTGCGTAATTGCGTTGTATGTGTGTGACATTAACTATTGTGCTTGATGAATCATAACACTCACCAACCCATATTACAATAGATACAAAATTAAGGTCAGTCAATACAGTATGAGTTTCTTCACATATGCCCTTGATAAGTCATAAATTTTGAATCAAAAACTGCATGCAACATGTTGATCAATTCAATTAGCAACAATCATGATCAAAACGTAATAACTTTGAAGATTGTTTGTCCAAACAGTAGTGATTTATACATGAGACATATGTTGGTAGAATTACAATACATAAATAGAACATCTGACAGCTGAAGAATTACAATAGCAAAGAAGCATTCAAATCAATGTGTATAAGAACTTCAAAAGTATAGATTTGGGATTACAAAACTATTAAAAGAAAAGGGAAATCTGCAGCATTAAGCAAATTGCTAAGCATTAAGCATTGAGCATTGAGCATTGAGCATTCACATTTAAACTTTAGTTACAAAAACCCTCCATTTACCACTGCTTGAAATGCCATCAAACCCTGTGAACAGTAGATGTTGGTTTATTTGCAACCTACACTACAATTATATGTGGGTAGTGCGATCTTTGTAACCATAAGTGAACAAAAAAATTCTCAATCTGAAATACGCACTTTCAATACTTGCTTTCAATGCGCTCATATTAGACTGCAAACAACAATCCAAATGAAAGCACAAATTCATTGACAAAAAAAAAAAAAAAATACATAGTTTTGAACCACTACCAACAAAGCCTATAAAAAGAAGTGGGAAAGGGTCGTATTTCAATTGTAAGTACGGCAAAGTGTTTCTTATGAGTTGAACTTAGTTTATCAGATTCACATCTAGCTAATCAAAAACTACCGGAAACATAATATACTGGCATCACCTGTTAGATTAAAGTATACCAAAATACTGAGATAGGATTATACAAATCAGTTAAAACGTGAAAGAAGAAATAGTTTCCTATAATCCTTGACCTTCATACCATGATATTTTTCTAGTCTTTACAAATAATTTCCCATAAAATTATTAGAAATAATAACATTCAATAGTCTACATTCTCAGTAATAGCAGAGATTACTGATATCCAAGTACAATATATGGTCACTCACAAAAGGCCTTGATACTATATGACAGAAAGGAATCCTAGTTCAACAACTTGTGCTAATTGCTCAGCCATATTAACAAAAAAGATAATAGTTATACTTGATTGAAACCAAGCAAACAAAAACCTAAAAGCACAGTCCAATTCAGACCAATGGCCAGCTTATAGCCATGACGCAAGAAAGTAACAGCCACCACATTTCATGTCTTTACCAAGCAATTGATGCTAGCCATGCTAAGGCAAGGCTAAATATCAATAGAACCTTTACACTAATTAAACGTACTCGGTTCTCTATCTCAAAGCCGAATAGCCGATCAATATCACCAATAAAAGCAAATATAGTATTCAGTCCACTAACTCTAATTTGTGATTGAATCAACAATCTAACTGAATAAGCCATGTAATTGAATCAGGTACCAATAACATTATTCTTTCTGATAAAAAAGTGAAAGAGAAAAAAGCTACATAATGGTTTTGGAACAGGAAAAAGGTACATGGAAGTTGATTTTTTGTACAGAGGAAAAAAAATGAAACTCTTTCTTTCTTCTCCGGTTGCCTCTCTCTCTCTCTCTCTCTCTCTCTCTCTCTCTCTCTCTCTAATAAATTTGAAGACTGTCAATTTGAAGAAAAATGAGAAAAAACAATCAAGTAGTACCTTTCTATAAAACAGCGACAGTATCGTTGATCCAATGCCACATAGCCCCCGGTAGCTGCACACAGCAACCTGCAGATGCCCCAAAACCCATAAAACTCCAATGTTTACACAATGTAGTACATTTCAAATAATACTATCTACTATCTAAGGTTAGTATTAGTAAGCTAGCTAGATAGCAATACTACTATCATCATGCTGCTTAATCAGATATTTGAATGCAGCTATTTGAACTTGAAGGCAGAAAGGTAGCAAAGTTCTACTGCAATTTCAAGCAGCTCATGTAACCTTAACTGCATCTCAAAACAATGGATGTGATGGGTAAGAATGCTATATATAAAGTAAGCAAGGACACAAGGGTCACAACCAAAATGACATCACCTTTTCTTCTTCCAATTAAATTAAACTCAGTTTTGGCAAGAATTTAGGTTGCATGCATTTTGCATTCTTATCTTAGCTATTTGAATATATTAATAGTTTGTTCATCATAATCTCTTTTTAGCTATTATCCTTCAATAGTAGTTGAAACTGAGGACCAAAAGTGGAAAGGCAATGCATGCAGCAACTCATCTAATATTTTAGTTTTAGGAACCATATCAGTATATAATATGCATCCCAGAAACCTTCATGCCAGCTAGCATTATTACTTCCTTTATTTTCTCATAATCAGTATTAACATTATGCTCAGTTTATTGTAAGCAGAGCTGATTCAAAGCATTCGATCAATATCAAATAAGAATGATATATATATATAGTAAGCAGAGCCAATTCAAAGCATTTGTTCATTATAAATATCAATATCGAAAATTGATCAGAAATCTTTTCACAATCATAAAATGAAAATTGATCAGAAACTTAAGAAAAGTAAGCAAAGCCAGATAAATCAAAACCTTTTCTCACGTCGATCGTTGCCGAAACCCGTTGAATGGTACGACCCTAAACCAATTCCAAGGAAAGCAGAACCAAACCAAAAGCGATTCACTCTTTCTTTCTTCTCCGATTGTCTCTTTGTCTCTCTTCCCAATCTCCGATTGTTTCTTTCTTTCTCAAACTGAAACTCAATCAATATGATCTAGGAGAGAACCCAGAAAGAATAAACACTAAAATATCCGATTCTCCGAAGCTGAATCCCTAGAAACCAAAAGGAAAAAGGTTGTGATTACTTGCCTGAGAGACAAAGCTGTTGCACTTGCCGAAACCCCGACGTCCGAGAGGAACACTCTTTTCAGTTTCCACACCTCTCTCCGATTCACTCTTTCTTTCTTCTCCGATTGCCTCTCTCTCTCTCTCTCTCTCTCTACTCTTTCGATCTGAAGCGGTGCGTCAAGGGTTGTTTTTTTTCCTTTTTCCTGGCGTTTCTTTCGATTCTCTATTTTCTAAGGGCATCTCCGACCAAAGTTGCTATTTCCATATCTATCCTCAAAATTCATAAAAACTCATCTCTAACGATCAAAATCAATACACAACTTATATCATAAATGAGTTACTACTAGTCCCACGACCCAAAATGGGTCGACTGTGGAGGAGGAAACCCAAATCCCACATGCGCGGGACCTAGAGCCGGTCGTTGCACGTGAAGTTGTCAGGAGCGACGTGAGCGACTCGCCATTCGACCGTGGGGAAGAAAGACGCGCGCTACGCGACAAAAAAACGGGCGGGGGCGGACAACGTGTGAAGCACGCGTTGAAGAGAGATGGATTGGTGTGGGTGATCTCAACGGTCAGAAAATACGCGGCCATAATTGATCCATTCAAAATTAAAGGTTAAGATAAAATGCCACCGAAAAAAGGAAAACTGAGGCCGAAAAAACTTTAAAAATAAGAAAGAAATTATGAAAATATAGAAAATTATTTTGCCTGTTGAAACAGTAATTTGTTCCAATTTCTATAAATATCATACATCTTCTTCATAATTTTTCACTCCAAAACTTCTCTCCTCTTTCTACACTCTTTAATTTTCATAATTGTTCTTCATCTAGCTAGTTTTCAAACTCTTTTTTTTTCAAAGATGTCCAACCCCAAACCTAGAGGAGAAGCTTGGAAAAACCCCGAAGAGGTGTCGTTATGCATGACGGTGGTTGCTGTTGGTGAAGATGGTGACAAAGCTACCGGTCAAGAGAAGAAAAAATTATGAGATCGTATATGGGAAGTGTATGAAGCTTGCAAGCCACCAGGTTTCGTTATTAGATCAGGAGGAAGGTGTGAAACTTGTTGGAGAAAGATTAGACCGGGTTGCATAAGGTGGTGTTAAACTCTTACCAAAACGGAGGCCGCTCACGCAAGTGGTGAAAATGTCACCGACTTGGTAATATTTATTTGTTTATAACCCAATATAAGAAATTTGCTAATATTAGTTTATGTTTATGACAATTAATATCTTCTAGTTTATAGTACATGTTTATATATTTATATATATATGACCACTTATATATTATTTCTTGTATGAATATATAAGAAGTGCAAGCTAGGTCGGTATATCGTACATTGTCTTTGGGGGGGTTTAAATTTAAGCATTGTTGGCCAATATTGAAGGATACGAAAAAGTTTAGCAAACCTTCGTCCTTGGATGATGAATTTTCTAGTGGTCTGTCACCTATTGACTTGTCCGGAGAAGATACACCCATTGAGGGAACCTCAAGCCCTTCAAATGTGCATGCACGCCCTCCATGTCAAAAAGCTCAAAGGGCTGCTAAGAAAAGATGCAAACAAGATGACACATCTTAACTCTTAGCTCAAATGAAAAGAATTGCAGACCAAGGAGATCGCGATCTCGAACACAGACTACAACTTATGGAGGAGACTAGACTTGCACAAGAACGTACGGATGATGCAGCCACAATGGCGGTGAATCCATCAAAATTTCCCGCCCCAATTAGGGCTTATTGGGAAAGGAAGCAAGCTATAGTTATTGAGATGGAGGACCAAGCTTACATTGTCGGGTTACACCAGCTACTTGCTTCATCTGAAGGTGAAGATGACCCAATGTATTAATACTTTGTTGTCTCTATTTTAATTTCATTTTGGTACTTTAATTTATGAAATGAATGTACTTTGACTTTCAATTATAATTAATGAGTAATTTATTTATCAAATTGCAAACATTACAATAATATTAAACACACAAACAACAAATAAATAAAAGAAACAAATTGCAAACATTACAATAATACTAAACACACACCATGGTACAATGCCGATTATTAAAAGCATAAAGCATATTGTTGTTTCACATGCGGTTCTGCTTTGCCTGTTGCTTCACATATGGTTATGCTCTGCATGTTGCTTCACATGCTTTTCTTCTCATACTGTTGTTTCACATGTGGTTTTGCTCTGCCTGTTGCTTCACATTCCATATGTGATTAATCAAATTCTCCTGGAGGCTTCTATACACAATTGGGCATCTAACCTGCTGGTATCAGCGCATGAATTCCCTAAGTGCAGGAGGATCACGCTCAACCAAATGATCTACTTCGTAGTGGTCATATATTTTTGCTCTCCTTGGTCTTGTTGGGACCTCAACGGGATCAACTTCATGATTATCTTCAGTTTCATCACGCTCATCTTCAACAATCATATTATGCCAAATAATGCAAGTCATCATGATGTATTGGATATCTTCCCTATCCCATACACAAGCTAGTCCTCTCACAATTGCAAAATGAGCTTGAAACATTCTAAATGCTCTCTCCACATCTTTTCGGAATGACTCCTGCATCTTTGTAAAATGAGCTTGTTATGGCGTGATCAGGTTTTTAATTGCTTTCACAAAAGTCCCCCATTTCGGGTAGATCCCATCAACTAGGTAGTAGCAATGACCATATTGGCGATCTCCAACATGATATTTGACCCAAAGTGACTCCCCTCTACAGACTTCTTCAAATAGCGGAGACTGTCCAAGGACATTGATATCATTGATGGAACTTGAAAGTCCAAAATAGACGTGTCATATCCAAGTATCATATGATACAACCGCCTCGAGGATGATTGTCAGCTTTCCTTTGTAACCGGTGAAATACCCTTACCATGAAGTTGGGCAGTTTTTCCACTGTCAGTGCATACAGTCGAGACTTCCAACCATTCCAGAGAACCCCCTTTTGTCAGCAACATTAAGCAACTGCCGCAAATCTGCCTTTGATGGTCCACGGAGGTAATGTTTGTGGTATACTTTCCAGATTGCTCTAGTAAAGTGACGTAGAATTTCCAAAGCTGTAGATTTTGTTTTTTTCCAGTAGGGTAACTCAGTTAGAAGCAGTAAGCGTACCTATAAAAGTACCTCGATCTCTCTATCTCCTCGTTTCCTATGTATAGAACATTGATAAAATCTCTGGAACCCTGTATTTGAATGCAGAGAAAGTGAGAGCTTAATTGAAGACATGATCTTCTTATACGGTAAATTGGAAATTGGGTAGAGGAGAGAGCTGGGTTAGATCACACCTTGTTGGAGGAGAGTCTAGAGAGATAAAGAGCGAGAAGAGTCTAGAGAGGGCGAGAGAGATAGAGCGAAGGCGCTACCACGAAATCAAAAAAAAAAAAAAAACGCTTATGTGAATTGTTCATGTGAACAGCAATTATGAACAGTGAATCATGTTGTGTGAACAGTTGACAGAAAATATATATATATATATATATATATATAGTAAATTGGCTGGCTACTATAGGCGTTTTGTGCCCCATATTGGTGTCATTGTGCAACCTTTAGATAACAAGTTGTAAAAGAGAAAGAGGGTCTCCCTTCTCTCTAGAATTTCTCTTCCTAGGAGCCTCGTTGAGCGTCGGTGGCGTGCTCCTTCCTTTGGCGGCTCCTTCTGCCTCCCGAATGGCATTGTCTGTCCCTCTGGAAACTTTGTCTGTCCTTCTGCCAGCTCCATCATGTTCTCTGACTGCAGAGTTTGGTCTTTTTTCCTTCCGGTTTCATGTTTTCTTCTCCCCTCCTCCAGATTTGGTCTCATGTTCTTTCTTTGAAAACTCTAAATCCAATTTCTGCAGGTCTCAACAAAGCATCTTGTTTGCCTTCTCAGATCTACGGCCTTGGGTGGCTTCTTGAGGTTGCATTGATTCTCTCAGCCATAATATAATGCACTACAATGCAAGTTGTGAAATGGAGGTGTACAGATATCGAGCAGCGTTTCTGGTGCAACACAGAACTCAAAATTTCAGATTCTAAAGAGAAAACTACAGAAGAAAGTGAGAAAAAAAAAGAGAAGAGTATAAAAAAGAGGAAGCAAAAAGAAAGGAAAAAGCATGTATAGAAATAGCAGAAGCCTGGGATAGTATTTTACTTGCTCAAGTAATAAGAGATTTTTTTTGTTAGTAACCCAATCGATTTTTAGAAAATATATTATATTGCCTTCATTGATAATAGTTAAAAACACCACCCGTATGCTATTGTTTCAATTTCCCGAATGGTCCGAGGATTCTAAAGATTGGAATCAAGATGCACCAACACTTCTGTCATTTTTACTTTACTTGGTTGTTTGCTACAGTTCTAGCAGTGTCTCATCTGCTGGTCTTATGACGGTGAGTTTCAACGTAGATTTAGGTTTGTTCTCGAGATTTGTTTCAATGTGGCTTGGATTGGTTTGTTTTCGGGCTCTCGGGGGTGGCTATTTCAGATCAGGATCGGTTTTGGCCATCGAAACAGTATTCTCTACAAGCATGGTGGCGGTTATGGTGGCAACAGTGGGTGGTGGCCATTGCCCTTCTTTGCTTTGCCTAGGTTCTATAGGGTTTGTCTTCGATTTGGGTTTTTTTAGGTTTGTTGTTGTTTTTGGGTTGTAATTTACTTACTAGATCTCATATCTTTTTGGGTTTTAATGAATGCTTATTTGTCCAAAAAAATAATAATATAACATGTTGAAAACAGCTGGGTTTATGTGGTCACCATAATCCATTGCCGCGTTTAAGAAGTTCAAAACCGTCATCACTTCAGCTCATGTTCTTGCACTTACATATTTCACGAAGCCCTTTATTATGGAAACCGATGCAAGTGGTATGGGATATATTGGCGTTGTTCTCACACAAGAACGACACCCCGTAGCTTTCCTCAGCAAGTATTTGTCACCCAAACATTAGACCATGTCTGCTTATGATCGTGAGATGCTAGCGATCATGTTTGTCGTCGACAAATGGCGACCTTGTCTACTCGAGAACTCATACTAGATTCTCACATATCACCAAACATTAAAGCATTTAATGGATCATCGGATTTTGACTCCTACACAACACAAATGGGTGGCAAAAGCACTTGGGGTATAACTATACCATCGAGTACAAAGCAGGCAAAACAAATATAGTCCATTATTTTTTCTCACGCCGACATGAGTTATGTGCCATTGTTATTGCCTCGGCTCCAATTTTCGATACGATTGAACTCATTGACACGGCATGCCTTCATGATCCCAAGCACAACACATCAGCAAAGAACTTTAAGAAAATCCTGGCAGCCACAAAGATTACCACCTTCAACTCGGCCGATTGTTTTACACACATCGCATCTTTGAACCTACAACATCTGACTGAGACTAAAACATTTGTATGGTTTCCACAGCTCTTTACAAGCCGGGGTTTTCTACACACACTGACCAGACTTGCCCAAAATTTTAGATGACCGAGTATGCACAAAGACGTTAAGCAGTTTGTCCCCCCCCCCCCCCCCCCCCCAACCCCCAAAATCTCGTTATCGCCCAAGACCCGATGGTGTCCGATGCTAAGAATAGGATAGCCACCCCCCTCACATTAGGGCATGCAAGGAAAACAGAGCTATGGCAAATTAGGGTTCTGCTATCTCCACCAACACATCCTCTAAACCAGCTAGGGTTTCACCTTTAGAGTTAATGTTCGCAATGGATGGAGTCCCTTACAACCCTACTAGATTCTTAGGGTTGTTTCTCCGACCATGAGGGTTGCCTCTCTCTCAGTAAACCTTTCGAGCTTCATGGACAACAACATCAAATAACAATACTACAAGAAGAAAGGCCTTAGCCGACGAAAAAAAAAATCAGGCCGACGAATAAATTTTTCGTCGGCTAAAATTTTCCTTCGTCGGCTAAATTATATTTTCGTCGGCTATAGTCACAGACTTTAGCCGACGAAAATATAATTTTGTTGGCCAAAGATGACAGGAAGTTAGTATGGTTTACTAATATCGTCTGTTTTTTTAATGTATTTTTTCATTTAGCCAACGAAATACACTATAATTAGTCGGCTAAGATGGTTTTTGCCGACGAATAACCTAATATTTTGTCGGCTACAGTTATTTTTTAATTTTTTAATTACATACTATAGCCGACGAAACCCTAAAATTTTTCTATTACCTACTATAGCCCTATATTCGGTGGTTATTTTGCGTAAAATTTTTATACGACTTGTTGCGTGTCATCGGTTTAAAACTATTTTCAGTTGGAAGTCTTGCCAAAATACTTAATTTAGACGATCGAACGACCTTTTCCGTGCATTTAGGGGTTTGACTTACGAGATTGACCGTCCGGATCGAGCCCTTATTCTTTTCGGATCAAGTTGAATTTTTTCCCATACATGTATTTTATCATGATGGTTAGATCTGACTACCGGATTTCTGTTTCTCAAGTTTGATCATCACAATCACAACATGCATACTAATGTTGTATAACTTGTAAGTGTTATGTAAATGTTCCGTTTCAAAAACAAACTATACGTAGAACCTTCAAACGTAAAAAAGTCGTGAAATAAGACATGACCAGAATGGTGAAATACATCTACGATTGAAAAATCACGGTATTCTGGTCATGTCTCGGTGCTGATAGTTGCGGTCAATGCAATTTTTCATTCTTTCTCCCTATGGGTAGCCCTATATTCGGTGGTTATTTTGCATACAATTTTTATACGACTTGTTGCGTGTCATGGGTTTAAAACTATTTTCAATTGGAGGTCCGGCCAAAATACATAATTTAGACGGTCGAACGACCTTTTCCGTGTGTTTAGGGGTTTGACTTACGAGATTGACCGTCCGGATCGAGCCCTTATTCTTTTCGGATCAAGTTGAATTTTTTCCCATACATGTATTTTATCATGATTGTCAGATCTGACCGTCGGATTTCCTTTTCTCAGGTTTGATCATCACAATCACAACATGCGTACTAATGTTGTATAACTTGTTTACCGTGTTAAGTAAATGTTCCGTTTCAAAAACAAATTATACGTAGAACCTTCAAACGCAAAAAAGTCGTGAAATAAGACATGACCAGAATGGTGAAATACGTCTATGGTTGAAAAATAACGGTATTCTGGTCATGTCTTGGTGCCGATAGTTGCGGTCAATGCAATTTTCCATTCTTTCTCCCTATGGGTAGCCCTATGTTCGGTTGTTATTTTGCGTAAAATTTTTATACGACTTGTTGCGTGTCATTGGATTAAAACAATTTTCAGTTGGAGGTCCGGCCAAAATACGTAATTTAGACGGTCGAACGACCTTTTCCGTGCGTTTAGGGGTTTGACTTACGAGATTGACCGTCCGGATCGAGCCCTTATTCTTTTCGGATCAAGTTGAATTTTTCCCATACATGTATTTTATCATGATAGTCAGATCTGATGGCCGGATTTCGGTTTCTCAATTTTGATCATCACAATCACAACATGCATACTAATGTTGTATAACTTTTTACCAAGTGTTATGTAAATGTTCCGTTTATAAAAAAAAACTATACGTAAAACCTTCAAACGCAAAAATGTAGTGAAATAAGACATGACAAGAATGGTGAAATACGTCTACGGTTGAAAAATCACGGTATTCCGGTCATGTCTCGGTGCCGATAGTTGCGGTCAATGCAATTTTCAATTCTTTCTCCCTATGGGTAGCCCTATGTTTGGTGGTTATTTTGTGTAAAATTTTTATACGACTTATTGCGTGTCATCGGTTTAAAACTATTTTCTGTTGGAGGTCCGGCCAAAATAAGTAATTTAGACGGTCGAACGACCTTTTCCGTGCGTTTAGGGGTTTGACTTACGAGACTGACCGTCGGGATCGAGCCCTTATTCTTTTCGGATCTAGTTTCATTTTTTCCCATACATGTATTTTATCATGATGGTCAGATCTGACGGCCGGATTTGTGTTTCTCAAGTTTGATCATCACAATCACAACATGCCAAATGTATAAAGGTTTAGCCGACGAATTTCAAAGGTTTAGCCGACGAATTTATAAAGTTTAGCCGACGAATTTCAAAGGTTTAGCCGACGAATTTATAAAGTTTAGCTGACGAATTTCAAAGGTTTAGCCGACGAATTTATAAAGTTTAGCCGACGAATTTCAAAGTTTTAGCCGACGAGTTTCAAAGGTTTAGCCGATGAATTAGTGTATAGCCGAAGAAATTGGTTCCTTTAGCCGACGAACAAATTATTTCGTCGGCTAAAGTTTTCGGGTTTATTAGCGAAACCCTAGCCTCCCCTTCTCATTTCCGTAATTTTTTCCCTCCTCCCTCCTCCCTCCCTCCCGGTCTCCTCCCTCCTCCCTCTCCCTCTCCCTCTCCCGGCCGGCCGGTCTCCTCCCTCCTCCCTCCTCCCTCCCTCTCTCGTCGCCGCCTCCTCCATCCTCCCTCCTCCCTGCCTCCCTCCCTCCTCCCTCCCTCCCTCCCTCTCCCAGTCTCCACCTCCACCTCCTCCCTCCTCCCTCGCTCTCCCGGTCTCCAAGGTTTATTTTTGAATTTAGTTTTGAATATATGTGTTAATTTATGTGTTTATTTTTGAATATATGTGTTAATTTATTTTTGATTTTGAATTTAGTTTTATGCTATGTTAGTTAATTTATATGTGTTAATTTATATATGTGTTAATATATATGTGTTAATTTATATATGTGTCAATATATATGTGTTAATTTATTTTTGATTTCGAATTTAGTTTTATGCTATATGTGTTAATTTATATGTGTGTTAATTTATATATGTGTCAATATATATGTGTTAATTTATTTTTGATTTTGAATTTAGTTTTATGCTATATTTTTATGATGATGTTGATATATATAATATTGTTATGTAATTATTAATTAAGTATATCTATATATATATTGGTATGAAGTTATTTTTGATTTCGAATTTATTTTTATGCTAGGTTAATTAAGTATATCTATATATATTGTTATGTAATTATTAATTATGTATATCTATTTATTGAATAAGTATAATTTTAAACATGTATAATTTTTTATACAATAAAGACAAAATAATCTAAAATCTTATATTTGAGAAGGATAAGCTTGAATTTTTACTTTTTCAATGTTGCATCAGCCTTGATTCAAATTAATATTTTAAATAGGATGAGCGGCTTTTGTCGATCGAAGAAGAGTTCGAAGGGCCAAAGGTCCGAATCGTCTGAGGGAACCTCTAGCAACCCCCAAACGACGTTTCAGGGCCAGATGACAGCCAGACGTGCGAGCCTTCTGGAGACGGCGCCGGAGGTGCACCTTTCATCGAGGTAGGCGGTCGTCCTTCGTTCCTCGAGACAGCTGTGGCCTCAACCCAGACGTCCTCTCAAGTCTCAACCACATATGTCACCTCCTCCTCACTATCTCCTCTACCTCCTCTTCATTCGTAGCTCCTTTCCACTACCAGAAGAAAGGCTTTAGCCGACGAAAAAAAAAACCAGGCCGACGAAGCATTTTTTCGTCGGCTAAAGTCCACTTTAGCCGACGAAATTTTCTTTCGTCAGCTAAGTTAAATTTTCGTCGGCTATGAAGACCATTTTAGCCGACGAAAGAAACTTTCGTCGGCTAAGTTAAATTTTCGTCGGCTATGGTAAACTTTAGCCGACAAAAAAAACTTTCGTCGGCTAAAGAATTTATTTCGTCGGCCAAAGTTCACAAACTATGGCCGACAAAATATTTAAAAGTTTAGCCGACGAAATTAATAGTCGTCGGCTAAAGTGCTTTATATTTACGGATCTGGGCAGCAGCAACTCATCTGGAAAAAAAGGGGAGAAGAAAAAAGGGGAGAAAAAGTTTGGGTGTTGTCGAAATCTGTCCATAATCAGTTTGTGGAGCCATATATAGGTACGTATATGTATATATATGTTGATTAATTGAGTTTTATTTGAGTTGATCGATTTAAAGTGTGATTAATTGAGTTTATTGATTTTGATTGTGATTGAGTTGATTAATTTTGAGTACGTTGGATGTATATATATGTGTTGATCGATTTGGTTGATGATTTGAATTGATAATATATATGAATTAATTTGTTGTTAATAAATAGTAGATATATATATATATATATATGTTAATTAATTTATAATATTATTGTGTTGATATGGTATGAAGTTGTTGATGATATATATGAGTTCATGATGATTTTGTGATGATATTGATATATGATTTTGATTGTGATCGAGTTAATTGATTTTGAGTACGTATGTTGGATGTATATATATACATATATGTTAATCGATTTGGTTGATGATTTGATATAATATATATATAAAGTTGTTTATAATTAAGTAGTAGATATATATATATATATATATATATATATATATATGTTAAGTAATTTATAATATTGTGTTGAAGGTATATACCACAATGATGATTTTGTGATGATGTAGATATATATATATATATATATGCATGTATAATATTGTTCTGTAATTATTAAGTATATATATGTGTGTGTGTGTTAATTAATTTGTTATTAATTAGTTGTAGTACGTAGAATATATACTAAATGAATTGAGATTTTATATATGGCATGAAATTTCATTAATAATTAGCTAGCATCGTTATAAATATATATATTTTCTTATATTTTCAGGTAATGGATAAGAGTTGGATTTCGCTTCCAAAATGGGACAAAAGATACTGTGCAGGAGTTATGAGTTTTATAGAATATGCGCTGGCTAATGCTAACGGAATGAAGAAGGAATACAATATGTTGAGTTTGTTGATTCCGGGGCCCGGTTATCCGGGGAAGTGTCTCGATGTGTATTTGAGACTTTTGATTGAAGAGCTTAAATTTTTGTGGGACGTTGGTGATCCCACTTATGACAAGTACACGCACGAGATGTTCCAGATGCATGTCATGGTTGTTGGTACCATCAGTGATTTTCCTGCCCGTGGGATGTTCTCAGGCAACGTTGTTAGGGGATACAAGGCTTGTCCAGAGTGCCTTAGCGATGAGGGGAGTAATAGTCATTGCAACAAGATATGCAGATTGGGTCACCGTGCTTTCCTTCCATATGATCACGAATGGCGGTTCGATGACAAGATATTTGATGGGACCGTAGAACACGGTGTGCCTCCCAGAAGATGGACGGGGGAAGAAATTTTAGCAGTGCTTAATGAGTACGATTTTGGGCAGCTTAGCAATCATCCCAACATTGTGGCAGCAATACCTGAAAGACCCGACAGGTACAAATTCTAGACACATAAGAGAATATTCTGGGAACTCCCATACTGGAGTAAGTTGTTGATCAGACACTACCTAGATGTGATGCACATAGAAAAGAATGTGTGCGACAGTGTGGTGGGCATAGTGCTAAACTTGGAGGGGAAGACGAAAGACGGTCCTAAGGCACACATTGATAAAAAAAATACGTACTAAGAAGACATTTGTGGTTGAAAGAAGGGAAGAAAAAAATGCCTCAAGCTCCTTACACCGTGAAGCCTGACCAGAATAACATAATTTTCAGGTGGTTGAGTTGTGTGAAGTATCCTTCAGGCTATGCAGGAAATATAGCCCGGTGTGTGAACTTCCGGGACAATAAGATGTACGGGTTGAAGAGTCATGACTGTCATATCCTGCTACAACGTCTCTTCCCTGTTTTCATTCGACCGTTCCTTCCCCGTCAGGTGGTGGAGCCGTTAGTAGCGTTGGCAAGATTTTTCCAGAAGTTATGCACACGGGAAGTGAAAAAATCTAACCTCCGGGAAATGCAAGAGGACAACATTTATATCATGTGTAAATTTGAGAGGATATTTCCTCCAAATTTTTTTGACATCATGCCTCACCTGATGATCCATCTTCCCGAACAATTGTTGCTTACCGGTCCAGTACACTACACTTGGATGTATCCCATGGAAATGTACGTTTTTTTACACCTGAATTCCTCAATATATATACATGTTCAATAATCATAACATTTTGCAACTTGATTTACAAGCAACTTGGAGACTACAAAGATTATGTGGCTAATAAATCCGCTCCTGAAGGATGTATAGCTGAAGCATATATTGCACACGAGTGTGTCACCAACATGAAGTTGTATTTAGGAGCGTTGAAGGAAACTCTGCAAACCATGCCGGTAGATGTACCGAAGTTCAATCTTTCCATAGTCTCTAGTGATGTTGAAGTGTATGGAATTTTGCCAGACTCCTACAAGTTGCAACCACATGAGCTAGTCATTGCCCACTGGTGGGTATTGATTAACTATCCAGAAGTTGAATACTGGAAAGACATCCATCTATATTGTCCAGACATTCAAGGTGATCTCGAGTACCACAACAGGGAGTTCGCAGATTATTTTGGCGGTTGGGTACGTAATTTAATTTTTCTGTACGGGTTTATGTTTATTGCATAATTATCCATATTTACAGTTGAGATGGTTGCTTGCAGATGAACCATATTCAATTTGATGGTCACCCAAATTGGTCGCACGAACTAAGACTTCTAGCGATGAAGCCGATAGTCTCAAGAGTTTATCCGATGTGCAAGGTGAATGGCGTGCAATTTATATGCGAACAAAGAGACAGCAGAGGGAGAACACAAAATTCTGGGGACATGGCACATGGTGGGCGGAATGGAGTTGACTATTACGGTGTTCTTGATTCAGTGGTGGAACTCGTTTATGGGCAACGCATGACAGTGCACCTCTTCAAGTGTAGATGGTTTGATACTAGGCCGTAGAGCATGAAGACCGATCAGTACGAAATATTATCGGTGAACACTGCTACAAGTTCTTACGAAGATTACCCGTTCGTTTTTGCCACATCGATAAAACAAGTGTTTTATCTTGATGACCTTGCTAAGGGTGACGCGTGGAAAGTAGTCAACCTTGTGCACCCTCGAAACATTTACCGGGCGGCTACACTTGGAGAGGCCGAAGAGGAGGAAGAGGATGTTGCGTATCAAGAGCCCAACGCAATAGGTATTCCTAACTCCTCTACCATTCGCCTTAATAATTTTAAAGCGGTCGTTCGGTGCGAATTCGTGATGAAGAGCCAAGGCTTGTTGATGTTGATCCAAATCAAGAAAAAGATGAAGACACTGGCGATGAGGAAAGACATATATTACCAGAAATTAATTCTGACACCGAAGAAGACTCATCGGATGATTCTGATTATGAGCCTTAGTTTTAATTTAGAGGACGAAATCCATTAATTTGTATAATTTTTCAAAGACCTTTTCCTTTATAGTTTACACATGTTGAATTCATATTTCAGTTATTTTATATGAATTTTGGTGATACATGATGAACATGTTTTTTTTAATGTATGGTTTACTAATATCGTCTGTTTTTTTTAATATATATTTTTACTTTAGCCGACGAAATACACTATAATTCGTCGGCTAAGATGGTTTTTGCCGACGAATTACCTAATATTTCGTCGGCTATTCCGGTATTTTTAATTTTTTAATTTTTTAATTACATACTATAGCCGACGAAAAAAGCCATAATTCGTCGGCTAAAGTTTTTTTTAAAAATAAGTTTTAGCCGATGAAAAAAGTTAATTTCGTCGGCCATAGATGTTTTTTATTTTTTTTATTACACACTTTAGCCGACGAAATACACTATAATTCGTCGGCTAAGATGGTTTTTGCCGACGAATAACCTAATATTTCGTCGGCTATACTTATTTTTTAATTTTTTAATTACATACTATAGCCGACGAATACGTTAGGGTATTCATCGGCTATACCCTAAAATTTTTCTATTACCTACTATAGCCCTATGTTCGGTGGTTATTTTGCGTAAAATTTTTATACCACTTGTCGCGTGTCATCGGTTTAAAACTATTTTCAGTTGGAGGTCCGGCCAAAATACGTAATTTAAACGGTCGAACGACCTTTTCTGTGCGTTTAGGGGTTTGACTTACAAGATTGACCGTCCGGATCGAGCCCTTATTCTTTTCGGATCAAGTTGAATTTTTTCTCATACATGTATTTTATTATGATGGTCAGATCTGACGGCCGGATTTGTGTTTCTCAAGTTTGATCATCACAATCACAACATGCATACTAATGTTGTATAACTTGTTTACCAAGTGTTATGTAAATGTTCCGTTTTAAAAACAAACTATACGTAGAACCTTCAAACGTAAAAAAGTCATGAAATAAGACATGACCAGAATGGTGAAATATGTCTACAGTTGAAAAATCACGGTATTCCGGTCATTTCTCGGTGCCGATAGTTGCGGTCAATGCAATTTTCAATTCTTTCTCCCTATGGGTAGCCCTATGTTTGGTGGTTATTTTTTGTAAAATTTTTATACGACTTGTTGCGTGTCATCGGTTTAAAACTATTTTCCGTTGGAGGTCAGGCCAAAATACGTAATTTAGACGGTCAAACGACCTTTTCCATGCGTTTAGGGGGTTTGACTTACGAGATTGACCGTCCGGATCGAGCCCTTATTCTTTTTTGATCAAGTTGAATTTTTTCCCATACATGTATTTTATCATGATGGTCAGATCTGACGGCCAGATTTGTGTTTCTCAAGTTTGATCATCACAATCACAACATGCGTACTAATGTTGTATAACTTGTTTACCAAGTGTTATGTAAATGTTCCGTTTCAAAAACAAACTATACGTAGAACCTTCAAACATAAAAAAATTCATGAAATAAGACATGACTAGAATGGTGAAATACGTCTATGGTTGAAAAATCACGGTATTCCGGTCATGTCTCGGTGCCGATAGTTGCGGTCAATGCAATTTTCAATTCTTTCTCCCTATGGGTAGCCCTATGTTCGGTGGTTATTTTGCGTAAAATTTTTATACGAATTTTTGCATGTCATCGGTTTAAAACTATTTTTCGTTGGAGGTCCGGCCAAAATACATAATTTAGACGGTCGAACGACCTTTTCCGTGCGTTTAGGGGTTTGACTTACGAGATTGACCGTCCGGATCGAGCCCTTATTCTTTTCGGATCAAGTTGAATTTTTCCCAAACATGTATTTTATCATGATGGTCAGATCTGACGGCCGGATTTCTGTTTCTCAAGTTTGATCATCACATTCACAACATGCGTACTAATGTTGTATAACTTGTTTACCAAGTGTTATGTAAATGTTCCGTTTCAAAAACAAACTATACGTAGAACCTTCAAACATAAAAAATTCATGAAATAAGACATGACCAGAATGGTGAAATACGTCTACGGTTGAAAAATCACGGTATTCCGGTCATGTCTCGGTGCCGATAGTTGCGGTCAATGCAATTTTCAATTCTTTCTCCCTATGGGTAGCCCTATGTTTGGTGGTTATTTTGCGTAAAATTTTTATACGACTTGTTGCGTGTCATCGGTTTAAAACTATTTTCCGTTGGAGGTCCGGCCAAAATACGTAATTTAGACGGTCAAACGACATTTTCCGTGCGTTTAGGGGTTTGACTTACGAGATTGACCGTCCGGATCGAGCCCTTATTCTTTTCGGATCTAGTTGAATTTTTTCCCATACATGTATTTTATCATGATGGTCAGATCTGAAGGCCGGATTTGTGTTTCTCAAGTTTGATCATCACAATCACAACATGCCAAATGTATAAAGGTTTAGCCGACGAATTTAAAAGGTTTAGCCGACAAATTTCAAAGGTTTAGCCGACGAATTTCAAAGGTTTAGTCTACGAATTTCAAAGGTTTAGCCTACGAATTTCAAAGTTTTAGCCGACGAGTTTAGAAGGTTTAGCCGACGAATTGGTATATAGCCGACGAAATTTGTATCTTTAGCCGACGAACAAATTATTTCGTCGGCTAAAGTTTTCGGGTTTAACTGCGAAACCTAGCCGCCTCCCTCATTTTTGGAATTTTTTCCCTCCTCCCTCCTCCCTCCCTCCCTCCCTCCTCCCTCCTCCCTCCCGGTCTCCTCCCTGCCCTCCGCCCTCCTCCCTGCCTCCCGCCCTCCTCTTTGCCTCCGTCGCCGCCTCCTCCCTCCCTCCCTGCTCCCTCCCTCCTCCCTCTGATCTCCCCCGTCTCCGCCTCCTCCGGTCTCCTCCCTCCTCCCCCGATCTCCCGGTCTCCAAGGTTTAATTTATGTTAATTTAATTTATGTTAATTTAATTTTTGTTAATTTAATTTGTGTTAATTTAATTTTTGGTAATTAAATTTGTGTTAATTAAATTTGTGTTAATTTAATTTTTGTTAATTTAATTTGTGTTAATTTAATTATGTGTTAATTTAATTATGTTAGTTTATGTGTTTATTTTTTAATATATGTGTTAATTTATTTTTGATTTTGAATTTAGTTTTATGATATGTTAGTTAATTTATGATGATGTTGATATATATAATATTGTTATGTAATTATTAATTAAGTATATCTATATATATTGGTATGAAGTTATTTTTGATTTCGAATTTACTTTTATGCTATGTTAATTAAGTATATATATATATTGTTATGTAATTATTAATTATGTATATCTATTTATTGAATAAGTATAATTTTAAACATGTATAATTTTTTATATAATAAAGACAAAATAATCTAAAGCCTTAGATTAATATTTTAAATAGGATGAGCGGCTTTTTTCGATCGAAGAAGAGTTTGAAGGGCCAAAGGTCTGAATCGTCTGAGGAAACCTCTAGCAACCCTCAAACGACGTTTCAGGGCCAGATGACAGCCAGACGTGCGAGTCTTCAGGAGACGGCGCCGGAGGTGCCCCTTTCATCGAGGCAGGCGGTCGTCCCTCGTTCCTCGAGGCCCTTGTGGCCTCAGACCCAGACGGAGGTGTCTGCACCCCGTATGCCCGAGATACACCGGGGCCCACTCCGTGTCCTACTTCTTCGGATAGTGGGTCATCTGGGGTACAGATGCCGCCGTCTCATCTGTTCCTTTCGCGGATGATACCGGCGTTACCTGTAGTATTTGGCTCAGGGATGCCGATTTATCCACTGCCCCCGCCAATGGCTTCATCAGCGGCGTATCGGTTCGTGCCTTTTGATACGCCTCTTATTTCTGCGAGGGTATCATCATCAGAGCCGGAATCCGTCACGAGCTCCTCAGGTAATCAGTGATGCATGATTATTTATAAAGGGTCATATATATTTTAATAATCAATTTGGCCGAATCATGTGATAGGCATAAAGAAGAAGAGAGGCCCCGTCACAAGGAAGGCCCTCGAGAAGATGGTGGGTACCGTGGGGAGGATCGTCATCGATACTGACGGGGATGGCCACGTAGTATCGGGCGGGAAGTCGAGGACGTACTCTGGCCGTGTGGGAGCTCTCATTAGGGATAGAGTCCCTATGTTGTGGTCCGACTGGGGCGAGGTCCCGCAGGAGGTTAAGGACATGGTCCACAACGCGATGTCGGTGAGTTTACAAAATAATATTATGTATCAAATTGTTGATTTCTTGAAAAGCTAAACTAATAAATGGTTAAATGCAGGTGTGGTTTGAGGTTCCCGAGCACCTGAGGGACAGCTGGGCTGACGTTGTGCATGGGGGAAGGTACGTTGGGAAGTTAATGAAAAACAAAATTGTATGTGATATTAATAATATTTCTAATATTTTTGTTGTATCTGTAGGTACAAGGAGTGGAAGAACGAGCTGCGGACCCATTGGACTACGCACGGGAACGCACGTTCTGGTACCCCTGCTGAGTTCCAGTACAGGGAGTACGAGTGGCGTTGGCTTCTGACATCAGAATTCAACAACCCTCGTAAACAGGTATTTAAATAAATTAGTTAGTTAATTTAAAATTAAGTACGTGCGTTTTAAAATATTTTACTAATAGTTTACTTTTTTCTTTGAAGGCGGTTTCCCAGGTGAAAGCTCAGAACCGGCAACGCAACACAAGGAACCATCATGCTGGTTCTAGACCGTTCGCTGTCTTCATGGACGAGGCGGCCATGGAACATCCAGAAGTCAACCCGTACGTCTATAAGTACGAGAATGCATATCCTGACTCTCAGGAGGATATTGTAAGTCACCTTACGTTTTTAAATTTTTAAATTTATATAAAATTTTAATTAATAATTTTTTTCCTATCCATATAGGCGAGGGTGAGGGAGGCTAGTGACGAGGTCATGAGTACCGTAGTGAGGGAGACATGGCCGGACACGCAGGAGGAAGAGATGTCCGAAGCCATGTCCCGGATCGACACTTCGGATCCGACGATTGGGACGAGGATCATGGGCACAGCCTTCCCACTGAGAGCAAACAACTTCTACTGCGGGGGTCTAGGAAAGAGAGGCCAGGGGGTCCTGAAGACCACTCCAGGATTTCAATGAAAGGCAGCCTCGACCAGCAGCATGACCACATCCACGATCAACAGGACGACTCAGCTAGAGTCGGAAGTTCAGAGACTACGAGAACAGCAAGCTGCTCAAGCTGCTCAGGCTGCCTCGCAGGCAGCCTATATTGCCTCGCAGGCAGCCTATATTGCCTCGCAGGCAGCCTATATTGCCTCGCAGGCAGCCTTTAATGCCGCGCAAGCAGCCTATGTTGCCGAGATACATGTCATCCAGCAGGCCCAGCAGCAGCAGATGTTCCCGTACATGCAGGACTTTGCAGCTGCCTAGATTCAGGGACTTCCGCCTCCGCCCATGCCTCCGCCCATGACGCTACCCCAGCCGCCGCAACCTTCGCCGCAACCTCCGCAGCAGCCCCCAGAAGAGGACTTTAATTTAGACGATATAGAATTTATGTAGTTGATATATATACTTTTATGTGTTTGATACTTTTATGTAATTGATACTTTTATGTAGTTGATATATACTTTTATGTGTTTGTTGTTGGTTATATGGAATTGTTTTGGTGTATTTTGCAGCTTGCTTGGAATGGTAATTCAGAAATTTCGGGGTTTTTTTTTTTACTGGAAGGGACTTATAGCCGACGAAAAAAACCTTAATTCGTCGGCTAAAGTTTTTTTTTTTTAAATAAGTTTTAGCAGACGAATTAAAGCATATTTCGTCGGCTAAATCCCTATAAAGCCGACGAAATATATTATATTTCGTCGGCCATAGGTGTTTTATATTTTTTTATTACAACCTTTAGCCGACGAATATTTTAAGTTATTCGTCGGCTAAAGTTTGGAAGATAACTGACGACACAAAATGTCGTCGGCTAAGGTATGGACTATAGCCGACAAAAAATTCGTCGGCTATAGTCATACTTTAGCCGACGACATTATTTCGTCGGCTATAGTCATACTTTAGCCGACAAAATTTTTTGTGTCTTCGGCTAAAGTCATCACAGACGACCCTTTCCCGACGACACTATAGCCGACGAATGTTCGTCGGCTAAGAGCTTTGCCGATGAATTTTTTTAACAGGTCGACGAAAATTTTTCGTCGGCTAAAGTACTTGTCCTGGTAGTGTTCTTCTCTCATTTCCTACTTTTGAATGGCAACAACAATTTTTATGAATATCAATTTGGCCTCTCTCTCTCTAAAAACCCTAATTTGGTCATCGTGATTTCATTCATATTTAATCACAATGATGCTTATTTGCTTAATACTAATGTGCAATACTTTTATCGATGATGCTTGTGAATCAGATGAGAAGCTATTTTGATCAATTAAGGAGGGTGAGAACGTTGAGAAGAGAAGGTCGAGGAGAACAACGTTGAATGAAAGATGTTTGCCAGATAAGATCAGAATGGAAAAAAAGAAAAAGTTAGAAGATAAAATTAAGAAAGCACAAAAGAAAAAAAAACATAATTAAGAAAATAGAAATACAAAAAAAGGTGATATTATTATATGATGACGTGAATATGTTACATTAGCTGTCACCTAAAATAGGTTCTAGATGGTTCATCAAAATGATGATTCACCTATCCTTATTCTTTTTTAATTTACTTCGGCATATGACATAATTTCTCAAATGTAGATAGCAAATACTTTTCTCCGGATTTTGTCAAAAATCAGGTGCAAACGTAGTGTACAAATATTTTGGTTCAGTGCAGAACTCATTTGATTTAAAAGAAGAATAACAAATAATGAAATAATTATAGAACACAAACTAAATCAAATGCAAGAAAGGCGCATGATTCATGCTATACTCAAACTGTTGAAAGCACTCAAGTTTCAAAGCATTGTGGCAGTTCATAAATCATAATAGTTAGATTCTACATATCTTTCCCATTATCAAGAAGCCCCCTGTCAAGAAATGGGGAGAACCCTAATTGATGAAGGGTGACCCCCCCCCCCCCCCCCCCCTCTGCAATATGTAAGAGTCAAGTACGTACAAATCAATGCGAATTTCCGGAGGTGCAAGGACGAATCTTATTATATCGACCTAAAAAGCTGATGATGACTGATGAGTAAGAATTCAGAAACTTTGCAC
This sequence comes from Fragaria x ananassa, assembly GCA_034370585.1. Classification (NCBI taxonomy): domain Eukaryota; kingdom Viridiplantae; phylum Streptophyta; class Magnoliopsida; order Rosales; family Rosaceae; genus Fragaria; species Fragaria x ananassa. The sequence continues at coordinate 14,903,505 of CP139769.1, read as the reverse complement.
GTTGGCTCTATCAATTTTCAGTAATACTGTTTAAACTGATTGACATCCCCTTATTGTGATAAGAAAAATTACTGTTAATGCTTTAACTGTTTGACTGGATTTAACAAAAGGTGCGACTGTGTGAGATAGAAAACTCACCAGGACTCCACTCCACTTATTTGGAGTTTCACTGATAATTCTTGTAGGGTTTAATCCTCTGCTGCTACCCATTTTTAACTAGGGTCACCCTTTGCTTCTATCTCTTCTCATAAAAAAAACACCCAATTTTACCGAAGTATAGAATTGCATGCTTGGTTTTGTGATTCACCTATGCAACATGTCTTCGAGAGCTTAGTAAGCTTAAGCTACCCTCAAACGCAATAAAAAACAGTGGATCACCCAAAATTTTGAAGAGTTTTCGGTCACAAGAACTGTATATGCAGTAACATCTTCTAAAATTATTACACAAATGTTTGATGATTGTAGGGTTGGAATGGCAATATGGCATACCCGATTTGTTGTGTAAGGACTCGCTGGATGTAGACTAGTTCTACAAGACAAATACACATATCCAAGACACAATTATCCTTTTGAATCATTTAGCAAACAATGTTATCTTTGGAGAGAACACACCATGCAGGCAGAGTCCTTTGTTCATGTCTTTCTAATTGTTTTTATTCCAAATTAAGCTGGGTTAGTTTGTCGATCCAGACAGTGACGTGAAAGGTGTCACCTTCAGTACTTGAAAGTTGAAACATATATACTAGTTGAAAGGAGCCTAGAATCCATGGCGGATCCGAGTTAAGTTAATTATTGCCATTATATATATATATATATATACACTGTAAAAGTATATTATTTTTACTGCTACATACTGTGTCCACACTCCACACTATCCTTAATTATGTTTGTGTATAACTTTATAATGTTCTGAATCTGATTAAGAAGTACAATATCAGTTTCTACTTAATCTCATGTGTTAAGCTCCTAATAAGAGCTACCTTGGCATCTAAAAAAGCTCCAGGTACACAAACCCATAGAAATCAAAGTGAGATCTTCTCCAGAACCTCCAGTCTTCTTCCTCCGCTCGCTAGCTTAATTGTTCCATCGAAAATAATAAGGAAACTAGTAAGATCTTCAAACTTATCGGTCAACTACGTAGTTGTATATATATACAGTCGTGATTATTTAACAAACTTCCTGATCACAAAATCACATCTCCACCGTTCAATTTATAGATCTATATAAGTAGATTACTTTCACAAGTTTTCAGAAGATTTGATGATCGTTAAGTCGTCCAAAACTTTGATTTATTTTTAATAAAGTTGAAAAGTTCATGTCATTAAAAACAGATCTAATGGTGAGTTATTATCACTAGAAATGAACAAAAAAAATTGGTCTCTCATTGTACACACACAATGCTTATTAGGTAAAGACCTTTTTTTATTAGACCTTTTTTTATTCGACCTATTTTCCGATCATATTTTTTTATCATAGCCAGCCAATATCTAGATATACATGACTTGATCATCTCTGTAAATTTTCAGCTAAATTGATAAACGTTAACACATTCAAAATTGTGATTCAAAATGAACAGATTCGGTTCGTTCATTGATTTAATACATTTTCGATATCTTAATGATAATCAAATTAGCTGAAAATTTGTAGGGATGATCAAGTCATGTATATCTAGATTTGCTAGTTATGATCGAAAAGTCGGTTAAATTAAGAAAATATGTACCTCAACTAAAGTAAGGAGGTCTTTATTTGAAAATGACTGCACACACACAATGTTGATCAAGTCCAAACCTTCTTACCTTGGCTAAGGTACAAATTTTGTTATTCGACCCACTTTTCGATGATATTTTCTCATCTTAATCGTTCAGCTTTTAGATATATATAAGACGATCATCTTTACAAATTTTCTACCAAATTGATAATCGTTAATGTATTCAAAATTGTGATTTAGAATTAAAAGAACGTACGATTTAATATGAACAAATTTGGTTCGTTCATTAATTTAATACATTTTCGATATCTTAATAATAACCAAATTAACTGAAAATTGCATAGATGATCATGTCATGTATATCTAGATATTGGCTAGCTATAATCGGAATGTGGGTCAAATTAAGAAAATTCGTACCCGAGTTAAAGTAAGGAGGTTCTTATCTGAAGATTAGTGTTATTAATATACTCTTTTGTGTTATTAACACAATTCATCTATAATAAGAACCAATCATGGAACAAATTCAAGTGACAAGTTTGTAAATAAAATTGTAATGTATGGATAAAAAAAATAGATATTTTGTGTTATTAACACACTTCATCTATAATAAGAACCAATTATAAAACAAATTCAAGAGACAAGTTTGTAAATAAAATTAGGAGTAAATACTTGTGACACCCTGAAGTTTACACCTAAAATCAATTTTGTCCCTCACTTTTTTTTTAACTGGTATACCCCTATACTTTGAATTCTCGACTGATTTGCCTTTTTCACAGCTGATTATGAACATGCTCATTAATAGTCTAAATAACCCTTCACTCTTATCTCTTCTAGCATAGTAATAGGGGGCTTAGACCTTGCTCTAAAAACCCAACTATTGAAGCTCTCACAAGCATTGTTAATGAGCATGTCACAGTCATAACCAGCTGAGAAAAGGGTAAATCAGTCGAGAATTCAAAATATAGGGGTATACCAGTTTAAAAAAAAAGTGAGGGATAAAACTGATTTTATGTGTAAACTACAGAGTGTCACAAGCATTTACTCCATAAAATTATAAAATATGAATAAAAAAATAAATAATTTGTGTTAATAATACCACCATATCTGAAATGACCTGATATATACAGTACGTACTTTATAAGTTTATTATTTTTACTGCTACATACTGTGTCCACACTATCCTTAATTATGTTTTGTTTATAACTTTATAATGTTCTGAATCTGATTAAGAAGTACAATATCAGTTTCTACTTAATCTCATGTGTTAAGCTCCTAATAAGAGCTACCTTGGCATCAAAAAAAGCTCCAGGGACACAAACCCATAGAAATCAAAGTGATCTTCTCCAGAACCTCCAGTCTTCTTCCTCTCGCTAGCTTAATTGTTCCATCGAAAATAAGAAGGAAACTAGCTAGTAAGATCTTCAAACTTATCGGTTAAATACGTAGTTGTATATATATACAGTCGTGATTATTCGATCTTAGTGATCGATGAAAGATCAATGGTGAGGCTGAGACAAGGAGGAGGAGGAGGAGGAGGACAGGGTTTAACAATGGGATCAAGGTCAAGGTGCGAAGACTGTGGGAATAAAGCAAAGAAGGAGTGTGTGTACATGAGATGCAGGACTTGTTGTAAGAACAAAGGGTTTCAGTGCCAAACACACGTCAAATCGACTTGGGTTCCTCTCTACAAAAGAAGCCTACTTCAGGAGCAGCAGCACAGCTATGATGATTACCACCAGCAACAGCGTCTTGCTGTTGATCAAGGACACGTCTTCATCAACCCTAATAAGAGGCTAAGACAACACAACCCCTGTTCATCATCTGCAGGTACTTCTAGTTATCACTCTGTACAGATCAGTTTAGGTCGACATTCAGTATATATATATATATATATTAGGAATGTATGTGTGTACAGTATACTGGAATTGATTTTCACACACAACAGCTAGCTATAGATCTCTGTTGAGCAATATTGTGCCTATACTTAAACCCTAACCTTGAGTGCATATGAACTTCTGGAAATCACTGACCATGGAAATTATTAGAGATCTAGAATATCTACCTTCTATAACTGTTGAAATCTGGATCGATTCATTTCCAGTCTTTTACTGTTTTACTATATATATAGTTACATAATTTCTTGATTGGATATGCATGATTGATTCGATCATTTTGTTGATTGGGTTTTTACTGAAGTTAATCTATCAATGGAAGGGCTGGATCGAGATCATCAAGAAGCTAATAATTTTCCTGCTGAAGTGAATACCATGGCGAAATTTCAGGGTGTTCGAGTGAGCTCCATGGACGATATGGTGGATCTGGATCAGTATGCTTATCAGACAAGTGTGACCATAGGTGGCCATGTATTCAGGGGCATTCTCTATGATCAAGGCCCTGCTGTTCATCAGATGAGTTCTTACACTACTTCAGCTTCTGCAGCAGATCAACCACATCTTCCAACTTCTTTTTCATATCAATTGGTTAATCCATTTAATTCTTCCATGCCTGCAGGTACGCAATTTTTCCAAAACCACTCATCTTAAATTCTTTACAAATTAGGTTTTTCAGCTTGAATCCTCTCTTGTAATCAAAAGAAGTAAGGAGCATATATCATATTCTCAAATAGCTAGTTTTGCCTTCTACCAATTAAACAATTATGAAATGCAAATAAAATCATTCTCGTCAAATATATCTTTTTGATCTCATCAAATATATACTTGTATGTTGGACTACAGGTTCTCACCATCCAGTAGTATAGTTTCTGCTAAACTAGCTTGTTCAATTCCCATGTCTCAGATATGCATGTGATGGACTTGTTCGAATCCATTAGTATAACTAGTTAATAATGGAATAATATGGTTTCAGTGTCTTCCAATTTGTCTTCTATAAATATATTTAGCGGTAACCTCAGCTTCAAGTTCAAGTAATTCTAACTGTTTTACGAACTTAGAATCAACCTTTTCCCATTCCTGCATCTTTTTTTTTTTGGGGTAAAAGGTGTTTCATTTCATTTCAAATAGAGGTTACATCATGAATCGATTCACTGTGTCTTATGTATAGAGAACAAATAAGATAAATATTGTAGTCTCAAGTCTCAATTAATTTCGAGCTGCATGTTATGCATTTTGTATCTAGCACTAAAGAATAAGGAAAGACATATTGTATATGACGTACCCTTACTAATTGTAATTCATTTGCATGCTATTCAGTGCAAAATTAAGAAAACATTGGGTCTGATCATTAAAAGAAAACAAGAAACTACAAAACCTAAGTTTCATATGTTTCTGTGTGATACATAACATAACAAGTCTAAAATTCGCCTAAAAGGCAACTAACTAGTATATATATAACTATTTTGTCATAATAAGATATACCTAACCGAGGACAAATAGCTATATATACATGTTAAGGGCTAGATTGAGCTCTTTGAACTGGTGGTATCAATAGTAGTGGTGTTGAATCCAACCAATTGAATTTTTCATTGTCCTGCACTTGTCCTTCAAATTTAGTCCCTTATATTAAGAAGCACATTTATAATTATCCCATGTTTGAATGGCGTGCTCACAGTGGGTTTTGTACATATTGTTCTTTTAATTCCCATGATGTGGGATGTTAACTCCATTATGTTGTGTGACTTATTCTAGTATGGGAGAAAAACCTCTATATAGCATTTTTCATGTCTTAATTATTTTATCTAACAAGTAGTTGTAATTACCTTTGTACATTCATATACTTGATTGGTTTAGGGTTTATAGCATAAATCCCTTGTTCAGCCCCGCCGGGCAGAATTTTCTGAGAGGAATCGCCACCAAATAGCGCTATATATAACCCTATAATGTACCTTAAATCTAATATGATGGTGCATATATATACATATTGTAACCTAAATATATAGTACAGAATGTATAAAGACTAGCGAGCTAGCATTGGGGATCTTGTTGTGAAAATTCGAGACTTTAGAAGAAAGCAGCTAGTATTATTAGTTAAAGAAAACCCCATATCCTGATCGATTATATATCCTAGCTAGCTAGATTAATAATAGACACACTGATTCACACATCAACTATATATATATAGCAAAAGATTGATACCTCTTGTACATTCTTCGAAAGATGGAATACCTACATATATATAACTAAAAATAGTCATTTTTCATTGCAGTTCTGGTTAAGTTCTCATAATGTAGGGATCCATATATATATATATATATGTAGGATAACAGCGGATTCTCGTATACAAGCCTTCTGGAGGATTGCCAATTAATAATGGTCATATGATAAGGGACAAGTTAAATGCCGATAATGCTTCAATTTTAGGTCAATTAATCTTTCTAGCTTTAAATAGAAGGCATGGGTTACTGTTTCTTAGCAGGTAAATCAACAACATATATGCAGAAAGCATGCTGCAGGGATATATATCACTCCCTAAAGAAACTTATTATAAATATGCTCTCTCTCTCTCTCAATGGAAATTTCATGATTAGGTAGTATATTAGGTGAGGAATGATTTTTATTTTATGGGTATGTATGTATGTGCAAAGATGGGATAAAGGAAGGGGAAAATGAATAGTTCCGATTGGGATTCCTCAGGAAACAAGTTCAATGTACTCCTAAAGAGATTTCTGCAGGTTACAGGTTCAAGTGTTCGACGTTTTTTTTTTTGGGCATATTCACAAGTCCAGGGTTTAAACTTTTCTGCCATTATTGAATCAATCTTGCATGTTTGCATGCGACGAGAGCAGCAATAAACATAAAAAGGCTTCCTTTGTTTCCATGTAATATATTAGGTTTCAATGTTTTGATGTTTATAAAACTAAGTAGCCAACAGTCATATGGAGTACATGAAAACAGGAATGTCGCCACCGAACCAGCGATTCACGACTGGCATGGCGTCTCATTCTGTTCAAAATGTTTGATGAGATATAAATATATGTGCTCATCTAGCTAGTTTCATCGCTTGATCGACATGTTGGGTTATCGGTTTTTGGTTTATCGCCATTGCCACTTTTGAGGTCAATTAACTACGTATCACTCTTATACATTTTGTGCTGGGTCGACTTTCCACCGGCAAGGAAGTTCCCAGCAAACCCTTCAAAGGTATGATATCCTAGCTAGTTTGGGAATTGTTTGGCCTTATTTCTTTGTGAGGGTGCACAAAATGGCCTTAATTAATTTACCAGCAGCTCCTCAATGCTTGAAAAACTACCTGATATAAATGTTTGGTTGAAATCCGAGATGGAATGGGCTGGGGGTAAATATTCTGGAAATGGACTTGGTCTTCTCTCGGATAGTTGAGCGCTCGAGATAATGAATTGCAGCTAGTCAGCTACGGATGAATATGGATGGATCTGATCACTTTTCTGGACACCGGCGTGGTGCCGCCCTACTAAGCTCTGATGATAAAGTCAGCAAGATCTAGATGAAAGCGATAGAAACAACGGAAACTTTATAACCGAGGAGAGAGCGAGAATTACCAAACGGAACGAGAAGAGACCCCATTTATTCTCTAAAAGGTGAATAAACGCAAGTTTACCAAAGCTTCTTATGCGCTTATGAGACTCCCTCCCTAGAACCAGCCATGAAACCTTCTCCGTATCATCCACCCTCAGCTTTTCTTTTGGGTATCCTATTTGATCAACCCTTTCTCACTCATTTTTCTCTTCCCAGAAAGCTTTGTGGAAAGAGTCTGTGTAAACCTAGCAGAACCCCTGCGATCTCCAGACCTGGCTTTAAGCTTGAAACTAGGAGAGGCGAAGACGTACCCTGACGCCAACCAAAGGCTAAGGCCTGAACGGACCCTTAATGGCCTGTCCATGTTCAATGACGGAGCTAGAACCATAGGATTAGGGAAACCGAAATATAATAAACTTAAAAAGATATATATATATATAATAATTTTAAATCGTTTAACAAAATTATGTTTTAATTAAAAGTAATATTATTGTTTTTTCATAATCTTAATATTACATGAAAAAAAAAGGTTAGGTCTATACAATTATAATTATAATCATTCAATCATACTGATAGAATACTATTATCTAACATTTTTTAAAAACGTTGAGAACGTTGAGGGTGTCAATTATAATAATAACCGGTGTCAATTATAATAATAACCATACAATCTTACTAATAGCATAACATTAATTGACATCTTTCAAAAATGAAAGGGGGCATGGCACCCCTTGATCCTAAGCTAGTTCCGCCAGTGTCCATATTTAAGAGACCGAGATCATTCTTGTCAAATGTCATTTACTATATATATATATATATATATATATATATATATATATTATGCTGACATCAACACTGTTTACTGAGCACTGTTTCTGTAAACAGTGCTAAGGCTTGGGCTTCTTTGCGCATGCTGGGCTTTTTTGGGCTTCTTTGCCCACGCTGTGGTCTGCGTAATTCCTCATGTGCCAATATATGATATATATTTTAGATCCTTTATGGAAAAAAAAAAACTCTAGATCCTTCTCTCTCTTTATCTCTCTATCTCCCTATTTCCTATCCTCATACTGCAAACTATCTAGATATTGTTTTGGCCCACATCCTCAGCAAGGGTAGAGAAGGAACAAAAGTAAAATAGTGTGTGCGGGGCGTGCCACCTTACGGATGAGGAAAGAGAACGGTGCGCGTTCTGACTTCTAACCAGGCGAAAGAGAGCTCCGGTGTCACCTCACGGATGAGGAAATATTTACGAGCTTAATCTTCTAGTCACCTGTCGATCGATACTCACTGTTGGAGCGAGCATAGCAACAATAGAGAAATCGGAGACGAGTCCTGACGGGCTCTGGGATCTAAGGCGGGGTGCGCTTAGAACGTAAGGGTTTTCGAGGAGGCTCGAAGGTTTCGACTGTGTTCGTCTGTTTTGAGAGAGTTGTTGATTGATTGATTGTGTGTTCTTTTGAAAGCCATGGAGCTTCCTTATATATTCATCCGTAAGCACACCGCGGAAACCTAATCACAACCCACTCGGACTCTTGCAATTAGAATCCCACAAGGATACGGTTAACTCGCCAGTCGTGCGCTCCATGCAACACGTGTCAAACCTATCTCGCTTAGGTCTTGTTCACCGCTTTGCATCACTTCATTTGTCGTATCGTACGCGAACTCAAACACTAAGCGACCTTATCCTGAAGGCGTTATCGTTCACTTCCAACTCACCCTCGCCAGGAACTGTAGAGTCCCATGCGAACTGGAGATAAGGATCCCGCGAGGACACCGAATCTCGCGAGGTATCAGAATCTTTTGACAAAGTCTTCGTCACGTGCTGCCAGACCTCGCCACCCTTCATGGGCTAAAAAGGCCACAGGCGTTGGCCCAAATGATATCCAAAGCTTTTCTCGAGTCTTGGACCGAAAATGCCCATTGGGCTCAAACATTGCCCCCTAGGCCTTGACCTTAATCCATTTCGCAACGGTTAAGCGAAAAGGCCTAATTAAACTTTTATGGGAACTCGTATTTCAAAAGGTGCTGACGTTTCGGCGTCATCGCCTCCCTTCATCATTACGGCTTTTTGAATTTTGAAACGCGCTGACGTTTCGGTCGTCATTGCGTCTTTTCGTTGCGGCTACTAACTGAGAGGGACGTTACGGTTCGTCTACTTTATAAACCTCGATGCGGGTCCCCACATCTCACCATCACTTTCAAATCAGCCTCTGCCTTCTGCAACCAGCCAAACTCCAACACCGACCTTACTTTGACCGGAAACAATGGCTCCCAAACCTTTTGCCAATGACCCGAACCTTAGCCTTACGGCGGCGACCTCCTGGTCGAACAGCCTTGCTCGTCGTTTCGCCACCAACCCGCCTCAAGGAACACCTATCTACTTCCTTGACACAGGGGCGGCCCTGCTCGGTCCGACTCCTTCAAAGCCTCTGTCCGCCGCCGATCTCAACCATTACAACGCCTCCGTGCGTCGACCAAATCTTGGCCCAACGGCGCGAACCGGGAAACTTCTCCACCTGGGAAGCCCGTTCTCATATAAATGTCCGGGTCGGGGAGTGACCCAGCGCCACTGCAGAGGATCGAGCGTGGTACGCGGAGCGCCTCCGGACCGACCAAACGATCTGGGAAGCGACCGGCATCCGTGAAGCCATTGCCCTGAGTTTTTCACTGCCCCCTCACACCGACCGAGCGCCTATCGCTGCCGTGGCCTGTTTGTGGAACAGTGCCACCAATACCTTCGACTTCCCTTTCGGGCAGATGGGCATCACTCTGCTGGACATCCTCGCCATCACCGGACTGCCAATTCACGCAAAGCCGTATGCGCCAGGCGAATTTGCGTCGACCGAGTTCACATACGCCTGCAACTTGGGGGCCCGCCGCGCCCTGAGAAGTTCATATGGGGCGTGGAGGAAATTTTACATAGGCCACGCGGAGCCGCATGAAGGAGGCATCGCCTTTTTGGAGTACTGGCTCGACAAATTTGTCTTCTGTGGCAGTGCTCACAAACCCACCGGGAAATGGACCCGGCTGGCCGAAGCATTGTATAATGGAGTTGAAGTAGGGTTAGGGCAACCCGTACTGGGTGCGCTCTACCGGACCTTGCACCTGCTGTCCCTGAGGCATTTCCATCTTTCTGGCGGCCCTCTGTGGATCCTGGACCTGTGGACGCAGCTATACTTTCCGCTCTTCCGGCGAGCCCCGGTGGAATTCCTGCCCGAGGACCAGCTGCTTGGCTTTGTGGTGTGCAGGAACGCCGCAAATCGGACTCCTCTGTCCTTCTTCGCCAGCCTTTCCATCCTCTACAACCACATTGAGCCGCCTCCGACCATGGATATGATGGTTCGCCGGCGCCATCCTGAAGTCCTATCGACGGGCTTCTTCCCCAGCCATGGTTCGGACAATGATGCCAGAACTGCCTTCGTGAGAGTGGCTTCGTGCTGCGACCTTCAGCTCGCCGAGGATGAACAAGGCTTCGAGCTGTATGCCCCCAATCACTTCGCGAGGCAACTTGGCTTTCATCAAGGGATTCCTTATCCGCTTCTCCATTCGGTCAACAAGTACACCTCGTGGAGGAAAGTTGGCGAGTCCGACCGGGTCACCCCGCTGCAAAACATCTACCCGCTTTCTCCCAACTTGCTGGAGATCGAGCCTTCGCAGGGCGTTGACCCCGCCTACCTCACTTGGTGGCGGTCCCTGTCTGACAACCATTGGGAGTTCCCAGACGATGCTGTCTTCGCCACCATCTTTCGTCCTCTATACGACACTCTGGGCGAATCAGACCGCGTCATCTTCGACGCCCAGCGCGACCGTGCGGAAGGGGGTTCAGGGGTCGCGATGGGAACTAGACTTGCGCTTCCGCCAGTTCCTGCTGCTCGCCGCCCGACGGGGATCGTCATTCGAGAACGCGATCCCGCACCCGAGGTATGCCACTAAGTGTGTAAATTTCATACCACCTCTGTCATATTGACAAAGTGCTTCTTCCTAACCCTCATGTTTACTTTTTCAGTCTGCCCCCCGCCGAAGAACAGTCATCAGCTCTGAGGGTGCCAGAGGAAAAGCACCTGCCCAAAGGGAATCTATAGCGGGCCGCGACAGTGAGACTGCTCCCGTCGTTCCCCGGTCGACGAACGGCGAAAGCTCGCGGAAGCGTCCCATTGAGGATGAAGAGGACTTGCTAGAGGATGTGCGGTACCAGCGAGAGTATGGCTTGGTAAGCAACCCGGTAAGCGGATCATTTCAGATTAAATTTTCCTAAGCCAGTCAACCACTCGCTAACTTTGCCTTTGACAGGTTCGCCGCACCCGACCTCGCCTCGCTGTCGTTGAAGAGGCGCCAGTAATAGCGGAAGTCCCGTCTCTATAACCACTCTTTGGAGAAATGAACTTGGCCCTCGAAAGGGTTACCGTGGCAAGCGCGGAGCCGGTCATCGAGGAAATTACTGAAGTCAGAGAGGAGGTGGCTCTCGAAGAAGCTGCTGAAACCAGCGAGGAGATGATCTTCGAAGAAACTGTGGAAGCCAGCGGGGGAATGGTCATGGGGGAAACCAGTGAAACTAGAGGGAAACTGATTATCAAGGAGGTTGGTGCGGCCGCGGAGGAGATCACCAAGGCCAACGAGGGGGCTGGCATGGCTACTGAGGAAGTCACTGTGCAACCGTCTTCTCCAGCCGCCGTTTCAACCGAACCTGGTCCAAACTCAGAGTCTTCCTCAACATTTTCGCCAGAGGGCCTCCAATTGGTGCTTTGGGTTCCTCCTCTGCGATTGGGCCGAGCGGGTCAGACCAAAGAAGTGCCTCCGGCGGTTCTAACAGAGGATCCCCAGCCGCTGCTTGAGCTTTCTCCGCTGCTTGAGCGGGAGCCAGAAACCGCTTGTGGCACTCCGCCACCCACTCCAGAGATTGAGGCGGCTGTCGAGGTTGAACCAACCACTCCGGCCCCAACAAGAACACTTGGCGAGGAGTCTTCTTCCTTGGGTACCCGGGCCGCTCGTCTTCGGGCCCGGATTACCCCGCCTGCTGCTCCAGAGCCCATTCACTTAGCTCGGTCTTTCCTTCATGGGTTGCTGCACCACGACTCTCGCTCGAACGTATTTGACTTGGTAGGACGTGTTCGCGAGGCTCATGAAGCTCTGGATCGACATCTCACTGGCGGTAATCCTGTTCTGGACCAAGCGTTGGAGTTGGCCGATGCTGTCGAGTCGCAGGCTCGCCGAGTCCTGGATATCGGTGCTCAATCTGCTTCCCATGAGCAAGCTCGCCGAAACTTAGACAATCATATGGCAAACCTCTTGGCCGAGCTTGGTGACGTTGGCATCCCGGGAGCGTCTTTAGAGAATCCAAGTGCTGGCCATGCTCGGCGAGTGGAGGCCCTGGAGGCTCAGATAGCAGAGCTGCAGGCTCAACTTGCTCAAGCTCGCCAAGACTTGGCTCGCGCTGAGGAAGTGGAAGCCTGTCTGCAGGCCGCGGAAGAGACCCAGGAAGCTTTGGACTCGGCCATTGCTGTTGCCGAAGAAGCCCAAGCCCAGGCCTTTGATGAAGAGTTAGCCTTAGAAGGCATGCTCTTAGAATTGTATAGGGTTTGTAGGCGTGCTTAATGATTTCCCCCCTTTGTACGATCTTTTTATGATAATGTCGCCTGATTGAAATTTTCCCGCTCTTTGCCAACTGTTACGTGCAATAACTGTCAGGAAACAATCTTTTTCCCAGATTTGGTGACGGTTTCCAATGTAACTACTCACTCGGAAGGCGGGTAGTCATTATTGAAAAACGCGTCTGACCTTATCTCCAAAGCCCGTATCTCAGAGCAAACATTGTGTGGAGGACAACTGTCGAACGTACAATCGCCCTCTCTGCCTATAAAAAGAAACGCTTGGCCGGGGTGAAGTATCAGTGAAGTCTTTGCCCCCTCGCCATGATTTCTTTTTCCCTTCTGTTCATCCTTTTGTCCCTGCTTAGAGCAAAGCCCCCAACCATACATTCCCATTTTGTGCCTTTGCTGATTCTGAAAATCTACTCTCAGGCCGAGAGTGATTCTGGAAATCTACTCTCAGGTTAAGCCTTTGTTCGGCCTGACCAAAGGTTGGGTACCCTCTGCCTTGCGCCTGTTGTTCTATCAGCGCGAGAGGCTCTGCCGGCCCTTCAAACGAAGACCGGTGGTAGCATGAGGGATCTCTGACCCACTGGACCTCTAGCTTCCCAACAATTTGTCTTAGGTCCAGGCCGGTGTCAAGGCTCGCGCTGGTCTAAAGAAACGAGACGCTTGTCAATTTTGGGCGAAGGACGCAACGGTAGCCCTTTCTTTAGCCTTGCGAAACATGCAGGACGAGGCTTTCAGTATTTGTAGATCTATGCTTTTGAAATGTAAACATAGTCTAAGTTCAACTTTGTGTCAAATGTAATTGCTTTGGCCGCAAAGCCACAGTTTGAAACATGTATTGAACAGAGTCAGAAAGGCAAAATAAATGAATTTATTTTTTAGGCCTCTGGAATAGGCCCCAATCTTGTACTAGTCTTTGTGTAGACTTTGCACGTTTAGAGAGACTAAAGAAAACAATAGAACTTTTTAGGGCCTCTGGAATAGGCCCCAATCTAATACTGGCCTTTTTATGCTGGTACGTTACAATGTATTCTACTAGTCTTCTGTCCCGGGTTGCCCCCTAGTGGTAGGCGGCTGAGCGAGTACGCGATGGCGCGTAGCACTATTGACTGTGGTGGCGGGATCTAGTGGAGGTGGAGGATCCTCGCGCTCCCAGACTCCTGCAATGTGGCGCTTGAGGAAGCGGCCATTAATCGGGTTGCGATGAATAGTACCGTCCAAGTCGCGCAGGTGGTATGCCCCTTTGGGAAGTATACGATAAATGATGAAGGGTCCATCCCAGCGAGCGGACCACTTGCCTCGACCGTCGGTTTTGTCCCTAAGTGGGAGCACTGCACGCCACACCTTCTGGCCCTCAACATTGCTTTGTCCGCGCGTGATTTTATCATAAGAGCGGGCGATGTGTTGTTTCTCGAGGACTAGATTGTTGAAAGCGGCGACGCGGTGCTCGTCGAGATCTTCAAGCTCCTGCCACATGGCTTGGACGTAATCCTCGCCAAGTAGTTGATGTTGTTCCTGAACGCGGAGCGAAGCGATATTGATCTCAAGGGGAAGGACGGCATCGTGACCGTACATGAGAGCGTATGGGGTGGTACCTGTCGGGCCTCGCTTTGAGGTGCGGTAGGCCCACAATGTGTGGTAGAGCTCCTCGTGCCAGACGCGTGGGTTCAATTCCAACATCTTGCGGAGGATGCCAAGGATGACCTTATTACTAGCCTCCGCTTGGCCGTTTGACTGGGCATAATATGGCGTAGAGTGAAGAAGCTTGATGCCGTAATCATTTAAGTATGTAACAACTGAATCGGCCATGAAAGCTGCCCCCCTGTCCGTAACGATGCACTCCGGGATACCAAAGCGTGAGATGATATTACGGAAAATAAAGTTGCGCACCGAGTTGGAGGAGGCGACCTTGAGTGGTTCGGCCTCAACCCATTTGGTAAAGAAATCGGTGGCAACGATAATGAACTTATGCTGCTCAGAGGAATGGGGATGAATGATGCCCACGAAATCCATTGCCCATCCGCGACACGGCCACGGTTTAATGATAGGCTGCAACGAGATGTTGGGAATATGTTGCACTGGTCCATGAGCCTGGCAGTCTTGGCAACCTCTGGCGAAGGCAATACAGTCTTTCAGAATGGTTGGCCAGTAATACCCATGGCGGCGGATCAACCATCGCATTTTGGGCCCGGCCTAGTGCGAGCCGCAAACTCCGCAATGGACTTCGCGCATGAGACATTTAGCTTCGTACCCGTAGACACAACGGAAGTCGTTGCCATCTTCCCCACGCCGCCGGAGTTCGCCATTGCGTAGAACAAAGTTTAAGGCGAGGAAGCGGACTTGCCTAGAATGAGCGGCGTCATTGGGATTCTGGAGGTAGGCGTTGAATGGTATCTGCCAATCCTCGTCGATAGGGTCCAAGGCTGCAACTTCTGGGATGGCGTCCTGAAATTGCCCCCTGGCGATGAAAGAGGGAAGAGTACGGCGTTCGACCTTGAGCAGGCGTTCGCGCACTCCGTCTCTCAGGCTGAGGCCAGACGCTATCTGGGCGAGCTCGTTGGCGGCGAAGTTAAATTCACGTGGTATATGCTCGATGTAAACGTCGTCAAATCGATCCAACACCTCGAATGCCTTGCGCAGGTATGGCTCAATTGACAAGCTTAAACATTTGAACTTTTCCACAAGCTGGTTAACAACCAACAAAGAATCGCCAAAGATCTGGACCTCGCGGACTCCTAAGTCCAACAAGATTTCTAGGCCGATGATCAGTGCCTCGTATTCGGCCAGGTTGTTGGTGCATTTGAAATCGAGCTGAAACGAGTAGGAGAAGCGATCTCCAGCGGGATTGGCTACGGCTATCCCGGCTCCGGCTGCGGTATCAGTGCGTGAACCATCAAAGTACAGGGTCCAGGGAGGGAGTGTCACTGTGGCGAAGTCCAACTCGCGAAACGCCGTAAGCTCTGATGGTGGGTGATGGGCGAGAAAATCCGCTATCGCCTGTCCTTTTACTGCCTTTTGCGGAACATATTGCAACGAGAACTAGGACATGGCGAGGATCCACTTGCCGATGCGTCCCCGCAAGATAGGGCGAGAAAGCATGTATTTGACTAGGTCGGATTGAGCGATGACGACCGTGGTAAAGGCAAGCATGTAATGGCGTAGCTTGCACCCTGCAAAGTATAGGGCGAGACATAACTTCTCCATGGGCGAGTAGCATGTCTCACAGTCCGTTAGAACCCTGCTAAGGTAATAGACGGCATGTTCTACCCCGTTCTCATCATCCTGGGCCAGGAGTCCGCCGATGGACAAATCGGCAGCGGCGATGTAAAGTTTAAGCGGGGCGCCTTCGCGAGGCGGGATCAGGACTGGTGGGTTCGTAAGGTAGTCCTTGATTCGATCGAAGGCATGTTGATGTTGTGGTTCCCATACGAACTCGGTTGCCCCCTGGAGCTTAAGGAGGGGTGAAAAAGGTTGGACCTTCCCTGCCGCGTTTGATATGAAGTGGCGGAGAAAGTTGATTCGCCCTAGTAGCTGTTGGAGCTCCTTCTTGGTAGTAGGGGGCGAAGCGGTGATTACCGCCTGTGCCTTGTCCTTTGGGATTTCGATGCCTCGTTGGTGCACTAAGAAACCAAGGAAGTCACCGGCCTCCGCGAAGAAAACACACTTGGCGGGGTTCATCTTGAGGTTATGCCTGCGCATCCGTGTGAACACCTGCCGCAAGTCTTCCACGTGGGTTGCTCGCGATTTGGTTTTGACAACCACATCGTCGATGTAGACTTCGATCAACTTGCCCAAGATGTCGTGGAAGATGAGGTTCATGGCTCGCTGGTACGTTGCCCCCTCGTTTTTAAGGCCGAAGGGCATGACAACGTACTCGAACGCGCCAGCAAAGCCAGGACAGCGAAAAGCGGTCTTGTGTCGATCCTCCTCAGCGACGGGAATCTGATGGTATCCGGCCGTGCCGTCCATAAAGTGAGTGGGCATGTCCAGAGTTGGCGTGGAGAACTCTGCCGTGATATACAGTGGCCGCATGTGAGTGGGCATGTCCAGAGTTGGCGTGGAGAAGGTTAGAGTTGGCCTTTGTGTGAGGCTGCTCGTACCTTCCACTTGTGGGGCGTCATTGGCTGGGGCCTGAACTAGGCCCATTTCGCTGCTGCATGGCGGGGGTAGGCTGTCATCCTCGCTGCTGATGGTGATATCCGCCGCGCTGCAGGTTGTGTTTGGTGGAAAAGCGTATCGTTCCAAAATGAAGAACACCATCCCGACCTGAAAAGAGAATGGTTCAAGAACTGGGACCAAAGGTGTGTCAATGATCCCGTGTTCCCCTTCGAGTACTGTGAAGGCGTCTGCTTCGCGGCTAAACCCTTCTTCAGCATCCCATCCGGAGACCTCTACCATATTGCAGGTGAATGATTCTGCCTGCTCTTCGTCCTGGTCTTCCTCTAGGTTGAGTCGAGGTTCTGAGTGCGCCTCGTCGGCTTCCTCATTCTCGCGGAAACGTTGGGCCATTTGTTCGGCGAGGTTAGGACTGGAGGGTGCCGGTGTCGCTGTCGGTGGTTCTGGAGCCTCGGGTTGCCGGGGACGCCAGACTGGCTTGTTGGAGGCTGTTGGTCCTTGGCTGGCTGTTTGTCTGCTGCCGCGGGAGCCTTATCATTGTCTTCTTTCACCAACCGTTGCAGGGCAGATACTCTGGGAACCATCCTAGTCTCGGGTTCCGGGGTGCGCCGTGGCCGAGGTTGTTGTGGCGGTTGCGGCTCCCTTCTGGCGTCAGCCTCTGGATTTCGACATTCTAGTCGTCGTGAGGGCTGAGACGGTTCACGTTTAGACTCCGAATCCGGAGTCATGAACAACTTACGCCTAGGGCCAGTAGGCGGAGCCTTGCTTTGTTCGGGCTCCGGTGTCGGTCTATGCCTGGAAAGCCGCTGATCCCTCCTGTTAGGCTCTGGTGACGGATTGGGCCTAGCAGGCTGTGGATCCCTCCTTCTGTCAGGTAAGGGTGACGGCCTGCGCCTGGAAGGTTGCGGGTCCCTTCTCCTTTCAGGTGTTGGGGATGGCCTACGCTTGGAAGGCTGTGGATCCCTTCTTCATTCAGGTGGCGATGATTGCCTGCGCCTGAAAAGCTGCGAGTCCGGCTTTGGTGGAACAGTGAGTCAGCAAAAAACGTTTGGCTTGGGTGCAGGTTCGTCACTGAACTGCTCGTAGATCCTCGGAGGTGTGACTGGCGGCATTTGAAGGACTGCGCGCAGACCTTCTGCTTCTCGCCACATCCGCTCAGGCGTTTGTGCGAGTTGTGAGGGGCGTACAGCGCCCTCGTCGACAGCCCGTAAGGTGCGCAGGATGCTGCCGTATCGCTTCTGGAGCTTTCTTTTCTTGGACCTGCTGATGGTCACTGCCTTGCCCCCTTGCTGCGTGTACCAGACACCTTCCTTGATCGCCGATTTGGACGTCGGGGGAATATAGGGGTCGGTTAAGACGCCTTCACGAGGGCTCAGGGCGCCGCTGCTGCGACTCTCACTGCTGGAGTCTGACATGTCCATCTCGCTTGCGGCAGGGGATGGAGGTATCGCTGCTGCCCAATGTGTGGCGACGTACGTCTCGAGATCTTTGACGGGGAACAGTCTATCGTCCCTCATGATTGCTTTGCCCTTATCTTTGTAGGAAGGGCGGTCTGGTTCGAGCTTAGTGACCAACTGTCGAGCTGGGTCGTCTGTGCTCCTCTTCTGGTTGTCTGGGAGCATGTAATTATTCGCCGACCGTTTGCGATTTCGGCCCGGCGGTTCGGGTGGTCTTGCATTTGGTGACAGGTCTAAAGTAATCATTCGCTGGCCAACACGAGGCCAAGCGAAACCAGCAGTTGCGATAGTAAAGCCGCCCTCGTCCATAAAGCGAATGTATCCGAGGTCGAGCCAGTCTTGAATTTGGTCTCGGAGCTGACGGCATTCGCTGGTCATGTGCCCCCAGCTATCATGGAACTTACAATGAACGCGTCTCTCCCTGTACTCGCTGTAGGGTAAGGAACATGCTACTGTAACAAGCCCGGCCTCTATGAGATCTTCTAAGACCTCATGTGCCAGACTCTCGTTGTAGGTGTATTGGCGACGTGGCTGGCGGGAACCGTCGTCTCCTTCCTCGCGGCCCCTTTTGGGCGCCCGACGTCGTTCGTCATCCTGGGCCTGATCAGCCCAATTGACTTCGACCATGCCCACTACGGGCGGGAAAGGGTCTATATTGACCAATGAGGCCGTACTACCCGGTGCCTTCATCCTCAGCTCGCCTGAGTTTAACCAAGTTTGCAGTTGGTCTCGGAGCTTAACACAATCTTTGGTGTCATGATTGTACACGTTGTGGAAGGCACAATATTTCTTATCCTTCAGCTCCTCCTTAGGCGGTATCTTGTGGTCCAGGCGCACATACTTCACCTCGATTAGGTCATTAAAGACCAAATGGGCGTTTTTGGCGTCGTAAGTGTACGACTCGTATTCTGGCTTGGTCCAGGCAAAGGACTGGATGGTGATCGACTCGCGGGTCATCTTCAGATTCTTCAGCTTGTGAGCTACCTGCTTGCCAGTCAGCTCTACCGCGCCAATGTCGTCCAAATCCTGATCTGCGTGAACTGGCTCCGGCCTTTGATAGTAGGGATCATGAGCAGGGGTTTGCATGCCGAGTGCCCCCACTATCCGATTCTTCCCTGGTACATAGGTTCCCTTGGAAGCGTTGGCCTTGTCGTCCAACTCGTTCAGGATGAGCTCGTAGCTGCCGACCTTGTTGATCAGGTCACCTATGGAAATGAAGCGCTCTCCATGATGCTTCAGCCGCTGACGATGCTCCAAACCTCGAATAGCCAACTTAATGGCTTCCTGCTCGGGCAGCAGGTAGTCACATTTGGCCTGCTGGATCTTGAAGCGCTGGAGGAAAGAAACCCCGGACTCCATGCTCTGCTGGCTCATCTGTGTAAGGGAGTCGAGGCCAACTTCAGGCTCAATCGTGCCATATGTCTCCCAGAAGAGACGTTCCATGGTGGGCCAGTCTGCTATTGACCCTGGCTTCAATCTGGAGTACCAGGTGAAAGCGGCTCCGGACAGAGAAGTCCCGAAGAGCTTGAGCTTGAGCATGTCATCATTCCCGTATTGGCCGCATTGGACCTTGAAACGAGCCATGTGAGTTGCTGCGTCTTCCCTTGTCTCCCCAGAGAATGTGGTGAAGACGATGTTCTTGAACCCATGGGGGAAGAGATATTGTGCCACGCTATCTGGATAGGGGTCACGGTAGTGCAGGCTAGCATCACCCTTTCCGGTGTGCTCCTTGACGATGCTTGAGATGAGTTGGCGCCAGTCGGCCGCCGTTACTGGTGTAGATTCTGCCCCTGGTCATGGGCATGCCATGCAGAGAGGCTAGGGGCCTGTCCGACGTTCTTAGGGGTCGAACTGGAATAGGCTACGATTGGATCATCTGGTGTCCCAATTCCTTGCGAGGGGGAAACACCAGCGCCCCTGATTGTGATCCCAGGGTTGCATGGCGAGGGTAGACGAGGTGGCGTCCTTGATGAACTGGCCCCCAATGTGAATTGGGGAGCTTTATGAGCCCGTTAGGCGGGATGTACCTTGAGCCCTCAGCTGCGCTTGAACCGGTATAGTTCGTAGCGTGATTTTTTGGCGCCTGGGCCCGAATCCAGTCTTCCATCTGCAGGACCCTTGTATTCAGGGTATCATGGCGCTCTTTGTAGTCTTCGAGCTTTTCCATGCTGTTCTTGCTCCCGAAGAAGGAAGCGTCCTGCTGTTGCTGCAGCTTGGTATCATGGTCGTTCAGGCGATGGGTTTGGACCTCCAAAGCCTTTGTAAAGGCCACCTTGCTCTGATCCAGTTATGTCTGGATCCTTTGCAGAGAGCCGGTCATTATGTCCTTGTCCTCCCTGATCGTGTCGGCCACGTAGTTGAATTCCTCGCTGAGCCTAGCGTGGTTCTCCTGGTTCGCGAGCCAGATCTCCTTGTCCTTAGCGACCTGCGCAGAGAGATCTTGGACAGTTTGCTGAGTATTTTTGACTTTCAAGCCGAGCTCACTCCTGAGCGCGCCGATCTCATTCTTGAGATCGCTCCTTAATTCTTCGAACATCTTGCGAACTTCCTCTGTGGACAGAGTAGGTCCTGCTTCCGAGGTTGGTTGTGAGTTTGCCATTGTGGACTTAGTATGGTCGGGATTGCCGAACCGAGCGAGAATCTCTTCTTTAGTGAGAGATCTGCAAGCCGCGCTATTATGGGGCTTGTATTGCGAAGCCTTATATTTTAAACAAGAAATCGAAGGTCTCTGATATGGGGAGTCGTCGGACTTCCCAATGATTGCTAGAAAAGTAAACTCCCGGTCCCACTGGGCGTGCCAATGTTTTGGCCCACGTCCTCAGCAAGGGTAGAGAAGGAACAAAAGTAAAATGGTGTGTGCGGGGCGTGCCACCTCACGGATGAGGAAAGAGAACGGTGCGCGTTCTGACTTCTAACCAGGCGAAAGAGAGCTCCGGTGTCACCTCACGGATGAGAAAATATTTACGAGCTTAATCTTCTAGTCACATGTCGATCGATACTCACTGTTGGAGCGAGCAGAGCAACAATAGGGAAATCGGAGACGAGTCCTGACGGGCTCTGGGATCTAAGGCGGGGTGCGCTTAGAACGTAAGGGTTTTCGAGGAGGCTCGAAGGTTTCGACTGTGTTCGTCTGTTTTGAGAGAGTTGTTGATTGATTGATTGTGTGTTCTTTTGAAAGCCATGGAGCTTCCTTATATATTCATCCGTAAGCACACCGCGGAAACCTAATCACAACCCACTCGGACTCTTGCAATTAGAATCCCACAAGGATACGGTTAACTCGCCAGTCGTGCGCTCCATGCAACACGTGTCAAACCTATCTCGCTTAGGTCTTGTTCACCGCTTTGCATCACTTCATTTGTCGTATTGTACGCGAACTCAAACACTAAGCGACCTTATCCTGAAGGCGTTATCGTTCACTTCCAACTCACCCTCGCCAGGAACTGTAGAGTCCCATGCGAACTGGAGATAAGGATCCCGCGAGGACACCGAATCTCGCGAGGTATCAGAATCTTTTGACAAAGTCTTCGTCACGTGCTGCCAGACCTCGCCACCCTTCATAGGCTAAAAAGGCCATAGGCGTTGGCCCAAATGATATCCAAAGCTTTTCTCGAGTCTTGGACCGAAAATACCCACTGGGCTCAAACAGATATTTCATCGAAAACAAAAGGAACAAACTCTCTAGATCTCTCTCTTTCTCCATCAAACCAAAAGAATATCTCTTAAAACTGGTATTTAACAAATCTCAAGTTCTATCTGAAGGTTTAAGTATAGATGACATGAACAGCAGGATCCAAACACCAGTATCCTTGCTCTTATTCATTTTAGTCTCTTGACAATTCATCAAATCTCTTCGATGTCTCTCGCTTTCTCACCAAGTATTTCCCTTGCCTAAGCCGTTATCAGACATTTTAACATACCGAAAACTTGAAAAGGCACATGAAGTTGCTTTGCCCTTTAATCCGCCCTGTGCTGCTGTGCACTGTTGTCAGGCGGTTCGTATTAATTGGACAATATATGACACATCAATCTGTTACTGAAGCAGCTAGTGTCTATAAATTAAACACAGAGGAAATCTTTGGTGAGACAAACGCACCACGTGGCGCTTTGGAAAAAGAAGAAGAGGAAATCGGAAAAACCTATCTCTCCGATCAAATCACCAGATCTCCTAGCTAGGAGCGAAATACAAAAAAATTTCATTTTGCCGGGACGCATTACTTGCCAACAGTGAGCCGTTGCATATACGATTATTAAGCAGATCAAATGAACCCACAAGTATTTGGATCAAATAACAACATGACTTGCTATGAAATGAATACTTCACTCGGGTCCAATGAGAAATATAAAGTGGAGAGTTATAACGAGGTTGGCTAAAATTTTGAGGACTAGGCTTATTTCAAGATGGTGCCTTGCCTTCAATTTGAGTTTCTGTATTCTCTTCTAGCATAGTACGTCTTTCTTTCTCGCAGCACTTGAAGAAAATTAAGGCTGCACAAGTATGAGATCCGGCCACAAGGTGAACCTTTAGTTACTGAAATGCGAAACCTAGTTGCTTTAAACTGATATGAGAAATAGAGGATCCAAGCACTTCAGCACTTCTACAGATTAAGATCAATACTTTCTGCAAATTCCAAATTTTTAGACTTCAATACTTTTAACGACTTGCTACTTGATGGCATTCCACTCCGTAACGCCAATTACACGAAAATAATTTACATACATTTGATCAACCAGCAAAAGCACTGAACATTCGACTAAAATCTTGAGTAGCCTCTTGTTACAATTTAAAAAGCAATGTCAAATGTCAACCGATACGTTTCTTGGTCCTCCTATCATACTCTTTTGACACTGTCGCCCTGAACAGCCACAAATCCCTCACTTGCAAGTGTAGCCAGTGCATTCCTGAGCTGAAATACCAATAAAAGCACATTAGTGTGAGACTATTGCGTATGCGATAGAGAGAGGGTGAGAGACGAATGTACTAACATCGTTAAGGTGAATTTCGCTGCTAGAACTCTGCTTCTTCAGCTCCTCCAGCAGCTACAGAACATCAATTAAGAACAATGAGATGTCAGTTATAGGTCTTTTAGACATTTGGATTTTGATTCTATACACATCTTATCAGAAATCATACCTCTAACAAACGCATTGAGGGTCCCCCAAGTTGCATCTTCTCCATAATTATGATGCGGGCTGATGACACTAGATTTTCCCGTCTCATTCTTTCACTTGCCGAAATTCCAGTATTAATAAGATCCATGTCAATCGTTCCTAGAGTAAAAAAATCATGACATTAAACTGTTTCTCTTCATGGGAGATAGAAATAGAAAAAACATGTACAACTGCAGTAAACTTGTACCCGTGGAGTGATCTGTTGCTGATTGTTGCATTGCAACTTCTAGAAGCCGAAATGCCTCCATTACATCATGCTTCTCAACCTGCATATATTAGGGCATGGTTTAGTTTAGTTTGTCTTAGTGTAAAACATCAAGGTAGAATGCAAACTTT
Source organism: Fragaria x ananassa (assembly GCA_034370585.1). NCBI lineage: Eukaryota > Viridiplantae > Streptophyta > Magnoliopsida > Rosales > Rosaceae > Fragaria > Fragaria x ananassa. Next base: position 14,879,672 of record CP139769.1, on the reverse strand, counting down.
GCTAACCGTTTCTGAAAACCGAATCCGAGCTAGAGCTTCACTAAGACGTATCAAACTCTCAATTTGCCTAGGTGTTGCAGTTATCACCTGTCACAGTTATCACACAAATGAATATGATATATAGGCATCCCAAATAAGTTCAGCACGATAAAAGAGAGGATTTTTTTTTTCATGTGGATGGAACAATTAACTTATATCTATTAACTGCCATTTGTTCCCAATGAAGAAAAATCTAGTACTATCAAAAACTGGTATCTGTGACCTATGTACAAGGCAGTAAAATTGTTTTAATACTATTGCAAAATAAGTATCACAGGAAGAGATATGTAGGAAGATGCTGCGTCATTCTACCTTCTTGCTGCTGCCTGGAAAATTTCCTCTCCTCCTCAACTCTACATAGCCACGAGTCAACTCCTCTGCAGCTTCATCAGATAATTGTGGGTGAATATGCTTTCGAGCATATCCCACATAAGCAGTCAACGTGGGAAGGTCTAAAACATCCTGCTGTACAGTCTGCAAGTCGAGACATGGCATTTTAAGTAAAACAAAGGATTAGTCATATCAGTTTGCTTGAACAGAAAAACCATATTCACCAAACCTTAGGATTCTCAAAGTGCAAAGCAACAATATGCTTTGCAAGGCGCCTGTCTGTCTGCTCATCAGCTTTGTCAAGGATTAAGTAGATCAGATCAAACCTGAGAACATCACCAGACCAGCTCAAGTCAGTAATAAACTCTACTATATTATCAATGGCTTTGTAACACTCAAATTTGACAATCACAGTTACACCAAAAAACAAAAAGACAAAATCAGAAAATGGAATGTTCTACACTACATTTATGAAAAGGTACATCAAGTAGACAGGTTTGATACAGAGGTGGACTGATGTCATGTAGTACCACCAGTTTGGCTTGATCTCAAGTTAGTCTACCTCTATACGTATCTAGCAAGTCTAACTGATGTACCCTTTTTTGTTATTAACACACCCCATCTATTTTCCTATCCACACATTTCAATTTTATTTACAAGTATACCACTTAAATTTGTTTCATGATTGGCTCTCATCATAGATGGGGTGTGTTAATAACAAAAATGGGTGATGTTATTAATGTATAGACAAATCCTCAGAAAAGTATTCAATGAAATACAAAATTATTACACCAACTCCTTAAATTAGATGAACAGTCGCCAAATACATAGTCCATTGCAAGTTTAGACCCTTTTATTGTCATTATTGGCTCAAACTATCGTCATTCTAGTGGGATAGGATAAGTATTTCATACCTGGATAATAAGGTAGGAGGAAGGTGAATGTTGTCAATTACTGACAAGCGAGGATTATAGCGAGATCCACTTGGATTCGCACAAGCCAGGACTGATGTCCTAGCATTAAGGGAAGCAATGATTCCAGCCTTTGCTATTGACACAGTTTGCTGTTCCATCACCTGTGAAAATAAGCATAATTAAAAACAGATCCATCAAAATGGTTAATAATTTCTCAACAGTCTTGGTTTATACCAGAAATAGATTGATCAATGGGTATACTAGAATGCAGTTTCCCGAAAGTCTAGGTTTATATATAATACAAAAGCATAGTAATCTTACCGGACATAGTAATAGTTAAAGATAAGCAATTGTGCTATAGCTAGAGAATATAGAATTTCCAAGAGGTGAAAGAAAGTTACAGTTACAAAAGGATAAACTGTCATAGCATATCACGAAATGTACATGTCTGCCATATATTTATAATAATAACAGAACAACCTACTTCATGTAACATGCTCCTTGCGCTGTCAGACATTTTGTCAAATTCATCGATGCAACAAATGCCTCTATCACTCAAAACTAAGGCTCCACTCTCTAAAACCTGAGAAGTCATATATTGTTTCCAGTCAACTTCATATTGTTATTACGAAATGCGTAAGATAAATGTTTGAAAAGAAACAAGATATATCTTACGGTTTCCCCTGTTTCAGGATCCTTCGCAACATAAGCAGTCAAACCAACAGCAGAACTCCCTCTTCCACTAGTGTATATGCCACGGGGAGCAAGCTTGTGTATGTACTGGAGCAGCTGGGACTTGCTGGTTCCAGGATCACCAACAAGAAGAATATTAATATCCCCACGGAACCTAGCACCAGATGGCAACTTCAAAGCATTCCCACCAAAAAGCTGCATTTAGGACAATGGATATGAGCGTCAGTTTGGAAAATAATGAAGCCAACTAATTGATAATTGCTATTATTTAACCAAGTACTGAGAGAATCGGTAAGTGTAACATAAAATGCACCTGGCAAAGAAGGCCTTTTTTGACATCGTCTAACTCCCAGATATTTGGTGCCAAAGATCTGGTTAGGCGATCATATATATCAGGCTGTTTCGCGAGCTCTTTCAATTGTTCCACCTGCAATTAAAACAATGGGAGCTGATAAGTGGAGAGCATACAAACAAAGCCTGATGCAAGTACAAGTGAAAAGATAGTATAAATTGATCTACCTTCTTTTCATCAAAGAGAAACTCTTCTGAATCTCCAACCAAGGAATTCTCAACTTCTGTCTGCTCCTCCGCCAGCATTCTTGACTTGTCAGACTTTTTTATATGCAGACAATCGATGTAAGTCTGCAATCAAAAGAAAAAGATCAATGTATGCACTATAGACAGCCACCTCAATGACAAAGAGAAAAGGACCTGTCAACAGAAAATGACAGAAGCATGCCTTGAATAATGATTTTACAGTTCTCTGCGTTGGTCCAACTCTTACGCTCATAGCCCGATATATTCCAGTGACCTATTGGAAACAAACAAATTGACCAGATAAACAAAATATATCTTCATCTTTCTTAGAATTGACAATACATTTTCATATGCCATAGTGGCCTTACCTCAACTCTGTCACCTGGTTTTCCAGCATCAACCAGTTTGTCATGCATCAGCAAACTCACAGTATGTGGTGTACCACCTTCAGGGATCTCATCAGGCGTCTCCTGGAGCCTCACAATCTGTTTATCAGTAAACCTGATTCACAATATAGGACCCATTAAAATAGTCCTCATTACAAAACTCAGGTCAGAAAACTACAGACGTCACATTTTCAAATTAATTATTAGCTGAATCAGTTCAGCTGATAAAAGTTTTGTTGTTCAATCTCTCACTCTTTAGCTGTTTTACCGAGCAAAGTTCATCCCAACAAGTTTAGAAAAAAGGCAGTAGATTATATATTTCGCCCATTTTTAGTCACAATTCCAAGTAAGAAAACGGATTTGGACTTTGCTTCAACTGAAGAAAAGCAATTACTGGCACTTGCAATCTTATTATATTTGGTACCCATCTTTCCATAGTAGTATCTGAACACTCAGATTTATACCGATTTATATTCCACTAAAATGCAACAATGCTTTAAGCGAAACTGCAATCAGACAGAATGCCCTCAGAAAAGAAAAAAGGTCACAGATGACAAACCAATGTAATTTAACTTTAAAGATGAACAAAAAATTAATTCATTTCTGTTTATGTGCCCGACAGCTTCTAGCAAGCAATAATCATACAAAGACATCAAAACATTACACTAAAGGATACCCACTACAAGTTTAGGATGCAAGTACGAAACAAATATAAAATTCGTAAGTTCGAAGCAAAATGGGCCAAAATGCACCATCTCTGGCCATATACTGATCATCTAACAATTAAAACAGCATAAAAGCGCCCTCATATGTTAACTGCGTGACCTCAAAAGTTCCAACATAATGCCATGAAGTACCTGCAACGATTGTGGACAAGTGTCATAGAATTCTTAGCTTGACACTCTTCCTTCATGCATCTAGCAGGTTCATTTATTTTCCCTGACAGCATTCAACATTCAGCAAACTATAGATAAATTTACAGGCAAAATTAAGCTAACAAACACAAGCTGAAGTAGCGGTTACCTTTTTCTACAGGAAGAGGGTCGGAGTAATAACCACACACTAGGCATCTAAATATTGCTTCCCTTATCTCGGGTATTATTGAACTAGATCAAATAATCATTCCTTTTATCGAAACCATCCTCTCAATATCTACAAACAGATTAGATACTCCAATCAGTCCATTTCTCCATAATCCACATCACACATGATCATCAACAAACCAAACAATCACAAACCAAAAACATGGCCAAGAAAACTAACCAGATGGGTTCAGATTTCTCATGGAAGTTGACGTTTTGAGATTGAAAATCCGAGTCTGAATGTGCTTCTCAAACAATGGGTTTATAAGAGGCAACATTTCCATCAAAACAATGTCGAAAATAGCAAGAACCTCAAGTGGATACCTAACCATCTTGGCATACAAATCTGGATCGTAATCAAACACATTTCGAGCATCCACATCTAGCGAATCGCCTTCCATTTCCAGAATCCTCTTGATGGCCTCAATGTACTTCCCTTCAGTAAGATACTCGCTCTCCGAATTCTGCGATTGGTCCCGAAAATTCTTCAAAAACCTAATAATGGCGAGCTTAACATCATTAACACTGATATTGGTGCCCCAGACGAAGGTGGGGCGGTCCTCGTCCATGCCGTAGCTGTCGCCGGCTTCGGAGGACGGCGGCGCGTCATCGGTGGAGGGGGGAGTACGCGCGGTGCCGTTGGTGCGGCGCCTGCGGGATGGGGTGGGGGTTGTTTCGGAGGCGGCGAAGCGGGAGGCCGGAGGGGTTGCGAAGGCGGTGGGGGTGGTGGATCGGCGGCGGCGTCTCTGGCGAGAGGCGGCGGCGTCGGCGGGAGAAGAGAAGGTGTTGCCGATTGGGCTGGAGATGGAGTCGTCCGGAGAGGAAGGGCCTGTTGGAATTGAAATTGGGAAGAATCAGAAACAAACCGAATTGGGGAAATTAGGGTTAACAAGAAATTCAAGAGAAATAGAGAGAGAAGTTACCGTTGTTGAAAGAGTCGGAGGCCATGGTTGGAGAGAGAGAGAGAGAGAGAGGGGTTAGGGTTTCAGAGAGAGTGTGAGCTAGAGCACAAAGTGTATGGCTTTAGAATAATTTTAGCGGGAAGAGGCTGTAATTTTCCCGCCACATACGTTGGGCTACCATGGTTTTTTTGTTTTTTTTTTTTTTTTTTTTTTTTTTTTTTATACTTTTCATATAGTTTTCTTAATGTATTGATCTGATGAGTGATGAGTTTGGAGATTGTTGTTTGTTTCTGATAATGTTCGAGGAGCTCGCTATCTGCAAACTCTCGTACAGAGTTCTCCGAGCTCATCTCATTTTTTTTCATAGTTTTTCTGTCTGAATTTTATTTGATGAATTAAGTCTTTTTGTTTAGTAATACGGTTTTGGGTTTCACTTTGTGATTTCATGATGAATGTTACACTTTTGTCTCTGTAGTCGGCTCTTCCTACCAAGACCGACATGTTCCTTCCTGTCCGTGCTCAATTCTTTAAGGAGAAATTCTTAGGTACGACAACCGCACCAGACCACCTTCATTTGAACTCCTTGTCGGAATGTGATCTTTCTGGTTTCATTTTTTTTTTCTTTTTTCAACCATGCTGAGTGGATAAAAATACCCACATGTCGCTTTCTGAGTGGACGGTCACACATGTGATGAGGCGCGGCTGTCGCACCTAAGAACTTCTCTTCTTAAGAAAAGATGGCTGAAATAGCAAAAACCAGGATAAAGTGGTGAACTCCCTGACATTAAAGTACGGCGTGTCACCGTGGGGTTTGGTTCAGTTGGTAGCAGACTGTTCTTGTAAGTTGAGTGAATGCTACAACGATACTCCTGGTAGTAAGGAGGTCACTAGTTTGATCATCCGCTTGTAAAAAACATTCCATAGGGAGGGGTCTTACCCGTGTGCTCTCGACCCCGGAGTGGTAGCCCCACCCGACCACCATTTTTCTTACCAAAAAAAAAAGTACGGCGTGTCGAGGTGGCCATTATGTGACAAAATTGATATATATTTCAATGACCATTGTCTTTAAGCTCAACTCTGCTGACCCGGAACTACAATTACATAAAATCCTGCAAGTCTCCATTTCCCAGTTTTAAAAACCAGAACTCCCTCTAAATGAAGTCATCTTAATCAGGATTTTCTTTTGAAGAAACTCATGTCAATTATCTTGCAGGCTTAGCACACACTGACATACAAATGGACAGAATCCATCTAATAAGTGCTTAGCTAAAAGATAGAAATAGAATGTATAAGGATTGGTATGTTTAATTTATAATTAACAATAGAGAGAGAGAGAGAGAGAGAGAGAGAGAGAGAGAGAGAGAGAGAAAAGTTATCCTCATATAGCTGGTCAGCAATCCAGTTCTTCTATCATAGCTTCCTACATCTGACATGATAACTGGCAGAACTAAGACTTACTATTGTAAGAAAGGAGAAGAGTCTATATGACATGAAAGAGAAGACAAACTAAAGTCAATAGTATACTAAATGCAAAGCAACCTCAACTCACTACATGGTAGCATGCAAATATAGATTTACTAGTTTCGACCAAGTGAAGAAACTTTTATGCATGGAAAACAATCAACACTGGAATCGTTAGCTCTCAAAAAGTCAAAACATATCAACACAACAAACACAGTGACTTGGAGAAATAAGTCTAGCGGAACAGCAAGGAATACAAAAAGAAAGGTAAATTTACATTAAAACAAAATTCCAAATTAACGCTCTGGGACATAAAAATTCACCTGCAAACATGCAGAAGACATGGCACACTGGAATAGGAAGCGACTTCCCACTGCATATGCCAAAACCTCAGAATTACTGGCCAGTGTTATGGCCGGGCCAACTTCAAGCAGTTCACTAGTTATCTGTCTTTCTAATGGAAATTGGAGTGCATTACTTATCTCTTTACTCAATATTCTATTATCTTTCTGGTCAAATCTATTCTTATCAGATGGCCTGTCAAGTAACTAATCAATAATATCAAAATAACCGACTTTCTTCTTTTCAGTCTTCATACAAGAATGCAATAGCTCAACCATAGAGTGTATCTCTCCGGCAGCTAGTGAATGGCAATCAAGATTCCCAGCAACAAATCTACAGGCCTTGTTATCAACATAAACTAAGCTACAACCAGCAACAACCTTCACACCTTTTTCTTTCACCAACCTTCTAGTACTTGCAGCATCAACCCACAACCCACCTGCTGCATAAATACTTGAGGCAAGTAAATAACCAGTTGAACTTTCAGGCTCTAACTCAAGGACATGAGAAGCAGCTTCTGCACCGATGTCTCTATTCCCATAGCTTCTACAAGCACTCAATAATGCATCCTCTCTATTCCCATAGCTTCTACAAGCACTCAACCTTCACTCAAGCAGCATTTGCCCCGACGGCCTTTAAACCTTGTGGAATTTTCTTGATAAAATCCATGGCCATCCGGAGCTTTCCTGCTCGGCCCAACATATCAACAACACACGCATAATGTTCCAATCTTGGTTCAATTCCATGATCTTGAACAAGTGAGTTGAAAAAAGAGAGACCCTCTTCTACTAAGCCTCCATGACTACATGCAGATAGCACAGAAAGGGTAGTCACTGAATTTGGCTTCACAGCATACAGCTTCATTTCCTCAACCAAAGCTAAAGCTTTGTGTGCAAGACTGTTCATGCCATATGCAGCTATCATGGCACTCCACAACATAATATTCTTTCCAGAAATCTGGTTGAATGCCTTTCTTGATTCACCTATTGCCCCACATTTTGAGTAGATGTCAACAGTTGCAGTTCTGACAGCTACTTGATCTCCAGCTGCCAAACCTCTTCCAATAGCAATTCCATGTGCCCCTTTCGCCCAATTCAATTCGGCTGAAACTGCGCAAGCTTCAAAGAGATTTATGATTGTAATCTCATTGGGCTTTTGATCATCCTGTGCATGTAGCCTGGCCATCTCACCAAATAAGGCAATTGCTTGATCAGGTCTGCCACAATGAGTAAACCCTGAAATCATAGTGCTCCACGAAACAACATCTCTTTTCTGCATCCTCTCAAAAAGTTTCCATGCAAGCTCGATACAATAGCACTTTGCATAAGCATCAATGAGAGAATTTAGGATCAACTCATTTGAGTCAAATCCCCACCTGATTGTTACACAGTGCACAGACTTGCAATGAACTAAGCGCAGATGCTTGCAGGCTTGAAGAATATTCACCAGAGTCACTTCATCTGCATTGATACCTTCCTTCCCCATAGAATGAAACAGTGAGAGGGCATCCATGTACCTCTCATTATGGACAAATGCAGACAATATGGAATTCCATGACACCCTATTTCTTTGCGGCATCTCCTTGAAAACTTTAAAGGCAGAATCCGCATCATGACACTTGGCATACATATCAATCAAAGAGTTCCCAACAAAAAGATCAGAATCTAACCCTCTACAGATCACCAACCCATGAAGTAATGTCCCCATGGTCAACTCCCTCAAACTAGTGCAACCCTTCAGAACACTGACCGCCGTTACACCATCCGGTTCCACACCAACCTCACACACCATCTTTCGAAACATCTCCATGCCGATTCTCGCTTCCTCGCAACGCACATAACCTCCTATCATCACACTCCAAGAGATGACATCTCTCTCAGATATTTCGTCGAACAGCTTGCGTGCACTTCCATCTTCTGCATAAAAACTCAACAACGAGTTCTGAACCGAAGAAATACAACAAAACCCGGCTTGGATGACGTAGCCATGTACTTTGAGTCCTTCACATTTATCTCTAAGCCGACGACAGGCTTGAATTACAAGCACCAGAGTAGAAGTATTGGGTCGAAACCCGGTAGCCGAAACCCTGGCCTTGTTAAACCACCACAACCCTTGTTCTAAATTCCCCTCATTAAGGCTCCCATAGACCATTATATTCCAAGAAACTTGATCTCTCCATGTCATGGAGTTGAAAACACTCGATGCAGAATCTGGGTCCTTGGTTTTGATGTAGAAGTCCATTGTGGAGTTACCAATGGAAGTGTATGAGTCGCACCCATTTTTGATCAGACACCCATGTATTGATTTTCCGTAGGAGTGGGAAAGGAGATTTGAACATGCTTTGAGAATTGGAGGGAAGATTGAATAGTGTGGTAGTTGAAGTCCCCCAGCTTTGTTTACTTGATGGAAATGGCAGAGCAATTCTGCCCATTTTGCATTGGAGGATGAATCTTTGAGCTTCAAATGCCAATTACAGCTCGGAACGCGCATGTCTAACTTAGAATGCACGAAATTGTTTGACTCTCTTTTGGCGCTCCACAACTTATGCTTCATGGAAAAGTGGAGGAACTCCCTGACTTCAGAGAGAGAGAGAGAGAGAGAGAGAGAGAGAGAGAGAGAGAGAGAGACGGCTTTCTCGACAATACTACCAAGTTTTGCAGATTCATTATCATTGGAGCCTATTTGGTAAGCATGAGGAGGTTTACTTGGGGAAATCTTATATTATTTTGAAATGTAACACAAGCAAATGTCAATCATTGTTGTACAATCTGTAAGACAATCTGGAACAGTCAGATTTCCTCACACTGCGAGCAAAATTCTTGAATCTTGTTACTGAAATACATCATTTGCCAGTAAAAATGGGGGAATAACAATGTTTCCCCTATAAGGCCAGAGTCTACAATAAAGATACTTGTTACCGAAATACATCATTTGCCAGTAAAAATTGGCGAATGACAATGTTTCTCCCATAAGGCTAGAGTATACAACACAGATACTTGTCCCTGTATTTCAAGGAGCTCTGTCAAATGGCTGTGTATCATTGTAACAAACATCCCAAACTGCTTCCATGGCATCCTTTGCCGCTGCTTCTGAGCAGTAGGGATTATTAATGACCGACTTCATAACTCTTCGTCTCACGCAATCCTTCAAATGTCAAAATCGAATTCCAGTTAATAGAGTCTCCTAATATAGAAGTCTCAAGTGACTTTGTTTTCTAAGAAATAGAAGTCTAAAGTAAGGATGCAACTGGGGTTTGGTTTACGAACATTACATGCACCTATTCTGGGATTGAATCTACAACTTAATTGTCAATATGCAGAGCTAAATAGGAATCCTGAATTTAGCATGACGTCTATTTTATTAGGTTAATCTTCAAATGGAATACAGTTTTATACCATTACTAGTTTACAACAACAAAACAATTTAACAGCTACAGAGAGAGAGAGAGAGAGAGAGAGAGAGACAGCCATGCTAAATACATATTCAGATTCATATATAAGCCAAATACTCAAAGTTGGAATCAAAACTCCACGTATCTTTATATCTGCTCTGTAACAAACTTTGCCTTGCCATAGATGAAAAAGACCTGTTCCCAGTCTATCATGATGGCTTTTTGGTTTATCAAAGTTTCCAAATGAAATTAAGGTAATAGTGTATTTCACTGTGTATGCAATGAATAAGCAAAAGAGGGTATCTCAATTTTTTCTTTAAATTCTGAGAAACTCACTTGTTCATGGCCTCGAATCTTCATAAAACCACGCAAAAATTCCCGCTTATAGTGGCAATCACCACTAAGATGGCCTGCCCGAATCTGTTCCAGATATATAGTATAAATAACTAAACTGAAGGTTCAAAGAAATATAATACACCAAGTACAAAGATTCAACATCTATTTGATTTGCACCTCACTACAAGCATGATGAGCACAATTAGCCCAGTTCAAGTTTGCAGCCCGACAATCATCAAAAACATGAATTAGCTCATGTATCACTACTTGGTTGACATCATCTTGCATGTTCATGTGATTACTACACACTATTACCTGAAAGACAATCAGTCACAGGGCACAGCGAAATTAGGCACGTCACAGGTTCATTCAACCCAAATATTTTATATTCTGAACCCGCCACAGAACACTCTTTTACAGACACAAAAGGAGAAAAGCTTCACTATTAAAAGAGCTAGAGCTTCCCAAATGACCAATCTAACTCAACCTCGCAACTTATTTCCGATGCAGAATGACCAACCCTACTAGCATTATACACTAAAGGGACTTGCTTAATCCCCGCAACGAGGTGAATTTTGTAACATTTGTAACCATCAAGTACATTTCAGTTTCAATTTAAAGCATTCAAAATAAACATAAAATAGAGTACCCCTTCGCCGCGGGTATAGCCTCCGCCGAATTCCTTGTCGCAATGAACGGCCTTTATAAACCCGTCCCCAACGGCACACCCAGATTTATCCAGATGCTCTAGTAGAAACTTCACCATTGGAGCTGTATTAAAAAAATATTAATAAACAGAGCAAAAATCAATCTAAAACCCAGAACCTTAAAAACGGAAATGAAATCAAACAGCAGAGGCTAAAACCCTAAACCGAGATGGGATTTATGACAAGCATGGAGAGTAATACTTTGGAGGCTTCTTCGAATCATGTCTTGGCATTCCTTGACAGTCTTGCCACCGCTGACAGCGGAAGAGAAGGAGCTGCTGGTTCCAGGTTCTGAGGTGGATTCATCTGACATGCCTCCCTCCAAGAATATGATTGACAACCCAACGTAAAACCTGACTCAATCGATCACCAAAATAGATCTGAAAGTTTGGGAAATTGAGACCAGATTAGCACGGAATAAAAATGATGGGAACCCATCTATCCTTGAATCCATCTATTCTTGAAACCGGATTTCTGCCGCTGATGACATTTCCATTATGAGAGTGTAATTAAAATTAAAAATAACATTCGAAAATAATACCAAAGAAACATACCTGTGTAGCCCAAAAACCCCGAATCCCCTCCCTTGTTGTTCCTGATCACAAACGCAACCCTACATCATAGTAATCCCAAATCAATTTCCGTCTTGCATAGATAGGAGACGAAAATAAAACAGGGAAAAGCGAGCAACTCACTAAAATCTGAGGGCAGATTTCAGAGAGAGAGAGAGAGAGAGAGAGGAGAGAGAGTTGTAAATAAAATTTCTCTATGGTTTTATTGGGTCGGGGTCATGAAAATATAAGGACAAACATATGTTTTGTAACGTTATATACTCTGTTTTGGATGCGAGAATTGTTGATCAAATTTGTGGTATTCCCATCCCCATGAATAACTCTTTTTGTCTGGGGATGTAGTCCTATGGAAATTTTACTATTAAATCTGCGACGTGGATTCAGAATTTTGAGGTTGACCTTGTTAGTATGCTCCTTTGTTAAGGAAAGTGTGGAAATCAGATTTGACCCGTAAAATCAAATTTTTAGCTGGCTCGTTGTAAGGTGAAGGTTAAAAACCAAAAGTAGGTTGCGCAGGTTTGGCATTACCCCTAATAACTTATGTTCTTTGTGTAATCAGGAAGAAGAGATCATCTCTCATTTATTTTGCAGTTGCCCCCATTCAGTTTCAGTTTGGAACTTAGCTAGTCTTATCCAAAAATTACAGGATCTTTTCATTAATAGTCCGTCCAATACTAATATCTTATGCTGGCAAATATGGCAAAAGCGTAATAATCTTATTTCAAGAACATGGGTTTCTCTGCGCATGCAGTTGTTGCTTGTGCAGCCACCTACAATTGCATGCCTAGAGACCGTAGTAGTATCAGCCTCAGCAACACAAGTGCAGGCTCCAATATCAAATAGAATCCTCTTTCTCATGGCAGAATAAAGATTAATTTTGACGGTTCGATGTTACAACAAACATCTAATGTCGTTGCTGATGTTATGTGCCCTATTATTGCTTATGCGCAAAAGATTAGGAAGACAAACGTTCTCATTGCAAAAGCCATTGCGCTAAGCGATAGTCTTCTAAAAGCTCGTGAAATGGGATTCCAAGACCTGATTATGGAAGGTGACTCCGCATTAGTTATCAATTGTATCAAGGGAAACTTTAAGTGTCCATGGAGGTTGCTGCAACTTGTCCAAGACATCAAGAGTATTGCCGGGTCTTTCCAGAGTATTGCATTTCATCATGTTCTTCGCGAAGCTAACTTCCCTGCCAACGCGCTAACAAATCTTGGTCACCAGCTTTCAAGGCCTAGCTATTGGGAGTCGGATTCCCCCCCCCCCCCGTCCGTAAGGCTTGCTGTTAATTTTGATCTCTTTGGAGCAGGTTGCTCCCGGGGATCTGTTTTGTAATTAGTATTTTAACATCAAAAAAATAAAAACGTTATATACTAGGCAAAAACCCGGCCACGGCCTTTTTTTCTCAACTTCTAAAGATAACAAATAATTTTCACATGTGTCTAGAGAAATTCATAACTAAAATATATTATAGCAAATTAAAGTATCAAAAATTGCTAAGCACCTATAAAAACCTCAGCGGAAACTTTCTTTCAAAACTCTTCCGTTTCAAACTGTTTCTGGAGCGTAAACAAGAGAGATATCTATCAGGTAGGTAATTTCACATATTAAAGACTCTTTCCATTAGTTCTTATATACGTATCTCTACTGTTAGAAAGATAGACGTGTCTTTGGTTAAACTTTTTTTTCAAATTCCTAAAAAACCAAGATTGTAGAAAATTCTCAAAGAATAAAAATAGTAGTTTCCGTGAGCTTGACCGTAAAATAATACTTAAATATAAAAGAGAAAAAAAACAACGTAGTAGTTTTTCATTATTGATGGAGCAGTTATTTTTTAAAAAAAAGGAGTAAACATATTCATCTTATGTTAGGTGAACCAATTCAAACATACTTCTTCTATTATTTTGATCCTCCCTAAGAGGTTAGTATTTTAAAAGTCGATCACCATAGTTACATCTATACAAAATGAAAGACTAATACAAACATTCATGCTACCATCTGTTTCTTAATTGCCCTGACCTAAAAGTTTGGTTGTTTCAGATGTAATCACATAGCAAATGATGGTTAGCAGAAGTTAGATCGATACATACACAGTAGTCATTGACATAGAGCAATATTTTTTTTTAAGAAAGTATGAAAATGATGACATTGTTATAAATAAATTACAAATGAGGGTAAAACTGTCTATTTGCGCACTGAATGAACAGTGCTACATGTTTTTTATTATAGAAAGAAGGAAAATGATGACATTGTTATAAATAAATTGCAAGTGAGGGCAAAATCGTCTATTTGCACACTAAATGAATAGTGCTACTTGCATTTTGCTTTAATATATATAAAGATGACGGAGATGTCTAGAACCTCAGACCCGGTTTGATTGACATGAATGTAAAAATAAGAAATGATTTATTTTCCGTTCTAAACATATATGAAAAGGAATATGTTTTAGTATTTCCATATGGGTGTTTGGTAGATATTAGAAATGAAATTATGGAATCAAGTATTAATTATCATTGTAACGTTTTATAAGTCATGATAATGAAATACAAAATTATATTTTTCAATAATGCCTTTTTATAATTTATAAATACAACATTAAAATTTATTAGAGGGATAATTTATGTAATTGTGGGAATGAAATTAGAATATCACCTCTGATAAGGTAATTGAATTCAGGCTTTATGAGAGAGTCGATTTCCGGTCAGATCTTTTTTTTTGTTTCCTTTCCAGTTTCTATTTACAATCAATCAACCTAATGGAATGGAAAACCAAATTAATTCATTTTTCATACCATGGTTTCCTGCCAAACAAACTGGGTCGGGGGGATAGGTGTTTACCGGGGGGACAAGTGTTAGGAGAGGATTGGTCTTCGTGCGTAGATGGAGTTCACGCCTTCCCTGCCCCGTCAGTTTGTGGAGAGGGTAAATACGTAGATATACTAGAGGGTCAAGATAAGTTTGGTCTAGGTAAATACATGTATGTTTTTGAAGGGTACATGGATACCAGGGTAAAGTAAGAGCCATGGAAAACAGTAATCAGATCGAAGCACCTACCGTTGCTGATGTCATCGAACTAATATCAAATTAGGACGACCAAAAAGGGATTGAGTGGGCAGACGAAAACCCAATAGACGACGGGTATTTCATCAATAAAAATATATGATATAGACTATAGAGTGAGGAATTGAATCTATGAGATGATGCTTTCCCTCTTTTTATGCATGTGTTTTTAGAGGAAGAGATATTCTCCTTTCCCTCTTAATGTGAGGAGACCTCTACAACATACTGGTTATTGGGTTGGTTTGATATGTTGTGTACCTGTTTAGGAACCGATTGTTTGCAGATAGTTATTGAACTAGTGTATTTTTTTTCAACCTTTAGAAAATGGTGATGCGAAAGCGAAACCTTGAAAATCTATAATTGTCATAGTGTAATATGAAGATATAAAACTGAATATTATGTGTCATGTATGTGGCTATAGTCTTGTTATCAATATTCAGTTGCTGTATAGATATTTTGTTGGACAAATGCAAAGATAGATGACAGTGCGAGATCGATGAGACAAATGAGTGTGGTCTCCGATCTGTTTTGGTAATGCAAAGTATCACGGTACCCCATATTTAGATGAAGAGGATCGTTTGAACAAAGATTCAAAGCGGGAGTGGAAGAAAAACCTGGATGATACAATGATTAAACCGAAGCAGACTGATGACTTTAGAGGGGATAAACGTTACTGTTGTCAGTAGTAAGGAAATACCTTCTTCGCCCATAGACTAGTCAGGAAACTTGTGGATACGATGTATATCTTAACTCACCAAGCATAAGCAACGACCTCGTAGACTGTGCTCCGGCCATGACAGGCCCCGCCTCTAACATACATCTGGTAGACCAACATCCGGGCTATCTCGTCATGGTGAATGATCATCAATGCATCAACGAGAAGATACTTCTCCAAACTACACATGAAGACACCATGAGAATATATATGTGTAATTAGTCCTACATCAGAAACATAATATGTGAGGGAACTTTCCTTAGCTATAGAAGGAAGACTTCCCATATGTAGAAAGGGCCCCTGAATCCCATCTTTCAATTGATCCAACTCCATCCCAACTCAGCTCCACACATGTAACCCCTAAGGCATTGAGGCCCCATGATAGTAGATTCAAGTGGACGTAGTCATGCCCTCCAATGGCATGGTGAACCACTATAAATGTTGTGTTCTTGGGTGTATATTTATGTTCTATCGTATTTCTACATAGCCTACGATTTCCTGCAGAAATAGTTACAAAGACAGAGACGAGAATTTTATTACAATGGCTGATAATATTGATGAGGATATGTATAACTCCGAAAGATATTATGCTATAAAGAGGAATGTCAAATTGCTTAAATATGATTGAAGGACATCAAATTTCGCACTGTTACTGAAGTCAAGAAGGTTTATAGGTATTACTGCTTCGTTGTTGGGTTTAATAAGAGGTCTTATAAGAATGACAAACTATTTATTGATGGCGTAGCACATGTGATGAGGAGAGGATGGTGTTGTGCAAAAAAGGGTTTTGAAAAGAGTTCAGTAAATAGAAAGTAGCATGTGCTGCATAATGAAGAAGCGGCAACTAACAACAAGTGAGCAAGGATGAGGCTCCTTGGAATAAGAGGAAGAAGAAGATAAAGAATATTGTTGTGAGGGGATATAAATATAAAAGAACAGGATTTGAAGCTTTTTTGTACTGAGATTGGATAAGGAGACGATGTTGTACACAGTTTGAAAGTTTTTGACTAAGCACAATCATGGACTTGCAGAACCTGTAGAGCGACAATTTCTATCATCATTTAGTTAAATGTCTGAGGATGACATCTTTGTTGTTCTAGCTCTGCAAACGGCTCAGGTCCCTACTAGTGTTGCATATGAGTTTCTAGCGCTCCAAGCAAGGGGCCCTCAATTTGTTAGATTCATGTGGAAAGATTTGTACAATAAATTGGATCAAGTTAGAGAACATAATAATGATAGGGGTGATACGAAGTCTGCCAAAAACTGGATGCGAATGAAAGGTCATGAAGAAGGAGGTTTGTTTGGTAGGTATACTCCGGATGGGGAAGAGAGGCTAGCTGCAGTTGCAGGTGGAAGGTCAAAGCATGGGGATAGCTGTAAAGGCGCTACGACATAAATTCAGGCAGAGGCTGACGGCTTGGATGCCCTCTTATGGGCCTCAAGTTACTTGGGCCAGAAAAGTCTAATTGGGCCCATTCTTTTTGTTTTAATTTGTTATTATTTAAGGAAATTATGTTTTTGTCCTTCTGTTATGTGTCTTGCCCTAATACACGTATGATTGGTTAATCCAGTTTCCTTATTAGAATAGATTACAATTTATAGAACTTCTAGATCATTCGGAAGACTCTATGTAATGCCTATAAATATGTATTCCTATCAATGAATGAGTAGAAAATTATTTTCGTTATCCTTTCTTCTTCAAGAAGTTATCAGCATTGTGCTCTAACCCGAGCTTGATAACGAAACCCTAAAAACCTGGAAAAAAACCCTAAAATTTCATGTTGCCGTACCACCATCGACTTTGACTTGGGCACCCTAGAAATTTGCTCTAGGCACCCAAGCCACCACGCCGACGTAAACCACCGAGCACTAGCGACCTCCTGCCTTGCTGCTATTGCCAGATGCGCGCCTCATCCACCCCAGATTACGGCAGCAACTTCGACGTGAGCAGCCCAGCACCGCCCGGCCTTCCCCTTGCGCAGCAACTCTAACCCAGCCCAGGCGTCGTCGCTCCAGTCTCCGTCGACGGTCGTCCCCAACGTAGTCGTCCGGAAGCAGCTCAACCCAGCAGCCTTGCGAGCCGCTCCGGCCTCGACCCAAACCCGCCCCTTCGATCCTAGCCACCAGATCTGCTAGACCCGGATTCGAGGATTCGACCCGCTCCGCCTTTCCAAACTGAATGTACGAGACAAAACAGTAAATTTGCCTCTCTAGGTAAAAAGTTTTTACCCCATGAGTAAAAAAATTATTTACAGTAGTAATTATTTAATTAGTTTTTCTGTTTTTATATATATGGTGAATATGATTAACCCTATGTTATATTTTTTATGAAATTTTTCACGTGACAGATCACGATGGAATTGCGAGAGTAACTTCGCAGCACACACACATAAAAATTGCAAGGGCAACTTCTCTTAAATGCAGTTTATGTGGCAAACTATCAAGTAAGCTTTTATTAAAGTTGCCGCTTTTGAATTTTAATTTCATAGCCGGGCATTGTAGCCTTCTTCTACATCCCACATTTCTTTATAACGTGGGACGGTATTAAGGGATTAGGACCCCTCATACCAAAGTTGAAATTTGTGACGGTTTGATAAGTCAAGGTATAACGATGAATTATTATCGTGGTTAATCAATGAACAAATATCGATTTGTGACGGAAATTGTCACAGTTAACATCGATTTGTAATGAAAATGTCACTGTTAACATCGATTTGTGATGTAATTTGTCACGGTTTACATTCAAATTGAGTTACTATAAACTTTGTTCTTGACATAATTCATTACTTGGAATTAATTATTGTATATCGATAATAGTCAATCTTCAATATTGTTGTTGAAATATTTGACCGAAACATAAGCCATGAATTTAACATAAAAAAGTGACGAATTTCATGTCACAAGTTTTGAAAAGAGGGAGAGGCAACGTCTCGAGCCCCACATGTCATATTAAAAACTGGGCTAAGAAAAATCTTGTTATTGATGTGGTTCTACATCGGTTCACTAATTATAATGAAAACAATATTATGGTCAATGTATACAAAATATATGGAGTTCTTGCACCAAGAAACTCACTATATGGAAGAAGATGAGAACATTATTTTCTCAGTTACGGATTTTAAAAGCAAAAGCTACATTGTGGAAAATATGAAGCATATGACTTCTGTTTAATAGTCTAAGTGACTACAAATCCGTTTATTTTTCCAAGTTTTGTGAATAAATACACCTCACATATTTGACTAAAGTTACTTAGTCGTTATGTTTTGAATTAAATTCATGGTGAAGACCTCGTTATAATTGTTGGCATATATATTCAAAGTTTGTCTGACACATATGGTTCAATCAACATAAGCTACATGTTAATGTAATATATCGCATTACAACATAACACTACATTGGACTATAAAAAACCACCAGTTACTATAAGGTGGCGTTTATAAAGGCTGAAATCGCACCAAGTATGACGCAATGCATACTTGGACATCATAATTAAACCAAGTGTGGCACAATGCAGATTTGATATATCTTGATGTTGCGCAATGCACATTGGTTTTGGATCAAAAGAGGATTTGTAATATCAAATGTGGCACAATACACACTTATACAATTGCAAAGACATTACAAACAAGAATAGTCTTCTACACTCTTGAACGGATTCATAATTGCAAAAAGAAAATTGCGTTACGCTAAATGTCATCCAAAATTGGATGTTGAAAAATCATTTTCTTTTTCTACAAGATCCAATAGTGGGCCGTTGGCGGCGCCGTAGCCCCTATATAGTGCTCACATTCAATTTTGCCAAGTTTTGACATGTTTTAAGCCTTGTTTCGTCTATCTATGTAGTATTACACGTCATTTATATAATGCACTCTAAAGGATTCCAATGCCTTTTTCAATCTCCATCGAAATTGTTAACATATTTTGGTTTCTATATCTTGACATAAGACTGTTGTCTCTACATTGGTCTCTATATTCTTGTATACAAATGTGTTGTAGAGAGATTAAGTGCTTAGCTTATTGCAATATTGCAAGGAATAAAAAATTATTCATGGATTTAGTTCTTTATAAATCTGTTGTGACTACGATGACTAGATCATCAGAAATAATCAAAGAGCGGATTAATGCTCAAATTCCAATGCCTAATGGTGTTATGATTCAAGTCACATATGCTCTTTACGCATGCATAATGAAGCAATCGAACCGTGCTATGACTTAATGATATTCATGCCAACGTTTATCACCTAGAAACACATTGTGACAATTGATGAGAATTTCTTATGTATCATTATAATGAATGTGTAACATTCATGAGTCACTAAGATTCGGTTACTCGAATCGGTTATTGTCTCCAATGATGAGAATGAAGACATCGACTCATGTAGGCTTTAACATAAATCGTCCGGGACAATTTGGATGTGTTTTGATGATCCGTATATTAAAGAGTAAAGACTCTCACGAACATCCTTTCTTTTGAGCAAAGTAACTATTGAGATCAAAGATTACCAAAATACAACTTGGTGGAGCTATGAGCAATGCTCACTATTTATGGATGACATTAAAGTCATTCGCGTCTACCTCCTATACAATGGAGGCACTACTCATGCTTTCAAAAGAAAATATGACGTAAAAGAACCCCATATGATCTCACATTGGCCATGCTCGTTACTTGTTTTGTAAAGTCTATTTTTTAACGAAGATTAGGAGCAACACCCTCATATGCTAAAGACAATAAAACGTAGAGACTAGCATATAAACAAGATGCTAAGTCGTTGTTCACTAAGTAAGACATTAATTACAATGTCTATGAGTGATTTTATAAGAATGATACATAAGATGTTGGTTTAATGACTTCTCATTGTTCACTTTGAGGCATAATAATACTATCGTGATGTTCACAATAGTTTAACTCAAGCCATAACAATTAGCTGTTATGGGGAACCTTAACAATGATTGAAAAGTTAAAAAAACCTATAATTTCTGATTTTTCAGCTTGCGAACTCGTCATTGTGAGATCTAGTTCAACAACTTTTAGACCGGTTCTTGAGGTTATGTTTATGGCCACAGATTCCTAACATCCAAATCTACCTATTATCAAAAGTTGGTGGCATTTGGAGACCTGGAAGGTGGTGAACTACTCAACATAAGTGTTCACGATTGTCCAACTACTCCGACAGACGGTTCGGCAGGTTTTAAACCGGTTCGTAGTTGAGGCTAGCGGTTTTGCAATCCTAACTTCCATTTTTATTTGCTTACAAAATTTGGTAGCATTTGGAACATTGGAGGATAGTGAACCATTAAAGGAAATGTAAAACAAAGGTCCGGTGATACTGGCGGTCAGTTTAACCAGTTTCTTTTTGACCGGTCCCGACGGTGAGGCCAACGGTTTTTTGGACCTATAAGATCAACGATTACGGGTTGTAGCAGAGTCATAGTTTTACTTATTCATATTTGCCCACCATTATTTAAATCTTTATATTATGGTTGTAATGGTATGCATATTTGTTAACAGCTTGCATTAATGTTTTGCAATCTATATCGTCCATATATTGTATGTGTCATATTGTGCCTCCACAAGCACACAACGATGAGTTATTTATGATGAATATTGTCTTTCATAAGACATAAGCTTCCGACTATAGTCCGCTTATATACGGACTTTGATAGATGATCTCTTTTATGTCACTTTGATGAGCCAGTATTCATTGTTAAAGGGAGATAAAAATAAGAATGTTCAAGTAGAACGACTTGGAATTGTCGTGGTTTATCCCTACTGTGTCTCATCAAGTTTCCTAAAGTGACGAGATCACATATACATGCTGCAAACATGCCTGCAAGGATTAATGTCTGGATAAGAGGACATGTCATCACCCATAGATGGTGGCATGGTGACGCCAAAAAAGTGGTAGATGATGTCACTAGGCCGTGGTTCCCACGGTTTAGGGGGAGACCACTTGGTTTGATACATACTCACTAAGGAAGAATGCGAGTTTGACACAACTTGATCATTTGATCAATGATACTCATTTGTCTGTTAATACTAGATAATGGTCATCATTGGGGGATGCTTCAATGTCAATATTAATCCATATAGAGATCTCTACACTTAGAAATTACACCGGTGTACATGATGACGTGGTTTAATGAGTTTGATATCGAACTATACTTCGTTGAGAAAATACCAATTTTGTTGATTGGCCTAAATGAAAATATGCGATCCAGTTTAAACAAAGAGATACTGCTTTGGTTAGGTGACGCCAACACCCCAAGTGTAAACTCTATCAGTTATGTCTTTGTTAGAAAGCGTAGTTAGAAAAAGAGTTTAGACTCACCTTCGGGCGCAAGGTCTCTCACAACTGCCTTGGAATCGACTACGATGAGATATACTCTCGTAACGGATGTCATTGCACTTCACTACCTTGTCAGTTTGTTAGTTTCTGAAAAACTGAACAAGTAGCTTGTGGTCACAACTTATCTATATTAGGAACTAAGAGATGTACATAAAGATCTTAAATAGATCGGTTTTCACCCAAATCAAGTGGCTTCTGACCACGGAGCGTGTTTGCAAGGTATTTGCTAAGTATCTACTTGATTAGGGAAGATATATAAAGAATTATACCTATTTGCGTGTAAATTCTGGATGAATCGTGATGAACTCTTGTTAAACTAAGAGATGTCACTGATCTAAAATTAAGAATGAAAGGATCTTGGGAATACTTGGTCTTGAAATTGAGGACCGTTATTGATGATGCTTATTCATCAGTCGGCTTAAGGTAATCTAAAGGACAATGAAGTTATGCCTATACGTATCCCTTGATCGGTCGAAGTCTTGAGAAGACCCGTTTCGTCCATATGACGAAGAAGGCTTGGGAGAAATTCTCCATCTAAGTACCGTAGCACATTCATGTACTTGTTACAATATGCTTAACTCAACATCTCATTCACTATAAACTTGTAAGACCAAGTTCTCCTTATTCTTTCAACTCTCTTCCTAGCGGTTGAGCAACTTCGCTCCCTTTTAGATGAGTGTGAAGGAATATCAAGGTAGTGGCCAGATACGCCCACGTAACGCCAATATAATGACAGTAATTCCTTTTATGAAAGGTTGTGGCTTATTCATCCCTACAGAAAGACAAATTAACAACGAAATCAGAATCTACCTAGTTTCGTAGGTCAATTTCCATGAGACCTACATGATAGCCCACTCTTTGGAAAATGGTTAAATTGGTACCATTGGAAAGGTCTATGTGCTTACTTTCCAAGGACACCAACCATTTGATCACGTCTATCATATTGAGTGAGTTATGACTATTTTCGTAAAGTAGAACAGATCTATATGAGAATCTACTTTGGCAGAACAATCAAATTCGACAGAGCTTTATGATTAGCTCAAGATGAACTGGGTTATAGACCTTGTATGGTTGGAAAGCTACGTGTATCTAGTTTCCAAAAATTTATACGGTTCGTCCATACCTATTGTATCGAAGACGTTATGACTGTTTAAGTACACAAAGGTCATACAGTGGGTGAATATGATTTTTAACGTAAACTTATGTTTTGAGTTGTTAGACAACCTTCTCCTTAAAGATCAAAGTAATGCTAAGCATAACAAGTCTGATCTAAAGAAGTTGTGGCTGGATTTAGTGACTAAATCGTTGCCCAAGTCTACTTTTGAAGTATGTGAAGTGTATAGGCTCACGCCGTTTATCTGACCTCCAAAATTGAGTTACCAATCAGGGGGAGTCGTTGTGTAGACATCAGGGGAGTCTACATACATTACATGTTATATTCAATTGTAGTTGGTGTGTTGTGCTCTTTTTCCCTTTGTCCAAGTCTTTTGTTTTATCCATGAGGTTTTTGTTTTACTTGACAAGGTTTTTACCGAGGTGACACTATAAGTACCATATCATATTAGAAACGCAACACAAGGGGGAGTGTTTAAGGAAATTATGTTTCTGTCCTTCTGTTATGTGTCTTGCCCTAATACACGTAGGATTGGTTAATCCAGTTTCCTTATTAGAATAGATTACAGTTGATAGAACTTCTAAATCATTCGGGAGTCTTTACGTAATATTTATAAATAGACATTCCTATCAATGAATGAGTAGACCATTATTCTCGTTATCTTTTATCATTCAACAGTTATTTATTTATATGGTTATTCATTAGTTGTAGTTTGTTTTAAACTTTTAATAATAATTTACTCTAAGTTAGTAGGTCGAGGAGGGCTACGTCCAAGTAGATGCTCTTTATGCTTTTGCTTTATTGTTTTTTAGTGGTATTGGATACTAGTGGGCTATGTTCGGTAAGTGCATGCAGAGTGCAATGTTTGTTCTAATGAGGCGGTGAGTTTCTTGCTTTGTTAAATGGTCGCAGTCTTCTAGGGGCAAAATGAAGCCTAGTGTCATTGATAATTTCCAGTGGTATCATAGTCGAAAAAACTATGGCTCTTTATGAACAGTATTTTTCCGGTAAGTCGTCAAAATTGTAAAGTAGATAGTGTATCCAATAATAAAATATTTGCTAAATGATGCTTGCTAGAATACATAATTTTCGCAAACATGTCTAATATTATTTTAAAGTGTTATTACATTATAGAGTTTATGCACAATATCTCCTGGCTTATATTTTGTGGTTAATGGTTATGGTGTGTGACGGTTCTAACCCTTGTAAATTTTTTTTTTCAAATAATAATTTTTAGGACCTAAAAAAAAAGGAAAAGGGTCAGAAAAGCAGGAAATTTCCTCACGGACCCAACAACATAAATGGAGAAGAGATGAGGAGGGAGCGGAAGGACGTACGTGGAGCTTTTGTGTGGCGAACAAACAAACAAACAAAGAGTGCAGGGAATAATGATACATATATATACCCAGTAATACTTAATCATCTCTCTCATCTCTGGGTTTTTGACTGTTCCGTGTCACACCAAACCAAACTAAAGCAGAGAGAGAGAGAGGAGAGAGAGAGAGAGCGAGCGAGGATGGGAGGATGCTGTCCCCCAATGGATCTGTTCAGGTCGGAGCCTATGCAGCTCGTCCAGATCATCATCCCCATCGAGTCCGCCCACCTCACCGTCTCTTATCTCGGCGACCTCGGCCTCCTCCAATTCAAAGACGTAATCTCTTCCGATTCTCTTTTTTCTCGTTTCAATTCGATTTGATTTTCCTGCGATTTTGAATTCTTTGATTGTTTGCTTTCGCATTTGTGTTTTGATCAATCAATCGATTATCGATGATCACGTTGAAAAGAGTAGCGATTATGCTAGTGGTTTGACTTTGTGAACACGTAATGAGCACTCATGCCACTATCGGATTCGGTGGCGTTGGAAATTTAGTTCCTTGTTAAGATTTGGTGCTTCCTTTGCTAAAGGATGGCTGCGAAGCTTCGAGTAGCTTAGTGACAGAAGACATAAAAATAAAAGCTGCTAGGTTAAGCAATCTAGTGTTATGATTTAAGACACCAGAAACCAAAATTCGGGACATTGACAAGATCCTTTCACATCCTCTAGGGCTGAAATATACACTCTTTCATCTTATCTGTATAAAACATATGCAGGAAAAAGAAATACTTTTTTTTTTTGGTCCAAATTTTCCAATTTATATGCCAGAATGTAGAATGTTGTAAATTATTGAATTTGAAGGTGAAGCTTAGAAAATTCTGGTGTAGGGGTGGGAAGACTTTGAAGCATATTGCGAAGCACTATGCTGCTTTTAGTTATTGGTCTTTTTTAATTTAATATATGTTTCTTAGTTTTTCCTGGCAACTAATATTTTGATGACTCTTTTGTTGCAGTTGAATACAGAGAAGAGCCCGTTTCAGAGGACTTATGCTACTCAGGTGTGTTAATGCTCTTATCTTACCAAGCAACTATGTTGTTATCTTGCGTTGTGGATACTTTGTATGTTTGTTTGGCCATGCATTGCTACTTTACCTTGATGTTTGGGTTTACACTGGGGGATTAAAGCAGACCTCTGACACTTGACGTGTATTTTGTGATTAATATGATAATACTAACAAGGCCTCTTATAAATTCTCAATGATGAGTGTAAGTTGTATTATCAGTGCCTCCTGTTGGTATTCAACAGATTGTACTTTCTATTTGTTTCTAGTTCACAGTTGAATCTAGAAATTACACTGTTCCTTTCGTATCTGCAGAAGTATACAGTCACATTAGCACCAGACCGGACTTAAAATAACATAATTGAAAAATAGGTGAATGGTGCTGTGCATGCAACTGATATACTTTGAAAAGTTGACTTGATTAGCTGAAACATGTAGCTCAAGTGCATTCTTAGCTGTTTCCCCCACCCTGGGGTGTGTGCAAAGAGAGACTGTTGCATGATCTCACATTTAGCTTGGTCAAATTGTTAGTCTCCCGTTAGTTTCATTTTCTGCTTTAGTATTTATTGTTATCACTTGGTGTTCTTTTGAGCTGTTTCATATTGCTTCCGAACAAAGATGAATCTTGAAAGGGTACTTAACATCCTGCGTCTAAGAGGAAAACTAAATACCTGCAAATCCATTCTTTTCATAATGGTACAAGTACCTAGGACGTATGTCTGCATATTGGTTTCTAAGCGAATTGATTTATTCTTCTATATAGATTAAAAGATCTGGTGAGATGGCACGTAAATTACGTTTCTTCAAGGATCAAATGTTAAAGTCTGGTCTTCCTCCTCCAAAGGCTACAAGACAAGCGAACCTCAATTTAGATGATCTGGAGGTATTATACGATGTTTCTTTGTCTAGCAAAAGATGCTTCGTATTGTATGTTTTAACACTAATTTTGTGTGTATGCTAGGTAAAACTTGGTGAGCTCGAGGCTGAGCTGATTGAAATGAATGCAAATAGTGAAAAGTTGCAGCGTTCATATAATGAACTTGTAGAATATAAGCTCGTCCTGCAAAAGGTAACAGCCCCTTCTGCTTGTTCAGTCTCTCCTACCATGCAACTAGTGTTGTTAGGACCCCAGTTCATTCTCTATCCTCGTGTGATAGGCTTTAGGTTCATGATTATTCTTACTTTTATTTATGGAAAGGCAGACGTTTGTTATAAGGAAAGGACAAATGCTAGTTTGATGAGGGAGTGAACGCACCAATCTATATTTCTAACCTCGGCTCAAAGATGAAATCTAAGTTATAACAACAATGCCCCTTAAGTGTTTGACTTTCCAGCTTGTAATGATTGCCATGTCCTTGGTCCGACGTAGGGGTTAGTAGTGCAACAAACAGAAGTAACCAAAAGAATGGAATTATATAGCCCCATAAGCAAACAAAATCATATTAACAGTTTAACACACACACACCCACATTTTGAACTAGTTAGTGACATTAAGCTGTTCAAAAGCACAAATTATGCATGATCAGATAATGGGTGTTGTGCTAGTTTTATAGTTAAATGAGTTGAAATGGAAATTAGATATTATTTTATATCAAATGAGTTGGTTCAGAGAGTTTTGTAATCTTGGATTCAGACCAGAGGTGATTATTATTATAGAAGTGATTATGGATTTGATCCGTTGATATAGGAGTTTATAGATTTTTGTTGCGAAGTTTTGCCTCAAATGGCGTGTTTATCTTATCATATATATGTCATAAGACTAAAAAAGTATCTTTCAGGCTGGTGAGTTTTTTCATTCAGCTGAAAGCAGTGTGAGGCTGCAGCAGAGAGAGGAATCCCGTCATATTGGTGATGACGCCCTGGATACGCCGTTATTGGACCAAGTATGGATATAAATTTCTTTTTTCTGTATTAGGACTAATCACTTTCTTTTACTTCTGCTGAGTAAATTCTTTTTGTTTGGCTGCTCCTCAGGAATCATCTACTGATCCATCAAAGCAAGTCAAGTTGGGGTTTCTCACTGGTCTTGTTCCAAGGGGAAAGTGTTTGGCATTTGAGAGGATTCTATTTCGAGCTACTAGGGGAAACGTTTTTCTAAGGCAGGCTGTTGTTGAGAATCCTGTTACAGATCCTGTGACAGGAGAAAAGGTACTTTTCCTGCCTTTCTGTCTTCACATGTACTTTAAAAAATCATTGTTTAGCAACAAAAATAGACAAAGTTGTACCTTTTTGTATGAATTACTGAAAAGACATCTATAATCAAATAAAAAAGGGAACTGTTTTTGGTTATATAATTTTTCTTTGTAATTGAACACTGTCTATAACTTTGAATAATGATCTGCAGATTGAGAAAAATGTTTTTGTGGTATTCTACTCTGGAGAAAGAGCAAAGAACAAGATTCTTAAAATTTGTGATGCTTTTGGAGCCAATCGTTACCCTTTTACTGAGGACCTAAGTAAACAAGCTCAAACCATTAATGAGGTACACACTGTGATTCTGCTTGGGTATTATTACTATTATTTTTAAATGAGAAGGTGGCAGCTCTTTTTTCTCTGTTACATTTTTCCTCGTATCAATTAGCTTTCTGTTCCATTTCTCATTGTTAATGCCATTTTCCCCAGCATGAAGTAATGTCCATAGAAATTTTACTTAATGTGTAGTCTGCATTATATTTAATTTGTTAGCTTTGAGCCCATGCTTAGACAGTAATGAAAGTGAGCCTTTTACCTGGCCAATTTTTTTTTTTTTTTGCGGATTGCCTGTACTCCGTTCATGAAGTATTAGGCCACAACTCTCTATTTGATTTTCTTAATAAGTTATCTACCATCCATAGAAGCACCTTCTCCAGCAGCATTAGTTGACTATATATCTATTTATTAATGATACAACAAGGATCCTGTTAGCAATATAAACGAATGAGGCTCTCCAAGTGATCTTTAAAAGAAAGGGTTGTCTTTTGTACTATCTCATATAAACCTATGTGGTTCAGTTACTTTCTACTTTACTAAAAAATGATTACGCTTCAATTTAGAACAATATATATGTTTGACTTGGTTGTCTACCTAAGTTTGTGCCTTGCATTTGTGTTAGAAAGCAACATTCGTGTTAATTCATAGTGCATTCATCTGATCAGAGTTTCCTTTATCACCATCAGTTGATATAACCATATATTTTAAATTCAGGTTACGGGTAAACTTTCTGAGCTAAAGACTACTATAGATATTGGAGTTTTACACCGGGGAAGTTTGTTGCAGACTATTGGCGAACATTATGAGCAATGGAATCATTTGGTGGGTTAAAATTTATTTCTTCAATTAAGTTTAATTGTTATATTTGTGGAAGTATGAATAGTACTGTCTCATATATGATGTTTGTGTGTATTGCAAAATGTTGCAGAAAGTTAAGGTAGTTTATATGTTCGTTTTTGTACTCATGCAGGTGAAGAAGGAGAAAGCCATACACCACACTCTTAATATGCTTAGCCTTGATGTAACAAAAAAATGTCTTGTGGGTGAGGGTTGGAGTCCTATTTTTGCATCGAAGCAGGTATCCGTTGGTTTAAAAGGAAAAAAAAAAAAAAAAGAATTCTGCATACTTTGATGAGTCCCTTCTGCTGCCTAATTTGAATCAAAAGGTTTTGAAGTATGACTTACTTTCTTTAATCTGATTGCTGCAGATCCAGGAGGCATTGCAGCGGGCAGCCTTTGACTCCAACTCTCAAGTTGAAGCTATCTTCCAGGTTCTGCATACAACAGAAGCACCACCAACATATTTCCGCACAAACAAGTTCACTTCTTCATTTCAAGAAATTGTTGATGCATATGGGTGAGTTCCACTCCAATATTATACTGTTCTGTGCTCCTCTTTTATTGGTTATTAGAAAAGATAGGATAATGAGAGGAATACTTGTGCACTCCTTACATAGAACTTGTCATGTGTTAGCATGCATATGGCCTTCCCTCTTTCTCTCAGAAACTGAAATTCTATTATATTAGAATTAACATGAGCTAATTGTTTCTTTTTTCATAACATACTAGTCGTCCTCTTCTGGATTCAGTTACATTGGTCCTATTGTGCATGATAGTCAATATGTATTTCCTTATTCAGTCATTTTTGGCATTTTCCTCGTAAGGCATAGGGTCATATACTGAAAAGACATATCCACATTAACTAATTGGTTTCTCATGTTAATACTTCACTCTCTCTATGTTTATTACCCCTATCATGTGACAAGATCATTAATTTGTTTGGCATGTCCTTGATATAGTCTACCAGGTAGTTGAACATTATTAATTTTTCAGGTAATATGTAAAATTAGTAATCCCCTCCATCTTCTCCTGCTTTAAGTCTAAGTTTCTATCTTGAGTAGACACTAATGAAGGACGATTGTTGAAATCTATGAATCATGAGTAAGTGATGATCTTACAGGCTTACAGTCTTGTCAATCTAATAATTTTAATCACAAGGTGTGATGTCAGTTTACTTTCTGACAAACAGAAATATATATTGGATACTGAGATGTTTTGGTTTGATGTAATTGCAGTGTGGCCAAGTATCAAGAAGCAAATCCTGCTGTATATACTATCATCACATTTCCATTTCTTTTTGCTGTCATGTTTGGTGATTGGGGACATGGACTATGTTTGCTTCTTGCAACATTATATTTGATAGTCAGGGAAAGGAAGTTTTCTAATGAGGTAATATTATCTTGCTTTTTAATCACTCTCTGTGTTGATATGTCCAGTGGTCAGCAATATTTTGCTGCTATACTTGAAATAGAGTGTACACAAAAGTATATGATTATATGGTGATTTGTATGGTAGTTGGTTGTTCCATCATCTTGGCTTGGTTAAAATGGAATATAGATACTACCATTCTTCTATAATTCTCTCATGAAGAAAAATGTGAGCGGCTGCCGTTAGTGACACCTGATGCATGATGCTTATTGCCAAGTTATATTACCAGTATTGGGATGTCTATAGTTCATAATTTTACAAGTTTAGCCACTTCAGTGGAATATTATGGATGTTTATGCTTTCTGATCACTACCGAGTCTAAACCTGCATGGACATAGCTTCTTCCTTTAATAGGTTTAAAACTTGAGTTGAAAAGTGAAATAAAAAAGTTTTAGAATTTGCCTTGATGCTATTTTACTGCTGCATCATCGCCTCATCGCTTTATCCTAATGTTCTATGCTTTCAAGTCTGAATCTGTTGAAGAGCATAGAACGTTCTGTGATAGAGAAGCTTTGGTTTGTCAACACTTGGACATCTGGTATTGGCTAAAGCCACCCCTATTCAAAATGTGTCAACTCCGTTAACCCTGCAGTTGCTGTGTTCTTTTTTCTTCCGGAGCATGTTTCTCTGCATAATATATGAATTGTTTGTTTTTGTTAGTTCCTCTATTCACTTTAAACGACATTGGGAATTGTAGTTTTGTTGGTAGGCATTGTATGAGCTAATTCACGACACCTGCAGTATCATTTTTATCTTTCACCTTTGATTCTAATTGAATACAGTTATGCTTTTGCAGAAACTTGGAGATATCATGGAGATGGCTTTTGGTGGCCGTTATGTTATTCTACTGATGTCAATTTTCTCAATCTACACTGGTTTCATCTATAATGAGTTCTTCTCTGTCCCATTTGAACTATTTGGTCGCTCAGCATATGCATGCCGTGATCTTTCTTGCCGGTATAAGCTTAAACTTTTGGTATTATCTCTTCTTTTTCTGTATGGTCTCTTTGAAGTTCTGATAGTAAACTGAAATGTTTTGTTTGCAGAGATGCTACTACTGCTGGCTTAATTAAGGTGGGGCCCACATACCCATTTGGCCTGGATCCTGTATGGCATGGATCTCGTAGTGAGCTGCCATTCTTAAACTCATTGAAGATGAAAATGTCAATTCTTCTTGGGGTGGTCCAAATGAACCTTGGAATTGTGATAAGTTATTTCAATGCAAAGTTCTTTCAAAATGGTCTGAATGTTTGGTAAGCTATGCATTTCTTACATTGACTTTTAATGAAGCTGTCAATTTACCATTAAGGTCACAAGCGTATACACTGTAAATGTGAGTTTAAGGTAGCAAGTGTATACACTGTAAATGTGAGTTATTCACATATATACTGTGAATGCTTGCATTTGTTGTATCATTAGTTGCTTTGTACCCTTTCACCCTCTTTATTAGCATGTATTCATTCATATCCTGCATTGATCCAGGTTCCAGTTTATCCCTCAGCTGATATTCTTAAACAGTCTATTTGGATACCTGTCTGTTCTGGTTGTTATGAAGTGGTGGACTGGTTCAAAAGTTGATCTATACCATGTAATGATTTATATGTTCCTAAGTCCTACTGATGAGCTAGGTGAAAATCAGCTTTTCAGTGGTCAGAAGACGGTTCAGGTAGTCCCTCTTAGCAATCTCTCTCTGGTTCCTTTCTTTTGGTAAAGAATATTAGTATTCATCATATTTCATTTTCTTTTACCAGTTAGTGCTATTAGGGTTGGCTCTTGTAGCTGTACCATGGATGCTGATTCCAAAGCCTTTCCTCATGAAAAAGCAACATGAAGCTGTATGTTTGCTAACAGACTTTGATTAGTTTCTCTCAGTCATTTTGATCCATCACATTTCTTCTTATTTTGCTCTGCTGTTTCTGATATTATGTTGTTTCAGCGGCACCAAGGCCAATCATATGCTTTACTTGAGAACACAGAAGAGAGTTTGCAAGTGCATTCAAACCATGATGGCCATGGTCATGAGGAGTTTGAATTTAGTGAAGTTTTCGTACATCAACTCATACACACAATAGAGTTTGTACTTGGAGCGGTCTCAAATACAGCTTCTTATCTTCGACTATGGGCCCTAAGGTAGTTTCTTACTTTTGTATATGACTCACAAATCCAAGCGTACATATGCATGTGAATGTACTTCCGTTTTTCATTGGCATCAAAAGCTAGGAAATTCTTTTCCAATTTGGTTTGTGGCATGACTTAATAGCTTGTGAGGTTGTTTTCATGTGTTGCTTGGTTTCTACAGCATAAAGCTTTGTTTTTCTCAATTGGTCTCAACTTATTAAGTGATAACAAATAAAATATGGGAATATGCGGATTTATATACTATCATTCATCTCCTTGTGCAACTAATAATCCAGTGTAATTGTCTTTCATGAACAGTCTTGCTCATTCAGAATTATCCAGTGTGTTCTATGACAAGGTTCTCCTGATGGCATTTGGGTATGTACTCACTTTTTTAGACAAAAATTCTTTGTTGACTCTTGGGTGTAGATAATAGAGGAGTGATCGAGCATAATTGATCAATGCTCATCCAATGATGCCATCGGAGTTGATAGTTAAGGGCATGCAAGTTAGAAGTATCTACAAACTAATTCATGTTTCTCACAGGTTCAACAATTGGCTTATACGCATTGTGGGGATCCTTGTCTTTGTTTGTGCGACTGTTGGTGTTTTGCTGCTGATGGAAACTCTCAGTGCTTTCCTTCATGCTTTGCGTCTTCACTGGGTGGAATTCCAAAACAAGTTCTATGAGGGAGATGGTTACAAGTTCTATCCATTCTCATTTGTGTTGCATGACGATGAAGATGAGTGATACCCTAAATCAAGTCATAGGCAGTGTTTAAGCCATGGAATTGAGTGTGAATAGGTATGAATCGAAGTTGATTCTTTCATTTGAACAGTACAAGGCAATTATGGTGCTCCATGAAAGGAGTTAGCGGATGGTTTTCAAATTCAGCATCACTCCTTCAGTATTTTAAATTTGGTGATGGGAAGGAATGAGCAGTTTAGGCCAGCATCTTCATCTGTAGTGGTAGACTGGTAGTTGTGGCCGTGTGTAATAATGGGAATACTTAAATTCTTAATCAGCTTTCTATTTATATATATAAATATTTATTATTTATTACAAGGGAAACCATAAGATTGTTCACTTGGTGTACTAGTTTCAAATTTAGAAAAACCTTGCTTGGTGTAGAGGAAAGTCTAATTGAAGGGGAGAATCTCTATTTTCGTTACTGATGATAGGCTCCCCTGCAACTAATAGCTTCACTACAGTAGCTTCTGCCCTAATTGTAAGAAATGTACCATTAAACTAGGGCTAGGGATGGTAGGGGTTGTGGATAAAAGTACCATCTCATCTCCATTGTTATTTGCTATTGCCAGGCGCCCCCCCCCCCCCCCCCCCCCCCCCCCCCCTCTTTGAGTGTCCTATAGCTGAATACACTGTTTGCTCCACCTTTCAACCTACAGCACACTATACTTTTCTGAATTTCAAAGAATGGATGCAGCTAAACTCTGATGTCTTCGCGAAGCTTCTCAGGTCCATATGGGCACTGTGGAATAGTATAAACAACACTGGTAGAACAAAACCCAAACAGCTTAGGACATTGTTCTGACTTCTGAGTAGTCTAGCTTGGCTGAAAAAACAAGAAGCCAACTGCAGTACTGCACCGAAGCAAGTCACTTTGAAGGTAGATGTGCGCATGCAGCCTTTCTTCCAAATCACTTTCAGGGAAGGCATCGGTGACGTGTTGCGTGATGGAAACAGGTGATTTAAGGCAGCCTGTATGCGACCCGTACCCTATACTGCATCCGCATTCCGCAAAGCATTTACTTCAACAAGCTCAGTGGCAATTGGACTCTCATTACCCATTGCATGTTTGATAGAATGAGATAGTTTTTGGTCGGATAATAGAATGAGAGGTGAAGGTTGATTCATTGATACTCTCCCCATGTAATGCATACAGTTTGTAGACATATTTGTTAACTATGTACCGAGTTGTAGACATACTGATCCTGAATCAGATGTTCAATGGATAAAAAGTGCAAAAGTAGAATGAACAAGCAAGAACAGACAAGGGTTTGCCTTGCGATAAATTTGGAAGGGATGCAATAGGCCAATAGTATATTAGATACGTTATAACATGGTTCAAAACATAAGAATGTAACGTGATCTACGCACTTGGTAGTGTATTATCAAACCAGGATAACTTTAAGCATTACAAAGCAACATGTATTGAAAGCTGTTGGATGAACAAAGTTTTACAAACACATGCCACATAAAAAGGACATTTAAGCTGTTTGGACACCCCAAAGAATAAATACATATATGATTATTTCAAAGTCGCCTATGGAGTTTGCCTAGTAAATGTCATAACCCTTGTTTATACAAAATACAAACATGACTGCCATAATCATAACTCTGGGCCTATAGCTCAACTGCAGCAACAGTTGAAACCATGGAGTCCACACCACAGATATTACGGCCCCTGCAGATTTTGTAGAATCCCTTCTCTCCCCAGTTCTCACCCCATGAGTTTTTTATGATCCAGTATGGCTTCTCCTTCATTCTGACGGGAGAGTAGCCGGCAGAACCATAACCAACTAACAACACACCATGGTCCAATCTCTTTGAGCAAATGTAGGGGCATGAGACTCCACCAACATATGTTTGCATGAACACAGCATTGATAGCCACTGCATTTAAACAATGTCAAGAGTTAATATCAGCTTTTCAAAACCTTTATTCATAAGAAATATGGCCTAGGAGATTTATTATATTTTTTCAAAGAGACAGGAAGAGAACAAAAATTCACAAATCTTGATAAATTTACCTGCAAGAGGGCCGTTCTTCACAAGATTGGCAGCAATTTGATCTTCATCAAGAGAGACAACACTGAAGTTGGAAACTTTGGCTGCAATTTTGGTCTTGTCAAACTTGCAGGTTCCACGATCAGTACCAGTGTATGGATAATCTTTTTCCTTCATGAGTCCACCAGCTTTAAGTGTGTACTCAAAGGCGCTGTTCATGAGCCCACCATTGCAGCCAGAGTCGCATGAACCTGCCTCCTCTGGATCACACTGCCATAATCAATACACATGAGTGAGACAGCAGTTGGGAGACGTCCTATCCAAAGTTCAATTCCACATTTCCAAGGCGAATATGCAAAGCAATACATACAGAATGATTTGCAAAACATGAACGTACATTTGTACACACCAGTACAATCGACAATATTAATGTGAAAGGTGACTCAGTATTACTGAGTACCAAATTACGTACCAACTGCCAAAGTGTATTAAGTTAAAGCACAGCAATAGAATTAAAAAACTCAGTATGCCAATAAGAGCAGGATAGTTGTACATCAGTTGGACCACTAGGCTTTGTTGTTCATGTTTGGCTTATGTCGGAATTCAAGAATCAAAGAGATTAAATGAAGCTAGATAGCACGAGCCTAGATTGTATTTGACTTGATAATCAAAGAAAACAAAAGGCAAGGTATATGCATCTATCTTATAATGAACTTCCAGTCCTAAGACTGGTGAGGGATGACATCTAGCTTAGTTTGTAGTTTACTAATCAAAAGCACACCATCAATAGTGTCCACTATACCCTGAACACATAACAAAACCAATTCATTCTGGGAAAATTATTCGTTATTCGATGATGAAATCCAAACAATCAACAACAATATTCAAGGGCAAAATTCTCATACTAAAACAAAAATTATAATGAAAAATATAAAAAGTCAAACCTCGTGATCGCAGTCAACAAGCTGCTGCTCGCTGAGGCTGACAAGCTCCCCAGTCGCAAGGAAGTGTGCACCTTCCAACGCTCCAGTGGTACTGAAACTCCAGCACGACCCGCACGAACCCTAATTTCCCAAAACCAAACAAAATTCCCAAATTAATTTAATTAACCAAATAACGTAATTAACCCGAAACATAATTAAAGTAGTTAAATTTAATTACTGACAGACCTGGTTTTTGACTTCCGTAACAGCTCCACGCTCTCTCCAGTCAAAATCCTCCGGCAGATTCTCGGTAGGCAGAATCGGCGCCGTGTTAGCATCGGCCGGCAGCTTCAGTCCCCGGAGGCCCAAATGGCTCTTCCGGAACTCGGCCAGAGTCAAATCGGAGAAGCGAGTGACGCCGTGCTGGGCCGTGGGGTCCAATCGCTGGTGCCTCTTGGCCCTCCTCATGTTGG
The DNA here is from genome assembly GCA_034370585.1 of Fragaria x ananassa. Lineage (NCBI taxonomy): Eukaryota > Viridiplantae > Streptophyta > Magnoliopsida > Rosales > Rosaceae > Fragaria > Fragaria x ananassa. The sequence continues at coordinate 14,843,367 of CP139769.1, read as the reverse complement.
TCTTGAACACCGAGAATCTGTAGTCGTGCTCCTCCTGGCTCGCGTACGACTTCCCGAATTTTCTCTTGAACAGCGAGAAGTGGTGCTCAGCTCCCAGCATCGCTTCGCCGTCGTGATCGTGGTGGTGGTGAGGGGATTCATCTCCGCCGTCGACGACTTGGCGGATCAACGGATCGGAGACGTCCACGTCGGCGCGGGCGAGGAAGAAGAGGAGAGAGGAGAAGAGGAAGAGAGACAGAATTCGAGCCATCTTTGAGAGAGAGAAACTGGATTGGTAGCTTTTGCGAGTCCAACCCTGGTTATAAACTAGGGGAGGACGAAGAGGTGTGTGATCCTCTGCGGCAGGGTGTTGGAGGGTTGGGAGATCTGAACCGTTGAAAGTAAGTCTTCGGTGTTAACGAGGGCTGGGATTGGGAGGAGGAGGCGGGTTTTTAGGGGGTGAGGTAGGGGATTGATGCGGGTAGATAGCTTATGGGAGTGGGTAATGACAGACGAATGGGAGGAGGACGCGTGGTGGATGTGGAGTGCGGGAGTTGAATGGTAGTTGGGATGGTGCTTCTATTTGTTCGTTCTGAACTTCTGATTGGGTTGGCGATTTGTTTTTTGTTGTTTTTTTCTGGTGATGGAAGAACAAATCAAAAAAGAAGTCGATGTGAAAAATTGCGGGGAGATTGCGATACTATTTATAATGAAGCTTGTGTATAATGTGGGATGGATGATATCCATATGCATAACAAACGCAAATTGGTAATCGATGAAAATTACAATTTAAAATGACAATCGAATTAGGTTTCCATGTACAACATATTTTATTATAGGTGACATTATGAGGTTTTACTCTCTGTTGATCGCAAAAAAATTAAAATAATAATAAGTAAATAAAAAAAATAATAATATTTTTTCTTGTGCTACATGCATAATGTTTTTGAGTTCAAATATGACTCTTGCAAACAGCTGTACGACATCAAAGTCCAATAAGAACTCAATCTCCCAAATTATGCACTCTATATAAAAAGACAGATAGGAAAAAAGGCAGGGGAGAGAAACAGAGAGAGAAACAGAGAGAGAAAGAAGGCGAAACGAAGAAGAAGAAAGCAGAGCAGAAGAAGAGTGGCGAACCAAACAAAGGTGGAGCCCCCATTCTAACTATTTCTTTTTGCATCGTCTTTATCGTTCTGTCTCACTCCGCCGGAAGCCCGGAAGCAAAGCCATCTCCCCTAACACGAGATGACCTCGCGAGGTAGTCACCAAAAGAAGGCAAGATGACCTCGCCCCCACCTCCTCTTGCTGCAATAAGTATATGGCCGCTCGGCCCTTACACTTGTACACATGGCCTTGCGATTCGCATAACGAGTCGTACAAGAGAAGTAAACAAGCATTTCAGGCGAGTTTGAAGACTAGGCTGCTCGGCCCTTACACTTGTACACATGGCCTTGCGATTCGCATAACGAGCCGTACAAGAGAAGTAAACAAGCATTTCAGGCGAGTTTGAAGACTAGGCTGCTCGGCCCTTACTCTTGTACACATGACTTTGTGATTCACATAACAAGCCGTACAAGAGAAGAAAACAAGCATTCCAAGCAGACATTCACGCCAAAGCAGAAACCCTAAGGGGTGGCGAGGTCACATTCTCGTCAAAGCAGAAACTCTAAGGGGTGGTGAGGTGACTTCGCGTCAAAGCAGAAACCCTAAGGGTTGGCGATGTGACTTCACATCAAAACAGAAGCCCTATAAGAGGTGGCGAGATGACATCACGTAAAAGTAGAAGTCCAAGCGAGGCAGATAGCTTCACAAGACTGGAAGTTCAGGCGAGCCAGGATGACTTCACAAAATTAGAAGTCAAGGCGAGACGACGTCACAGGCAATACAAGATCCCTTCATGCAGAAGATGAAGCAAGTCGCGGAGTCCGCTCATAAGCATACACGCGGAGTCCGCTCACAAGCATACACGCGGAGTCCGCTCACAAGCATACACGCAACATACGCGCGGAGTCGCTTACAAGCATACGCATGGAGTCCGCTCACAAGCATACACGCGGAGTCCGCATGAAGGGGGAGTCCGCTTACACGCGGAGATCACCTATGCCACTATTAAGAACTATGGCTAAGGCAATTCAAGCCCCTTGGTGACACATGCGTCACCCATTTCAGATGCACAACTCAAATCAACGGACGCTCTACCAAATTGTGTGTCCACAAGAAATACAGTTGACAGATTTAAAAATACATTTGTCAAACCCAAAATTGGCATTAAGCCATAAAGCCTACAAACCCCCTATGAACTACGGTCGGTTTGATCCCACAAAGGGGTACGTAGGCAGTCTAGCAACCCACTAGATGCAACCACAATTCAAAACATAATCCCTGACACCACCAGTCAAATTCGTCCAGTCCAAATAACTCTGGCCAAACTCCTGAAGTACCAGAAAATCAAATCCATAACCAAACCTTTCGAATTACATTGGTTTGATCCCTTTACAAGGGTATGTAGGCAGTCTAGCAACCCACTAGATGCAACCACCAACCCAAATAAATTCCTGGATCGCCTGAAGCCAGAATCTTGCTCCAAAGCTCAAATGCCTTCAGACACAAATCCAAACACATTTCCAAACGCTACTCTCATCCTAAAGTCAAAGCCCTCTAACGAGTCATTCACTTGTTGGAACCCTTGAACTACAAGTGACTTTGATCCTCTCCAGGGTACGTAGGCAACTCATTCTCAAATGTGGGTGCAGTCACAAAATCAAACAAATCTACAATAGTCTCTTGGTAAACGGAATCAAAGGGTGTTCCCTTGTAATAAAGAATTGTAATTAAAAGATACATTCTGTCTTGAATGAGTCGAACCAAACATAATTAAAATCATATCTTAGTTAATAAGATAGAGTGAAATTGTGTTGGGTATATATGTATTTACAATTTTTGCCCAACACTCCCCCAACAACAATAAACCTTCACTGGTACGGTTGTTTTCCTATGATGAGGTACTTACGATTTAGGAATAGATTCATCTTTTGCATTTTGTGAGTATGATGAGGTCTTTAACAGTTGGGCTATGCATACTTGCATACTGTAGTGTTTGAAGTTGTGGGCATGCAGACGATATATACATTGCTTCCAAACTAACAGGGTTTCTTGCGTGGAAGTAACCAATGAAGTGTGCTCAAATTTCTTTGCAACTTAATAGATTAATGACGTGCGAAAAGTTAGTTGTGTGGAGGACATTTCTAGAATACGCCGGCGTATGAGTGCACATAAAACGGGTCGTCAACGGAGGGGAATAAATGTAACTTTACTGAGATCAACTGTGGGTAGCAATTACACTATTTTCAAGGATCTCGTTGCTTCAACCTTATTACTGTTGCTGTTCATTTCAATGAAGCTATGCTAAAAAATATTCACACCTACAACCATATGGTGGTCACCTCCTTATAGTAACCACATTAAAATCAACTTTGATGGTTTTGTACTAGGAAGAGCTGCGGGAGGATTTATGTTCCGGGACAGAGAAGGGTTCTTTTGGCTGCAGCTAAAAGTTTTGGAAATGATACAATTCCAGCAGCTGAAGCTACAACTCCTGGAGACAGCCTGGTGAAAGCCAAAGACTAAGGTTTTTCAAACATTCAAGTCAAAGGCTATTCAAAACTTGTGATTGATGCTATTAATGGAAGGATTAGCACACCTTGGAGGCTTCTCAAGATAATGTTTGTTTGTTTCGTATTAAAAAGAAAAATTGTGGGTAACAACGTAAGTTCGATTAAGTGTAATTAAATTTTATCATAGGCAACCTCCCCAAATCATGCCTCCCCATCCTCCCCAAGTGCTTTCATGCGAGTACAAAGCAGGGGTAGTTCAAAGACTTAAACGGGAAGGGGTGCATTACTCTTGTGTAGCATGCATTGCGTACAAAGACTTCAAAGTGAAGGGGTGCAGGCCTCACACCACGTTCGAGAACCAAAACTGTTGCCTTCCACCCAACGTGGATGACAAACCTGCCTCTGCCACACCAAGGTATCACAAAAATGAATATATACATATATATATATATATATATATATATATATATATATATATATATTAACATGAAAACGTTACAGAACTCCACCTTATAAATTTTAATCATGTTTTGTGTTTTTGCGGAAGGATGCATGCGAGGTTTTCATATTAAAAGATATATAAATTTAAACAATCCCTTGACTTACATCAAGTAGCTAGCATGAATGAAGTGTATCAAAAGCTCTTCCACTAGTAGTGAATTGGAACTCCGACCATCAATTTTTGGGTAAATGAGGGCTACAAAATCGCACTCAAAATTTGTTAGTTATTTATCTTCATCAACAATGTCAATTCCTATCAAACTTGATTTACACTACAGGAAAATCGCTCTTAGCCGACGGAATCCAAACCATTCCGTCGGTTAAGTCCTACTTGGTCGACGAAAAAATAACTGTCTTATAAGACAACAGAACCGTCACCTAAGATTTATCTAGGCGACGGAAAACGACTGTCGGGAACTTCCATCGGTTAAGACATTCCTAGCCTACGAATCATTTCCGTCAGTAAGTTTGCGTCGGCTTAGTAAATCTTAGGCGACGGAATTCAGCTTCGGACACTGTCCGTCGACAAAGATTTTCCTACGTGACGACAAACTTCCTTTGGTAGAAACTTTTTTAGGCGACGAGAATGTTTCCGTCGGCATAGTACATTTTTAGCGACGAATAATTTTCCGTTGGTGTAGTATGTCTCTTGGGAGACGAATATTTGTTCTTAGTCGACGGACCAGTCCGTCGGCTAAGAAATTGAATTATTACCTGACACACCGTAGAACAAATATATTTTTGCTAACGCCTTTTGTCTTAGGCGACGGAATATTCTGTCGGCGGAGCAGGTCTTTAGCGACGAATACTGTTCCGTCGGTATAGTGTGTCTTGGGAGACGAATCATATCCCTTAGCCGACAGATTGTTCCGTCGACTAAGATATTGAATTATTACCTGACACACAGCAGAACAAATATATTTTTTCCGACTCCATTTGTCTTAACCGACGGACTAAACACATCATTTATACATTTACTGCCCAGAAGAAACATACTCCCCCCTCCCCCCGCATAAGAAACATAATGAAGAGTTCCCCCCGGGAGAAGAAACATACTCCCCCCTCCTAATTGGTGTATGTAACTACTTTAATCTAGTTATTTTCTTCATTTAGACATATTTCCGGTGGTCTAATTATTGTATTCCCCCCCCCCCCCCCCGCGCAGAAGAAACATACTGAAGAGTCGCCCCCCTCTTAATTGGTATGCATGTAACTACCTTAATTCAGCTATTTTCTTCATTTAAACATATTTTCCGGCGACTTTACTGGCAGTCTAGTTACTGTATTCCTTGATCCATGCATATGTATATATATATATATATATATATATATATATATATATATATATACAGGACCCTTCTAATGAGGGATCCTATTTTTTGTTCATTTCTAGGGATATGTCCACATCATTAGATCTGTTTTTTAATGGGCTTGAATGGTTGAGATTAAAAAAAAAAAACTTAACACTTATGTCAAACCTACACCGTTCAATATTATTAAAAATAAATCCCCCATTTGGATGACTTAACGATCACCAAATTTTCTGAAAATTTGGTGAAATGATCTACTCATATAGCCCAACGAACTGAACGGTGAAGATTTGATTTTGTAATCGAAAAGTTCGTCAAATGATCTATCCCTAGAAATGAACAAAAAAATGGATCTCTCATTGGAATGGTCCTGTATATATATATATATATATATACACACGAACACGTACGCAAAAACATATATATATATATATTTGATAGTGTATATACATCTTAAATATATGTTTGTATGTACGTACATATATATACATATACACACACATATATATATATATATATTTATATATATATATATGTTTTTGTGTATGTGTTCGTATATATATATTAATATGTTAATTTGTATGTATAATTTGTGTGAATTAATACGTATAATATGTTTGTATAATTAATATATGTGTGTGTAATATGTGTGTACGTATAATATATGCGTATAATATTAAGTTTTTGTGTGTGTATACACACACACAAATATATCTTTAGCTTTTGTGTGTATATATGATTAATAATTATTATGTAAAATATGTTTATCAATTTAAATTTTTGTTTTCATGGAAATCATTTGTGTATTCAAATGATGATAAAAATAAAATGATGAATTATGTAATTAAAAATTATAATATTGTTATACATATGTACTGTTTGAGCCCAGTGGGCATTTTGGTCCAAGACTGCGTGAATGGTGTGGCCAAAACACGTACATTCATCAATATATTAATTCTACATTACCTTTAAAAATCTCGTTCGAGAACCATTATGTTATGACTGTGTCTAACATAATGCATGGTTTTCGAATTTTCCCATATTTGTTGACAACTATATTTTTGTTTCCTGTTATTATAATATACAACATGAACAAAAGCTGGATGCAATTACGGAGAACGTCCCATTTTTATATGCAAGACATTTTTGATTTTCTTGAGTTCGTGCATCTACATAGTCCTCTAGATAAAGTTTTTCACATATGTCCGTGCAACAAATGTCTCAATCGGAAACTAATAACAATTGAAGAAATGTATTCTCACTTGGCACTACACTGTATTTGTTCTAGTTATACCACATGGACATGGCACGGCGAAAATTAAGTTCAAATGCCTACACTTGCAGAAATTCAAGTTACGGGGACCCTGCTGTGATGAACCTCTTAAACGATGCCTTCCCGTTAGCCGCCTCAGGATATCAGGAAAATGTTGTTTATGACAACGTCTCTGACATCTCCCACGTTGACTACAACAATGATTATAATAAGTACAACAAGCTTGTACGGGAAGTACAAACCCTATTGTATCCTGGCAGTGAGCATACTATGTTGGGTACAGTCATGGAGCAAATGAGGATGAAAAACAAGCGGGGAAAGAGTAACGTATATTTTGATGAAGATATGGCCCTTATGAAAAAAGTGCTTTCTAAAGGTAACAGTTGTCTAGCTAATTTCGATGACGTCATAAACATGTTGGCTGACCTCGGTCTTGAAGTTCAGAAGATAGACACTTGCGTCAATAACTGCATGTTGTATTACAAAGAAAAGGAGGCGGAAGATGAGTGCCCACACTGCTATAAGCCAAAGTATAAAACAACTTCCACTTTATCTAAACAGAAGAATCGGCCCATTCCTAAGAATGTTCTTCATTACTTCCCGTTGGGTCCTCGTCTGCAGCGTCTGTACATGTCTTCACATACGGCAAAACATATGAGATGACACCAGACAAGGCACTAAGGAGAGGAGAGGAGATGATAGATCCAGATAGTCTCACACATCCCGTAGACGGGGAGGCTTGGAAGCACTTTGACCGTTCTTTTCCTGAATTTGCTGGAGACTATCGAAATGTCAAACTCAGACTTGCAACAGACGGGTTCAATCCTACTGGAAACATGAATTTGCCTTACATCATTTGGCATGTGATAGTATTTCCGTACAATCTACCTCCCAACATGTGTATGAGGAAAGAGTACAATTTTCTTACGCTTATGGTTCCATGGCCGTATTCACCATGAAAGTGCTTGGATGTGTATATGAGACCATTAATTGACGAGCTGCAGGAATTATGAGAAAATGGACTCCCTACTTTTGACAGGCATGGTCAAACTTTATTCATGATGAAAATGTTTGAGCCAAAGGGCATTTTTGTCTAAGTAATAATACTTTACTGGACTGTAAAATGTTCACGTGAATATTAATTACGTTCTTGGCCCGGATCGTGATCGGTGAGTCTAAATTCCTTAAGTTTACAAATAAAGGCCCGCCAATATGACCACGTGAGCTGAATTACAAATTCTGCGCGCCGAATGACTCCGCGCGGAATATAGATCTCGTGAGCTTGGTAGACTTCACGCAAAACACATAACTCGCGTGGAGTAGGGAGCTTGCGAGCTTCGCGTGAAATACACAGCTCGTACACTTAATGATCTCGCACGCGGATTGACCTCGCGTGCCAGTCCTAGGCGTAGTGGAATATATCTAGACGAGCTGGCGAACGGGCTCGCGTGAGAGACTTTGCGAGGAAGCCACGGGTGGAGCCCGCATGCATTAAATTAATCGTTGAAGACTTTCACCAGTTTTTGACATGCTTCGGGTCAATACCTGTGGCCATTTTAATATAAATAGCCATTCTAAAGCCCGCGAGCTAGAAAGGCCAGGAAGCTGGAGTCAGTAGCCCATACGGAGTGTGCGAACTGGATTTGTGTCATAAGTTGATTGGTCTGCATTGTTTAAACCTTGTCCGTGTGGGATTAGGGTTCTAAAGCCCAACTCCAAGCTAGCTTTCTTTTGCTGCAAGTCAGATCACTATATAAAGGGCTCTGGGGTTTAAAGGATCTCTCTCTCGACAATTACTCAAACAAACACAATACAAAACCTTTCAACCTAGTTGAAACCTATAGTGCTTCCAGGAGCTTTGCATCCGCTTCCCCGTTAAAGCTGCAAACCCCTCACAAAAAATCTCTTCTTGACAAACAATACAAACAAACTGCAACCCAGTTCCCTTCGAGCTACCTCGAAACCCTAAACCTAAGTGCGCCGCAGCCTAGGATTTTCTCAGAGCCCTTCCAGATTCTACCCTGATTCCCCCGATTTCCCTATAGTTGCTCTGCTCGCGATATACCGTGAGTAGACCGCCTTGTGCTCGTAAATTTCTCATCTGAGGTAGCACCTGGAACCCCTCTCTTGATCAAGAAGTCAAGATCTTGCGCACTCAACCCTTTCCTCGTTTGCGAGGTGGCACACCCACAACCAACCCCCTCTCTTTGTTCGCTATCTACCTCTCTACTCCCTATCGAGAGGATCGTAGCCAAAACATTGGCATGCCCAGTGGGACCTGGGAGTACAAGCGAGACAATATAGGGAAACCCGAGGAAACACCATACAGGAAGCCTCAACTTTCTTGTCTCAAGCACAGATCACTACGGTACAAACCCCATAACAGCGCGGCTTACTGTTCCCTTACTCAAGAGCATGTTCTCGCTAAGTTTGGCAATCTAGAGTTTGGCAAAACCGCCATGGCAGGCTCTCAGCCAACCCAAAACACAAGCCCCGCTCCATCCATAGAGCAAGTCTTCCAGATGTTTGCGGAGCTCAAGGGCCAAATCCAAGGTTTGACAACCTAGACCTCCGCCACTCAACAAAGCGTTGCTGACCTAACTGAACATGTCAAGCAAGAAAGAGCCTCAGTGAGGATTATGGCCACCTAGAGGGCGAATTCATGGAAACCAAGGGCCTAGTCGAAGGTAGCCTCCAGTGGATCCGTACGGATCTGGACCAGAATGCGGAGACCGTGAAGCAAAATGCAGAGATCCTATCTCGCACTCACGCGATAGTGGATGAACAGACTCACCGCTTGGACGATCACGATACCAAGCTGCATGACCAACAGAATGCTTCATTCTTTGGAAGCAAAAACAGTTTAGAAAAACTAGACGAATTCAAGGAGAAACATGACTGGCTGAGCTTGTGGGTCCTTGAAGTTGAAGATTGGATGAGGGAGCAAGCATCAAAGAATCTCGCCCTAGATCCTACTGGCCAAGTGTGAGCGTGCCAGGGGAAATCCAAAAGTTGGGGCTCAGAAGACCCCGCAAGTATTTCCAAGTATATCCCACCAAATGAGCGTGCCAGGGGAAATCCAAAAGTCGCGGCTCAGAAGATCCCGCAGTTCGCGCTAGGGGCTGGCACTTTAAAGAATCCGCCCCTGTTTGGATCTTCTGTCCCCTTCAAGGGATTCAACAACTCGCCATGCCAAGGAATCGGGACACCAGAAGACCCATTTGTTGCTTATTCTAGCCCAGCTCCCAAGAACGTTGGTCAGGCCGCCAGTTTCTTTGCATGGCCTAACCATAAGGAAGGGGCTGAGTCCGCACCTGTGTCGGTAGCCGATTGGCGCCAGTTTGTCTCCTTCATCATCACGGAGCAAACCATAAAAGGTGATGCTGACTTGCAATATCACGCCCCCTACCCTGATAGTGTGGTGCAGTATCCTTTCCCCATAGGTTCAAGAATATTGTCTTCACCACCTTCTCCGAGGAAACAAGGGAAGATGCATCAACCCATATGGCTCGCTTCAAAGTTCAGTGTGGCTAATATGGGAATAATGATATTCTCAAGCTTAAGCTCTTCGGGACTTCCCTGTCCGGAGCTGCTTTCAGTTGGTACTCCAGGTTGAAGCCAGGGTCCATTGCAGACTGGCCTACCATGGAGAGATTGTTCCGGGAAACCTACGGTACCATTGAGCCAGAGGTCAACCTTGACTTTCTCACTCAAATGAGTCAGCAGAGCATGGAGTCAAGAGTCTATTTCCTCCAGCGTTTCAAGATCCAACATGCCAAGTGTGACTTCCTCCTACCTGAGCAGGAAACCATTAATTTGGTTGTTTGTGGCCTCGAGCATCGCAAAAGGCTGAAGCACCATGGGGAGCGCTTCACATCTATAGGCGACCTGATCAACAAGGTCGGCAGTTATGAGCTGATCCTCAATAAAATGAATGAGAAGACAAATGCCTCCAAGGGGACATACGTACCAGGAAGAAACAGGACAGTGGGAGCAGTAAGCCTCCAATCCTCCATGTTTGATCCTTATTACCAGAGGCAGGAGGAGACTAAGGCCGCACAGGACTATGAAGATGTCGGAGTGATTGAACTAACTGGGAAGCCATTGGCTCACAAGCTGAAGAATCTCAAAATGACCCGCGAGCCAATTACCATTCAATCTTTTGCATAGACCAGCCCGAATACGAGTCGTACACATATGACTCAAAAAACGCCCATCTTGTCTTTAATGACTTGATCGAGGCGAAGTATGTGCTTTGGATCATAAGATCCTATCTATAGAGGAGCTGAAGGACAAGAAGTATTGTGCATTCCATAACGTCCACAATCACGACACCAAAGATTATGTCAAGCTCGGTGACCAACTACAGACTTGGCTGAACTCTGGCTCCTTGAAACTGCAGACGCCGGGGAGCACAGCCTCGCTAGTGGATGTGGATGCTTTTCCAGTTGTGGTTGGCCTGGTCGAAGTAAACTGAAAGGACCAGCAAGAGTAGAACAGCCACCACCGCGCGCTAAAGCCAGGCCAGTGAAGAGTCATTTTGGATTTGTCTGACCACCCAGAGGACGCAAATCTGCATCGAGCATCTAAGAGAGGCCACGAGGAGGACAATGTTGATACAGCTCGACCATCTCGCCAATATACCTATAACGTCGACCTCGCACACGAGGTTCTAGATGACCTTACTAATGATGGACTTGTCACAGTGGCGGGGGCTTTACCTTAGATAGAATACAAGGAGGGCCGCATACACTGCAAGTTCCATAATTGTTGGGGACACCGAACTCGCGAGTGCTATCAGCTTCGCGAACAGGTCCAGGATTGGCTCGACCTCAAGTACATTCGCTTTGAAGACAAAGGCGGATTCATGATAGCAACTGCTGACATTGCTTGACCTCGCATCGGCCAGCGCGTGATCACATTGGACATCTCTCCAAATACAGGCCCGCGCGAACCGCTAGTTCGAAACCGTAAGAGACTAGCGAATGACTATACCGTGCTAGCGAACCAGAGTGAGAATTATGACTCGGCGAGGCAGTTAGTCGCTAGACCGCAGCCCGATCGCCTTTCAAGGAAAGATAAAGGCAAAGCTATCATGAGGGACGATGAACCGTCCCCCGCCGTGAATTTCCAACCTATGAGTCCCAAGATTCGCGAAGAGCTGGAACAGAGGATCAAGCGCCTAGAGACGTTCTTCCAATCACATTGGACAGAGGAAGTACCTTTGTCTTCAGCTTCAAACGAGATGGACATATCAAATTCTAGCAGCAGGTACCATGAAAACGAGGCTTCAAGCCCTCGTCAAGGTATCTTGATCGATCCCTACATTCCCCCGACATCCAAATCGGCAATCAAGGAGGGGATATGGTACACGCAGCAAGGGAGCAGGCTAGTTACCATCACCAAATCCAGGAAACAGAAGCTCCAGAAGAAGTATGGCAGCATCCTGCGTGCCTTGCGAGCTGTCGATGATGGTGTCATCTGACCCTCACAACTTGCACAGACACCTGAAAGGATGTGGAGAGAAGCCGAAGGCCTGCGAGCTATACTCCAAAGGCCACTTGTCACGCCTCCACGGGTGTGTGCGCAGGTAGCAGATGACCCTGCCCCAAAGGCAAATGTCTTTTTTCGCCTCACCGTACCACCAAGGCAGGATCCGCACCCTGTAAGGAACATACCATCTCCAGAGCCAGAAAGGAGAAGAGATCCACAGCCCTCTCGGCGCAGGCCATCACCAGTGTTTGACCAAAGAAGGGAACCACCAACTTCACCAAGGCGCAGACAATTGCTGAAAATTGAGCACCGAAGAAGGGACTCGCTTCCACCATTGAGACGTAGACACTCGACGGAGGCTAAATGAAGAAGGGAACCGCCTCCTCCAGTAAAGCAAAGGCTGTTCGCCACCTCAGAGCCTGAACTAAGGCCTGAATCGCCTCGGTCATCACGGCCCCAGGAGCCTCTTCGCCAGGAACCTGAAGCAAGAAGGGAACCACCACGGTCACATCGCGCTAGCACTCTGCCGCCTTCCACTAGGGGGCAACTAGAGAGAGAAGTATGTCATTAGTTCAAACCATTTTGTAAACGTACGAGGTCTAACCAACAGACTAATAAAAAATTAGGGTTTATTCCAGAGACTCTAAATTAAATTTTACATACAATTTAGTCGTGCTAATTTTTACATTTTCTCTATTCATTTCATTATAAACGTGCAAAGTCTAACCAACAGACTAGTACCAGATTGAGGCCTATTCCAAAGGCCCTAAATACAAACATTACATCTTTTTCCCCTTCTTACACTCTGATATAGGTTACATAAGCGGCTTTGCAGCCGAAGCAAACAAGTTTACAATGAATTCTGGCTACCCTACGGTTGAAGGCATAGATCTGGGAAGGTTAGAAGTGCCTTGAGCTTTCAGATCGGGCGGTTCATTAGAACAGGGACCCTCATGCTACCGCGCAGGCTTCGGGGGGGGGGGTGCTTCAAGGACACTAGCAAACTCCCAGAACACAGACGAACAAGGGGACTCCGAAGCCTCACGCATGAACAGAGCAGCAGGCACAAGGTAAAGGTGCCCAGACCATTTGTTCTTTCAAGCGAAGGTTTGGCATAAGAGTGGATTTCGAAACTCACCTTCGGCCTAAGGCGCAGGCAATTGCCGGAAACTGAGCACTGAAAAAGGGACCCACTTTCACCATTGAGGCAGGCACTCACCGGAGGCTGAACGAAGAAGGTAATTGCCTCCTCCAGTAAAGCGAAGACTGTTTGCCACCTCAGAGCCTGAACCAAGGCGCGAGTCACCCCGGTCATCACGGCCCTGGGAGCCTCTTCGCCAGGAACCTAAAGCGAGGAATGAACCACCACGGTCACATCGGCCCCGACCACAACCTGACTCGGAGCTAGAGGTCAAGAGGGAACCACAATTCCCAGCCCCTCCTAGAGCAAGAGAAGATGATGATGCTAAGGTCCCCTTTAGCCGCGGGTAAGAAGACAGCCGAAGACAAGCAGTCCTCAACCAAGCTCGTGTGACGGCCATGGCAATCGGAGACTGATGCACCACCAGTCGCTGATAGTGCTTCTGCTAGACTTAACTTCACAAAGCAGATGGCTCAGCTTCTCCGTGGAAACTCACCGGACAACGAAGCCCACTCCGAGCCTTACGTTCACTTAGATGAAGACCAAAAAGAAGGGCAGGAGGAATCATTCACCTGCAATTTGGTTGAAGTCTCTGCATTGCCTAAGGATGAAGAGGTCAACCTCGCGGAAAGGGCATTCGCAATTCTTGAAGGCAAACACGGGATGATTGAAGCTTCGCTGATCCTAGTCTGCGAGCAATTCTCTTTTCAAGTTGGAATGGTGTTTTTCATATCTGAGAGATATGCTCTCCTGCCAAACACAACATGTAACGCGGCGGATATTCCAAACAGTAGCAATAATGTCTGCGACATGTCCCCGCCTTGCAGCAGCGAGATGGGTCCAGTCCTAGCGAAACCCGCGAATGCTCCACCATTGGAGGCTACAAGCAGCGTCACACGCGTACTAACTCTGACCTTTTCCACACCGACCCTAGACATGGCCACTCACATGAGGCCATTATACATTTCGGCTGAAGTTGAAGGGATTAAGGTTAAGAAGGTCATGGTTGATACCAGAGCTACGGTAAATGTCTTTACCACCCGCACCATGGGACTCCTTGGTATCCCACGCTCAATGATACAACCACGTCCTTGATAGTCAAGAACTTCACCGAACAAGTTTCCAGAACACTAGGCTTATTATTTCTACGCGTCAAGTTGGGTCCGGCATCACGAGTCTATACATTCTTCGTGGTCGAATGCTCCTCATCCTACAACATGATTCTAGGCTGCGACTAGATCCATAAAAGTTTTTGTGCGCCTTCCTCTATGCACCAAGAACTCATGGTTTGGGACACTGAAACAAGCGAGGCGGTCCTCATTATGACGGATCTTTGTCCTTTTTCCATCTCCGCCAACTTCAACGATGCCCAGTATTACAATACTGACTTGGGCCCGCTGGATGTTCAGGGCGTCGACTCCAAAGGCCGTCCTTATGGGGTCACGGCCTCCAACTTAATGCGATGGGGACTTACCCAGGAGAAGGACGACTTACAACATCCTCACACCATCGCGGATCCCCTCCAACCCTTTAATGTTTAGCGCATCCTCAGAAGAAGCGCGCGAGGCTGACGAGTCCTTGTGTGAAAGACTCCTTTCATACTGGACAGAACGTGAAGCCTACGATAAGGTTGCGACCATGGAATATGTAGATGAAATAGTGAATTATATCGATACCAATGAGGAAGTTATTCAGTTAGCTCCCGCCTCCTTGGACGACACACCACCTCAAGTCCATGACCCCATCTCACAAGTCGATGTAGGGAGTACTACAGAGAAGCCCCTACTCATTTTCATTAGTGCTAAGCTGGCAGAGGAAGAACAAGAAAAACTGATTGTCTTACTACGCGAATATAGGGATTACTTCACTGAAAAGTACAAAGACATGCCTGGTTTGTCTCCAAACTTGGTTTGTCACCAGTTGCCTACTTATCCTGACAGACGTCCAGTCCGTCAAGACGGTAGATTCATGCGAACTGAGACTTAGATCGTGGTCAAGGAAGAGATTGAGAACATGCATCGATCGGGTATCATTCGCGTGGCCAAGTATAATGAATGGCTATCCAATGTAGTTCCTGTATGCAAGAAGAATGGCAAAATGCGCGTTTGTGTTGACTACCGGGACCTCAACAACGCAACGCCTAAGGAGATGTACCCCTTGCCCGTTGCTAACCTCCTCATTGATGCGGCTGCGGGGCATGAAGTGCTATCCTTTATGGATGGAACCGCTGGATATTACCAGATTTTTGTTGCTGAAGAAGATCGTCACAATACCGCCTTCCACTACCCTAGGTTTGCAGGCGCGTTTGAATATGTTGTCATGCCTTTCAGACTCAAGAACGTGGGGGCAACATATCAGCGCGCCATGAACCTTATCTTTCACGATATCCTGGGCAAGTTGATTGAAGTCTACATAGACGACATGGTGGTCAAAACCAAAATGCGGGCGACGCACGTTGAGGACCTCCGACAGGTTTTCATGCGGATGCGACGACATAACCTGAAAATGAACCCCGCCAAATGTTTATTCTTCGCGGACGCAGGTGACTTCTTAGGATTCCTGGTACATCAAAGGGGCATTGAGATCCCCAAGGACAAGGTGCAGGCAGTAATAAAAGCCTCACCTCCTACAACCAAGAAGGAGCTCCCACAACTGATTAGGCAAATCAACTTCCTTCGCCGTTTCATTTCAAATGCGGCAGGGAAGGTTCAATCCTTTTCACCTCTCTTAAAGCTCCAGGGGGCAACCGAGTTTGTATAGGAACCACAACACTAAAAGGCTTTTGATCGTATCAAGGACTACTTGATGAACTCGCTGGTATTGGTTCCCCCTCGCCTTGGCGTTCTGCTTAAGCTCTATATCGCTGCTGTTGACTTGTCCATTGGCGGACTTTTGGCACACGATGATGAGAACAGGGTTGAACACGTTGTTTATTATCTTAGTAGGGTGTTAACTGATTGCGAGACGCACTACTCTCTAATGGAGAAGTTGTGTCTCGCCCTATTCTTTGCAGGTTGCAAGTTCCGCCACTACATGTCAGCCTTTACCATGATGGTGATCGCTCAGTCTGACCTCGTCAAATATATGCTTTCCTACCCTGTATTATGGGGACGCATAGGTAAATGAATATTGGCTTTGTCTGAGTTCTCCTTGCAATATGTTCCGCCACAAGCAGTCAAATGACAAGCCATAGCGGATTTCCTCGCTCATCACCCACCAACTGAGCTAACAGCGTTCCGCGAGTTAGAGTTTGCTGCTGTTTCCCTCACCCCATGGACTCTTTACTTTGATGGATCGCGTACGAACTCACCGCAGGTGCCGGAATCGCCATTGAGAACCCTGCAGGCGATCGTTTCTCTTACTCTTTCCAGCTGGATTTCAAATGTACGAATAACCAGGCAGAGTATGAGGCGCTCATCATCGAACTGGAGATTTTGCTGGACTTAGGGGTCCGCAAGGTTCAAGTCTTTGGCGACTCCTTATTGGTCGTCAACCAGTTGGTGGAGAAGTTCAAGTGCTTGAGTTTATCCATTGAGCCCTACCTGCGGAAAGCATTTGACGTATTAAACCACTTCGAGGACATCCACATTGAGCACATTCCGTGCAAGTTCAACTTTGTAGCGAATGAGCTCGCACAGATTGACTCTGGCCTCAGCTTGCGAGACGGAGTGCGCAAACGGCTTCTCAAGGTCGAACGATGCACTCTTTCGTCTTTTATTGCTAGGGGCAATATCAGGCAGACTCTTCTGACGTCGTTGCCTTAGACCCTATCGATGAGGATTGGCGGCTACCGTTCATTACCTACCTCACCAACCCTCATGATGTCACTCATTCCCTGCAAATACGGTTTCTCTCCCTCAACTTTGTGCTACGCAACGGCTAGCTCTGCCAGCACGGCGAAGATGGTAATGACTTCCACTGCTCATATGGCAACGAGGCGAAGCGGCTGATGCGTGAGGTTCATTTCGAAGTTTGTGGTTCGCATCAGGCAGGCCCAAAGATGTGTTGGTTAATACGTCGTCATGGCTACTATTGGCCTACCATTCTAAAAGACTGTATTACTTTTGCCAAAAGTTGTCAGGATTACCAGGCTTACGGACCAGTGCAACACATTCCCAACATTCCGTTGCAACCGATTATCAAGCCATGGCCAGGCCGAGGATGGGTGATAGACTTCACTGGCATCATTCACCCCTATTCCTCAAAGCAGCACAAGTTCATCATTATGGCCACCGATTTCTTTTCCAAGTTGATTAAAGCCGAGCCACTCAAGGTTGCCTTCATGACCTCAGTTCGCAACTTTATCTCCTACAATATTATCTCCCGCTTTGGTATTCCGGAATGCATCGTGACAGACCGGGGGGTAGCTTTCATGGCCGATTCTGTAGTCACATTTCTTATCGGCTATGGTATCAAGCTCTCGCATTCAACCCCCTATTATGCACTGTCTAATGGTCAGGCGGAGGCGAGCAATAAGGTTATCTTCGGTATCTTGCGCAAGATGCTAGAGTTGAACCCCCACGTTTGGTATTTAGAGCTTTACAATACTTTATGGGCCTACCGAACTTCCAAGCGCAATCCAAAAGCTACTACCCCATATGCTCTCATGTTTGGCCATGATGCCATCCTCCCTCTTGAGGTTCACATCGCCTCCCTTCCCGTCCAGGAGCAGCACCAATTGCTTGGTGACGATTATGTCCAGGTGATGTGACAAGAACTTGAAGATCTTGATGAACACCGCATCACTGCATTCAACAATCTCGGCCTTGAGAGTCCTATGATAAAGTTACCCGTGGTCGGAGCTTTGCCGATGGCCAAGCAGTATGGCGAGCTGTGTTACCTTTGGGCGAGAAGACCGAAGGTCGCGGGAAGTGGTCTGCGCGGTGGGAAAGACCCTTTATTATTCATCGCATATTGCCCAAGGGGACATACTATTTGCGTGACCTTGATGACACACTCCATCCCAATCCTATCAATGGTCGTTTCTTAAAATGCCATATCATTGGCGTCTGGGAGCGTGCAGATCCTTCACCTCCTGACCTCGCGACCATTGCTCATAGTGCTCCGCGCCATCGCGCTAGCACTCTGCCGCCTCCTACTAGGGGGCAACCCAAGAGAGAAGTATGTCATTAGTTCAAACCATTTTGTAACCATACGAGGTCTAACCAACATATTAGTACAAGATTGGGGCCTATTTCAGAGACCCTAAATTAAATTTTACATACAATTTAGTCGTGCTAATTTTTATATTTTCTCTCTTCATTTCATTATAAAAGTCTAACCAACAGACTAGTACAAGATTGAGGCCTATTCCAGAGGCCTTAAATAAAAACATTACATCTTTTTCTCCTTCTTACACTCTGATATAGGTTACATAAGCGGCTTTGCGGCCGAATCAAACATATTTACCATGAATTCTGGCCACCCTATGGTTGAAGTCATAAATCTGGGAAGGTTAGAAGCGCCTTGAGCTTTCAGATCAGGCGGTTCATTAGAACAGGGACCCTCATACTACCGCGCAGGCTTCGAGGGGTGCTTCAAGGACACTGGCAAACTCCTAGAACACAGACAGACAAGGGGCCTCCGAAGCTTCACGCATGAACATAGCAGCATGCACAAGGCAAAGGTGCCCAGACCGTTTGTTCTTTCAAGCGAAGGTTTGGCCTAAGAGTGGATTTTGAAACTCACCTTCGGCCTAAGAGTAGATTTCGAAACTCATCAGAGTAAACGACAGTAGGAGAAATGGTGACTTTGCTTTAAGCAAAGTCAGAAGGATGAGCAGAAGGGAAGAAGGAGCCATGGCGAGGGGGTAGGAAGGCTTGATTTGTTGTTCCAACCTCAGTTAGCGGATTCTTTTATAGAAAGAAGGGACGGACTCTATGTAACGACAGCAGGAGAAATGTGTCTTGCGTGCAGAACTTTGTTCCGCGATTTGGGCCTTAGAGATAAGGTGAATGCGTCTACAGTGACTTCCTGCTTTCTAAGCAAATTTGTTCACCAGCGAGATGACTCGGTTCAATTTGCCAATCATACATAAGGATACATCCCTGCTCGTGGCATGTTCAATAAGGCTTTTTTGCTTAGACAATCCAAAGCTCAAGGCCTAGGGGGGCAATGTTTGAGCCAAAAGGCATTTTTGTCTAAGTAATAATACTTTACTGGACTGTAAAATGTCCATGTGAATATTAATTACGTTCTTGTCTCGAATCATGATCGGCAAGCCCAAATTCCTTAAGTTTACAAATAAAGGCCCGCCAATATGACCACGAGAGCTGAATTACAAAGTCTGCGCGCGGACTATAGATCTCGCGAGCTTGGTAGACTTCACTCAAAACACATAACTCGCGTGGAGTAGGGAGCTCGCGCGCTTCGTGTGAAGTACACAACTCGCACACTTAATGATCTCACATGTTGATTGACCTCGCGTGCCAGTCCTAGGCGAAGTGGAATATATCTAGACGAGCTGGCGAACGGGCTCGCATGAGAGATTTCGCGAGGAAGCCATGGGTGGAGCCCACGTGCATCAAATTAATTATTGAAGACTTTCACCAGTCTTTGACATGCTTCGGGCCAATCCATGTGGCCCTTTTAATATAAAAAGCCATTCTAAAGCCCGCGAGCTAGAAAGGCCTGGGAGCTGGAGTCAATAGCCCATTCGGAGTGTGCGAACTGGATATGTGTCATAAGTTGATTGGTTTTCATGGCCTGGGATTAGGGTTCTAAAGCCCAACTTGGATTCCAAGCTAGCTTTCTTTTGCCGCAAGTCTGATCACTATATAAAGGGCTCTGGGGTTTAAAGGATCTCTCTCTCGACAATTACTCAAACCAACACAATACAAAACCTTTCAACGTAGTTGAAACCTCCAGTGCTCCCAAGAGCTTTGCATCCGCTTCCCCGTTGAAGCTGCAAACCGCTCACAAAAAACCTCTCTCGACAAACAATACAAACAAACGGTAACCCAGTTCCTTTCGAGCTACCTCGAAACCCTAAACCTAAGTGCCGCCGCCTAGGTTTTTCTCATAGCCCTTCCGAATTCTACCATGATTCCCCCGATTTCCCTATAGTTGCTTTGCTCGCGATATACCATGAGTATCAACCGCCTTATGCTTGTAAATTCCTCATCTGAGGTGGCACCTGGAACCCCCCCCCCCACTTGATCAAGAAGTCAAGATCTTGCGCACTCAACCATTTCCTCGTCCGTGAGGTGGCACATCCGCAACAAATCTCCTCTCTTTGTTCGTTGTCTACCTTTCTACTCCCTACCGAGAGGATCGTGGCCAAAACAGAAAACAACTGTTATTTGGACCATCAATGATTATACAGCTTACGGTATGTTGTCTAGCCAACAAACTAAGGGGTACAAGGCTTGCCCAGTATGCTTAGATGACATCAATTCTAGTCGCCACACTGACAAAATCTGTTTCTTGGGATCTTTTAGGTGGCTTAACGAGGATCACGAGTGGCGGTGGGATGCTGAGGCATTTGATAGGACTGAGGAGCATAATTTGAAACCCCCAGGGAGGTCTGGTGAGTGGATTTTGGAGAGGCTTAACCAGCACTGGTTCAGATATTTGAGCACCAGTAAAGATGTAACTGACTTGAATCCTCCCACGCCTGATGAGTTTAAGTATTAGACGCACAAAAGTGTATTTTTTGAATTGCCTTATTGGTCGACTTTGAAAATCAGACACAACTTTGACGTCATGCGCATAGAGAAGAATGTTTGTGACAGCGTTCTTGGAACAATTCTGAATCTCAATGATAAGAACAAGGACACCCCAAAGCCAGTGTTGATCTAAGGAAAATGAGTATACGCTATAAGCTATGGCTAGTAGAGAAGAAAAGAACAAGAAAAGCTATAATGCCTCAAGCAGGCTACACAGTCCATCCTTAGAAGAAGGCAGAATTGTTTCAGTGGTTTCAAAACGTTAAGTATCCTCATAGGTATGCAAGAAATATCATTCGATGTGTTAAGACGGGGGAAAATAAGATTACTGGGTTGAAGACTCATGATTGTCATGTTTTGCTGCAACGTCTTCTTCCCGTGGTCATTAAACCGTATTTACAGAGTGATGTGGTTGACACGTTAGTGGCTTTGTCAAAGTTCTTTTAGAGGATATGTGCCAAAGAGCTAAAAAAGTAGGATGTTCGGTCATTGCAAGAAGACAATGTGTACATCATATGCAAGCTGGAGATGATCTTTCCCCCAACTTTCTTTGACATCATGATTCACCTTATGATCTACCTTCTCGAACAAGTGTTGCTTACTGATCCGGTACAGTATACCTAGTGCTATCCAAATGATAGGTATGCACTCATATTTATTCTAATTAATCATCCTTTCGAATTAAGATAATTTTTTTTGTAAGAGAATAAATATATGTTTTGTAGGCAACTAGGAGATTTCAAGACGAAGAACAAAAACAAATGTTTCCTTGAAGGGTCGGTCACAGCTGCATACATTCAAGCTGAGTGCGTAACTTACTACAACGCATATCTCAATAATGAAGACAAAGTGGGGGAATCATCTGGAGGGGGTAGTATCCAACAATTCAATCTATCAGTTGTTTTCAACGATGTTCAACCATATGGCAGATTAAGTAATTATGAAAGATTAAGTAATGCTGAGATCAAAGAGGCTCATTGGTCTGTCCTTCAACATTGAAACGAAGCCAAGTGGTACTTTCAGTCCCATTTGCAAAAGCCAGGATGGTAACAAAGTCATACACATGAGAGATTATCCTGATTACTTCCTTATTTGTGTACCTTTCTATCGATCTCTATATATGATGTTACATAAATTTAATATATGTCGCTTTTTGATGTTACATAATGTAACAACGTTGCTCTTAAAATTGTTACAGATGATGCACATTCTACATCATTTTCCTGATTCTTACGACCCAGATTTGCACTTGTTGGCTGGAGGACCCAAATGCCACAGAGTTTGTGCTGGATGTTTTGTGAACGGTGTTAAATTTGTGACGTCAGAATGAGTTGAAGGCCATGTCACCCAAAACAATGGAGTAATGGTTGAGGGCCTGGGTTTCAACTACTATGGGGTTCTTGTCAGTGTCATCGAACTAATCTACGGCAAGGGTATGCCAGTTGTGTTGTTCAGTGCAAATGGTTCAATACTGACCCAACCAGACAAAGGAGTACAGTTCTGGATCGTGGCTTATTATCAGTGGACTCAAACAATATATGGTATGAGAATAATCCATTTATTCTTGCCACCATGGCGAAACAAATGTTTTATCTTGATGATCTGGCTATGGGTGAGGGTTGGAAAATGGTGCAGGTGATGTCACATAGGAATATTTAGAGTGCAGCTACACTGGGAGGGGATGATGAAAGTGGTCCTAGTGAACCAACAACTGATCAACCAAATGAACCATATCAAGAGGAATCTCCACATGTAGTTCATGATACTTCGGATATTCGTGTCAACAACCAACATGTTTCGGCTATCATAGGTTACATTCTAGTTACACCATCTGAAATGAACTCGCGACAACGTAAACCCACTCATGATGACGACGGGTTCATAGATGACTCGGACATAGAGGAAGATCAATATTCTGACCAAAATGAGGAAGATGATGATTCAGATGACTCAGATTATCATGAGTATGATTAATGTACTTGTTCAATATTATTATTGTGGATTTTGGTCGATCTAATCTACTTTTATTAATTAATATGGCATAATTAAGTTCGGATATGTATTTTAAATTAACTTAGGTTTAGTTTGATAAGTTACACGAAATTACTCAAATGTACATACAATAAAATGTGTAAAGTTTTTTAAAAACTACTTACTCAACGGAACATGCAAATTTCGTCGCCTTCGAAAAACTTAAGCGACAGATGGTCTACTTTTCGTCACGTAGGATCACCTCACCCGCCTCGTCCTCGCCTCGTATTACTCGCGTCACCCGCATCTTATCTCGCCTCGCATCACTTGCCTCGTCTCACTCCTAAATTTTTGAAAACTACTTAGTCGATGGAAAATGAAAATGAAATTTTAGTCGCCTTAGAGCACTTACGCGACGAAGCGTCCACTTTTCGTCGCGTAGGATCGCCTCGTTTGCCTCGTCCTTGCCTCGCATCACTCGTCTCACCGGCCTCCTATCTCGCCTCGCCTCTAATTTTTTGGAAAACTACTTAGTCGACGGAAAATGAAGAGTTTGTCGTTTTAGTAGTCCTTAGGCGATGAAATATTCACTTTCCGTCGCTTAGTATCCCCAAAATATTAGGCGGCAAATAAAATTTCTTTTGTATGTAGGCGATGGAAAATTAAATTTCTGTCGGTTTGGAATTCTAAAGTGACGAAAATTTAGTAATTCGTCGGGTTAGGTTTTCCAAGGAGACGGATATCTGATATTTCCGTCGCGTAGGATGCCAAAATATTGGGCGGGTATATTTTGCACCTTTTTTTGGGCTGAAATTGTATTTTGTTAGGCTTAGCCGACAAAAATATTTCCGTCTTAGCCGACAAAAATATTTTCGTCGATTAAGACTTAGGCGACAGAAATTGAAGTAGTCGTTGCCTAAGGTAGTCTATGGCGACGAAAATTCAATGATTCCGTCGGCTAAATGAAAATGGATACCAGTATCACTTTAGTCTGACACAACACAACTAATACGCCTCCGCCTAATCTATTTACACTTGTTGCGCCCGAACCCTAAAACCCGACTGTGGTTTGACCAACGCTGCGCGACTGCCGTAGGCCTTATCGGAGAGCCCTGCCATCCACCGATCGACAACCACATCGACCCGACCATAACCGCATTGACACCACTCTTGGTCTCCTCCACTCATCGCCACCGCGTCACCGCCGCTTTGAGTTCATCGCTACTCCCACTGTCCATCTCCGACCTCGCTGAGAAGCAAGCTCAATTTCCACTCCCAAGTTCGAAGCCGAAGCCTTGTCTGAAAAAAATGTAATATTTTCCGCAATACCAAACTGTGTTGATTTGAATCGTTATCAGTGAATTTTCTTAGTATTGATACTACTAGTGGGAAAGATACAAGTATTCTTAAATGTATGCATTCATAATTGACTAAATACGTGATGTATGCATTCATCCTGATTGAAATTAGTTTGAATTGATGTCTTGTGAACGGTGTTTCTGTGATTGTAAATGAAGCTGGAACTATAAGGAACGGTGTATGTTGTATATTCATGATGGAGACTGCTGACATTGTAGTGTAGTTAGTCTTGAAATTACATATACATGTTGCTTTCCCTGTTCTAGTTTTTTGATAGTGTAGCAAACATGATGAGTTTGAATTTGTGGTCTGCTCATCTGTGGATAACTTTTTCATAATCTTTCGAATTACTCACTCATTTATTGCTAATTAACAATTGTGTGTTATTCATGTGCAAGACCATGTTTTTTAGGGAGAGGAAGGACCGAGCCATTAAGGCCAGTGTCTTGATGGACTCTATACGGCAGAGCGTCAGCTCAGAGGATAGTAGCAGCCAGCCTACCCCCATGCCGGCTTGGGAAAGTACCACCAGGGGCTCCCCCTTTGATTGTGCGGCCCCCTCTTGTTGACAGTAGTTCAACGGGATCTCCATCATCTATACCAGCGCTCGAATCTGCAAGACGCATCGTCGGCAACGCTCGGTTAAAAGTTAGAAGCCCAACATGTAAATTAATTATACTTGTATTAGAAATAAATCAATAGCAGTAAGCAGGGGTGTCTGCATGCGCACCCCACAGTGCCTGCAGGCGCTCCCCACAGTGCCAGCAGCGCGTCCCAGGGTGCCTGCAGGCGTGCCCCAGGGGGCCTGTATGCGCGCCCCAGGGTGCCTGCATGCGCACCCTAGCTACTAGTTCCTTCTTCTTTTTTTCAAGTGCTTAATTACTTCTATTTATCTTATATATAGCATTAAATCATATAATATTTTGTATATATATTAATTGTAGCTCCGGCTCCGAAGAAGAAGCGGGGTTTATGTTCTGGAAAGAATGCGGAGGATATCATTGCACAAACGGGACAGAAGATTAAGCTGGAGTATTGCCCTCATGTAAAAGGCCCAAGCGTGAGGGGGTTAAACAACTTGGTGGCACATGATATCGCTTCTGCTATACGGAGTCTAGTGGGAATGAGGGCAAAGACGTTCTACGACCTTGATCAGGAGGATAAGTGGAAGGTGTGGAATGCAATGTCGGTAAGTAACACTGAAACCAGTTTGAAAAGTAAATTTACTTAATTATATAAGTTTATTTTATTTTTCAGTGCTTAACATGAGATTTTTTGTTTGTTTGTTACTTAGCCGTAGTACGAGTGAGATGAAAATGATGAGCCAATGTTCAATTGGATACTGAAGAGAGCACATGAGAGGTACAAGTACTAGAAGTACCAGTGCCACAAAGCTTATCTGAGGGAAGGGGCCTCTGGGATGCCTTCAGATTTCATTGGGAGAGAGGACCAGTGGGAGTTCTATGCTCTCACTTCGAGTCAGATGAGTTCAAGATGATTTTTTAAATTACCTTCATTGCTTTTTTTAAAATTACCTTCATTGTTTCCCTTGTATTTTACTAATCTATTTAATATTTTTTCATGTATTAGAGACTCTCCTTGGCAAACAAGCGGAACCGTGGGGAAACTATGCACCACCACACGGGGTATTTTCCTATCATCTACACAATGGAGGAACTCATAATACAAGGGGAGGAACTTCCAATTATAAAAGGTTTTGAGAAAACCTATGTCACGGCCGGTGATGAAGTTACGACAAACATTATGTAAATGTCTTTCTTTTTACTATTTTATTGTTTGATGCATGCACTTATGAAGTTTATTATGCAAAATGTCAAGTTTATTAGGTAGACATAAAATGAGCTATCTGTAAATAGTTATATTTGGTTATTGGTTCTTGTTTCTGCATATTGTCAAGTTTATTATTTGATGTATTTTAAATGCAGAATGACATGGTTGATGAGGTCAATAGGCGAAAGGATATATTTAAGGAACAACACCCTGACGCGACGGAGGAGGAGATTGTAGAGAGTGTTCAGTCGCAACAAATTGAGGTGTTGGGTACGGTGCTCAAAACTTGGAAAGGAAAGGAGATCAGAGGGATGGGACGAGCAAGAGAGCGAGACTTGAGCAATTCTTCAAATGGTTCCACCTCACGTAGTCGTCCTCCTAGAGTTGATGAGAGGCAACTCCTAGAGCCGCAAGAGCGCTATGAGTGGAGACTAAAAGAATCAGAGGAGCGTGCCCAACAACAATTCCAAGAGCAGCAACATCAATTCCAAGAGGCCGAATAACGTGCCCTGCGTGCGGAGTCTATGTATAACACTATGCAGTCCCAGGTTGCCGCCATATATGAGCGCCTAGGTATGCTATCTCCTCCACTAGTTGTTTTTCCTCCTCCACATGTTTCCCCACAAAACAATGATGATCTAGGCGACATAGGAGTAGACGAGAATGCCAATTGACATTATTGATTTTGTACTAGTTTAGCTCGAGTGCATGAACAATTTTCTACATAGTTCATTAATTATTTTGTATATATGAATTTTTTTGTCCGTCTAGCTAGTTATCATGATCAATATATGAATATGTTTTTTTAAATCCAATGCTTCCGGTGTATATGTATCTGTATGTGTTTGATTGGAATTACTGATATGTAATTTTTTTAAACAGTAAATAAGGTAATTTACACAAAAACAACATTTTCTTTACAGTAAAAAAAATGACTTAGGCGACGGAAACAAAACATTATGTCGCCTAAGATAAAACACCTAACTGACGGATACAAACGGTATCAGTCGACTACGAACTGATACGAATAAGTCGGTTTAGAACTTTACCGACGAATATTCCGTTGCTTAAGAACGGAGCAAGATTTTTTGGTACATATACTTACTGACGGATTTTTCGTCGGCTAAGAAACATTCCGACAAACTTATTCCGTCGACAGAGATCCCTATTGACGAATCTGTTTGTCGATGGGGTAGCAAAACATATGTCGGGTAGGAGGATTCTTAGTCGACAACTTAGTTAATTTTCGTCGCCTAAGTGGCTACCTCACGCCACTTAGGCAACGGAAACTTCGTCGTCCAAGATCCTAGGCGACAAATATTGTGTCTTAGGCGATAAATTATTTATGTCGGCTAAGAACGATTTTCATATAGTGTTAACGTGAAATGAAGCAAAAAAAAAAAACAAAGAAAAAAAGTTATTGGCATGCTTGACAGAAATTATACATTTGTCAAGTACAAAATGAATTTGGCAAATATAACAAAAATTCTTATCCCCATGATTAGATTCTCACTAGAATTTGTACCTGCGCCTGATGTAGGCGTGGTTGATTAGGTTAGTGACGACAGAGTGAGATATTGATGATGATGATGATGATGATGTAGTGTAGAAATAGAGATAGTTGATTTGAACAGTTTGGAGTGTCATCAATTTTTACGACAATTTGTGTCATAGTATATAAGATATTAAACATATTATCAGACTGAAATGTAAGAGAAATTGATATATAAATTGATATTAAGCCCGTCACTGTTTATGTGAACAAAAACTTCCTCGCCTCGTCTTGCCCCAATCATGATGTCCAAATTTTAAAAAAAAAATACATAGTTGACGGAGGAGGTGGCGAAGAAAGTTGGGTCTTTTTTTTAATACGCCCGTCATTGTTTATGTGAAGAGAGACTCTCCCGTCTCGCCTCACTCACCTCGGCTCACCCCACGGCGTCACTCACCTTGCCTCGCCTCGTCTCGCCAGACTTTCCCGCCTCAACTCACCCCGCGGTCTCACTCACCTCGCCTCGTACCTCACTTGCCTCGCCAGACTATCTCACCTTGCCTCACCCCGCGGTCTCACTCACCTCGTCTCACCACTCCTAACTCATCTCGCCTCACCCCGCCTCACTTTTCTCGCCTTACCTCATTTATCTCGCATCGCCCCGCCTCACTGGCCTCGCCTCGCCCCAATCATGATGTCCAAAAAAAATTTAAAAATACTTAGTCGACGGAGGAGGTGGCGAAGAAAGTTGGGTATTTTTTTTTAATGAGTCTATCACTGTTTATTGAAGAGAGACTCACCTAGCCACTTGTCTCACTCGCCTAGCCTCGCCCCAACTCCGCCTCGCGTCACCCCGGGGCCTCACTCAGCCTCGCCTCACTTGCCTCACTCGCCTCGCCTCACCACTTGCCTCACTCGCCTCGCTTCACCAGACTCTCCCGCCTCTTCACTCACTTTACATCACCCCGCCTCATTCGCTTCACCTCGCCCGCCTCACTCGTCTAATCTCGCCTCGCCACTCCTCCTCGCGCCACCCTTTTTTGGCTTTTTCCTGATGAAGTTGTAAGAACAGTGCAACAGGTCACTCGAAAATTGAAACGTCCCGTACCCAATTTTACATATTTACTGGGTATTCTACGAGTTACTGAAGGATTTAACCGTGCTCGGTAACTAAGTAAGTTAACACTCTAGTTTATTTGCGAGTTCTTCTGGAAATGTCAAATTCTTCTTTTAAGGTCTTGGTGTTGTAGTTCGCGTCGACACAAGTTATCCGGTGTTTTTAGTTTATTGTCGGAATTTTGAAGTATTTTCTACGATTTATTGAAGGTATGGTAAGAGAAATTAATTTTCTGAAATTAGAATAGCTCATTTAATCTTGGCCGTTTGATCGAGTAGGGTTTCGATCTTGACCGTTGGTTCATGTATAAAAGGAAAACAAACAGGTTGACTTTGTCAAACCCTCATTTGGGGCGTTGACCCGAGTTATCTCTCTCTCTCTTTTCTGTTCCGCCTGCCTCGGCTCTCTCCGGCATGGTGTCGCCGATTCTGGCCACCGCATGTCACAAGACCACCATCAAAGGGTCTGTCTTTCTCTTCTCTACCTAACCCAGTCCTTCAATCGTTCGTGCGGTCATTGATGAGAGAGATCGGTGGAGGAGGAACCCGGTTGTCATCTCGGAATCCCAGCGACTTCGGCCGCCTTCTGGTTGGTTGATGGTAAGGTTCTTCACCTCCTTGATTTCCTCTTCCTTTCGGTGCTT
The DNA here is from genome assembly GCA_034370585.1 of Fragaria x ananassa. Lineage (NCBI taxonomy): Eukaryota > Viridiplantae > Streptophyta > Magnoliopsida > Rosales > Rosaceae > Fragaria > Fragaria x ananassa. The sequence continues at coordinate 14,814,013 of CP139769.1, read as the reverse complement.
TTGCTTCTCTAAATCATGCTCTAATCGGAGGAACCCCTCTTCTGAAATTTCCTGAGTTTTTCAGCGAGCTTGAGCTGGAGAGTTTCCGGCGAGGATACGAATCTTGGGTTTCTTCCAATGCTTTTTCGGGCACTAGGGAGCCTAGCAACCTACCAAGCGAGCTTGAAGGAAGCTGCTGTGTGGTTTTGGAAAGCAGATGGAGTTTTTCTGTTCGGGACAGTGAGAGGCAGAGGGTTGTAGGTCGATCTCCGGCAAGGGGAAGTTTATGGGTTCGAATGGTGAACGGATTGGAGGTAAGGATTACGATTTGATCGGCTGTGTTGTTTTTGTGTTGCGGTTTAGAGTGGTATTGTGGCTGAATGGTTGTTGTTTGTCGAAAATGGTGTGATGCAGAGTTACGGGGAAGTCATGGCCAATTTTCGGCATGTGGCCGAAATCCGGCAGAATGTTCCGGCAAGTCGTCAGAATCCGGCGAACACAGTTTTTCCGGCAGGAGCCGAAGAGGTAGTTACCAAGACTATTATGTCTATTTCAAGATATAGTTCCTAGTTAGGAAAAAGACGTGTAGTTGGGAAACTTAGCAAGTTATGAAAGTTTCTATCTTATGAAACTTTCTTTTAATGGAAAATTTCCTATTTATGGAAACCTTTTTGGGTGCCCTTAATAATTTGGTGGTTTTCCAGATTGAAGTGGTTCGTATGTTTCAGAGTTAACAAAATTTCATTAGTTTGTTTAATCAAAATCAAGGTTCACCAGAACGAATTGTTAAGCGAGGCCTAAATGTCTATCGGTTAATAGGACGTATAGTGGAATTTGGATCGAATGGTTAAGTAAAAGGTTGAATTGGAAAACGTTGGGTAATAGTTGGTCAATCATGGTCGACCCAGGAAACCCTAGTCAAACTAGGAAAGAAGATGAGACAGTTGATTATTTTAAAGTTCGGTCTGACCGATTTATCCTACAGCTTATGGTCAGGTGTGGGATTGACTCAAGGACTTGAATATTTGGAGGCGGCACTCAAGGAGTGTCTTGAGCAATGGAAAGCTTACGCCTAATACTGTGAGTGGACACTTTATTTTTAAAGGAATATGCATGCATGATTTTATAAGTTGTCAATTATATTTTCTGAGCTTAAATTATGATTTCACCTTTTGAATTGGTTATGAAATTTATTTGAGATTGACCGATTGGTTATGTTTTTGATAATGAACTTATGGATTTGAGCTTGGGTAAGTTTTGGTATTTGAATTATGATATCCTTTTGATCTCTGGATTTGAGATTTCTTTAAAGATTTGAGTATGGTCTAATTTTTGAAACATGTTAATGAGATGAGTTATTTATTTCATTGAGCATTTTAACATGTGGGACACGTCGTTGAATTTAATTAGTTTATTTACTCTTTGAATTCTTTGAGTACGGTTGAGAATCGTACTTATGCTTTAATTATGAGTTTCGGGAAACTCACATGGATTATGTTTCTTTATTTATGTCATACTTGTTGGATCGATATTATTCATGCTAGCATGTCGTTCCGCCTTTCGTGGCGATGTAACTTCCACGTTTTAAGTGGGGTTACTCAAGCCCTTTCCGCCTTCGGGTGATGTGATGTAGTCGACGACATCACGCAAGCCCTACTCCTCTGTTATCATAACATGAAGGTGTGTGGAGTATGGGAATATTATTGCCTGGGAGACAACCGAGTCGGGGAGACTCACTTGTATGGCTATAGCTGTTTCTTATTTATCGTTGTCGATTTGACTAGCGGGGCTAGTCCCTTGTTTTGGTACCTTCTTCAATGAAGGTTAGTACTTATCTTTGTCAATATTTTGACTAGCGGGGCTAGTCCGTTTCTTTGGGATTTTCCTTATGAAGGTTTTATTAACACTTGCATGCAACGGATTTCTTGATTATTAGAAAATAGGAAAGTAATTAAGTTTGGTTAGTTATGTTGCGATCAGTTATTTGTTTATTTTTCGTCCACTCACTCTAACGTTTTTATATTACTTTTCCCCTGGGCCCTTTGTTTTCAAATGCCCAGTTTGCAGGCTAAGTTAAATTGAGGTCGAGCGTACATGGGTTCAAGGCTTAGTCTAATAGTCAGAGGCTGCTTCCGCTTCATCTTTATTCATGGTCATCCGCTCCTTCTTAGATGCGCTCTGATAACCCGCTAGAAATTTTATGTTGTCCTTGTTGTTTGGTTTAGAAATGTCAAGTTGGATTTTCATATAAGGGTTGTCCATTTTCAAGGAAGGTTTAATCGAATTTTAGGTAAATTTTCCTTGGAGGTGGACCCCGCACGACTTACTCCGGGTTTCAGGGTGAAATTCGGGGTGGGTCGTATCAATATTTATAACGCTGCTAGCTAATTATTAATAAAATTTCATGCCATATATAAAATCTTAATTCATTTAGTATATATTCTACGTACTACAACTAATTAATAACAAAATCATCATGAACTCATATATATCATCAACAACTTCATACCATATCAACACAATAATATTATAAATTAATATTAACATATAAATATCTACTATTTATTAACAACAAATTAATTCATATATATTATCAATTTAAACCATCAACCAAATCGATCAACACATATATATATACATCCAACGTACTCAAAATTAATCAACTCAATCACAATCAAAATCAATAAACTCAAGTAATCACACTAATTAAAATCGATCAACTCAAATAAAACTAATTAATCAACATATATATACATATACGTACCTATATATGGCTCCACAAACTGATTATGGACAGATTTCGACAACACCCAAACTTTTTCTCCCTTTTTTTCTTCTCCCGTTTTTTTCCCGTTGTTTTCCAAATGAGCTGCTGCTGCCCAGATCCGCAAATATAAAGCACTTTAGCCGACGACTATGAATTTCGTCGGCTAAACTTTTAAATATTTCGTCGGCCATAGTTTGTGAACTTTAGCCGACGAAATAAATTCTTTAGCCGATGAAAATTTTTTTCGTCGGCTAAAGTTTACCATAGCCAACGAAAATTTAAAATAGCGGACAAAATAAAATTTCGTCGGCTAAAGTGGACTTCATAGCCGACGAAAATTTACCTTAGCCAACGAAAGAAAATTTCGTCGGCTAAAGCCCACTTTAGCCAATGAAAAAATGCTTCGTCGGCCTGGTTTTTTTTTTTCGTCCGCTAAAGCCTTTCTTCTGGTAGTGGTAACTGTTAGCTGGTCATTTTTTATGGGTATTTTCATCTTTTCATATTTCAATTCATTATCTTTTCATTATTCATTATTTTTAAATATATATTGAGAAATTTTAAATATACACCTCTAATCTCTTCATACACACCCCTATTATTTTATATTTCACATCAGATTTTATAGGTATATTTCATTACAAAAACATTCATCAATTATTAAGGAAAAAAAAACCTAATTCTTCTCCACTATTACTGCACATCAAAAGAAAAGAAATAAAAACCTCTTCTCCAAAATTCATCACTTGAATTTCGACTACTGTCATAATCACATGTACTATTTGCGGATTCATTTGGTTTTTATTTTTATTTTTATCAACTTTAGTTTTTATCTTACATACTAAAAACTAGTTTTTATGCTACTGTACTTCTACTAGTTTCTTAATTTTGAAAAAATTATGTCTGTTCAATATTTTTTTTCTTCAAATTCTAGCCGATTGATGTCATATTAGAGATTTTGAGTTCGAATATAATATTACTTTTTTTTATTATAAATTGAAAAATATCAAGAAAACATTTCTAACCCGATCTAAAACAATCTAACAAAAAATAAAAGAGAATATGTAAAGAGGGTTGTGAAATAGTAAATATATAATAATTATATCAAATAACAGATTATTATTAGTTTTAGATATTGAGGATATTTTAGGCAGTTTGAGATGTGTATTTAGTATAATATTGAAATAAAAAACTAGATGGGTAGTGTATTAAGTAAATAGCGTGTATTAAGATATTAGGGGTGTGTATTTAAAATTACTCTTCAGATAGCAAACTTTGATCGAGGTAAGAACATGAGAAACTGTTTTGAATTTTTCTAAATGTGAGACACTGTTTGGATTAGAGGTGACAAACAAGCTACTAAACACGAGCACGACACGTTTAAAAGCGGCCCGGCACGGCCCAATCCCGTTAACGGCGCAGCACGGCCCAAACACGTTATTCTAATGGGTTGGGCTTGGCCTAGAAAAATGAGCCCATGGGCCCCGCCCAAGCCCGTTATAGGCCTGACTCGGTCCGAGCACGATAATTTGAGGCCCAAGGCCCGTTATAAAATATATATTTTTTCATTTCTAATATGAAGATAACATATTTATAAATAATAAACTTAATTTTGAATGTGAACAATATATTTATATACTAATAATTATTTATTTGAGTATGAATTTGGATTCTCCTAAACTCATAAGAAGTTTTTGTCTAAAAATTTATTAATTGTGAACAATAAACATTTATCATTTGTTTATTTAGTTTGTTGATAAAAAAATGATCGATAGATTATTTGAATTTACTTTGGTTTGTAATCGTATCAATTTTCTGCACGAAATGAGCCCAACAGGACCTGTGCATAGGCCCAGGCTGGCTAGACCATAGCATGGCCCACCACGTTATGGGCTTGAGCTGTGGGTCAGGTCGGACCTTACATTTGAGTAAATGGGCCTGCCCAAGCCCGACCCGAAGCCCGATTAGAAGGGCCAGCCCGGCCCGTTTGCCACCTCTAGTTTGAATCATTTTTCCTTTTATCTAATTTGATGATAAATCTTGATTGAATCAAGTAGCTAACGCATTGAATTTATATTATTTTTTGTGCATTAAGTTTATTTTATTTTTTGAAAATGTATTTTCATTAAAACTTACCGGTGATTACAAGTTGTAATTTCATCCCTTATAAATTCGCGATCAGAAACAAACCATGCTGGACTCTCATGCGAGTACAAAACACGGGTCGCTCAAACACTTCAAAGTGTGCATGATTCTCGTGTAGCAGATAGACTGATAGAGTAGGTCATCGTTTAGCAACCCATGAATGATACGCAACTAAACGAAAAAGAAAAAAAAAAGTATCAGTCTTTTATCTTTGTGAATGCCGTAGAGGCATTAAGTGTACGAAAAGACGTTCCACTATTAGTGAACTGCAACACTCCGACGTCGGACCATCAGTTTTGGGCTCCATAGAAGCTACAAAATCCCACTCAAAATTTCTTAGTTATCTTTTTTTTTTCTTCTTTTTTTTTTTTTTTTTTTTTTTGAGAAGTCTTAGTTATCTATCTTCAGCAACCGAAAGTTTTCTTCTTCATTGGTTAAACCAGACACCCCAAAAAAAAACAGAGAGAGAAGTCGTGACTCGTGAGCTGTTGTTAGAAATTGTAAACAACCAGATGAGTAGGAAATGAGAATATTATGCGAAAGATTAATCCAAAGAGTCCTTATCATCATGAAAGTGTGCCCAGCACTATATTCTCAGGTCGTTTTCCTCCTTTCCCAAGTCAAATAATTGGGTTTTCCCTCGATCTCTTTATCTATACACATTGGCCCGAGGAAATTTCGCTGAGGACTCCTAAGTCAGCATAATTTGTTTCCTTTTATAAGTTGTGTGAGCAAAACCGATTAGCTGTGTATATCTTTTTAAATCGTTGACATGTTTATCTGCATATGCTGATAGGAGTTATGAATATTCCCCGCATTTGTAGTTAAAAACCCTTAACTTATTAGTCTTCAACTAATATATAAACCCTTAGTCCTCCTCTGCATAGTCTCACCAAAATGGGTTTGGCTTCCTCTTCCGTCTCTTCAATGCTAGCTGTTTTTCTGGTGTTGGGTTTGGTTTTGAATTTGGGGGTGATCTGTAATGGGGGAAAGACCAGCACTTTTGTGAGGAAAGTGGAGAAATCTGTGGATATGCCCTTTGACAGCGATGTCTTCAAAGCGCCTCATGGTTACAATGCTCCCCAACAAGTATAGTCCCTCGCTTAAACTTATGATTCCTTTTAGTCCATCAATGGTATATTTTTCTTGTTCTGCTATAAGTTAATTTATACGTGCTTTTTGATTGTGAAAGTTGAATCATTCCAACCCATTATTAAATTGCACCTTTATATGATATATAATTATATATTTGTTTCTAAAGTTATGGCCTTTTTTTATGGATTAGTAGATGTGATTCTGAATTTTTAGTGGTTACTTTTGCACTGGTGTATGATTTGTGTGTATTTGATTGATTATAGGTTCATATTACACAAGGAGACCAGCTGGGGAAGGCAGTGATTGTATCATGGGTGACTGTGGACGAACCAGGTTTCAGCAAAGTGATTTATTGGAGCGCAAAGAGCAAGAAAAAGATAGCTGGGGGGAAATTTAACACCTATAAGTACTCAGATTACAGCTCTCCTTACATTCATCATGTAACAATCAGAAATTTAAAGGTATATTTGACATGCTTTCGTGTTTCGGGGTTTTTTTCTTTTTTGTTTTTTTTTCTTGTGCTATCAGTATGAGATGCACCAAACCATGTTCTAGGATTTGCTGATCAAATGATAAAATGCAGGCTAAGTGTTTGAATTATATTACGATTGAATCATCTGTGTGTGTTTACAGTACAACACCAAATATTACTATGAGGTTGGAATTGGACACACAACTCGGAGGTTCTGGTTTGTAACTCCTCCGCCGGTTGGGCCAGATGTTCCTTACACTTTTGGTCTAATAGGTAACTATTTTCTATGAAACATGATAGATTGTAAATTGATGTGGCTAACTTGTTCTGTAGTTAAAAGGTTATTGCAATGAGACTCTTCCATTTCATCAAGTAAGATGTATAATCAAATTATTGGAATGCAAGCTATACCATAGAAAGCAGTCTGCTTCTTGGCCATTTTTTGAGAACAGAACTATGTTTACTCCATTATCTGTTTATCTGCAATGTAAATTCTTACAATTCTGAATATCTCTGCCAATTTTTGCAGGGGATCTGGGCCAGACATTTGATTCAAATAAGACAGTCACTCATTATGAATTAAACCCACAAAAAGGACAAGCATTATTGTTTCTTGGTGACCTCTCTTATGCTGATCACTATCCCAAGCATGATAATAACAGATGGGATTCGTGGGGAAGATTTGTGGAGAGAATTGCTGCTTATCAACCTTGGATATGGACTGCAGGGAATCATGAACTTGATTTTGAACCAAAAATTGTAAGCATCTGATAAGACATTAGGCTACTTTGAAATTAATCTTATTACCTTAATTTATAATATTTTGTTACAGACAAGATCATTTGTTTAAAATAATACATGTTCCCTCTTCCATTAAATTCTAGCTCCCTTGCTTTTGTCACTGAAGCCTTCGATGTTTAATCAAAAGGTAACCTTATGTTTTCCCGGGGACTTATATTACAATTATTGCAGATGATATCCTCTTTCTTGTCTTCATTGAACCAAAATGTTGTGTGTAAAATGTGTGTGCTAAATTCTGATACCCACCTATAAGAAGGATACTCACATGCAGCAACCAAAAGAGTGATATGAGGTTCTCTACTATAACCTATTATAGCAAATTAGCTTAGAATAAGCATCTTCCTCAATTATGTTCAAGTTTTGTAACTTTAGGTAGAGCTCTAGTCTTCCATGTTCTAATTATTTACCCAGAATGTACTAATTATGTGAATTCATTTTCTAATTCCGGAAATATTATTCTATGAATTATTTTTCTAAGAGATTATTTTTAATATTGTTAATATTTTTGCAGGGTGAAACTAAACCATGGAAGCCTTTCACTAACCGGTATCGTACCCCATTTAAGGCATCAGGGAGTACTGCCCCTTTTTGGTACTCTATCAAGAGAGCTTCGGCACACATTATAGTCTTATCTTCATATTCAGCATATGGTAAGGAAATGTAGCAGATTATAAGCTTGTTGTTTTTACTTAACTGATACCAAGGCTTGTCTCCAATATGCAGCAAATGCTCCTCAATGTCTAATCATGAATATGAAATTTGGAAATCCTTATCTGAATTGTCAATTGCAAACAAACTAGCAAACACAACTAGATATGCCTTCGATTTGTTAAATCTTTCTCTCTTTCCCTTATATTCCTCATCAAGCTGAAATTGTTAACCTGTTGTTATCATGGCATTTGACATAGCGTTTCTGGTCATAACTGTTCTTAGTTCTCTCTTAACTACATGTTTCAACTTTTGGTTTTCTTAAACATTTGTACTGATTGCTAAACTGATATTTAGCGGTGATATTTCCTGATGACCATTGTATCATTTAAATAGTCAGCTAAACACAGTAGAACTTTATTGTGTCCATAAATTTTTAATCAACTTTTAAGCAAGATACTCTATACAGTTGTATGCCCATTGCTTAAAAATTACATTTGACACATCATTTCCATATATCCTTAGGTAAATACACTCCTCAGTACTCGTGGCTGGAGGAGGAGCTACCAAAAGTTAACAGGACTGAGACCCCATGGCTGATTGTTTTACTGCACTCCCCATGGTATAATAGCTACAATTACCACTACATGGAAGGAGAGACCATGAGAGTGATGTATGAGGCTTGGTTTGTGAAGTACAAAGTTGACGTGGTATTTGCTGGTCATGTTCATGCTTATGAACGAACTGTAAGTACTCGTCATTTATTTTAATCTCATAGTTTCAGTTGTTTCTGATGGTGAATGCTATCTGTAAAATAAGTTGGTAATCAGCAAGGTTTTGAAATCCAACTCTTCCTAATTACCAAGCATTTTAGTTTTTGATAATTTACAGGAAACCCTTTCAAGGAAAACTACTCTTTGTCAAATTTTTAATAAATATGTCCTGCATATGCTTTTCGGTTTACCATTCTCCATTAATGCACAAGAATCATGAAACCGTCTGATAAGTTGATTTGGATATACCACAGGAGCGTATTTCCAACATTGCATATAACATTGTGAACGGTATTTGTGTCCCCGTGAAAGATCAGTCTGCACCTGTGTACATCACCATTGGTGATGGAGGAAATATTGAAGGCTTAGCTACCAAGTAAGTATACAGTATGCATGATACATTTGGTTTTTTTTTTCTTTTTCTGATTCAGTGTTTCAACCAAGGAATCTATATTGTTCTGTTTTGTGGTGCAGTATGACAGAACCACAGCCAGCATACTCGGCTTTTAGAGAGGCCAGTTTTGGTCATGCCACATTTGGCATCAAGAACAGAACTCATGCTTACTACAGTTGGCACCGTAACCAAGATGGATATGCAGTGGAAGCCGACTCTATGTGGTTTTTCAACAGATACTACCATCCTGTTGATGATTCTACAAGTGCTCAATCATGATGTTAGGATTAGCTGATTAGAAATATCATGTTGCTCGAGAATAAAATGTCATCTCTTTTTGTATAAGTATTCAATTTTTGAGTGCGTTAAATATGTCTTTTTGTGTTTAGAGATTGAAAGGGAAATCCCATATGAACTCGGAAAATTCCATATGAGAAAGGGCACTCCTCCACATAGGTGGCAGAAGAATTTTTTTTTTTTTTTTTAGCAGTTTGACGACATTTACTTTCTCAAACCATAGCATGCAATCATTGTCACCTTACGCGTTGGTGATTCTCCCGCTTGCTGCAGACCCCTGCATCGCTTAGATTATATTCATATCAACTTCGAAGGAATTAAACATTACTATATCATCTGCTACAGGAAAAGCATAGTTTGCTCAGTCATGGTTACATAGGTTACAACTTACAAAGATGACTCGAAATTTCACCATTGCAACAAATGAAGTAGTTTGTTATGAGAGACACATCCGAGTCCCAAATGACTTGGGTAGAGACTTGAATCTTCCACATTGGCCTCAAGTGCAAGGATGGTGTTGAAGTCCTTTCAATCTTCCACATTGGCTTCAAGTGCAAGGATGATGGCATTGGTGTTGAAGTCCTTTCAACCTCACCATGGTTTCTCAAGTCAAAATTTGTGATTCTAGCTATCCAAAAAAAAAAAAAGCTATCTAATTGATAGGAAAAAACTGCAAGAAGTTAGATGCGACTAAATTTGTGATTTGCTATATTTTCCATGTTTATAGATAAAAACAACCGCGAGGATGATGTGACTAAAATCCCTTATATTTACTCTGGAAACAAAGTAAGAGAGCTTATGTCTTTTTTAGACTTGTAAAGTTGTAAGTTTCAAGCATCAATTGCCTGATTGGTGAAATGCAATGCCAAGAGCATGATCCGATTACAGTCACTGTAAGAATTCAAAGAGCATCAACTGCTTACCGAAAATCAATAAAGCTATTGATCCATGACTGGAGTTTAGGGATGTGTTCTTGATGCTTTTTAATTGGTAAATTAAGTTAGAAACTTGTGAAGCTGACTCCCAGTAAAGATCATAAGTCTAACTAATAGTCAGATTGCTAATATTTATATATATAGCTCATAATTAACTCATAATCCATGGGTGCCATGCTCTAACAAATTTAGAACAAATGTCTTTTTGCTTTGCTCAGACATGAGAAGAAATAATTTTAGCAGATCATATTTGGTGGTTAAAATATTAGTGGCTTGAAAGACCTGCCAATAAGTAAGGCCTTCAATCTTGCTCATCTCACTACCAAGTTTAGCTTCCAGTTCAGCTGCTGCCCTATCATCAATCGTCTACATGACATGACAAACAAACATGAGTGAGTTAATATAACAGAATATAACTCAACATGCCTACAAAACAGAAAATCATGGAATCAGAGTATTAACATGATCATAATACTAACCCAAAGTATAAAAATTGATAACATGTTCATCGACAAAGTAGACCGAACAAAGATACAAGTGCAAGTGTTTATGATTGTATGGTGGAATTGTTAAATGAATGCGCACATTCATATTAAGAAATTTTACATTTATTTTAAAAATAATATGAACAAATCCAATTCCATGACCAATCCCAAATCCATAGATACCAAACAGAAGCAAAAATAAAAAAAAAGAAACAAAAAAAAGGTAACAATACATTGCGAGAAGTCGAAAACAAAACCTCCAGAACCCTCAAGTAGTGACATAATAAATTACTTCTAGCTGAGACAATATGTGTTAATGTGTATATGCCACACCAAAAGTAGCGAAAGCCATATAGATACTTTAGGGAAGCCATAAAATCACGAATCATAAATTCCAAATCATTCAATTTACATCAGAAAACCCAACAAACTTTCACTAAAAATATATCCAAAGGGACTTGTTAGTTTATTTTTCTATTCTTGTTTTACTGCTGTCGTTGTATTACTTTAGTAGTTTCTCACAGGTGTTTCAACGAAACTTATATGGTGGACGCCTTGTGCACCAAAGAAAGAAAGAAAGAAAGATAGATAGAAAGAAACAGCAAACTTAAGCAATGTTAGAACCTTCTGTCGTAGTGCTTGTTCACATTTGATAACCTTTTTGTGTAAGGTTGCGAGATCATTCCTTAGGGTCACCACACTGTTCTCAAATCTAGTGGAGGCTCTACGCTTGTAAACAAGAGTAATGCCATTTGTCTACATGGCATAACCAAAAAATAATAATGACTATTAGGACATCATAGTATCCACTAGTATAGTGTGCTACTACATAAAAATGTCAGAACTTCATGACTCAAACACCAAGGAACAAAAAAAGATTTATTGTTCATAATTAGGTATTATTAATTAATTATGACAGCTTACTGCAGTTGTTAATCAATGTTTCTTTTCATATTCAACACAGTCCTAATGGCCTAAAGAAACCCAATATTATAGCTCCTTCTAATTAGGAGAAGCCAAGAAGGATCCTGTCATTATCAAGCATGATACTGCAGTAAGCTGTAGTATAAACTCACATTTGGATAAACTCACATCTTATTATCAAACATGATACTGAAAGCATACTGTTATACTATACTTGAACCCACAGAACAATTAACACCAAAAGAAAGCTGATTACATTCTGATTACAAACAGTAAGTTGAATACTAGTTGATTACCTCATGTCAGCACAACTTAAAAAGAAAATGCAAAGACATTCGAGAAAGGGTTAGAAAATCAAGATGTATGAGCGCTTGAATGATTACATAATCATTTAAAAAACATAACAAAATCCAGTATATTATGACGACATTTAATGCATAAAAAACAGTAGAAGATTGGAATCAAATTAGGGACATAGTAATTTCAATGTCCAGCACGCTGTAAAGGGTATGTATATGTTCAACATATATTATATATTAACATGAATGACACTTGCTTGATCAAGGAAACTTGAAAGCATAAACCATATGAAAGACTAAATAAAAAAGTACTGATTGAGTGTAGTCGTGCTAATAGTACCTTTTGTTGTGACTGTGGTTCAACTGTTGCAAGCTCTGTGTGATCATTCCTCACAGCCACCACCTCATCTTCATCAACACTGATTGGGATTGAGGCTATACGGTCATAAGCAACAGCAATGTCCAAACTATTAAACCCCCCATTTTCTTCGATCCACTCCGCTAACTTAACTTCCTCCTTTTCCCCCCTTGCAACAATAGGCGTCAATGATCTATTTACAAACGTTCTTCCATGAACAACAAGATCAAAATAAAACAGCTTCAAGAATAGTACACACCCACTGATACAAGATGTGTTTTTCTTCTTGAATGTACTAAGACCTTCAACTAGATAATTGAATGAAAAAGTCGCCCAATTTTTTAATTTTATACCATTGATGTCCCTTAGTGGATGTAGATACTTTTCAGTCAAATCACCTGAAATACTTGGACAAAGCAAGGTGGCCAATGCAAATAGAACAAACCTGACTGTAAAGGTGCCATCTACGTTCTTCTTCTCTTTCAACTTCTCAGCCATTTTACTCATTCCGGAGATTCGATGTCTGCTTCTCCCAAAGTGGATGTTCTTTAATTCTTGTATGTCAGCCCTTGAGCCACAAATTTCAACATCATGTCCCCCATCTTTGACCCCCATTATGTTCTCAAAGTCGGTCGGACCAAGATTGAACCTCTTACCGTGTACCTCAATGGAAGACTTGCTGGGATCAAATCTATCAATCAACCAACCACACAAACCAAGCTGCAGTTGCTCACATTGGAGCTTCAACAACAGCCCAAAACCCATTTCTTCTACTGCAACTTTTTTTTCATCAGAAAATTTCGAAACGACATCTTTAAACAGCTTTGGACGACATCGCAACATTTTGGGTTTAACCCCACCAAACTTATATTCTACATTGTGCTTACCAACTCTAACTACAGATGGATTTGGAACAACATAGTTAGTCTTCTTGTTGGGTTTCACCATCACATCCACTGCATGTTTTGCTCCTTCTATTCAGTTCAACATTTCAGCATTTCACGCTTCAACTAACATAGGAATAGAAAGTATTTGATCAAATCGATTGACAACTTACCAAAAACACAAAACAAAACCAAACAAAAGAGTTGTTTCTAACCAAACCCAATGTAATAGGCAACAGGTTAAAACTAATGGGTGTTTCATATACTTGTTTCTGGGCATTCATTAAGAAATTAAAAGGCTGGATAATGCAATTATAGAAGAGATGAAACTAATTTATACCTCCAAATATATGTGATCTGCTGCGTATCGAGTACAAAACTGCAGAGTGCATCTTACAAACAAGAGTGGCTACCCGATACTGATCGAGAGGAGATACTTGGGTTTTGGTTTTTAGTAGTAACTGGCTGTGTTTTTGATATTACCGACTAGCCTGGGCGCTGGAAGACTCAGTTTAGGCTTTAAACTTTACCGGTGTGTTTGGACGAGGGTGGTCTATTTCCGCCTTTTGGACTCTTATTTAGTTGAATTATCAATTTTTACCGGAATATAATTATGTTTGAATTCACAAAATAGACAACACTATCAAATAGTGTAAGTGAAAAAATAAAAGTGAAATGTGTGGGTTGTTAAGGAGAAAAGATAACGACAATAACGGTCTACTCATTTATTGATAAAAAATATATATTTATAAGTATTACATAGAGTCTCTCGAATGATCTAGAAGTTGTATTAACTGTAATTTATTCTAATAAGGAAACCGGATTAACTAATCCAACGTGTATTAAGACAAAACACATAACAGAATGACGAAAATATAATTTTCTTAAACACCCTCCTTTGTGTTGCGTCCCTAATACGATATGGTGCTTATGGTATTGCCTCGTTAAAAACCTTGTAAAGTAAAACAAAAACCTTGTGGGTAAAACAAAAGATTTGGAAGAAGAGAAAAAGAGCATAACGCACCAACTACAATTGAAGATAATATGTGATGCATGTAGACTTCCCCTGATGTCTACACAACGACCCCCCTGATTGATAACTCAATCTTAGAGTACAGATAAAAGGAGCAAACCAATACATTTCACATACTTCAAAAGTAGATTTGGGCAACGATTTAGTCATTAAATCCAACCATAACATCCTTAGATCATACTTGTTATGCTTAACATTACTTTGATCTTTAAGGAGAATGTTGCCTAACAACTCAAAACATAAGTTCGCGTTGAAAATCATATCCACATATGACATGACATTTGTGTACTTAAACAGTCATAACGTCTTCGATACAATAGGTATGGACGAACCGTATAAAGTTCTGGAAACTAGACACACGTGGCTTTCCAACCATACAAGGTCCATAACCTAGTTCATCTTGAGCTGATCACAAAGCTCAGTCGAAGTTAATTGTTCTGTAAAAGCAGATTTTCAGACAGATCCGTCCTACTTTACGAAAATAGCCATAACTTACTCAATATGATAGGTGTGATCAAATGGTTGGTGTCTCTAGAGAGTAGACACACAGACCTTTCTAATGATACCAATTTCACCATTTTCCAACCAGTGGGCTATCATGTAGGTCTCGTGGAAGTTGACCTATAAAACTGGGTAGATTCTGATTTCGTTGTTAATGTGTCTTTCTGTAGGGATGAATAAGCCACAACCTTTCATAGAAGAATCACTGTCATTACATTGGCGTTGTGTGGGCGCATCTGGCCATTACCTTGATATTCCTTCACACTCATCTAAAAGGGAGCAAAGTTGCTCGACCATTAGGAAGAGAGTTGAAAAACTAAGGAGAACTTGACCTTACAAGTTTGTAGTGAATGAGATGTCGAGTCAAGCATATTGTAACAAGTACATGAATGTGCTATCGTACTTAGATGGAGGATTTCTCCTAAAAATTCTTTGTCATATGGACGAAACATGTATTCTCAACATTTCGACCGATCAAGGGATACATATAGGCATAACTTCATCGTCTTTTAGCTTTCCTTAAGCCGACTGATGAATAAACATCATCAATAACGGTCCTCACTTTCGAGACCAAGTATTCTTAAGATCCTTTCATTCTTCATTATGGATCAGTGGCATCTCTTAGTTTAACAAGAGTTCATTACGATTCATCCAGAATTTACACGCAAATAGACATAATTCTTCATATCTTTTCCCTAATCAAGTAGATACTTAGCAAATACCATGCAAACGTGCTTCGTGGTCAGAAACCACTTGATTTGGGTGAAAACCGATTTATTCAAGATCTTTATGTAAATCTCTTAGTTCCCAACAGAGATAAGTTGTGACCATAAGCTGCATGTTCAGTTTTTCAAAAACTACCAAACTGACAAGGTAGTGGAGTGCAATGACATCCATTACGAGAGTATATCTCATCGTAGTCGATTCCAAGGCATTTGTGAGAGACTTTGCGCCAGAAGGTGAGTCTAAACTCTTTTTCTCACTACGCTTTCTAACAAAGACATAACTGATAGAGTTTACATTTGATGTGTCGGCGTCACCTAACCAAAGCACTATCTCTTTGTTTAAACTGGATTGCATCTTTCCATTTAGGCCAATCTACAAAGTTGGTATTTTCTCAACGAAGTATGGTTTGATATCAAAACTCATTAAACCACGTCATCATGTACACCGGTGTGACATTGATTGGTATTTCTAAGTGTAGATATCTCTATATGGATTGGTATTGACATTGAATCGTCCCTCAATGATGACCATAATCCAATATTAACAGACAAATGAGTATCATTGATCAAATGATCAAGTTGTGTCAAACTCGCATTCTTCCTTGGCGAGTATGTATCGAACCAAGTGGTCTCCCCCTAAACCGTGGGAGCCACGGCCTAGCGACACCATCTACCACAATTTTGGTGTCACCATGCCACCATCTATGGGTGACGACATGTCCTCTTATCCGGACATCAACATGTCCTTATCCAGACATCAATCCTTGTAGGCATGTTTGCAGCATGTATATGTGATTTTGTCACTATAGGGAACTTGATGAGACACAGTAGGGACAAACCACGACAATTCCAAGTCGTTCTACTTGAACATTCTTGTTCTTATCTCCCCTTAACGACGGGAAGACTGACTCATCAAAGTGACATAAAAGAAATCGCATGTCAAGCGGACTATAGTCGGAAGCTCATGTCTTATTCAAAAACAATATTCATCAAATAACCCATCAAATAACCCATCAATTTGGCACATACAACATGTGGTTTAACGTTCTACTTGAACATATGGACGCTTGTGGAGGCGCAATTTGGTGCATACCGTTACAACCGTAACATAAAGATTTGAATGATGGTGGGTAAAGATAAATAAGTAAAACGACGACCCTACTATAACTTGTAGTCGTTGGTCTTACATGACCAAAAAAAAAAGGCTGGTCTCACTGCCGGGACCAGTAAAAAAGAAACCGGTTAAACCGACCGCCAACATCACCGGACTTTTGTTTTACACTTCCTTTAACGGTTCACTATTCTCCAATGCTCCAAACGCTACCAAATTTTGTAAGCAGGTAGAAATGGAAGTTAAGATTGTAAAACCGCCAGCCTCAATGATGGAACCGGCCTAAAAACCTGCCGAACCGTCCGTCGGAGTCGTTGGACATCCGTGAACACTTATATTGAGTAGTTCACCACCTTTCACTTCTCCAAATGCTACAAAATTTTGTGCATAGGTAGGTTTGGACGTTAGGAATCCGTGGCCGCAAAAAGAACCTCAGGAACCGGTCCAAAATTGTTGAACCGGATCTCACAATGATTAGTCCGCAAGCTGAAAAACCGTAAATTCTAGGTTTTTTCAACTTTTCAATCATTGTTAAGGTTCCCCATAACAGCTAATTGTTATAGCTTGAGTTAAACCATTGTGAACATCACCATAGCATTATTATGCCTCAAAGTGAACAATGAGAAACCATTAAGTCAACATCTTATGTATCGTTCTTATAAAATCACTCATAGACATTGTAATTAATGTCTTACTTAGTGAACAACGACTTAACATCTTGTTTATATGCTAGTCTCTACATTTTATTGTCCTTAGCATAAGAGGGTGTCGCTCCTAATCTTCGCTAAAGAATAGGTTTTACAAAACAAGTAACGAGCATGGTCAATGTGAGATCATAAAAGGTTTTTTTGCGTCATATTTGCTTAAGAAAGCATGAGTAATGCCTCCATTGTATAGGAGAACGACGCAAATGGCTTTAATGTCATCCATAGGCTGTGAGCATTGCTCATAGCTTCACCAAGTGGTATTTTGGTGATCTTTGATCTCAATGGTTACTTTGCTCAAAAGAAAAGATGTCCGTGAGAGTCTTTACTCTTGAGTATACGGATCATCAAAACACGTCCAAAATTGTCTCAGACGATTTATGTTAAAGGCTATATGAGTCGATGTCTTCATTCTCATCATTGGAGACAATAACCGATTCAATTAACCGAATCTTAATGACTCATGAATGTTGTGCATTCATTATAGTGATACATAAGAAATTCTCATCAATTCTCACAATGTGTTTCCAGGTGATAAACGTTGGCATGAATATCATTAAATCATAACACGGTTCGATTGCTTCCTTATACATGTATAAAGAGCATATGTGACTTGAATCAGAACGCCATTAGGCATTGGAACTTGAACATTAATCCGCTCTTTGATTATTTCTGATGATTTAGTCATCGTAGTCACAACAGATTTATAAAGAACTAAATCCATTAAAGTTGTCTATTCCTTGCAATATTGAAATAAGCTAAGCACTCAATCTCTCTACGACACATTCGTATACAAGAATATAGAGACAACAGTCTTATGTTAAGACATAGAAACCGAAATATGTTAACAATTTCGATGGAGATTGAAAAATGTATTAGAATCTTTTAGAGTGCATTATATATATATATATATATATATGATGTGTAATACTACATAGATGAATGAAACAAGGCTTAAAACATGTCAAAACTTTGCAAAATTGATCGTGAGTACTATATAGGAGCGGCAGCGCCGCCAACAGCCTACTATTGGATCTTGTAGAGAAAGAAAAAGATTTTTTAACATCCAATTTTGGATGACATTTAGCGTAACATAATTTTCTTTTTGCAATTATGAATCCGCTCAAGAGTGTAGAAGACTACTCTTGTTTATAATGTCTTTACAATTGTACAAGTGTGCATTGCGCCACACTTGACATTACAAATCCTCTTTTGATCCAAAACCGATGTGCATTGCACAACATCATGATATTTTAGCATTTAGAAACGTCACCTTATAATAACTGGTTGTCCAATGTAGTGTCATGTTGTAATGCGATATATTGCATTAACATGTAGCTTATGTAGATTGAAACATATGTGCCAGATAAAATTTAAATATATATGCCAACAATGATAACGAGGTCTTCACCATGAATTTAATTCAAAACATAACAACTAAGTAACTTTAGTCAAATATGTGAGGTGTATGCCTTCACAAAACTTGGAAAAATAAACGTATTTGTAGTCATTTAGACTATTAAACCGAAGTCGTGCGCTTCATATTTTTCGCAATGTACCATTTGCTTTTAAAATATGTAATTGTGAGAATAATGTTCTCATCTTCTTCTATATCGTGAGTTTCTTATTGCAAGAACTCCATATATTTTGTATATATTGACAATAATATTGCTTTCATTGTAATTAGTGAACTGATGTAGAACCACATCAATAACAAGATTTTTTTTGTACTAGCCCAATTTTTAATATGACATGTGGTGTTCGAGACGTTGCCTCTCCCTTTTTTCAAAACTCGTGACATGAAATTCGTCACTTTTTTTATTTATTTATTTCAAATTCAGGGTTCATGTTTCGGTCAAATATTTAAACAACAAGATAAAAGATTGACTATTATCGATATACGATAATTAATTCCAAGTGATGAATTATGTCAAGACCAAAGTTTATGGTAACTCAATTCGATGTAAATCGTGACAAATTTCGTTACAAATCGATGTTAACCGTGACATTTTCGTCACAAATCGATATTAACCACGACAATTTCAGTCGCAAATTGATGTTTGTCCCTTTATTAACCACGACAATATTTCGTCGTAATACCGTGACTTGTCAAACTGTCACAAATTTCAACTTTGATATGAGGGGTCCCAATCCCTCAATATCGTCTCACGTTATAAAGAAAGGTGAGATGTAGAAGAAGACTACCAAGCCCGGCTATGAAATTAAAACTTCAAAAGCGGCAACTTTTATAAAAGCTTACGTGCTAGTTTGCCGTGTAAGAGAAGTTGCCTTTGTAATTTTCATGCTTACTTCCATGCTGCGAAGTTACTCTCGTTATTCCAAGCGATCTGTCGCATGAAAAATTTCATGAAAAATAAAAAAAATATGGTTAGTCATATTCACCATATATATGAAAATAGTAAAACTAATTAAATAGTTACTACTGTAAATATAATAAATTTTTTTTACTAATGGTAAAAACTTTTTACCCGAAGGGGCAAATTTACTGTTTTGCCCCTTGTATGTTTTAGATGGGTGAGAACTGTCAAGACCCGTCCCGAATTTCACCCTGAAATCCGAGTTGAGTCATGCGGAGACCACCTCCAAGGAAAATTTACCGAAGGACTCGGCAAACCTCCTTTGAAAATGAACAACCCTAACTCGGAAAAACAAAATAGAACCGCTCTTTTAACCAATAAATTTACATTCTCCGCTACAACCCAAAATTTGCCAGAATAAGTTATACAGAAATCTCAACAGTATTCAGAGCTACTAAAAATTTAAAACACAGCGGAAGCTAACAATCTCCTAGTAGATTAAATAGGTAACCTACTAGCGAAATGTAGCGGATAGACGAGTCACTATGCCTTGACGTCGCCTTCTAGACCTCACGCGAACACTGCAGACTGGGCATTTTAAAAACGAAGAGCCCAGAGGAAAATATTCAAAAACGTCAGAGTGAGTGGACAAAAGCAATTCCGACAACAAATAAATATTTTCCCAAAAATACTTTCAAATAAAACGCTTTACCAGCGATAGCTTAAAAGCTTAACTCGAAAACTCTCAAACTTTAAGAAAAAGTGGCATCTCAGGCTAGATATTATATATATCAGTATGTATTCACATTCGACTATCTCTTGTACGATATCTATGAATAAGCTCGAAAAATAGATAAGCATACAAGATTACGACGTTGGCGTCTAACGCTCACGTCACCCCATACTGGAATTGTACCTCAGTATGGAGGAAACGTCCGAGTGGTATATATACGTGCTGATTCCTTGTATGAATTCTATGAATGAATTCAAAGAATCGAAAGTCGTACAAGGCTAGGACGTTGGCGTCTAACACTCACGTCACCCCTATACTGGAATTGTACCTCAGTATGGGGGAAAATCACGTATAGCTAACTAGTATTTAATCATATACATATTATTCTCGTAATCCACTATATATAAGTATAATCACCGAAATTCTCAATTTCGGGAAATTTCCAACAACAGAAAATCATTCAGCAATAAAGCATTTTAAACACATTATTTAAAACAAAGGTCCACTCACAAAATATGCCTAAGCCTGATGTCGGTCGGAGGCCTCGTCAGCTCGAGCCTCCTCGCGTCCTATTTCAAAAACATAAATAAATCCTTAATTAACACACCGACGCTTAAAGAAAATAGATGAAATTAAAAAGGAGCTCCGCGCACTCAGCCAAGCATATCGCCCAAAATCTTAATTTCACTGCCACCCAAAAAACCTCCACAAATCTTAACCGACATCTTCTAAACACCTTCCAACTTTCTAACCTTAAATAATCACGTGACCGGATTCTAACTTAATAATCCGCCAAAAATACCAAACTACAAAAATTTCCAAACCTATCCAAAACTCTTCCAAAAATTATAAAACTCATTCCAATAAACTCCTCATAAAAATCCCTACAAAAAACATTGTTTCCCGGCAGTGGCGGCCGGCGGCCAGCTCTAGCGACCTCCAATGCCCACTAAAATTTGACAGCACCTTCCTCTCAACCTTCTCTACAACTTTCCTAACTACCACAAACACCAATTTCAAGCCTAACTATGTCAATCGAACGAAAACACACAAAAAGCCCTAGAATTTCCATTACCGATTTCTCCTTACCTAGCTCGAGATGGAAGGAGCCCTTTGGAGGGATTGCTGCACGGGATGAGGACTTTCTTTTGAGCCAAGGCTCGCCAGCTATGGTGGCCTGAGGAAGGAGTTTCGGCGACGGAAGCCTTTAGGTAGTCGGAACTTTCGGGCGGGATTTCTTCTGACCGGCGGTGCTAGGGATCCTTTCATCTATCTAGGATGAGAGCTAGGTAGGAGGCCGACCGTTTGGGACTGGCGCGGCGGTGAACGGAGGCCTAACGACGGCGGGCTGGCGATGGGAAGTCCGGCAGCGGGATAACTCTAGGAGAGAGAATCAGGAGGGAGGAGGGAGAAAAGAGAGAGGAGAAGAAAATTGGGCTTGGCCCAAACAGGACTAACACCACCAAATATACCCATTCCAAAATTCAACACTCCAAAAAATAATACCCCAATAAAAATTATCTTTTACTAGCAAAAATTATCATTTTTACCGTCGTCACTTTTTCTTCCTTCGAATAAATCCTTCAGAATAATCGTTCCTTAACACCACTCTAGGGTCCAATTAAATTAAACACTTATTGACGAAGATAGTAAAATTCTTATTACCACCGTGCTAGTAATTAAGGTAAAATTAAGGGTCAGAGCGTGACAAGAACGATTCGGGTCGGATCTGGAGATTCGGGTCGCCAGCGAGGGTGATTCGTCTGGGTTGGGTGACGACATGTGCGGTCAGAGCAGTTCGGTTTGGACGTCTGATCTGGGTTGGCGGATCGGATCATGGTAGTGGACAAAGGATTGGGTTGAGGAGGAAAGGTTCCCACGCGGGGGTAGCCTACAAAGCGGGGCGTTCAGGGGTGGTGAAGGCTGCCTGGTGCGCTTGCCGTCGTTGTGAGGATTCAGAGCGAAGTAGGAGGTCGTTGGCACAAGACGCCGAAGCTCCCTCAAGGCAGGGGCTCAGCTCGGGGTTGGGTTCAGATCTGCTGTAAACGAATGGATCTGAGGCTAGGCTTGGCTGTACAAGACTGGGCAGGGCAGCGCACGCGGAGGCTTGGGCTGAGGTGAGCGCCGGTGGAGGCGAAGCACTAGGTCGCCTGTGCATGCGTTTGCCGACACTAGGTCGCCTGGTGTGTGACGGCTTGGGATGCCAAGGTCGGGGAAGCTAATGGGTGCCTAGAGCAGATTTCTGGGTGCCTAGAGGTGGTGCTAGGGTTTTTTCTGTTTAGGGGGTTTTTTTTAGGGCTTCATTATCAAGCTCGGGGTAGAGCAAAGTGCTGATAACGTGTTGAAGGAGAAAAGATAACGATAATAACGATCTACTCATTTATTGATAGAAAAGCCTATTTATAGAGTCTCCTGAATGATCTAGAAGTTCTATCAACTGTAATCTATTCTAATAAGGAAACCAAATTAACCAATTCTACGTGTATTAGGGCAAAACACATAATAGAAGAACAAAAATATAATTTCCATAAACATTGGTGAAAAAATAGATGAGGTGTATTAATAGCACAAATAGTGTGTTAATAGCATCACCCTTTCTTTAACTGAGGTTAGTTTCTTCTAAAAACTCATGAGGTTAGTTTAAATACTAATTCTTGTTTTTCTGTTGGGATAGAATAAGCATAAACATTTCATACTATTAAGCATTAAAATAAGGAATTAATGTCAGCATTACATTGGTGTTTTGTGGGCGCATTTAGTCATTATATTGATATTCCTTCATACTCATCTAAGAATAAACGAAGCTGCTCGACCGTTAGGAAAAAAGTTAAAAAACTATAAAGAAGAATTTAACATTGAATAAGATGTCGAATCGAGCGTGTTATGACAAGTACATAATTCTCATGATTTTGAAATTTATGTGAAAATTAAAATTATTTTTACCCACACATCGTTAAAAGAAGCTTGAATTAAAAAAAAATTGAAAGAAAAGAGCCAAAGTCAACGTCAAAGCTGTGCTCACACTCTTTTAGTTAAGCCAGAGAGAGAGACACGTAGCCAAAGTCATTTGCGCATCCAGATGGCGGAGAAAAATGGCGGTGGCGATCCGGAGGACGAAGAGAAAGATAAAGATGATACGAATCACGGTGTCGCTGATGGCTGTGCTCCACCGCAGAAGCAAATAGACGAGGAGGAGGAGAAGAAGAAGAAGTATTCCGATCCCGACCTGCTGATGTGCCTGCTCCAACCTTGCCCCGCAGATTCCGATCCCGAATACATCGGCATTCGCCGCCTTCTCCTCTCCCGCAAGTCGCCTTCCTCCATTGATCGCCTCCTCGTAAGCTTCTTCTTCGTAACATTTCATTCATCTTTTGCTGTGAATTGAGTCTCAGAGTTGTTGTGGATTTCAAAAGGACTGGAGATGCAATGGAAAGGGCTACGTGGCGCTCCGGAACTACATTCGGAGGCCTAGGAACTGGGACAAGGATAGTCTCCGGACTCCGAGCCTGCAGACCACTCCGGGAAACAGGTACAGTCTTCATCAAAACTCATCTCAAGCTTTTCTTGATTTTTATTCAGTGATTTGAATTTGTGTTAAATTCGTATTGCTGACGTCAGGCTGATTCATGCATCAGCGGGCGATGGATTCAACCTCCGATTCCGCGTGCACTTTTATATGACGTCGAGAACTGGACTCCTGGCAGGGTATGTTGCAATGCAGCCTCAGTTTCGGTTGCAAAAGTTTCTTTTAAGCTTCTTAAATGGCTTGAATTGTAACGAGTGGAGCTCTGTTTCTTTGCAGGATTTGCATAGTCCCAGTATACTTTCATCTCGTAGAAGTTTTAGCTCGACTACTAGTGATACTGATCGTCCACGTCGACGGGGTGAACAGCCTGCGTACTCATTTGTAGGAATGCAATGCATCTTCGACCAGTGCAGAGCCTCTGGTAATTTTTTATATCAGGAACATAAGTGAACATGTATGTTTGTTTTTTCACACAAAAAAAGATCCTCATTGGTTGCTATGTACAGTTACTGTTTTGAAGTTTGGGCACATGAGCTCAGATCTGCTTGCGTATGGAGCATCAGATGGAACCTTGACTGTATGCACCGTCTCTGATCCTCCTTCAATTCTCAAGCATCTGACTGGTCACTCCAAAGATGTTACAGGTTGGATTAACTGGTATTTTTTACTGTTTTATTTTCTCTTACGTTTGCATTAGCATGTGTGTTTCTAAGTTTCTTGCCTCCTCTAAGAAGTATATTCGTATGGCCAAAAATGTAGTAGTTATATTCAAAGTGATATAGAGAAGAAAAAGTAGTACTGAGAAGGGCTAGGCCTTAGCAGTTTAGTAAATTAATAGGTTAACTGAAACATCATAATTAATGTTCAAATGATTAAACATTAACTCCATTGTTCTGTAGTGGATGCAAATTTCTTTAGTGAGGTTTTGTTTCCAGCATCACCATCTCTGCTTGGTTATGGGGTCAATGTTATTTCCTCAGTAGATTCTAGATAATCCCTTAGATTATCAATTGGGATTCCGTGTGGCAATACAACCTAT
The DNA here is from genome assembly GCA_034370585.1 of Fragaria x ananassa. Classification (NCBI taxonomy): domain Eukaryota; kingdom Viridiplantae; phylum Streptophyta; class Magnoliopsida; order Rosales; family Rosaceae; genus Fragaria; species Fragaria x ananassa. The sequence continues at coordinate 14,789,070 of CP139769.1, read as the reverse complement.
AATGATGACAAATGATTTCTTGGTATAAATTTAGAAATCTAATTATGTTGGAAGATTCAATAATTGAAGTCATAGTCTTCCCATTTTCCTTGCATAGGTCTTTGTCCTAAACATCATGTTCTTGTTTATTTTCAGACTTTGATTTCTCGTCAAACAATCAGTACATTGCATCCTCATCAATGGATAAAACTGTGAGAGTATGGGAGATTTCAAAAGGTGTATGCATACGAGTAATATATGGAGTTTCTCCACAACTGTGTATTCGTTTCCACCCTGTAAGTGTACGAACTTTAAGAACATGTATCCTTTCTGAAAGGATGCTGTCCTTTTCTATGATAGATAACTTAGTAAATACATGCTTGAAGTATGTGTTTCATAATCATTTATCCAATTTGTTCTATTTAGCCCAAGTTGTTAATGACTTTGTTTGTTTTTTCCCCATTGGACTCGAATCCACCATGTTCTCAATCAAGGGCCGTTTTTCATATTTACAATCAGCTAGTATGCTTGTTCCCCTTCACTTTCAGTGGATGATTGTAACGGGAGTTTGTTTACCATTTCTTGTGTATATTTTGATTATGATGTGCCATACTGCAATTCTAAGGTATGCTTTATGCTTTATGCTTTATCTTCTTAATGCAGGTAAATAACAACTTACTTTCAGTTGGCAACGCAGACAAAGAAATTACGGTAAGGGTTGCATACCTAAGCGGCTACACTTGTTGTTTTGAACGAAAAGAAAAAAATGAGATTTTTTGGTTTCAAACATGATGTCACAATTATTATCTACTGGGCCATCCTGATTTATTGTGGCCCCAGAATTTCTTGCATATTGCAGCTCATACTTTCATGTTGGATACTGTTATATTATGGACATAGATATAGCTGCTTATGTGACTTCATTGAATGGGTTAGAATATTTGTTAATATTGGAGTTGTATGTGTGCTGAAAGCTTGAAACATCTTTTCTACTTGTGCTTCAAACAAAGGAACTTGTACTATGGAGGTAAATTGAATGAGATGGATATAATTATGCTAACCAGCCCTTTAGGCCCACTACAGTGTTACCACATCCACACCTTTAACTCTTTTTTTCAAAGAATATACTTCTAATAGTGTTATTCATCTCAATCCGAAGTATGTGAAAAACTCAGTTTGTCATTTCTCTAGTGTTGGGCTTTTCTGGTGTGTAGTTTAATAGATTAGATTTGATTGGTGGTATGTCTGCATTCATATATCAGGTTTTCAATTTCAGTACTGGGAGGATCATTCATAAGACATCATTCGACAGTCAGGTTACCGCTATGGACCATGCTCACACTGGACAGATCATTTTCTGTGGAGATGGGGCGGTGTGTTATTGCCTTATTGATTTGCAGTTCTTTGTTGATGAACTTGCGTAACTTTTACTGATGTAGTGTATTGGATAATTGGTTGCAGGGGTGTGTATATTCTGTCAGTATGAATTCTCACACTGGAGTATTATCCCGCTCTCATCGGCATCGAAGTAGCAGCAGACAGAAATCTCCAGTCACAACTGTGGAGTACCGAAGTTTTTCTCTGCTAGCTCGTGGCCCTGTGTTGCTGACATGTACTCAAGATGGAAGTTTGTCATTCTTTAGGTTTGGTCGCAAAATTTGACTTCTTTTTTGTTTCAAGATTTTTACTTTGTTTTCTTTTTTTACTGACAAGATGATTGTTTGTCATAGTGTTGCGCTGGAAATACAAGGCTATTTGACTCTTCGTTGCTCACTCAAATTAACTCCACGAATATACAATATCCGGGCTTCTTTTTGTCCTCTGCTTTCCCTTGAAAAAGGAGAATATATAGGTGTGCACGTCTGTCTGTCTTTTGTACATCTATCTGTGTCTAAAAAAGCAATATTTTTCTTTTCTCTGTACGTGCTTTTTGAGGTTCTTTCTAGAATGTGCGTTTTTAACTGGTACGTGCACTGTTTCGTAAGTAAAGTTTTTCTTCAAGTGATAGTAATTGCTTTGGATGATTGTGTGCAAGAGCTTATATTAATTCATCAAGCATGCAGAAGAAAATCTGGTTTACTAAATTCAAAATTGTTTGGAACTCCTAGAAGTAGGTTATGTTTTGAGCTACATGACATCGTATACAAACTATGAACATTTGTGACAAGACCTGAGTTAGCAATCAACTATATTTTCTTCTGACTTCTGGCAATCTGATTTTCTCTCAACTATATGACCAATTACACATGCTGTTTCTTGCTAACATTGTCATGTGTCATGATACCTAGTTGCCGGAAGTGAAGATTCAAATGTATACTTCTATGACTTAACTCGGCCAAAGCATACATGTGTAAACAAGTTACAGGTTTGTCTTCTCTATATACAAGAATGGAATAGTTTTCTGTTCTCTCAGATTGGACCCAAATGACCGAAATATGTGAACTGCAGGGTCATCGATTTCCTGTTATTGGGGTTGCTTGGAACCATGGAGAGAATTTATTAGCATCATCTGATTTCTATGGTACGGTTATTGTATGGAAGAGATCAAAGGCAGGTTAAAACAAACATATACAGAGATACAAGTTTCACGTCATACATGCCTTTGCAGGCTCTTTGCTTAATTCTCTCATTTTTTTTGCACAAAATATGTTCATTGCCCCAAAGTCCATGTATCAGTAAGATAAAGGAGATATAGTGACATTTGTACTAGTGGTGTATTCTTTCACCAATTTATTAAAGGAAGATTAGATGAATGGATTCTGAGTTCTGCTTTTAACCGGAAGATGAGCTTTAATTTGAATAAGCTAGGCTCTCTTTCCACTCCAGCGTGTATGTTTTGATATTCCGAGATGAACACAAAATTAAAAAAAAATTAAAAAATGTAACATGGAGATAAAGGACTGTTTCATCATCTTTGGATTAAAAATGAAATCCAAATATCTGATTCGATGGTCTCAGAGGGTTCAAAATAATAATATCGTTTGCCATAAAATTTCGGCTTAGAATTGCGTAAGGTGTTCCTCAACACAAGAAGCTTCCGCTGGATTCTGAGGCTTCTATCTTATGTAACAATTTGAATTCATTCCAAAATGACGAGGCATTATAGGACATCCATTGCATTCCGTGAATCACTCGTTAAGCATTGGCTCATAACGCAATGCTTAATGAGTGAACCACGGAATATAAAGGTGCGTTCACTTTAGGGGATTCCAGGATTGTGATATCCAAATTCTTCTCCTACTTAAGGATTCCATGAGCATAAGATTGTTTAGATATGAAATATAATTTTGGAATCAATCATAATTAATGGCTTCTTCCGGCTTTTCCCAACAAAGACTCCAAAGAAGCCTTTTCTGCTGAAGTAGATAGGAATCTGGTAAGACTTAACAATTTCAGGTAATAAGCAGAAACCAGTGTCCTTTATAACATTTCACATAGAGAAGAAAATGTTCATGCCTTGGGAGAAAGACTTGAGTTGCTAACAATGAACATAACTAGAAACGTTCCCTGACACCAAAGGACAAAAGCTTTGCGTTAGGCAGCAATTTGAGAGGACACAAAGCTTAAGGACTTGAGTATGATTATAGAAGTCCCTAAGATTTGCGTTAGGCATATCAAGAAACATACCATGACACCAAAGACAATCTAACAATGAACGACATCAACTACTACTACTACTATGGTTAGTCCTCAAACTCATATCATTGCTAAGAACAATACGAACATGAAGATTGATTGATGTTGATGATGATTAAAAGACAAAAGCAGCGAGATTGACTTGTGATGATGAACAACAATCCACCCGTTGAAATATCGGCGATAATTTCGTTTGAAAAACTTAGCACTAACGCAGCTCACGTTAATCGAACCTTTGTTGGCACAAATATAGCCAAACTCCTTAACCATCCTGCTAAGATGACAAAAGCCACGAGACTGCTTTGTAATGAGAAACTAGAATCTACTAGTTGAAATATCGGCGATATTTTTGATAAATCACGAAATTTTTGCGAAACGGACGAAAACCTGACATTAACTCGACCTAAACCATCATATCACAAAAGTGAGACACAACTCACGTGAATCGAACCTTGGCTGCCACAAATATAGCCAAACTCCTCAACCATCCTGCTAAGCAGGTGCCCATTTGATCACTATAAAATATATTATAGTAAATACCTGGTCAATATATTTTTACTCTCTTTTAACCGTTTTTTGAAATTTTATTAATATTGATACCTTTCGATATTTCCGTCGATACAACTATTTTCTAACAGTTGAAATTTCCTCGAAACTCGATATGACTATGACTAGTTCAAAATTTCCTTGGACATCAACCTATAAAAACTTGTTGATCTCTATTCTGAGTTATTTCCTGATCTAATTCAAAACAATGAGCCTATGTTTTCTATAGAGGAATTTGTTGCAGCAGCTCCTCTAATTGTTCAGGATCCTCTTCCACATTTGAAGTCAAGTGATCAATCATATGTCAGCAACTTGGTGTCTAATGATCAATTTGAGGAAGACAACAACTTCATGAGTTTCCTATCCATTGAATTCCAAGAACAGTTGGCGAAGAAAAGCCTTAGAGAAGAATTTTGATAATGGTTGTCACTAACATTCAGTGAATGAGACTCATGAGCTAGAGTTTAGTTTGTAAATCCACTGCTGAGTGCAGGATTATATGTAAATTCCATTTTTATTCAAGAATTTTTTGTTGTTATATCTATCGAAAGTTCGAAACTCATTTTCGTCTTTTGTGTACTTCTTTTCCTTACGATAAGATTGGTTTGGTAAGCCTTATAGTGAACATAGGGATGTAGGGTGATCATATATGTCATTTCTTTCATTTTGAAATTTGAGCTGCAAACGTTAGTTGGTTTTGTATAATTATGGTCTTACTAAGCTCTTGAATTCTGAGTTTTGAGTTCTGCTTTTTAACAAGAAGAAGAAGATGAGCTTTAATTTGAATAAGCTAGGTTCTTTTTCCACTCCAACATGTATGTTATGATGTTTCGAGATGAACACATAATAAAATAAAATAAATGTAACATGGAGATAAAAGACTATTTCACCATCTTTGGAATTAAAATGATTGTTAGAACAAATTAGTGGGTATGGATCATGAGAGAGTTTATACTTCTAAGACACGTTGTAGCAATGTTTTCTTTAAGACATTATTGCCTCACTATCAAGTGTGAAAAGGGAATTTATCAAATAAGTTTTTAGGATACAATGAAGCCCAAACTCAAAGCTCTTGTTGATCTTCGTTTTGCACCCATGAAAACCAACCTAAACACTTAAAAGAAGGTTTACAAGATGACTCAAGATTACTAGAAACTAATTGTGCACTATTAGTTTCTAATATTTTTATTTGTATGAAAACATGAAAAAGGTGGAAACTTGAGATATTCTTACTATTCTCTATTGAATATTGAGGCTTACTTCATTATGAAGATAATGAATTATTGGTATAGAAGTATATGTACCCTTCAAATGGTAAGATACATTATTTCACTTGTACCATTTGATTTTGGTCATATTACTTCATTTAAACAAATCCAAAATGTGTAAACTTAAATGACACCTTTTTATTTCTACAATAGAAATTATATTTTGAAAATTTCTCCAACAATCCTCCACATTTTTAAAATATAATGAAAATACTTTTATAAAATCATTTTGAAATTTCTTGAGCGTAATCTTGGAAAACGTAATGCATAAACTAAGAAGTCTTGTAGACTTGAACCTTAGCTTAGTGAGAACACATCAAAGTTAAGTTAGAATGGCAACACGGCACTTAGCTTTGAACTTGCGATTCTATGTGGCTTAACCGGACATATTTCATACATTATCTTTCTACTTCTTCTAAAGTGTTTTTACAAGCCCACACATGGATTGGCCTTGTTTCTATATCCTATTTTATGGGTGCTCTAAAGACTAGTCCAAGTCGTATAGAAGGCGACACCACCTTCACACTCATATAAGTAGATATATAGTACCACTGTAACTATATAGTACTTTCAATCATATATATTAAAAGAATTGATTCAAACTCCACCATACACATTACAGGTACCAAACGCTATTTTACCTTTGGATTAACATTAAAGATATGCAGATATATATATATATATATATATTCATTTATTTTAGTGCTTGCAATCACTACATATGGTGTACTTTACTCATTGAACTCAAGGGTTGATGCTTCAAATGTTGAGTTGAGTTTCCATCGTTAGTGATTAAAATTTTGGACTTCCCCATCCCATATGATGAATCACCCATCAAATCCTTGTAATTTAAAGCTTTACAAGTACTTTATTTTGATCATTGTAATCATTTACTTGGCAAATGCTATATCAATGAATGTCTTATCCATAAATTGAATATCCGTCTAACATTTTGATTGGGATTTTCTATTGACAGGTCAACTAGTATATGTCAAACTCGTCTTTCTATTAGATGACATACTCATTCTTAATACTTGAGTATTCTCCATCCATAATAAGTTATAGACGCTTTCAAGCTTAATGCTTATCATTACATTTCGATGAATATCATGCAGTTAATTCATAGAGCATTTGATAAGCTTGCATTTCGATATTCATGGAATCAACAAGTTACTATCTATTAGTACATAGCTAAAATACTTGGCTGAGCCAAGAATAAGACGCAATTACCCGGTCACCGAAGATCATTCCAGGCGAGATAGCTCTGGTGAGCCCTTCATGATATCTAAAGAGTGAAGGGCTGGTAACAACCCGCTTGCCAAACCCACTCTAACAGCAAAAACACCCCCAAAAGAAGAGACACTGCAAAGGTTAACAAATAGTCTCACATTAGAGACTGAGGCCACAGTGCCTAACCTTGACCTATAAAACAGGCACAAACTCCCAAAAAATGTACATACATCTCTCTTCTCACACTCCCGTACACCGCAAGTAGAATAAAGCTAACTTAAGCATCGGAGGTTCGAACCCTCCTTCTAGCGCCAATTGTTTCTACCTGTCTCGTCCCGATATCACGAGCCGGGAAAGGGTTGCCAGTCGGGATGATACCGCGGGTCAGGATGAGGTAAAATCCTTGGTTCTACACCTGGTACCTGCACAAGTAACGGAGTCAGGAAGTCAGGACTGGGGTGGCGAGAGCCATGCTAGCCGGCGGATCCACCTCCTCCAACACATACATATCCCGGACGCGATGACGCATGTCATATGCTATCTGAGCTAAGTATAGCTGCGCTTCCCCCGTCCCTTCCAAAGCTTGGGCAATCTCAGCTAAGCTTGCAGATCCCCCGGACCGACTGTCCCTCCACGACCTCTTAGACTGACCCTCGCGAGCCGGCTTAGCTCTCTCCTTCCTCTTCCGAGTCCGGACCGCATCAGTCTCTCCCTAAAGATCCGCAACCTCCTCCAAGACAGGTTCCTCCCCCTGCGCCTGATCGGGTTCACCCTCGTGATCACCCTCTGTCTGCGCCTCCTCCAACTCCACTTCCTAGACGCCTAAACCCATCACTTCCGCCACCAATGGAGGCACATAGGCGTAGTCCTCATCCGCCAAGTTCAACCTTAAAAAATCACCACAGTCGCCCAACTCCACCTCCCTACCCTCCCACGTCTCCAGGTCAATATCGTACTACTTGGCATGGTCGGTCTCGGCCAGCAGCTCATCCAGCACGTCCTCGTCCGACATCTTGTCGTACGGACCTTCCTTCTTCCGCGACCCAACGTCATAAACCTAGATCAATTTTCGATTAGCAATTACAACACTGGAAGTCAGTCAACTAGCGCTGTCGCAATATCTCTCATCTCTGTTGCAATAATGCCTGCATAACTCGGAGACTTTCCACCTCTACTTAAGAGTGCCCCTGGATCCGAAAAAATGGAACTGATGAAGTGAGCGATGTAATTTATGTCTTTGCTACACTGTATGCACCAATGTCATCATTGTTGTTAAGTGATGCAATGTAAAGTTTCTGCCCGCTAGAACAATCTCCCTAGCACCTTCAATTTGCACCACCTGAGCCAACAATACATTAACACGGGGATTGTTCATCAATAGAAAAGAAACGCCATGATTGAATGATCGATGATTACCAAGAAGTGCCATGAGGATTGTAATCCTTATTGATGTACAACTTATGCCTATGTTCTCGTTTGTTTACAATAGCATTGAGAAGATCAAGACCATTATGTTTCCTATTCTATATTAAGCCTCACAGAGCAGATACTAGTGATTACTTTGTACAGTCAAAGCAGCTCATAAGAATCAAAATATCACCAAGTTCAAACTTGAGGACCATAGAACCTGATATCAAATACAAACATAAAACTCATCTTACTTCATAGCAGTGTGGAAAGGCTTTAGACAGGAAACGAACAGCCTCATCATCCCATTTCTGGTCCCCAAATTGTGGAACAATGATTGCGCCATTGGCAATGTAAAAATTCACATAAGAAGCAGCAAGTCGTGTGCCTGCAAGTCTCGGTTTAGCATCGTCCTGTAGAAACAACAAACACCAGGATTGAAAAAACGCACCACATATTCTGAAATTTAGTACTAACTCCAATTTAACAATATAAGGTTAACTAGTCTATACAGATACAATGTCTCAACATTTCCAGATGTAAAATGTGCTCGAGTTGTATGTACCGAAGAGTTAGCTTAAGTATCGTAAAAGTTGAATCTAGGTCTGCAGTGTTCACCTGAGAAACCCCAGCAGCCTCTTTCTCTGTCATGTATAGTGGGCCTGGTACATGTAGCTTAATGACTTCCAACTTCCTACCTTTGGCATCAGTAGTATTGCAGAGGACGGAAAGGGCTTCTACAGCTCGTTCATACTGAGGATCTGTTGCATCATCTGTCCAAGACAACAAAACCAAAACATGGTTGGAAAAACTTAGAAACTTCATCTCTTCGATTCTCTCTCTCCCAAGTTGACGTATGTACAAGAAACTGCAATAGATTCGCGATTTAATGGCCTCCAACTCCGAACCCGACGACTCCTACTACCCCTCCCCTTCCCAAAACCGACAGCCATCTCACCTTCCCTACATCTTCAAGCGCCGGCGATGTAACGAGGAGGGGGGACACGGCGGGCCTTGACGGATCTGACGAGGTAGAGTGGATGAAGCCGCCGGCGAGCGCCGTCGACTAGCGCGGCCTAGAGACACAGGGGATGGAGAGGGAGATGCGGCGGCTGAGCCCAGGGGAGAGGAGGTATCGGCTGAGGGGAAGCGGGGTTCGCCGGAGCTCCGACGGAGTGCATGTATTTGCGATCGGAGACCGGAGCTCCGTTCACAATCCATGTCGGCGATAGGAGAGAGAATCGATCATGGACAGATGAAGGAAATCAGAAAGGAGGTAGAATGTTATATAAAAATATGAAAATAGATATTTTTAATTTTAAAAATGTTTGAAGATATTATAATAACATGTTTTAATTGTGATTTTTTTTATTATGCGAAATATTTGAAGATTATTTTTTTATTTATATATCAAATGGTAATTTAGTGTTATATTTTAAAAAAATTACGCATGTTTCTTAAAAAAAAAAAAAAAAGGTATGCATGTTAGCAATACCATATGTATCATTCTTGTTTTTCTTTTGTTCTTTTTCTAAATGCCTAAATCCACCTTAAGCTGGAATTAATTAGTACTCGTAGATTGATACTCACATTTTCCGTTTTGAAGCAAGCGTATATACCAGAATACTAAATAACTTGGCAAACGTTTGCAAGAAAAAGTTAATTAAAAGAAATAAAATAGAATTTGCACTACTAGCCGGTTTAAATTTATTACAGACATATAGTGTGTCTGAAGTTCATCTCCAAATCAAAGAGAGTCAAGTGACTCAAACCAAAAAAATGACATACCATATCCTCTAGAAATTCTGAAGATTTAATAAAATTATCTAATCTGTTCTTCCAGTTCATCTCAGTTTCCGATTCCTGAAGCCTCGCCTTCATCCTCTCAACTTTTTTTGACAACTTAATCTTCTCAACTTCCACCCTGAGACATCTGCTTCCTTAAAATTCCAACTGCTTCATCAACCATTTCTGCTCATCTACATTATTTACTGGCCTCCTATTAATATGTTCTACTGTCAACATTTTGTTCACAATGGCTTCATGCACTAAACATATGTATCGGATTGTTTTTGTTGCAGCCTCATCCAGTCCTTAAACTACTCCTTCTTTTTTTAAAAAGAGGATCAATAGTGGTTCCCCACTTACCCCCAGAGGACTCGAACCCGTGACCTAACGGATGCAGGTGAAGCAGCTTACCACTGAGCTATGCTTCTTGTCCAAACTACTACTGAGGATCAATAGTAGTCCTTAAACTACTATTCCTCTTTCAGAGATGGAAGTATGGAACCTCCATTTGCTTTCTAGAAGGTGAAAGTTGTTGCACGTTTTTTCCAGCTGAAGTAGTACTGGTCCTTCTTGCTTTCTCAAGGTGAAAGCTTCCAACTCGATTAACCCATATCCATGGCGTTTTTCTGCCTCCAGTTACCCTAAACGGTTTCCTTCAATGTTTATACTCATTATTTGATTAATGCAACCAGGAGAAAAGAAAAGATATTTGTGAAAAGACTAGAAATAAGTTGCTCCCGTAACAGTCATACTTGTGTGCCTTTCTTGGTCAATGTAGGAAAGCTAAAAGTCAGAATCAGTTCATTTAAAAAATAAAAATAAAAGATAGGCTAGAAGCAGACTTCCCTAACACACCCAAATCCAAGAAGATCATGATACACAGCTTGGATTTGGCTAAGCAAGTTGAGTAGTATCATGTAATAGACTACCAACAATTTTCATGCGCCATGTTGGACTTGGACTGCCTCAGTGCCTTGTATTGTAATTTATAGCAGCCAGATCATTGCTACGGTTTGATGCTTGTGGTCATAGTTAAGGGGATTAATTCGAAATCTAGAACCTCGTAAAACATTGAACAACAGATCACTAGACAATTTCAGGAATCATTGTTAGTAAGACTACCAAAAGGAGAAAACCGAAATAATTTCTGCAAACCACTGCAAGTGTCTGAATCACTCGACACTACATCCAGCAGTAGAGAACACAAACAATCTGTACCAAGGTCAAATAGACATTTGTAAAACTTCACGTCACTATTTATCGCTACTTTTAAAGCTAATAAATACTTGGGAATATTCACAACCCTAGCGGAATGGAGAAAAAAGGGAAAATCTACATCAACAAAACTACGCACAACCAACATCCTTGAAGGTACCAGGGTGATAATCTCAAACCAAATACACAGCATGAACAGTTTTTTTTTTTTTCTTTTTTCTTTCAATTGGTTTACTCTTCTCGCTGACTCACGAATACACCACTTATGATGCAGTTATGCCTTTTGTGTTGCACAAGCCCGAGAAAACCTCCGGTTCCTCCATTGTAGTTCTAACTCGACTTTTATTTACAATATCACCTCCGACGACGTTTTGTCTCGACCTGAAACAGATTATGAACAGAAGTCTAGTAATGATGGTAACCAAGGAAGGTAAGTTAAAATTAAACATATATACGTGTGTGTATAAATCAGTATACCGACTTGCTACTATCTTCTGTCCGCTTGTTTACAAGAGATGTTAAGGCGCACACATGTTAATGATAGATACATTTCAATGTCTCTCAGATAGTAAAGAAGTTCCGTTACAAAACACTAGTACTGCATTAGTATCTATGTTCTGAATGAAAAGCAGCAGAATAATCTGATTTGCAGAAATTACCACGCATTAAAATGACAACTTCACGAGCATAAATTATATGCAAGCATATTAAATTTTGTCATTGACTATGCTATGAGATTCTAAATTATCACAGAAGCAAGCAGAATATCAGTGAAGTTAATAATTCTAATTGCTAGATAGATAAGAATACACAAAGTTCAACATATGTAATGATGAACCAAGATCAATTTATCTAGCACTTAAGAAGTGTACCTTTGTATCCAATTGTCTGGAAACAGTATGCGAATTCTCCAACTTCTTTTGACCCTCGGGTGAACAACTTTCACAGAAAAAGTGCTCAAGTCTTTCGGCTTCCTCTGCACTCATGTCTATACAAGCAGGATGAAACCTGAATCAAATATAGTAAAGTAGTTGCATTGGTAATATGGTACTGGAATGAGACAGAAAGTACACGTAAAAAGTAAATAAATGCATATCTGTTGAGAAAAAGCATATTCTATGATTCCTTCCATAATCCACTTTTGCGGTATGTTTGGATGAAGGAAAAAAAGATGGTAATTAAATGAAAATGAGGAATTCATGTTTTGGAAAGAGAAAATAATTGATTGTCAGAATTCCCCCGTAGGACATGTGGTGTTCCGGGACCATTTTATAATTTCCCTTCTTCACTTCAATTTCCATCAAAAGGTGTCAATTTGAAGTTCCTTGTAAAAGTTTCCCTTTATTACTTTATTAGTTTCCAAACAAGGTCTTTTATGTTTTTAATATTTTGATTTGCTATAAATTTTCTTATTTATTACACGTTCTAAATTCTAAATAGACACGACAATGAAATGGAAATCACAATGAATTGATGTGAGTTGTAGAATCCATCATCTAAAAATTTCCCAAGATTTATTAATTCCATCCAAACAGTGTTACTATTTAAATCAATTCATTTCCATAAGCCTACAGACTTAGCAACAAAGCTTATGTTCAATCCATATCGACATACGGAATTCATGACACATAAGCAGACATTTCATAAAGACCAAACCTTTAACAGGCGAAAGCATAAGGCAATGTGATTTGGCTACTGGCCCGAGGCATGGACATGTATGATTTTTGACTAAAAATTAAAGAAGAAAAAAAAGAGAGCAAGTACTAATTTACCGCTATGCCCCGTCTTAAAGTCATAACATTCGGCAAGCCAGGCTTCCACTCCACCAGCTTCTATGAACTAGATACACGGTTCCTTAATGAGGCAATACTATCCCCAACCACCTTCCGTTCAAGCTTCTTTAAAATTCAGTTCAAATTCGATGTATACATATGACATCTAAGATCATGCGAACTAACTCATCGATCTGAATTTATTCCTATAATAGTTTCCCAGAAGAACGCCACTGCTACAGGACTTATTAAATCTTATATAAACCATATTCTCTCATAGAATAACTTCATCATCTACAAACACTCAGCCTTTTCACTACTCACACATTATTCACCATATGCGGGAAAACATTTCCATTGCAAGTTCACTGGTAAACGTAAAACACCTCTGATTCTTATATACAAAATGTAAAGATTATTTGTGTTTAGATCATGCACAATTGTCTGGAAGAAATAAACTAAACTTATGAGCAAGACCTTTTACAGCAGTTACAGACTATTGTAATGTATATACATTATATTAAAGACCATAGAAAAGAAAATGGTTATATAAAAGAAAACAGTAATGAACTCGGTTTGTCAATATTTGAATTCTCATTTCTCACTTTTCAAGCAAAACAAAAAATGTGAAAGTTAAAATCTCAAACCCATTCCGACACCATCTGTCTCAGCGAAAATTGTTTAGCTATAAGCCTAGAACAGAAACTAACTATAGGAACCAACTTGTGAAGGCCATATACATATATGGTCAGCAGGCATTTATGGGAAAAGAATAAAAAGTGCGAGTCCTAATCTTAGAGAAACAGAAATTGGAAATAGTGATGTTTCATCAGTCATTTATCGAAAGCTTCTACTAAACCACAAAACACCATATCCATATTTGAACTTTATGATTAAATTTTGAATCCAACATGTCTTGACGCAGAACATGCAACTTTAGTAATATCTGACTTACCAATCATTACAACCTTCACATTGAACCATGAGGTCATCTGGGTTATAAGGCATCTCACACTTGCAGTACCTACCACAAAACAATGTTAACTGTGTTAAACAAGAACAACTCAAGATAATTAGCATAACAACTAATAAAATTGAAATTTGAGGGGGAAGGATCCAACTAAGAAATTGTGGGAACTTAAAACCAAGACACAAACACTTGAAGAGCTAAAAGTTGCATCCCCTAGTGTAACATAAAAACTGAAAATAAGATCTAGTTTCTCTTCTCCTATTGAAGAGCTAAAGAACTAAAATCTTCATCAAACATCAACACAACAATTTCATTGTCGATTTCAATTCCAAAATAAATAACACTAAGAGACATGGTGAACATACACGGCAACTCGGTCCGGATTGAAGGAACCAGTAGTCGAATTATACTCGAAACGACAAAAGAAGTCGTCATTTCCAACAGCGTCGAGCTTGCTATAACCTCGAAAAGTATGCACAGTACACTTGCCCTCTATCGTATCAGCGCTCTGAACGTCGTGGTGGTCGGAGAGGAAGACCTCCTTGGATCCATGAAACTGTCGCCGGCCGCCGATGGACTCCTCCGGCCGATAGTACCACTGCACGTGCACCTTCACGTTTGCTCCGCGGCTGTCCGCCTCGATCCGCTCGATCTTCGCCACGTACGACGGCTTTCCCGGCTCCGACGGCCGCATCAAAACGCAGTCGCCGGCTGCCACAAAAACAAAAGAAATCAAATTTACATTTCCTTTCAATTGAATTTGAATTTAGAGAGGAAAGTGTGGGTACCTCTGACGGTCTTGTTGATGGGTTTGACATTGTAAGAGTTGAGGGTTTGTCGTGGAGCTTTTGGTTTCGCCATGGAAATGAAAAATTCTCCAAAAACCCAAATTGAAGATTGAAATTTGAAACCAAAAACCCAGATGATCAGAAATGAGTAAAATTATTATACTGATTGGACAGGACGTACGAGGAGGTGAGGCGTAGAGTGGACGCGCGTATACTGGATCATCGTCTGACTTTGCTTTGGTTGACGTTGTGAGGTTTGTGTTGACTCTGGAGGAAGGTACTAGATGAGTCTACATACTTGTGCATCGATACTTGAACTAGCATTCCTGCCTCCAAATATGTGCAGTCGGATCGTTGCAAATGGGAAAATTGGTCTGGATGTAAACTTTTTTACCTGTCTGAATAATGTTTTCTATCGCATGGACATTAAGGGTTAGTGGGCCACATTTACTTGTTCGGAATGAAAATGTCTTAATTATTTAAGAATTATTACAAACACAAAAAAACTCATTTTTATAATTTCTTATACAAATTAGTACATGAGTGTTGATACCCAAAAAATCAATATTCATGTTTAATACATATTACAAGCCCAATAACAAAATACACATGCAAATTACATTCAGAAATGCAAAAGTTACGTATTTAATCAAAGTCATGCCACGCATATAGACCCAAGCCACAATCATGCTCTTAGGGCTTGCAGATGTGGGTGTGGTGTGAAAGGTTACGGAAAAGCAAAATGTTCATTTGTTGATTTGACGTCGTTGGTGATTTCAGTCTTGGGCCCGAAATCCAAGCCCAATGACTTCAACCGACAAATGAAATGGTGAACATGCATGAGAATATTGGGCCGATCCTTTTATTTCCTTTAGACCTAAGGCCAAACTATGCTTAATCCAAAGTCAGTTTCCATTCTCTTAACTTCTTCTTTCCCGCAGCAACCAATTACCCAGATTCTTTTTTCCTTGCAACAACCATATACCTAGTCCAAACCATAATCTCTCAAAGCTATCACCTTATCTTGCTAAGAAGAACCCTTAAAATCAGTCAAGGAGTGTCATCTTCTCCCCAAACCACAAGCTCAGTCTTCACAATCTCTCTTGTCCACATCGTTCCGGGTTTTATGCTATCATGTATCTATCACTGCAGCAATTAGCAGTCATCACAAGTAATCTTCTTTTTCTTGGTTTTCAGGCAGAAATCATGTATCTAGAAGACAACTTTGTTTTACCCAGATATTCATATGCTTTTGTTCATCAAAACCTTATCCATTGAGTCTTAAAAGATGAGTCCCTGCAGTAGAAATGGAGGGGAGGAATCCCGTGAAAACCCAAAAAAAAAACGCCTAGAAACAACTTTCATGCGCTCAAACATTCAAGCCTGCAAGCACCAAATCCAATCCTTAATCACCATTCCAACAGCCACCTTCAATCTCTATTTTTCCAAAAATCCCTTACCTAAGAAACCCCCTAGATTCTCTTACCGCAGTGTGTTTCTAGCTCCCACACCATGCTTTCATGCTGTCAAGCTCCTTTCGATTTTCAGGTCATCTGAATCACGAACGAATTTTTCCCATTGATTGGATTATTGGGTGGAATTCGGCCTAGTTGCAATTTAATTCAAAAAGGAACCCTACATCTTGGTGCGATGTATAATTCAATGGACGAGCAGCCCCCTGTTGAACATTATCATGCGAGCTGGATAGCAGTTCGCATGCAAAGATGACCTCGCGCGGAGGCTGAAGCCCTAAACCAAAGGCGAGATGACTTCGCGTCAAAGCATATTGCTTCCAGGCGAGGCGAGATGGCTTCCAGGCGAGGCAAGATGGTTTCCGAGCGAGGCGAGATAGCTTCAAGGCGAGGGGAGATGGCTTCCAGGCGAGGTTGAGATTTCTTTGCGCAGGGGACTTCGCGAAGAAGAGAAAGTCCAGGTGAGGCAAGGTGGCTTCCAAGCGAGGCGAGGTTGCTTCCAGGTGAGGTGAGATGGCTTCCAGGTGAGGCGAGATGGCTTCCAGGCGAAGTGAGATTGCTTCCAGGCGAGGCGAGATGGCTTCCAGGCAATGCGAGATTGCTTCCAGGCAAGGCAAGATTCCTCCGCATAGGGGACTTCGCGAAGAAGAAAGACGCGCAGCCCGCATGCACGCCAAGCCCATCTCTAACACCAAATTCAAAACCTTCAAGCCAAAACCTCACCAGCCATCCTTCAATCCCTATTCTTTAAACCCAAATTCTTTCTAAAAAATCCAATCCTAAAACTCAGTCCAATTCTCATCACTGCGGTATGTCTTTAGCTACCACGTAAGCTCACGTTACAAGCCTCTTTCGTCTTTGAATCACGCACAAGATTAACTCAGTAATCCAAGTATTTGGGTTAATTTTGGCCTAGTTACATTTCAATCAAAAAGAACCCACACAATGAGCCTAGTGACCACAATCTATAAAACCAGACCCAACCCATTTTTGACTTCAAAAAGACCAAAATATCCATTTTCACAATGGAATTACGAATATGCCACCAATCTTCTTCTCTATCTCTCTCTCTCTCCTCCTAGATCTATACGTCTCTCTCTCCTACGAGAATCATGAAGACGCCACCTTGAAGCCTCGAAGAAGACGACATTGACGAAGCAGAAGCCTCAATGGCGACGAAGCCGAAGAAGCCAAAGAAGCCGAAGCCTTGATGGCGACGAAGCCGAAGCCTCCACGATGACAAAGCTGAAGCCTCAACGGTGACGAAGCCGAAGCCTCGACAGCGACGAAGCCGAAGCCTTGACGACGACGACTACAAAGCCTTGACGGTCACAGAGATGACATTGAGTCCTCAACGGCGATGACACCGTGGCACTATTTGATACACCCCTCAGATCTCTCTCTCTCTCTCTCTCAACCTAAGGCTCGATGATGGCTCTGATTCAACAACGTCGTCGTCCCATTGCCGAAGCTCCAACTCACTACCCAGCTCGAATTGGCACGATCCATTAACAAAGGGAGGGGGTCGCATCAAAGAGAGGAAAAGAATCTGACTGGTGCCATCGACTAGGTCCGCTGGAGTTGGTTGCAAAAATCGGGTCGGGTCAACAGGTAGGCGGAAGGTCAGGTTTGGGTTAGGGTTTCTGTAGGGAGAAGAGAGGAGGGAAGAAAAAAAGGATGATGGTGATGATGGTGGTCAGAGCTTGTACATGTGTGTTTGTCCTTTTGCTACTACTGTTGAGATTGGAAAGATAATTTGCTGCTATTGTGGTATGTTTGAATGGTAAGTTGTTACTGTTGGTGTTGAGATTTGTCAGATGGATAATTTTCTGCTTCTGTTAGAAAGGTAAATTTGCAGATGAGTAGTAAAATTTAACAGTAGCAGCTGTGGAGTCGACAGTAATAGACAGTAGCAGCTTTATAAAGGTCTCATATCGCGACAGTAGCAGCTTTGTTTGATTCCGGAGAATTGCCTGAAAAAAATTGCAAAAGCACTTATTTTATCGGGTGATACTGTGCTACTGCACCTAATGTGCTATTGTGCTTCTTGGCAGTGTGCTACTGTGCTACTGTGCTACTTGTCGACAATAGCAGTTGATATGTAGTGAAAGGTATTTTGATACAATTATTATGACAGATGACATGTTGATATTAGTTTGTCTTAAATTGTTAATATTTGTTCTTAAATGTGCAAGATATTGTGTAAATGATGTACTTGTAAACTGAAATTTGGTTAGTAATTTTATAGTAATTTACTATAATTATTTAGAGACAAGTGAACTGAAAAAAAAAAGTGAATCGGATACACTGGCAATCTGGTATGAGATAATGAAAGAATCAATGTCAAAATCATTCCTAAACCTATAGCACAATCGGTTATCAAACTACTAGAGTAAGGATCATCCGTAGTGACATGAATTTCGATACTTATGTTAAACGTAAGTATCTCATATATTGAAATTATTTCCTTATATGTATATATTCGCATAAAATCTCATACATTGAAATCATTCATTTCGTTTACATTCTCATTCAGGATAAATGAACAGTGCCATGTAATCAAACTAATCAATTTCGGTGTCAACTAGTTTTATGTAATTTAGTAATTTTCTAACTGTCTACATATTAATAGATATTCAAAATTAGATATTTGAATACCAAACTTCACTCATTCTCAAGCCATTTCCATTGCCTATACTAAAAATCTACTACACCGAGACGATCTGAATTAAACATATGTCTCTTTAAATCTATAACCCATTGGAATTCAATTCATAACATGACATAAATGAAATCAAAATTCTATAATTGTTGGTTCTTTAATCAAAGTTGTATTTAGTAGCCTCTACATTCCTCACACTATAAATAGCGACCAATCCTACTTTGGTGAAACACAACATTATTCGAAACAAAAACTCTCCTCTCCCAAAAACTCTCCTCTCCCTTATTCCCTTCAGTGATAAATAAAAGGTACAAGCAGTTTGTAGGTGTTCTTGTAGCAATGCAACCTTAGAACTTGAGAGGTCGTTGTATCCTAGATGACAAACGCCAAACGCCAAACCAGCCTTGAGCACCGATAAAGGCAAGGTAATTTTCTTAAGAATAGTGTGTGATAGACACGTCTCGGCTTCTTCCAATTCATCTTCTTCCTCCTTTCATCAAAATTTGTTAGTAACTGTTAGTGTTTTTCATCAAAATTAAAGTTAAACATATTGAAATTTGTTGTTGCTTTACAGAAATAGTTGTCTAAACAAAATTGGTTGCCTAGCTACACAGATGTTGTTGCCTTATGCAACTTGTAGTCGACGTATGTGTTCGAAAATAATTGTTTAAAATAATTAGTACTTATGGGTGAGTTGTGGTTCTCAAAAATCTATTGTAACGGCTAAAGGCTCCACCCAAGTGCCGACCATGATGTGATTGTCATTATACATGTCTCAGTCTCACGCGGAGGAAAACTTGACAAGTTCAATGAGCGTATTCATGGAAGATGTCATTAAAATAGTGATGAGATGTGTTAAGACACACCACATGAGCTATAAATAAATCACATCAAGTCCCTTGGTTGGCAAGAAGGATGTGATTATCTAAAGGCTTTGTTAAGGTGTTTGATTGTCAATATCTATCCAATTCTCAGTAAAAATAGTGAAGGATGACCCTCCATTTGAGCTAGCTACACCTCCAAGATATGACCATCCATAATAAGACAACATTATGGCCATCCTTCACTAGTGTTGCTGAGACTTTTGCCTCTCCCTTCCGAATTGGATAGGTATTGATTATCACCTCAACAAAGCCTTCAAATTATCATGTCTTTCTTGACAACCAAGGCTTTCTTGACAACCAAGGGACTCAACGTGATTTCTAGCTCAGGTGGTGCCTCAACACCACTTATCACTATTATAACATTTTCATTCTTCAAGTGAAGCCTATTGAACTTCTCATGTATTGTTGCACTTGAGACTGAAACAGGTACAATGGTTGTCACATGCATAGTTGGCAATTGGGTAAACTCTTTAGTTTTTCAGCAGATTTTTAAAAACCACTTCCAATTGTCAATTCATAAAACTCACCCATAAGTATTAATTGTTAATTTGTTATTGACACTTATTTTCGAAGGCAATACATACGTCGGCTACAAATTTCGTAAGGCAAAAACATCCTTGTAGGCAACCAATTTCGTTTAGGTGACTATTTCTGTAAGCCAACAATAAGTAGCTTCAAAAAAAAACTTTAATCCGTTTAGGCAACCAATATAATCTTTGAATAATATATGCAATATCTAATGGTTAATTATGTTAATATTGTAGGTAAACAGGTTGTGATATTGCAATATAACAAATTAAATTGAAATAATAATTATAAAAAGCTAGCAAATGAAAAACACTAACAGTTTCCAATAGATTTTGTAATGATGAAGAAAATGAATAGGAAGAACCGGAGACATATGTATCACACACTGTACTTAAGACAATTACGACGCATTTATTCGGGCACAAGGTTTGCTTGGCGTTCGTCTCCTAGGACACAAAGACCTTTCGAGTTCTAGGGTTGCACTGCTACAAAAACACCTACAAACTTTTGATACCTTCTATCTATTACCAAGGGAATAAGGGAGAGCGGAGAGTTTCTGAGAGAGAGAGAGAGAGTTGTGTTTCAAATAATGTTGTGTTTTCAACAAAGGAGTATTGGTCACTATTTGTAGGCATAATATTATTCATGATTGTCATTCTTATACAAAAGCAATCTCTCACCAAATATAATATTCTTCCTTAATTCTGATTTGAACAAGTTTCATTGCAAGTGATATTCATTTCTTTTAAGAGTGTATTTCGTTTTTATTGCTGCATGAGAAAAAAAAGGAAACATAATTTAGGTTTTATGTGCTTAAATATTTGATTGAATTTTCCAATTAATTCTAATTTGATTAGTAGTTTAATACAGAAATTATACTCTCTATATTCTGATATGTTAATGTGTAAGGAAAGAAGTTTAATGTGATTATCTGATTATATTCTTTCATTGACTATATCAGATTGTTTTGGAAACATTTTATTCTTATCATATCTTTTTGTTATGGAAAATATATTTGATTATGGTTTTAAAATTGGTTTCCATGTTTATACCAATCAGTGATCAATGGTGATCGATTGTATGTGAGACTTATCTCTCTCTCTATATATATATATATAGACATGGAAATATTTTTCTAAATTACAGAGTATGTGTGCATCAAAAGAATAAAGTATATGATGCATAGTCTGCATTGTTTATGTGAAAAACTCTTGTCAAATTATATGCTAATTGTATCATTGCATCCATCATTCTTATAGTGATTCAGATCAGTGGCTTGGAAAGCAAAGTGAAGGCGTGTTCAGATCCTTCGTGTGTGCAACTCAGATTCAAGGAGAGTTAGAATATGGTGATCAGTTTGTAATCAAGTTAGTTTGTATACTAGTGAATGTGATTATGTTGAATATCACCACTTGATAGGTCTGTAATCATTCTTACTCTATAGTGGATTTGATTTAGTGTGGACTACTCTAAAAGTCTCGTAGTGATGTTTCCTTGTGAGAGGTTTACATTGTTGTCAACAAAATCTTGTGTTCTTGTGTCTGTTGCTTTTAATTTGGTAAATGATTGAATCTACATATTCAATCCTTCCATATTTTGTTCAATTATATACTTTCACTATTTATAGTATGTGGAAGATAAAGGCTATTGCATACGGCTTTGATTACAGAACTAATGTCTATAGAATTTTTTATTTCATTCAAATTCTATTCAATCTGTCGTTACAGACGTTACGACTTACGAATTGAATTCCATTGGGTTACATGCTTGAAGAGAGACTTGTTTGATTCGAAATTCAATTCTCAGTCAACCCATTAATTCAATTCAATTGTTTTTTTTCTTGACTAAGGACGATAATCTTTTGAGTAATTTTATACACACACTTATAATCTCTTAATACACACCCCTTACTTAATACATCACTCATCTAGATTTTCATTTCAATATTATACTTAATACACATCTCAAACTGTCAAAAATACTCTTAATATCTAACACTAAGAAATATTATGTTATATAATATAATTATTATATATTTACTATTTTATAGTTTTTTTTGACATAGTTTCTTCTATTTTCTGTTAGAAATTTTTTCTTATTATCATCCAATTTATAATAAAAAAATATTGTTATATCTCAACTCAAAATCTCTAATACGACATCAATCAACTGAAATTCATAGAGAATGAAATATAATGAATATAAATTCATATAAGAATTACAATGTTTGACATTCTAAACTTGAAAATTATTCTCAATCAAAAAAAAAAAAAAAAAAAAACTTGAAAATTATTAATTTCTTTGGAATGAGAAAGAATGAAATTATTTATCCAAGTTTCATTACACAATTTGTATTTATTTACTTCAATAATTTTCAGAATAAGTTTCTGATTTTAATATTTTAATTTGTTCTATATTTTCATTTTCTTAGTTACTAAAACTAAATATTTTAACTTTATTAGTTTCCGTAAATAAGTTTTCATTTTTAATATTTTAATTTGTTTTATGTTTTCACATTATTAGTTTCCAAACATAAATTTCTATGTTTTTAATATTGTAATTTTTTTTCCTAATGTATTACACGTGTCTTTTTTCGTAGTTTAACATACTAATAAAATCTCATTTGTAATGTCAAATAATAAAAATGTGTATTAAGTAATTAAAACCACTGTAACCTTTTATTTATGATGAAAATCATATAGAATCAGTGATTTAGTCACTTACACAAGGAGAAAAGCAATAAAGCAAAGCATGGCATGATGCATATACGCATCTAAAATAAAAAGCAATATAGGAAAGCAAGATGCACAATTCAGCTGTTATTTACTGGTTATGTTTCATCATTTATAGTTTTTCCCATGTGTGACAAAGCTCTTTTTCTTCCCGTTCAAAAAGTTATCTTAGGGTGACAGTTTCTCATTCACCCCGTAACGGCATAACCAGTTAGTGAATGCATGATCTTGTAGTTCACATGTAGGAGGATAAAAATCCATTTTTATCTTTCACTAATCTTAATTAGTGGACCCACTTAACTTCTTGTATTTAAATTGGTTAAAATAGATGGTGAGAATCACCATGTTTTTCCAACAAGACTTCAGTATTCAGTATCCTGTGAGTACTTTTTTTCCTTTGGCCAAAGGCCACAGAGAATTGAGATCGAACAGCAAAATAAAAAAGCTACACAAATAGTAGTTATGTTCTTTAAGTGATTAACTTTAGAATTTTTATTCAAAGATCACTGCGATTGATGAAACTGTTAGAGATTTCTATTTATTACTTTACGGTTAATGTTTTCTTAGTTGTAGAGAAAGAATTGATGCAACAATTCGAAGCGAGAGGCTACGTAGTAGCTGGCCAAACCATCTTCTAGGTTTGGGCTTGGGGCTGGTTTGACTTATTTTAAATTTTAATTTTATCTTATGTTATTTTCTTTATTGCATATTAGTTTTTAAGTAACGGTACTAAACAAGATGTCATTCCACATATTCTTCAATGTAGTGTGCATGATGACAATATCATTAATCTGTTACGGATTACTAGTTTTAGAATTAAATATTCTGCTTCAGCTTTCAATCAAGCCAATTTAGTAGCTCTTCGGTTAGAATCTTTTAGGTATTTCAATTCTGTAACGTTTTATTTCTTTTATGATGTAATGTTTATTTCTATTTAGTAAAAAGTTTGTCAGTTAGCTTCAAAAAATACAGCTAATATTATATATTGATAGCAGAGCAAGAGAATGAAAGTATATTTAGCAAAAAGAAATTAAGGATACATGATTCGGCCTTTGGACTGAGGAAGTATCGAATCTTTCAAGTTTTAACCTATGCTTCTTTTGGTAATTCTACAAGTACAATAGCAACAGAGAGTTGCTTTGTGTGTGTGTGTGTATTTTTTTCCATCATGTTCAAGCACTTGTGGAATCATCAAGAGGAAGAAAGTGTCTATTCAAGAACATCATAGAATCAGCTTCTACAGCATATCCATCTTGATTACGGTGCCAGCCAAAATAAGCATGGCTTCGGTTCTTGATGTCAAAAATGGCATGACCAAAGCTGGCCTCTCGATAGGCCGAGTACTCGGGCTGTGGCTTTGTCATGCTGCATCCCAGAAGAAGATATTCAATGATTCTAGTATTTTCAAAGTATATCGAATCTATCACATTACACATATTCATCTATACTTACGAGGTTGCTAAGCCTTCAAGATTTCCTCCATCCCCAATGGTAATGTACACAGGTGCAGATTGATCTTTCACAGGAATGCAATTACCATTTGTAATGTTATATGCAACATTGGATATGCGTTCCTGTGTCATACTGAATTAGAATTCACTTATCAAGCAAAGCAATGTGCTCATGATGATGAGTGGCGTAGGGAAAAAGAATTAAAAACAGTTTCCTATCACATAGCTATCAGAATTTTGTGAATTTTCCTCAAAAGGTATTTGTGTAGCTTATCAAAAAATTGAATTAATCAAGGATAAAATATTCTGAACTGCAAAATCCTAGTTTTGCAAAAGAGAGTAATCTGACAGAGACAATCACTAGTTCTACGCAGATAGCAGGTATGAAACAAAATGATTTTGAAACTAATGATCTAGAACATTTACAACAAACACTTACAGATCGTTCATAGGCATGGACATGACCAGAGAATACCACATCGACTTTGTACTGTACAAACCACGGCTCAAACATCACTCTCATGCTTTCTCCTTCCATATAGTGATTGTTGTAGCTATTATACCATGGGGAATGCATTAAAACAATTAACCATGGTGTCTCACTTCTATTAACTTTTGATAGCTCTTGCTCGAGCCATAGGTGCTGAGGAGTGTATTTACCTGAAGAAACACAAAATTATAAGAAAAAGGAAATAATGTGGTTGAATGAACTTTCTTAATCACTCAACAAAGACTTTTTTTGGCATTGAAAACAACAAATATAACAGAAACAGGCTTAATTGACAAAGACATTGTTGCACAGATGAATCTAACTACAATGTCAAATTTATCTGAAACTGTTACACTTTTCATTCCTTTCAGCTGGATAAACTTGTGCATCACTCATGTTAATATCATAGTATGCAGGACTACACACACAAGCGCGCGCACACAAGCCCATATCTATATATATTCTTACCATATGCGGAATATGAAGCTAAGACAATGATGTAGGATGAAGCTCTCTTGATTGAGTACCAGTAAGGGGCAGTACTCCCTGATGCTTTATATGGGACATGATACCGATGCGTGTAAGGCTTAAACGGTTTTGTTTCACCCTACCATAAAAGTACATCCAATTATTCATCAGTACTTGGAAAATGCATATGCAAAATGATTGAGCAGCAGATTGTGGTTCGAACTTTATAACATGGAAAACTGCAAAGATAAACTAACATGGCACCATGGTTGAGGAAGATGATATTATTTAAGTTTGTTAGTTGTCATACATCCTTATTTTGTTGTCAAGCATTCTTACAATGCAGGCCGTGCTTGCTTTCTTTTGTTTCCCAAAGAAGACAATCATTCTTATAGGTGGCAATTCGAATACACTACCTATCATAAGTTTTAGTTTTTGCAAGAGAACAAACCAATTCCCAGTTATCAATTGTAAGATCAAATCTAATATTCCAAGGCCAAGCAAAACTTTATCTTGAGGAATTGGTGTCATGGATAAACGTAAAATGTCACAGAGGATCTAGAACTCACAGGAAAGAACACAAGCAGAAAAGTATGCAAATAGTGAACAACAAATGAATGATCACAGTGGTAATGCATAACATAGTATATACCAACAGAAGTAAAATCAACCACAAGAAATAGTCTCTATGTATGTAGCCAAAGATGTATTATATTGTAGTACTAGAATTAAGTATAAACACAAATGATCTTATTTAAGACAAAACAACTAAGAGCATAAGTACATTTATCTTCCACAGAAAGCAAATGTTTAATGAGATGCTTACAATTTCAGGGGCAAAATCAATTTCATGATTCCCTGCAGTCCATATCCAAGATTGATAAGCAGCACTTCGCTCTGTGAATCTTCCCCATGTATCCCATCTGACATTATCATGATCAGGGTAGTCATCCGCATACGAGAGGTCACCAACAAATAAAACCGTTTCTCCTTTCAGTGGATTTCTCTCATAATGAGTTAGCGTCTTGTTTGAATCAAAGGTCTGACCCAGATCCCCTACAACACAATGGTAAGTAGTACTTATATATGTACAGGAACTACAAAATCTATGACAAATCATAATGCCTAAACTTGAATGAGTCTATTGAGTTATTCTGTCTTGACACAGAATACTTACCTATGAGACCAAAGGTGTAAGGGACGTCTGGACCAACTTTAGGAGGAGTTACAAACCAGAACTGCCGCTCAGTGTGGCCGATTCCAACGACATAGTAATATTTGGTATTAAACTACATGAACACGTACAGTTGATTGAGTCATAATGCTTATACGACATTCATCATTTTTCAATCAAAAGAAAAATTCAAAAACTATACAGATTCCACACCAACCTAGCATTTGAAGAAGAAAAAAAATCAAGGGAAATATGAAGCTAAATACAAAATTTACCTTTAGTTTTTTGATTGTGGTGTGGTGAATGTAACCAGAAGTGTAATTGTAGAAGTTATATGTTTTAACTTTTCCCTCAGCCTTCTTTTGCTTCCCATTTGCACTCCAGTAAAGCACAGTACTGGAACCTGGTTCATCCACAGTCACCCATGACACAATCACACCCTTCCCGTGACGGTCGCCTTGTGTTATATGAACCTAGAACACACACATTAACCATTTAACTCAACAAAACTATACACTAAAAGTTGGAGTACATGCACCTCAAGATCAATCCAATTAATAACAGAAGCTTGTAAGATATAAATATTGAAGAATTATACTTGTTGAGGTGCATTGTAGCCTGGAGGGACTTTAAACACATCACTGTCAAGAGGCATATCCAAGCCTCTGTCAATTTGCCTAACAAAAGTGCTAGTTTTGCCTCCATTACACACCACTCCCAGGTTCAAAATCAAACCCAATACTACAAATATAGTTGCCCTTTGTATGGACCAAGTAGAAGCACAAGGTAATCCCAACACACCCATCCTCTTCATACCATCAAGATTCAAGAGCACCCTCAATCATTCATACCAAACCCATCCAGCTACTTTTTATATACAGATGAAGAATTTGATCCAAATTAAAGAAAATCAATATTCAGAGGTCCGTACAAAGATTTAAGTTACATGTCAAGGAGTTGAATACTAATGATCGAATTGGGTCTGCCTGGATTTTCTTCAGTGCATTGTCTGCACATACGGAGATAACAATAGATAATTTAGTATTGGAGTGCAAGCTAATTTCTTCCCAATTGTTTAAAGCTGCTGGCCTTGTCATGAATTGTGTTGATCCAAACGTTTGGAAAAGGAATCTGGCTGATGGTAATAAGGGTGTTGCTGTAGAAGTGTCTTCATTGGTCTCTTTGAGCACTTGTGTACATGCTTGTGGTTTTCTTCCATTTTCTGTTTTCTATCATTTGGCTCCTTTGCCTTTGTTTTCGAAGCTGTTTGCTTATTGATCTCTTGTTTTGTCTCTGTACTGGTGGGATGTTGTTATCTATTTCTTTCCCATCCAAAATCGCCTTATAGTGTAAAATTGTTGAATCCTTATCACAACATGTAATTTGGATGCACTAAAATTAAGTTGATAAGCAATCTCTTACACATTATTCATCAATAATGTAAACGATTCAGGAGCACTAAAATCGTTTACGTTATTGTCAGGAGTAATGACCTTCTCTAACGCAATGAAAACAATTGTTATCTCTGACAATAGTTTCTGTCTACACTACAATACCTGATATGAGTTTGATTGCACCATGGCAATTATCTCCACAGATCCATATAGGCAACCCAGAACTCCAGAAGGGATAGCTATGAGCATATGAGGCCAAAGGCAAGGGTAATCTTCTCACTGTACGAGTTAACAAACTTCTGATACTTTCTCTTCTTCTTCCAAATCAAACAGAGCAAAATTGGTGTATGTCCAAAACGTCCCAGCTTAGTCCATTTTTCTCCTTATGACGGCTGTTTTTCGGTTTCTATTGTACGTTTTTCTTTCAGTTAAAAGGAGAACATTCATCGATCATTAACTAGAGTCGGTTACTTCGGTAACCAATAACTCATCTCATCCTTCCAACAACTAGAATGTGATGAACACGTGAGCTTTCTTTTGAAATGGGTTTTATATTTTCCTTCATCAATATAAGCTGCAAAGAAACATAGCTCAGCCCCCTACCTATTACCTGATGCATCAGCTCACCAAATTTCATCTTCAAATATCTCACACATCCATCAAGTACATACTTCTACGAGTTTCTCGAGAGGGATCGGGCATGCGTTCGATTAAAATCCTTTCTCTTCACCAAGTTCAATTTAAATAATCGGTTCCTTGACTTATCATAACAATTATTCATGTAAAATCATGACTCTCAGTACGTAGGCTAGGGGACGACTAAGACGTGATATATAAGCCGATATTGAGAAAAAAGATCAGTGCACCTCACTTTTAGTTTCAATATATATATAGTTCGTGAATGTAGTAAAAAATTGATCTTCATCAATTCAAAATTAAATATATGTACGTGATTATATATATATATATATATATATATATATATATATATATCTTATCTAGAGCGGAGTTCTGTTTTAAAATTAAAGTATGAGGCTCTTTATTTTGCTCATTTTTTTGTCACATTTATATATGTCCACCGTTAAATATCTTGATTCTAGTACGTAGATCATTTGTATAAAGTTTTATCCAGTTTAGAGATCATTTGAATATCGCATTAGATTGAATGAATCAATAAAATAAATTTGTTCAAATAAGTGTATATCATGATTACTGAAGCATAAATCATGTCCAGTCTTAGGTCGAGAAGCAGTATACCAATCATATTTTCTCACATAGTCCTTACCAAGTAAAACGTTGAGAAATTGATAGAGACTACCTGAGCAACACATTTCTTGAAGACATGGACCGCCATGATGGACCGCCGTGCGGCTTTTGTTAAACCTATTCCTTCTCGCTCGGACACAATTAGGGCATAATCTTCTAGA
The DNA here is from genome assembly GCA_034370585.1 of Fragaria x ananassa. Lineage (NCBI taxonomy): Eukaryota > Viridiplantae > Streptophyta > Magnoliopsida > Rosales > Rosaceae > Fragaria > Fragaria x ananassa. The sequence continues at coordinate 14,759,789 of CP139769.1, read as the reverse complement.
ATGATTTGTAAATCTTGTGTAGATTATAATTGCTTAATTACCAAGTTATGATGTATCTATCTATACCATAGAAAACAACGAAAACATAATTCCACATGGTATCAGTAGTCTCAGGTTCAAGAATTCTCTAACCTTTTTCTCCCTGTGGCTTCCCCTGCAGTAACATCGTCTTCTTCCTCTTCCTCCCATCCTCCTTCTCCCAATACCTCTCACTTTATCAAACTCACTGAATCCAATTATCTCGTCTGGCTCCGTTAAAGCAAACCCTATCACTGAATCCAATTCATCTATTTGTAACGAGTGTGCGCTTAACAAGTCGCATCAACTGTGAGACCTTTAAAATTTTTGTGAAGTAAATAAGAAATTCTCTAATTCCCAAAGACAATTGTAAGTATTCAACAACAAAAAAAAAGGGACAATTGTAACTTGTAAGTAATAGCAACCAGCTCGTAAAATAAAATGATATGAAATAGCTACAGGTTAGCAAATACAAGGCTGTTTGGGTAAATTTACGACCCAACTTATACCGAAGACAAGCTAAAGTCATATGATGGGATCATCAAGTTCAAGGGTCAGATCCTCTACTTCAAACACCGACTTCATCCACCAACTTTGCCCACCGACTTCATCCACCAACTTTGCCCACCGACTTCACCATTACATATCTGTTTTGTCCGATGGAAGTTTATTTTTGAAAATGGAAGCTCTTGCTCTCTTCCAGAATCTCATCTGTATGTCAGCTTCGATGGCCAGAAAGAGCATGTTGGAGGCTTTATATTAGAACGACTTCGTAAAATCGCGTACGGTTCAGGGAAAATCCTCTTTTGGCATATAGTTCCAATTCTGATTCCAATTCGAATGTTATGTCCCTTTTGTCTTTCAAGTTTGGTTCCTCCTTGGTATGGATCATGTTTCCTCATTGACATTGAGTTACTTCTATGAAGCTTCTTTCTCCACCATGGGTCTACACATCTGATTTGGTATCGGTAAGTTTCGGAACTTCAAAAATATCTTCCTTTTTCTTTTCCAATATCTCTTTGTTGTTTCAAGTTCATCAACATAGTGATTTCATTGTCATATGCTCTAACTCAGAAGTTTCATATTCTTGTGCAACACTGAGCTCACTCATGTCACTCTATGTCAAGTTTTTACAAACCAGTCTTTGTACAATATCTCTTTGTTGTTTCAAGTTCATCAACATAGTGATTTCATTGTCATCTGCTCTAACTCAGAAGTTTCATATTCTTCTGTGAAGGTCCTAGAGGGGGGGGGGGGCGAATAGGCCCTGACAACTTTTTTGCTCTATCCCGCGCACAAGGATAGCAAAGATTGTGCTATCCTGTTTGCTGTGAGACTAAGTTGTGTAAATAAAAAGGCGAGTACTGAAAGTAAAAGATATAACACCAGTACGTTTTTTATACGCAGAAACCCTGCAACCAGGGAGAAAAACTGCGTGCCTCTAACTCTTGAGAGACAAACTATTCCACTATTGTAAAGACACTTCTTACAAGACTCACAACTCAGAGGATGACACAACACCTAGCCATCATGCCTAGTCTAACTACTAGCACACAACTGAACTTGCTCTCTTGTCACTCAAGTGTTTTACACATAGCTCGAATCTAAGATTCTATGCAGAATTCAACTAACATCTTTAGCTAATTCTCAAGGACAGCTTACACCTTGCTTCACACGAACTTAGCTAACTCCTTAGCTAATTCTTTATGAAGACTTCTCCGGGTTGCATCACCTAGACAACTCTCAAGGTATGCATGAACAATGAACAATGAACAATGAAATGGGTTTTGAAAATGTTTTGATGCTCAGCTCTAAGATTTATAATCAACAAGGAAGACTTAGAGCAAAGGAGCAAAGAAGCAATAAAGCTAAGACTCAAAGGGAGAAAATGCAAATGACAATTTTCAACAACCAAAGAGCAAGAGAGGTCTTGCTCTCTATTTATAGGCAAAGTGCACAGCTATGAGGAAGCAAGCACGTTTGCCACATCAACAAGATTCTTTTGGACTCTAGCTACTTGTCTGGAATACTAGGACGGATAGGACCCTAGGGATCCCTCCACTCACAAGACAAAAGCTGAGAATAGACTTTCCTAGGAAAGACTAAAGCCAAAAGTATAAGACAAAAGGTTTTGGAAAAACTAGATCAGATTTAGTCAAGCATAAAGACTCTACAAAACCACTTTTCCTAAGAGGACACTTAGGACAACTGATAGCTTGGGCGGTGCATCACATAGGCAGCTGTCAACTTGGTTTTTGAATCACAAAACCCAGCTGGTTCCCAAAGGCTCAAGTTATGTGGTCACAGGTTGGTTTGCCACACCACCCTAGACTAACTTGGAGCTCAAGTACGAATAGGCTAATGTTTTGCTAAAAGGTATTTGAAATTCAAACACTTAGAAACTGAAGCAAACACATTTGAATATGCACATGGTCAGACCCAGTAGATAGAACAGATACAGCAGGGGTATCCGTTTAATCGGGATGACAAGCACGGCTGGCATCCTTAGTGAATGAATGTGATGCACATGCATGAACTACCTGATGCACATGAAATCTGTCAGGTTCTTCATTCTTCACTTGAGTAGTCCTTGCTACCAGGCTACAACATGTAGCATGTATCCTTGTGTTTTGATCATAAAGGGATAGCCAACAATTCTTGTACCAACAATCTCCCCCTTTGGCATTCCTGATCAAAACACACCTTCAAAGGTTGTGCTGGTTCTAAACACAAGAATTGACTAAACACCTGCACAAACATCTCAAGAACAAGTGAAGGTATGGAGGGCCAAAAACTCTTATGAAACACAAGCTGTGGGATACCAAGACAATCATGCATCATAACCAACAGAATAGCATAACCAGCAAACAACATAAGTCAAGAATTTAACCACACAGCATTCATAAATAATTCAGAGTTTTGACAACATAGGCCCTACAACTAGTTCTCCCCCTTTTTGGCAGTGAATGTCAAAGGGAAACAGAGAAACCGATGTTCAACATAAAACAACCTACATCCGAGAATGGATAAAACAACATTAATGCAGAGAACCACAACAGAAAACCTAAGTAGAAGCATTCTCATCATCACTGAGCTCCCTGCGGATCACATCATCATCACTCTAACTCTCCTTATCATCAGGATCAGAGGAGGCATGCGTATCCTGAGAAGAAGCAGTGGAAGAACCAGAGGCATCCTCCGATCCAGACTTAGAAGAGCCGGCGATTGGCTTGCCAGAGTTCCTGGTGATTCGACGGCGAGGAGCGCGAAATTCCGGATCAGAACTGGAGGAACCAGAGAACTCCATAGGCTCTTCCTCTTCATCATCGTCATCGAGAATTGGAAACTTGGGCTGTTTTCCAACCTTAGGAAGTGGATCCTTGGCAGATTTGGGGGCGGCGCCGGTGGAGGAAGGTCCGGACTTGGCAACTCCCTGGGATCGGGATGCAAGGGCATCGAGTATCCCTTGAGTGCGACCCATGCCAGAAGGCTTGATCTTCTTGGCCCAAGTAGACCCAGCATGAATGGTGCCCTTTCTCTTCCTAATTTCATTCAATGTTGCAGCAATGGAGGCTTCAACCTATTTGGGGGAGGGATGAGGTGCAACGATAGTGGAATCCACTTGTACAGGGACAAGGGATGGAGTACCGACAGCAGAGGAGATGGGAGTAGAACTCGGAGAGGAGGAGAAAGCTCTCAATACTTGAGAAGCAGTAAGCAGGGGATCAGAATTTGCTCGGAGCGAAGAAGAAACCATTGGAGAGGTCACTGACCCGGTTTCTTTTGCAGCAGAGTTTTGGTTTGGTTCAGCCATGGGAATGGAGGAGAAGAAATGAGAGGATACGAGAGAATGAGGATGAAGAAAACAAAGATGAGAATTGGTGAGAGAGAAATGAGGAAGCGAAGTGACTGGTGAAGAAGATGGAGGAGTGGAAGGAGAAACTAGTTTTTAATAGGCATGCAAAAAGCAGCCATGATTAGACGTAACCGTCTTGAGAATTGCAATCCCACAATGGTTGTGGGAAGTCTCCCCCTCTTCTTCTCAAAAGCTGACCCTCACAAGGGTCTATGAAAGAATAGGCCTAGCCCATCTCAGAACCGAAAGCAAAGCCCTCTTATAAGCCTAGATGTCCTAATAGAAACTCAAAAGATCCTAGGACTGCAAACAACATAAGAGATACAAAAGGCAACTGCCATCCTAGCAAAAGCAAGGTTCACATACCAACAAAAGCAACAAATGGCTTAAACAGTGTAAACCCGTGAGTGTCCCAATTTTTAATTTTACTCCCCCTTAGAAAGTGCATAAATTTGAAAAAGAAACTAACAAATTTAACACCTTGAGCAAAAATTAGAAAAAGAACGAATCCCAATGTTTTAGGATATGTGGTGCATAAACACACAAAGCATGGACACTAGGGTTTCTATTAACCTCACCTACTCACACAATACTACACATGACCATATGACTAACAAAATTACATGGTCCATATATCATGACATATATAAGAAGGAGTGTGTGTGTGAAAAGCAATCTCAATGGAGCATATGATTACATCAACTGAGATAAGCAGTGAGATATCACAAAGAACCTGAGACCAGAGGTCTTTTCCCTCTTTATATCTCCAGTGAACATTTTCAGCACTGTTATTTATTTTCATTTTGAAGGCCTAGCTGAAAGATCGTCCTCATAGGTTTATATAACGAGAAAACATTGTCGTTGACTCCCAAACCAGTTGATTTTAGGGCAACACGTGTAACAAGGACACGTCAAGGACTGTTTTCCAAACCCATAGAAGGATAGATCATAACTCAGCAATCCTCACAGATGTGAGAACTGGCTAGCTTACACAGTTTGTTATATTAGTGAAGTTCCAACCTTTCTTCAAAGACATCAAACCAACCTCATTTCTGCCCACCCTTATATCGTTTGTCACGACCAAGGAATGTATACTTTGAGATTAGTTTGGTAATGAACATTTTAATCAACCAACTTCAACCTCAAACTAGTCTCGTTTCTTCCCACCCTTATATCGTTTGTCACGACCAAGGAATGTATACTTTGAGACTAGCTTGGAATAACTTCACTGCACGCACTTATCTCAAGTATATAGCTCACAATATTGCGCACCACTTAGAGAAGCTTAAAGTGAGACATATAGTTCTTCTATTTGCCATAATAACTAGACCACAGAAGAGTGTGTAGAAACACATAGTCATGCAGAGATTAGAGTAAGGGAAGCTAATGAAAACCCTAGACACATCCTTAGGTTAAGATCAACCAAAACATATCCTAGGATATCAACAAGCTTAGGCATCCTAATCTCGAGGAGACCACAAGAACCACAACAACAATTATTATATATAAATTTTTTGATTTTCCATGGAACAATAAACCCTACACTACATACTTAGGTACATGGGAGAAAAATCAATCATTGTTACCCACACCAATGGCCTGACGAAGGCTGGTGTAACGAGCATTGTTAAGTGGTTTTGTGAACAAATCAGCTAGTTGTTGCTCAGTTGGAATAAAAGACAATTCAAGCAGTTTCTCTTCAACTAGGTTCCTTATGAAATGATATCTTATTTCTATATGCTTTGTCCTAGAATGCAACACAGGATTCTTAGAGATATTGATGGCAGAGGTATTATCACAGAATAAGGATAGCGTACCTTGCTTGAATCCGTAATCAGAGAGCATTTGCTTCATCCAAAGCAGCTGAGTGCAACAACTGCCGGCTGCAATGTATTCGGCCTGAGCGGTGGACAGCGAAACACAGTTCTGTTTCTTGCTGTGCCACGATACCAAGTTGGTCCCAACAAAGAAACAGCCCCCGGAAGTGTTTTTCCGGTCATTAGCATCTCCGGCCCAATCGGAGTCCGAGTATCCTGCAATCTCAACGTTAGTATCAGAAGTATACTTGATGCCATAATCAGAAGTATACTTGATATATTTAATGATACGTTTTACCGCCTTAACATGAGACTCCTTGGGGTTGGCTTGATACCTAGCGCACACCCCAACGCTGAAAGCAATGTCTGACCTGCTGGCCGTGAGATATAGCAGGCTACCAATCATACTCCTGTAGAGAGTTGGATCAGCATCTATCCCTTCAAGATCAGCACTGATTTTGTAACTTGTCCCCATCGGATTTTGGACAGCAATGGAGGTTTCCATCCCGAACTTCTTGATAAGTTCCTTGGCATACTTCGATTGAGAGATGAATAATCCATCCTTACCTTGAGACACTTGCAATCCTAGGAAATAACTAAGCTTACCACACAAACTCATTTCAAACTCCTTAGTCATGAGAGTGGTAAATTCTTTCACTAGGGTCTCAGATGTGGATCCAAACACAATGTCATCCACATACACTTGGGCAATGATAATGTCCTTAGAGGTACACTTGACAAACATAGTCTTGTCAATAGAACTTCTCACATACCCGTTCTCAGTCAAATGTGTAGAAAGTCTCTCATACCAAGCCCTAGGAGCTTGCTTAAGACCATAGAGGGCCTTATCTAACCTATACACATGGTTGGGATGGCTGACACTCTGAAATCCTGGGGGTTGTGCCACATAGACTTCCTCCTTGAGGATACCATTCAGAAAGGCACTCTTCACATCCATTTGATATAGAGTGAATTTCAAATGACATGCTATGGCTAGAAGGAGACGCACAGATTCTAACCTAGCAACAGGGGCAAAGGTTTCATCAAAATCTAACCCCTCAATTTGGGAATAACCCTGCACAACCAATCGGGCTTTGTTACGGGTTATCACTCCCTTCTCATCAGACTTATTCTTGAACACCCATTTGGTTCCTATGACATTCTTATCACTTGGCCTAGGAACTAAATGCCACACTCTACTCCTCTCAAATTGGTTAAGCTCTTCTTGCATAGCACCTATCCACTCAACATCTAACAAGGCATCTTTCACATTCTTCGGCTCAATAGTGGACACAAAACCATAACAAGTGATCTCATTGATCTCACTTTTGAAAAGAGCTAGAAAACTTCTAAGCATAGTAAAGTTGCTTACCAACTGAGCAAACTTACCCCTTGTCTTTCTTGGCTTATCAAGCTTACCAATGATGTCGGAGGAATTGTGATCTTTCTGAACTTGGCGCTTACCAGTTCTGTGAGGCTTCTGGATAGCTAAGGTTGCATCTATCCCATCAGTGAGGATCTCAGCCGGAAGATCAAAGTCACTTACCTCTTCTTCCAATTCAGATGTGGAAGGTTTGTCTTTGAGAGCTAGGCTCTGAGTTAGCTCTTGTTCCTGCATAGGAACATAAGGAGAACCGTGACAGCAAACAAGGGAATCATCAATAGCAACATTTATGGTTTCCATAATTTTGCAAGATATTTTGTTGTACACACGATAAGCACGACTGTTCAAGGCATGACCAAGAAAAATACATTTGTCACATTTAGCATCAAATTTGGTCAGATATTCTCTATCCTTATAAATGTAACAAGGACTCCCAAACACCTTGAGATGTGATATATTAGGTATCCTTTCCTTCCATAACTCGTAAGGAGTCTTGAAGGTTCCAGGCCTAAAGATAACCCTATTCAAAGTGTAACAAGCATTGTTAACAGCCTCAGCCCAAAAAGAATGAGCGAGTTCAGCTGAGTTTAGCATTACTCTACCCATTTCAACCAATGCTCTATTCTTCCTTTCAACTATCCCATTGTGTTGGGGAGTGATAGGAGCAGAGAACTCATGGTGCACACCATATTCATCACAATAATCAGCAAAATTGGCATTTTCAAATTCAGTGCCATGATCGGATCTGATCCTAACAATATGCAACCTCTCATGTGACTTCTCATTTGTGACTTGTTTTGCAAAGCTAAAATATTTCTCAAAAGTTTCATCTTTACTTGCCAAAAATTTTACCCAAGTAAACCTAGAGAAATCATCAACAATAACAAGCACATACTTCCTACCACCAACACTTTCGGTGTCAATGAGACCTATTAAATCAAGATGCACTAATTGTAAAACTTTGGAAGTAGGTTTAGCAGAAAGTGAAGGATGAGAGGTACGGGTTAGCTTACCCATCTTGCAATCCCCACACATACCTGGGGACTTACCTGTGAGCTTAGGTAGTCCTCTTACCCCGGATTTTGCAGAGAGCTTGACAATGTCTTGATGGTTGAGATGACACATACGTCTATGCCATAGATCAAGAAGGTCCTCGGCAACTTGAGATCGAAAACATATTTGGGGAGTGAACTTCTCATGGGCAGAGATACAATAACATTGATCTCTAGTCCTATCACCTCTCATGATACTCCTACCTTTTCCATCTAAGATGAGACATCTTGACTTGTCAAAAGTGACAGAGTCATGTTCATCCACAATCTGACTGACACTTAACAGACTGACTTCTAGACCTCTGACAAGAAGAACATTCTTCAGACATGGGAGACCAGGAGTACTAACTGTCCCTTTGCCTATGATCTTAGTCTTGGCACCATCCCCAAACACAACACTGCCTGATGGATATGTCTCATCCATGGATGAGAACCACTTTCGGTCTCCAGTCATGTGCCTAGAACAACCACTATCAACATACCAAGAGTCGGGCTTCCTAGTTGAAAGAACAGTAAAGGCGACATTGCAGATGGCTACTATCCTATCCTGAGGTTTAGGATGGAAGCTGACCCTTGTAACAAAACATGACAGATCGTCATCATCAAAATCATGGTCTCGAACATGTTTATCAAGAGAATTTGTCTCAAAAGTTCTCCTAGCCTTTCCTACCTTAGGGTTGGCTCTTCTCCTAGCAGGAGGATTCCTAGCTGAGATTTTTGGCTTTGGGATGGCAAGACTCTGTGCTATCCTAGATAGCTCCTTAAGGGAGTCCTCAAGAGTTGACTGAAAAGTAGTGATACTCTCCTTCTTCTGTGACTTCCTAGAGTTTTGCTGACTGAATCTAAGCTTCCTACAACGAGGACGGATGTGTCCTGTTACTCCACAATAATGACAAGTGGGAACAAAACGTTGTGACCTAGTAGGCTCTAAGGAAGTTGGATTCAAGGGCTCTTTGCTCTTGACAAACACGGTCTTGTTACCCTGACTAGAGCAACTTCCAGATACAAACCCTAGACCAGACTTGTCCCTATCGGACTTACCCAAACCACAAATCTTAGTCAGCTTTTCAGACCCAAAAGAGAACTTCTCAAATTGTTGACGTGAATCAATTAGGGCTTTCTCAAGATCTGACTTTTCAGAGGTTAGAGTAGAAACTAGTTTGGTCTGAGAATCTAGACTAGTTTGCAAAGACAATACTTGGTTCTCTAGACAAACTTTTTCTGTCTTCCATTTTGACTTGAGGGATAGCAACTTCTCATGCATCCCTTCATTGGTCTCCTTGCATTCTGAAAGCTCATTAGAGAGAGCTTCAATTTTTGCAAGCATGGACTTAGAGGCAGACACTAACCTAGAACACTTATTGTGCATGGAGATATCACAGTCATCATCCTCAAGGAACTCATCTAACTCAATAGAGGCAACAAGAGCTATATTCTCATCATCATGATCGGAGAATTGCTCGGAATCACTATCACTCCAAGACACCTTAAAAGCTTTGTGGGATTTATTCTTCCTACTTGGACATTCAACAGATCTATGTCCGACACCACCACACTCATAGCACTTATCACTTTTCTGAAAGGTTTTAGGCTTGGGAGTCCTATCGCCTGTGGTATCACTAGGTTTAGGATTCCTAGAAGCTGATCCTCTGGAGGGATAACGACCAACATGGAAAGACCTTCTCTTCCTAAGAAACTTATCAAACTGTTTAGTTAGGTAGGCAATCTCATCCAAACTATCCTCAAGAACCTCCGGTTCCTTTTCTTTCTCATCTACCTCATTGACAGTGGATAAGGCTATGGTCTTTTCCTTCCTAGACTTCTTTCTCTTAGACTCGAAAACTTTCAAGTTTCCTACCAACTCATCTAAGGAATAGGTGTCTAGATTCTGGGCTTCCTCTATGGCAATTTGCTTAGCCTCATAACTAGACGGAAGAGCACGAAGGAATTTTTTGACAATCCTATGGGAGGGAATGGGGTCTTCCAATTTTTGACACTGGTTCGTGATACTAAGAAGGCGACCATGAAACTCATCTATACTCTCATCCTCACGCATAGACATTTCCTCAAACTCAAGGAACAGGCTCTGAAGTTTCTGAGCCTTTACCCTAGTGTTACCCTCATAGGTAGTGGCTAAAGTATCCCAAGCATTCTTAGCGGTAGGACAAGAGATGATCCTTCTCCGCTCTTTTTCAGATAGTGCAGAAAACAAGCTGTTGAGAGCTTTGGTGTTCATCCTAAAATCACCTTTTTCAATATCATCCCATTCATATTTGGGTTTCTGCATTAATACGGCAGAACCCTCATTCATGGGTTTCATAGGGTGTTTCCAACCCTCTTCGACCATAGTCCATTGTCTCCCATCATCTTGGGAGATAAGGAAAGCGGTCATCATTACCTTCCACTGGGAATAGTCCGTTCCATCAAAGAATGGTGGAGTATTCACAGAGGTAGGGCCTCTACCACGGTCCATTCTCGGGACACAGAGGGATCTCACTAGCTAGGCTAGCGACCCGCTCTGATACCACTTGAAGGTCCTAGAGGGGGGGTGAATAGGCCCTGATAACTTTTTTGCTCTATCCCGCGCATAAGGATAGCAAAGATTGTGCTATCCTGTTTTCTGTGAGACTAAGTTGTTTAAATAAAAAGGCGAGTATTGAAAGTAAAAGATATAACACCAGTACGTTTTTTATACGCAGAAACCCTGCAACCAAGGAGAAAAACTGCGTGCCTCTAACTCTTGAGAGACAAACTATTCCACTATTGTAAAGACACTTCTTACAAGACTCACAACTCAGAGGATGGCACAACACCTAGCCAACCTGCCTAGTCTAACTACTAGCACACAACTGAACTTGCTCTCTTGTCACTCAAGTGTTTTACACATAGCTCGAATCTAAGATTCTATGCAGAATTCAACTAACACCTTTAGCTAATTCTCAAGGACAGCTTACACCTTGCTTCACACGAACTTAGCTAACTCCTTAGCTAATTCTTTATGAAGACTTCTCCGGGTTGCATCACCTAGACAACTCTCAAGGTATGCATGAACAATGAACAATGAACAATGAAATGGGTTTTGAAAATGTTTTGATGCTCAGCTCTAAGATTTATAATCAACAAGGAAGACTTAGAGCAAAGGAGCAAAGAAGCAATAAAGCTAAGACTCAAAGGGAGAAAATGCAAATGACAATTTTCAACAACCAAAGAGCAAGAGAGGTCTTGCTCTCTATTTATAGGCAAAGTGCACAGCTATGAGGAAGCAAGCACGTTTGCCACATCAACAAGATTCTTTTGGACTCTAGCTGCTTGTCTGGAATACTAGGACGGATAGGACCCTAGGGATCCCTCCACTCACAAGACAAAAGCTGAGAATAGACTTTCCTAGGAAAGACTAAAGCCAAAAGTATAAGACAAAAGGTTTTGGAAAAACTAGATCAGATTTAGTCAAGCATAAAGACTCTACAAAACCATTTTTCCTAAAAGGACACTTAGGACAGCTGATAGCTTGGGCGGTGCATCACATAGGCAGCTGTCAACTTGGTTTCGGAATCACAAAACCCAGCTGGTTCCCAAAGGCTCAAGTTATGTGGTCACAGGTTGGTTTGCCACACCACCCTAGACTAACTTGGAGCTCAAGTACGAATAGACTAATGTTTTGCTAAAAGGTATTTGAAATTCAAACACTTAGAAACTGAAGCAAACACATTTGAATATGCACATGGTCAGACCCAGTAGATAGAACAGATACAGCAGGGGTATCCGTTTAATCGGGATGGCAAGCACGGCTGCCATCCTTAGTGAATGAATAATGTGATGCACATGCATGAACTACCTGATGCACATGAAATTTGTCAGGTTCTTCATTCTTCACTTGAGTAGTCCTTGCTACCAGGCTACAACATGTAGCATGTATCCTTGTGTTTTGATCATAAAGGGATAGCCAACAATTCTTGTATCAACATTCTGCAACACTGAGCTCACTCTATGTCACTCTATGTCAAGTTTTTACAAACCAGTCTTTGTACAATATTTCTTTGTTGTTTCAAGTTCATCAACAATATTCCTTGTAAGCTAATTTGGTTAAGTTGTGCTTGTACTTGTCGATTTCATCGTTTGAGTCGAACTTATATGAAAATAGACACCTAAATTTTCGTTTTAAGACTGGTTTCTCCTCATGTTGAAATTGAATTGAATTTCTAATGAATTTTTTATGTTGCAAAGCTGTTGAGATTTTGATAAAATCTCACAGTTCAGACCTTTTGTGTTCTGGGTTTACCTTACTTTCCAAGCTCGGAATTGCATGAAATTTTAGTATATTCTACATGACATGTTATCTTTGAAAGTGGAAAGTCTCATGGTCATTGGCTGAAAATTGAATTCTATGTGACCAAACCTCAGCAGTTCCTTTCATTCTAATTTCTGTTCTTGTTCAATCTATTTTATATCACCACCAGAAAATGGGTCTTGGGCGACAAAACAAAAAAAACCGGACGACAATTTTTTTTTTCGTCGCCTAATAGGGAACTTAGGCGACGATTTTTTTTTTCGTCGCCTAAGGAAAAAAAATCGTCGCCTAAGTTTACTCTTAGGTGACGAAAAAAAAATCGTCGCCTAAAAATAAATTTCGTCGGCCAAAATATAAACTAGGGCGACGAAACAGTATTTCGTCGCCTAAGATATTTATATCGTCGCCTAAGTTTTTTATCCTTAGGCGACGAAACTCAAATATTTCGTCGCCCAAGAGTTTTTAATTCTTAGGCGACGAAACTCAAATATTTCATCGCCCAAGATTCTTCTATATATTGGGAGGCCGGGATAGAAGAATGAAAACTTTGAAAATTTGAAACATAAATTTCTCTAGTTCTTCAAATCGTTCGGTGTTGTGGAAATCTGTCCATACATAGTTTGTGGAGCTACTCCCAGGTACGTACATATGCATATGCACATATATATATATATATATGCATATATATATATATTGATTTTCAGTTTTATTTGAGTTGAATTAATGATATATATATATATACATAGAGTTTGTTCCAAGCTGAGTAAGGGGCCGTTCTGTCATAGATATGGTTCACAGGTTTGTTTAACTGGATCTCAAGATCACAAACTGACCACTCTTCTCGGTGAAGGGGTCGATAGGGGTTCGCCTCCGTGATCACAAACGAGTCCTGCCTGGTTCCTGTAGGGGGTTCGCCCTCCGTGACATTGACATTTGCCTTCTGAAACCACGGAATCCGCTCGAACTAGATATATATAATTAATAATTAGTATGTTGTATTACATTAATATATATATATATATAAAAGATATGTTCATTAAATATTGATATATATATGTGCTATTTTCAGGATATGGATAAGAGTTGGATTTCTCTTCCAAGATATCACAGAAAATATGCTGAAGGAGTTTGGGATTTTATGCAATATGCGCAGGCCAATGCTGACGGGAGTGGCATGTTCTATTGCCCGTGAAAGATGTGTAAGTGTCGCAGTGATATGCATCGATTTCCGTTTGATACAGTATGGGACCACCTGAAGAGTAACGGATTCTGGGAACGTTACACATGTTGGATATATCACGGTGAAACCTCAACACGCCCGCATGATCATGGACAGTTTTATCAGACGGGCAGTACATCCAACTATCCAACAACGGCCTTCATCAACGACTTGTTTCCTCATGACAGCGGTGTATGCCCTGAACGACAGCACATTCCGCAGGCGCCGATGCAGGCCGTCCCTAGAGGTGTCAACACTGCCGGTATAGCCAAGTACAACAGACTTATTGCTTTCCAACAGACCCCTATGTGCCCAGGTCATGAGAAGACCGTTCTTCAGTGTGTGATGGAGGTGATGCATATCAAGGTTGACACAAAATCGACCGTGACGGCTGTTGATAGGTATCTACAGTACGCTGCTTCACTCCTGCCCGACGATCATCGTCATCCCACCACGCATCATAAGGTCCGTCGTATCTTGAGAGATCTCGGGCTTTCCTACATCAAGATCCATGCATGCAGATATGACTGCGTTCTATTCTGGGGTAAAGATGCAGACGGTAATGACCTTGAAGGCCTTCATCGTTGTCCGGTATGTGGGACCGACAGGTATAAGCGGACTCCCGCAGGCAACAGGAAACCTGTTAAGGTACTTCGCTATTTCCCGTTGAGGGATAGGCTGGAGTGGTTGTACATGTCTTCAAAGACGGCCGAAGCTATGAGATGGCATGCTGTGAGGGAGGTGCATGACGAAGACCTCATGGTACACCCTGCTGACGGGGAGGCGTGGAAGCATATAGACAGGGAGTTTCCTCATTTTGCTTCAGAGGTGAGGAATGTGAGGCTCGGGCTGTCATCTGACGGGTTCAACCCTTTTGGGACCATGAGTCTTTCGTACAGTATATGGCCGGTCATTTTGGTGCCTTACAACCTTCCTCCATGGATGTGCATGAAGAAGGAATACAACATGTTGACCTTGTTGATTCTGGGGCCTGGTTATCCAGGTATCTACTTTCCCTTCATATTGTATATATTACTGTTGGTTCAATTTTTTCTCCATTTATTGTTTTTGTTCTATATTGTTGGTCATATATAGTCGTTATCTGAATTTGTTGTGGTTGTTATTGTTGTTGTTATCCAGGGAAGTGTCTCGATGTGTATATGAGACCGCTGATTGAAGAGTGTAAATTGCTTTGGGAGGTTGGTCATCCCACTTATGACTCCCACAAAAATGAGATGTTCCAGATGCATGCCATGACTGTTGGTACCATCAGTTATTTTCCTGCACGTGGGATGTTGTCTGGCAACGTTGTTAGGGGATACAAGGCTTGTCCTGAGTGCCTTAGCTCCCAGGGGTGCAGCAATCATTGCAACAAGATAGTCCGGATGGGTCACCGTGCTTACCTACCACATGATCACCCCTGGCGGATAGATACCGGGGCATTTGATGGGACCGAAGAGAGAGGTGTGGAGCCGCATAGATGGTCGGGGGAAGAGATTTTAGCAGTGCTGGATGAGTATGATTTTGGGCAGCTCAGCAATCATCCCGATATTGTGGCCAGAATACCTGAAAGACCAGACAGGTACAAATTCTGGACACATAAGAGCATATTTTGGGAACTCCCGTACTGGAGTACGCTGTTGATCAGGCACTACCTAGATGTGATGCACATAGAGAAGAATGTCTGCGACAGTGTGGTAGGTACAGTGCTCAACTTGGAGGGGAAGACGAAAGACGGTCCTAAGGCACGCGTTGATCTTAAGAAAATGGGAATCAGAAAACATCTTTGGCTGAAAGAGGGGAAGAAAAAGATGCCTTGGGCTCCTTACACCGTGAAGCCTGATCAGAAGACCCAGATCTTCAGGTGGATGAGTTGTGTGACGTATCCCTCAGGCGTTGCAGGAAATATAGCCCGGTGTGTGAACTTGCGGGAGAATAAGATATACGGCTTGAAGAGTCATGACTGTCATATTCTGCTACAACGTCTCTTCCCTGTTTTCATTCGACCGTTCCTTCACCGTCAGGTAAATTTGTGGTTAAAATTACGGTTAACCTGCCGTTGTTGGATTTTATATTAAATTTGTGATGTGTGGTTGGCCAGGTTGTGGAGCCGTTAGTAGCGCTGTCAAGATTCTTCTTGAAGTTATGCACAAGGGAAGTGAGAAAATCCGATCTCCGGGAAATGCAGGCAGACATCATATACATCATGTGTAAATTCGAGAGGATCTTTCCGCCAAATTTTTTCGATATCATGCCTCACCTGATGATCCATCTTCCCCAGCAATTGTTGCTTACCGGTCCAGTACACTTCACTTGGATGTATCCCATGGAAAGGTATGTTTTATTCACTTACATCTCCAGAATACATATATGTACGTACATGTTCAATAACCATAACGTATAGTTTGCAATCTTATATTTACAGGCAACTTGGTGAGTACAAAGATTATGTCACTAATAAATCCGCGCCTGAAGGATGTATAGCTGAAGCATATATTGCGCATGAATGCGTCACCTACATGAAGTTGTATTTAGGAGCGTCGTTGGGAGCTCCGCAAGCCATGGAGGAACATGCGCCGCGGTTCAATCTCTCTATAGTTTCCAGTGATGTCGAAGTTGGTGGAGCACGACTGTCCGCCGAGTATGCATTGTCGGATGAAGAGATAGCCATAGCGCACTGGTGGGTACTAATCAATTATGAAGAAGTTAAATATTGGAAAGAGTTGCACCTATCTTTTCCGGGAGTTGATGGTGATCTCGAGTACCACAACATGACGTTCGCAAATTATTTTCGCACCTGGGTACGTAATTTAATCTTCCCTGTTATATATATATATATATATATATATATATATATATATATCTAATTATTTTCTATTGCATAGATTTTCGGATATTTACAGTTCAATATCCGTTACAGATGGACATGATTAAATCTGATGATAATCCAAACTGGTCGCACGAACTATTACTTCTTGCGATGCAACCGCAACGGGCTAGAGTTTATCCCACTTGCACAGTGAATGGCGTCAAATTTGTATCTGAAGAGAGAGACAACAGACGAAGAACACAGAATTCTGGGGTGATGGCGAAAGGTCATGGCCTTGACTATTACGGTGTTCTCCATTCAATGGTCGAACTGGTTTATGCGGAAGGCATGAAAGTGCATCTGTTCAAGTGTAGATGGTTTGATACAGGCGCACAGAGCATGAAGATGGATCAGTACGGCAATTTATCGGTCAACACTGCTACAAGCGCCTACGAAGATGACCCGTTTGTTTTTGCGACATCGGTAAAACAAGTGTTTTATCTTGATGACCTTGCCAAGGGTGACGCGTGGAAAATAGCGAACATTGTGCATCCTCGAAACATTTACCGGGCGGCTACACTTAGAGTGACCATTCCAGGGCCAGAGGCTGATGCGTATCAGGAGCCGAACGCAGTAGGTATTCATGATGTAGCTACTGTTCGCGAAAATAATGTTAAACATGGTCGAGTGCTCAGAATTCGTGACGAAGATTCAACCTTTATTGATGTTGATCCAAATGAAGAAACAAACGACGACTCTGACGACGAATTAAGGCATAGATTACCATATATTAATTCCGATACCGAAGAAAACTCATCGGATGACTCAGATTACGAGCCTTAATTAGCTTAGTTATAATTGAGCATTAGCTTTGTAATTGTTGTCCAAATTAATATAAAGATATGCGGTCAAATTGTTGTCCAAACCCCTTAAAAGAATATGTTTGTACTAAAAGAATATGTTTGTACTAAAATAAATAAAGCACATTTAAATTTCATTGTAGATGATTTTTATTTTTACTCTTGGGCAACGAATTGAATAAAAATCGTCGCCCAAGTATTATCTTGGCCGACGAATTACCCTGTTTTCGTCGGCCAAGATAATCCGAATAATTAAAAAAAAATAAAACACATTTAAATTTCATTGTAGAGGATTTTTTATTTTTACTCTTGGGCGACGAATTTAACACATATCGTCGCCCAAGTATTATCTTGGCCGACGAAGTACCCTATTTTCGTCGGCCAAGATAATACGAATAATTAAAATAAAATAAAACACATTTAAATTTCATTGTAGAGGATTTTTTATTTTTACTCTTGGGCGACGAATTGAATAAAAATCGTCGCCCAAGTATTATCTTGGCCGACGAATTACCCTGTTTTCGTCGGCCAAGATAATTCGAATAATTAAAATAAAATAAAACACATTTAAATTTCATTGTAGAGGATTTTTTATTTTTACTCTTGGGCGACGAATTGAATAAAAATCGTCGCCCAAGTATTATCTTGGCCGACGAATTACCCTTTTTCGTCGGCCAAGATAATCCGAATAATTAAAATAAAATAAAACACATTTAAATTTCTTTTGAATAATTAAAATAAATATCTCGGGTATTTATTTTTTTACCAAATTTTTATAGGCCCGCAAGAGTATCGTCGATTGGAAACTATTCTCAGTTGAAGGTCCGGCCAGATTACGTGATTTGGAGGGTCGAATCACCGTTTTCGTTTGTTTAGGGGTTTGACCGCGCCGATTGACCGGACGGATCGAGCCCTTATCGTTGTCAGATGGAGCTGAATTTTTTCCCACCTACATAATTCGTTATGCTGGTCATATCTGACGGTAGGTTTTCAGTTCCTCTTCTCCGATCACCAAACTCACGTTATATGTACTAATGTTGTATAACTTTTTTATACAAGTGTTGAGTTTAAGTGTCGTTTTGAAGACAACGTATACGTAGAAGCCTCAAACGCAAAAAAGTCGTGAAATAAGATATGACCGGAACGGTGAAATACGTCAACCCGTGATAAATGAAGATTTTCCGGTAAAATATCGGTGCCGGTTGTTCCGGTTAACGAAATTCTCTTATTTCTACCTAGTGGTAGCCCTATCCCGGGTATTTATTTTTTACCAAATTTTTAGGGTCTTGTAAAAGTCTCGTCGATTGGAAACTATTCTCAGTTGAAGGTCCAGCCAGATTACGTGATTTGGAGGGTCGAATCGCCGTTTCCGTTTGTTTAGGGGTTTGACCGCGCCGATTGACCGGACGGATCGAGCCCTTATCGTTGTCAGATGGAGCTGAATTTTTTCCCACCTACGTAATTCGTTATGTTGGTCATATCTGACGGTAGGTTTTCAGTTCCTCTTCTCCGATCACCAAACTCACGTTATATGTACTAATGTTGTATAACTTTTTTATACAAGTGTTGAGTTTAAGTGTCGTTTTGAAGACAACGTATACGTAGAAGCCTCAAACGCAAAAAAGTCGTGAAATAAGATATGACCGGAACGGTGAAATACGTCAACCCGTGATAAATGAAGATTTTCCGGTAAAATTTCGGTGCCGGTTGTTCCGGTTAACGAAATTCTCTTATTTCTACCTAGTGGTAGCCCTATCCCGGGTATTTATTTTTTACCAAATTTTTAGGGTCTTGTAAAAGTCTCGTCGATTGGAAACTATTCTCAGTTGAAGGTCCAGCCAGATTACGTGATTTGGAGGGTCGAATCGCCGTTTCCGTTTGTTTAGGGGTTTGACCGCGCCGATTGACCGGACGGATCGAGCCCTTATCGTTGTCAGATGGAGCTGAATTTTTTCCCACCTACGTAATTCGTTATGTTGGTCATATCTGACGGTAGGTTTTCAGTTCCTCTTCTCCGATCACCAAACTCACGTTATATGTACTAATGTTGTATAACTTTTTTATACAAGTGTTGAGTTTAAGTGTCGTTTTGAAGACAACGTATACGTAGAAGCCTCAAACGCAAAAAAGTCGTGAAATAAGATATGACCGGAACGGTGAAATACGTCAACACGTGATAAATGAAGATTTTCCGGTAAAATTTCGGTGCCGGTTGTTCCGGTTAACGAAATTCTCTTATTTCTACCTAGTGGTAGCCCTATCCCGGGTATTTATTTTTTACCAAATTTTTAGGGTCTTGTAAAAGTCTCGTCGATTGGAAACTATTCTCAGTTGAAGGTCCAGCCAGATTACGTGATTTGGAGGGTCGAATCGCCGTTTCTGTTTGTTTAGGGGTTTGACCGCGCCGATTGACCGGACAGATCGAGCCCTTATCGTTGTCAGATGGAGCTGAATTTTTTCCCACCTATGTAATTCGTTATGCTGGTCATATCTGACGGTAGGTTTTCAGTTCCTCTTCTCCAATCACCAAACTCACGTTATATGTACTAATGTTGTATAACTTTTTTATACAAGTGTTGAGTTTAAGTGTCGTTTTGAAGACAACGTATACGTAGAGGCCTCAAACGCAAAAAAGTCGTGAAATAAGATATGACCGGAACGGTGAAATACGTCAACTCGTGAAAAATGAAGATATTCCGGTAAAATTTCGGGTTTCCGTGGGTTCCGGTTAACGAAATTCTCTTATTTCTACCTAGTGGTAGCCCTATCCCGGGTATTTATTTTTTACCAAATTTTTAGGGTCCCGTAAAATTCTCGTCAATTGTAAACTATTCTCAGTTGAAGGTCCGGCCAGATTACGTGATTTAGAGGGTCGAATAGCCGTTTCCATCCGTTTAGGGGTTTGACCGCGCCGATTGACCGGACGGATCGAGCCCTTATCGTTGTCAGATGGAGCTGAATTTTTTCCCACCCACGTAATTTTTTATGCTGGTCATATCTGACGGTGAGTTTTCAGTTCCTCTTCTCCGATCACCAAAATCACGATATTCTGAATTTTATGATAGAAATCTTGGCGACGACATTTATAGTGAAGAACATCGTCGCCCAAGTAGACTATCTTGGGCGACGATATTTATAGTGAAGAACATCGTCACCCAAGTAGACTCTTGGCCGACGAGTTTCTTCATCTTGGGCGACGAGATTTATAGTGAAGAACATCGTCACCCAAGTAGACTATTTTGGCCGACGATTTTTAAAAAAACAGGGCGACGATTTTTACAGAATCGTCGCCCAAGAACGCCACTATAAAAGGCAAAAATTCGGAACCCTAACCATTTCTTCAGCCGCCAAGCCCTCTCTCTCTCTCTCTCCGAAAATCCTCTCTCTGCCCTCTCTCTCTCCCTCTCTCCGACCCCGACCCCGACCCCAATTCGGAACCCCGACCCCGACCCCGACGCCGACCCACAATTTAAGGTATAACCCTAAAACCCTAAATTGGTTTTAATTGTTGTTGTTGTTGTGATAATTGTAAATTGTTGTTGTTGTGATAATTGTAAATTGTAAATTGTTGTTGTTGTGATAATTGTAAATTGTTGTTGTGATAATTGTAAATTGTAAATTGTTGTTGTGATAATTGTAAATTGTTGTTGTGATAATTGTAAATTGTTGTTGTTGTGATAATTGTAAATTGTGATGTAAATTATGGTAAATTGTGATGTAAATGATAATTGTAAAATATTAGGGTTTACGGTTTAGGGTTTAGGATTTAGGATTTGTGGAAATAATTTGTAAATATATTGTAAATGATTAAATAATTTTTGATTAAATAATTGTATAATATAAATTATAATTGTAAATATATTGTGGGCATTTTGTAAAAAATAATGGATTATTTTTGAGTAAGGATGTAAATATTCGTAAATTAATTTTTGTGATGTAATAATTGCGAATTAATGTAAATAATTTGTTATGTGAATAAAAAAAATAATAAATCCTATAATAACTATTAATTTTTATTTGTGCTATTATTGTTGATAAATTTTTCGAAATTTATGGTTATTTTTTGTGAAATTAATTATAAGACGGTAAAATATTTTTAATAAATTTATGGTTATTTTAGACAGGATGGCCATGAGGAGAACTTCTGGACAACATTCGGGTGCGAGGAGCCAAGACGACTTGGACGGTACCTCAAACAACCCGTCAGAATCACCGTCGATCGGGTTTCCGTGGCAGTTGACGTCCCGATATGCGGGGCTTAGGGGTGGCGCGAGCGGCTCGGGTTCTGCTGGGCAGTCGGGTCCCGCAGCGACGGCTCCTCGTCATCCAGAGATACTTCGCCGGTCGCGATCCCGCAGCGACGCCCCCACACAGTCTTCCCCGACCGACGGTGATGGCGGGTCATCCGGGGTCCCTATGGTGCCGTCCGGCCTCTTCCTTCCTCCGACGCTACCGGCGATACCTCGCGTCGATGAGGAGGGTCGACCGA
The DNA here is from genome assembly GCA_034370585.1 of Fragaria x ananassa. Classification (NCBI taxonomy): domain Eukaryota; kingdom Viridiplantae; phylum Streptophyta; class Magnoliopsida; order Rosales; family Rosaceae; genus Fragaria; species Fragaria x ananassa. The sequence goes on along the minus strand of CP139769.1, from coordinate 14,737,997 downwards.
TTCGGGAGTAGCTCCCGCATGTGGCACCGCACGAGGCCTATATCTACCGGGAGTTTCCCACGCCTCTTCATCCCGTGAGGGTCTCCGAGCAGGCGGACGGAGACGAATCCGTCGCCTCAGCCTCATCCTCAGGTAATTTATTATTACTTTTTTGTCGATTTTAATTTTTTTAATGTAAAAATGTATTATTAATATTAAATTTGATTCACAATGTCACAGCCGCCGGAACGAGAAGGCGGAACAGGAGAGGCACCGTCAGCAACAAGGGACTCGATAGGGCGGTCGAGTCCGCTGGACGGATCGCCATCCCGTTTTCCAACGGCAAACCGGTGGACGCCGCGTTGGGAAACCGGTACACGCGCGCCGCGGGAGGCACCATCCGCTCCAGACTCCCAATGTTGTGGGGAGTCTGGAGCCAGGTTCCTGATGGAGTGAAGGAGATGCTCCATCAGTCGATGTCGGTGAGTTTACTCGATCAATTACTATTTTTTTAACTAATAAATTATTTAATTATCGAAAAAAATACTAACAAGTGGTAATGCAGCAATGGTTTGTGGTTCCCGAGGAGGGACGTGACTGGGCGGACAAGGCCCATAGGGAGAGGTACCTCTATTTAATAATTTATTAAATTTTATTTTTTTAATAATATATTTAATATTTTTTTTGTATATGTAGGTTAAAGGAGTGGAAGCACGACCTCCGGGAACACTGGAAGAAGTACGGGAGCGACCGTTCGGGTACCCCGAAGGAGTTCGAGTATCGGGAGTATGAGTGGCAGTGGCTTCTTGTCACGCAGTTCAACGACCCTCACAAACAGGTAATTCGTAAACAAATTTGAATATTTAATTAGTGAATTAATTATAATTGTATGTTTTTAAATATTTACTAACGATAATTTTTTTTTTGAAGCACCTCGCCCGGGTGAACGCTGAGAACCGGCAACAGAACACAACCAACCATCGTGCCGGTTCGAGGCCGTTTTTGGCCATCATGGACGACGTGCGGCGAGAGCGGCTAGAGGAGAACCCCTATGTGGGGACCTTTCAGAGGGCATATCCTCATTCTGAGGAGGATCTTGTAAGTTCCTTATATTTTCTAATTTTTAATTTTAATTACATTTTATTAAATGTATATTAATATATTTTTATAATATATCCAATTAGGCGAGGGTGAGGGAGGCGGAGCAAGAGGTCATGAGAGGCATGGTGAACAACACATGGCCGGGCACGGCAGAGGATGACATGTCAGAGGCCATGTCCAGGATCGACACTTCAGATCCTACCGTTGGGGCGCGGATTATGGACACTGCCTTCGCGCAGCGTTCCAACACCTACTACTGCCGGGGTATGGGAGACGCTGGAAAAGGGATCCTGAAGACGACGCCAGGATTTCAGCGCAAGGGAGCCGCCGGAGCCTCAAGCAGCAACAGCCAGACCACTCGGCTACAGGATCAGTTCGCAAGTCTACAGTCTGAGCTGGAAGCCCAAAGAGCGAGGGAGTCTGAGCTGGAAGCCCAAAGAGCGAGGGAGATGGCGGCGATGGCGGAATCATATGCGGCTTCCACGGCTGCGCATATGGAGCGGGTGAATGAAGTCACCAATGCCAACCAGGCGGCTATGGGACAGTGGATGACTGCCTACATCGTTGCACATGCGGCCGGACAGCCGTTTCCACCCATGCCTACACCTATACCATTACCTCAGTGGCCCCACCCTCAGCAGCAGCCTCCTCAGCCTGACCAGCCGCCGCCTCAGCCTCAGGACCCTCCGAACGGGAATGATGAGTTAGATTTCGAGTTTCTCGATCTATAGGCAGATGGACTGAATTTTTGTAATAAATTATTTATAAATTTATAAATTTGTGTTATTTTTAATTAAATTTTAGTATTAGAAAAATTTAAAGAAATGCCGAAAAAAAAAATTCCAGCAAAAATTAAAAAAACATTATTTATATATTTAAAAAAATTATTTAATTATTTTAAAAAAAAATTTAAATATATCTTAGGCGATGAAATTTCTAAATCGTCGGTCAAGGACTTACCATCTTAGGCGACGAAATATTTATTTTCGTCGCCCAAGGTTATAAGATCTTAAACGACGAAAAATGTTTTCGTCGGCCAAGGTGTTAAATCTTGGGCGACGAATATTTTTTGGACGACGAGAAGTATATTTTAGGCGACGAAATTCGTATCGTCGCCTAAGAATTAATCTTAGGCGACGACGGAATGAATTTTCGTCGCCCAAGTTCTTGACCGACGCGGTTCTGGCGACGACGTTTTGGCCGACGACATGTCGTCGCCTAATTGCTTAGGCGACGAAATTTTTTAACAGGGCGACGATTTTTTTTCGTCGCCCAAGATCTTTTTTCTGGTAGTGTATTGTCCAGTGAGTTTCCAAAAGTCCAGGTTGTATATTGGTCATTTGAACCTCATCCTAACTTTACATTTTCATATGCAACCACTACTCTATATGAGTGAAGTGATAAGTTTGACATCAGAAGTGTGTTTGTACAGAAAATGTGTAAGAGATTGATAATCTACAATATATGGTATTTTAGGAATTTCGATAAGAGTTGTGGGTTTTTATCAAATGAGGACCAGGTTGCTATCGATGAAGGACCAGCATTACAGTATTATGTACGTTGCTACGCCGGTTCCATCTCCAAGCTCTTGCAGATAAAGCAAAAGCTCGCCTGCTGGGTTGGGCAGGAAAGCTTATATCTATGGCCGGGCGTGTTCAATTAGTTCATGATGTGTTCCAGAGTATGCTTCTTCATAGTTTCTCTACTTACCTTTGGCCTTCATCTCTCATCAAATACTTGTCAACTTGTGCACGTAATTTCATTTGGTCCGGTGATGTTGGCATTAAAAAGATTGTCACTGTTTTCTGGAGTCAAATTTGTGCTCCCAAGGATGAAGGTGGGCTTGGTCTTCGACATCTGAAATCTCTTAACTTGGCAGCACTTCTTATAATGGGATGGCGTGTTCTGACTGCTAATTCAGCATTAGGTGTTTTCGCTCGCAGCCGGTTCTCAATCTCTCATCATATGAAATCTCGTTATTTGTGCTCTTCACTATGGCATGGGTTAAGGGTTTCACTTCCTATATTGTTCCAGAATTCAAAATGGCTTATCGGGGATGGAAATTCAGTTAATTTTTGGAGTGATAAATGGCTTGATGTACCCATTGTTGACAAGCTACATATTACTATTTCTTCTGCTCACTTGTCATCTACCATTGCAGCCTTTATATCTGATCAAAATTGGGTTTTGTCAGCTCGATTTCGTCAAGCTTTCCCTGATTTGGTCAAAGATATTATGCTTGTTCCTTTGTCTACCAATGATACGCTTATTTGGGAACATTCAAGTGATGGGGTTCTATCTTTTTCCTCTGCTTACGATCAGCTCCGCCCAAATTTCTCTTCACCGCCTTGGGCCTTCACAGTGTGGCGTAACTTTATCCCTCCGAGTTTTTCTTTGCTAGCGTGGCGGTTGTTTCATCATAAGGTGCCTACGGATGATCAACTTCAAAAGAGAGGTATTCCTATGGTGTCTGTATGTTAGCTTTGTAATTTTGGTTTTCTAGAGGATCAGACTCGTCTCTTTTTCAATTGCTCTTTTGCTCAACATATTTGGCAATGGCTTGCTTGCTGCTTTGGTACTTCTCTTCCATCCACCGGTTCTTTATTTGACCTTTGGGACTCCTTTACGCACAAGGCCTTCTCTGCTCAGTTGAGAAATCTTTGGCTTGCAGGAGGCTTATATGTTCTGATGGCTATTTGGAAGTCTCGCAATAAGTTACGTTTTGAGAACAAAAAACCATTTCTTATGCGTGTTTTTCGATCCATTAAAGCTTGGCTTCAGTTTCTTGCTCCTTATGCTCCTGGTGACTGTAGTGGTATCTTAGATGCCCAATTGCTTGTTAAAATGGGGGTGACTCCAACCTCAAGAGCCCAAAAAAGAATCCGGTTAGTTTTGTGGCATCCTCCTTTGTCTCCGTGGATTAAGCTTAATACTGATGGTCTTGCTAAAGGGAATCCCGGGCTGGCAACTTGTGGGGGTGTTTTTCGAGACTATCAAGGTCATTTCATTGGCGGATTTACCACTCCCATAGGACACCATAATGCTTTTTTCTCTGAGCTTTTGGCTGTTATTATTGGGATAGAATTGGCATTTCAGCTCGGCTGGCAACATGTTTGGCTTGAGTGTGACTCTACGAGTGTGGTTGAATGCTTCTCTAAGTCGTCATTTGTCCCTCCGTAGAAATTACGCACATTGTGGTATAACTGTGTTGCTAGAACTCGTTCAATGTCTTTCTTTTGTTCTCATGTCCTTCGTGAAGGGAACACTATTGCCGATAAACTCGCCAATTTAGGTATGTCATCTTCATCTTGGATTTGGCATGCTTCTCCTCCTGCTGAAATTATTCCTTTCCTTCGTATGGATTTCCTGGGATTTCCTTACATTCGTCATGGTTAATTGTATGTTGGTCTAGGCTTGGTTTGATGTAGTCACCAGCCTTTTTGTACTCTTTTCTTTTATCTTATCAATAAATTTTCGAGTTAGGACGTTGTTAGTCCTATACCCGCTTCCCCCAAAAAAAGAAGAAGTATTATGTACGTTGCTATCTTGCTGTTGCTAAATGATTGAGGTAGGAAAGCTTCACCTTGGTTAGTGTTTAATACATTGCTATATGATTTAAAACTTGAGTTTATGTGATGACTTGAGAGTGAGTAGGGCACACTTTGTGTTTCGATCCCTTAAACCTCCGGGGCTATATGTACAGGAGGGCGTCTAATATCATTGAGGTGTGGCGCCGCTCCTAAGCGTTATGGCGTAAATGGACACTCTTACTACTCGTCACCACTTGTTGAAGACATAGATTTTCGGTGAGGAGGTAGTTGGCTAGAAATAGACCGGTTATCAGGTTTGGATTTTACCCGAGATAACTTATGTTGATTTTACTGTTTTACTCAACTAGCGTCAATTATTATTATTTGGTTTTCTAAACCTAGCTTGGGTGATGTTTGAGCAACGAGGACGAAAGCTCACCCCTACTATAGTTGGTTTTGTAGATACTGTGCACAAGAAGGAGGATTTTGAGGCTGAGCTGGGTGCTACGTTTTTCTTTTATATATTGGTAAATCCACCTTCGGTTTGTGTTTACCTTCACAAAATTGTTGTTGTTTGGTTGTGGTATATGTTAACTCGTAAATGTAGATCTTTGTTTGGCTTCTTCTTCTATACTCAAAAGGTTTAAACCAAATTACAATATTTTCAGTGTTATCCCTTATTGATTCAGACCGGCTTCATTGAATTTATTGATTTTGGAAAGTACTTTTGAAGTTGTATTAGTTATAAAGTCTTTTTAACAAACAGGAACAAAGTGTTTGTTTTCATCTCATTTTAGAAATTTATAATTTGCATTATAAATAATTTTAGTTGCTTTTTTGCCTTGCGGGTTCTTAAAACTTGAGTGATGGATCATAGCTTAGGTTCTAAGAGTACGCGGCATTGTAACGTGCTCGATTTGATGAGATGAAAATTGGGGTGTTACATCAACTCTCTTTTTCTTCTCATCATGACAATGCTCTGTCCTTATTTTATTTAATTCATAGTGATGTTTGGATGTCTCCTGTTTCTTCCATCAAAGATTTTAAATATTATATGTTATTTACTGATAATTATTCTTGTTATACTTGGATACACTACCAGAAAATGGGTCTTGGGCGACAAACAAAAAAAAACCGGGCGACGATTTTTTTTTTCATCGCCTAAGAGAAAACTTGGCCGACGAAAAAAAAAATCGTCGCCCAAGGAAAAAAAATCGTCGCCTAAAGTTCAACTTTAAGCGACGAAAATAAAATCGTCGCCTAAGGCTAAATTTCGTCGCCTAATATAGAAAATAGGGCGACGGAACAATATTTCCTCGCCTAAGATATTTATATCGTCGCCTAAGTTTTTTAATCCTTAGGCGACGAAACTCAAATATATCGTCGCCAAAGTATTTTATTTTTTTATTTTTACTTGGCCGACGAAATAAAATTATTTCGTCGGCCAAGAGTATTCCGAATAATCAAAATAAAATAAAACACGTTTAAATTTCATTGTACAGGATTTTTTATTTTTACTCTTGGGCAACGAATTTAACAAATATCGTCGCCCAAGTATTATCTTGGCCGACGAAATAAAATAATTTCGTCGGCTAAGAGTATTCCGAATAATTAAAATAAAATAAAACACGTTTAAATTTCATTGTACAAGATTTTTTATTTTACTCTTGGGCGACGAATTTAACAAATATCGTCACCCAAGTATTTTCTTGGCCGACGAAATAAAATAATTTCGTCGGCCAAGAGTATTCCGAATAATTAAAATAAAATAAAACACGTTTAAATTTCATTGTACAGGATTTTTATTTTTACTCTTGGGCGACGAATTTAACAAATATCGTCGCCCAAGTATTATCTTGGCCAAGATAATCCGAATAATTAAAATAAATAAAGCACATTTAAATTGTAAGGAAATGTTTTTTATTTTTATAGCCCCGTCAGCGTCTCGTCGATTGGAAACTATTCTCAGTTGAAGGTCCTGCCAGATTACGTGATTTGGAGGGTCGAATAGCCGTTTCCGTCCGTTTAGGGGTTTGACCGCGCCGATTGACCGGACGGATCGAGCCCTTATCTTTGTCAGATGGAGTTGAATTTTTGCCCACCGACATAATTCGTTATGCTGGTCATATCTGACGGTCGGTTTTCAGTTCCTCTTCTCCGATCACCAAACTCACGAAATATGTACTAATGTTGTATAACTTTTTTATATAAGTGTTGAGTTTAAGTTTCGTTTTGAAGACAACGTATACGTAGATGCCTCAAACGTAAAAAAGTCATGAAATAAGATATGACCAAAATGGTGAAATACGTCAACCAGTGAAAAATGAAGATATTTCGGTAAAATTTCGGTGCCGGTTGTTCCGGTCAACGAATTTCTCTTATTTCTACCTAGTGGTAGCCCTATCCTGGGTATTTATTTTTTACCAAATTTTTATAGCCCCGTAAGAGTCTCGTCGATTGGAAACTATTCTCAGTTGAAGTTCTGGCCAGATTACGTGATTTGGAGGGTCGAATAGCCGTTTCCGTCCGTTTAGGGGTTTGACCGCGCCGATTGACCGGACGGATCGAGCCCTTATCTTTGTCAGATGGAGCTGAATTTTTTCCCACCTACGTAATTCGTTATGCTGGTCATATCGGACGGTCGGTTTTCAGTTTCTCTTCTCTGATCACCAAACTCACGTTATATGTACTAATGTTGTATAACTTTTTTATATAAGTGTTGAGTTTAAGTTTCGTTTTGAAGACAACGTATACGTAGAGGCCTCAAACACAAAAAAGTCTTGAATAAGATATGACCGGAATAGAGAAATACGTCAACCCGTGAAAAATGAAGATATTTCGGTAAAATTTCGGTGCCGGTTGTTCCGGTCAACGAATTTCTCTTATTTCTACCTAGTGGTAGCCCTATCCCGGGTATTTATTTTTTACCAAATTTTTATAGCCCCGTAAGAGTCTCGTCGATTGGAAACTATTCTCAGTTGAAGGTCCGGCCAGATTAAGTGATTTCGAGGGTCGAATAGCCGTTTCCGTCCGTTTAGGGGTTTGACAGCGCCGATTGACCGGACGGATCGAGCCCTTATCTTTGTCAGATGGAGCTGAATTTTTTCTCACCTACGTAATTCGTTATGCTGGTCATATCTGACGGTAGGTTTTCAGTTCCTCTTCTCCGATCACCAAAATCACGATATTCTGAATTTTATGATAGAACTCTTGGCCGACGATTTTCTTCATCTTGGGCGACGATATTTATAGTGAAGAACATCATCACCCAAGTATAGTATCTTAGGCGACGACGTCAAAAATCATCGCGCAAGATTATCTTGGCCGACTATTTTTAAAAAACAGGGCGACGATTTTTACAGAATCGTCGCCCAAGAACGCCAATATAAAAGGCAAAAATTCGGAACCCTAACCATTCACGCAGCCGCTCACAAATCCAAGCCTTCTCTCTCTCTCTCCAAAAATCCACCGAATCCCTCTCTCTCTCTCTCCGAAAATCCACCGAAGCCCTCTCTCTCTCCCTCTCCCCGTAAGAGGTTACCGGTGTGCTCGAGGATGTTACTAATGTAGCAGAGGAGGCTGTATCCTCTGGACATGGTGATTGCGAGGAAGCTGGTGACTTTTTTGACTGTTTCGAGGGTGTGGGAATTGGTAAACATTCCTGTAATTCAATATTATCCTATTATATATTAGTTATACAATTAACTGATTCATATTCAATTTTCATTACAGCTATGAAGGATGGGTTTGTGGAGGCTAGAAGGAGGAGCTTCTAAGCTTGTAGATTCTAGCTCTTGCTTCCGCTCTATTCCCTTTGTGCCTTTGAGTAGCTGTCCTAGTTCTCGATGCTCGACATTTCTTATGAAATTTTTTTGCAGAAACTTTTTGCTCTATACGTACTAAAATGCTTGATTTTATGGAATAGCTTTTCGGACAAGGGTTTGGTTTATGAATCCATGTGTTTGATGGTAGATTTTGATAGAAAATGGTGAAGTAATAGCAGTAGCAAGTTTTTCAACGCTGTTGCTGAAGCTTTAGCTGATGTAATCCACTGTTCTAGAGTTAGAACACCGAATACTGCAAATTGTTTCCTTCGTTGCTTGGCCAGTTGGCCTTGCAGAGAAGCTAGGTAATTGAGGCATCACAATAAACTAAATTCAAGTGCTACCTAGTTGGTGCTAGGAAATCAAATTACATGCTAACTAGTTATTTATGACTGACAAAACGGATGCCAAAACCAAGCCTTAATACATGCATCACAGTATTATAGTAGCTCTAATATGTACAAATCTAACATCTGTCGGCAAATACTGAAAATATCGATTTACCATCCACTGTAAAATTATTTAAATATTTTTAAAAAAAAATTTAAATATATCTTAGGCGACGAAATTGCTAAATCGTCGGTCAAGGACTTACCATATAAGACGACGAAAAAAATTATCGTCGCCTAAGATGTAGTGATCTTAGGCGACGAAATATTTAGTTTCGTCGCCCCAGGTTATAACATCTTAAGCGACGAAAAAAAATTTCGTCGGCCAAGGTGTTAAATCTTGAGCGACGAATATTTTTGGGCGACGATAAGAATATCTTAGGCGACGAAATTCGTGTCGTCGCCTAAGAATTACTCTTAGGCGACGACGGACTGAATTGTCGTCGCCCAAGTTCTTGGCCGACGCACTTCTGGCGATGACGTCTTGGGCGACGACATGTCGTCGCCCAAGTAGTTAGGCTACGAATTTTTTAAACAGGGCGACGATTTTTTTTCGTCGCACAAGATCAATTTTCTGGTAGTGATATATCCTATGCATCGTAAATCTAAGGTCTTAGCTCACTTTCAGACTCTTGTTGCTCTCATTAAGAATATTCTCTAGGTGATTGTTAAGTACATCCAAGTGATAATGGCACCAAAAGAATATGTTAATCATGCCTTTTCCCACTTTTGATTTTCCATGGGCATCCAACAACGGTTCTCTTGTCTTTACACCTCCCAACAAAATGGTCTTGCTGAACGTAAGCATCGTCATATCGCCACCATGGTCTGTACTCTTCTTGTCACCTCTCATGCTCCTCATAATCTTTGGGTCGAAGCTGCTCTTACTGCTGTCTATTTAATTAATCTTCTCCTTACCCCCGCTTTATATTGGGAAACACCATACTTTCGTTTATATCAATTTTCTCCATCTTATTTATCTCTCCATGTCTTTGGTTGTTCTTGTTTTCCTCATCTTGGTTTGTATAGTTTTAACAATTTATTGAGTCGTAGTCTTAAATGTGTCTTCATTGGCTATAGTCCTTGATAGGAGCATTTTTATGCTACGCTATTATTGTTTTAACCCTATACTTTTCTTTGATATTTTGTGTTATTCTTAGATAATTTATTTGTTTGTGTGTTTATTAGGTTGTCCGAAGCAAACTAGGAAAAGAAGGCTAAAAGAAGAAAATTACGAGGAATTCTGATTCGCTTTGGATTCTTGATGGACCGAGGACCAATTAGAAAATTAGATGATGACTTTTCTTTAAAGAGTTAAAGATTCACAAGGAAACAAAAAAATTGAAGAGTCATGAAGCTGAATAAAAATGGTTTCTAGATGTAAAAAAGAGGGCTGGAAAAACACGCACAAGAAAAGAGGGAGCCATCAAGCAACTCAAAGAGAAGAAGTAAAGTTCAGAGCCCAGAAGAGATCAATCTCAGTGTATCTAAATACGGCTATAGACAAAAATTCACCAATTTTCGATAATGTTTGAGTCTCGATCCACTCGTCAACCTTAAACTAACGTCACTTATTACACAAAAACGCAATTACCCACCCCTTCTTGACTTATTTTTGTCTATTCTTTCACACACACAGTCTCACGTAGATGAGATGTAGCAGCCTATCTAAAAATTTGGGGAATTTAACCTCCCGACAATAGGGTTCCCATAGGGAAGATTAAACGTAAATAGGGTTGACTGCCTTGATCGGAGACAAAACGTTATCGAAAATATGTGATTTTTCTACCATAACCGTATTTCACTATACCTATCACATCCTACGGACGTTTTTCAAAATTCTGTTTGCAAGATATAGTTGTTTCACAAAGGTGTACACCTGCATAAAACCTATTATACAAGTTATATCACTTTAGTAGACACGTTGTGGTTCTAATGTCTGAAATTAAAAAAATTAAATTTTGACCGTCTGATATGATTAATGTATTTAAATGTGGCTATGAAAAAATTCACATGTTTTCGATAACGTTTTACTCTCGATCGATGCGGTCAACTTTATACCAATGTCACTTATTACACGAAAATACTCTTACCTAACCTTATATGACCTAGTTTGGTTGATTCTTCCACACACAAAACTCTCACATTGATGAGATGAAAACACATATGTAAAATTTAGGGACGTTCACCTCCCGACAATAGGGCTTCCCATAGGGAAGAATAAGCGTAAATAAGGTTAACCACTTCTATCGAGAACCAAAGGTTAATAGAAATATTTGATTTTTCAACCATAGCCGTATTTCACCATACCGATCACATCATATTTCACAAGATTTTTGAAAATTTTGCTTCCTTTGTGTAGTTGGTTCACCAAGTTATACACTAACATATAAGTAGACACATTGTAATTCTGATGACTAAAATTCCCAAAATGAAAATTTCACCATTTGATATGATCATTATAGTAAAACATGTATATGGTATAAAATTCAACTTGATTCAACAACATTTAGGGCTCGATCGAAGTGGTCTAACCCTAATTTATTATCACTTATCACACGAAAACGCTCTCACCTACTTTTCTGTAACCTAGTTTGGTCAATTCTTTCACACGTTAAACTCTCACATTTATGTGGTTCAATTTCAAAAGCTGAATTATATTGATCTGAACCTTTACAACATGTATTTGGATCATCTTGGTATTTCAGTAGCTTATGACACCAAAACTAGTTGTCCACAGACATTGATGAATTACTCTACATTACTAACTAATTCTTTTATATGACAGTGCTCTTTGGTACAAATTCAAATTCAATGGGAAAAATGTATTGTGATTTTTTGACATTTGGATATTGATCAACATAAGCAACACTAATTTAATGTCACTTATTACACGAATACCTCTGACTACTAAAAAAATCCAAACAATTTTTTATAAATGTATAATAGACATGGAGTTCTAGATTCTTTAGGACAAGACATGACCCTAATATATTTCATATAGTTTAGCATATCATAGAAAATGCATTACAGTCTCCAGCTTTAGCATCTCATAGAAAATGCGGTACAATTTCCAGCTTTCCACAATTACAGCAAATCATACTATTTGGACATAGATCATCAATTGTGATTTCCTTGATAGTTCGATTGCTGACCAGTAATTCTGTGGTGCTCTGATGAAAATGCAAGTATAAGAATAAAAAACAAATATAGGGTAAATAAATGAGACATGCTTCGAGCTAGCAGAGTCTTAGAAGAGTATTCACACAATTGTTAACAAATAAAGTCGACAACAAGCATGCCATCGAGATCAATATTTATGAAAATAACAATCGGAAAATAAGCATTTCATTGATCAATTTACTTGCATTAAAAGATGTCCATAGTACCTGCAAAATTCAGACAGATAAATTGGCAGCTCTAGTAGAACTTTAGGGGCAAATGTATTGGAAGTAACGTATTGATTGTATGCCGCCGCTGAAGTCTATCTTCTAATCCTTGACTGCATTTCTTCTACAAAATGAATGTAAAAGCTAGAACCACTCCAGTAGAATTAAAGAGTTCATGCTTTTCTAATCGTGCCCCTCAGCATTCAATTATAAAGAGTGAGAAGTGAAGCTCTCGTGCAGAGTTGTTGAACATGTTTTAAGAGGCGGGCTATCAGGTGGCCCTGATAACTTCTCATAGCTGATCAAAAGGGTCGCAAAAGAACCATTTGTCAAGCATCTGGAATATTACGATGTAAGTATCAGAATCAATCTACGAAAATACTTCTTACCTCAAACTCAGCTATCGGCCTGGTAATTAAATACTTGTCAACAATCCTGTGGTCCCCGAGTGACAGATAGTATCTTATACCAGATTGACACACCTTGATCCAATGTGTTTCTTCACTTGCTGAAGGAGGCCCAAGGTACATCTCAATAAAACTGAACGAGACAAATTAGCTCCACTTTCATCTGTAAGTATAACATAAGATAATTAAAATTTGCATCTCTCACGAGGCTCACTTATCAATTTGAGCAGCACTTTCTTGAAAGGCAGTAGCAAAATGTCCCTCTGCTATGGGCCTTTTAGGTCCCTTCTGAAACCCAAAAAAAAAAAAAAAAATCCCTGTGCTACCTGTTAAAAAAATTGAAAGTTCAGCAAAACTAGAGACACGTGAGAGGATGAATAATACCCAATATAGACTCAAAATTTCAAGAAATAGAAGCAGTAAAACAGTAAATTTTGAGTCAGTAACCACCAATGATAAAGCTAGCGGAGCAACATAAACGAGGAAGGAACAATTCCATTGAATAACTAGAAAGATAAATATACATTGACAATAAACATGAAACACATCCAAACCTCACTCCGACATTTCAACTTGTAGATTGCCTCCCTAAATGATGAGACAAAGCTGTTGTTAATTCTAATCTGCAAATCAATGACTAAATGAGATTCGTGAACACATATATAGATATTTGATATAATCTTATGGAGCATATAACATGAACTCATAGCAGATCAATTTCAAGTTCTTGAGTGCGTGATACAATCTCATTTAAAACATATCTCATGAATACATATGGCATGTACATGTAGTCAATTCATACATATAATGTAAAACTGAACTTGAATCTATTAGTTATAGACATCTCAACAGTTCAGGTTTTATCTTTATATGCATACTTACATTCAAAATCTAAAATGAATCAACTATAAGCGGGTTAATTACAATGCCAAAACACATAATTCTATATTACATTTACTGTAGGCTATATCAGATCAAGTCATGATATTAGTTTGTTATATTGAATCTAGTCTACTGCATTTGGGATTGCACATAGTCTATCAATCCTAAATCTGCAGAATGCATGAACTTTTACAAGAACACACATAAACTACATAACTCACAGAAAATATATAGCAGACATTCTAAAAGTATATTTCATCATCATTTTGGTATTTCTAAAGCATATTAGGTTAGGATTCGTAAATGACCGCAGTCCTAAAACACAGTAAGTGTAAATATGCAATAACTTAATGAAAATATATATCAGATATAATGATACTCGTAAATATTTTTCATGTACTTAATTGATTCAACACGGGATCATTGGTATCAGAGCAAGTCTATTTTCATATGAACTACATGTTATGTGTTTCTTCAGAATCATGGGATCTTACAAGTAATCCGCATACAAAATTTTATTCTTACAGGGTTTGGACTATTACTAAATTAATCAAATGTAGAGTTAATTTTTTCACTGCGTACTAGACCACTCTTCAAATCAAGGAGATAAAAACAAAGAAGTTACAGAAGGGTAGATGATTACCCCAGATGTATTCAGCGGTTCCTCCCAATTTTCGATTTTACATCGGCTAATACATTTTTCTTTCTCTAAAGAATTGTGGTCGTTCCGGAAGCAAAGACCCCAGTGATACATTTAGAAGCTACGAACCTTTATGATTCAAGTCACGTAGTCAGTCATGTGGATGTCATAGGGTACTTTGATCGATTAACCAAATAAAGCTTTATTTGTTCCTTATTAACCAACTCTAAAACAAATAAAGCTACTCGATCGATCAACTAAGACATCGATCCATTAAGTAATTGTTCAGATCTGCACCGGAAACTTGTACGTGAATGCAGTCTCCCATCATCCCATGCATAGGCTACAGTGGTTGAATAGTTTTGATTTACTAGCTTATAGATTTATAGTCGACAATAGGGCTGTCACTTAGGTCGATTCGGTTCGAAACCAAAGCTTTCGTTTTAAAATTTTAGCTACCAATTAGTTAAGAACTCTTGACCAAAAAAAAAAATAGTCAAGAACTGCAATTTTTCAAGTGAGTACTTCATCCCTCCAATAAAAACAAAGATTCATGATATATATTTCATGAATTAAATGTATGTGAGGGGTTCTAATGAGGACCACTAAGTTAATGACTAGTTGAGGACTTTCTCATTAATCGTTTATTACACCCACTTTTCAATTACATTTTTCCATCTCAATCGTTCAAATTTTAGGTCTATATAAGTAGATCACTTCTACAAATTTTCAGCAAAATTGGTGATCATTAAGGGATCGAACTAAATCAAATCAATGGACAATCCAAATCTGTCAAATAAGAGCCGTTCAAGTTTATAATTGGTAAATCATATTTATGATTGCCTTAACGATTTTCAATTTGGATGAAAATTTGTAGAGATGATCACTCATATATATATCTACAAACTAGACGGTCGAGATGTGAATATGCGATCGAAAAATGGGTGAAACGAAAAAGTCCTTAACTAGTCCTTAACTTAGTGGTCCTCATTAGAACTACTCACTTAAATGTATTATTCATATGTAGCTAACATGCACCGACCCGCTAGTATGGATCATTGTAAAAATCATACACGTTCATACAAATAGCAAATCAGTAAGTGTATTAGCTAACTCTTCTGCACAAAATTAATACGATAGGAAACGATAGCCTTCACAAAATCCACCATACTTGCACACTCTTCTAAACTCTTTGCATCCGCACCAGATCTTATTATATGAGGGAAGAAAAGCCAATCGGTAGTGACAACCAAAAACACCAATGTCAGCAGCCCTGAAACTAGCGGATGAAGCCGTACCTTATGAGCCAGCGCCTTCTTCACCTGCAGTTCAAATGCCAAGCACACACCTTGTAGGACAAAGAAGCACATCATTTCCCCTGTGGGATGCACACGAGTAACATAGTAAAAGAAGAACTCGTGCATTAAACCAGAGACAGTGAAAGCAGAGATGACAGGCAGAACTGGAGCCCCGGCAGGTTTTGCTGCAACTATTGGCCCGGAAGTGGTTCCACCCTTGCTTGTAGTTGTAGATATACGCCTTACGGGATGGTATACTAGGGGACGCAGTGTGTTTGAGACGACAAGGTTCCATCTACGGCCCCAAAAGTCCTGAAGAGATGTGGAGAAGTAAGGCTCGTTGAAGTGTGGCTCGAGTTCGAACCCGAACATGGCTTGAGGCAAGGCTACACTGAGAGCAAAGCCTATTTCTAGACCTAGGTAGAGGTGGGAAAGGGACAAGGCTGTGAGAATATAGGGATGTAGATCATGTCTATAATCCTTGCGAACATGAACTACTACACCCAAAAGCAAGGCCTTCACTGCCCACAAAACATATTTGTTTCGCACCACCTTTGTAATAGTGTAACCATTGCAAGGCTTTTTGAGGAGTTGCTTAATGTTGATGGGAAGAAGAGCTATGGAAATGAATTGGAAAAGTCTTGCCGGGGGTGGTGACAACGGACCGGAGTCAAAGGAGAAGAGGAGGAGCTTAAAGATGGCAAGAGAACCAAGAAAGAAGGCTGAGGGGGCACCGAGATGGATGGAGTGGAGGTTCAAGGGGAGCATTACTAGGAGGTAGAAGATTGGGAGGAGAGAGAGATGAGCCTCATCATGTTCTTTGTTGGGATTCTTGCTGCTACATAATAACAATAACATTGGGATGCAATGGCTATGATCCACACCTTGATGAAGTTTTTGACTTCGTAATCATCATCCATTTTCGATCTCTTCGATCTTTTCTTTCCTCAGGCACAGTGGATCGATCGACCACTCGAAACTTATATAGTAGAAAACTAGAAATAAGGATGAGTGTGGAGAGTGGGGACGTTGAAGCAGTAATATACATGTAGGGTGGTTGTCGAGTGTGGTATAACGAAAGCTGCGTAAGTTGTGTACATACAAAAATGTTTCGTCCCTTTCTTCTTTAATTTCCATCTATGTTGAGTGTGGTGGTAGTTGAATGTTTTGTTTTGTTTTCCAGTACGTTGTTAAAGTTATTGCTATGCCACCCTATCTAATTGTTATTTTGGTGCATGCTATCGTCTTTAAAAATTTGTCAGTCGTCTCATGCATATTTCAGTCTTACGGTCTGAATTTACCATCATCATCTTGAGGTAAGTATACTGCTGTCAATCTCACCCTTACATCTACATTATATAGTCATTAATTCGTCACCAAACAAACCTAAAAGACCAACCATCCAACATCACACTATATGTGGTTATCACAAAATACTACCCAACAGAACACAATCATTACATGTACGTAGGTACCGAACTAGAATTTGGAATTTGGGGCTCTCGATTGAGATATATGAAGTTAGTTTAGCATAAAATTATGTTTCGTAGAGGAAATATTCACGTATATTATCGATTCCTTGAATATAATGATATTTGACCAATGAAGTAAATTCATTCTTTTAAAAATAAAAACAGAAATTTCATATAAGTTAATTTTTTAATATTTTCTCACATAAATCAACTCTAACATTTTTACACACATAACACTACCAGAAAATAGTTCTTGGCCGACGAAAAAAAATCGTCGCCCTGTTTAAAAATTTCGTCGCCTAAGTACTTAGGCGACGACATGTCGTCGGCCAAGAAGTCGTCGCCAGAAGTCCGTCGGTGAAGAACTTGGGCGACGAAATTTAATTCCGTCGTCGCCTAAGAGTAATTCTTAGGCGACGATACTAATTTCGTCGCCTAAAATATACCTGTCGTCGCCCAAAAATATTCGTCGCCCAAGATTTAACACCTTGGCCGACGAAATTTTTTTTCGTCGCTTAAGATCTTCTGACCTTGGGCGACGAAAATAAATATTTCGTCGCCTAAGATCACTAAATCTTAGGCGACGAAAAATAATATCGTCGGCCAAGGTGTTAAATCTTGGGCGACGATTTATAAATTTCGTCGCCTAAGATATATTTAAATTTTTTTAAAAAAAATAATTAAATAATTATTTTAAATATATAAATAATGTTTTTTTAATTTTTGTCATTATTTTTTTTTTCGGCATTTCTTTAAAATTTTCTAATAATAAAATTTAATTAAAACTAACACAAATTTATAAATTTATAAATAATTTATTACAAAAATTCTGCCTATGGATCGAGAAACCCAAAATCTAACTCATCATCCCCGTTCGGAGGGTCCTGAGGCGGCGGCTGGTCAGGCTGAGGAGGCTGCTGCTGAGGCTGGGGCCACTGAGGATGCCACTGAGGTAATGGTATAGGCGTAGGCATGGGCGGAAACGGCTGTCCGGCCGCAAGTGCAGACATGCAGGCAGTCATCCACTGTCCCATAGCCGCCTGGTTGGCATTGGTGACTTCATTCACCCGCTCCATATGCGCAGCATTGGAAGCCGCATATGATTCCGCCATCGCCGCCATCTCCCTCGCTCTTTGGGCTTCCAGCTCAGACTCTCTCGCTCTTTGGGCTTCCAGCTCAGACTGTAGGCTTGCGAACTGATCCTGTAGCCGAGTGGTCTGGCTGTTGCTGCTTCAGGCTCCGGCGGCTCCCTTGCGCTGAAATCCTGGCGTCGTCTTCAGGATCCCCTTTCCAGCGTCTCCCATACCCCGGCAGTAGTAGGTGTTGGAACGCTGCGCGAAGGCAGTGGCCATAATCCGCGCCCCAACGGTAGGATCTGAAGTGTCGATCCTAGACATGGCCTCTGACATGTCATCCTCTGCCGTGCCCGGCCATGTGTCGTTCACCATGCCTCTGATGACATCTTGCTCCGCCTCCCTCACCCTCGCCTAAATGGATATATTATAAAAATATATTAATATACATTTAATAAAATGTAATTAAAATTAAAAATTAGTAAATATAAGGAACTTACAAGATCCTCCTCAGAATGAGGATATGCCCTCTGAAAGGTCCCCACATAGGGGTTCTCCTCTGGCCGCTCTCGCCGCACGTCGTCCATGATGGCCGAAAACGGCCTCGAACCGGCACGATGGTTGGTTGTGTTCTGTTGCCGGTTCTCAGCGTTCACCCGGGCGAGATGCTTTTTTTTTAAAAAATTATCGTTAGTAAATATTTAAAAACATACAATTATAATTAATTCACTAATTAAATATTCAAATTTGTTTACGAATTACCTGTTTGTGAGGGTCGTTGAACTGCGTGACAAGAAGCCACCGCCACTCGTACTCCCGATACTCGAACTCCTTCGGGGTACCCGAACGGTCGCTCCCGTACTTCTTCCAGTGTTCCCGGAGGTCGTGCTTCCACTCCTTGAACCTACATATACAAAAAAAATATTAATAATTTTATTAAAAAAATAAAATTTAAAAAATTATTAAATAGCTAGAGGTACCTCTCCCTATGGGTCTTGTCCGCCCAGTCACGTCCCTCCTCGGGAACCACAAACCATTGCTGCATTACCACTTGTTAGTATTTTTTTCGATAATGAAATAATTTATTAGTTAAAAAAATAGTTAAAAAAAAGGTAATTTATTGAGTAAACTCACCGACATCGACTGATGGAGCATCTCCTTCACTCCATCAGGAACCTGGCTCCAGACTCCCCACAACATAGGGAGTCTGGAGCGGATGGTGCCTCCCAGGCGCGCGTGTACCGGTTTCCCAACGCGGCGTCCACCGGTTTCCCGTTGGAAAACGGGATGGCGATCCGTCCAGCGGACTCGACCGCCCTATCGAGTCCCTTGTTGCTGACGGTGCCTCTCCTGTTCCGCCTTCTCGTTCCGGCGGCTGTGACATTGTGAATCAAATTTAATATTAATAATACATTTTTACAAAAAAAAATTGTAAATCGAAAAAAAAGTAATAATAAATTACCTGAGGATGAGGCTGAGCCGACGGATTCGTTTATGTCCGCCTGCTCGGAGACCCTCACGGGATGAAGAGGCGTGGGAAACTCCCGGTAGATATAGGCCTCGTGCGGTGCCACATGCGGGAGCTGCTCCCGAATCGGTCGACCCTCCTCATCGACGCGAGGTATCGCCGGTATCGTCGGAAGAAGGAAGAGGCCGGACGGCACCATAGGGACCCCGGATGACCCGCCATCACCGTCGGTCGGGGACGACTGTGTGGGGGCGTCGCTGCGGGATCGCGACCGGCGAAGTATGGGTGGATGACGAGGAGCCGTCGCTGCGGGACCCGACTGCCCCGCAGAACCCGAGCCGCTCGCGCCACCCATCAGTTGCGCATGTCGGGCCGTAAACTGCCACGGAAACCCGATCGACGGTGATTCCGACGGGTTGTTTGAGGTACCGTCCGAGCCGTCTTGTCCAGAAGTTCTTCTCTTGGCCATCCTGTTTAAAATAACCATAAATTTATTAAAAATATTTTGCGAACTTATAATTAAGTTCACAAAAATAAAGGCTCGATAAACTTCGAAAAATTTATCAACAATAATAGCACAAATAAAATTTAATAATTATTATAGGATTTTTTTTTTTTTTATTCACATAACAAATTATTTACATTAATAAGGGCTTATTATATCACAAAAATTAATTTACGAATATTTACATCCTTACTCAAAAATATTCCATTATTTCTTACAAACCCTAAACCCTAAATAAACCCTAAACCGTAAACTCTAAACCCTAAATAAACCCTAAATTATTTAATCATTTACAATCCTAAACCGTATACCCTAAACCGTCAACCGTAAACCCTAAACCGTACATCATAATTTACAATTATCACAACAACAACAATTTACAATTATCACAACAACAACAACAACAATTTACAATTTACAATTATCACAACAACAACAACAACAACAATTTACACTTATTATAACAACAAAAACAATTAAAACCAATTTAGGGTTTTAGGGTTATACCTTAAATTGTGGGTCGACGTCGGGGTCGGGGTTCCGAATTGGGGTCGGGGTCGGGGTCGGGGTCGGAGAGAGGGAGAGAGAGAGGGCAGAGAGAGGATTTTCGGAGAGAGAGAGAGAATATGCTTGGCGGCTGAAGAAATGGTTAGGGTTTCCGAATTTTTGCCTTTTATAGTGGCGTTCTTGGGCGATGATTTTGTAAAAATCGTCGCCCGCCTTTTTTAAAAATCGTCGGCCAAGAGTCTACTTGGGCGACGACATTCTTCACTATAAATATCGTCGCCCAAGATGAAGAAAATCGTCGGCCAAGATAGTATATTTGGGCGACGACATTCTTCACTATAAATATCGTCGCCCAAGATGAAGAAAATCGTCGGCCAAGATAGTATACTTGGGCGACGACATTCTTCATTATAAATTTCGTCGCCCAAGAGTTCTATCATAAAATTCAGACTATTTGACCATCCAAATCACGTAATCTGGCCGGACCTTCAACTGAGAATAGTTTCCAATCGACGAGACTCTTACGGGGCTATAAAAATTTGGTAAAAAATAAATAACCGGGATAGGGCTACCACTAGGCAGAAATAAATGTGTTTCGTGCGACCGGAACAACCGGCACCGAAACTTTACCGGAATATCTTCATTTTTCACGGGTTGACGTATTTCACCGTTCTGGTCATATCTTATTTCACGACTTTTTTGCGTTTGAGGCCTCTACGTATACGTTGTCTTCAAAACGACACTTAAACTAAACACTTGTATAAAAAAGTTATACAACATTAGTACATATAACGTGAGTTTATTGATCGGAGAAGAGGAACTGAAAACCGACCGTCAGATTTGACCAGCATAACGAATTACGTAGGTGGAAAAAAATTCAGCTCCATCTGACAAAGATAAGGGCTCGATCCGTCCGGTCAATCGGCGCGGTCAAACCCCTAAATGGACGGAAACGGCTATTCGACCCTCCAAATCACGTAATCTGGCCGGACCTTCAACTGAGAATAGTTTCGAATCGACGAGACTCTTACGGGGCTATAAAAATTTGGTAAAAAATAAAGACCCGGGATATTTATTTTAATTATTCAAATGAAATTTAAATGTGTTTTATTTTATTTTAATTATTCGGATTAATATTGGCCGACGAAATTAGGCTAATTCGTCGGCCAAGATTATACTTGGGCGGCGATATTTGTTAAAATCGTCGCCCAAGAGTAAAAATAAAAATTTAATATAATGAAATTTAAATGTTCTTTATTTTATTTTAATTATTCGGATTACTCTTGGCCGACGAAATTAGGCTAATTCGTCGGCCAAGATTATACTTGGGCGACGATATTTGTTAAAATCGTCGCCCAAGAGTAAAAATAAAAATTTAATATAATGAAATTTAAATGTTCTTTATTTTATTTTAATTATTCGGATTACTCTTGGCCGACGAAATTAGGCTAATTCGTCGGCCAAGATTATACTTGGGCGACGATATTTGTTAAAATCGTCGCCCAAGAGTAAAAATAAAAATTTAATATAATGAAATTTAAATGTTCTTTATTTTATTTTAATTATTCGGATTACTCTTGGCCGACGAAATTAGGCTAATTCGTCGGCCAAGATTATACTTAGGCGACGATATTTGTTAAAATCGTCGCCCAAGAGTAAAAATAAAAATTTCTTTACAATGAAATTTAAATGTGCTTTATTTATTTTAGTACAAACATATTCTTTTAGTATACAAACAATTACAAAGCTAAGGCTCAATTATAACTAAGCTAAGGCTCGTAATCTGAGTCATCCGATGAGTCTTCTTCGGTATCGGAATTAATATCTGGTAATCTATGCCTTAATTCGTCGTCAGAGTCGTCGTCTGTTTCTTCATTTGGATCAACATCAATAAAGGTTGAATCTTCGTCACGAATTCTGAGCACTCGACCATGTTTAACATTATTTTGACGAACAGTAGCTACATCATGAATACCTACTGCGTTCGGCTCCTGGTACGCATCAGCCTCTGGCCCTGGAATGGTCACTCCAAGTGTAGCCGCCCGGTAAATGTTTCGAGGATGCACAATGTTCGCTATTTTCCACGCGTCACCCCTGGCGAGGTCATCAAGATAAAACACTTGTTTTACCGATGTCGCAAAAACAAACGGGTCATCTTCGTAGGCGCTTGTAGCAGTGTTGACCGATAAATTGCCGTACTGATCCATCTTCATACTCTGTGCGCCTGTATCAAACCATCTACACTTGAACAGATGCACTTTCATGCCTTCCGCATAAACCAGTTCGACCACTGAATGGAGAACACCGTAATAGTCAAGGCCATGACCTTTCGCCATCACCCCAGAATTCTGTGTTCTTCGTCTGCTGTCTCTCTCTTCAGATACAAATTTCACGCCATTCACTGTGCAAGTGGGATAAACTCTAGCCCGTTGCGGTTGCATCGCAAGAAGTAATAGTTCGTGCGACCAGTTTGGATTATCATCAGATTTTATCATGTCCATCTGTAATGGATATTGAACTGTAAATATCCGAAAATGTATGCAATAGAAAATAATTACATATATATATATATATATATATATATAACAGGGAAGATTAAATTACGTACCCAGGTGCGAAAATAATTTGCGAACGTCATGTTGTGGTACTCGAGATCACCATCAACTTCCGGAAAATTTAGGTGCAACTCTTTCCAATATTTAACTTCTTCACAATTGATTAGTACCCACCAGTGCGCTATGGCTATCTCTTCATCCGACAATGCATACTCGGCGGACAGTCGTGCTCCACCAACTTCGACATCACTGGAAACTATAGAGAGATTGAACCGCGGCGCATGTTCCTCCATGGCTTGCGGAGCTCCCAACGACGCTCCTAAATACAACTTCATGTAGGTGACGCATTCATGCGCAATATATGCTTCAGCTATACATCCTTCAGGCGCGGATTTATTAGTGACATAATCTTTGTACTCACCAAGTTGCCTGTAAATATAAGATTGCAAACTATACGTTATGGTTATTGAACATGTACGTACATATATATATGTATTCTGGAGATGTAAGTGAATAAAACATACATTTCCATGGGATACATCCAAGTGAAGTGTACTGGACCGGTAAGCAACAATTGCTGGGGAAGATGGATCATCAGGTGAGGCATTATATCGAAAAAATTTGGCGGAAAGATCCTCTCGAATTTACACATGATGTATATGATGTCTGCCTGCATTTCCCGGAGATCGGATTTTCTCACTTCCCTTGTGCATAACTTCATGAAGAATCTTGACAGCGCTACTAACGGCTCCACAACCTGGCCAACCACACATCACAAATTTAATATAAAATCCATTTACGACAGGTTAACCGTAATTTTAACCACAAATTTACCTGACGGTGAAGGAACGGTCGAATGAAAACAGGGAAGAGACGTTGTAGCAGAATATGACAGTCATGACTCTTCAAGCCGTATATCTTATTCTCCCGCAAGTTCACACACCGGGCTATATTTCCTGCAACGCCTGAGGGATACGTCACACAACTCATCCACCTGAAGATCTGGGTCTTCTGATCAGGCTTCACGGTGTAAGGAGCCCAAGGCATCTTTTTCTTCCCCTCTTTCAGCCAAAGATGTTTTCTGATTCCCATTTTCTTAAGATCAACGCGTGCCTTAGGACCGTCTTTCGTCTTCCCCTCCAAGTTGAGCACTGTACCTACCACACTGTCGCAGACATTCTTCTCTATGTGCATCACATCTAGGTAGTGCCTGATCAACAGCGTACTCCAGTACGGGAGTTCCCAAAATATGCTCTTATGTGTCCAGAATTTGTACCTGTCTGGTCTTTCAGGTATTCTGGCCACAATATCGGGATGATTGCTGAGCTGCCCAAAATCATACTCATCCAGCACTGCTAAAATCTCTTCCCCCGACCATCTATGCGGCTCCACACCTCTCTCTTCGGTCCCATCAAATGCCCCGGTATCTATCCGCCAGGGGTGATCATGTGGTAGGTAAGCACGGTGACCCATCCGGACTATCTTGTTGCAATGATTGCTGCACCCCTGAGAGCTAAGGCACTCAGGACAAGCCTTGTATCCCCTAACAACGTTGCCGGACAACATCCCACGTGCAGGAAAATCACTGATGGTACCAACAATCATGGCATGCATCTGGAACATCTCCTTTTTGTGGGAGTCATAAGTGGGATGACCAACCTCCCAAAGCAATTTACACTCTTCAATCAGCGGTCTCATATACACATCGAGACACTTCCCTGGATAACAACAACAACCACAACAAATTCAGATAACGACTATATATGACCAACAATATAGAACAAAAACAATAAATGGAGAGGTGTTGAACCAACAGCAATATATACAATATGAAGGGAAAGTAGATACCTGGATAACCGGGCCCCGGAATCAACAAGGTCAACATGTTGTATTCCTTCTTCATGCACATCCATGGAGGAAGGTTGTAAGGCACCAAAATGACCGGCCATATACTGTACGAAAGACTCATGGTCCCAAAAGGGTTGAACCCGTCGGATGACAGCCCGAGCCTCACATTCCTCACCTCTGAAGCAAAATGAGGAAACTCCCTGTCTATATGCTTCCACGCCTCCCCGTCAGCAGGGTGTACCATGAGGTCTTCGTCATGCACCTCCCTCACAGCGTGCCATCTCATAGCTTCGGCCGTCTTTGAAGACATATACAACCGCTCCAGCCTATCCCTCAACGGGAAATAGCGAAGTACCTTAACAGGTTTCCTGTTGCCTGCGGGAGTCCGCTTATACTTGTCGGTCCCACATACCGGACAACGATGAAGGCCTTCAAGGTCATTACCGTCTGCATCTTTACCCCAGAATAGAACGCAGTCATATCTGCATGCATGGATCTTGATGTAGGAAAGCCCGAGATCTCTCAAGATACGACGGACCTTATGATGCGTGGTGGGATGACGATGACCGTCGGGCAGGAGCGAAGCAGCGTACTGTAGATACCTATCAACAGCCGTCACGGTCGATTTTGTGTCAACCTTGATATGCATCACCTCCATCACACACTGAAGAACGGTCTTCTCATGACCTGGGCACAGAGGGGTCTGTTGGAAAGCAATAAGTCTGTTGTACTTGGCTATACCGGCAGTGTTGACACCTCTAGGGACGGCCTGCATCGGCGCCTGAGGAATGTGCTGTCGTTCAGGGCATACACCGCTGTCATGAGGAAACATGTCGTTGATGAAGGTCGTTGTTGGATCGTTGGATGTACTGCCCGTCTCATCAAACTGTCCATGATCATGCGGGCGTGATGAGGTTTCACCGTGATATATCCAACATGTGTAACGTTCCCAGAATCCGTTACTCTTCAGGTGGTCCCATACTGTCCCCAACGGAAATCGATGCATATCACTGCGACACTTACACATCTTGCACGGGCAATAGAACATGCCACTCCCGTCAGCATTGCCCTGCGCATATTGCATAAAATCCCAAACTCCTTCAGCATATTTTCTGTGATATCTTGGAAGAGAAATCCAACTCTTATCCATATCCTGAAAATAACACATATATATATCAATATTTAATGAACATATCTTTTATATATATATATATATTAATGTAATACAACATACTAATTATTAATTATATATATCTAGTTCGAGCGGATTCCGTGGTTTCAGAAGGCAAGTGTCAATGTCACGGAGGGCGAACCCCCTACAGGAACCAGGCAGGACTCGTTTGTGATCACGGAGGCGAACCCCTATCGACCCCTTCACCGAGAAGAGTGGTCAGTTTGTGATCTTGAGATCCAGTTAAACAAACCTGTGAACCATATCTATGACAGAACGGCCCCTTACTCAGCTTGGAACAAACTCTATGCATATATATATATATCATTAATTCAACTCAAATAAAACTGAAAATCAATATATATATATATGCACATATATATATGTGCATATATATGCATATATATGTACGTACCTGGGAGTAGCTCCACAAACTATGTATGGACAAATTTCCACAACACCGAACGATTTGAAGAACTAGAGAAATTTATGTTTAAAATTTTCAAAGTTCTCATTCTTCTATCCCGCCTCACAATATATAGAAGAATCTTGGGCGACGAAATATTTGAGTTTCGTCGCCTAAGAATGAAAAATCTTGGGCGACGAAATATCTCAGTTTCGTCGCCTAAGGATAAAAAACTTAGGCGACGAAATAAATATCTTAGGCGACGAAATATTGTTTCGTCGCCCTAGTTTCTCTCTTAGCCGACGAAATGTATTCTTAGGCGACGATTTTATTTTCGTCGTCTAAAGTTGGACTTTAGGCGACGATTTTTTTCCCTTGGGCGACGAAAAAAAAAATCGTCGCCTAAGTTCCCTCTTAGGCGACGAAAAAAAAAATCGTCGCCCGGTTTTTTTTGTTTCGTCGCCCAAGACCCATTTTCTGGTAGTGTAAGTTCACTTTCTGGTACAAACTCATCACTTACTCTTTTCGTTTTACCTAAACCCTAAACTCTCTCTCTCTCTCTCTCTCTCTCTCTCTCTCTCTCTCTCTCTCTCTCTCTCTCTCTCTCTCTCTCTCTCTCTCTCTCTCTCCAAATCGGAGCTCTTCCTCTCCCGGACCTTTGATTCTGAGGCTATATCTACGGCGTCGATTTTGCATCACCGGCGTCGATCTGCTTCTCTGACGATGATGACGACGCTTCGACCTCCATGCAGTCGGCCGACGAAGACGCCTTCACCTCTGATGAAATCGACTAGGCCTACCTCTAAATCTGATCCAGATAAACCAGCAACGACGACGTCGGGAAACAACCGCCACAAGGCTCTACTGAGAATGGAACGGTCCTCTTAACACCCAACAAGATCACAAGGTTAAGAGTGCCTCACCGTATAGATTTAGCTAGGGATTGAATAATGTTTATTTAAATCTTAGATCAATAGTTTTCAGTGAAAGTATATAAGACAATAGTATATTTTTGACACTATGATTGTATATTTCTGTCACTGTGATAGTACATTTTCGACACTGTGACAATATAGTTTGTATTACTTAATAGTGGATTTTATAATGGGCGATAGTATCTTTTTTTTATGGTGGTAGTAGTTTTTCTTTATGACGGTAGTAGGTTTTGTTGTCGGTGGTGGTAGTAGTTTTTGTTCCTAAGGGTAGTAGTTTATGTTGCATCAGTAGTATCTTTTGTTGTCGTCGGTAGTATATTTTGTTGTTGGTGGTAGTAGCTTTTATTACTGTAATAGTTTTTTTTTATGCTGGTAGTAGCTTTTGTTGCTAGCAATAGTATATTTTTTCGCTGGTGATAGTAGCTTTTGTTTCTGGCGTTAGTATCTTTAGTTGATGGTGGTAGTATTTTTTATTTTGAGTAGTAGTATCTTTAGTTGATGGTGGTAGTATCTTTTGTTGCCAGTAATAGTATCTTTTGTTGATGGTGGTAATATTATTTGTTGCCGGTGGTAATATTATTTGTTGCCGGTGGTAATAGCTTTTGTTGTTAGTAGTAGTAGTTTTTGTGGTCGTTAGAAACTTTGCTGGAGATCGGCCAGAAACTTCACTGGAGGTCGGCTGAGGACTTTTCTGGAGATGAGAGTGGTTATTGATTTTTCACACTAATGACATTTTTGTAAATATAAAAGAGATAATCTAAGTTTTTGGTGGACGGCAGTCTGTAATTTTATTAAACTTTAATACTTAATATAAAACCTTATTTAAGCTTAAGTGGACCTATATGGGTAAAAATGTATGAGTGGACTTACATGGAAGAAAATGGCTTAAAATTGACTTATATATAATTGACCATAGACTTCCTGTCTAGTCATGGGCTCCAAAATTTATTCGGGAGAAAATCCTCCCGAATTCTCTTCTCTGTCCAGCGACACGTCCTAGCGACGTCATTGTCGGACGGGACAACTGTTAGCGCCTCTCTTGGCGCTTGTGTGTGGTGTTGTTAGAGCCTTTGGGTCTGAAACTCGTGTTAAGGATGGGGAATAGAGGTTCGGATGGCCAAAAGAGGGTCCATGGTCGACGGCGGCAGACGAGAATAGAAGGGAGAAGTGGGTGATCTACGCCGCGTCGCATAGCTAACGTTTGAAGGAGGAGTTGGTCACGCAATGCAGGTAAGCGCAGATCTGAGATCGATCTACTAGGGGTTAATGGTAAGGAGATAGATCGTTCTGACCTACGTCGATCGGTGGTGACTAAATCCAACCAAATCTGTTATTCGGTACTTGGTGGTTGTCATCTCAGGTTTGACTAGAAATATGGATTCGACGGCGGTGAGAGCTCGACGAGGGAAGAGGCGTAATGTGGGTGGTTGTGCGACGCTGAAGACGGGTCATGGTTTCTATTGGGCTGGGTGGGGCTCTCCCACATTCTTGCATGGATATTAGGCATGGGACTTGAAGTTCGACATAATATAGGATGTGTTTATTTTAATTTCCAGTTATGTT
Organism: Fragaria x ananassa; assembly: GCA_034370585.1. NCBI lineage: Eukaryota > Viridiplantae > Streptophyta > Magnoliopsida > Rosales > Rosaceae > Fragaria > Fragaria x ananassa. The sequence continues at coordinate 14,709,055 of CP139769.1, read as the reverse complement.
GGCTTTGTAGTTGTAGTTTACTTTTTGTTTCCAATAATTCCTGAGCACTTTGTTGCTTGGAGACGTGGGTTATGTCCTGATGCACCTCGTAGCAGGATGAGACTTAGTGTCATTAGAGATATTTTTCAGTGGTAACAGGATATTTTTCAGTGACAACATAATGGAAAAACGGATAGACATAGTAATTTATGGTTCTGCATGAACTTTGTCTTTCTGGTATGTCATCAGAATTGTAAAACAAACAGAGTAGCCAATGATGCATTTCTTGCTAAATGGTGCTTGATAGAATATGCATGGTACTTACTCCTAATATTATTTTAAGATGTTATGGAGTTTAGGTTTAATATCTCCTTTTTGTATTCTCTTGTTTCATGAATGGTTATGGCATGAGAGTTGACAGTTTAGCCCTTATTCAAAAAAATATATATGTAATTGGCCCAAAAAAAAAAATCATACACGTATTTCATTCACTATGATCAACTGGATGGAAAGCAGTGAAAAGTTCTATTAGGATTAAGGGCTGATGATAGTAACATGAGATTGATCAGTCTTCTAAACAAAGAAACCAAAGGGTGTGTTTGGGTTAGTACTCTCAACCACAAGAAACTAGATCAGCCCTCACTACTGGTATGAATGGTAAAAAAAATGGATGAAACTGGCAGGGTAATATACACTTCTCAAATTTTACGTGTTCTTTCGCAACATCGATCATATCAGGCCTTGCTTCACTACTGTCATCGGTGCATAACAATCCTAGTGCAAGGAAATCATGCAAGTGTTGTTGTGTGTATCTATCTCCCTTGGCCTCCTTAAGAACTTTAGGATCCACTACTGTTTCAATCTGGCCAACACAAGCATGAGATTTCACGTAGGGAATAATTGACTCATCCTCTCCTCCCTCTTCATATCTAATCAAAGCTTCTTGTCCTGTCAAGAACACAAGTAATAGAAGACCGAAGCTGTAAACATCACCTTTTTCCGAAATGTAACCAGACCTCATGTAGGTAGGATCAACATACCCAAATGTCCCTTTTGGGTTATCTTCAGCATATGATTGCTTAGGAGGAATGATTATGGACAGTGAGAAATTGCGGAGTTTGGGGACATAGTCCTCATCCAAAAAAATGCAGTTAGGTTTCAGGTCCCTATGAATGATAGGCCTTGGAAAGGCAGTGTGAAGATATGTAAGTGCATTTGCAAGCTGCTTTGCAATACGCAACCTAACTCTCCAAGGTAAGGATTCATTGGCCCCAAAACCTCCTTGATAACTAACAACTCCATTTCTTGCATACTCATGCACCAAAGCAGGTATAAAGAACTCTAAGCAGCAGCCCAAGAGCTTCAAAACATTCTTATGGTTGCTCATTTGCATTGAAACGACAATGTCACGAATAGCAAGCGACCTAGTTTCATCATTAGTCCCCATGAACTTCTTAACAATGATGTATCGATCGTCTAGAAAACCCTTGAACATTTTGTAACCATAGTAAACATGTATAGAATGATGAAACTGACTTGCTCCAGTAGGCGTACAATTTTGAATGATGCATGAAGGATCAAAATTGTTGGTGGCCTTAATGAGCTCAGAAGCAGAGTAATTGCGAATAGGATTAGATTTTCCGTCACAAGAAGCAATGAGATCCTCTAACAAGACAAGATCCTTCCGTTGTTGAAGAATGATCTACCCCTTTCATCCATTCATCCATTAAATCTAAACTTCACTGCAGTAGGGGGGGGGGGGGGGGGGAGGGGGATGCTAATCTGAGTACCATCCAGGATCTAGCTAGCACATTTGCATGCTTTCATTGTTTATTTCGACTTCACATAAAAACTCAAAGACATCTAGCTAGTAGTCTCAAGTTATATGGAGACAAACAATGGAAGAACCAGTACTCTAATCTACATATTTTCTTAAATTCGGGAGTCGTTCACATGAGAATATCGCATTCAACCCTTCTTCAAAAACTATGAGGTTGATTACTTGATGGATTAATTACAAAACACCACCCGTGATGTTATTTTTATTTTTATACCTAATTATCAAAAACTTGTATTTTCATACCCGAAGTTTCATTCCGTTAGCATTTTGATACCCTGACCACTAACACCTTTAAATTTTGAGGGCATTTTCATCATTTCAATAAATATATCATTTTTTACATTTACTTTAACAAAATAATTTATTTTTTGAGGTTATTAAATACAAATAGAACAATTTACTAGCTAAAATTAAATATTTATTTTTGCAACAATAATGATAAAAGTTAATAAAAATCGTGTATGTATATATATTTTTGGAGTTACATATTAAACAAAACAAAATAAAATAAATTAAAAATAAATTATATCGAAAAAATATCGATATTCGATAAAAAATTATCATATTTTATATAAACATGGTATATTTAACCAAAACATGTTTATATAAAATTTGATATTTTCTTGATATAATTTATTTTAATTATATATTTTAATGTATTTTATTTTGTTTTGTTTAACATGTAACTCCAAAAATATATATACATACAAGAGTTCTACTAACTTTTATCACTATTGTTGCAAAAATAAATATTTAATTTTAGAGTTTTTTTTATAAATATTTTAGAGGGGGGATGCTAATCTGAGTACCATCCAGGATCTAGCTAGCACATTTGCATGCTTTCATTGTTTATTTCGACTTCACATAAAAACTCAAAGACATCTATAGCCAGTAGTCTCAAGTTATATGGAGACAAACAATGGAAGAACCAGTACTCTAATCTACATATTTTCTTAAATTCGGGAGTCGTTCACATGAGAATATCGCATTCAACCCTTCTTCAAAAACTATGAGGTTGATTACTTGATGGATTAATTACAAAACACCACCCGTGATGTTATTTTTATTTTTATACCTAACTATCAAAAACTTGCATTTTCATACCCGAAGTTTCATTCCGTTAGCATTTTGATACCCTGACCACTAACACCTTTAAATTTTGAGGGCATTTTCATCATTTCAATAAATATATCATTTTTTACATTTACTTTAACAAAATAATTTATTTTTTGAGGTTATTAAATACAAATAGAACAATTTACTAGCTAAAATTAAATATTTATTTTTGCAACAATAGTGATAAAAGTTAATAAAAATCGTGTATGTATATATATTTTTGGAGTTACATATTAAACAAAACAAAATAAAATAAATTAAAAATAAATTATATCGAGAAAATATCGATATTCGATAAAAAATTATCATATTTTATATAAACATGGTATATTTAACCAAAACATGTTTATATAAAATTTGATATTTTCTTGATATATTTTATTTTAATTATATATTTTAATGTATTTTATTTTGTTTTGTTTAACATGTAACTCCAAAAATATATATACATACAAGAGTTCTACTAACTTTTATCACTATTGTTGCAAAAATAAATATTTAATTTTAGAGTTTTTTTTATAAATATTTTTGCTAAAGTAAATTGTTTTATTTGTATTTGATAACCTCAAAAACTAAATTATTTTGTTAAAGTAAATGTAAAAAATGATATTTATTGAAATGATGAAAATACCCTCAAAATTTAACAGTGTTAGTGGTCAGGGTATCAAAATGCTAACGGAATAAAACTCCGGGTATGAAAATGCAAGTTTTTGATAGTTAGGTATGAAAATGAAAATAGCATTATAGTTCGGGTGATGTTTTATAATTAATCCTTATTTTAAATCTAGGATAATATTGAACAGACATGAATGGAACCTGAATATCTCAAATCAGGTAAGAAAGACAAACATACATACATATATAGCTCAATTATACAGTACTGATTAAAACCATATATAACTTACAAGATAACGAATGAGACGTTCGACAGTAGTGTTCTCCTACCAGCGACTAAACAATATTTGTTGATTGATCTCGATGTCGGTCTGCTGGAGATTGATCTACTTCTGCAGGCAGCAGTTGTAGTCCCTGTTATTTCAACAGTATTGGTTGCAAAGTCCACGCTAAGATGGCGTGTAAGACAGGTTGGTTGGTGGATAAAGCCGTTGATATTCATTCTTTGGACACAAGGTATATTGGAGAGGATCAAATCCAACCTAGTCTAATATCACGATTTCCAACCCTCCATCACCACTTAGGCTAAGCTCTTGGATTTATACAATGTTACTACAGTGCTTAGACTAATGAGATTCCGAGAGCCAACCGATCCAGTGGACTATTCACAGTCGGATGGTTAGCCTCGAACAACTCTGAGAAGCAAATGTCTACCCGCCAACGGTCTTTCGATACTCAGGTTAGCTGAGTGATGATTATAGAAGAGTGACACGTAACAATGTTGTGGTACCTAGTTATCAGCAACGTTTCGGATCTTGAAAATGCATTTCTCGTTTTCATTCTGCAAAACAGTTTTCGAAAGACCATTTTGTAAAACGTTAACATGCTCTGCTGAAACTGTGCTATAGACAGTATCCTAGTTAGAGCAGTTAGCATACAAAGCAGTTTTGGTGCTTTTTTTTTCGTGTACACGCAAAGCATCATCTTTCTATGCTTTGCTTGTGTACTAGGATAGAATACTCATATTTCCCTACAGAGAATTACATTCAAAATTTCTAACTTGCTGTTAACAAACCGCTCCATTACTTATCCTATTCTTCAATGGAATCAGATTTCCTCAACTGATTTCTTAAACCCTTTAATTGGGAGTGCCAATTCTAGTAGTTTCAGGGGGCACAAACAGCTTCAACAGATAATTTTTTCAGCATACTTGGACATGGATCCATCCCAAAATTTGCATCTGATATGGTCAACGAACATTTCTGCTTACCTATACACTTCTGTAAAGACAAGATAGCAGGAAAAAAAAAAAAAAAAAAAAGATGAAAAAAAATATATACATGTATCAGAACCTGTTCCATTGTTCAGAGTCTAGGAGACCAGGACTATAATGTTTTCCGTAGCTAAAGTCAACAATTTTTGTTCATCCCATGAAACTATTGTTTCCATTCAGACAAGTAATATATTGACCAATCATTTTATGAACAAATTTGGTGACCCTCGCATTAGTGATCTTGATTAGGTTAAGCATGTATAATAGTTTTAGAAAGGGGAAAGTCTGACCCTCTACTGCAATAATTAGGAAACAGTCTAAAGAGTACCTTCTCAATGACGGCCTTTGAGTTTGGAGCATGACATGTGCCGTGCTGAAAATTCCCACAGCTTCCAGATGGAGTTCCAAAACTTGAGAACTTAATAGCAGAAATGGAGTATCCTTCTGTACAGTGTAGACTCATTATAGGTTTCTTTTGCTCTTCCAGTTGCCCACGGCTGTCAGTATGCCAATTCCTAACATATAGGTGGTTTTCAAAAACTTCAGCACAGACAGTGCTCACTGAAGTTTTTACAAGAGCAATTTTCGATACATCCCCACTAATCTCCTCAAATACTACCAATAGGTTTTTAGATTGCTTTAGCCAGGACCTAGGAACATGGTACCTGAAAGATACGACAATAAACCCATATTATTAAAGCAGTTTGTAAGGCTTGTCCTGATAGATTTTATCAAATTGTAGTGTAAACAATTTGTACCATTGTTGAGTTGGATGGTTACAACCAGATTGGCACTTATTCTTAGGCCTGAAGGTACCAGCATAACTGCATGCACTGCAATCACCATTTGCATAAGTCATCCAGTATCTTCCGATGCTTTGCCCATTGATCCATAGTAGACCCTTGCCCATACTTCCCATGTCCAAAGCCAAAGGTTCATCTCCTTCAGGTGCATCAAAGTTGACCTGAGAGTTCAACTATAACTGTTAACTATCAGAGAGCTCCATGGCTCTAAAGTAGTTAGATATCAATTCCAAGCTAGTGTTGGTCCATTGGATCAGAAAACAACTCTATTACATCCCAGTTCAATCCTTAGCTGAGAAAGTTATTTCTTAACAAAACCAACAAAAAAAAAAAAAAACATATGAAGAAGATAGTACTACCGTTTAATCAAGCTTCAGTAATTGAAGTTGCATTTTCATACCTTATACCATGTCAGTGGCTGTTGATTCTTCGCTGCTAAATTCACCCTTGTCCAATCCACTGCTGAGATGGAACTTGGAGAACCCAGGTTCATGGCTTCTCCTATCAGCCCTACCTGTAATTGGAAACAGAAATGAGTGGGCATTGCTCGAGTACACATGCAAGTCACCACAATCAAATGAAAGTAGTATTTATAGACCTTGTGTGACCATTTCTGCCATGATAAATCTCTGCTTCCTTGGTCTAGTCCTTGTAGAGCAACTGGTCCCTGTACTCCAGCATTTCGTGTCTCAAAATGAGGACCATTGTTCTTTGACAACCCAATAAGAAAAAAGTTCAGTTAAAATTCTTCTAAGAAAATGGAATAAGGTAAGAATAATTAACTGTTGGGAATTTGGGATTCAGTTCATAGAAAATATTAAAATAAGCCAAAATTCATAGTGCTATGGATAAACAAAAGTTCCAAATGCATATCTAGAAAAAATCTAGAACCTCCCCTAGGATCTTATCACAAGCAACTACTCCATGTTAGTCCAGCATGTGATTCTTATTTCATGGCTCTACTTTTATATAATATGATTTAGACTGCTAAGATATATAGGTATTAAATGACAATGGAAATGTGAGCTTCACATAGATCAGTCAGGATAATGCAGTATCTCACCTATTAGAAACTATGTCTACATGCAAGGAGATAGGTCATTCACTAGATTAACAGTACAGAAATTACAAAGACATAGTCCAAACATTGAATTCAAAAACGTCTACTCCCCATTTCCATATAGATCGCCAGAACTTCTAAGCCAAGTCACAAGAACTTCAAATAGGTCAGAACTCATAAGATTACTCACATCTTCCACTTTCCCAGTGTTACTCCACTTTATCACTGTTGAAGGGTACATAGTCATATATTCTCTCAAATGACATACCCAAATTCTTGTTCAGACATTTTTAGTAACCTCCACTAGTACATCTTCCAAACAGTACATAATTCTCACCCAACTTACGGTTACCCAGATACAAATTCAATTTTCAAGGAAAATTAGACCAAGTTAGGACATATTGTCAAATATTTTGTTTTTTCATGTATCAAAACATTGGCAGTTACAACAAGATGATATATGACTAACCGGCAATCCAACAGCTATACTGAGAAGTGATATTTTGTTCATTCCAGCATGCAGACTGACATTTCCTGTGAAAGTGAATCTCTTGTTTTTCCTAGTACCATATGCCGATCCTGAAATTTCAGCACATCACTAACATTTATGTACCAGTGGTACATAGTCCTTTCAAACAAGACTCAGAGAACTATTTGTCTTTTAAATCATAGCTATGGTGTAATTCTCCAGGATATAAGCATAACATCAATTTCGACAAAAAAAATATATATATATCATCAACTTACCTGAGAGCTGCCCATTGATAAACACATGCATAGCATCCCCAGCTGATTGCACGGTCAGAGTCGGATGTTGACCGCCACGCAGAAATGATTCAGACGATTTTATGTTGATACTATAAACATCAATTTATGCTGAATTGGTTTCACTGATAGGATTTACATGTTCAAAGATTTATGCTCAATGAATGCAAGATTCAGGTGATCATGTCTTACTTTGTTGTGTACCATAAGTAATCACTTGAGTCTCTGGTGATGTTCAACTGATCCAAGAGACCATTAACCGTCAGTTTCGTATCACTAGCAACTGAAGAAATGTCTTCACTGAAGGTTTCCCACGAGCGCAACTTAGAGTTGGTAGGAAAAAACTGCTTTTGGGATGTTTGAACTCCCACCTGCAATGAAGAGCATAATGAACCGACTCTTATCATTTCTGTACATATACTAAAAGGATATAGAGCTGTACAATTCCCCGACAGTTTGAGTAATGCATTGTTGGAATAAAAGTACTCCATGAAGAGTATTTGGAAAACACATTGGTCTCAGTTTGATGAATCAGTGTGGAAATATATTTTGTTGAGTGAGTAAGCACTGCAGTTACCATGGTTTATTTACTTACTTGGGCAGTGTTATATACAACGTTCTTACAATCCGGCAGGATGCTGATGGACCAAGGTGGGAGGTGATAGTTCATCTTATTGAAAGTCACCCTCGCAGCAGACTTTGTATTGTAGTTTGAGAGGAAAGCTGCACAGCCTCCGGACTTGGAAGAGAAAACGTGTGCCTGGAATTGAATCTATTCAGTGAACAAGCATGCTTCCATATGTTTTGAACTGACATAAATGTCAATTTTGTTGAATTTTACTTGAAATAATATTTCAGTAGTAGTTCATTTAAAAAATTACTGGAAAGCCACTACCAAGACAAGTTCATATTTTTCTTGAAAATAATAAATAACATGATATGAAGTTTTCAACATATATAGAGCTCTTTTGACCTTCTTATAGCTTTCTTAATCTTTATAGGTAATTTTGCTTCTCAACTAACATTTAGAAGATGAAGCTGCTTTTAATTTGTACGTTGAAAAATAAATGTGCGTACCATAGAAAATAAAGTGACGTCATTCTTAATCACACTTGGAGCCTTAAAAAAGCAAACAGACCTGTTCATAGTTCCCTAAGGATATAACAGTAGAATCAGCGTTTAGCAGAGCTTGCTCACATAACTTAACAGCCTTATGGAGTTCCTTTAAGTGGCCATGTTTAGGTTGCCTGATCAAGCCTATCATGCCAGCCAAGAGTTAGAAGGCTGCATACATAAAACTATTTGCATCTTAACATATGCATTTAAAGAAAGATTGCATTAGAGAAATTTACTATAAGTTTTTCAAACCCATTGCAATTACAAGGTTCAATGTTCTAACCATATTCATCAATGGGAGCGTCATAGTCATAACTGGTAGTAATAAATGGACCTCCTGCAGTTCTACCAAAGTTTGTTCCACCATGATACTGCAGGCAATATGATTAGCAGTTTAGCTCAAATATTCCTATATTTTAACTCTGTGAAGGAGGTGTCACAAGAACATATCAAGATTCAAGAGTTCTAAGTCTAGCAAGACCCTACAGTTTATGTTGCCACACATAATGCTTCATTTTATTACAGAAATGCTGTATAAGCTAGTATAGAGGATTTGAGCTTCCTATACAACCTTCAGTTTTTATCAGATGCAATGTTTTCATCCTAGGCTATGGCTTCTGGATAGAACAATACAAAAATGGCTTACAGGAGGTTGGAATTCAAGTGACAAGTACTGGGTTAAAAATTAACTCACCATGTAATAATTTATGAAGGAGCCTCCGTTCTGAATGAATCGAGCTACTCCAAATGCCAAATCTTCAACAGGTCGCTTATAAATTGGACCGCCAAATTCTGTAAACCTTTAAGAGCACAGAAATGGTAAACAACCAATGCAGAAGGTTTTGAGAGCAAAAGATATATGTAGAACTTACCAGCCAGTCCAAGCCTCAGTCCAAAGTGAGGGTTTGTATGGTTTGTTTGGAGAAAAGTAGTCGCAATAGAAACCATTGCAAGTGTTTATCTGTGAACAAGAATATGGCTTTGCAGTAAAATCCTAACCAGTTCCACATATATTCTTTCTTTTCATAATGTAAGCAAATCAAAGCTTGATTGCTAAGGACAACTTAGTCATTCAAGGAGATTTAATGTCATTTAGTGAAATATATGCTCACCACCGGGTCTGGGGCATTCTCTTCCTTGCACATGACCCATGGAACACCAGTACCCATTCCAACAGCCATCTCTGCAGCCCAAGTCATGTATGCATGACCAGCAGCACCAAAAAGCTTGCTTTCTGGCTCATATTCGTTCTCAATCTGCAGTACATAAATACTAGAAAATGAAGCAAGTTTTAACTATTGTTTCTTTTCTTTTCTACCTCAGTTTTCTTGTCTAAGCTGAAAGAGTAGTGTTATGTGAAAACCACATCTCTAGAAGTGTATTACATCTAAGCTGATGGTAGTTACACAGAAATAATCATTTGTAATAGAAGACTACCTGAGAAAGGATAATGGGGCCACCTTGGGACTCAAACAGCTTTTCATGCTTCATCAATTGAACAATCTTCTTGGTAAATTTTTGCATTGCTGACTGCAACACCAAGACGAGCAAAAGTCTAACTTAGCTCACTATATGCATTGAGAACTTAAAATTCCAATCACATATCCTTCCTTCACTCCACACACAAAAACAAAAACCTTGAAAGGCTCATTATCTGTTCTGAAGCTAATGCCTGGAACATACTTAAGCCAAACTGGAAAACCTCTGCATAATATAAAAGGAAACCATCCAATAAATGATCATGTTAAGCAGGTAGGAACATAAATCCGTCACAATTATTAAGGGAAAAGGTGGTCATTACCCAAAATTCCATTCTGAACAAATGTACGGCCCAATGCGAAGATGCACATAAAGCCTTGCCTCTTGGACCATCTTAATGAAGCGAACCAAATCATTTCTCCCTTCAAAATTGTACTACAACCCAATGAAGACAAAAGTGGACATATTAGAAGAACGAAATGGAATGGTTTGAACAAAATGCAGTTTATAGTAATAGCAGTTAATCACAGTACATTGCCAGGAGAAGGCTCATGAAGATTCCAAAACACATATGTGTCTATAACATCCAAACCACCATCTTTGGCCTTCTCTATAAGACCTTCCCACATCTGCATTTCATTTACAATAATCCCATTATATAAAGGGTCATCAAAACAGCTTACAAATCAATCACATTTTGGTACAGAATGTGGTATTGAAACTCCAAAAAGATGGATAAGAGATAATACCTCAGGAGTACTTCTAGGATAGTGTATGGACCCAGAAAAGAGAATTCTCCTCTGCCCATTAATGACAAGAGCCTTCCTGTCATAGCTAACATTGCTCTGTATCAGCTGAAAGCACAGAGACAACAACACTATGCAGAGTAGAACCCAGCTCAAAACTGAGCTAGCTCCCATTGTTCTCAGAGAGAGAGAGAATGAGAGAGAAGTGTGATGAAGAAAATGGGAGTGTGGATTGGAATGTGGTCGCTACCAAACAGCAAAGGGCCAAAGAGTTCATTTGTCTTGAATCAGATTACAACTGTATATACATGCACAGTGAGCAATGGCTCCAAAAGAGAAAACAACAAGACATTTAGGGAAAAGGGTAGCACCCAAACTGTGCCAAAAGACCAAAAAGTCACTCACCAGGCTCCACTGCTGCAGTAAAACACATTACTTTGTGTGCAGAGAATGTATGGAGGAGCGCATAGGGCAATGATAATGGGAGACTGGACAAACCCATATCTGCTAAGCTATGGCTGAGAGCTTGAGACGCCTTGGTTTGTATTTCTTGGTGGCTGCATGCAGAGAAATCGATCTGGGTAGATTTCTGAAAGCGCCCTATTTACTGTTTAGTGCTACCCAGTGATAGTCATTCAATGAATTATTAGAAGACCAGAAGTCACCCTTCTATTTCTGAGATTAATGTCACAAGTTAAATTGTCAAAGGAAAATGATGAGGGGTTTTATATTTTTGACCATATAATCAACAGACATTACTCATAACAAGTAGTGCTTTTGTAGGTCACACGACGCCACTGTCTACATTGGCCCTTGCTCTTCTTTTGCAGTTGATAACTTGATACTACAGCTGCTTTCACCATATAAAAGAAACTATTGGCATTGTAGTGCTATACAGCAAGTTACCAACTCAAGCAGCTGACCAAAATGGCCCCCTAAAAGTCATATGCCTGTTTGAGCCCCATGGACATGTCAACATAATTATATCTTCATTCTCATATGCAATTATCTACAAAAAAAATATGTTCATCAATTGGATGGTTGGATACTTAGATAGAAACCAGAGAAGCAAACATGTTACAAAGTCATTGTTTCGGCTTCCACAGGTACAAGCTAGGAGAGCAGGATGGAAATGTGTTTGAAGCAACTCCAGCAAACGGGACAGATGGAGCATGTATGCTCCTCTTTAGGGCACCAAACATTACGAAAACTATTGAGTTTCACACATTCGGTTCAAATGCCCAACATGAAAGGTCATATTTATGTGTTGTCCATGGATTAGATCATAGATCTACGACTTGCTGATCCTATTCTCATGTAACTCCTTTGCAACCTTACAGAAGGCCCAGAACCATTGAATTGTGTGTGCGCGCGCGCTAGTCATGTCTAATTCATTTTTCATCAAGAACAGAGATAACGAAAAGGAGTAAGAAATCAGTAGGACTTCCATTACCCACAATCCAATGCATACCATTTAACAAAAATAGATTCTAGTACTCCTTTCCAGGCCAAAGAACTTGAATTTGTTTTCTTATATGGGGTCAACGGTATCTTCAAATTGTTCTGTTATTTCTTAAGCAATTACATCCCCTATCTTAGACTCGTCTGATTTAGGTTTTCTACTGGTGGATTTGAGAAATCTCCTAGTAGCTTGTAATTTAGCTCAGGAGGCTCTGCTATTGATTTCTTTCATAATAGTCCTCAGAGTGTGGAGGGTATTCTAATGTCGGGTTGTAATGACGCTTAGTCTATGAATTTGTCACTCATTCCCCTAAAAAGAAAAAAATTGTAGGTCACTTTATAATTCACCTCATAATACATTACTGATGTATAATTGTAATGTATTCACCAAAAAACAAAAACAAAAAGGATGTATAATTGTAATGTACGCAAGCCCCCTGTTCATGAGAAAAAAGCTGAATCAATACAGCGTGTATTATTTATAATACAAAGGCAGCAAGCACAAATGGATTTTTCAGTTCCTACTAAACTCCATAATTTTGGCTAACTATTTTATTCGAATCATAACGATTTGAATTAATGAAGAACCCAAATGTGCGTACCTCAAATTCAATGGTGAGTTGGTGACCGATTACTCTCGGCTTGGAGGGTGCGGCGCAATGCGAGGCTTAGGGAGAGGAAGAGGTTTGAGGCGATTGAGTTGCAGAAGACGGCGAGGAGGCGGGAATGGTTGCAGAATCCTGTGTTTGTAACTTTGTATTGTGGAAGGAGGAGATCGGGAGAGGGAGGGCCAAACGTAGCCTTTATTCAGTAAAACCCAAAACGAGTTAAAACGACTCCGTTTTTGTTCCATAACACTAGGCGCACGCCTTACGAGCCTTGGGGTTTTTTGCGCCTCAAGCCGGGTTTATAAAACATTGTTCAGGAAGACTTACCTCATCAGAGGACATAACAGATATAGGCAGTCCAACCAACGATCCTGTCGCAAACACCAACCTACACAAACCGAATATAAATTTGAGAAAAACGTTAAGACCTTGACAAATCCCTAGGAGCTTGCAGCAACCGAAAAAAAAAAAAAAAAAACCCATATTACCCTAAAACGTATGCTCAACAGTGCAGCAAGGACAGAGAAACAGAGCGATCTGAAGACAAATCGGTTGCAGTCCTATGAAAGCATCTTAGGAACAGCTCGGAGGGGAGGGCGAAGGATCGGCAGTGAAGCCCGTAAAGCATTTAAATAGGCAGGTCAAATTAAGGGAAACGGCTCGGCGCTGGAGTCGATAGCCGATGAACAGTACAGGCAGTAGCGGTTTAGTTCCTACTTTAGTATCCAGGGAACTAGAAACCCATATTCTATCTTCACGTACTTAAGTTCTGTGTCCAGCTGCTTTCATGATCTGCAAAACGCTCAATCAGATCTCTCCGGAATTCCCACATTCTGCACTCACTGATCTGTTCTTCAACTAGAAGACCTTTGGAAAGTTGATTCATGTAGTACATAATAAATATGCCACAATCCAATCTGCAAATCACAAGGACATGTTACATTTTTTCGTAAGTTTGATCTGTTCCTATTATTATCCACAGATACTTACGATTTAAAATCCTGTTGTGGACACTTGAGATCATTATCTAGTTTGAAGTCAATATTGTGATCCACCATCCAAGTAAGCGATCTCCTTTCATCTTCAGTAAGTGATGTGGATTTCTGCTTGTCATCTTCCTTTTTGTTCCTTCCAGCAGCATTGTTGGAGCTTATTTTTGGGTTGTATGCAACCATTTCTGTATCATTAGATGCTGGCATTTAAACAATATACATCAGCGCATACCCACATATAATATAAATGAACTCCCCGATACAAATACAATTTTTCTCACCATATGCTTAGCTACCTCATAGCATGGATCAATATGAAGTCCTGACCTCTTCCTCAAAGGGTTGAAATGTGTCCATTTCTTCTCATTTTTGTTTAAGATGAGGAGAGAGAAGTGGAATTTTGATATTATAGGGAAGAATACGTAGTCGATTTTTCCAACACTCCTCAAAAACTAACTGGTTCAATCCCATTTTATCGCGAGCCTCATCTCGCATTTGATCTATCTTTCCTTTCTTGCCTTGCTTTCGTGCATCTTCTATTGATACGTAATTCTGTAGATGATATTGTGTAAGAACAATGCATTAGTAAAACATTTCACAGTTTCAACATTCGACTGAATCATCTAATCATTCAGCACTAATTCTACCCAGTACAAAGTTGATATGTATGTTGATTCTTTTACACTATTCTGTTGTTGTTCCAATAGCTCCATAAATGCATCAATGAGCTGGAATGAATGGTTTAGATGTATTTAGAAATCAACTATTTTTCTATCATTAAAGATTTGAAGGCAGCTAATTATTGTAGTACGTAAATGACTGTATCTTACATTGCTAGCAACTGCAGTATCTTTTATTAACTTTTCCACGTCTTCAGGTGTGACACCTGCATTTTTTCCGCTCTAAAATAGTTCCCTGTTGACAAATTGGAAAATGGTTAGTTTCTTAAACGCAGTTGTTAAGCAGTCACTTTATTATACTGTTTGTTCTTATGTTCTGGTGCAGTAGGTATTACACCCCAAGTCCAGTCCAATTTGCCCTCAAGTTCTTTTGAAACATGCGGGTGCAAGATTCTAACAGGAAAGAAAAACAGACAGTGATTTAGTTAAATCTACCTCATCTTGATCGACTTCTCCTTCCTTGTGCTCTTGTATTTCATTTTCACCATTTATTCCCGCTTTAACGCCATCTTTCACCTTGAACAAAGGATTGGATAGTTTTATTAGCCAAACAAGTTAAATTTTCAGTACTGATTTGCAACACAAGAACTGTCAGGTTGCTAAAACTCCGTGACTAATGTTCAATTCTCACCTGAATAGCTGTTTGTTGCATTTTGGTGTTAAGCTCTGGAAGGCTCCATTTGATTAGGGTTGGTACATGTCCCTCAATTACCTCCCTCCCACTGATTGGTTGGATGATATTTGTATTTTCACACAACCAAAACTGCATAGGACAAACCCAGAAGGTTGATTTAGTATGGCAAACCCAAAAGACATCCAATATGATATTCATATAGAAACGGATTGTACTTACTGCTATAACATCCATAAATATCAAATTTGTTCAGGACTTTCAAAGACTTGTTTAAGAACTCTCGCACTGCATCTGCCCATGAATATTTTGAGCCGTTGGATTGATCATAGACTATAAACCATATATAGACATACGTGAACCCAATTCTCTTTTCTTTCCTCTTCACTCTCTGGCCATCTCCCTCATCTCGGCGTCGTCAACATAGGGAGAAAATTAGATCTTGAAAATCAGAGGGCACCTATGGAGATCGAGCATCGACATTCTTCAATTTGGTCCCGGATTCAATCGGGCTTCGGGATCAAGTCTGAAAAAGGGTAATCCCTAAAAATAATTACGGGATCGGCCCATGCCCATGCCCAGGCGTAACAAGTTCTATAAAATGCCACTGGAATAATATAGATTAAGGAAATTAATTTGCTAATATTTTCAGCTTATTTACTCACACCTCGGGTTTTTGGGAAGATGAAAAGAACAAAAAATGTGACAACACAGCTCACCAAAGAGTCCTACAACAATATTGAATCATTCTTGAAGAGTTCAAAACCAAATGAAATGCTAAAAAGAAATGAAGATATTGATACCTCGATCAATATTGTCAAAATTTAACAAACACAAAATTTATGGCAACCGCGTATTCAAGGCACTTGCTTTCCACTCATCTGTTAACACATTCATCATGAAATTTTGTAATTAATCAATCCATTTTCTTATTGAATCTTGCCTTCCGCCACCTTTTTGGAAGGAATTTTGATTTGTGAACGTGGATCTATATTTTTCGATCAGCATGTCAAGTTTATCTGCAACATCCCGCCCTATTGGATCTTTATTCTTCCGCCTTTTTCTCATCATGTTCTCTCCTCCCTCCATGTAACTTTGCTCCCGCAGCTTCCTCTTCTTAGGTTCCACATTTGTCTTTCTTGATGATACTGACGATGTCGCATCAACTGCCTTGACTTCATTTTCAAACGATCTTCCACCACCAGCCTTCCTGCCATCTTGATGATGGCTTTTACGTTTTGAGACTTCTGCCGATGAGCTTCCCAGTACTTCTTTTGATGAAATCTTTTCTGCTTTTTTATCTGAACCATTCTTCTGCCTCTTGGGAAATCTCTGCCCTTCAGTGGCAGCTCCATCACTCGTCCTATTTTCGACTGCGCCCTCTTTATTTGGTACTACCTCATCCCGTTTTCGTTTGTCGCCTTTGTCTCTCCGTTTTTCAAACTTCTTGCTAGGATTGGCATCTGCTCTATTCGAGGGATCAAATTGGCGCACCTCTTTCTGATTAACATTAGCGGCGTGCTGCTGAGTTTGTTGTGAAACCTGACGTGCTCTCAATTTCTGAACATTATCAAGTGCAAACTCCACAACTGGCCGGTGTTCTGAACCAAAAGTTTCTGCAAATAGGATCACAATAAATTAGATAATGCGTCAACAGATTCAAAGAAAAGAAAGAAAATCCAACAAGATTAAATGGTCAGTGCGGTTGACAATCTAATCTTACCAGGATTGTTGTTAAGAACTCTCAAAGCCACAAGGGCATGCTGATGCTCTGTAAACTCGATGAAAGCAACACCGCGTGAGTGGTTCTTTGTGACAATCTTTCCCTTTTTCACATCCTTCAAGCACTTTATCTGCATGCCCAACATCATATGCAACCAAAAATTTCATATTTAATTTTTCGGACAAAACAAGGGAAAACTTCATAAAACAAAAGGACCACCACTCATAAGATACAAATGTAAGTACAGTCTCATTCTCAAAAAAAAAATGCAAGTATAATCTAACCTGTCTAATCACAGGTTTTTGTAGCTTAGCTCGTGAGGTGACAGCATCGATACAAAGTTTCTTAAGCTGTTTTTCAGTCATGGACTTGGGCAAATTGTACATAACTAATCTTGTCTTCGAAACATGAAAATTTGGAGATTTAAGCTTCATTGCCTTGCTCCTCTCCAACCTGCATGGTTTCAGAAATCATTAAATACGAATAGCAATCAGCATCTGAACGCCAAAGCAGCACCATTCAATTTGCTCATAACCTGATAAAAACTACAAAGCTAGATTGTCAAAATGTTTAACAAGGTATTTTTCTTTTTGACAGGATATTCCTGAATAGATTTAAAGCTTGCAGGTTTCACTTTTTTCTTATTGCTGCTTAAAATTTATAAGAAAAAATACAGTTAAAAGTAGAAGAGAATTATGAACAGAAAATATAGGCATAGGCTTTTTTATTTCTGCAAATATAGTTCAAATAGATTTGTTAATCACATGAAAACTGATTTTGAATTTTTATGAAAAGAAGATTGGTAGAAACCAATTGCCAGACTATAAGTAATCAGCATCTACGGGATTATAAGAAAGAAATAAAAAACAACAAATCTTACATCTGGCGTTTCGACATATCAGTAGCTGAAACCCCTTCTGCAGCTGGAGTTCCCGCAAGAATAAGACCTTCCTGTTATAATTTGAAGGAGAGATAATTCCAACCGTTCAGAACAGTACATTACAGTTACCACGGAACACAGAAAACTATAATATAGATAAAGCAATGAAAGAAAAGGAAGGTGTTTCTAGAAGTAAAAACCTTTGCCAAATAGAGATTGCGGTGGTCTATGTCCTCCTTTTTGACCATATTTTCTTCCTTCTCATGAGCCGATTTTCTATCCAATGCCTGGAAGACTGTCAGTTGTCTACCCTTGAGAAAAATTCCCAAGCCAGATGCAGCGCTACCAGCTGAAACCGCAGAGTTCACTGCATCTATTGTTTTAAACTTGAGAAAGCCCGTTCCTTTTGGTCGCCTGCCACAACATATCTCATGTTAAGTTTCCAGTGTTATAGAGAATGGTAGGAATTAGATCAATGAGGTATAAAACTTACTTGGTCAGTGGATGAAGAACTGGGACAAAAGATTGCACTTGCCCAAAAGCAGAAAACCTTTGTTTGATTTCTTCATTAGTGATCTCAAACGGAAGGTTGCTGATGAAAATTGTTCTATGTAAATCATCTTCTTCTTCTGTTTGTGGTTTAGCAGCATCTGATGCACTGGCACTTTCAGAAGCTAATTTATTAGGCGCAGTCTCAGAAGCTAATTTACTAGGCTCATTAACAGATTCTTCAATAGTTGGCTCCTTTTTACTTTTAGGCAATGAATCATCAACAGCGATTACTGTACCAGAGGGCACGGTAAACTTTTTTAGAACTTTTCTTGCAATGTCTGCTTCCTCCTCAAAATCAATAGTTGGCTCCTTGTTCCCTTTGGGAAATGCAGAATTATTGACACCCTTATCATCAGTATTTACAGTACAAGAGGAAGTGGTCAAGTTTTTTAAAACTTTTCTTGATATATCTGCTTCCCCCACAAAATCAATTTCAGTAGGGATGTCTTTCATCTCTACTGTATTGGAGTCATCTGGAGCAGTGCCAATCCTATCAAGGTGCTGGGACGTTTCATATGTATCTCCAGCGTTACCCTCGAAATCATCACTGCCGCTATCATTTCCCCCATCTCTTCCACTCTTTTCTCCTGTAAAAACAGTGTTTTCATTGCATGTCACTTTGCTTTGCAAATAGAGACACTTCTAATTACTATATCATTAAATTGCTCAAGACAAACAGTTTCCCATATCTAATATAAATTCTGAAAAAAAAAAATCAATACTTGGCAATAAAACATCTTACTAGACATAAACCATAACAAATGTTCAAAATATCAGCAGTGAATATATCAGCGGTCAAATTGATAACACATATGTTGATATCAAGAAAATGTCAGTCTAAATAGACACTGTATATAGTTTTCTTCAATGAAAAAGAAACTCTTCACGAATCAGACTAGGCATACTCCTAAATAGTCAAAGCCTATGCCTTTATTTTGCGAAAATGAAAACCCAGTGACAGCCAGCCCTCTTCTTAATTCATGACTATATACTCGAAAGCTTGCATGTACTTCTAGAGTATGAAAAACAATGACCACAAATATATAAATCATAACATCAACATTTCTTTAACAAAGCTTGAAATGCCCATGGACTAGTCATTATTCATGCAAACTTAAAAAAAAATAAAAATAAAAAATAAAAAAACAGCAATACCAAAAGTGTGCTAGAGAATGGAGTTACAGTATAATACCATCTTCTGAAGCAAGAAGAGCATCATTGCCACTACCATATATCTGCTTTGGAACAGCCCAGTCAACAGCTATTGGTCTTTTAAGAAGTTTTTGTCCATTGAACTTTTGTATTGCCTAAAAACAAAAAGAGAACGAAAAGAGTCAATGCATGCAAATTAACACAGACTCTACTCTAAAAGTAGGCATCAATCACGAATGTACATTTTCCGCGTCTTGTTTGCGTGTGAATTTGACAAATGCAAAACCCTTAGACAACCTGCCAACAGTGAAAAAATAAATGAAGAGAAACAGAAAGTGGTATTTCAACAGGAATGAAACACAATGCAGGATGATAATAGAATACCCTGTATCAGAATTCTGTGGTATATAAACATCCCAGACAAATCCCGCAGATGAAAACATATCTTTAATATCAGTGACATTGGCCTGCATTTGTGTTGGCAAACTAGTTCAGATAACACTCGTCACATGAACAAAATTGCATATGAAAAAAAAAATAGTAAAAGACCTTGAAAGGAAGATTTCTGACAATGAGCTTCCACTTTCGAGTCTTGGAACCCTGCCCAAAGACACAATCCAACTGTTAGACTTCCCTTTTTAGATTGAATAACAATGAACCGCCACCACCATATCATGAATACAACAACACTGCCCCAACCATAATATGGAACCAAAAAATGATACTGCTAACATGTGTATGCCAGTCAGGCACGGTTACTAATCAAGGCTGGTCTCCTACTTTTATCCTGCATTTCTAATAAACTTCTTTATTTGGTTTGAAACATTCCTGATAAGTAATAACAAAATCACATCCTAGAATAACACAGAAATAAGAAAGACCAAAAGAAAGTAATAATTATTATGAGGAAAAACAAAAGTATTACAAAACTTATCAGACCATGATAGAATAATTCAAATATAGTTTTATTAATTGGTTGCCAAAGATCAGTTGTATACAGTGTGAAAGTGATTAAGATCAGTACTCAAATTGCCTCCATGTTTCTATCATCTATCATAATTCAGCAAGGAAGAATAGCGTAAACTTAATCCGGTAACAACAAATTCCAAAATTCACATTAAAAAAACAACTGAATTACTAGTAATTGTACAAATAAGAAACGTGGTTGAAGCAGTTGACATTTCATTTACCTCCCCACCCAGCTGACGTGCCCAAACAATTCCTCCTTTTATCTCCTTTTGGTGTAACATTGCAACAGAAGCATGAGCTGATTTAACACTGTTGTACAGTACAGCTGAGGCATCCATTTTGCATCCATCTTGTACAAGACCTGAAAAGACACCAGATATTATGGTTAACTCAACACCCCAAATTATACATATTTTAAAAGTTACTTTAAAAGGGGAAGATAATGATTCACAAATCAGTCTAGTAACATTTAATTGGAAAATTCCATTAAGTAAGCAGGTTACCAAATAATGACTATAAAAGCAATAGTATCAACTGTTATGTAATAATACTGGGGTCGTAATGATTGTATCAAAGAAGTCAGATATTTTGATTTAGCCATTTTGTTTGTCAAGAATAGCAAATATCTTAATGATCACCAGAATTGTATATACTTTCTATGTTAGGTACTTCAAACGCATTTTCAACTCAATATATTAAACAAACCACTCCCATTACTTGGGAAAAAATAAAAGACGCCTCCTTAGGGCGAGAAAACCCTTACCGTGTTGTTGAACCTCTTCTTTGGGAAAAGGATAAGTTATACAACACACATCGCCAACCTCCCTAGCTTGGCGATGAACATCTTCCGCCATACCAGCATTAAGAAGGCCACCAAATATAACGGTTCTAGCAACCCTTCAGAACAAAAAGAAACCGAAGATGTCAGGATACCAGATGAGGATATAGATTGTCATTGGATCTCAGATTACAATAAAACACTGATTAAGTAGGGGACAAAATCATTGTTCAGATCAAAATGAGAGCCCAAACGTTTTGTTGAGGACCACAAACTTAATAAAGTAAAATTTACTTTTGGCAGGAAATTTATCAAAGAACAAGAGATTATTTTTATTTTTCTTTATCATTCCCCAGTAAGCTACCAATGACATGTCAATTGGAACACAGAATTAAGATAACTTCTAGCTACCTAATTATGCTAGATAATAATACTTGACATCAAAAAAGAAAAGTCTTAAAACTTAGAAGACTCTCCTTCATATCAGAACCCTCATATTAATCATAATCACTCTTCGAAATTGATTTTATACATATGACCAAAGATTTACAAATTTTGAAATAAATTAAATTAAAGATAGAGACCTATATTAATCATGCTTGTAACCCCAAATTTCCTTCTTTTTTCTCTTTTTCTTTTTCTCCTTTTTTTTTTGCATGAGATACGACAAAAGATTTTCATAACAATCTTCAAACAGGAGTCCTGGATAATATCTCCTGCATCTGATAACCAAAAATAACCTTAATGAAAGGGGAAATCTTGCAAGGCAATAAGCTGCGAGATTGCCCTGACCGCACATGCTATTTCAGGAGTACATAGAACACAGAATCTGATAACCAATAATAACCCTAATGAAAGGGGAAATCTTGCAAGGCAATAAGCTGCGAGATTGCCCTGTGGTCACACATGCTACCTCGGGAGTACATAGAAAACGCAGCAGGTCCTGAATTGAGCTGAGGAAGCCTAATTATATTTCCAAGATTGCGTTGCACAATCCCAAACTTTTATATATCAGATAAAAATCTATCAACACGAGATTCCTACGTCCATTTTAAGTTTAACTTGATATCAACACCATCAGTAAACACACTTCAACAATGTGAATAGACTTCATGGTATACTGAGAAAGCTGTAATGCACGAAAATAATGACTATAAGAACGAACAAGGCTCTAATGATTGAGACTGAACCACCTGACTCACTTGGGGGAAAAGAAATAAATAGAACTAAATTGGGAATGAAAATTATAATGTCCTTGAGATGCAAGAGAACACTCCATACCTCTACTTTTCAGAACCTCCCACTTTTGCCACAATATCTTTACCTGGTGCTACTGGTTTTCTGGCTTTCACATGTTTCTCTGCATTTTATTCAAAAAGATAAGAAAATTCCAAATAGTTAAATATGATGAGTATGAAATCAGAACAACAAGTTTATTTAATAAGAATAGTGACCTCCTTCCTCCAAGTTTGAAGCATCCTTTTCCTTTTTGAAATTGCCCGCATCCTTGTCATTCTTTGACTTCATGGTCTTCTCCAATTTGACCTCTATAACGAAAAGGTAGTTAGATAAGAAAACCAATATTGCAGAAAATGAAAGAGAATATTAGGACCAGTCTTTAACATTTGATCTTTGATGTTTTTACAGTTACAAAAAAGGATACTGGAATAGAATATGAGAAGTAAAACAACCAAACAAAAAAATGTCTGAAAACAAACAATAACATAAATTCATATAATAAAGTTCACCACCTCTTGTCTTCAAGTTTGAAGCACCCTTTTCTTCTTTGAAATTGCCTCCATCCTCGCCAATTTTTGAATTCATATTTTCATCCAAATCAGAACCTAAAACCATAAGATAAACATTTATGGGAGAGACAGTGATTGAGATCAGTGAGGACAGTTTGATAACTTCATTCAATTGAACTTGCTTATAGGAAATTAAAAAAATAAAAAATAAAAAATAAAAAAAGGTATGTATATGACAAAAGAGAAATGAGTAGAATACATAATCATCAGTAATACATTTAGCACTTAGCGTCCAGCATTCCAATTCGAGTATTTTGTAAGTTCTATGGACTCACAATGTCTAATCCTAGAAGCTAAACAAGAGAGTGAGCAAACTACTTAAAAGGTTGTTTCTGTTTTTATTTTATAAGCCATTCCATGTACTTTATTCCTGTCACCCTACCTCTATTCACTTTCTCCTCTCCTTCCCCTCTTGGCATTTAATTTGAAATAAAATATCACAAGTTCCTGTCTTAAGAAGTGTAATTATAAGGGTGTCTTGGATCGGTACTAAGATGAGTACTAATACTACCAACCTTGATCTTTCTTTGATCTCCGTTGCTCAAAGGATGCACGATGCATGGCATGCTTTACAGCAATCTTTCGGCCCCCAACAGACACACCGTTCTTCAGCTCAACAGAGCGATCAGCATCTGCTGTGACCGCACTACAAGCAGAACACGAACACAAAATTGAAACAACACAAAAATGTCCAAACATGAAACAGTTTAAATGTCATTAAGTAAACGAATGCCCAACTGCAGATACAGTAATGAACTTAAACTTACAACTGAACAAAGCCGAAACCGCGGTGCTCCATCGAACCTGTAAACAAACCAACCAGGCATATAAGAAACATTCTGAACTGAACTTCAAACAGTTGGAACCACAAATCAAAATGCAAATTGACTTCTCGCACAATTTTAGCTCACCCTTTTTGGTGACCATGAAGCACCGCCTGATGGGTCCGACTTCACTGAAAGTCTCCTCCAGCTGATGTTCACAATCAAACAGTAGCTTTTGCTCAATACAACAGCACAGCCAAAAAGAATAAATAAATAAAAAATAAAATGAGAGGGTACCTGGGAATTGGTGAAAGAGTAAGGCAAATTGGAGACGAAAACTGTGGACGTGCAGTGCTCGGTTTCGGTTCTGGGTTGGCTACCATCTTTTGTGCTCTTCTTCTTCCCCATCTCTCTCTCTCTCTATCTCTGCTGGCTATGGCGAGAATAAAGAGGGCGAATGGATTTGAACCTAAAACCTCTCATTCTTCCTGATGGGAGAGCTTACAACCTTCGGCTTCGGGTTCTGATTTGGACCTCGTAACTAGGTTTTCGGGTTAGGTTATTTGAGCCCACTTCGTATATATTTATTCAATATTAATGTTATTAATGCATTTTTTTTTTTATTAACACACTCAATCTATTTTTTTATTCACACATTTGTCATTTAAATTAATTTCATGATTGGTTCTCATTATAAATAAGATGTATTAATAACAAAAATAGGTGTATTAATAACATCACACTTTATCAAATAACAATAATAATTAAAGTTGAGTCATTCTGACGAGGACCTTAAGTTGAAGACTTCTTTGTTTCACTCACTTCTCGATTGCGTATTCACATCTCAACCGTTTAATTTATAGGTATTTATAAGTAGATCAAATATGCAAATTTTCAACCAAATTAAAGACCATTAAGGCATTCGTAAGTGTGATTTACAAATTATGAACTTGAATGATTCATGTTTGATAGTTTTGGTTCGTCCATTGATAAAAAATACAAACAATAAACCAACTTCAATAAGGTCATTATACTTGATAAAAAAAAGTACAGTTTCATTGTAATCATTCATATAGCTATATTAATAAGAAAATTTGGTTTCATGTAGTGTTCATGTGTGGATCCATGGGTAAGTGCATTTGGAAGCCGACGGTGATTATAAATTGAACCAGACAGCACTGTTGGTTTTACTCAAATCTCTTGTTGCACTAGTACAAATACTGTCTTCCATGACAGTCTCTTATGACGTCTGCTCGAAACATTAGCAAGTCTTTTGCATATTTAATCCATCATACATGCTCATAGAGAAGCCAACTTTTTGGCTAACGTCGTTGGTAAAAAAAAAATACATGATGTGGAACCTTGAAGCTGGTTTTCAAGTCAACCTTTATTAGCTGCTCAAGGTTTTTGTTGATGTCGTTTTTTAGCACCAACGGGTCAACGAGATTTATGTTGAAATCATACGTGTAAAGTGGTGGGGTTATTCTCTTGTAGTGGGTCTATCTTCTCTCTTCGTCTAGTTTGACTATTTCCATGGTTTTGGTCGCCTATCTCCTGTGATTAAAGATATGTCACGGTGGCCATGTGTCGCATCTTGGTAGTCCGTCACATGTGACTTGAGGTATGCCATCGATGAGTTTGTGCATTTGACTTCCTTAAATAAGACTATATTCTTGATCTTGGACTTCCTTCCGGCGGTGTTCAGCATTCACGCTCCTCTTGATGGAAAGCATTATCCTCTCCTCTGTCGAGAGAACCAGTAGTCTCCTCCCGAACTTTCTTCACTAATTGGTGAGCTTCCTCCACTCATTTGGTGGGGCTGCATACACTCTTTTGTCAGGGAAACTTGTAGTCCCGTCTCGGACTTCCTCCAGCTGATGTTGGGCTTTCACGTATCACTTCGTGGAGAGCTTCCTCTCCTTGAAGATGAGCTAGTTTCCTCCACTTCATTGGTGGACTTCCTCCACTCCTTTGGTGGATTTCATTCGGCTGATGTTGAGTCTTCATGCTCTTCGTGGTGGGCTTCATCCACTCCTTTGGTGGACTTCTTTCGGCTGAATTTGAGCCTTCACGTTCCACTTCGTGGTGGGCTTCCTTTCCTTGAATGTGAGCTAGCTTCCTCCACTTAATTGTTGGACTTCCTCCACTCCTTTGGTGGACTTCATTCGGCTGATGTTGAGCATTCATGTACCACTTCGTGGTAGGTTTCCTTCCTTGAAGGTGAGCTAGCTTCCTCCACCTCATTGGTGGACTTCATCCACTCCTTTAGTGGACTTCATCCACTCCTTTGGTAGACTTCATTCGGCTGATGTTGAGCCTTCATGTACCACTTTGTGGTAGGCAGGCTTCCTTCCTTGATGGTAAGCTAGCTTCCTCCACTTCATTGGTGGACTTCATTCGCTCCTTTAGTGGACTTCATTAGGCTGATGTTGAGTTTTCATGCTCTACTTCGTGGTGGGCTTCATCCATTCATTTGGTGGACTTCCTTCGATTGATATTGAGCCTTCAAGCTCCATGGGAATGACCTGCGAATACGAAGCAATAAATGATTATCGAAGGACGAGCCTATGGCAACCAAATACTCTCCGACGCTCAAGTCATTGAAGTGTTTGAATATTAAGTAGAGATTGGAGAAGAATGGAATGTGCTCAAGCAACATGACAGTGTAAAAGAATGTGAAGAGATAATCCTAGCAATAGAGTAAGAACTATGTATTTTGGCATGGGGTGATGGACTTCTAGCATGCCAACAGAGAGAGAGAGAGAGAGAGAGAGATTATGTAGGCATAATTGGGGAAGAAGAGAGAAAAATGGAGTTATGGAGATCCTTTCAGCCTTAGGAAGGCTTGGTATTTCTAAAAAGAGAGATTGGTGACATGGAAAGGAAGAGTATGGGCTCAACATGGCTATTCCCCAAAAACAGGGTGTTAGCCCTGCTTCCTGACATTCTAGGATAGGTTTGGCAGAGTTCGTAACATGTGCCGACAATATGTGGTATCTTCCTATTAAGTCGGTCATAGACCATGTCGAGAGCCATACCTTGTGTCAGAGCTTGACATGTGGGGAAATGGGTGAAGGGTAAACTATAGATATTAGCCGACATGTCTCTACACGACTCTTGGACGTCTAAGAGAGAGGTTAAGGGTTGAGGCTCTTAAGCCTTGGAGGTCAAACTCTTGATCTTGAAAGTTGAGGCTCTTAATTCCTTTACATAATGTTTCTCTAATGGTTAGGTCATGATATGTTCTAATCTTATCATGCTAGCTAGAATGTGAGGTAACCACTTGGTGATAGTTCAAGTTATTTGGTGACATGCCAAGACACTTGGTGATAGTCACTACTAGAAAAAAGCTCTAGGCGACAGAATAGTTCTGTCACCTAAGTGGCATGAGGTAGGTGTCTGGGCGACGAAAAATTGATTTCCGTCAAGTCAAAATTACTTAGGCGACTGATATTGTTTAATCACAAAAAAAAAATTATTTTTCCCCTAGGCGACTGAATTACTGAATTCCGTCGCTAAAGTGAAAAAAAAATAAAAGAAAAATTAACATGGGCATGGAGTCCGCTAGCGAGAAGGCGCACAAAGTCCGCGGGCACAGAAGGGGAGCAGAGTCCGTTGGCACAAAAGGGGGCGGACTCCGCTAGCAGCGAAGGACGTGGACTCCATTGGCAGCGAAGGGCATGGAGTCCGCTGGCAGCGAAGGGCACGGAGTCCGCTGGCACAGAAGGCGCGCGGACTCTTCTGGCTGAGAAGAGCGCAGAGTCCGCTGGCGTGAAGGTGCGCGGAGTCCGCTGACACAGAAGGCGCGCGGAGTCAGCTGGCACAGAACGCGTGCGGACTCCGCTGGCAGATAAGGCGTGCGGACTCCGCTGGCAGAGAAGGCGCCAAGGAGTGGCAGGAGGCGAAGAAGAAGGAGAAGCTGAGGGAAGAAGAAGGTGAGGCAGAGGGAAGAAGAAAGAAAGGCAAAGTGAAGAAGAAGGTGAGGCATAGGGATCAGAAGAAGGAGAGGCAGAAGGAAGAAGGAAAGGCAAAGGGAAGAAGAAGATGGCAGAGGAAAGAAGAAGGAGAGGCAAAGGGAAGAAGAAGGTGAGGCAGAGGGATCAGAAGGAGAGGGCAGATGGAAGAAGGAGAGGCAGAGGGAAGAAGAAGGAGAGGCAAAAGAAGGTGAGGCACATGAGTGGAAACTGGGCAGAGGAGAGGAGGGAGAGAGAATTATAAGGAAACTTTCAAAAATTTGGTTCAAATTTTTCTGAAATTTTTGGCGGAAAAGATGCTACTAAAAATTTATGTGCTTAGGCGACGAAAAGTTATACTTTCATCGCTTAAGATATTAATAATTTTTTTAAAATAATAATTCTGTCGTCTAAGTAAATTTTTCCGTCGTCTAAATCAATATTAGACGACGGAATACATTTCTGTCGCTTAAGTGAATAAATTTTATTTTTTTATAAAAAATAATAATTTCGTCGCCTAAGTAAACTTTTCCGTTGTCTAAATCAATCTTAGATGAAGGAATACGTTTCCGTTACCTAAGTGAATAATTTTTTTTTTTATAAAAATGATTTCGTCTCCTAAGTACATTTTTCGTCTCCTAAGTTACCACCTAGGCGACAGAACATTAATCTGTCGCCTAGGTGGTAACTTAGGAGACGGAATTAAAACAATTCCGTCACCTAAGAGCTTTTTTCCAGTAGTTAGTCCAAGAAAGACTTTGAATGCTAAGTTAGACATCTCACTATTATTTACGTGTAAGGATCATTTTTATTTCTCGAATAAAGATTTGAGTGCATTGAAAGGTTAGTATCTTACGTGGCTCTTTGACATTTCAACATTTCCTACGCGGAATAGATTGAAAAGTCAAGTTTTGTTGTCGAATCAAATTATGACATCAACAGTTTTAAGTTAGATAGTCTTAGTATCGTGTTGTAGAGTAGACTTGATATTTAGTCAAATCATTCAAATTTGAGTTATATATAATTAATGTCACTCAAATTAGATTGAATTGACTGATTACGTACGTATAAAAAAATTGAGTTAGGTTGACCGAAAATGGGTCTGGGTTGACAGAAAATGGGCATGGGAGTCGGGCCTTGTCTCATGAGCAATTGGGTTCTAATTTATTGGGCTTAGATGGATTGGGCATATCCAAGGTTGTTGGGTTATAGCTCGTTGGAATGTTGGGTGGATCAGCCATGGGGTTGGTTGTGGGGGTAGGAGGTTACGGTGTGCAAATGATGCCGATGTGGGACAGAGAAGCAATCTAGCTTGGCTGTTATACCTCAGGATTTTCAACTTGGTGAGCTGGTGGAGGTTTCGATCTCTGTTGGGAAGGCACTAGAGAAGAGAGGTCGTCTAATTGGGCGTCGGAACAAACCTAAACCGTTCAAGGAGAGTGATGAGAGCAGTACATGTGATGCTTTAGACTCAAACCCGACAGGGGATGAGCATGCTATTATTTGATTATCGTTAATAGGGTGGAAGCATGTGTAAGTGTGCATAAGCCTTTATATGTCTTCTTGGTTGCATCTAGTTATGTTACTCGTACAACAATTGCATGCTTGATAAGTGGGTAAGACTATAATGATAATTACTTTCGTAGGAGGTGAGGTTTGTTCAGCTTTAAATAATTTATTTAAAGATCGCTTAAGTGTGTGTGTTTCGGTATTTTTTTAATTAATTTGTTTAATTTAAATAGTTTTTTTTACCGGTTTGTCTTATGTAAGCTTTGTACGTTATTTGGCTGTTGGTTATCAATAAAGAATCAACTTTTATTCAAAACTGAAAGTAATTAACCAGTAAAAAATATACATTTATAAATGATGAAATATGTAGTCCCATAAGAAAAAAAAAACTCGTAAAGCACATTTTGAGTGGTCATCACTCAAATGGCCAACGTGTCCCCTATTTTAGAAGCATATCAGATTGTCAACTAGGCTCTCACAAGATATAGTCCATTGGCCTCCGGTTATTTTCATTCATATTCTATCCCAAATTATTGTTTCTAATTACTCAATTAGCCATGCAGCCACACAAACTAGTCCCTAGCTGGCACATTGTCTCATGATTAGTGCTAATCTTCTAACTAATCTCAATCTAACAAAGGATAAGGTAGCTAATCACGAGTTTTAAAAGACCAATGATCAAATGGCCATGATATTGCTCCCATCAGTTGAGTGTGCGTGAGATTGCTGTTATTTTTACTATTCTATAATTTTGTGTTGTAACATGAGTGACTAGATATAATATAGTGTTACGTGTGAGAAACTTACTAATTTTACTTCTTGGTTACAAAAACTTGCTAATTTTATTGAACAAAGTGTTATCCCTGTACTAAAGGAAATTTGTATAGAAATTATTTGATTGGTCGCAGATTTCATTTTGGTTAGGGGAATTTGGGTCCTAGGGGTTTAAATAATGTAGAGTTTGGTGTACTAATACCTAACCAACAACCGTAGAAAATTACATGAATTTCATCCACACAAAAATGTTTCCTAAATTAATCATAGATAAACGAAGTAGGGGGCCACATTGTGACAATAATTGATATAGTTTAGAAAAGGCTACCTTTTTAGTTTTGTGCACAACCAAATGTCCAAATCTAGAGGGCTTTCATAATTTGTTCAACAGTTGATAATATTTATGTTGAGAGACGCTTTTCGTTGTACTAATTGAATTTTCGGCACGATCGCACCATCATCAATAAGCCTCCTAACACTGCTCATTATAGCTCATACGTTGCGGGCCAGAGAAAAGTCGAAATTGTTTTAGTTATTTATACATAACCATACAACGTATTAAACATATCGGTTCGAGCTGGTTGACTTTCAATTCACAAATTTGAATTATATAATCACTAGTAGCAAAATGAAGGGATTTTTTTCTAACAGAAGTTATGAAAATTGAGAAATTCAGACAATTACATTTAGCTCGCATTGATAGTTTTAATTTCAAAGTTGAAGATGTTTACTATGATGACTTTGTATTTTTTCAAACTTAACCCTAATAGCCTAATCATCAAGAGTATGATATAATACAATAGCATTTCAAGGGTATTAACAAGTAAGGAAACTCTTTCTAGATTATGGAAAAAAGTGATGGAAAAACAACGAAAAATATTATGATTGTTTAATTTCTTATCATCTCATAGCATACAAAATTAAATTGCTTATTTATATCGTTCTTGAGATATAAAATGAGACTCAAAAGTCGTTATTTTATTTTTATATGTTACATGCCAAGAATATATTAAAGTGTTCACACCCAAAAAAACTTGAGAGAATGTTTCGTCATAAATTTTCATGGTGTTTTCTTAACTTTTTTTTCTTCTTCTTTTTTTCAATGGGTCATTTTCTCAATATCAAAGAAGGTTGTCACCTTCTAATTGAATTAAAATGGAAAGGGCCCCTAGGGGAAGTGCTCAATGCACTATTTACTTTTGGGTCAAAAGACACAAGTACAATGATTACCAATTTAGTTGGTGTCAGAGACCAATTTATCAGACTGGACGGAAGTGTCAGAGATTTACCAAGCCAATCACATCCGTCCATTATCCTGGCCTTAGATATCGACGTTCGGGAATCCCGAGGTTATAAGGACTACTGCCCTTCCCCAGGTCATGGTACCCGTCATATAGTCAACTTTTTCATAATTAAATGTTTGACCGGGACCCTAATTACCAAACTCATGTTTGAGGGGGTTTTTTTTTTTTTTTTGGATACGTCATGTTTGACGGTGTTGGTATTTCATAGCTTGAAGGTAAGCAAAGTTACAATTGTTGTTGCTTTGAACCAAGCTGTTGATGATAGATTATTAGGCTAGACATATGGATTGGTAAAAGACCGTAAAACTGTGTATTATAGCTGCGACTGATATCATGTTTGATTTGGGATTTGGACATAGTTGTTATGCCGGCAGACTTATCCAACATCTAAAAACGGGGTGGCTGCAAAGTCACATATAAACTTTTTCTTTTTAATAACGAATATATATATATATATATATAATTTTTTTTTTAAAAAAGGTAAACATTTGATATAAAATAATCCGAAGTTACAACAAGAACCGAAAGAGTTCAACTGTAACCTAACATATTCCGAAGTTTCGATACATCATTACAGTCAATCTCAAAAACAACTAATCATGTGTCTCCAAAGGCTATATTGATTATTTTTACATCTTCTATTGCAGTTTCGGTATTTGCCCTCTTGTTGATTCATTTAATCTAATTCGGTACCCAAATGATCTCTGAATTGGATAAAACTTTACATGAATGATCTATACACTATTCTAGACACTGAACAGTGAAAATATGGAAAAGTGACATGAAAGTGTGCCAAAAAAGAACCCCATATTTTAATTTCAAAACGAGTCTCTGCTCTGGATAGGAACTGATATATATATATATATATATATATATATATATATATATATATATAAATTGTCTAAATCGTGTCTCACAGGAATTTGATGAATTTACATGAATGATCTATACATTATGTTTTAGACACTGAAAAGTGAAAATGTGAAAAAGTGACACGAAAGTGTGCCAAAAAAGAAGCCTCATATTTTAATTTCAAAATGAGTCTCCGCTCTATATAGGAACTGATATATATATATATATATATATATATATATATATATATATATATATATATAAATTGTCTAAATCGTGTCTCACATCCTAAAAAAGCAAAGCTTTGGTATCTCACATTTTAAAAACTTCAAAACAATATCTTAGTTTTTTACCTCGACAGCAGTTTGGTATCTAGAACAGTTAGCTCCATTAAAAAATTGACGACAACCATTTTTATTCATAAAATGACCAATTTACCCTTAAATTTTTATTTTTGTTATTTATTTTATATAATAAAAAGAGAAATTTGTTATAACGGTACCTCATCTTTTTTTGCTTATATACTTTGATACTTCAAGTTTTGAAAACATCTGAACAGTACCTCAAGTTTTCATCATGACCAAATTTTAGTACTTTTAACCGTAACCTCCGATATGGTAACTGTCAGCTGGTCATTTTTCATCAGTATTTTTTGTCTCTTCATATTTCAATTCATTATTTGTTCTCTAAATATATATTTCATCTCTGTAATAATAATTTTTTTTATAGAGGAAAAATTGTTATCGTCTTTCCTCTATCTTTAGGAAATTATGAGCTTCACGGACTTCACGAAAATAGCTGGATCGAATAGAATTGAAAAAGTGATATTATTTTTCTAGACTAGAGCTAAAGAGAAAGATGTTTGAATATTTTATTAAGTGAGTTTGTACAATAGATTTACTATTGAATGTTTATAATGTTATGACAAACAACATATAAAATGAAAAAAATGAATGAAGACATGAATAGACAAAAATAACCTTTAAAAATTGCCACTTAGCAAACCCTTGTAATGATGTTAGGTCGGGGTGAAAACTTGAGGTACCGTTATGATGTTATCAAATCTTGAAGTACCAAAGTTTATAAGGAAGAAAAAATGAGGTACCGTTATGACGAATTTCTCTTTTTATTATATAAAAAGAATAGCAAAACAAAAACTTAAAGGTATATTGATCATTTCATGAATAAAAATGGCCGCAGTCAGTTTTTTGAAAGGAGCTAACGGTTCTAGATACCAAACTTTGATCGAGGTAAGAACATGAGATACTGTTTTGAAGTTTTTTGAATGTGAGATATCAAAGCTTTGCTTATTTAAAATGTAAGACATTGTTTATATCATTTTTTCAAAAGGATAACGAAAACAAAAACTTAAGGGTATATTGGTCATTTTATGAATAAAAATAGTTGCCCTTAGTTTTTTTAACGGAGCTAACGGTTCTAGATACCAAATTTTGGTCGAGGTAAGAAAGTGAGATACTGTTTTGAAGTTTTCTGAAGATGTGATACCAAAACTTTACTTTTTCAATAGATGAGACATTGTTTGGACCATTTTTCCATCATGTTATAGTTTCTCCCTGTAGTCCGCACTCATTTTGGTATGTGCTTTATAGTTTCTTTTCTAACAAGATGTCAAGAAGTAAAGTAATCCCACTAGGTTCCAAATGGTTGCACTTTTCCTTTTCCAATCTCATATGACTCTTCAGTACTCCTGAAATAGATGCCTTCTCTTTTTACCATCTAAAAGATTAAAGATCAGGACAACAAAAGGGAAAGCTAAAGGTGGTGGAGTGGAACTATGTAGTCATTGTAGTGTACGAGCTAAGTAGCTAGTGTCGCTTAGTTGGTTAGGCAAGTTCTATCTGCATACAAACTCCTCAACCCCATCACTATGATGAACTAACCATATATATACTATATGAAGTATTTTGTTTGGGTAGGGGGTATGATATAAAAGACGAAGATGTCTTCGTTATATAGCAATTTCGTAAGTTGAAACTCGTTAATAACAACAGTATTCCTCGTTACAAAACAATTAACTATGCATATTAATTTCATAAGTCAAAGCTCGTCCATAATTACTATATTGTTGTATTGGGCAAGACCTTTTCACTTGAAAAGTGAAGGAAATAATTTTACTAAGTTTCGACTAACGAGTAATGACCAGATTTAAATGTATCCTAAATTTGTCGTTGAGCCGGGTGTTAATTGGTTAAATTGTCTAACTCACAAGGTTGAAGTCATGGTTCAAGCTTTAACTTACGGGTCAATAAGATATTTTAAATAATTGGTTTTAGAAAAAAAATTAAAAAAGAAGAAGAAAAAACTGTACTCATAAATTATATATATTTGTTTTTATTGTAATCTCAAACGTATTTGAACCCTTTTAACTGTTCACCGAAACATGAAATATGCAAATGAAATACCTCCTAGCTAGGACATGAAATATGATTTTTCAGGATTCGTTGTGTGTCACCACCTCCCACCTATCCTACACAAATGAAGCTATAGTTAAGGGGCACACGGGGTCTTACCGTCTAGACGTTGGTACTCCACATCTTCACGGAGAATTCAATTTCGATTTCATCATATAAGATCTAGCAAATTTTTCTTATGCACGTAAAGAAATAGATAAAGCATTAATTATGAAAGAGAATGTGGGTGATAGAGACAAAAATGTAATATCATTAAAAATAGGGAAACAATTAGAAATACAAAAATATGAAAGGGGCCACTAGTGCAAAAATCTTATATTAGTTGGCACTAGACGACAATTATAGTGATATGGGCACCTACTGCTACTGGGTGACTACCTCTTACATCTAAGCAAAAAAAGAAAAAAGAGTTTATAAAATATATTTTGTTGAAGACAAAAAATCAAAAATAGAAAGCAAAATTTAGAGTCTAGAAGCTAGAGGACAAAAATTATATGATTTAAAAATTGGAATATGCAATTATATGGTGGATATTGCAGCAGCAAAACCAGACCTTCCATGCCGTGTATGGATGAGAGAGACAGCCATAGAGGTTGAAGTTAGATAGAGAAGAGAGAGAGAGAGATGGAGAGGGTTTCGGAGAGGGTTTTAGGTCCACCAACTGGTAGTTAGAGATTGAGCTCCTTAACCAAACTCTTGATTCATCATCAATCAAAGTTCAAGCCTTTGAAACAAGGAAGAAGAAGAAGAAGAAGAAGAAGAAGAAGAAGAAGAAGAAGAAGAAGAAGAAGATACAGAGAATTCTGAAACAGAGCACCAACTACTTGGTTCAAAGCAAAACTACCAAGAAAAGCTAGGAACCCACCAAAGCCCAAAAATAGAATCCCAATTCTGTGAAAAGCAAGGTCATCATTTTCCTTGAGTGACTCGGTGAAACTTCCCTTCTCTCTAGTTTTTCCACTAGAGAGAGAAGGCTCTGTTTCTCTCTCTCTCATTCTTTCTGTGTGCGTGTGAGTCTCACGTGGGGCTTTGATGCAGTAATGGATGGAGAATATCTATGATTGCAAAGAAGAGAGATAGAGAGAGGAAATTAAAAGTGAAAGAACTCCCACGTCTCTTTTGAAGTATTACTCTTTCACTTGTTTTTCTTAATACTCTGTTTCTTTGGTAGAATAAAGAAACTTGTTCTTGGGATCGGAAAGTGTTTGGTTCTGAGAGAACTCTGTTTAAGCGATCGGGTGTCGTTCTCTAAGACCTTTCTGTTCCCTCAAACAACCCACAACTGTTGCAGGTTTCCAGGTACTTCTTTTTTATTCTACTATTATCTTTTTGCTTCTTTATGTCACAAATTGCTTCAAATTTTAGTTTTACTTCGTGAATTGGTTCTGTCTATTTTTTAAAATGATGATCCATTCTTTTGTGTTTTTTTTTCCCTTGAATTTTCTTGTTAGGGTAAACTTTATGTTTTTCGTTCATTTTTTGTCAATTTTGTTTTTGTGATCATAGTTTGTTTTAGACTTTCAATCTCACTCTAATGGGTGAATTCAGTTTTTGTTTGCATGAGGTTTCTGGGTGGTTGTTGTTCATCTATACTTGGAAGATTGTCTACATCCATTCACTTATTGTAGAAAATGAAGAAAATGAGTAACTTCTCAACCTTCCTAGTGATTATTAGTAATTGAAAACTGAACTCCTCTCTTCATTTTCATTTCCTTTAATAAAAAAGAGTAATTTCTAAACCATGTTCCTCCCTTGGAAGCTGAGGAACTCTTATATAAGTATTAGCTATTGTTCATTTTGCTTACTGTCAATTGTTTGAATAAAATATAGCCGTCATTTTTTGTTTGTTTTGTGAGGATGGCTTGGGATCTAAGTAGTATATTTTTGATGTTTGAGTAGCTTTTCTTCAAATACTGATGGAGTAAATTTATTAGCTTCTCATTTATAGTGTTAAGTACTAATAATTGGAAGTTCTGCTTGTTGTCTGCTTTTCAGTTTTTGTGTTGAGTATGTGATCTGTTTCAATACAACTGGGCAAGAAGAATTTAAAGTTGAGACAAATATGGCAACTTATTATAGTAATTCGAATGATCAAAAAGATGGTACGCCAATGCTCTATTCAAGAGGACCTTTAACTAGTTCATATCCAGAAACACCTGTTCTTCCTGGAAACATGATGATGTATATGAACTTGGGCTCATACTCGGATGCATTAGCTGGGAGTTCTCAGCAGCAAAACAACTGCATTGAAGTCGTTTCTTCAGTGGGGGCTTCGGATTCCAATACACGACAGCAGGATGTCTTGTCACATCTCGGTGGCTCACGTATTGGAGAGCAAGGATTCAATGCATGGAGAGATAGTAGAAATGAGATGCTAGTTACGAACCCAATGGATGGTTCTGCAGCTATTCTTCATGGCGGACAGAACTTGCAAGGTCAGGGATTGTCCCTCAGCCTCTCATCAGGAATGCAAGTGCCTTCTATGTCATACCGCAATCCCAATATGGGTTTTGCCTCATTCTTAAGTCCTAATCCATCACTTTCAAGTGAGGGCAGGAATGGCTTTTTTAGAGATGATCAGCCAAGAAATGTCGAATATTTGCAACCTAGTTTTCCTGGAGGCAATACCGATTCAAGTAAAGGGGACTTGTCTCCATATGGGATGTCAAGCATTGCTAGGAACATTCCTAATTCCAAGTATCTGAAAGCAGCACAACAACTGCTCGATGAAGTTGTCAATGTCCAGAAAGCACTGAAGCAGCATGATAGGGAGAAGAATGAAAGCGCAAATGAGCATACAATGAAGAGTTTCAAAGACGGTGATGATAGATCAAAGAATGAGCTTGAAAGTGGAGAATCTTCAAACCCGCAAGAGTCTGCCAGTAACTCACCGTGTGAGCTTTCACATGCTGAGAAACATGAGTTGCAAAACAAGCTGACTAAGCTTCTGTCTATGTTAGATGAGGTATGAGCACTACATTATAGTTATCTCTTATTGGGTTACTTATTTGTTCAACTTCCTCATTTGACACTGTTAAACTCCACAAAAATGATCTTTATTTTTAGTATGCAGTTATTGATTTTTTTTTCTCTGAGCAGTTTTATTCACTAGATTCCTACACCACCTGTCTTGATTACTGCTTTTGTTTTTGTGTGATTAAGCAGGTGATATTATATTGTATTCTTGTTATTAGTTTTGGCAGGAATTGTAATGCTATTAGTCTCACATTGTAACCGAGGGTTTAGAGCGTATTGTAATCAAAGTGTTAGAAACCAACAGAAGAAGGGTACACAAGTGATGATTGTTCATCAGATCGCACTGGTTTTATGTTTTATATCCACCTTTCCCTGTGTCAAATAGATTCTAGAAAGATAATGAGCTAAAAGTATTTGGTGTTTGTATCTGTTTAGCATTTGTCAAAAGGAACTTACAGTCCAAAGAAAAATGCCAAGATGGTTTAATATCTGGTGCAACTGTGTTTCTTTTGTGGATAATAATATTTTTTTCCTCTTTGCTATTGGAGATGAACAATTCACTAAAACCAACAAAATGTATACAAATCTGTTTGCGAATTCCTGATAATACATGACTGTTCCAGCTATGACGGGTTTATGTGTTAAATTATGATTAACCTCAACGAAATTCTTAGCATAACCATGTTGTCCGTAAGACGACCCCCCTCCCCCATTCACGTGTACAATTATGCTGATGTACTTGTCCACAGCTATCATAGTTGTCAATGTGGGAAAACACATTGGTTAGATTACTTTCTCATATTGGTACAGGATATTATCAAGTTTGGTATTGAGTTCTAGTGGGAAGTTGTGGTCTTTTTGAACATTCGGACTGAATCTTTTCATTCTAGAAGTCTGGATTCAAATATTTCACATTTGATAATTGTCATTGCTTTGTGCCTAAAACTTTCAAAGACTTCCAGAAGGAAAAACTTGTTTCTTTGTTGGCACTAGTGACTACCCTTTTTTTAGTATTATTACTATGTTGTGCCGTCTCTTGTTGTTCATCCTTTACTACAGTATATCTTTTCCATAAACGACTTGACAAAGGTGTTACTAAAAAGATTCACCAGATGCATGATATATGCAGCATTAGTACCTTGGCCATTTTGAACTCTCTGCTTCTCCTATTTTAGTTATGTGACGGATTTGGTTAACCCCTTCCAGTTACGTTTATAACTGTAGTACTGTCTTTATTTAATATTTTTCTGTTCCTATTAAAGTTGTAAATTCATTTTAGATTTTTTAATTTTTTTAAACAATTTCATGTCTCTCATCCACTATGCCTACATAATATAAGGTTCATATTAACTGTTTGTATTTTTGATAACTCGGATACATGAGTTGTTTGATTACCTCACTATACTGGAGCTCTTTTTCCCTGATGTGTAATTGTGTTCACATTTCCATCATCACAGGTTGATAGAAGGTACAAACAATATTATCATCAGATGCAGATTGTGGTATCATCGTTTGATGTAATAGCAGGAAGTGGGGCGGCTAAACCATACACAGCAGTTGCTCTTCAAACCATTTCTCGCCACTTTCGATGCTTACGTGATGCAATCACAGGTCAGATACGAGCAACCCAAAAAAGCCTTGGGGAGCAAGGTACTTCAGGAAGCATTAAAGGGGTTGGAATTACTCGCCTCCGTTACGTGGATCAGCAGCTCAGGCAGCAAAGAGCCCTTCAGCAGCTTGGTATGATGCAACAACATGCATGGAGGCCACAAAGAGGTCTGCCAGAAAGTTCTGTTTCGATTCTGCGAGCATGGCTGTTTGAGCATTTCCTTCATCCGTATGTCCTCTTGACTTCTACCTTTTCTCTCGATCTTTTTCTTAATAGTTTAACTATTTGAGTAATACCGGATATTTTGCCTTCATAATCTAAATTCTGTGGTTGATTTTTGCCAGCTATCCCAAGGATTCTGATAAGATCATGCTAGCAAGGCAGACAGGTTTGACTAGAAGTCAGGTAATGATGAAGTAATCATACTATATGTAGCAATTTGCTAGCTACACCAAGATTTATGAAGCACAAACGTGACAGACTGACAGGGAATAGGATCAGTCTTGATCCACTTTGATCCTTTCTAAATCGCTAAATCAGGAGATGAAAATATATAGCTTCAAGGGACACAAAGTGGAATTTAGTTGAAAAGAAATAAAAGTATAATGATACATATTTAGTTGGTAAAGAGTTTTCTGAAAATTATAGTCAATAGAGGAAATTATAGTTGTAAGGAACGAGGGCAAAGCAATAGAGGGAGAATTCTTTGATTCTGGGTTCTTGAAGAATAAGATGTAAACTATGAAAAACCAGTTAAGTAAGTAGTCGGAAAATCGGGTATTAGCCTATCCTTCAGACCTTTCCTTGCAATGTATTTAGCATATGTATGCATCTTGCAGTTTTAAGTTATATTTGGTTATTCTTTTCTTTTACTTGGCCAAAAAGAGAAAACAAGAAAAATGTTGCCTATATCAAGGTGTCATGATATAGTCTGTTCCTTGCTATAAATGTGACCCTAATCAAGTCATTACTTTCTTGTTACTTTCAGCGTTGATGGTTATGTTATTACCATATCAAGTTATTCAAAGAAGTTAGTTTTCACTGTTTATATTTCATCAAACACATAGCATCATAACATGTCGGTTTTGAGTGAAAATGTTTTTGTTGAAGTTGATGCAACTTGAGAACAGGAAGTTTATATGTGTTTTGCTATTGCTGCACAGGTCTCAAACTGGTTTATAAATGCACGGGTGCGTCTCTGGAAACCCATGGTGGAGGAGATGTACAAAGAAGAGGCTGGTGATGCTGAAATGGACTCTAATTCTTCATCTGAAAATGCAGCCCAAACCAAAAAAGGTGAAAAGAGGACCTTAGAAGATGGAGGGGAAGATATGCAGCCTAGTGCAAGTTCCACAGGCACTGATAGATGCAGCACAGGACAATTTATGGACTCCAAATCCGAGCATTATGATGTGGAAATAGCCGGATCCACCGGGTCTGTCAGCTTCCAAAATGGGACTCATCCTGAAGGCGAAGCTGAATTTGGGCTAGTGAAGCTTAGGCAGGGAGAAAGGCCTGGCATGGATGAAAGTAGTTTCTTTTCAGATGGAATGATTCAGTCTGATAGGAGCAGCGAAAGGTTTATGCCTGCATACCACATGCCGGAGTTGGGGAGGTTTGGAAGTGGAAGCGGCGTGTCTCTAACATTGGGGTTGCAGCATTGTGAGGGTGGTAACATTCCTATCTCTAGTGGGACGCCTCACAGTTTTGTTGCCATGAGAGATGATGATTTGTACAATGCAGCAGCTTCTTCCATTGGTACAGAGACTGCAGATTTCGACCAGCAGCACAGATTTGGTCCCTCCCATCTATTACGTGATTTTGTTGTGTGAAAGATGCTTCATTGAATCCTTGCATATCCACATTGGTTACATTGATTCTTAGGGGGAGAAGACAACATATAGTGTTAGGGTTTTAACTTGCTTGCAAGTGTTGGAAGGAAAGGTTTGTTCACAAAAGACAGTTGTAATATATGATCGAAGAACTTGATTCAAGATCAGCATATTTGTAAAGATATATAAGATAAATATTATTTCTTTAACATGTGCAAAGGCAAAATGTACAATCAATGCCAACTGTTGGTGATGGTATTGAAGAGAAGAAGAAAACAAGACAACTATTAATAGTTTATACTCTGTAATAATAAAGCTTCTGTGATTTGGAATTGTCTGACTGCAACCATTCCTGAAGTGGCAACAAACGCACATTCTGGCTTATATTGTTGTTTTACTTGTTTATCTTGGCAAACTATCTGTGATCATATGAATATAATCGTCCACGGGATCCCATTAGAACCCCGAAGGTTAGGCTTGTGTATATGAAACTCTCTATTTGAAAATGAAGAAGGATTAATTTGTTTCTCTCATATTTACTCAATCAAATGGTATGTTGACATGGTCCAGAGAATTAATTGTAATGATTTTTTTTAACTCAAAGACAATTTTTTCATTAGTATTCAAGTAGAGGGTAAAATACAAATCGATCAGTTGTCATGCGTACAGAGGACAAGCAATATCATAAGATTCGTACGACGGTTTTATCCTCATTTACATTTCTGCTCATAATTGAGCATACAATCTAATAGAAAATAGATTATAGGTTAAGATCTCACCTAGAAAAACTAGAAAAAGACTACTAGAAAAACTAGAAAAAGACTAATAGAAAAATAGACTCATAATGTCAAGACGTCATGAGGCACAAAAGTGTTTAGAGTCCTAATGAAAGGAACTTATTGTACTAGAAAACTATAAACTAAAAAATAGCTCAAAGCCTAAAAGGAAATTAAACCCAAACCCAAAACAGTTGACCTAGCCCAACGTTCTTTCACAGTTGCAGAAAGGACATGGAAGAAGAACACCATAGCCGTCACCGCTGTGAGATGAAGTTGCCTTCGTGAGACATCGCCGCAGTAAGACGCCAAAGATGTTGTTTTGGCCACGATCCTCAGCGCGCGGAGCAAAGGTGAATAGCGAACAAAGAGAAGGGGGAGTGTTGCGGGCGTGCCACCTCGCGGACGAGGAAAGGGTTGTATGCGTGTGCTTGACTTATTGATCAGGCAGAAGGGGTTTCCAGGTGTCACCTCAGATGAGGAATTTACGAGCAGAAGGTGGTCGATACTCACGGCGGCGCGAGCAGAGCAACTATAGGGGAGATTCAGAGGAATCAGGGTGAGTCCAGGAGGGCTCTGTAACTAAGGCGACGGTGCACTTAGTTATGTTTAGGGTTTCGAGGTACCTCGAAGGGAACTGGGTTGCAGTTTGTTTGTATTTGTGTTTGAGTAATTATGTACAGAGAGAGTTTTCTGTAAACCTTCGAGTCTCTTATATAGTGGAGCTCAACATGCCGAAGAAGAAAGATAATCAGAATCCAAGTCGGACTCTTCAACGTAAAGCATAAAGGCACTATTCCACCCATGCGGACCAATCATCCTGTGACACTTGTCCAGTTCGCACACTCCGCATAGGACACTGCTACCGTGTTACTCAATTATAGACTCCTATGAGAATTGGAATTAGGAGCAATCCTACCCCGCGAGGTGTCACAGTCCTTGTGGAAAACTAATCTCGCGCGGACCGCGGACTCAAACCATCTCGTGGGCCAAAAGACGGCTTTTTAATTAATAAGGGTCACATGGATTGGCCCAAAGCGTGTCAAAGACTGGTAAAAAGTCTTAAACGTTTATTGTAATTCGCGCGGACTCCGCATGTGTCTTTCTCGCGAAGTCTCTCACGCACTCGCCTAGATGTATTCTGCCTTGCCTAAGCGAAATGCCAAAGTCATTCCGCGCGCGAGCTGCATGTTCCGCGCGAAGCGCGCGAGCTCCATACTCCGCACGAAGTCATTCTGCGCGAGTTATGTGTTTGACGCGAAGTCCCTATACGCGCGAGATCCGTACTCCACGCGTAGACCTTGTAATTCATCTCGTGTGGTCTTGCTGGCGGGCTATAATTTGTAAACTTAAAGAACTTGGGTTCGCCGGCTGTAACGCGGGCTAGGGACGTAACTAATATTCACATAGACATTTTACAGTCCAGTAAAGTATTATTACTTGGACAAAAATGCCCTTTGGCTCAAACAGCCGCCGCCTTGTTTTGCACAGCCACAAGCACACCTTGGGAAGAAAAAACTTCATCGTCGCCACGAACTTAT
The DNA here is from genome assembly GCA_034370585.1 of Fragaria x ananassa. Classification (NCBI taxonomy): domain Eukaryota; kingdom Viridiplantae; phylum Streptophyta; class Magnoliopsida; order Rosales; family Rosaceae; genus Fragaria; species Fragaria x ananassa. The sequence goes on along the minus strand of CP139769.1, from coordinate 14,665,707 downwards.
AGACTAGACAACATCTCCACCAAACCAAAAATTATTCCCATGAATAAACAAGAACAGAGATGGAATCGAGAAGATGAAACCAGATCTGCTCCTCGAGTCCATGGTGTTGGAGTCATACATCCATCCTGATCTGAAAAGCCACGCTGATAAAAAACTGTTAAGAACCTCTGGCCAATTACCTCTAAAAGCATTTGGTTGCTAACATATCCTTCATACGGCAACAAAGTCATACGGTTTCAGCAGATCTAGAGACCCACTTAGCTTTAGACCGATGAAGGTGGGATTTCGTGGTTGGTTGCCGACTTAGAGAGAGAGCTTTAAAGTTTTATTGTAATGGTTCTCTTTAGTAAAGAAGACCAACTGCTTAACCTTTGTGGATTTATTTTCCGTGACCTTGGTCACAACAACACAACTATGATCACACTTGACGATGATTTCAAGTCGAACAATGACAATCACCGAGTTTGGAGACTCGTTTTCAATGCCCTTTATCACTCTCTTGAATGGCATTGTCCTTATTGTGTTGGGAAACTGTCCTTATGGAGCTCAACAACGTACATGAGGGTTTCCGACGTTTCCTATTATCTTGAAAGTTCATCTAAATAACGGCCAAGATGATTTTGTTTGCTTCTCATAAGGGTCAGGTGAGGTGCTATTCCAAATATTGTTTTTTCATATTATTCTCCATCTGCTTAGTTGTTTTGGCTTTTATTTGAAGATAGTTGACAACCTTTAATAAATCAGAGTAAACTCCTTTTCCCGTACATCCCAAATAAAGCAAGGCAGAACTGAATCCCAAATAGCGTTCTGAGATCACAACGTGCATAATTAGCTATAAGGTGAGCCGCATAATTAGCTTGACGATAAGCATGAGTAAAATAAGAACCACGAACTTAAAAAATTAAAGGTAACGTTATCATACACGCATCCCAGAGGAGAGGTATTAGGAATAACGCTCTGCTTGGTTGCTTGAACCAAACGAAGTGATCAGTCCCAAAAATCATTGGAGCCAGCCCATGCTGAGGCAAGATAATGTATGTGGTGAAATAAAATAACATGTCACAACAAAATAAACAGAGCTAAAATTCAATGTTGTAGTTGCGGTCACTCATTCATTGCAAGACAGTCCTATCTGAATTAATTTTTTTTTTTTAGTGTCAGAGTAATAAAAGGCTTCCTAAGCCTAGAACTTAATCCCTCGACACATGTAAAATACTCAAATTATGCATTACAGCATAATGGTACTTTGATAGCTTCGTGAATCAAATTTGAATTAGGGATTCCTTACCTGACGCTCGACATTAGGCCAATGCCTGAGACATTAGATTATCATCAACTAATTATCTGCTCTACTGGCATTTAGTTTCGATTTGTTTGGTTTTAGATTCCCAACATGCTAGGCTTTTATGTTTAGTTTGTGATAGTATTTTCTTATAAAGAAAAGACTGGAATTTAAGATATGAAACCAAAATTCAATGGTTTTGAACGTATGGAATTAAGTCAAGAGAATTTCAGATAAGGTTAAAATGCGCAAAGATTTACCATTTTCAGACCCAGGTTTTTAAAAGCTTTGAGAAATGAAGCAATAGATAGTTGAAATCGTTGTTGGTGCTGGATGAGAGAAGCCTAGCCATTGTGGATAGATCAAGCACTTCTAGGCTAGCTTCGAGAACATGTTAACATTCAAAATGCATATAAATAAAAAAAAGGTAAAATATTGTATAACTTTTGTGGTTTGAAGTCGACATCTGTTTAGTTCTTATGGTTTTATTTTAATCTGAATAGTCTTTAAAGTCATGATTTTTTTTTATCTAAATAGTCTTTATGATTTTTTTTAATCTGAATAGTCCTTAAAGTCATAATTTTTCATCTAAATAGTCCTTATGGCTTTTAACTGAGAAAAATGTCGGAATGACTTTGGATAAAAAATCATAACTTTAAGGACTATTTGGATGAAAATTGTGATTTTATGGACTATTCAGATTAAAATAAAACCATAATGACTAAACAGATATCGACTTCAAACCTAAAAGACTAAACAAATTTCAATTCATAAAAGAAATTATTGCACAACACAAAGATTAAATATTAATCACTAATAAGAACAAGCACCAAGTTTTATTATATGACGACGGAAGATCAAAAAACTGAGGTGCTAAGATAGAACAAGAACGATAAGTTATAAATTCTAAAATCATGCGTCATATACTAATTTAGGGCATGTCATGTAATACAATGAAGTCCAAATGCATACGCTTTGTGGATGTATTTTTTGTCACGCTGGCGGAAGCTTTAGGGAGTTCAGGGATAAAACTCTTGCCATAGATGAGAAGATGATACTTAACTACCCCTGATTGTTGTTTCCAGTAACTGGCTTCTGCCACCTTCCTAAAGGGAAACTATTTGCTAGTCTTCTTGTAGTTCTGGACGATCGCAAACTTTGCGACCTCAATAACATGAGGGTCACTAAGGTTCTTTATTGGCACCCAGCTTGGGTCGAAGTCGCTGCCACCAACATCGGAGACGGCGAGAAGAGGAAAGAGAAGAGCAACGATTGTTAGGAGGTAGTAAGCGCCTATGACATATGGATGAAGATATAATAGGATGAGATCAGTGTAATATCTACATATGGTTTATATAGTGAGTGAAGGATGATAACCGAAAGAGAGTTTAAATACTACATCAATGCAATTGAAGAAAGTTTAGACGATCAAAGGATTTATTAGAGCATCTTCGACAACTTCCTTATTTTCTTAATTTTATTAATTTTGTGAAATATTAAATTGTTTTGTGATCCGACAGTTTCTCTATCTTGTTTCCTAAAATGAGGATGAAGAAAAAAGAGAAACATTCATTTCTCAAATTTGCAGCAAAGTCTTTTTTCTCTAAAATTAAATTCTTCACGTACTTTAACGAAAAGTTTACATAAATAGAATATTTTATTAAGTATTTTATTGTTACAATAATATATATATATATATATATATATATTATTGTTCCTAACATGATTTTACCATTGTGTTTTTCTCCTACACCTCCGTATGAGCCTTGAGAAAATGTTGTGAAGGAGGAGGGATTGAGATACATGTGGCCTCATGAAAAAAGTTTATACTTCTTCAATTGTAGACCATTGATCTAATCTAACGGTCTCTGTTTGAAAGTCCGCAACAAAGCGGTCCGCAACAGAAACGGACCCAATAAATGGATATAAGTAAATACATACCATCGCTGGTCACCTTTAGCCTGTTGGTTTTGTGAAATGTGCAAAATCTATCAGGTCTAGAGTTCGACTGGCGGATGATGATGATGATGATGAATCAAAAAATTGAATCCATCTTGGAAAATGAGGTATTCTAAAATACCTCTGTTTTGTATTCTGGCCAATATACTCAGCCGACAATCGGAGGTAGCAACATTTAATTATCATGTGTTATTTGAGTAAAGTAACCCAACTTCTTATATTTTCCCTCACCGAGCTCTCAACGGAAATAACTGCTTCTTTAGGTTACTCTTGACGGTGATAACAAGTCGGAAAGTGACCGTCCCCGACTCCCATCCCTGGTAGTCCCCCTATATCAATTATCACATTTTGGAGCAACAAGTTTCCGCCCGACTCCTTCTTGTGCTGGGAAACTGCAAACTAAGCGACCTCTTTCACACGAGGCCATGAGGATCGCTAGTGTTCGTTACGGGCTTCCAGGCACGGCCACCAGCACCGATATCAGCGACGGTGAGAAGTGGAATGAGAAGAGCAAGGATTGCCAAGAGGTGGTAAGTGGTGCCCATGGTGATGAATATTCAATACCAATTCGGTTTATACTAGCTAGTTGAAGAGTTGAGGGAATTAGTAGTCGTGCATGGTTTATATATGGAGGGTATAGACTCATTATGTTACTGAGTTCAAGTAATTCAGCAAGTTTAAATTAAAAGTGAGATAAATGATCTTTATGCAATACAGGAGTTTTCATTCTAAAATTAAATACAGGGGCAAGTAACTTAATTACTAATTACTAACTAGTTGCTCCATGAGTTAACATGGTCAGCCGTTGTAATGTGTCATATATTTGGGGGCTAAATCATTCATTTGGGAAGACAAAGAAATAACACAAATAAGATGAAAAACGTACTACAAAAAGGTGAAAATCTCACTGTAAAAAGGTGTGTGATTTAGAGATCCTGATAGAAAAGCTCTTACCATTTCACCTGAAAATCAAAGGAGTACGAAAATAAAAGGTCCCAAGTTGCTCACTTTAATGCATTCACTTTCTTCTCCAGTATCATTGGGGATAGCCAAGTCTTGAACCAGTTTAGCTCACGACCTAAAGTGATTCTCATACAATTCCAACCCCGTTTCGAAACACCTCTCTTCTCATACTCGATCTATAATTGCAGAAGAATCTTCTTAATATTTCATACATTTTCTCCAGCCCATTACTTCCTGTGTTATTTGCTCCATTTCCATAAGGATGACGTTAATTACACGGTAGAAAAATAAAACCTAAAATTTAACAGGGTGCATATACCAGCTCAAAAAAAAAAAAACACAAAATAGAGCGAAAATCACAAAAGAGCATAGTTCCTGAAGGATAAACAGCATCATCACACAAAACAGCACCCTCCAAATAGGTGACTCTGATACTTAAAAAAAAAACTAAGCAAAACCTGCATGTACCAAGATATGTTCACCACCATGCTAACTAAAGTTAACAGTGGCATGTCCAAAACTGTTTGTGACAACTTTCCCTACTCTGTACCTGAGCCTTACTATGATGGAAGGACCTACCTGAAACAATAAAGAAAATTGTCAGAAAAATATGGATGTCGGAACTCGATGAAGAAAAATTTGGATGTACAAGCACACAGACCTTTTGTACAGAACCTTCACATCTTCCCCCAACGCTGGACTTTCAAGAAAATGATCACCACACTCTTTCACATCAACAGTATCCACTTCAAAATCCCGATAACCACAATATTCATTCCATTCAAACCACATCTTGGCAATTAATTCTTTTTGGAAGCAAGTACTATGATCTTCCTCTTCAGGGGAATCAGCAGCTACCAATCTATATACAAATACTTTCCTCTTTTGGCCAGGTCTAAATGCACGGCCAATTGCTTGCCGTGTTACAGAGGGATTAAGATGGACATCCAAAATTAAGACTCGTGAAGCCCCTACTAAAGATATACCCTCTCCACATGCCTTGATCGAGCCAAAGAAGACCTTAGCATCAGGGGAATTGTTAAATCTCTCCATGGACCACTCCCTGTTCTCAGATTTCGATTCCCCTGTGATCACAAACAGCTCTCTCCCAGGACTCCAACCCTTTGTTTTGACGGTTAATCTCTCTAAAAATTTCAAAGGTGGGAGGTACTGACTGAAAACCAATAGTTTCTCACCAGATGACTCACATAACCTAAGCATATTCATAAAGAATTTAGCTTTGATTCCTTCATTCAAGTCTATCGTCTCAACCAATTCATCTATCTTTTCATTTGAATCAGAGGGTTTCCAGTCCTTAGAGACGGAGTACAGTTTAGGGTGCAGATAAACAGCACTACCAACTGAACTTTGCTTGAACTTCCTTGCAAACTTCTTGAATTCCTTCTGGATTTTCTGCTTCTGCCAATCACTTAGATTGAGCACCACAGTGAAATCAATAACTCCAGGAAGCTCATCCAGGGAATCTCCTTTGTAGTAATGAAGGACCTTGCTGGTCATCTCACGCAAGTCATGTATGACAGTCACTTTCCTTCTGAAATCCTTATCCTTCTGCAGAGTATCCTCCACCAGTTCATAAAAAACATTATCAGCACCAGCTTTGAACTGCTTCCTTGCACCTGGTATATGTACCCTACTCATTATGCGCTTGATGATGGGTCGGGAAGTTTCTGATCTTAAAAACTTAGGACGAACCAGATTCAGAATGTTGAACACTTCCTTCACGTGATTTTGATAAATAGTTCCCGAAAGTACAACTTTCCTTGGTGTCTGCAATTTTGCAATTGATTGGAATACATCAGTGTTGTCATTCCGAGGGGTATGCCCTTCATCCATAATAAGAATTGAAGGTGCCTTTAGCAATATTTCCTGGCACGACGTTGATATCTGGTTCGTTTCTCGATCACAAACAATAGAGGAGAACTGTTTGTACCCTAAGAACAGAATACTTTTCTGTTTCACCCACTTCTTCAAAATCTCAAGCTGCTGTGACCGATTGTCTGCTTTGGCCTCATAGAAGTCAAATAAAGGAATATCCTCTACTTGCCAATATTTAAACTCCTTTTTCCATGTATCCAATATTCCTTTAGGAAGAACAACCAACGGTCTAGCACTTGGATACTTTGCTAGGAAACTTTGCATGAAACTAATTATCATAAATGTTTTTCCAGAACCTGGAGCATGGGCCAAGATGCAACCACCAGGATTATCACCAACTAAGTTGCTAACAAGAAAATTGAAACCCTCCACTTGATGAGGTTTCATTTGCTTCATATGTCTTGGGTGAGCAGATATTTCAGTTATAATCAAACCATCTTCTGAAAGTTTAACTCCACCATCCTCAGTTGATTCTCTGTCTTTCCCATTACGAGAATCAGGCATGTACGTTCTTGTACTCCTTTTGACCTGAAATAGTAAAGATACAATGAAATTTAATTTCCAAAAGATAATATGTAGCCATTGGCATTTGATATCTTGTCAATTAGTTTAAGAAGATCCATATATTGATTTTAATTACATAAAGGCAAGTATAGAGACAAGAGTCCAAGGCGTAAATAAAATGTTCAGCTCAGTAGACCAGTACCAAAGAACTCACAATACAGTAAAGAATATTATAAGCCTTCACCGAATTTGATTATCCTTATTCAAATTTCTTGCTCTCAATACCGTGATTAACTCATTCAGCAATGTAACACGTCGTCAGATCCATTGAGCATGGAAGATTCAGATAAGAATTGTGTGTTTCAATACTGTATTGGATCTCAGGAGTAGTAAGAAGCCACCCTTTGTTTCCTTCTCCAAAACAGAATTACCGTGTTCAGTTGTCTACTGGTGACAAAATCCAGGAGGAAACTGTTGAAGAGAAAACAGTAGACCAGCTCTCTAAGGAACTTACAGTTCACTAATTGGTGAATGGGGATTTTCACATGTTGAAATAGATCAGCGTGTAGATAATTCTCATCCACATCAACCTTGTCATGTTCATTTTTTCCTCAAGTCAAAACTGATGGACACTGGTCCTGTGACCAAACTAATCTAATCAACTAAATGATCTAGTTGGATAGATGAGTCGAAGCTTAAAAACCAAAACTCCTCATTACTGATTAAAAAAAGGAAAAAACCAGAAAATGAGTCAGACATGACTCTTGGGCTCTCGCCCAAGCAAGCCCTTACAGGACAAGCCTAGGGTCACTCAAAATTTGATTAATATATTCACCCATGTCTGCTAGTCATTTGCAGGTGATATGAAGATGAAAAATGCTACCATTGAGGCATTGACAACATCAGAGTTGAACAATGAAGGCCAGCTGTGCCATCTCAATCCCTCATGTCATTTCCCCCTTGGTTTGGGTTTGTTCGGTTTGAAAGGCTAATAAGTGAAAAGCCAAACCAATGCATGTTAAAAGACTCAACCTATTTAGGCAAAGTGACAAGAACAGTATTGGTCAGATCCTTAGGGTGGATGAGGTGGGTCCTTGAACATCCATTCATATCGATAGGTTCTTGCTAAGGCGTGTCATTTTATGCATTCCATACAATGATTACAAAGGTTAGTTTATGCCTAAATCCAGACCAATTCACATATTTTGATTACATGGGCATTCGACTAGAGTAATAAGTAATAACTCATATTCATAAAGTGTCAGGATGAACTGAATTAATTTCATCATAGCATGATTTTTATACTAAAAGCAGTGCACTAAAACTAGAGCTAGAAAAACTTAGTAGCCAGCCTATCCAATTAAACTCAAATTAAAGACCACCCACTTATTCAAGTTATTCAAGGTTCTCTATTTTTCTGGTGGCTTAGTTCTAGTACCAATAGTCTACATCACCACCATCTGCAGGCAAATGAACATTTAAAAAGAACTAAGTTGCAAAAGCAACTTACCAAGCTGATAATACTAAAATGATGATATTATAGGCACTCAAGGTGGAAGATATACCTTGTTATACTGAAACTCAAATATTGTATCAATGCTTCTGTCAATGACCCCACAGATGCGGCAAACAAATCCAAGATCATCCTTTAAGACAAAAGAATGCTCGCAGTCACCTTCACTCGTTCTTTCTTCAGATAAAGGATCTACAGTGACATCCTATCAGGAGGAGATAAAAATGAATATAAGATAAAGATTTTATTTTTGGTCTGAATATAAGATAATTATTGTATACTATGACAGCTATGAAAAATGATTAGAATTTTCACCCAAAACAATCCTTAAGCTTATACCAATCTCTTGACATCAAAACACTAAATTTAAAGAAAGGACATAAACAATACCTTTGAAGATTCAATTGCCATTGACATTTCCATCCATGCGTCTCCTAAACCATCATCATCTTCAGTACTTTCTTCGTCTTCTACACCCACATAAACACCTGGATCTTTATTCGTTTCAGTTTCTTCTACTTGATCCCTCACCTGAACAGGATACTCCAACCAATCATTTAATAGATACCCAAAAAAAAAAAGACAATGAAATGTATAAATTACAAGCAAAATCGTCATACGAGTGAAACATACCCCAGGGTCCTTCCTGAAAACTTGTTCAGATGGCTGTGGCAGAATTATATCCTTGAAAGAATATGATGCTTGTGTCATAAAAACCTCCTGGAAAGAGTAAGAAGGCCTCTGATCTTCAGTCTGTTCCTCATCTGAATCAATGATTACAATAGCCGTCGATGCTGCTGGAGCATTTCTTTCAACAGAGTCATCCTCCAGATCAATGACATTATTTTCTGCCAGAGACGGAGCTCGTTGAATTGCTAACGCTAGTTCAGGAGCCAGTTGACTCTGCCTTCTTTTCTCTTTAAAGTATGAATTAGATAGTGTGGGGAATTTTGCGAACAACGGATTCAGCACTTCATTTATCTGAGCAGCCAATGCCTTCATGTCCTTTTCAACACTTCCATATTTACCACCGTCATCTAATCCCTCCAGCAAGTTTGGTATAGCCAGCGGATCAGTATAATCAACAACTGCAGAGGTGGAACTTGGTTTCTTTTGTACAGTTTCAATGTGCATACTTGCAGAGAAGACCATTGCATCACATACATTTCTATCAGAAGATAATTTCAACTTCTTATGCCCCTTGGAATACAGACCTGATTTCAGATGGTAACATTAACAATATAAGGAATTTGTGGGAAATATATAAAAATAAAAAATAAATATAATAAAAATCATTGAATCACCAGAAAACCATTTATCTAAGGTATCACAATGAACACCCGAACGGGAAACAGGAGAAATTTTTGGCAAAACTTCCATTTCTGCTTTGTGAGTGCCATAACAGCAATAATATGTCGTGATCTCAGAAGTGGGCACATGCAAATGCATCTAAAGCAGCATAACATGGATAAATTACCATAAAAGAATTAAACAAAACAAAAAACCAAAACACTCATACTCTTAGATGGAAGAATCATAATGAAACATTTGATAATATGAAAACTGTGCAACCGTACTGTTATTAACTACAATGGAGGTAGTGCTCCAAGCAATCTTTGGAAAAAGAAATGAAGGAGTCCTTGTAAGCTTTAGAATCATCTGAACATTCGAAGATACAGTTTGTCAAATGGGGGAAGAGGAAGGAGAGGCGTCCCTAAGCTTTCCGGCTCACTAGTAGGTATTTCAAAAAAAAGGGAAAACTTTTCTGCGAATCAAATACATTCTTCCTTCTTCACCTTTTCAACCTACCCTTACCGATACTAAAACAGAAAAATTAGCCTCTTTCTGAAAATGATTTGAGAGGAGGTCCAATTTGGTATTATTTGTTTAGTACTGAAAGCAGGACATTTCAGCTCGAAATAAACTACCCGCTCAAATTCAGTACCTGCTACAATGAAGCAGCCAGAACAACAACAAAAAACAAGAAGGGGCAAATTACATTTGCTCCATACACCTTTGAAGGTTCAATCTATCTACGTATAAAGTTTGAGAAATATCTTTTTGCTCTTAAGTGTCTTCATTAACAGAATCACCACATCAAATATTCCCTAATCATCACCTGAAGCAAAACTTTCTGTCCTAATCATCACCTAGTCCCATTATCACCGTAACGCCCAGCATTGATGCAACACAAAATATTCCAGGATAATAATAGTTCAGTCCACTTGAGTGATGAAAACAAAATTCACAAGGTTTACTAACACCGTAACTATAAAGAGCCCGAAGACAAGTTCTTCTCTTGAAAATTCTTGCATGCAAACACAATGCGCATAAACAAAAATTGCCATTCAAGAGTGAGAGGGTCTACCGTCGTAAGTGGAGTCTTCACCGGGCCGTATATCCACCGCCGACTCCATACCTCACTGAAATTTGCAGAGAACATTAAGCACAAGCAAAACACCCAAAAAAAAATTAAACAAATTATTATTCGAAAATAAAAAAAATAAAACACAAAGTTCGCCATTTTTGTATCAGGGAATGGTGATTAAAAATCAAGTTGATCCTTCAAATCGACAATTACGAGAGTTCAGAAACAAACAAAACAAAAGCTGCTTAATTTCATGAAGCGGAAAATAAAAATAAAGAAAAAGAATCACAATTTTTGTATGAGAGAGCGGCGGTAGGTAGCTACGGCGGACTGAGCTCTGAAAAAAATCAAAGAAGCTTGAAATTGGGGGTTATTGAAGGAAGAGGGACTCACATTTGGGTTTGGGAGACGGAGAAGGCAAGTCTGTGAAACCCTAGCAGAGACTGAGAGAGAGAGAGAGAGAGAGAGAGAGAGAGAGAGAGAGAGAGAATGAGGTGCCTGCTCTCTGTGTCTTGATTCCATGCTAAAAGCCTAAAAGAGTGGAAAGGGGGAGGAAGGCTAGAGTGCTTTCAGCTTAGACGGTGTGAGCGAGCGAGGTGATGTGATGGTGGGGTCTGATTGGTTGCATTTTTGGGTTTTTAGAATATAAGAGTTAAATTGTTAGCAAGACGAATCGTCGGTGCTGCTTGTTAAACCATGCGTCGAAAATTAGAAATCATTCGGTGTTGGTAAGAGCTTGGATTGATAAATTAGGTTTGTCTATGTAGACAGTAATTTTTTTTTAAAGTTATTTATGATTTATCTTGTTTCTATTTTATTTAGAACGATGTTATTAACTCATTTATTTTTATTATTAACATATTTTATCTATAAAAATAATCAATCATGAAATAAATTCAAATGACAAGTTTGATATTGGCTTTGATTTGGAACTAATTAATTCCTATTTTTGACAGTGAAAGAGGAACTCAGGCTTAGTTTGATATTGGTGTGATGAGGATACACAATTGTAAAATAAAAAAACTCAGTTTTACAAAAAGAGTAACGCTACATGCACCAAAATATCTTACAAAATATGAATCCCAAATATTTTGGCAGCTCTCTACGTTGAGTTTAACATCGACACACGTCATCTCACGAGTTGTGTCATTCGTTTGTGGAGGTGTATTGGTGGTGTCGTCCATGATAAGTGAGACTGTAGTGTTGTTTTTTCAGTCCCAATCATTTGGAGATTGATGGTTGATCGTCTAGCATTGAAGTAGATTTGCAGGTCATTGTCTAGTTTCTTGGCTTGGCGTTGAAGAGTTCCAACTTTGTGGTTGATCGCAGTGAAAAAGAGGTAGACCAATATCGTGTTTAAACCTTGATGGAGCGATTTGGATATAGACCAAAGCCGGTTGTCTCACTTTTAAGGTCAGCGTCGATGAGTTGATTGTTGTAAGAGAGATGGCGATGCTGAGGTAAAACGGTCATGCGCTCATAAATGTAATGGCGGTAACAATGGATTAGCCGAGACTAATTAGAGTTTTTACTTGTGCTCCTTTGTTTGTTGTCCTTGGGCTCGGGTCATCGACTGGTTATTTGAACTTGGTCTTGAGTTTGATGAGTTTCTATGTCGTTTGGTTTTTGTATTTAATGTTCTAAGAGCATCTCTAGCGGAACTATCAAATTCTAGGTGGAGGCTAAATGGGCAAAATGACAGAATCTAACCTCTTCAACCCATGCTTGAGATCCAATGTGGATGACAGTTTGGGTTCATACTATCAAATTTGACAGTCTCCAAGCTTCTGGTCTTTTCATTTTATATTGTCTCTCTTCTCTCTCTCACTTAGTCTGATCGTCTCTCCCTCTTTTATTGAAATTTCATACCCAGAACTTAAACCAAAACTTATAGTATCTGTACCACCGTAAAGCAAAAACCATCGTGAAACCACCGATCGAAACAGATCGGCGATGGACATAATCGAAACATAAACCATCGTGAAGCCAAATGATCATATTTTTTGGGATTGGGTTCAAGGATCCTCGATACTTCTGTTAGAATTGTAATTGAAGTCGGTGCAATTTCTGGACAGAAATGGAAACAAAATTGATAAGGTTGAGTAGATTAGGAGAAGGAGAATAGAAATCAGTGAGTTGATCGAAGAATTAGCTCCATAAAAGGTCGCATGCAGAGGGAAAGAAATATAGTAGTCGGTTGGAGGTGGGCTTGAAAGAGAGAGAGAGAGAGAGAATGGGAGGTTTTAAAGGAGGAAATATAATTATATATAAATATTAATAACAAACAATAAATTAATATTTTAATTTGACAATTGGGCTGAAGTGGAATTTTAACTGGAAGGTCACTTACTCCTCAGTTGTGAAATTTTGACAAAAAAAATTTAACACATGGGTTGGAGATGCTCTAAGGTGGGCAGCCTCACCTCTTTAAAAGGGAGGGAAGTCACCCTTGCGTAGTTATAGTTTGAGTTAACAGTAAGACTTATGTTATAATAAGTTTTTATATAATTAAGTCCTTGTAGAAGTTGTTTTAAAGTACCATAATTGCGTACTCGGCATTGAGAGTCAAATAGAATAGATTGCCTACAAGTGCGAAATGATTTTATTAGCATATACTACTATGAGCATTAAAATTTGTAATAGAATAGTTTTCTTTGCTGTGATTCCGGGTCATATTCAATATGAGCTCAATACATCGAAAAAGAAGAAGTTAGAGCAGCTTCAACACATTTTCTATATTTTGTATTTTCTCCATTTTAAGGAAAAATTGGTTGTTCCTAGGCATTCATTGTCCGTTACAACCAATGTTGAGCTATTTGGGAAGATCTGTTGACGTCTCAGGTGAAGGTAAATTGTAGTAATACTAATGTGCCACATGAAAGTGCAAAATGGCCCTTTCCAGCTCATGGCTCTTTGAAACTTAACTGTGATGCATTAGAGATTAATGGTGGTAAAAAGGTTGGAGTTAGAGCTGTGATTAGAGATGGGGATGAGATTTTGAAATTGGCAGTGGGAGAGAGGGTTACTGGCAGGTTGCAGCCGTGCGCTGCTGAACTTCAGGCGTTGATAACTAGCATGGACGAGATACAAAGGCGTTGCTGGTCTCCTGCCTTTGTGGAAACAGATTGTTATGAGGTTGTGAAATTGGTGAATGAAGGTGAGCAGTGCTATGCTTTTGCGCATGATGGTGTATTGGTGGAAAAAGTTAGATATTTACTTATGAATGTTGGATTGCATAGTATCTCTTATGTGCCTCGGAGTGGGAATGGTGCTACCCATGCGGTGGCAACTAATGTAGCCCGGTTGGAGGGGAGTTTTATATGGTTCGGAGTTAAATGCTTCGATTAGTTAGAAAATGTGTAGGACATCTATGTCTTCTACCAATAATTCCCACATCACTTCCACATAAAAAATAGTACTCTAGATGAGTTAACATTTCAAGTGTTTTTGACTATTTTTGGTTAAGTTTTAGCAAACTAAAAATTTGTTCTTGGGAACTTGGACCACAACAGCTAATGAGCAATAATTTTCACGAGAAACTATAAAATTTTTCCACAGATATATTTGAAAACCTTAATTATTGCTCCTTATGGGTGCAAAACCTTCTTAATAAAGCAGCTTCCTACATCTACAAGATCATGTATTTATTTGAACGAATGTTAATACCTACACGAGGCTACTGGTGGGCCGGCCACTAGGCACAACCAAAATTCTTTTTATAGCAAAGTATCAAACACAAAATTACATAACAAAACCACATGAATCGTCTCTCCCAGTTGATTCAATCAGATCGCTTGAAACACAGAAAGGGGAAGAAAATTAACCAAATTAAAGTATTAGAAATGTCATTGCCCAATGAAGTTAACTGATTAGCAACTGAACTTACAATAGATAGTAGAAAATGGTGCATACATGAACTCATTGAAAATAGATTTTCCACAATAATGAACATTATATTTCACAATAAACTAACAACTATATTTCAAAAATTAAAAATTACAATCTTATGTTTTAAAAATATTATTTATTTTTAAAAACGTTACTGGACATGCTCATAGAAACTCCTACACATAAACAAGACTATAGTTTGTAATACATTTGCCATGACCAAATACAAAGCACCCTTTTTTACCCAAAAAATACAAAACACCCTTTTAAGTTTTTACTGGGCACAGCAAGTAGACAAACAACGAGTTAAACCCCAAAAAAACCACCGCTACCTCCCTCTACCTCCACACACCCGCCTCCTCCCCCTCTCTCTTCCATTTATTTTGCAGAAGAAGAAGAAGAAGAAGAAGTTTTCACCTCTTTCTCTCTCTTTCCTGGAAGCCCTCTCACCCCACTTGGGTCTCCTCCACCCACCAGTCCAGATTCTCCCTTCCACGTACCCACTTCGATTCCCCACTCTCTCTCTCTCTATGTTATTTGACGATTTGCTTCTACTTATTTTCACTTCGATCGACTCTTCTTCTCTCTAGTCCCTTTATCTCTCCGACTCCCATGGCTACCCAGAAACACTCGCCTGCTATTAAGGTACTACTCTCCTCCAAATACCCACAACCCCAAAACCCTAAATTATTCGAGTGACATGTTTTTGAATTTGTTTTTTGGGGTTTTTGTAGGGCGCCAAAGTTCTCATGGTCGGGGCTGGAGGTATCGGCTGCGAGCTCCTCAAGACTCTCGCCCTCTCCGGATTCCAAGACATTCGTATTGTGTGTTTCCCTCTTCTCCCTATATATATATATATATATATATATATTTTCTCTTTTTCCTTTTGAATTTCGGGATAGGGTTTCTAGGGTTTCTTGCTGTATTCTTGTCTCACATTTTCATATGTCGTTGGTTTTCGGTTTTCGTAAAGTACCAAATTCTTAACCAACATTTGGTTGTGTATATGTGGTTGTTACTATGTGTCAATTTAGAGTAAAGGTTTAGTTTCATGTCTTGTTAATATAAGAAATTGGAGAATGTTTATTAAGAGTACCCAGGAGAGCGAAATTTGAAAAAGTTTTGATAAAAACAATAGGAAGATTTTATGGAATCACATTCATTTTAAGTAAAACCCAAAGAATGTAGACTCAGAGCTACTGCGAGGCACTTTTAATAGTTCTGTGGTGAAATTGGCTGTGTGACAACCTCAGACTGCTCTAACCCAGTTGGCAAAAGTGTTTAATGTTTCTGTGTCTCCAATTTCTTTCTTCATTTCTGCTATTTTGTCTCGGCATCTGGGTCTATTCACATTTTGTCAGTGTTATGATAGAGTTGGCAATACTGAGTGTACTTCCAATTTAGAAAAAGCATGAACTGTAGGCCAAAATTGAATAACATAGTATGTTGAAGTTTGGATTTATGGGTTATGAGTTTTACTTGTTTGGTTACTACATTGAATCCTCTGTTATTTCTATTCATGGCCTTCAAATTGAAATAGTTCACTTTAGGTTTCTAAATTGTGTGGTGGCTAAACTTAGCTGGATTACTTTGTTGCTCTAGGTTGTTATTTATTTGTTCAGTTGTTTATGTTAGATTGACATGGACACTATAGAAGTCAGTAACCTCAATAGACAATTCCTGTTTCGACAATCACATGTTGGGCAATCCAAGGCCAAAGTAAGTATACCTTTGATATTGTCTGTTTATATTTATACATGGATCTGTGTCTGTATAAGAATTCCTTTGAATATTTTCAACAGGTTGCTCGGGATGCTGTCTTAAAATTTAGGCCTCATATAAGCATTACTTCATACCATGCAAATGTTAAGGACCCTGACTTCAATGTGGACTTCTTTAAACAATTTAACGTGGTTTTGAATGGACTTGACAACTTAGATGCCAGGCGACATGTGAATCGCCTATGCTTGGCAGCTGATGTTCCTTTAATCGAAAGTGGGACTACTGGGTTCCTTGGACAGGTGATTTATTGTTATAAAGTTGTTTTTTTTACAAGAAATGGTTTTTAACTTTTTATTTGTTTCTGAATTGAAATAGGTTGTTACTTGGGTTAATTCGTATAGGTTGTTATGTTGTTTGTCTGCTTGTTTTTCAAAAGGGTTTTAAACTTTCTTTGCTTTATGTGTGGCTAGTATGTGGAGTCTTGTTCTGGAAGATTCTTTACAGTTGCAGAATGAATTTCATAAAGGCCTCTTTTCATCGGAGGTCGTGCAGTGAACTCCATTAGTTTTCTATCTAATTATCTTTTTAATCTAAAATATTCATGTTCTTTGTTGGATAACTTCATGAGCTAAGGACTACAGTAGTATCTCTAAAACATGCTTGAAAATTCTAGATGATATGTTTGTATTTATACACATAATAGATTTATATTAACTGTCACTATGTCATCATCATCTTAACCCTTCCTTCAGACATATGGATGAACAACGCATTGTATTTTATTTTTATTTTATCTCCCATTCTTTACATTACGTTAGCAAACCTAGAGATCGGAACGGGGGTCTGCCCCTTTTCTTTCTGTCAGTTCATCAATAAACTCTATTTAATTTCTCTACAATGCTAAATACTTTCCAAGTGTCTTTTTTCAAGTGTGCTTGATGAAGCTATTAATAATTGTTTTTGTTGATGTTGTTGTTGGTGTTGTTTTGTGAGCATCAGATATGGGAAACTAATCATGCTGTTTGACCAGTGTATTCGGAGTTCCAGTACTTTGATTGCTTTATTTGTCCTTGCATGTGTTTTGTATAAGGGTGCTGCAGTTATTTTTGTGCACCGTGATATATATATTCCTTCCATTTAAATTTACTGTTGGTTCTGAAAGCAGGTGACCGTACATGTGAAGGGAATAACAGAGTGCTATGAATGCCAGCCTAAACCTGCTCCCAAAACGTACCCTGTCTGCACCATAACGAGTACTCCATCAAAGGTATTGACACATGGTACTTTTTACTTCATGTTAAGTTTCTAAATTTTGCTCCTGTTCGTTTCTTGCTTGTCTATGAGTATCTATTTGCATGGGTTGTATTGAAAACTGAATTTTGCTTAATAGTGAAATTATGTAAATCCTCTGAACTAAACCATCTAATTGTAACTCTATGATAGATATTCAAGTATATGGAGACACAAATTATATTGGGAATGGGTCTCCAAGAAACCAAAGAACTCGTGTAAATCCTTAATATTATTCAAGCTGGTTTTAATAACCAACATGCAGAAAGGATTTGGATTACTGTTTTCCCCACACTTCAATTAGTATGTAATTGGTAAATGCTAGGACTTGTTAAATGATGCCCTAACCCCCAAAAACGTTGTTGCTCGTTTTACTTCAGAAAATTAAGTTATATGGTTTCTGCAATGGAACATATATTTGGGAGGGGTGGTTCTTTGCTGTGAAATCTGTTATTTCCATACGACCCTACCTCATTGCTAATATTTGAATTTGCAGTTTGTTCACTGCATTGTATGGGCGAAGGAACTTCTCTTTGCAAAGTTGTTTGGGGACAAGAGTCAGGCCAATGATTTGAATGCGCGTTCCGGTGATGGTGCTAGCTCATCAGAACAGGCAGAAGATGTTTTTGAGCACAGGAAAGATGAAGACATCGAGCAGTATGGAAGAAGAATATATGATCATGTATTTGGTTATAACATTGAGTTAGCTTTGTCTAATGAGGAGACATGGAAGAACCGTACTAGACCAAAGCCCATATATAGTAGGGATGCCCTGCCTAATGATGTCAGTCAGCAGAATGGAAATGTAGAAAAGAATGGTGCAACCACTGATCCATCTTCAGTATCTGCCATGATATCTCTAGGACTGAAGAATCCACAAGATGTGTGGAGCCTCATGGAAAATTCTAGAATCTTTCTTGAGGCTTTGAAACTATTTTTCATGAAAAGGGGAAGGGTTAGTCGAACTCTTGGCAGTTAAATAAAGATATCATATTTTGCCATTTATTTCCAAAGGTGAATACTGAAGTCTTACTTTCTTTGTTGTCTTTGCTTCTTTTCTTTTGTTGTGGTCCTGGTCTGCAGGAGATTGGGAACTTGACTTTTGATAAAGATGATCAGTTAGCTGTAGAATTTGTTACTGCTGCTGCAAACATAAGGGCCACTGCTTTTGGAATCCCATTGCATAGTCCGTTTGAAGCTAAAGGTATTGCTGGTAATATTGTCCATGCTGTTGCAACAACAAATGCAATTATTGCTGGGTTGATTGTCATTGAGACAGTCAAGGTGCTGCAAAATGACACAAAAAATTACAGGTTTGTACAATACCCACCCTCTCTTCTATTTGAGTTATGTGTTTTGTATCGCTGAGACGTATGTTCCTTGATTTCTCTTGCTATTTTCCGTTCCTGTAGTTCTCTCAAGACATTTAAACATCTGTGTCTTTATGGTTTGTAATATATTTTTCTCTTTTCATTTTGCCGATATGTATGCACACCCTTGCACACACAGACACTTTTACAAATGCACTCTTTACACCATATGTCTGCTAATGGTATCAATGGGATATGCCAAGGGGTCTTCGCTCACATACATGTTAGGGAAGAAAGGATTTTCTACTGCATAAAAGCCATTTGATCTGATATTTTCTCCCTCGCATTGGCTTTACTTACACTGTCTGGTACGTGTATAGGGCTCCATCCACTTCAAGTCATTTAGAGTTTTCTGGTCTAAAGGAATATGATTTGAACACGTGCACGTTCTCCACAAGTTTTCTTTCACTGTTTGGTATCGGTATACACCTGTTTCGTATGTGTATATTAGAGAAAAATTTCAGACGTGTGGTTTGAGTTTTATTAGAAGAATGTGTGTTTCTCACATGATTAAGGAAAGTTTCTGCTATGAATTATATTAATTTCACTCGTTTTGCAACTCGTTTGATCTACCTTGATTCGGTCACGTAGGATGACTTATTGTCTGGAACATCCAACAAAAAAGATGCTGCTCATGCCAGTGGAACCATTTGAACCTAACAAGTCCTGCTATGTCTGTTCGGAGGTATGCAAGATGCTCTTTTCTGCATTCTGTCTGTGTTTTTATTTTTATTTTTTATGTATCATATGAAGTTGTGTACACTAATGCAATGTAATTGATTTTAAGCAGACACCGCTATCATTGGAGATCAATACTAGCCGTGCAAAATTGCGGGACATAGTTGAAAAGGTAGTTAAGAACAAGCTTGGAATGAACTCTCCACTTATTATGCATGGGGCAGCCCTTCTTTATGAAGTTGGTGATGACCTGGATGAAGCCATGATAAAAAATTATGCAGCGAACCTTGATAAGGTATGGTTCTCTTAATGTGACTTTTCATAATCTACTCACCTGTATCAGTTGTTTATTTAATAACTTTTATATTGTGAATGAAATTTAGGTGCTATCTGAGTTTCCTTCTCCAGTTACTAGTGGAACCATGCTGACAATTGAGGATCTTCAGCAAGAACTGTCCTGCAATATCAATATCAAACACAGGTTGTTTTTATTTTTATTTGTAGATTTTTATTTTTATCAAGTATCAAGCTTGACTCGGGTGAGAAAATAATATATACAGCTTCCTACATACATTTAAAATTACCCCCATTACATCTATAAGCTATACGGTATCGGATGTCTGCAAGATATGAAGATCCATTGTGATTCACCCTAGATGTAAAAGTTGAATCTTAATACACCATTGGGAATCATATTAGTTAATATTGATGCCTTTTCATCCTGCAATTTTGTTTCCCTTCCTGTTGAACTTGACATCCACGATCGACTTATAGACATGTCTAATTTGATGCATTTCCTGATGTCTTCCATATCTGTCAGAGATTGTGATAGACATGTCTAATTTGATGCAAATTTGATTTCTCAGGGAGGAATTTGATGAGGAGAAGGAACCTGATGGAATGGTTCTATCTGGATGGACCCCAGCTACTTCTGTGGTGAAGGATGACAAGAAGTCCAATGCTAATGCTGGAAGCACATCAAGTGCATCAGAACTGGAGGCTGATAAGAATAATGAGGCTGAAACTGCTCCTGGAAAGAAAAGAAAACTATCCGAGGTTTCGGACGCAGATACGTCAAGTGTTGCTGGTGATACAAAAAGTCGTGGGAAATTGGAAGTTCTTGATGACGATGACGATGAAGTTGTCATGTTTGATAATTGGGATTCAGCCACCAACAAGAAGTTGAGGTTGCAATAGTTTTGAATTTAAATGTGGAGGGGTGTCAGTACTAATTTTTTGTACCATTAGTGAGAAGCATTGATTATTTTGGGGCTCATAATTTGCAGTTTGTTAGGTCGAGCCAGTACAAGTTAAATGGTCATTCCTTTCCCCCTTTGGTGGTTAGAAAGTGTAATGTGTATTCTTCCTAACTTAGTTGGCCGAGTAATAGAAGTGTAACATGAAGAGAACCAAAAACTTTGGAAATGACAGCAGTGACTGAAGAAATGACCATTATATTGCACTCTTGTCCATGTCGAAATAGCTTTTGTGCTGTAGGCATCTCTATTTGAATGCATCCTGATTGTACAATCTGGTGTAAAGCAGAGGGTTTGCGGTCTGACTAATGCAGTCTGCACTACTTTAAAGTTGCATTACATATCTTAGTTTACTGCAAGATCGAGAGCAGGAACGCCATAAGATTTCCAATTTGCACAATTAAAAACTTCAAATTCTCGAGTTTGACCAAAACCAAAACAAATCTAATGCAAGTAATTTACTTATTTACAGAGGTGTTTTGGAGTAAAAGCAGCAACATATTGCCAAGAAAGAAGGATAATGTACTATCCTGTTCAGCGTTTTGCACTCCAAAACGAACATGGTTTTTAGGAAACTACACTGGATGCTAAACTTGAGTAATAGCCGAAAAACAATGGAATGCCTTTCTATGTTTTTTCTTTGTGTTTTCTTTTTCTTTCTCATGGATATATATTCACACACCAACACAGGGTGTAGCAAACTGGGTGGTACTAGAAGCTCGTCGACATGCAAGAGAAGGATATGGAGCTGGAACAGGAAAGTTCTTCTTCTCCGTATGTTTCTTCCTCTTTTTCGCATCGGGATGTTCCGGTTTCTTGAGATCTTCTAGGCATCGGACGTCGGCCATGCACGTAAATGATCGTGCTTTTCCAGAGTAGTACCTTGACAACCCTCTCCGGCTGAGAAAGCAAAAACATTCTATCAGTATTCGACGTAAAACATACAGGTTTAAGCAGTTGGTCGAAACGATAAAGGAGGGTATGTGTACGTGGAACATAAAAAACGTGAAAACTATCCGAATGCTAAAGAACAAGAGATTTGTGTTCTTACTTCGGGGGAAGACTTGACCTAAGTGCACCCATGTCGAATGTTCTCACGTTGTCACCTTCCATGACCTCCATGATAGAAGTCGGAGAATTTCGATGAGGGTGAAGAAGAAAGAAAGAAAGAAAGAACTAGAGGAGGGTGTTTTGACGATGTTGAATTAGCTTAACCTGCTCGGCAATATGTGGTTCCTATATATATATGAGAAAAGAATGAGTTGGGAATGGGGGATAAGAGCTCACACGTCGTCGTGGGGATGTTGGGGTTGAGTTTGAGGGGTTCCATCGATAAATGTGGAGTTGTTTGGAGCCTCTAAAAGATGCTCCCCACCTTGTTTTGTTTGGTTTAGGATGTTGATGCCTGCCTCGACCACTTCCTTATCTACATTTTCTCTTGTTCATTGCCTTAATTGGTATATACTGATTTGTATCTTTTCTCTTGTGACCAATTAAGGCAATGAACAAGAGGCTCTAAACAACTTTAAAACAAGGTGGGGAGCATCTTTTAAGGCAATGAACAAAAGAGCAAAAGGATAAGATTCCCCAAAAAGAAAAGATACAGGAACGCCATAAGATTTCCCGTTTGTATCTTTTCTTTTTGGGGAATCTTACCCTTTTGCTCTTTACTTATCTTAAAGAAAGAAGAAAAATTAAGGAAATTACACATTTTGGTGATTTGGTCTATGAAAATAAGTATATACTGTATAAACAGAAGAGGGCAATTTATTAGATACTGAAATGTACTTTATTATAAAAGTATATAATAGATGTTTAAATGTATTTTTAGAGTTTTTATGAACTATCATTATATCAAGCTAATATGGCCCATCTCGGATGGTGTGCTCCTGAGGACCTGAGCTTCTCGGAGGAAACTAGGTTTTCACATTGGCGGTCACACACTTCTCTAGGGGTTGATCGTGCTTTGACAGTAGAATCAAGGTAGCTTTGACGGTGGCTTGCAGCGGCTGAAGGGGTCCTCAGAGGAGAAACAATTAGGAAACCTGCAAAGTTAGGCGGAGAAAGCTCAAGTATAGGTCCAAAATCTGCACTAGCAGCCTCAATGATTGCAGCTGGATCCTTGGGACGCTTTCCCCTATCAACTTCCATCAAAGAAGTCGCATCACTCCTTGTCCCTGCTAGTGCCAGAGCTGCTGAAATGATGATAGCCCTAGGGATCTGCAACGGCAGCGTCACCGCCGGCTGGTGGAACACCAACGGCCTCACAGGCACAAGACACAGCTGAGCAAGTCGAAGGTCTGAGTCCGGGAAAGGGTTGAGCACACTTACCGACCCAGATGAGCACGCCGCACTAGGGTTACCAGAAGCTAACCCTTTTCTTGTGGCCACCGACATGTCTGGCGGAGCAAGCGATCCTGCAGCCGGATGTTCGAGCATCCCACATGTCCTGCAATACCCTTTCCTGGCGTATAACTGCTCTAGTAATTGGCGTCGCAACGGCATGTTACGTAACTAATCATGTAACTGGTACTATGGCTGAGCTTGTAATTGGTAGCATCTTGTGTTTTGTAATGTAATTGTTAAAGTAATTTTGTTCACTGGTAACTAACAAAGTAACAATGTTTTTTTTTAGTACTGGCTATGTGAAAAAACAAAAGTTGTGAAGCCACCTGATTTGCTGATGTTGGCTCCACAGCTTTGTCTTTTCACACAACCAATACTAAACATTGTTAGTTTCCGAACATATAAGTGAACAAATACTTTATCAGTTACATTGCAAGATACATAACATTACTAGTTATAAGTCTAGTTACAATTTAGTTACATAATATAGCAGTTAAGCCAGTTATACAAATAATTATAATACCGGTTACTAGGATAGTTACACTTAAGAAAATTGTTTAAATCAATATAGTTACATATAGTTCAAGACTAGTTACATATATAGTTGCGTATCATGACATAACTTGTTAATACACAACCAAGAACACTTGGCAATACCGAGAATGTGACACAACACTACCAGAAAATAGTTCTTGGCCGACGAAAAAAAATCGTCGCCCTGTTTAAAAATTTCGTCGCCTAAGTACTTAGGCGACGACATGTCGTCGGCCAAGAAGTCGTCGCCAGAAGTCCGTCGGTGAAGAACTTGGGCGACGAAATTTAATTCCGTCGTCGCCTAAGAGTAATTCTTAGGCGACGATACTAATTTCGTCGCCTAAAATATACCTGTCGTCGCCCAAAAATATTCGTCGCCCAAGATTTAACACCTTGGCCGACGAAATTTTTTTTCGTCGCTTAAGATCTTCTGACCTTGGGCGACGAAAATAAATATTTCGTCGCCTAAGATCACTAAATTTTAGGCGACGAAAAATAATATCGTCGGCCAAGGTGTTAAATCTTGGGCGACGATTTATAAATTTCGTCGCCTAAGATATATTTAAATTTTTTTTTTTTAAAATAATTAAATAATTATTTTAAATATATAAATAATGTTTTTTTAATTTTTGTCATTATTTTTTTTTTCGGCATTTCTTTAAAATTTTCTAATACTAAAATTTAATTAAAACTAACACAAATTTATAAATTTATAAATAATTTATTACAAAAATTCTGCCTATGGATCGAGAAACCCAAAATCTAACTCATCATCCCCGTTCGGAGGGTCCTGAGGCGGCGGCTGGTCAGGCTGAGGAGGCTGCTGCTGAGGCTGGGGCCACTGAGGATGCCACTGAGGTAATGGTATAGGCGTAGGCATGGGCGGAAACGGCTGTCCGGCCGCAAGTGCGTGCAGGCAGTCATCCACTGTCCCATAGCCGCCTGGTTGGCATTGGTGACTTCATTCACCCGCTCCATATGCGCAGCATTGGAAGCCGCATATGATTCCGCCATCGCCGCCATCTCCCTCGCTCTTTGGGCTTCCAGCTCAGACTCTCTCGCTCTTTGGGCTTCCAGCTCAGACTGTAGGCTTGCGAACTGATCCTGTAGCCGAGTGGTCTGGCTGTTGCTGCTTGAGGCTCCAGCGGCTCCCTTGCGCTGAAATCCTGGCGTCGTCTTCAGGATCCCCTTTCCAGCGTCTCCCATACCCCGGCAGTAGTAGGTGTTGGAACGCTGCGCGAAGGCAGTGGCCATAATCCGCGCCCCAACGGTAGGATCTGAAGTGTCGATCCTGGACATGGCCTCTGACATGTCATCCTCTGCCGTGCCCGGCCATGTGTCGTTCACCATGCCTCTGATGACATCTTGCTCCGCCTCCCTCACCCTCGCCTAAATGGATATATTATAAAAATATATTAATATACATTTAATAAAATGTAATTAAAATTAAAAATTAGTAAATATAAGGAACTTACAAGATCCTCCTCAGAATGAGGATATGCCCTCTGAAAGGTCCCCACATAGGGGTTCTCCTCTGGCCGCTCTCGCCGCACGTCGTCCATGATGGCCGAAAACGGCCTCGAACCGGCACGATGGTTGGTTGTGTTCTGTTGCCGGTTCTCAGCGTTCACCCGGGCGAGATGCTTTTTTAAAAAAAAATTATCGTTAGTAAATATTTAAAAACATACAATTATAATTAATTCACTAATTAAATATTCAAATTTGTTTACGAATTACCTGTTTGTGAGGGTCGTTGAACTGCGTGACAAGAAGCCACCGCCACTCGTACTCCCGATACTCGAACTCCTTCGGGGTACCCGAACGGTCGCTCCCGTACTTCTTCCAGTGTTCCCGGAGGTCGTGCTTCCACTCCTTGAACCTACATATACAAAAAAAATATTAATAATTTTATTAAAAAAATAAAATTTAAAAAATTATTAAATAGCTAGAGGTACCTCTCCCTATGGGTCTTGTCCGCCCAGTCACGTCCCTCCTCGGGAACCACAAACCATTGCTGCATTACCACTTGTTAGTATTTTTTTCGATAATGAAATAATTTATTAGTTAAAAAAATAGTTAAAAAAAAGGTAATTTATTGAGTAAACTCACCGACATCGACTGATGGAGCATCTCCTTCACTCCATCAGGAACCTGGCTCCAGACTCCCCACAACATAGGGAGTCTGGAGCGGATGGTGCCTCCCGCGGCGCGCGTGTACCGGTTTCCCAACGCGGCGTCCACCGGTTTCCCGTTGGAAAACGGGATGGCGATCCGTCCAGCGGACTCGACCGCCCTATCGAGTCCCTTGTTGCTGACGGTGCCTCTCCTGTTCCGCCTTCTCGTTCCGGCGGCTGTGACATTGTGAATCAAATTTAATATTAATAATACATTTTTACAAAAAAAAATTGTAAATCGAAAAAAAAGTAATAATAAATTACCTGAGGATGAGGCTGAGCCGACGGATTCGTCTATGTCCGCCTGCTCGGAGACCCTCACGGGATGAAGAGGCGTGGGAAACTCCCGGTAGATATAGGCCTCGTGCGGTGCCACATGCGGGAGCTGCTCCCGAATCGGTCGACCCTCCTCATCGACGCGAGGTATCGCCGGTATCGTCGGAGGAAGGAAGAGGCCGGACGGCACCATAGGGACCCCGGATGACCCGCCATCACCGTCGGTCGGGGACGACTGTGTGGGGGCGTCGCTGCGGGATCGCGACCGGCGAAGTATGGGTGGATGACGAGGAGCCGTCGCTGCGGGACCCGACTGCCCCGCAGAACCCGAGCCGCTCGCGCCACCCATCAGTTGCGCATGCCGGGCCGTAAACTGCCACGGAAACCCGATCGACGGTGATTCCGACGGGTTGTTTGAGGTACCGTCCGAGCCGTCTTGTCCAGAAGTTCTTCTCTTGGCCATCCTGTTTAAAATAACCATAAATTTATTAAAAATATTTTGCGAACTTATAATTAAGTTCACAAAAATAAAGGCTCGATAAACTTCGAAAAATTTATCAACAATAATAGCACAAATAAAATTTAATAATTATTATAGGATTTATTATTTTTTTTATTCACATAACAAATTATTTACATTAATAAGGGCTTATTATATCACAAAAATTAATTTACGAATATTTACATCCTTACTCAAAAATATTCCATTATTTCTTACAAACCCTAAACCCTAAATAAACCCTAAACCGTAAACTCTAAACCCTAAATAAACCCTAAATTATTTAATCATTTACAATCCTAAACCGTATACCCTAAACCGTAAACCGTAAACCCTAAACCGTACATCACAATTTACAATGATCACAACAACAACAATTTACAATTATCACAACAACAACAACAACAATTTACAATTTACAATTATCACAACAACAACAACAACAACAATTTACAATTATTATAACAACAAAAACAATTAAAACCAATTTAGGGTTTTAGGGTTATACCTTAAATTGTGGGTCGACGTCGGGGTCGGGGTTCCGAATTGGGGTCGGGGTCGGGGTCGGGGTCGGAGAGAGGGAGAGAGAGAGGGCAGAGAGAGGATTTTCGGAGAGAGAGAGAGAATATGCTTGGCGGCTGAAGAAATGGTTAGGGTTTCCGAATTTTTGCCTTTTATAGTGGCGTTCTTGGGCGACGATTTTGTAAAAATCGTCGCCCGCCTTTTTTAAAAATCGTCGGCCAAGAGTCTACTTGGGCGACGACATTCTTCACTATAAATATCGTCGCCCAAGATGAAGAAAATCGTCGGCCAAGATAGTATATTTGGGCGACGACATTCTTCACTATAAATATCGTCGCCCAAGATGAAGAAAATCGTCGGCCAAGATAGTATACTTGGGCGACGACATTCTTCATTATAAATTTCGTCGCCCAAGAGTTCTATCATAAAATTCAGACTATTTGACCATCCAAATCACGTAATCTGGCCGGACCTTCAACTGAGAATAGTTTCCAATCGACGAGACTCTTACGGGGCTATAAAAATTTGGTAAAAAATAAATAACCGGGATAGGGCTACCACTAGGCAGAAATAAATGTGTTTCGTGCGACCGGAACAACCGGCACCGAAACTTTACCGGAATATCTTCATTTTTCACGGGTTGACGTATTTCACCGTTCTGGTCATATCTTATTTCACGACTTTTTTGCGTTTGAGGCCTCTACGTATACGTTGTCTTCAAAACGACACTTAAACTAAACACTTATATAAAAAAGTTATACAACATTAGTACATATAACGTGAGTTTATTGATCGGAGAAGAGGAACTGAAAACCGACCGTCAGATTTGACCAGCATAACGAATTACGTAGGTGGAAAAAAATTCAGCTCCATCTGACAAAGATAAGGGCTCGATCCGTCCGGTCAATCGGCGCGGTCAAACCCCTAAATGGACGGAAACGGCTATTCGACCCTCCAAATCACGTAATCTGGCCGGACCTTCAACTGAGAATAGTTTCCAATCGACGAGACTCTTACGGGGCTATAAAAATTTGGTAAAAAATAAAGACCCGGGATATTTATTTTAATTATTCAAATGAAATTTAAATGTGTTTTATTTTATTTTAATTATTCGGATTAATATTGGCCGACGAAATTAGGCTAATTCGTCGGCCAAGATTATACTTGGGCGACGATATTTGTTAAAATCGTCGCCCAAGAGTAAAAATAAAAATTTAATATAATGAAATTTAAATGTTCTTTATTTTATTTTAATTATTCGGATTACTCTTGGCCGACGAAATTAGGCTAATTCGTCGGCCAAGATTATACTTGGGCGACGATATTTGTTAAAATCGTCGCCCAAGAGTAAAAATAAAAATTTAATATAATGAAATTTAAATGTTCTTTATTTTATTTTAATTATTCGGATTACTCTTGGCCGACGAAATTAGGCTAATTCGTCGGCCAAGATTATACTTGGGCGACGATATTTGTTAAAATCGTCGCCCAAGAGTAAAAATAAAAATTTAATATAATGAAATTTAAATGTTCTTTATTTTATTTTAATTATTCGGATTACTCTTGGCCGACGAAATTAGGCTAATTCGTCGGCCAAGATTATACTTGGGCGACGATATTTGTTAAAATCGTCGCCCAAGAGTAAAAATAAAAATTTCTTTACAATGAAATTTAAATGTGCTTTATTTATTTTAGTACAAACATATTCTTTTAGTATACAAACAATTACAAAGCTAAGGCTCAATTATAACTAAGCTAAGGCTCGTAATCTGAGTCATCCGATGAGTCTTCTTCGGTATCGGAATTAATATCTGGTAATCTATGCCTTAATTCGTCGTCAGAGTCGTCGTCTGTTTCTTCATTTGGATCAACATCAATAAAGGTTGAATCTTCGTCACGAATTCTGAGCACTCGACCATGTTTAACATTATTTTGACGAACAGTAGCTACATCATGAATACCTACTGCGTTCGGCTCCTGGTACGCATCAGCCTCTGGCCCTGGAATGGTCACTCCAAGTGTAGCCGCCCGGTAAATGTTTCGAGGATGCACAATGTTCGCTATTTTCCACGCGTCACCCCTGGCGAGGTCATCAAGATAAAACACTTGTTTTACCGATGTCGCAAAAACAAACGGGTCATCTTCGTAGGCGCTTGTAGCAGTGTTGACCGATAAATTGCCGTACTGATCCATCTTCATGCTCTGTGCGCCTGTATCAAACCATCTACACTTGAACAGATGCACTTTCATGCCTTCCGCATAAACCAGTTCGACCACTGAATGGAGAACACCGTAATAGTCAAGGCCATGACCTTTCGCCATCACCCCAGAATTCTGTGTTCTTCGTCTGCTGTCTCTCTCTTCAGATACAAATTTCACGCCATTCACTGTGCAAGTGGGATAAACTCTAGCCCGTTGCGGTTGCATCGCAAGAAGTAATAGTTCGTGCGACCAGTTTGGATTATCATCAGATTTTATCATGTCCATCTGTAACGGATATTGAACTGTAAATATCCGAAAATGTATGCAATAGAAAATAATTACATATATATATATATATATATATATATATATATAACAGGGAAGATTAAATTACGTACCCAGGTGCGAAAATAATTTGCGAACGTCATGTTGTGGTACTCGAGATCACCATCAACTTCCGGAAAATTTAGGTGCAACTCTTTCCAATATTTAACTTCTTCACAATTGATTAGTACCCACCAGTGCGCTATGGCTATCTCTTCATCCGACAATGCATACTCGGCGGACAGTCGTGCTCCACCAACTTCGACATCACTGGAAACTATAGAGAGATTGAACCGCGGCGCATGTTCCTCCATGGCTTGCGGAGCTCCCAACGACGCTCCTAAATACAACTTCATGTAGGTGACGCATTCATGCGCAATATATGCTTCAGCTATACATCCTTCAGGCGCGGATTTATTAGTGACATAATCTTTGTACTCACCAAGTTGCCTGTAAATATAAGATTGCAAACTATACGTTATGGTTATTGAACATGTACGTACATATATATATGTATTCTGGAGATGTAAGTGAATAAAACATACCTTTCCATGGGATACATCCAAGTGAAGTGTACTGGACCGGTAAGCAACAATTGCTGGGGAAGATGGATCATCAGGTGAGGCATTATATCGAAAAAATTTGGCGGAAAGATCCTCTCGAATTTACACATGATGTATATGATGTCTGCCTGCATTTCCCGGAGATCGGATTTTCTCACTTCCCTTGTGCATAACTTCATGAAGAATCTTGACAGCGCTACTAACGGCTCCACAACCTGGCCAACCACACATCACAAATTTAATATAAAATCCATTTACGACAGGTTAACCGTAATTTTAACCACAAATTTACCTGACGGTGAAGGAACGGTCGAATGAAAACAGGGAAGAGACGTTGTAGCAGAATATGACAGTCATGACTCTTCAAGCCGTATATCTTATTCTCCCGCAAGTTCACACACCGGGCTATATTTCCTGCAACGCCTGAGGGATACGTCACACAACTCATCCACCTGAAGATCTGGGTTTTCTGATCAGGCTTCACGGTGTAAGGAGCCCAAGGCATCTTTTTCTTCCCCTCTTTCAGCCAAAGATGTTTTCTGATTCCCATTTTCTTAAGATCAACGCGTGCCTTAGGACCGTCTTTCGTCTTCCCCTCCAAGTTGAGCACTGTACCTACCACACTGTCGCAGACATTCTTCTCTATGTGCATCACATCTAGGTAGTGCCTGATCAACAGCGTACTCCAGTACGGGAGTTCCCAAAATATGCTCTTATGTGTCCAGAATTTGTACCTGTCTGGTCTTTCAGGTATTCTGGCCACAATATCGGGATGATTGCTGAGCTGCCCAAAATCATACTCATCCAGCACTGCTAAAATCTCTTCCCCCGACCATCTATGCGGCTCCACACCTCTCTCTTCGGTCCCATCAAATGCCCCGGTATCTATCCGCCAGGGGTGATCATGTGGTAGGTAAGCACGGTGACCCATCCGGACTATCTTGTTGCAATGATTGCTGCACCCCTGGGAGCTAAGGCACTCAGGACAAGCCTTGTATCCCCTAACAACGTTGCCGGACAACATCCCACGTGCAGGAAAATCACTGATGGTACCAACAATCATGACATGCATCTGGAACATCTCCTTTTTGTGGGAGTCATAAGTGGGATGACCAACCTCCCAAAGCAATTTACACTCTTCAATCAGCGGTCTCATATACACATCGAGACACTTCCCTGGATAACAACAACAACCACAACAAATTCAGATAACGACTATATATGACCAACAATATAGAACAAAAACAATAAATGGAGAGGTGTTGAACCAACAGCAATATATACAATATGAAGGGAAAGTAGATACCTGGATAACCGGGCCCCGGAATCAACAAGGTCAACATGTTGTATTCCTTCTTCATGCACATCCATGGAGGAAGGTTGTAAGGCACCAAAATGACCGGCCATATACTGTACGAAAGACTCATGGTCCCAAAAGGGTTGAACCCGTCGGATGACAGCCCGAGCCTCACATTCCTCACCTCTGAAGCAAAATGAGGAAACTCCCTGTCTATATGCTTCCACGCCTCCCCGTCAGCAGGGTGTACCATGAGGTCTTCGTCATGCACCTCCCTCACAGCGTGCCATCTCATAGCTTCGGCCGTCTTTGAAGACATATACAACCGCTCCAGCCTATCCCTCAACGGGAAATAGCGAAGTACCTTAACAGGTTTCCTGTTGCCTGCGGGAGTCCGCTTATACCTGTCGGTCCCACATACCGGACAACGATGAAGGCCTTCAAGGTCATTACCGTCTGCATCTTTACCCCAGAATAGAACGCAGTCATATCTGCATGCATGGATCTTGATGTAGGAAAGCCCGAGATCTCTCAAGATACGACGGACCTTATGATGCGTGGTGGGATGACGATGACCGTCGGGCAGGAGCGAAGCAGCGTACTGTAGATACCTATCAACAGCCGTCACGGTCGATTTTGTGTCAACCTTGATATGCATCACCTCCATCACACACTGAAGAACGGTCTTCTCATGACCTGGGCACAGAGGGGTCTGTTGGAAAGCAATAAGTCTGTTGTACTTGGCTATACCGGCAGTGTTGACACCTCTAGGGACGGCCTGCATCGGCGCCTGAGGAATGTGCTGTCGTTCAGGGCATACACCGCTGTCATGAGGAAACATGTCGTTGATGAAGGTCGTTGTTGGATCGTTGGATGTACTGCCCGTCTCATCAAACTGTCCATGATCATGCGGGCGTGATGAGGTTTCACCGTGATATATCCAACATGTGTAACGTTCCCAGAATCCGTTACTCTTCAGGTGGTCCCATACTGTCCCCAACGGAAATCGATGCATATCACTGCGACACTTACACATCTTGCACGGGCAATAGAACATGCCACTCCCGTCAGCATTGCCCTGCGCATATTGCATAAAATCCCAAACTCCTTCAGCATATTTTCTGTGATATCTTGGAAGAGAAATCCAACTCTTATCCATATCCTGAAAATAACACATATATATCAATATTTAATGAACATATCTTTTATATATATATATATATATTAATGTAATACAACATACTAATTATTAATTATATATATCTAGTTCGAGCGGATTCCGTGGTTTCAGAAGGCAAGTGTCAATGTCACGGAGGGCGAACCCCCTACAGGAACCAGGCAGGACTCGTTTGTGATCACGGAGGCGAACCCCTATCGACCCCTTCACCGAGAAGAGTGGTCAGTTTGTGATCTTGAGATCCAGTTAAACAAACCTGTGAACCATATCTATGACAGAACGGCCCCTTACTCAGCTTGGAACAAACTCTATGCATATATATATATATATATATATATATCATTAATTCAACTCAAATAAAACTGAAAATCAATATATATATATATATGCACATATATATATGTGCATATATATGCATATATATGTACGTACCTGGGAGTAGCTCCACAAACTATGTATGGAAAAATTTCCACAACACCGAACGATTTGAAGAACTAGAGAAATTTATGTTTAAAATTTTCAAAGTTCTCATTCTTCTATCCCGCCTCACAATATATAGAAGAATCTTGGGCGACGAAATATTTGAGTTTCGTCGCCTAAGAATGAAAAATCTTGGGCGACGAAATATCTCAGTTTCGTCGCCTAAGGATAAAAAACTTAGGCGACGAAATAAATATCTTAGGCGACGAAATATTGTTTCGTCGCCCTAGTTTCTCTCTTAGCCGACGAAATGTATTCTTAGGCGACGATTTTATTTTCGTCGTCTAAAGTTGGACTTTAGGCGACGATTTTTTTCCCTTGGGCGACGAAAAAAAAAATCGTCGCCTAAGTTCCCTCTTAGGCGACGAAAAAAAAAATCGTCGCCCGGTTTTTTTTGTTTCGTCGCCCAAGACCCATTTTCTGGTAGTGCAACCACCCGGTCGCCGGAGACTATTCTGGGCAAAACAACACCGACAAGACTTCCATGAGTGACAAAGAATGAAGGTCCAGAAACAAAACACTTACTGGAGCCACTTCAAAGCTATTGAACACCCCCGAAAGGGGAGATATCGAACAGGACCCCAAACAGTCCCACATCGAGGACTAGCGGCATAGCTCTCAGTGCTAGCCTATATACAAGTAGCAATTGAATGATGACTTAAGCATCAGAGAGTCGAAGACTGGGGCACCCCAGTCCCGAATCCTGACGCATTGTGCAGTTACAGGATCCAGGAGCCAAGAATTCGATCTCCTGTCCCGTAATCTCAGGAGAGGTAGAAACAATTGGTGCTAGAAGGAGGAGCTTCCTCTTGTGGAACTCCTATTTGACTTGGAAAGATGGTCGAAATTATGGATGACCAAAATGACCCCGTGTTGTAGGTATATATGCCACAAGCGTAAGTAACAACCGAGTAGACTGTTTTCCGACCACGAAGGACCCCGCCCCCAACATATTCCTTGTAGACCGACATCCGAGATACCTCGCCATGATGAAAGATCATCGGTACCACATCGGGAATGTGCTTTCCCAAGCTCCATAAGAGGACACCATGATAAGATATGTGTATAGTTTATACCACATCAGAAACATATAATAAGAGGGAACCTTCCTTAGCTATAAAAAGAAGACTTCCCATATGTAGAAAAGACTCTCTCTGATTCTCTGGGAATGATAACTCACTCCTTCTTGGAGAACTCTTGTAACACCAAAGGCTTATTGGCATGATAGTGGAACCTTAAGTGGATGTAGCCATGTTCTCTGATGGCATGATGAACCACTATATGTCTTTGTCTATTGCCCGTGATTTTATTGTGTTCTACCGTGTTTCTACATAGTGTCCGAGATTATGTAGAAACACCCCGGAACCCAGATAGAAAAAGAACTATTCCAATCTGAAGGCACTCTCTCAACCAAGCTACCACAACTGCGGCCCCTATTAACCACCCTGATGCTGTCACAGCCCTGGAAATTTTGAAAAAAGACTTCTATTCATTCCGAGAGCAAACCACTAAAGATAAAGCAGAGGCTGAAGCATACCGGGTACGTATCACTGAGCTGAAAAAAATAGTTTTTATTGCAGGCCACGCTGGACCATCGTAACGTCTATAATGACACCCTGGAACGAACGACAAGGGTCACCAGCACCTCGGACCCCACCTCAACATCTCTTTTTCCTAACCAAGGCCAGAGCAGTTCCGTGATCCCGGGAGGCCCCAACCAGATCATCTACGTAACTCACCCACTCACCCACCTATCTTTTCCACTCCCGGCCCCTCAACCATCTACAATCAATAATGAATCCATTCCCTTGATAACCCAGCCTGAGCCATCTGATCCACCCGTCCCTAATCCCAACTCTGTCAACAGCACAAACCCACCTCTTGACACGCAAACCCGTCTATTTCTCCAACTCAGCCATTCTGTCACTCAGTTGGCTTCATAATTGAAGGCGTCGAGAGTCGTGGGAGCCAGCGACCTCTATTCTTAGGATATGGACATCGTTCAAGTCCCTTCACGCCACTGGTGCAGATGGAAAAAAGCCACCCGAGGCCAAGCCCTTCAAAGTAGACAAGTATAACGGTACTAGGGACCTTCATCTCCATCTCGAAACATTCCTTTCGTTGTGTAGTTTCACTCGATACATAGGCGCCATGGCTTGTCATGCCTTCCAAGAAACCGTCTCTGATGAAGCACTCAGTTGGTTCCTCAACTTGCCACCTAATTCCATTGATAATTTTGATCAGCTCTCGGAATGCTTCCTCAACCGCTTCATACTCCATGCCAGCATTTACCACAGTGTGGATGCCTTGTTCCACATTAAGCAAAAGGAAGGGGAATGACTCCATGAATTACTATCCCGGTGGCAATCCGCTACCGCACACTGTCACAGCTTGACTCCATGAACAAGCTTTTTGCTAAGCCTTGCTTCCTGGCAGCTTCTTAATGGAGATTATTAGGAACCCTCCGGGCTCATACGATGCCTTGATGGACGTCGCTGTCTGGTGGGCAATGCCGAGTTTGCCACATTTGGGCATTCTACTCCCACCACCACATTAGCACTCCCAGCCCCTCCTTTAAAACAACAATCCCAACAGAAATATGAGCATTATAATCGCGGACAAGACAAGGGAAAATAACATGGCGCCTCTAGGGATAACAACCATGGACGTGGTTCAGACCGCCGCTAGAATGGACAGCGGGGATGAGACCACCCTTATCGGCCCCGAGAGTAGAGCCCCCAACAGCAGCAATGTCGTTACTCCCCGCCACCTCATTACGAGGTCCACACTACCTTGACAACTACATACGAAGACATATGAGACAAGCACAAAGATCTCATTCCCCCGCTACCTAAGAAAAAGTATCCAAAAAAGCCCCGACGCGCAACATGGAACAAAATTGTGCTTATCATGAAGATAATGGCCACACCACTGAGATGTGCCATGGCCTCCGCAATGCCATAGAGCATTTGATTCGTAACGGGCAACTCCACCAGTATTGCACTCCCGCAACGGGCGCTAATGCCATTGAGGTTCATGGCTAGATCCTAACCCTACATGGCAGAGCCCCGCGACTTCCCTCTCGTCAACCTTTTGCAATAAGGCAATGTATGAACCCTTTGGAAATCTTTGAAATACAAAGAGGTGTCACCACTACCCCATCAGCATGGGATCAAGTGTTATTTTATAACAGGGAAGATAAAATAAGTTGCCACCACAATGAGCCATTCATAATCAATGTTCAAGTGGACACTACAGGAAAATCGGTCTTGGCAGACGAAATTCAAAACATTCCGTCGGCTAGGACATTCTTCGACGACGGAAACATAACCGTCGTATAAGACAATACAACCGTCGCCTAAGATCTTCCTAGGTGACAAAAAATGACTGTCGGAAATTTCCATTGGCTAAGCCATTACTAGCCGATGAATCCTTTCCGTTGGTAAGTTTTCGTCAGCTTAGTAAATCTTAGGAGACAAAAACTAGCTTCGGACATTGACCTTCAACTAAGATTTTCTTAGGCGATGACAAATTTCTGTCGGTAGAGACAGTTTTAGCGACGAAAATTTTTCTGTCGGTGTAGTGGTTCTTGGGCGACAAATTTTCCTTCTTAGCTGACGAACTTTTCCGTCAACTAAGAAATTGAATTATTGCCTGACACAACGCATAATGAATATATTTTTGCTGACGTCTTTTGTTTTAGGTGACAGAAATTTCTGTCGGCTAAGTAAATTATTGCCTGACACAACGCAGAACAAATATAGTTTTACCGACGTCTTTTGTCTTAGGCGACGAAAATTTTTGTCGACTAAGTAAATACATCATTTATACACATTCTGGCTAGAAGAGAAAGCAAAAGAAACATAGTGAAGCTAGTCATCCCCCCCCCCCCCCCCCGGCGGCACATACCCGATCTAAATCTAGTTTTTGAAGTTTTTCTTCATGGATTTGAATTGATCGATCTTTAAGAGCTGCTTCTTTCCTAATTGGTATGTAACTACTTTAATTCAATTATTTTCTTTATTTAGATATATTTTCTGGCGGTTCAATTACTGGATTCCTTGATGCATGTATGATATCGATATATATATATATATATATATATATATATATAACTTTGATAGTATATATACATCTTGAATATATGTTTGTACGTACGTACGTATATGTTTTTGTGTACGTGTTCGTATATATATATTAATATGTTAATTTGTATGTATAATTTGTGTGAATTAATACGTATAATACGTTTGTATAATTAATATATGTGTGTATAATATGTTTGTATATATAATATATATTTGTGTATAATATTAAGTTTTTGTGTGTGTGTATATATATACACAAAATATATCTTTAGCTTTTGTGTGTATACATATGATTAATAATTATTATGTGAATAATATGTTTACCAATTCAAATTTTTGTTTTCATGGAAATCATTTGTGTATTCAAATGATGATAAAAAATAAAATGATGAATCATGTAATTAAGAATTATAATATTCTTATACGTACATTCATCAATATATTAATTTTACGTTACCTTTAAAATCCCGTTCGAGAACCATTATGTTATGATTCTGTCTAATAAAATGGTTTTCGAATTGTCCCATATTTAGACAGTTTGGGAGCATATATGACATTGACATTCCGTTTGTTGTTGGTGCGTTTCGTTTTCAGTTGTGAGTATATTATTTCGACATGATCTTCCTTTATTATTCCTCGAGTGATTATTAGATATATAGTTATTCGTGCACTTGGGGAACTGTTGGAAGATGCTGCCGAAATTTTCTCACATACAAGAATTCAAAACACCCTAACAACAAACGAAATCACAATGTCATGTGCTCTCAAATGGGATTAGTACCCTAACCGGAGACATAAGGTGAAGATTGTAGGGTGTGCATTAACGTACATTAATTAATATATCTTATATATATAATAGTTAAGTATATATTTATATTTCCCGTTTGTTATTAACGATTTTTTGATAACTATATTTTTGTTTCCTGCATGTTATTATAGTGTACAACATGGACAAGAGCTGGATACAACTAGGGAGAGGGTCCCTTCTTTATATGAAAAACATTTTTGATTTTCTTGAATTCGTGCGTCTACATAGTCCTCCAAACAAAGTTATTCACATATGTCCATACAACAAATATCTCAATCGGAAACTAGTAACATATGAAGACATGTATTCTCACTTAGCACTATACGGTATTTGTTCTAGTTATACCACATGGACATGACACGGCGAAAATCAAGTTCAAATGCCTACACTTATAGAAATTCAAGCACAACATGATAAGCATACATGATCTTCTATTGCAAGTTATGAGGACCTTTATGTGATGAACCTCTTAAACAATGCCTTCTCTTTCGCCGCCTCAGGATATCAGGAAAATGTTGTTTATGACAATGCCCTTGACACCTTCCCTAATGTCTCCCACGTTAACTTCAACAGTGATTACGATAAGTACAACATGCGTCTACGGGAAGTACAAACTCCATTGTATCCTGGCAGTGAGCATACTGTGTTGGGTACCGTCATGGAGCAAATGAGGATAAAAAACAAGTGGGAAAAAACTAACGTATGTTGTGATGAAGATATGACACTTATGAACAAAGTGTTTCCCAATGGTAATAGTTGTCCAGAAAATTTTTACGAGGTAAAAAGCATGTTGGCTGACCTCGGTCTTGATCACTAGAAGATAGACGCTTGCGTCAATAACTGCATGTTGTATTACAAAGAAAAGAAGAAGGAAGTTGAGTGCCCACATTGCTATGAGCCAACGTATAAAACAGCTCCACTTCATCTAAACAGAACAACCGGCCAATTCCTAAGAAGGTTCTTCGTTACTTCCCATTAGGTCCTCGTCTGCAGCGTCTGTACATGTCTTCACATACGGCCAAACATATGAGATGGCACCAGGCAAGGCACCAAGGAGAGGAGAGGATAGATCCAGATAATAATCTCACACATTCCGCAGATGGGAAGGCTTGGAAGCACTTTGACCGTTCTTTTCCTGAATTTGTTAGAGACTGTTGAAATGTCAGACTCAGACTTGCAACATACGGGTTCAATCCTACTGGAAACATGAATTTGTCTTACATCATTTGGCATGTGATAGCATTTCCATACAATCTACCTCCCAACATGTGTATGAGGAAAAAGTACAATTTTCTTACGCTTATGGTTCTAGGGCCGTATTCTCCAGGAAAGTGCTTGGATGTGTACATGAGACCATTAATTGACAAGTTGTAGGAGTTATGGGAAAATGGACTCCCTACTTTTGACAGGCATGGTCAAACTTCATTCATGATGAAAACAGCTGTTATTTTGACCATCAGTGATTTTCTAGCTTACGGGATGTTGTTTGCCAACAAACTAAAGGGTACACGGCTTGCCCGGTATACTTAGATGACATCAATTCTAGTCGCCACACTAACAAAATGTGTTTCTTGGGATCTTGTAGGTGGTTTGACGAGGATCACGAGTGATGGTAGGATTCTAAGGCATTTGATGAGACTAAGGAACATAATCCGAAACCCCCAGGGAGGTCTAGTGAGTGGATTTTAGAGAGGCTGAACCAGCACTGGTTCAGATATTTAAGCACCAGTAAAGATGTAACCGACTTGAATCCTCCCACGCTTGATGAGTTTAAGTATTGGACGCATAAAAGTGTATTATTTGAATTGTCTTACTGGTCAACTTTGAAAATCAGACGCAACTTGGACGTCATGCACATAGAGAAGAATGTTTGTGACAGTGTTCTTGGAACAATTTTGAATCTCAAAGATAAGAACAAAGACACCCCCAAAGCCTATATTGATCTTAAGAAAATGGGTATACGCCCTAAGCTATGGTAGTAGAGAACAAAAGAACAAAAAGGCCATAATGCCTCAAGCAGGCTACACAGTCCATCCTCAGAAGAAGGCATAAGTGTTTCAGTGGCTTCATAAAGTTAAGTATCTTCATGGGTATGAATGGAATATCACTTGATGTGTTAAGACGGGAGAAAATAAGATTACTGGGTTGAAGACTCATGACTGTCATGTTTTGTTGCAACGTCTCCTTCCCGTGGTCATTAGACTGTATTTGCAGAGTGATGTGGTTGACACGTTAATGGCTTTGTCAAAGTTCTTTAAGAGGATATGCGCTAAAGAGCTTAAAAAGTTTGATGTTCGGTCATTGCAAGAAGAAATTGTGTACATCATGTGCAAGCTGGAGAAGATCTTTCCCCCAACTTTCTTTGACATCATGATTCACCTCATGATCCACCTCATGATCCACCTTCTTGAACAAGTGTTGCTTACTGATCCGGTACAATATACCTGATGCTATCTAAATGAGAGGTATGCACACATATTTATTATAATTAATCATCCTTTCAAATTAAGATGATTTTTTGCTATATTTATTGGAAGAGAATAAATATCTGTTTTGTAAGCAAATGGGAAATTTCAAGAAGAAAAACAAAAACAAACATTTTCCTGATGGGTTGATCTCTGCGGCATACATTCAAGCTAAGTGCGTAACTTTGGCAGCACATATCTCAATGATGAAGACAGAGTGGGAGAATCATCTAGAGTGGGTAGTAGCCTGTAATTCAATCTATCAGTTGTTTCCAACGATGTTCAACCGTATGACAGATTAAGTAATTCTGAAAGATTAAGTAATGTTGAGATCAAAGAGGCTCATTGGTCTGTCTTTCAACATTGTGACGAAGTCGAGCCGAACTTTAAGTCACATTTGAAAAGGCAGGATGGTAACGAAGTCATACATAAGAGAGATTTTCCTGATTACTTCCCTATTTGGGTACCTTTCTATCGATCTCGATCTATATATGATGTTACATAAATTAAATATATGTTGTTTTTTGATGTTACATAATCTAACAACGTTGCTCTTAAAATTGTTACAGATGATGCATATTCTACAGCATTTTCCTGATTCTTACGACCTGGAGTTGCCCTTGTTGGCTGGAGGATTCCAAAGCCACAAAGTTCGTGCTGGATGTTTTGTGAACGGTGTTAAGTTTGTGACGTTAGAACGAGATAAAGACCATGTCATTCAAAACAATGGAGTCATGGTTGAGGGTCTGAGTTTCAACTACTACAGGGTTCTTGTCAGTGTCATCAAACTAATTTATGGCAAGGGTATGCCAGTCGTGTTGTTCAAGTGCAAATGGTTCAATACTGACCTAACCAGACGAAGAAGTACAATTCTGGATCTTGGCTTGTTATCAGTAGACTCAAACAGTGTATGGTATGAGAATGAGCCGTTTATTCTTGCCACCATGGCGAAACAAGTGTTTTATCTTGATGATCTGGCTATGTATGAGTGTTGGAAAGTGGTGCAGGTGATGTCACATAGAAATATTTAGAGTGCAGCTACACTGGGAGGGGATGATGAGAGTGGGCCTAGTGAACCAACAACTGATCAACCGAATGAACCATATCAAGAGGAATCTCCACATGTAGTCCCCGATACTGAGGATATTCATGTGAACAACCAACATGTTCCGGCTATCATAGGTTATATTCCAGTTATACCATCTGAAATGAACTCGCTACAACGCAACCCCAATCATGATGACGACGGGTTCATAAATGACGAAGACATAAAGATGCTGAG
This sequence comes from Fragaria x ananassa, assembly GCA_034370585.1. NCBI lineage: Eukaryota > Viridiplantae > Streptophyta > Magnoliopsida > Rosales > Rosaceae > Fragaria > Fragaria x ananassa. The sequence goes on along the minus strand of CP139769.1, from coordinate 14,623,981 downwards.
TATTTTGATCAAACTGAGGAGGATGATGATTCAGACGACTTAGATTATCATGAGTACGATTAATGTATTAATTGTTCAATATTATTGTGGATTTCGATCGGTCTAATCGACTTGTATTAATTAATTTGGCATAACTTCGGATATGTATTTTTAAATTAACTTGTCTTCCATTAATTATTCATGCAAATTTCCATTTTTAATTTTTATGGAGTACGTACATGTGTAATTTGTTAAATCCATATATATGCTTTTTTATGTACAAATACTTACGTGGAGTAAGTACACTTGGGTTTACTTTGATAAGTTACACGAAATTACTTGGATGTACATATAATAAAATGTACAAATTTTTTTTAAAAAACTTAGTCGACGGAACATGGAGATTTCGTCGCCTTAGAAGTTCTCAAGGGACGAAAAATGAATATTTCGTCGCCTTAGACGAACCTAGGCGATGGAGTGTCGCGCTTAGTGTGGTCTTGGTCTGAAACTTGCAGATCGAAATCCCTAAATACCTTTGAACATAAACAGAGCTGCGCCAGTCCTCCGCCCACCGCCTCTGCCAACCGCCTCGACCTATCGAAGACCCCATCCACCCATCGGCAACCGCATCCACCCACCTCTACCCACCGCGCCCACCCACCTCCTCTGCTAAATCCATTGCAATCACCAGGCGCTCCGATCTCGCTGCTCCGAGAAAAAGTACAAGCCATACTTGACATGATTGTCCCGGCTACCCGGAATGAGGTCCAGTGTCTCATGGGACGCTTGGTAGCCTTGGCTCGGTTCATCTCTCGCCTCACAAACAAATGCAACCCATTCTTTCAACTGCTAAAAGCCCAGTATAAGGAGAATGTAACGTAGGGCCCGGAACATGATGGTGCCTTCAACAATATCAAAACTTACCTTGCAACAGTCCTTCTCCTCTCCAATCCTGTCCCCGGAGAAGTGCTCTACATATATTTGGCTGTTTCCGCCACCACCATTAGCGCTGCCCTTATGCCCCATGAACATAATAATGAGCTCTCAATATATTACTGTGGCAGAGGATTCGCAGATCTCGAGACCCGTTACCTTGACATCGAGAAACTAGCTCTAGCCCTCATCAATGCAGCAAGAAAACTCAGGCAATATTTCCAAGCTCACACCATCCATGTCTTAACCAATCATCCCTTACGGCAAATACTCCAAAAGCCTGAAACTTCAAGACACATGGTGAAATGGGCAATTGAATTGGGAGTGTTTGACCTACATTTTAAACCTAGAACAGCCTTAAAAGGGCAGGCAGCTGTAGATTTCATTGCTGAGTTCATCCCCTTGGACAACGGTAATCCAGACCCAGACGCTCCCCCCGGGACGCTATCTGGGAACTCCATGTGGATGGATCCTCAAACAACAGGCTAAGTGGAGCAGGAATTATAATCACAGACCCAGAGTGAAATTCGTATGAGTATGCTCTCTGGTTTGAATTCAAAGCATCCAACAACATAGCTGAATACGAAGCTCTCATAGCTGGCATTCAACTTTGTCAAGAACTCGGAGGCCTGCACATCCACATATTCAGTGATTCTCAGCTTGTGGTCAATTAAGTGGCAGGGGACTTCAAGGCCAATCAGAATAACCTGAGATCCTACAAAAGTTTCGCATGCGCCCTCCTGCAACACTTCACATCTTACAAACTCACACAAATCCCAAGGGCCAAGAACTCCAAGGCAGATGCTCTTGCGAGACTCGTCACAGCTCCTCCCGAGTCCACGTCACCTGATGTGCACATTGAAATCTTGGACAAACCTAGTATCTCGAAGGCTTATTCAGAAATCTTTGCCCTCGACGCAACTAGCCACCCCTCGTGGATGGACCCATATGTGGCCTTCCTTTCTACTGGCACCTTGCCCCAGGATAAAAGAGAATCATAACGGTTGCGCCACAAGGCTTCACTCTACCTGCTTAGAGGAGGTAAGCTATATCACCGTGGTCAGTCGTGTCCCATTATGAAGTGCTTACCCACGGAAGAAGGGCACAAAGTATTGAAATCACTTCACAGTAGAGTTTGTGGAAACCATGCGAGAGCTCGGAAACTCATGTTCAAGGCACTCTGAGCTGGGTATTACTAGCCCACATTAAAAAAAATACAAAAACAATTGTCCAAGCATGCCTTCAATGCCACAAATTTGTTAATTTTGTTCATCACCCACTAGTGCCACTATCTGTTATCATCTCTCTAGTCCCTTTCAGTCAGTGGGGACTCGATTTCATGGGACAGTTACCAACAGCCCCGGGACAATTCAAATTTGCAATTGTCGTTGTAGATTACAACACAAAGTGGATAGAGGCAGAACCTCTTGCTATAATCACAACTGAAAAGGTGATAAACTTCCTATGACGTAACTTATACTGTCGGTTTGGGGTACCGAAGGCCATCATCACATACAATGGGCCATAATTTGACAATGATACGTTCCAGGAGTTCCTGTCAAAGCAAGGAACGACAATCTTTTATGCCTCCCCAGCACACCCTCAAACCAATGGCCAGGTGGAAGCCATAAACAAGCTCAGCAAGCAAAACTTGAAGAAATGCCTGGAAGATGCCAAAGGGTTGCTGGCGGCCAAGCTCCCGGAAGTCCTTTGGACACTTTGCACCACCCAACAACAGCTACAAGAGAATCTCCATACCTCTTATCTTATGGCACCGAGGTAGTGATTCTTGTAGAAATGGAGGTCTCGAGTGAACGTGTCGTGGCATATGATCCCGCGATGAACGCCACGGGGTTACAACTTAACATTGACCTCCTGGAATAGCACCAGGACAAGGCACACCTCAGGAATGTCAATAACAAACATAAGATTGCTCAACACTACAACAAGAAACTTGTCCCCCACCCCTTGAAAGTAGATGATTGGGTCATGAAAGAAGTCATCCCCAACCCTACTGGACTCAAAACAAAGTGGAAAGGCCCACTTGAGATAGTCAACGCCCTAGGGCTAGCCACATTCTATCTCCGAGACACTGATGGTCAAGTGCTACACCGCCCCTAGAACGTTCGCCACCTCCACCTCTACCCCATTTAATTTCAGTCTCACAAACCTGGCATAGTAGCTAGCACTTCATTTTCGTGTACATCAGCCCAGTAGCGGCTCAAATCATATGTACACCTTGCCCATTAGCGACCAATCCTAAATGAAGATGCAATATGTTCTCCTATAATTTCCCAACAAACGGTATCATGAACACGGAACCAAAAACACAGATGAACCATAAACAAAAACATTCATATAAGAGAAAAAGAAATAATGCCAAGTATCAGCCTGGACTCCCAGACAATTCATAAATTATAATTTATTCAAAAGGCTAACCACGCCACCTACATTGTTTCAAAAGCAAAGAAAAAATTGAAACCTAACCGAGCAACAAGTTACAAAATTAAAAAAAATCATTTCTCCCCAGAGGACGCCACACATGACTTGTTCACACTCCCGCCACTCTTTGAACTGCAACTCTAGCTAATGTTCACTGACATCCTCTGTCCAGAAGTATGCTTTGAACGTTCACGTGACACAGGAGGAGGTCCCATAGCAACATTAGGGCGCACAAACGAACTTACTTGTTGCGCTTCAGTGGCAGGAGACTTGATAGCAAGAGACTTTTGCACTTCCGAGCACAGAGGCGCCATAAGTCAAGGAGGTCGAGGGTTGGTGGGCTGAACAACGGAGGATGCAACATGAGACATTGCCACTTGCGTAGAAGTGGACCCTTCAGGACGCGGAGCCCTTAAGGGAGAAGAAACAATCACAACAAGTGGCCGAGGTGTGTCCATAGTAGGAACTTCTTTCGACATGGCAGAGGAGGTGGCGCGCCAAGCTTCATGCTGCTTCGCCAGAGATCGAGAGATCTTGACTTGCTTCTTTTGCTCGGCGTCATCTGTTCCCAGGCCTTCTTCGTGGCATCCCTCTCGGCATACCACTTGCGCATCGTTGGCTCATTTATCCAGCCCGCCTGACAGCCGGTTTTGCTCAGCTCATCCTAGCCTCTGTTATAAGCACTCCTTAGCTGCTGCTTATACACGTCGCTCTTGCGAAACACCCTATCCCCTGACCCGACAGTTCTCCCACACTTGGCCTTCCATGATTTCTCTTGCTCTGCCAACGCCTGGGTCAGCTTCGCCACCTCAGTCTCTAGAGATGACACCGTGGCAATGGCCCTCTTCGGCTTCCACTTGCTCAACCTAGTCTTGGAAGACAGCAGCATCTTGCTACAACTACTCCAGATGTTGTGAGAGGGCGCGGTTGTTTTCTTCTGCCTCCCTCAGTTGTTGACATTTCGCCTCGACATCCTCCTGCAAGTGGGTAACAACCCTCTCACTTGCAACATACATAAGCAACATTGCCTGCAGACAAAAGCCAAAAGCATAAGCAAAAACCCAGGGAGTGAAGAGAAGCAAATCGAACATTATGTGCACTTACCAATGTCAATTTCTCTTTGGCGAGAGCCACGCCAGCCAACAGATCCACCTCCTCCAAAGCATGGATTTCACGGGAGTGGTAACGCATGTCATATGCCATCTAGGCTAGGTAAGGATGCACCTCCCCAGTCCTCTCTAGCGCTTGAGTGATCTCGGCTAGGCTTCCCGAGCTCTCGGAACACCCCTCTTTGCGGGACCTTTTGGGTTGACCATCACGTGTTTGTTCGACCCTCTCTTTCCTCTTCAGGTCTCGTCATGACGACCTCATCTGACCCTTGCCCAATGGGATCCACCCCCTCCACCAAAAGGTCTTCGCTACCTGAGTGGGGCCCACCCACATTCTCCAAAGTCACATCTTCCACTCTTACTGGCTCAGAGACATGCTCTTCCTCCATTAGCACCTGTTCATGATCGCCCCCGTGGTCGCCACCCTCAGTCTTTGTCTCCTCAACATCCACCTCTTGGTCACCCAAGCCCATTGCTTCTGCCACCAGGGGAGGCATATAAGCATAATCTTCATCCCCCAGCTTCAACCTCAAAAAATCATCCTCACACTCATCCAACTCCACCTCTTTCCCTTCGCCAGTCTCCAAGTCGATGTCGTACCACTTGGCATGGTCAGCCTCGGCACGTAACCTCTCCAGTATGTCCTCATCTGACACCTTGTCATACAAACATTCCTTCTTCCGCGACCCATCATCCTGAGGCATCGTCACTGCACCAAGCCAAAGATGAGGGTTAACCAGAAAATATAAAATGGAAAAACGCACAAAAATAAAAATACAGACCTAGGACCCAGGCCTAACCGAAATGACTATATATGCTAAGGCGGCATATCTGATATGAGCTCCTAGACTTGAATGCTCATATCACCCGGCGTATCTGATGCTCCATCAGCTCGGTTAAATTATACTCTTGGGCACTACACAAAGCTAGCAGTCAGCAGGGGCAGAACAATACAAACAGTAAGAAAACACGCCACAAAACATGGTACTTATTTTTTGGAAAGCCTCGAGCACCCGAAATGGATCTTGAACTTCCGTCGAGGAAGCACTTCCGTCGCTAGCTCTCATTCGTAGAGGTGGGCACGTCTTCCACCAAGATCTTGAACTTCCCTTGAGACTTCAACGTCACGCAACCCCGACTGCCCTTCTTCGCACAATATGCTATGTGCTAACATGCGTTGAACTTCTCAAAATTGGGGAATTCTTGCCCCAGTAAGTGAAATAGTACCCCCGTCCTCAATATTTGCCTCAACATATTTGGGGTGACTTGCCCCGGGGCGACATGCGGACACGCCAACGTGTACTATACAAAAGAGGTAGCGGGAACATCAACCAACATCTAAGCTGGTACTCGTATACCAGAGTGAAGTTGTCCGGAGGATCCCAAAACTTAACGCCCATACCAATAGGCCGCAACAAGACCTCATTAGGAATACTCTAATTCTGCCTAAGTGCTTTTAACTCTGACAATGTCATACTCTGGCTAGGAGGGTCCCAAAACAAATTTTAGGCCTCCCGAGATCTCGCCATGCTGAACTCTTCTACCTTATGCAATAGCGAGTCAGATGAGGACATGTGAGACCCTGCATCCGTAACAAGAATGCCCTTTCCTAAGTCAAGTGTAACCTCCGCCATAAGATTATCTAACTCCTCTTCCCACCGGTGCCAGGTGTCCAAATCAGGATCAGGTGAGCTAGAGACAACCATAATCTCCTCGCTGGACACCCATATCGAATCTGTCATGCTCTTCATCCTCACATGTTAGACTCTTGCTACCTTAACCCTAACTAACCCAACAACAAACCAACCAATCCCTTACTCTACTCTCCTAACAACATCGCAAATGATACAAAAACCACGACACAATCCCTATCGATTCAAAACAAAACAAAAGTAGAACCCAAAATAAGGACTGACAAGTTCATACCTTGAAAACTTGGATATGTGTAGTGGCAGTGAAGCTGGTTGCAAACAGCCGAGCGCTCGCACCCAATCGATCGAGGATGAAATTAGACGTTCCCCAAATTTGATTTCACAAACTGGTAAAACACCTCTCTAGAAATTTGCGAACCACTCTTTCAGCCCTAGACCCTCTGTTTTCGAAATACGAACTCCCTTCTTCTATTTCTTACAGGTCTATTTATAGAAATTTTGATTAACCAAAACCATCCAGATTCTACCAATCTCAATGGTCAGGGAACGGCCACGTCAACCACAATCGTGGGAGGCATTTAAGACGCATCCCACGATCCCACTCACGTGCATCAAATACACGCACATTACAAAAAAAAACACCCAACCAGTGGAACCGTTACGACCTTAAAACTCGGCATAAATGACCACGTGCCCCTCATAAACTGGCCATTTATGACACACGTGAGATATGGCGAAAAAGCTCGTATTAGGAACTCAAAACTTACCCCAGCCACCTCGCGACCCTCGCGTGAGGACTTAGGACCATGCCTCCAACACCCGAGTAAGACACATTCTCGACATAACCGGGGAATAACTCCCCACTCGAGGACTCTCTTGGACTGGAGACTTGAGGACTTGTTAATACACAACCAATAACACTTGGCAATACTGAGAATGTGGCACAACCACCTGGTCGCCGGAGACTATTCTAGGCAAAACAACACCGGCAAGACCTCCATGAGCAGGCAAAGAATGAAGGTCTAGTTACAAAACACTTACCGGAGCCACTTCAAAGCTATTGAACACCCTCGAAAGGGGAGATATCGAACATGACCCCAAACAGTCCCACATCGAGGACTAGCGGCATAGCTCTTAGTGCTAGCCTATATAACAGACACGAATTCCCAAAATAAGTTCACTATTCCCTCCATACTCCCGTACTATACAAGTAGCAATTGGATGCTGACTTAAGCATCGGAGAATTGAAGACTGGGCCAGCCTAGTCTCGACTCTTGATGCATTGTTGCTTGTGCAGTTACAGGATCCAAGAGCCAAGAATTCGACCTCCCGTCCTGTAATCTCGGGAGAGGTAGAAACATAACCGGTTAAAGAAGATACAAATATGACATGTATAAATAAAAGACACGTAAAGATAATATAAAACGATGAGAAGTGAAATCCACACTTTTTAAATTGTAATCTACACTCCCACTTTCCATTTATGGTAACTAAAATTTTTTCTTTCGTGACTTAATTTTTGTTTTCTTATGTAAATGATGACTAAAAATAAAAAGTAAAAGTGTGTGGATCATAATTTAGAGTGTGGATTTCACATCCCAAAATGATTGAGACTTGAAAGAGAGGAGGGAAAGCGAGTTAGGGTTGAGACTTCAGGGTTGAGAGCCCGCTGCCTTGTATTTATACTGGGCCACTCTCTTGAGCTTTTAACTTCCAAGCCCACTTATTTTGGTCCGTCCAGTTTGCTGTTATAAGCACAGTGTCGCTGAGTTTAGTAGCGTTGAAAATGGCTCTGTGGCGCCTTGCTCACATTCTCAAAACCCCAATTTCCTCATCATCCAAACCCTAAACCCTAATCACACTCTCCTCTTCACCTCCCCATTCTCCACCTCCGTCCTCATCACCAAAACGCCTCACAAGTTCAAGAAGCAAGACAGCCCGAGAACTAAGCCGGTGCAGACCCGACCCAACCTCCTCCCCCACCTCGAACGCATCGTCACTCGCGACGCCCATTTCCGGTTCCTCACCAAGACCAAGGACTATCTCTCCAAGCAGCCCCACCGCGTCCTCCGCCTCCACGACGCCGGCAAGCTCCACCGCGAGCTCGGCTTCCCCCGCGGCCGCAAAGTCTCCAAGTCCCTCCAGCGCCACCCCTTGATCTTCGAAACGTACCGCCACGACGAAAATCGGCTGTGGATCGTGTTCACTGAGCTTATGGAAGAGTTGATGGAGGAGGAGAAGGCGGTGATGGAAGCAATGGAGGCTGACAGAGTCAACAAGGTGAGGAAGCTGCTGATGATGTCAGCGAATAAGCGGATTCCGCTGAGCAAGATTTATCATTGCAGGTTGCTGTTTGGGATTTCGGAAGATTTTCGGGACAGGGTGGCCAAGTATCCTGATTATTTTAGGGTTGTGGTTGAGGAGGATGGGAAGAGAGTGCTGGAATTGGTGAAATGGGATCCTTTGTTAGCTGTTAGTAGTTTAGAGAGGGAGTTTGTTGTGGATGAGGATAAGGTTAAGAGGGCTTTTAGGTTTCCTGTGAAGCATGGGAAAGAATTGGGTTTGGATGAGGAGGATTCGAGGAAGCTCAACTTGTTGAATTTGCTTCCGTTGGTTTCGCCTTATTCAGATGGGTCGAGATTGGACCTTTGGACATTGGAAGCCGAGAAGTATAGGGTGGGAGTGTTGCATGAGTTTTTGAGCTTGACATTGTAGAAGAGGGCTTCTATACACCACATTGTGGAGTTCAAGGAGGAGTTTAGTTTGACTAAGCACACTTACCAGATGCTGTTTAAACAGCCCAGGACGTTTTATCTTGCCGGGACCGAGATGAACTGGGTTCTTTTCTTGAAAGATGCTTATGACCAAAATGGGGTTTTGATTGACAAGGATCCCCAAGTGGAGTTCAATGAGAAGCTGTATAAGTATGCTGAAATGCAGGAAATGGAACCGGGTTATGCTTCATCGCAGGAACTGATTAGAGGGAATGCCAGTGATTGTATTGCATTTCAGGAACCTTGTTGGAGCTCTCATATTCATGGTTTAGTAAACTAGTACTAAAGGTGTGGCACTCGTGAGTAACCTTGGAGCTACAATTGGTGGATCAGAGGTACATTAAAGATCCTTGAATCCTTGACATGATGTGTTTGATTGCTAGATTTTAACTCATAAGAAATGAGAAGCATGTGGTATGTATACCTTGATGAACCTAACTAATCCAAGGTTACACTCAATGATGTTGAGCAAGCAAATCTAAATTTTCGTTAAGGTGTTTGAATTTTAATATAATGAAATAGCCTTTTGTACTTGTTGTTAAAGTATGTTGTTAATTTATGTCAAAAAAAAAAAAAATCACTTGTGGCCTGCAGAGAGCAACTACGTTAATATACAGGCTTTCCTGCACGTAATATGTTTTATGTTGCCAATTCCAAGAAATGACCTACAAATACTTTATGACTATAGATATCCTACCGATTCCACTTTTCTTTGCTGGCTGTGGATACTGCTAGACCCATAATTGTTTACCGAAGTTCTAGTTTTATGTGGTATTTCAGTGATAAAAAAGCACGTTGTCATCTCTTGTTGTGTATTCAGGTGCATTATAGGTAGTTTGTATCTGTGTATATCGTATCCAGATGTGGTTGTTAATTTGTCGTACTGAACTAAACTGTTGTGGGCTTTACAATAATACTTGTATCTTGCAGGTGAGAACCATCTTAGATAGAGGATGTTGCAATGGTAGTTCTGGAGATACATCTCTTTTTACAAGAAGCTCCTAACTATGTGCATCACAAACTATGAGGCCATTGGAAGCCAAGTTCAGCTAATCGTAGAAGTGATCTTCCTGGAATATTTGGTTCTTTCACTTCAAAACAGTTGCCATATCTATCCGTCTTGGTTTATATGCTGCATTCTACAAGATGTGGCCTTGATTGGGAAGTGAGGTATTAGTCACAGATTTTCTATCAGAACTTGGTCTTTATTTTTCTTTTTCTTGGTCAAAATTGCATCTTTGTTAGGTATTTGGGTCCCATTTCTTTTATATGAAAGCAGAATCAACAAAGATTGACTTATTCTCATCTTTTGGATGAGTTTGTTATCTGTCATCCCTCTCTGGATTTTCTTTATTCGTGTGTTTTTCATACTTCCATTTATCCACACACACGGTGTCTGTTGTGTAGTAAATAATTACTCTTGTTATAGACTTTTGTAGCTTGACAGTTATTTGATTAATGGGGTAAATCAACCCCAATGAAGAAATATAAACAAAGACATTCATACTTATTGTTTGTGAAAAGATCATATAAATGTGTGTTCTATGAATTAGACTTTGTGTAGGTAGTTAATGGATTATAAAGTTGATAAGCTCCAGATTATTTTAAACTTTTGTCTGGATTCATATCACTCTCTCTATTTTCCTACTGCTGCATCTGTGATCTGTGTTCTGTTGTAGTTTCTTGTATTGATGGAATGACTTTCCACATTTAGGTGTGAGCCCTTTCCAACATATCCCAGAACCTATTATATGGTGCATGCACAAGGACTTCTTTCTGTTGAAACTGATGAACAGCACAGGTGTACCATTCATGATTTATTCGCTGAGATTATCAACAGCGCAGGTGTACCATTTTGGTTTATTCACTGAGATTGTACGATTGCTTCATCCAGAGGTACGCATGTAAAATGATCTTTTTCATATTTCATGTCTAGTTTTTTTTTGTCCTTTCCTCTATTTCAATTCAACTTAAATGATTTTAGGGGGAAAATTATGTTTTGAATTATTGATGATCTGCAAGATTGCAGAGCATATTATAGTGTCCATTTAAACAGTAGTTATTCACTATTGCGGCATCTCGCTACTTCTCTGTCTAAAATATAATGCATTAAGTAGCGTTTGATTTCCAAATTAAAAGTTGTTGCAAGGACCGTGTAGGTTTTTTATACATCATATGCAATACTGCATGCTTACTTATAAACTTCATAACTATTGTCTGGTATGGTGGTGCAAATTGCTTTGGTTATATCCATGTTATAATTAAGTGTGCCTTCATGAATGATTGAATGGAGAGCTGTTAAATGCATTTCACAGAGTAACTTTTTATCTAGGGATTCACTGACAGTTGCTCTTTTGTGTTATTTTGAAAAGTTTCTTCATTGGACATGGAAATATTCATTTACGTCTTAACAATCCTTATCAGGTCCAAACATCCTTATTTATTCAAAAGGTACGGATTTTGCCAATAGAACCATTTTTCGATCATAGCGAACTAGTATCTAGATATATATGACATGATCATCTCTGTAAAATTTCAGCGAAGTTGGTGATCATTAAGTTATCGAAACCATATGATTACAATGAGCGAACCAAATATGTTCAACCTGAACCGTTCGTGTAATTCATAGTTTTGAATACCTTAATTATAATCAATTTGGCTGAAATTTTGTAGAGATGATCTACTCATATATACATAAAAAAGATGAACGGTTAAGATGAGAAAATATGATCGAAAAACAAGTCAATTAAGGAAATCCGTATCTTTTGAATAAATAAGGAGGTTTGTATCTGAAAAGCCATGTACATCTTCATACCAACTCTAATATTTGACAGATTTTAAGTCTGCTGTTGTATCAGTCGCTTGAATAGCTTGATTGGGTCAGAACACACACAAAAGATTTGAAGACTCCCCTTTGTGCCATAAAACCTCATTGTTCTATATTTATGAAGTTTCTGTGCATGTTGCTTTTAATTTGCTTTGGTATGCTGCTGATGGGGTACAGGTTGTTCAGGTTGTGTGATCATCAATGACAAAGCTTCTCTCATTGAATAAGCAAGAGCTTTGACAACAGGGCTGAAGTGGGATGCACATGTGGTAGTGATTGAATGTAACAGTGATTAGAAACTACTGATATCCCAAAAAGCCATTCATTAAGAAACCAATAGTGAGAGTTTCCCAAGGGAGCCTGGGATATGGTGGTATTATGTGAACAATTGTATTATGCCCTTGCCCCTGCCCTTTGTTTTTACAGTTGTGCCAAACACCAAAACAAGCAGGTGAGATTTTGTTATATGTAGTGAGTTTTTTTGGAGATCGTCAACTTCAGAAATGGGTTGTTATTTGAAAATTCCCTTATGATATGGTGCATGCACAAGTAGTGTAGCCACCGTATCGCCGGGCAACATAAACCAATCCCCAGTTTGCATACACAGCTCACACAAACACCGGAATTCTCTCTCATCTAACCCAGCCTTTTAAGCTTCTATTGCTCTAAAAAATAATGTCCCTTCAACTTTATTGCTATATTTTCCTCAATGTAACTGTTGCGTCAAACTGAAAAATCACAAGGCTTGTTCATTTTCGCCGACTACTTCCGCCGTGGGGTCAAAGCCGCGGAAAGCACAAGGCCTAATGGCAAATTAGTAATTATGAAACAAACGTAGGACGAAACAGTCTTCGCACCAACTGTCTATGGTAAAATTGTAATTCAAATAATAATGGCAGGACTGTAACGATCACGTCAAGGACATAAGTATAATCACGTTAAGAAGGACATAAGTGTAATTTCCGTGCAAAGCACTCTAGCTATGCTGCAGTAAATAAATAGTGATCCGCCCAACTCTGAATTAGTATATTGGGGTCGGGAGCACCTCATCAATTTATACCAACTTGGCTTTGAAGGTGTAGCCAACCACCGTGCATGGTAGCCATTTATAGCTGACCCCAGGTACCGTAACTTGAATAGCCGACGCTTCAACTGCGATGATTGAAGCAACAACTATCGATCATGGAATGCAAGTAAGCAATCCAACCTTCCCTTCCTTCCACACCAAACAAACCAAATTTTTACCATTTACAGTAAAAGAAGAACCTGACAGTCTACCGGACACCAACCCCATTAAACGACGCCGTAAGGGTCGTTAATATTAGTCCCCTCAAACCCACTGGAAGTCACACTCACTCTTCCACTCTCCACCAAAATCCCAGCTCCACACAAACCAGAGAGAAACTTCCATTTCCTCCATGTCGACGTCGTCTCGTTCCCAGAGCCCAACTGCTTCATGGGCTTTGCTCCCATGGCGGACCCGGATCTCGTTATCGGTTCTGTCAAAGTTAACGGACGCCGCTCGCCGATCAGACGGCACCGTCAACCGCCGTCTCATGAGCTTCTTTGACTTCCGCTCCTCCGCCACTCCCTCCGCTCCCTACAAAGGCGTCACCACCTCCGACCTCACCGTCGACGCCTCCCGCAACCTCTGGTTCTGCCTCTTCGTCCCCTCGACGACCTCCTCTTCCTCTCTGGCTGTCGTCGTTTTCTTCCACGGCGGCGGCTTCAGCTTCCTCAGCCCCGACACCTTCGCCTACGACGCCCTCTGCCGCAAATTCGCCCGCACAATCCCCGCCGTCGTCGTCTCCGTCAACTACCGCCTCTCCCCGGAGCACGGCTACCCCTCCCAGTACGACGACGGCCTCGACGTCCTCAAGTTTCTCGACCAAAACCACGATGCCCTCCCCGACCTCGCCGACCTCTCCCGCTGCTTCCTCGCCGGAGACAGCTCCGGCGCCAACATCGCGCACCACGTGGCAGTGCGAGCCTCCCGGGAGATTTTGCAGGTCGTGAAACCGATCGGGTTGGTCTCGATCCAGCCGTTCTTCGGCGGCGAGGAAAGAACCGAGTCGGAGATCGAACTCCGGGGAGCGCCGCTGGTGTCAATGACCCGAACCGACTGGCTGTGGAAGGGGTTTTTACCGGCCGGGTCGACCCGGGACCACGAGGCGGCGAATGTAGGCGGGCCGAACGCGGTGGACATATCGGGTATGGAGTACCCGACTACGGTGGTGTTCGTTGGGGGTTTGGATCCGCTGCAGGACTGGCAGAGGAGGTACTGTGAGTGGTTGAGGAAGTCCGGGAAGGAGGCGAAGCTGATCGAGTATCCAACCAGCTCTTTTCGGAGGTCAAGGCCTTCGTGGCTGCTGGATCGAGCTTGAAAGTGTAGTGCACGTGTTGCCGTGGTTGCTCTGGAGATAAGTCGGTGAACTTTCCATGCTGTGTACTTTTGAAGGTCAAGGAATGCATGCTATATTGCTAGTCTCGCTCCCTTTCGTTTTGTTTGGTCACCAGTCACCTATGTCGTCCACCTTACTGAAGAAATGGTTGTCTACTTGTCACCATATCACAACTGAAGTTTTTACCCAAGGGAAAATTTTAGTAACTGTACATCGACTTAACGTCTATGACAATGAACTAACAAATCCGACATCATTTTAGTACTTAAGTTTTTCGTTAAGTGACATGTTAAGTATCATACTTTGAGGGGCAAATTGGTCTGTTCAAGTTTTCTATAGCTCGTCATCTTAAATACTTTTAAAATCGATTCAGCAATATTCACTCTTCAAAGAAGCCATTTGATATTCATTAAAAAAGAAAAAGAAAAAGAAAAAAGAAGAAGAAGAGAACCAATGGACATAACATCCAAACCGAACCTGGATATACAACAATTAAGAAAGCAAACTGGGAAACATCTTAAATTATTCATAAAAAAGCATCATCTGTTATGAGAGTAAATCAATAACTTTTGTTATTTAGAATTCTATTTTCATGAAATTCCCACTACAGTAAAAGAATCAAGCCACCCAAAACGATTTTCCATCACCAAATCGTAAATTCCGCGCTGCGTATTCCACAACTTCTGCTATTTCTCTGAAGGGAAAAATGCACCAACAGTGTCTGCACTCTTGGAGGACTGTCAATATGGTACCCGAACTTTTAAATGTATCAAAGTGATACCTGAACTTGTATTTTTATACCAACGTCGTACCTGTCGTCATTTTCCGTCACAGCTCTGTTAGTTCATGTCACATGTGACGCACGTGACTGAAAAAAAGAGAGTAAATGACTGAGCTACCCCTTCATTGATGACGACCTCAACACCCCCTCCTCCTCTGCTATCAAAAGGTCCGCACCGGTACCTACCGCCAGCTCTTCCACCCCGAGCAGCTCATCTCCGGCAAGGAGGACGCCGCCAACAACTTCGCCCGTGGCCACTACACCATCGGCAAAGAGATCGTCGATCTCTGCTTGGATCGGATCCGGAAGCTCGCCGATAACTGCACCGGGCTCCAGGGGTTCCTGGTGTTCAATGCCGTCGGTGGAGGTACCGGGTCAGGTCTCGGGTCGCTTCTTCTGGAGAGGCTTTCGGTGGACTATGGGAAACAGTCCAAGCTCGGATTCACTGTGTATCCTTCTCCTCAGGTTTCCACATCTGTTGTTGAGCCGTATAACAGTGTGCTTTCTACTCATTCTCTGCTTGAGCACACCGATGTGTCTGTGCTGCTTGATAATGAGGCCATCTATGACATCTGCGTACCGGCGAGAGCCAAGCGTCCTTCCGACTTCAAATCCAAATCGCCGGTGGGCCATGAGGAGGAACAGTCCAACTCTTGTCCCTTCTGTCTCGGCCGCGAGCACCACTGCGCTCCCGAGATCTTCCTGGTACCCTGCCCTCACCCCAACTGGAAACTCCGAGTCATTCAGAACCTCCTCCTCCTGCGTAGCCGGGTTCATCGGGTCCCACTGCTCTCTGGCGCTGAAGAAGCGCGGCGACGGCGTGTTGGGCTTGGACAACTTCAACTCGTACTACGACCCGTCGTTGAAGCGTGCGAGGCAAGCGATGCTGAAGAAGCACGAGATTTTCATCGTGGAGGCGGACTTGAACGACGGCCCGATGCTCACTAAGCTCTTCGACGTCGTACCGTTCACCCACGTGCTCCACTTGGCGGCGCAGGCGGGTGTACGATACGCCATGCAGAACCCCCAGTCCTACGTGGCGTCCAACATTGCCGGCTTCGTCAATCTTCTCGAGATTTCCAAAGCCGCAAATCCACAACCGGCGATCGTCTGGGCCTCCTCCAGCTCCGTCTACGGCCTCAACACCGAGAATCCCTTCTCCGAGCTCCACAGAACCGACCAGCCGGCAAGTCTCTACGCTGCAACAAAAAAAGCCGGAGAGGAAATAGCGCACACTTACAACCACATCTACGGCCTCTCCCTTACCGGTTTACGATTCTTCACCGTTTACGGACCATGGGGCAGACCCGACATGGCGTACTTCTTCTTCACTAAAGACATACTCCAAGGCAAGACTATCGATGTTTACAAAACGGTGGACGACAAAGAGGTGGCGCGTGACTTCACCTACATTGACGACATCGTGAAAGGCTGCCTCGGCGCACTCGACACCGCGGAGAAGAGCACCGGCAGTGGCGGGAAGAAGAAAGGACCGGCGCAGCTGAGAATCTACAACCTGGGGAACACGACCCGCACGTGGAGTGGAGAAAAAGTCATTTATGTCCTCAATTTTCAACTCACATGACCCGCACATGTTTATTAATGACGGAGCTGTGACGGAAAATGACGACAGGTACGACGTTGATACAAAAATACAAGTCCAGGTATCACTTTGATACATTTAAAAGTTCGGGTACCATATTGACAGTCCTCCAAGAGTTCAGACACTGTTGGTGCATTTAACCCTTCTCTGAATATATTACATCGGTCATTTCAATATTCGTTTTCTACAAGTACCCATCAATTTCTTTCTATCTGATTATACCAACACAAAACCAATTATGCAGATCTAGTATTACACCAATGGAGAGTGAATTGAACAAAAGATTACTCATCTGCTGTAACCCATACCACCTCTAACTTAATCTAACATGTCTGTTTAGTCTCTTCCAGAAGCCACGCTTTTTGGTGTCTCGTTCATATCCCAGCGAGTTCACGAACATCATTGACATGTTGTGTAGATATAAGGCGTGTGTTTATACATGATTATGGGAAGACAATAATTGGCTTGGTTTGAAGTCTGTTTCTTTGATTTTGATCGGGGAAAGAGGACACAGAGCGTTGAATCTCAAAAATAGGTAATAGGCTTTTTCTTGTTGTAAACACAAAAATATCTTCGACAGATAACAGAACAACACATATACAAAGAATAATTTAATTTAATCAATGCGAATACATGTTACAATCTTCGTGTACTCCTCTGATTCTATCTATCTCTAAATACCATACCCAGACCACCACAATGTGTGATACAATTAAATGCCTCATCAATGTTACCTTTAAGCCACCTTGTTGGAGAAGGTTTCCGTTGCACTAACCTGCAACTAGAAGCTTTCAGTTTCTTTTGATTCACTGCCAAGAAACCACACTAAAGTGATCAACAAAGCTTAGATGAACTTGGAGTGGACTTAGTGATATCCCCTTCCAGAGCCTTCGTTCCTTCCAGATGGCCCAAACACCCCAAAGAAGCTTCTTAAAAGCCGATTTACTCAACCAAGAGAAGCATCATTCCAACCAGTCAATGCAAGAGAGGGTACCAGAAACAACAAAGCAACCATGGAGCTCGGGGATATCCAATACCGATCTCACATATGGGCAATCAAGAGACACATGTTCAATCGACTCGTCCATGTTTCAACATAAGTAACACAACTCTTCAATAATGACATGTTTGGACCTCAATTGCTTAATAGTAGGAAGAACATATAAGAACAAGCTTTACAAAGATGTATCTTAATCTTCCCAGGGATATTAGCTGCCCTAATGTACTTCCACACACCAGAGAATGCTGACGAAGCCGCCGCAAGATTATGGAGCCACTCTATCGCCTACCAATATGCATATTTGGTGGAGAAGTCTCCCTTACCCTCAAAATGCCAAATGAACCGATCCTTAACTCTCCTTGAACTGAGTGAAATTGCTAGGATCATCTCAGCATCTGACGCATCAAACGTAGATTGGACAAGGGCCACATTCCACCTAGAATCATGAATAAACTCATTGACCATAACAAGATCCGAGTCTAGTCGAAAAAGAGGTTTAAAGGAATCAGGTCGCGGAAATCCAAGGATCCTCTTAACACACTTATCTCTCCCCGTTACCAATCTGCCACCTGACCCCCTTGACCGAAACTTTGCGAGCTTCCGTTATGCCTCTCCAGCATGCCGAACCTCCCTGAGTACTAGCTGTCTAGAAATTTCCAAAAAAAATGTACTTGGCTCGAAATAAACGAGCCACCAAAGAGTTTGGGAATTGTAGAAACCGCCACCCTTGTTTTGCCAGTAAAGCCAAATTGTGAGCATACAAATCATGAAAACCCATCTCTCCTTCGGTCTTTGGTCTACACAACTTCTCTCACGACATCCAATAGATTTTCTGGTCATTATCTTTGCTTCCCCACCAAAACTTAGCACACTTTTGGTGAAGAGAAGCACAAAAAGGACTTAGGTAGCAAAAAATAACTCATAGAATACGATGGAAGAGCTTGAGCCATAACTCTAATCAAAATATCTTTACCCACACCACTGAGAATCTTACTTTGCCACCCTTCCAATTTGTTGCTGAACCATTACTACTCACTTAAATCCATAATAAGCAAGAATACACGATGGAAATATTATTTGCTCTTTAAGAGAATTAAAATATTATAAAATAATTCAGACCTACTATATAAATAACTGGTGGAAGTAATATCTTAGCTACTTCGGCTAACATATAAAGGAAATATGTGTCGCTAAAAAAGCTATAAACTGAGCATTCAAGAGCTACACATTAATAAAGGAAGGATAGATGCTCCATGTACAAAAGGCGGAGCTGCGTATCCCAAAACCATAAGTTTTGGTGCAGGGGGTGGATCGATCATGTTGCTGGGCTACTTAGGCGACGTCTCATCTCAGTGAGGCGATCGGGTACGGTGATATTCCTCTATTTTGGGGGTGGGGTTGTCAAGGTCGGGTGTTGCTCTGTTGTTGGATAGCTTCGGTTCGGAGCAATTATGTTTCATTTGAAGGTAGAACTTTGGATGGGAGTTAGTGACATCGGCTTTCAGGGCTACGTCGCCGGTTTTCAACGGTGAGTGTTTGTTGCCGACAACGAGATTCTCTACGTAGATCGGCGGCTACAAGACACAAGAGAGGTAGATCGGGTCTGTTTGGAATCAGTGGTTTTGCTGTTTGCTTGCGATTGTGAAGCCGGGAGGATTACCATAGGCTAATGGCTTGGAAGACCGTCGGACTAAATCAGTGGGGTAGCCAGATCTGGAGTCTCTGCGAGGTTTCCTGCATGGGAGTAGTTCTAGTGGCCCTAAAGCTCGATGTAATCGGGTCTAGTAGTGTGGTGGGGGTGTATGTAGGCTAGGTCTTTTGGTGTTAGCCCACTCACCATCCTCTCACCATCCTTTGGGCCGAATTGAATTGGGCAGTAAGGTTTACCGGGATTGTATGACAAGATCCATTTATGTGCGCTAGATGTTTTTCTTCTCTCCGATGATAGGTACACAATTGTGGTCTGAGGCCACTAATCGGAGAGGGAATAAGTTGGGTTTTTGGGGTATGGTAAGTTATTATGCTTTTTGTATTCATATCTTTTTTTTTTTATGTAGTTTTGAGGTTGGTCTTTCATGACTTAGCTAGATGTAGTTTTACTATGTTTTGAATTGTTTCTGCAAGATCCCGCAGACCTCGTAGAAGCTCTTAGCGTGACTCTTGCTTCTAATCTTCGCTAACTGGTGACCTGCAATAAGAGATTGACCGGAACTTATCGGTCTCTCTCTCTTAGATAGTTAACTCAGTCGTGTGGTTGGTGAAGTGTATTTAATGCTCTGTAGTAAAATTACTTTTTTTGTTGACTTTAACACTGCATTTATAACCCAGCGTGGATTTTTTTTTCTTGTTTGCCAATCGATGTGGGACAAGTGTGCTGTAGTGGTTTGTTTATTTGGCCCTTTGTTGTGTGCCTCCTGCTTGGCCCAGACTGTTATGACCTCCAGGACGAGGCATGGTTGGTCTACCTTATGGTGTACCTCATGGTGGGTTTTTGGTAGTATCGTGGGCCGAGAAGGTATTCATCTACTAACGACTACAAGTCTCCCCAAGTTCTTGTTCAAGACACGTCTTAAGTGGGGATTTAAAGAAATGACCCACGATTTAACAAATTATCAACGGGTACCCGGTCTTAGTCCCCCTAAGTTCGTACTCAAGACATGTTTGACGGGTTGTTCTTGCAATGGATGAAGGTAGCGAGCCTTTCTATATCATGTGTTCTTGCCTGAGCGGGGGGTGTATGATCCCTGCGTGAGTTATCATGCCACTATTCTCCGTGTGAAGAGAATGATATGAACTGCCCAACTCCCACTCTCAGGGAGCTGTACATAGGACTTACTGTTCTCATAACTTTAGTTGTTTCGCCCATGCTTCCCGGTGATATGTTTCCAGGGGTGAATTCGTTTCTATAGTTCGTGCGCATGTCTCCCGCTAGTTGCTGGGCAGGTGTACTCAGCACAGTCCTGGTGTTTTATTCGAGAAGCTAGGATTGAAATGGTTAGTAAATCCTACCGCTGCTTAATCCCCGAGAACCTTGGTGAGTTAGCAACGACTGCCATTAATTTCATATACGTTTGCCTTGGTGGTACCATTCTCTCCCGTTGTTTTCACTAGTGTAGTTTCCATTGTTGTACTACCAGTCCCAGAGTGTTTAGTATGGGATCTTGTGGTTTTGATCTTGGGTTGATGGTGTAGTGTCATAACATTTATTGCATGTGCGCCAGGTGGCACTCCATTGGGGAATGAAGTGACATGCAATAATTGCATGTTGTTTCAACCCTCTCTTCTTTGAGAAGTTACCACTTAGTGGGGCACGTGTCATAATCATGCGGTTAAGCTCAACGGCTACGATTTCCTCGGTGGCAGTTAATGGGTTTTTAATGCAGGTTTAGGGGGGAATCAAGGCGTTTTTTTCCATCCTTTCCCTATATACGTTTCCCTTCTGTTTCTTTCTTCACTCTCTCTTCTCACTTTCTCTTCTGCCTCTACTCTCTCTCTGTTCTTTGTTTTCTCTCTGATCTCTCTCAATCCTGGCCTAGAATTTCCAGAAACCAGAAAGGAGTGTAGAAAAGATAGAGTTTACTTGCTCCACTGTTCTTCGGTGTTATTGTCGTCGCCGGTTTTTGCAATTATGCGGTGCTCTCCTTTCTCTGCTTCGGCGAGTCTCCGACCTCTGTTATCTGATAAGTGCTTTCCTTTCTCTTGCTTTTCACATTAAAGCAATTTTGATCGATTTGGATCCTAGGACGAGCTTTGGTGGGAGATGGGCGTCTATTTCTCTATTTCTTTGGTTAAGTTATGGGTTTTTCTGGGTTTTTTTTTCTAGTTCGTGTTAAGTTGGGGCTCTGCATGTGTTTTGCTTCTCCAAGTTGGTGGCGGCGTGTTTTGGTAATATGATAGGTCTTAGGGTTTTGCCACCTTTTTTTTTCTTTTAGGGCTAATGAATCTTAGAGGCGCAGCTAACGCCAACGGGTCTAATTCATCTCATCGGTCTCTCACTAACGAGGAAGAGAGGATGGATGACTATCTACATCGCCCCACTCGGAGGGCTCCCACTTTTGCTTCCTCTCCCGAGTCTTCGTGCTGTAGTGGTGGCGTAGGGGAAGTGTTTGAGACTATCCCTATCACTCGGGCCTTACATCGTTTGGAGGATGGTAGGATCTTCGATGAACCGGTGTACAGTCTCACACCCGAAGAGATAACTCAATTTTGGGAGGAATGGGACATCCCCCCGGAGATTCCTTTGCACGGACTTTGTCCTGAAGAATTGGCTTGCGCCCCCCAAGACAACTTTATCACGGTGTATGACAACATGTTTCGAAATGGCTTCACGGTCCCTCTTCCTCAGTATGTGAAGTACATGTTGAGCATGCTCTAACTGGCTCTCAGTCAAGTCTCTCCAAACCAATGGAGGCAACTTCTACGGCTAGGGTGTTTGTACTTCTTTTGCAACATGAGATGACCCACGTTAAACGAATTCCGCGCGTTGTATCGATTGTCGTACTCTAAGAAGGCCAGGAGCTTCGAGTGTGTCAGTTTCACGGCGTGGGATTATGAATCCGTTGTCACCGATCTCCCGTCGTCCATAAATAAAAAGTGGCATGCCAAGGTAGTTTTAGTTGGTGGCTCGTGGCAACGAAAGACTAAGCGGCATACCGTTCCAAACTACTTTAGAACCATCGAGGACCAAACGTACTCGTTGACACCTATCGAGTGGAACCGCATTGCCCTAGTTTACGCCACATGACCTAATGAGGAAGATCGTAGCTCATATCATCTTACTCAGTGAGCTGTGCTGGTCCATTGTGAGATGGGTAGGCTGCCCGGTAGGTTCCGTATGTCTATCGTCTTTGTTTGATATTTCGTCCTGACATTTTTTTTCCAAGCAAAGTCTCCCAACATATCCCTCGTCCAAATCACCCGCTTGACATGGAGAAGCATCAAGACATGCTGATGAAGTTGCTGAACGTGAGGGATGTTGCCTCCCGCACGGAAGTGGATCTTGACACGCGCTCGGTGTGTATCTTAGACTCCCAGAAACCCTTAGAGGTTCCTGATGAGATTTGTCGGCCCCTCCCCCCCTCCCCCGCCGCCACTGTTACAGGCTCCTCCTCCCCCTCCTGGAAGCTATAAAGCTACGGTGAGCCTTGGTGAGAAGAAAATACATCACTATCACCAGCCGAAGAAGTCCCAGGTGACTCATGACACCCCGGTGATGTACATCGGGAAAGATGTAACCAGTGATGTCAGTCCTAACCCTAAGACGGTGAAAGTCACTCCTGCTAGCTCTACCCCCTCCTTGTCTCTTCTTGCTACTCTAGCTCCTATAATACCGAAGACTCCTATCCAACAAGTTCTCGATGAGTATGGATGTGCGGATGAAAAGTTTGTGCGGGTCGTGATCCGGGATCTCAAGGACATTAACCTTGATCGGGTGAGATTCAAGAAAGGCTCTTCTTCTGAGTCCCGAAAGATCGCTCGGGAGCACCTTATGAAGGTTAGTGCTTGCTCTGAACAACCTTTTTCTATATATATATATATATATATATATATATATATATATATATATATATATTTACACTTTGCTTCTTTGGTTTAACTCTCTTTTTTGTTCAGGCTCTCATGGCCGTGTACGCGATCAAAGCCAGTGAGGATACTTCCAAGCTTAAGCAACAAGTGGCCAAGTTGAACTAACACATGAGTTTAGTTCAGACCGAGAAGGTGTCCCTGGAGAGGGAGAAGAACACACTAGCCGAGAAGCTGGAAAGCAAAGATAGCCAGGTCCCGAAGCTTGAAGCCGATGTTGAGTTGCTGCGGCTATCCTTCGAGAAGCTTCGTCCCTTGGAGAAAAAGCGGCAAGAGAAAGAGTCCCTGGTCTCAGAGATTGAGCGCCAAATACTCGGTCACCGCGATTGTGCGATGGCTGATTTTAATGCATCCTAGGAATTCAAGGACCTTCTGCAGGCTACCTGGGATGAGGCCATCACCGAGAAGTTCAACAAGTGGAGCGAGCATCGGTACCTTGACCGCCCTCGGATGGTGGCCGACTTACTTGCCGTTCAAGCCCGGGCTTAGAAGGATGCCCAGCCTATCCTTTTGAAGGGTCCCCCAGAGACCCAAATAGAAACCGTACAGGAGGAGGACGACAACAACGATGGCTCTGGAAACGAGGCTGACGAGGAACCGGTCGACTTGGCTGAAAGAGACCAAGCTTAGGAAGTTTTATTGTCATGACCCACCCCGAATTTCACCTTAAAACCCGAAGTAAATCTTACGAGGTCCACCTCCAAGGAATATTTACCGAAAATTCGGTATAACCTACCTTGAAAATGAATAACCCTTACCTGAAAATGGCATAATCTATTCGGTTATAGTAGCGTCACAAGCTAAGGGCTCGACTCACCTATGGTGAGAACCGCTATAAAGGCTAGCTAGTAATGAATAATAACGACCCTAGTATGGTGACTAAAAACAAACGAAATCACTTAAATACATAAAACTTCCCCAATAACATGCCAACGGTATGGCTCCCAACTATACTTGAAAATTATCATATGAAATTAAAATAAAATTCAATGACGTGTCTCACACGTCAAAATATTCTCAAATCCATAATTATAAACGAGATTTAATTATCAAGTATAAATTGTAAATAATTTCTCAATCTGAAAATGCTCGTTAAAAATATTGTTAATGACAAAATCGATGATCCACAAATAAACGATAAAATTATAATAAAGAACAACCGAAAATCTCATTTTCAGAAATCTTTTATAAATCTCAAAGTCCACAAATAACAATCATAATGAAATCCGGAATTTATAAAGAATATCCAAACTCAAATACCAAATTAATAATCCGTGCTCAAATCCATAAATCATGACCAACATTTAATCAATGCATCAAACTCAAATAATTTCCAAGATCATCTCATCAGCCGAAGTTATAATATAAGATCAGAAAATAAATAATAAATTATAAAATTTGTATGCATATTTATTTAAAACTAAAATATCCACTCACAAACTTAGGCAAAAGCCCACCGATATCCAAATCGCCCCTCAAGCGAGGTCTCATCGAATCCTGGTACAATAACCATGCTTAGGACCAAACTTCAATTTTGGAAAAATAAATACGTAATATAAACACTCAAATTTCTTCCACTTAACACACTACCCTTACTAGGGTTAACCTTACCGGATTCACACCAAACTCCACCACAACCTTAAATCATCGATTCTAACATTTTAAAATAGATGCTAAGAAAATCCAAAGGTTCGATCTTTATTCTAACAACCGTCAAAATCTTCAATCTTTAAAAAATCTCAAACCTAACTAAAACTCAAAAAATTCCAAACTTCACATCATTAAACTCCTTTCATTAAAACAAACTCAAAAACATGCAAAACTACCCCTAAGGGGCGGCAGCCGAACTCCGGCGAACTCTAATGCTTCCCAAAATTTAACGCAATATTTTTCTCAACACGCACAACAACTTCCATAACTAACACAAAGTCCAATTCTAAGCCTAACTAGGGTAATCGAATCAAAACAACTAAAAATCTCAATTCTAAAACCCTAGAACTTCCACCCGAAAATCCTCCTTACACACTTCGAATTGGATAATTACCTTCTAGAGGATTGATGCACCAAGAAAGGCCTTCAAGATAAGCTAAAAGTCTCTAGCTATAATGGCCGGAGGAGGGAGATTCCGGCAGAAACTTCCCTGCTGCACAGTCCACTTCTGGTCGGTCTTCCTCCCTCACAACGGCGCTAGAGTAGCTCCCACCAGTCCAAGAAGAGAGCTGGGTTGATGTCCAACTGATTGAGACCGGTGTGGCGGTTTGTGGTGGCCAAATGGTGACGAACGAAGACGGAGTGTCCAGCGGGTCGGGGAGCACGCGAGAGAGGAGAGAGAAGGGAGAGAAAGAAAATGGGCTTTTTCCACCCGGTCCAAGACCTAATACCTAAACATAAAGCCTAATGAAAATTCACCCCCTTTTTACCAACTCATATTTATCTTTTTTATCTGTTAACTTTTACATGCTAACATCAATTTTAACTTATAACATGTCTACGAATTTGTATTAACGTCCTCTACGACCTCATTTAAGAAATTTTTCCGAAATAATTTTCCTAGAAAAAGTCAACTATATGGTCCTTAAGTAGTAAACGGCTACTCAAAACGGTAAAAGACCAAAATAATAGAAAAGTAAAAACCCGCAAATTAACTTAAGAACCGGGATGTAACCCGGACTGTAATTTTTTGAATGTTACTTATTTTGAACAATGGCCTCGAGCCATCCCTTGGTAATGTATTTTTCCTGGTAGTCCGGGTTGATGATATATATTATTTAATTTTCCCCTTTTGTTGATTGGTTCTTGGTGTATCTTATTTTCCTTGAAAATGCAATATATTTGGCCTGTTGATTTTGCTACCGTTGGTGTTATTTTGTTGATTGGTTCTTGGTGGATCTTATTTTCCTTGAAAATGCAATATATTTGGCCTGTTGATTTTGCTACCGTTAGTGTTATTAATTTTAATTTCACTACCTGGGTGTTATGAATTTAACTTCCTCATTTCTGTATTAACTGTTGCAAAACAAATGAGGGCATCATCCCGGGAAAACTAGCTGGTCCCGGTGGGTACAATTTACAATTTCAAAAGAAGCCAATTGCCTGAAGCTGAGGGTTTTCCTAAACGGGATAAAAGTGAAAGTACTCAACGTTTCACGGGTGCCAGTGATTATTCCATTCTTGTCCCGCAGGTAAAACATTGTTGGGCCAACTTCTTTCACTATTTCATATGGTCCCTCCCATGTTGGATCAAGAGCCAACGACTTTGTCATGACCCAATAACCCAAACCCAGAGGACGAGGTCTGACCTTGCTATCGTAGTGCTAGGCCACTCGTTGTTTATACATCTAGTTGTGTAGATCTGCCCTTTCCATTCTCTCCTCTATTAGGTCTATGTTCAGCTAGAGCCGCTCGGCATTTGTCTCTTCATCATAGTTTTAGACTCTTGTCGATGGCACCGTTAATTCAATTGGTATGACTACCTCCATGTTGAATGCCATGCTAAAGGGTGTCTACCCTGTTGATTCTGTTGACGTGGTTCGAATGGCCCATAGTGCTTCCGGGAGCTTTTATGCCCACTATCCCTTTGCGTCGTCCAACTTTTTCTTCGGCAGCTTCTCGATGATCTTGTTGACCGAATTAACTTGCACATTGGTCTTTGGGTGGGCAACCGATGCAAATACCATTCGGGTCCCCATCTCCTCAGTGAATTGTATGAGCTATGGGTTGTTGAACTAAGTCTCATTGTTTGTAATGATCGTCTCCAGGACCCCGAATCTGCAATAAATATTTTTCATGAGGAAGTTCCGCACGCTCTCGGTGGTAATTTAGCCTAGCGGTTCTACTTCGACCCATTTTGTATAATAGTCCAGTGCCACAATGGCGTATTTATACTTTTCGGGAGTTGTGAGGAGCTTCCTAACTAGGTCCAACCCCCATTGTGCGAAAAGTGATGGGGACATTAGAATTGAGAGAGTGATGGATGGGGAATACACTTTGTTTGCATGCTGGTGGTATTTATGACATCCCGTTGACACTCTGTCTACCATCTTCCCCGTATTAGGCTAGAAGTATCCCGTTCTAAGTGCCTTGTGGGCCAGCGAGCCTAATCCATAGTGATTATCGCAAACTCCTTCATGGATAACTCAAAGATTAGTCTCGCCTTGCTCTATTGATACACACTTAAGATTGGGGAAGCAATAACCCATGTGGTATAATGTGCCCTCTATCAAGGTGTATCTAGCAGACCTTGACTGTACCTTCCTCGCCTAACGCCTGCTCTCGGAGCGCACCCCTTCCTTTATGAATTTGATGATCGAGTCCATCCAGGTGGGCTCTCTAGAACCAATGGCGATGGCGAAAATCTTCAAGCGGGTGCCGGTGGCTATCCTTGCCAAGGCTTCTGCGTTACTATTCTCCTTCCTTGGAATTTGAGTGACTGTTGCTGATTCGAACTTGTGCAAGAAGGAACTCAACTGTGGTTCCATAGCCTCAAATATCCCACTGACTTGATTCACTACAAGCTACAAGTCACTGAATATATGTACCCGTTTTACCCCGATTTCATGTGCCAGCTACAGGCCGCCGATCAGTGCCTTATACTCAGTTTCATTGTTGGACATGGCGAATTTGAATTCTAGGCCATACTCGTACCTGAATCCATCCAGACTCACCAATATAATTCATGCTCCGTTCTTCGCCTTGGTTGTAGAGCCATCCACGTACAATTTCTAACTAGCCTCTATCTCTTCCGAGGTCTCCACTACTTCTGACCGACCACACTCGGGAAGCTCTTCTTTGTCCTTCATGGGCGTGAGTTCTGAGATGAAGTCTACAGTCGTCTGCCCTTTAATGGCTACTCTTGACATGTAGTATATGTCAAATTCACCCAGCTCAATCGCTCATCTGGCCAGCCACCCGCTCATCTCTGGTTTTTGCAAAACTTGCCGGAGTGGGCAGTTTGTGTACAGAGTGATGGAATGAGCTTGGAAGTAGTGTCTTAGCTTCCGCGCGGTTATGATGAGTGCTAGAGCCAACTTTTCAATGTCCGAGTACCTAATCTCTGCCAAGGTAAAGCTCTTTCCCACGTAATACACCGGGAGCTCAATGACATCGTCTTTCCTGATCAAGGCTAAACTCACGGCCGTACCGAATGCTGTCAAGTAAAGGTACAACATTTCTCCGGGAATCGGCTTTGACTGCATAGGCATCGAGGCGAGATACTCCTTGATCTTCCTAAAGGCCTCCTTTTGTTTGTGTCTCCAATTGATAAGCTTGAAGAGTTGGCTCTTCAGAAGCTTAAAGAATGGTGTACACTTGTCCGTGAGCCTAGAGATGAACCTAATGAGAGTTGTTATCCTGCCTATCAGGGACTACACTTCGTTCCTGAGTTTGGGGACTTCCATATCCAATATTGTCTAAACCTTCTCCAGGTTCGCTTTGATTCCCTGCCTACTTATCATGTGACCCAAGCTAGAGCCAACTTTTCAATGTCCGAGTACCTAATCTCTGCCAAGGTAAAGCTCTTTCCCACGTAATACACCGGGAGCTCAATGACATCGTCTTTCCTGATCAAGGCTAAACTCACGGCCGTACCAAATGCTGTCAAGTAAAGGTACAACATTTCTCCGGGAATCGGCTTTGACAGCATAGGCATCGAGGCGAGATACTCATTGATCTTCCTAAAGGCCTCCTTTTGTTCGTGCATCCAATTGATAAGCTTGAAGTGTTGGCTCTTTAGAAGCTTAAAGAATGGTGCACACTTGTCCGTGAGCCTAGAGATGAACCTAACGAGAGCTGTTATTCTGCCTATCAGGGACTGCACTTTGTTCCTGAGTTTGGGGACCTCCATATCCAATATTGTTTGAACCTTCTCCGGGTTCGCTTCGATTCCCTGCCTACTTATCATGTGACCCAAAAATTTTCCTCTAATAATCCCGAACAATTAAACACTTGCCCTGGTTCAATCTCATCCAGTATGCAAGGATGATGTCGAAGACCGTCTGCAAGTCAGCGACATGATTTTATGTAGTAAGACTTTTTATCAGTATGTCATCCATATACACTTCCATGGTGACCCCTAGTTGCTCGATCAACATCTTATTCATCAGGCGTTGGTAGGTCGCTCCCCCGTTCTTTAGACCGAACGACATCCTCTTATAATAGTACACTCCTTTGTCGGTGGTGAACGCAGTATGTTCTTCATCCGCCACATCCATCATAACCTCATTATACCAGTATATGCGTCCATGAAGCTTAGCATTTCAAACCCAAAGGTGGAATCAGCAAATTGGTCAGTTCGTGGCAACGAGAAGCTATCTTTGGGGCACGCTCTATTGAGGTTTGTATAGTCCACGCACATTCTCCACTGCCCTATAGACTTCTTAGGGACCATAACCACGTTGGCGAGCCATTGCATGTACTTTGCTTCTTGTATAAAATGGATATCTAGCAACCTCTACACTTCTCCCTTGATGATTTAATACTTCACCGAGTCGAATGATCTGCTCTTCTTCCTCACAAGGGGTACGCCCTTCTAGATTCTCAACTTGTTCGTTACTATCTCCCTTGAGATCCCAGGAATATCTACGTATGACCAAGCGAACACTTTGTTGTTAACCTTGAGGAAGCGCACAAGTTCCTCCTGCACTCCAAGTGGTAGCCCGGTCTTTATCCTTGCCTTCCTGACTTCAATTCACGCAAGCGAACGTATCGTTGTCAAAATAGGGAAGTATAAGTGCCCAAGTGGATTAGTGGCTAACCCACAATCCTAGGCTAATCGGAACAAAAGTCACTAAGCAAACAAAGAAAAAGAAAAAAGAAAATAAAGAAAATGCTAATCTAGGCACCAAGCCTTAGTAATGCTCAGCTCTAGTTCTCATCAAAACCTAATCAAAACTAGACACCTAGTGATGGTTATCTACAATGAGTCGAAATATAAAAGGGAGATGGAATGAGGAGTTAACTAAATTGACAACAAATAAAATGAGACTGCTAACTAATGAACTAGAGAATGATGAGAACATGGGAGTGTCGGGTGATCCACATTAACTCATATGCAAACATTGATACCAATTTCACAAATGCATATTCTATTGTGTCAAGTCTCGTATCTAATACCAATTATCCTTTCGATGTATCGATTATGCCGAATAAGGCCACAATCGACTCTCTAACATGGGCATTACACCGGTTAAGGCCGTAACATCCAAATTAGAGGCCTAGAGTGCAAGATAATAGAGACCCAAGCAAGCTTAGCTACAATCAGGCTAGCTAATGGTTACCACACTTCAAATCTTTGATGCACAAGACTAATAAGTTGTCAATTTATCAATCTAATCATCAAATTGTCCACAACATAATCTCAAAAGGTGACAAAGCCTAGCAACATGCCTCTAAGGACTAGCACATTCAGATTCAAAATATACACAATGGAAATTGCATTCATTTCAATTAAAGTACCAATATTTATACAAAATGAGTTTAGGGCTTCACAACCCTAACTCCCAAAATTGAACTACTCACTATTCATAATCAAATACATTATTCAAAGCATAAGGGAGAGCTAGATTGGTCACTTCTAGCTATAGGCTAGTATGAACCCAAATAAGTTTTCACCAAACTACCCAATTGATGAGGAGGTGGTGCTCTTGATGATGCCTTGAAAGCCTTGAGTGAGTCCTTCAAATTCCCAAAGAAACTCGATCTAAATTATGAAATGAGAAAAGAGGATGAGAAGGTGAATTGGTGGGAGAGGGCAAAGCCCTTCCCCTTCTTCACTGTGCTGCTGCCTTCCAAGAGGAAGAGAGAATGATGTCTAGGTTGGCTCGGTGTGTGGCTAAATTGAGATGAGAGGGGTGAGTGCCACGTGGCACTTTCTGATTGCCATTGAAGGAAGGAGGATGGGGTCTGATGCACACGTGATGATGCTTTGGCTTCCTTAATTGAGTAATTAACCAACTCAATAGTTAATCAATTACTTGGTCAATTAATTATTCTCTAATTTTGTCATTTTCTCGGAATCACCATTTTGCTTCAATGTTGCACCATTTTCTTCCAAAATCCAAATTTCCGCTTATTTCCTACAAATAAATAAAAATATAATAAATTACATATTAATTAAGATAAGGATTAGCTAAATTCTAGTGTTTTAGTGGTAATTACGTGTATAAAAATGCATGTAATCACTTTCTCACAGGGAACTCATCTGAGATGCAAACCAGCTCTGTCTCCTCTACAGACCCCGACCTCTCTGTTGTGAAGTTGATTTTTGGATCCTCATAGGTATCTGTGGCCTGAGCCTTAGAGCTCCTTGAGACTAATATTTCCGCTCTCTTCCTTCCGTTATCTTGGTCAATGGTATAACAGCTTCTCGCAGCCAGCTGATCTCCCCGGATTGTTACTACTCCGGTAGGCGATGACAATTTCATCATCAACATATGGGCAGCGATAAATGTTTTTTTCTTCCAAAGGGTCGACCTTTCCAGTATTTAGTTGTAAGATGACTCACAATCCACCACTATGAAGTCTATCCCTGCCTTCACTGCATTCCCTTCTCCGCCTTCCAGGATCATAGAGATGTGATCCGAGCCCAAGGGTTGTACTACGTCCCCTGAGAAACTTATCAGCGGTTTGTTTTCTTGCGTGAGCTTGCTATTACCTCTCTTCAAAGCTTTCCACGCGCTTCTAAACAACACATTTACCAACGCCCCGATGTCTACCAAAATCTTCTTATATAAATAATGGTCCAACTGTGCGATGACGAGGAATGGGTCCTTGTGGGGCTGCCTGATTCCTTACTCTTCTTCTTCTACAAATGTCACCGACTTCCAGCCCACGTTTACCCGCTGATTATTGCAACTTCCGAAGGTGAATACCTCTCATCCTTCCCTAATCGATCCTCATGCATTGCTTCTTTGCCTTGTTACTTCTCTGATCTACTCGGGCTCCTCCTCGGATAGTGTTGATTGTCCCGTAGACTTGGACTCCTGCCACTTGGCTCTGCCCTGGCACATATTATTGTAGCTTGCCCGCCTTTATATGGCCCTTTATTGCCCTCTTGAGATCTACACAATTATTGATTGCATGTGTGGCCTCTTCGTGATATCCACTGTACTTCCTAGTATCTTCCCTTGTTAATCTTGACAGGGGGAACTTCCTCATCGGGGGCTCAGGGATGATGCTCTTATTTTTGTTCAACACTACATCGAGAGTCACCGTTAAGGTTACAAAATGCTCTATGGCTGCGGGGGTGACCCTAGAGAACCCAGTATATTGGTACCCCTCTTTGTCTTTCCCCTACTGGCCTCCCATTTGCTTAGCGAGCTTCCTACCTCCCTCTTTGTGCCTCTTGCCGAGGGAGAATACTTGTCCCTCTTGGTCCTCTTTCCATGTTCTCACCTCTTGGATTGTTTGCCCTAGGGATTCCGTCCTTCTATCCTCCTTTCGCTTGCCCGTTGACTAATCCCTGTACGTATCATGATCCGTTTAGGCATGCCTAATTATCATTTCCATGAGCTCGTCATAACCTTTGGGTTCTCAATCCTGATGGCATACAGAAACTTCTCGGGCAACAAGGCTTGAATGAACGCTTGTTCTGCCACCATCTTATCGAAATTCCAGACCTTTACATGGCTCTCTACCAGTGGTTCACGAAGGCTTTTAACTTTTCACCGTGCTCCTACTTCACCTTGAATAGTTGGGTTGTGCTCTATCCGTCAGTGTACAGTATGAAACGGTTTACAAATCTATCTGCCAATTGCCTGAAGCTGTCTATCAAGCCTGTCGAAAGCTGGTAGAACTAACTCAGCTCTTCTCCTGATAGGGTCTCTTGAAACATGTTGCAGCATATGTGTAACCCTTAGCGTTGATGTGGGACTTGAAGCTATCGAGAAAGAGATGTGGGTCTCCTTCTCCTCCGTAGCTCAACTTCAAGGGTTTCACTGCGTTTGAATGCACAGTCTAAGTGATAGCTCTTGTGAACGGCCCCCCTCTTTCTTTGAATCCCATCCCGGGCGGGTTATGAGTCGTCCGCCTCTCCGTCTTGCTCACCTTCGAGGTTAGGTCTATCACACTATCCTGCATGGCCATCAACGATGCTTCTACGCCCGCCGACTCCTTCGACACACTCTTGGTGGCGAGGGTTGGGATTGTTTTACGGGACGTGAACAACGGCATCATCGGGGACTCCCGGCCTCCCGCTTGCTATTCCCGTAAAGTGACAGCTGCCCGCTCAATTTCCTCGTTACTTTCTAATCTTCGTGCCAACGCACTCATGATAGTGGCATTATCCCGCTCCAACCTTTTCTCTTGGGTCGTTGCCTCTAGGTGGTCCTTGGTCTTTTCCCTCTCCAGGTGTGCCACGTCTGCCCTCACCCTTTCATCCATGTCTTTCACTTCCTCCTTGGTAAGGTCATGCATCCTCCTGTCCAGGGTTCTTTCTCAATCATTCCCCACGGGAGTGCACTCCAACCTCTCACCTAATCCTTCACTCCGAGCCGCGGTCCTCTCGTTCTTTCCTCACCAAGGCCCCATTGGTCCTCCGATGTCGATATGTTCTCTTCTCCCAGCTCACTCGACTCAGCCATCAAGTCACGGTAGCTTTTAGTATAGATTCCCACATACGGCACCAATTGTTTCTACAAGATCCCGCAGATCTCATAGAAGCTCTTGGTGAGACTCTTGCTCCTGGTCTTCGCTGACTAGCAACCTACAACAAGAGATTGACCGGGACTTACCGGTCTTTCTATCTCCGATGGTTAAGTTAGTCGTGTGATTGGTGAAGTGTATTTAATGCTCTGTAGTAAAATTACCTCTTTTTTACTTTAGTACTGCATTTATAACCTCGCGTGGACTTCTTTCTTGTTTGTCAATCGATGTGGGACAAGTGTGTTGTTGTGCTTTGTTTATTTGGTATTTTGTTGTGTGCGTCCTGCCTGGCCCAGACTACTATGACCTCTAGGATGAGGCCTGGTTGGTCTATCTCATGGTGAGTTTCTTGTAGCATCGTAGGCCGATGAGGTATTTATCTACTACCGACTACATGAACTTTTTTGACCGTTTTCGGTTGTGATGATCTATAATCAATGGACGTAATCTTTTTCACCTCAAAAAAAATATAGGCTATAACCCACTAAATTTTTCCTACACAGTTTTTCTACACAAATTTTTTCATTAATTTAAATTTGACCATTTAAATTCACAGAACTATTTACGATTTTAAATAAGTATTTTAAGATAAGCAAGAGCTAGTTCCATGTATGGTGCACTTAAATTTCCAATACGTATTCAAATAAAAGAGTGCAAACTGATGAGTATGATCAAGTGCTCTCTCTGGAATATAATGGATGCTATATTATTGGAAGGGGTGAACAAGTCGAAGCATACACTAGTTCCATAGATCATACAGTCAAATTTCTAATACGTATTCAAATAGAAAAGTACAAATTGATGAATATGATCGAGTGCTCTCTCAGGAATATAATGGATGCTATATTATTGGAAATGGTGAACAAGTAGAAGCTTACGACCTTCCCTAGCCGAATAACTGATCGGGCTTTAAGAAGAGATGACGGAGGAGGTGGTGTTTGTCCCTACGCCATTTGATGAGGCTTTCGTGAGTATTCTTGGAGGCCAGGATGTGATTGTGGACTTTTTTCTTCTACTTTTCTGGTCGACTGTTGTCCAAAAAAGAGGTGGTGAAGTCGTTGTTCGTGGCGGCGCCTCCACCGTCTGGGGGGTAAAGCAGAAGGGCCCTAGTTTGTCAGGAGGAGGGCTAGATATTTCTGTTTTAGTTCAAGGAAAGAGATGTCAAGGAAGGATTTTAATTTCTGATGGACCGTGGTTCTACAATAATTTGATTTTGGTTCTAGCTAATTATGATGGAATCAGTGAGATTGATGTGCAACGCTAAATTTCGTAAAAGAGGTTACGCGTCGTTATGCATAATGAGAAGGCGTTAACACACATCACGAATATATTGGGGACATATATTTGACCTGATCTGGGAGCCCTGCTGAGGAAAAAGCCGATTTAGTGGTTACAATTGGTTCATAATGTTAGTCGGCGGATTAGGACACAGGGGACTTTTGATTTCTTGCCTTCATTCTCGGTCGATCTGGTGTTGAGGTATGAGCGATGCCACAGTTTTTGCAGCGCCTGCGGTTTCTTTCAACACGATGGAGATGCCTGTGAAAAGAAATTAGAGCGAGAGATGGTAGAGGTGCTGGGTTCAAAAGTGTCGGTGGATCGGGACGCCACAATGGTTTGGTTGGCAACCGTGTTGTCTAGGTTGACTGTGGGTACGACAATGCTCAGTGTAGTTGCACCGGTTGTGGTTGGGTCGCTGCCAGTGATTGGAAAAGTTGGGGCAGATCGAGGGGCTGGGTGGCGCTGAAATCCTAGTGGCGGCTGCAATCGAAACCGCCCCTGGTTTTTCGACAAGAAACCTTAGTTTTTAACTAGTGTTGACAGTTGAAGACTGGTCCGGGTTGACTGGGCCTGAGGGTGGGCTGACAAGGTCTCTTTGGGTACTGGAGGGTGCTCGGCTGATGGGTACTCGGCCTAGGCGGTTTAGGTCGTTGTTGACCATGGGCTACTTCAAGGTCCAAAGCTGAATTGTTGTGACAAGGAAGTGGTAAAGGTATTTTCTTCTCCTTGAAAAAGCAAGACTATTATTCTTGAAGATTTGCTATGATAGAGAAACCGATCATAACCTTCAAACCGATCATAACCTTTGGGAAGCAAGAATATGAAGTTTCGAAAGAAAAAGCCAGTGAAACTGGTTACTCTGCCTCATTTGAGAACCCCAAGGTTTGATAGGGGAGAGGCATTAACAATAAGAGAAAGGAGGTAGCCTAATTTCCTTGTTTCATAATCTAGACATTTGATGAATGACTATCTGTATTTAACTCATGGTTATATTTAGTTGTACAACAATTAAGGTCATTTTCTATTCAAAAAAACAATTGAAGTCTTTAGGCGACTAGTATTTCTGTTGCATGAGAACTAGATAGTTGTAGCTGGAAGTCTTTTGTTTAAGTTTGATTTCTGCTCACTTGTAATGAGATTCACCTATCCTTACAAAGTTTGTCACCGTGAAGTTTTTTGGCGCAAGTGTCACTTGATATATGAGCATTCTGATTGAAGATTATCAATAAAACAATTCATTTTTAACACAAAAAGTACAAAAAGAGACGCTTGCGACATTATGTATTACAGTAAATAGAGAGGGATAGAAACAGATACAAAATCGCACTTTTCTTCTCTGATGGACAGCAAATAGTACATTTTCATTTATCTGCTGATTTGTAATAATCCACAGAATTACCATCAAAAGGTGCACTGACTTGAAGTTTACTACTGCAGCTTAAGATACTTCAGAAGCCTGCAAAGTAATCACGTATACGGTCATTGGCATTAGGGAAACACAGTACTGATTGCATTTGGACCAAAGAATTTGATGGTCTTTAATTAAAAACTTGCTGCATGTAGAGTAGCAGCAACTTTGATATTGGGGACATAAGGTGTGAGGATTTTAATGAAACAGGTTCTGTGCAATTCCCTAAATAAAGAGACCACTTAATTATATACCCAGAATTGTAATTGCATGCATGATACGGATAGAGGTTACAGTTACCTTTCTTCCTCATCAACTTTTGTGGTGGTGGTTCCAAGGGACTTGTAGTTAGGAATAGGAACCTGGCCGGACTCAATTTGCCGGAGATCCTCAAGGAGGATATCATAGTGCCTCTTCACTTCCTCGGGTGTTTTATTCCCGCCAACAGCCTTGGCCACATTCTGCCACCGGTCCGGGGTATCCTTGTCGTAAAGAGCCAGAGCCCTCTCAAACACCTTGTTCTGCTTTGGTGTCCAGCAGCTGTTTGAGTCATGTTTTTTCAGAGAGCTTGAAGCCATGAAATGATCAAATGCTACGAGCTAATATACTGACGAGTTCAAGTAGCTTGCTATGAGATATGGAATAGAAGAGAAAGGATAGGTTGGCAGATTACAAGGGGATTTAAATGAGTAGGAATGCTATATGTACGCTATATATAGCGACGTGGTGCGCTAGAGCCAGTTGGCGAATCTATAAAAGGGAGGAGTGCATGAGGCAAACTATTCTTCTTTTACAGGGGGAACCACAAATGAAGAATCAAATAGATTCAAAGAAAATAAAATAAAAGTTCAGAACTAAACAAGAGTACTTTCTAATTCTATCTTCTCCATTTTTCATACTTAAACTTCTCAACATATCTCTACTCAACATATTTACATATATCATGTGTATTTGAAGTTTCCACTACATTAGTCATTCGCATGCAAGAGTTATCTTATATATTTCCGATTTTGTTTTACAAAACAGCGATCATGATCCTTCATGATCGACAACAACTAAAAGGAAACACCAATAATTATTGAATAACCCATCAGAAAATGGACGTATTCATCCAACCCCTCAAAGCTTAAGTAGTCAGAGGAGAGCTAGCTGTGTATTACCCAAGTCTGAGAAGGCGATGATCGAGTTATTGGGTTCATACATGCATGCAGCCCTAACCTGCATATCACTCAGTATGTTTTGGATATACATAAAATTAAGCAAAATGCCAAAGAGGATCAATTTAATTACTTGGGTAATTGAGTTCAATTGATCCTCGG